>OX411711.1:21659301-24059301 GCA_948252095.1 Dicycla oo
GGTGAAGTTTTTTTTTTTTTTTTGTTTACTTTATTTTTGGTTCTAGGATATGCCGGTTTCCTCACGATGTTTACCATCTTGAGGAAACCGGCATATCCTAGAACCAAAAATTCGAAGACATGTGATATCTACCGACCCGCACTGGACTCGCGTGGTGGATTCTCCCTCTCATCGAGAGGAGGCCTGTCACACCCAGCAGTGGGAACATTATAGTCTGATTTTATGTAGATAGGTAAAAGCGTGTGGTGGGGCTTTCTTCATCCCTCAATTTGGAATTTATTACTTTTCACTAGCTTTTGCCAGTGGCTTCTCCCGCGTGGATGTTGAAAATTATCCCACGGGAACCGTATATTTTCCGGGATAAAAAGTATCCTATGTTCTACAGGCTTTAATCTATATCTGTGCCAAATTTCATCCAGATTCGTTCAGCCGTTCTGGCGTGCTTGAGTAACAAACATCCATCCATCCATCCATCCAAATTTTCGCATTTATAATATTACTTACCTACAATTAATAATTACACTAGTTTACATGGTTCTTGTCCTTGAAATAAAATGTATTTTTTCTTAACAATTGACGTGCACTGAGCTTAAAAAAAATAATTTAAAAAATCCAACACGTCGCGTTTCTAAAGTATTTATTGTTTTTAATTTACATAAAAAATACATACAAAAATATTTAAAAAATCAAAAATGAATTGCCCTAGCTTTTTTCTTGTATTTTTTCGTATCTGTGTCTCTTCTATTAGGCCAGCAATAGTCACCTGTAATAAAATAAGTAACTAACTGTCGGTAATTCTTTGAATGATTTCTTTGAGTGAATCCGCTATGGAATGTCCTTTCTTAGATATAATGAATTCACGACAAACGTAACAAAAACGGTCAGGATTTGCTGTACACAATCACTTTGACAACGAATATTTAAACTGAACACTAAACTGCACTAAAATTTTATAATTAATTTAAAATGAACTTCGTGTTTAGTTTGAAAGTATAATGTGATGATAACTTTGGTTTTTGATGTGATAAAAAACACATGTTTTTTTCGTTTAGTTATTGCAATTAAATAAAATGATATAAAATTCACTGGCAGGACATTTTTTTTTAATTTTGTAAATTAGTGTTATCACAGTTTATTTTGCTACAATTGTACAAGATTACAACGCTCCCCGATTTTTTTAAACACAGTTAAAAGGTTGGATAGCGTTTTAAGATTGGTAATTAGCGAAGCTTCATTACCATTATCTTTAGGAGGACGAGATCATTTCGTTTAAATAGTTCGTAAATAGGATTGATTTACGCCATAAACTCACGCCTTCTTCCCATGGGGGTAGGCGGAAACTGTAGAACGCCACCTGCTGCGATCCTTAAATACGACTTTTGCCTCGTTTACTTTCATACATCTGGTCATACACGCACGCCGTTTGAGAGTGCTACGCACCTGACCTTTCTGAAGAATATCACCAATAAACATTAATAATAAAAAACCAATAACGTCACTACATTGTCTTAATAAAGTGTCGTCCCCACTCGGCGTTTCCATTCCATTCGTTATTTCCTCCGCGATTGATTTTATTTCTTTATATAAAGAAACGTATATAATACCTATGAAGTTGCCGTTTTACAATACTGGCCATTTGAAATGTAATTTATGCAATGCTGGCAATAAATTCTAAATTCAATTCAAGGCATACCTAAACGCGTTCGTCGCGTTGGCGATCGTTCAGTTCGTGCGGCACCCACTTATTATTATTTTTTTACCTTGCTAATTTAACGCAAATGGACCATTATTGTTTGCTAACGTTGAAAGCTGCTGCTAACTGAGCCGTAGATTGGAATCAAGTTCGGACTGTTTGCTGGCCACAGTAAAGCTTGAAAGTGAGAGTCCAGCACAGACTGGGTCGCTTGAGATGCACGGGCATTGTCCTGCATCAAGACGAACCCAGGACCCATTTGCACATGCAAATGAGATCATATGCGCCTGATGACTTCCTAAATATAATGCTGAGCAGTTACGGAACCCTCATTTAAAATAGCGAGCTCAGTTTTGCTGTGTAAGCTATCCCACCCCAAATCAATATGTTGGGACCACCGAAACGGTCAACTTCATATTGTATGCAGGGCTTCCGAGAATCGCTCGCTACCTTGTCTCCAAACACTAATGCGCCGATCGTCATTTAAAAATTTTACTTTGCACTTGTCGGTGAAAAGCACCATGCTCCACTGATTTATGCCCCAGTCCAAGTATTGACGTGAGAAACTTATGGCTCGTTGAGCCCTGGACAAAGGAATTCGAATAACTCGTCGTTTTGAAATTTACTGATCTTCGTGCAATCGAAACCGGATAGTTTCGTCACTGACACGAGTCAATCCTACACGTTGTCAATCGTAGGCGATTTTGTAACTTACGAGCCGTCACTGTGCGTTCTCGACGGGCACTTAGCCGGATCTACCGATCCTCGTGAACAGTTTTAATGCAAACTCTACCCGAACCTGGTCTTCTTGCAACACTGCCGGTCTCTACGAAGCGATCCCAAACATTTTGGATAGACCATCGAGAAAAACCCAGTTGCAAACCTACAGACCGCTGCGAATTTCCTTCTTGGATCATTGTAACGGTTTTGGTTGCATTAATTGCTCCATTCAAAAACACTGGGTGAGGGTAGTGAATGGTTTTTTATAGTAGTGTTCATAAAGATAAGTACTAACAATACTACCATAATGGTAAGCTAATATTTTTGCTAATAATTATATACTAACAAGATATGGATTTTAATGATCTGAAATAAATTATTCTATTATTATTAATTATGTCCATATGTCATATTTGTGGCATATTAACGCAAGATGTTGTTAATGTTCTCAATTACTGTGTAACTTAAAGAACAATAACTATTCTTTAAGTTACACTGAAATGTAAAAATAACAAGTGACCCTTATTTTGTTTGAGTATTATACAGTGTGAGTCTTCATAATGTGCACATATCGAAATGAGGGAAACTATGCTTAATTTTATCGACAGAAAAACTATTTAAAATGATCAAAAAAATAAATTAAACTTTTTATAGCATTTTTTAAATTCTTGTTCGCTGCTGTGACCTCTGTGTAAACAAAACGGTATAACTTTTAAACTAAACGATCTATCACGATGAAACGATCTCAGTTATGATTGAAAGTAACAGGGCGTCCTCATGAAATAAAAGTTAAATAAATAAAAAACTACCCTCAAGAATTAAGGTGTTTTTTTGACAAAAAATCTGGTATTTTTTCATCGATTTTTATAATAATGTTAAAATTTCTCAATAAAACCCAGTATTACCTTAATTTTTTTATTACTTTAAATTATTCTACATCGCATTAGCTTTCTAAAAGTAAAAATACCACGTTTATGACCCAATCACAACATTTCCTATCAGCTGTTAAAGAAATGCCTTGCACACTGCTACGTACAAAAATACTTCAGCAAGTAGACAATAAAAAAGAAAAAAAATATTATTAGATTTTTTTTTATTTGTTTTTCCGTCGATAAAATTAAGTATAGTTCCCCTCATTTCAATATGCGCACATTATAATGACTCACACTATATATATATATATATATACTTTATTGCATACCACAGAAATACATAACAAATCAAACACTACAAAATATACAATGGGCGGCCGGCCTTCTTACTGGATTTTCTGTTATATTAGAAGTAAAGCTTTTCTTTAAACATTTTCTTACTCATTCTCGCAGGATTAGATTTACAGGTCATTATTTCTAAACATGTTAGCAATTCATTTCCTATAATCTAGTTTTACGACTTGAACGACATATAATTCGCATTTTCTCCAAATTAATGCGTTAGATTAGTTCCTTATATGAATGGAGAAAATGGAATTCGGCATCCTTTGCCAAGCTTTTGAACTAAATTGATTCTATAATCAGTTGCCGTGTCGTAAATTTGACGATTGAAATTAGTTTTCTATTTGTGAATATACTCGTATGTCTCGTGGTTCGAAAACTCAATTTTACAAAGCAAAGCTTTGAAGGCTGGACAGCAATCATTCTGCATTTTATGTTTGTATCGTTTTGTGTACACACTTTATTTTACATTCGATTTAGAAACTGCTTTGGAAAACACTACAATGAAAAAGCAGAAAGCCCATTTTATTTTCCAAGCGATACCTTCATGTACGAAATATTATTTTGTGCTGCAGTATTATGCAAATGGATACAAATAATTTAAAATCCTTTTTTATGTAGTTCAGAGTTTATATTATATCTCACCATCATCATAGAATACGTGAAAGGGAAGTGGTACGCGATGTAGACGACATCGTTGGTGTGCGGGAAATCGATGTTGAACGTGACTGTCAAATAGCACTTGTTGTGATTCTTCTGGTTTGCGTAGTGGTAGCTGTTCCGGTAGTAACATATTTCGGAGCCGGCTCGCACCCAACCTGGGGACAATTATTTTTAAATTATTAACCATGAACTGGATAGTTTAGCCAAAGAAGCCCAGAAAATTTAATAATAGTGCCGTTTGTGCTTTCAGAAAAATCTATAAAATTAAATGTTCTTCGTTTGTTAGACCAGTAAGCGGCCCTTCTTATGGTAAGAAGTCACCACCAAGTCCACTATGGACAGTTGCAATGCCATGAATGTGACTCCCAGAGGCAAACCTATAATGTCTCATGTGTCTGTAATCAATAGGCTTTTTACTTATTTCTGTCTGTAGCTGGTACAAAACTATGCAAGTAGCTGGCATGCCGTGTGCCATAACAACTTCTGATTGATCAATGCTTTGCTTTGCTTTGTTAAACTTTTTTGTTTTTGTTTTTAATAGCATGTCAGCTACTTGCATAGTTTTGTACCAGTTAATGGGCATGTGTCTTTTCACCCTTATAAGTTAATTGTGGAAGAGTATTAGTATTAGTATTTATTGATTTCTCAGTATATGGTAAATTGAGATCTTACATTAAACATGGTTTCACACATACTACCATTGCTGCAAATACGGACTAGGTACATTATAAGAATATTATCTATAGTTATGAAATTTTGTGTTAAGTTTATGAATTTATAATTTTAATGACAAATTAATAGACTTGTTAAGATTTATCAAAAATGCATTATCTATAATGTCAAAATATTAATAGTTAAATCAAAAATATAAATCATAATGTCAAACTAAAAATGACAATGTCCTAGAATTCATAATAATGTCAAAATACTAATGTCATTATTAAGATCATGATTACAATATCAAAAAGTATGATTAAAGAATTCATTGACGGAATAAAAACACATGTGTAACAATAAGAGCCAAACAAACATTTTACATTTAAACTTACTAATTAAACAACAAAGTAACATTCTTAGGGCAGCTGGTTAATTATTATAAATTTTAATTATTATACAACTGTCATTTCTACTGTATAATTGCAATCTCTGAGCAGGTACTAGTAATTTCCCGGCATTTTTTTTTTGTTCAGTCTTTCGGAGACTTGTGTTCATAGAAATAAATAAGGGTATTTTTTTACAAATAAACAAACTTCAAAAAATATACAGACAATGGAGTGGGAGAACTTTTAATTCCTTAAATAATGGTCTGCAGTTGTCAAGATATTCTGCTCCACTCATGGCTCTGATACATTTTTTTTTGCACTATGAATG
The DNA here is from genome assembly GCA_948252095.1 of Dicycla oo. Classification (NCBI taxonomy): domain Eukaryota; kingdom Metazoa; phylum Arthropoda; class Insecta; order Lepidoptera; family Noctuidae; genus Dicycla; species Dicycla oo. The sequence goes on from OX411711.1 coordinate 21,664,963, forward strand.
GTTTCAACTGTCGAGAGCCTGGAATCCAGTGGTCTAATTGTGTAAAGACCGCAAGAGTACTGAAAAAAGTTCGCGTGCGGACACAGTGAGTTTTTGTGTGTCGAGAACAGAATCGAGTTGTGAGTGTAACAAGTGACAATGGTAGTGGTGTCAATCGCGCTAAACGAACAAGAAAGAGGGTAGACCGTTTTGTCTGCTCGTAAACATCCACCCGCAATAACTTCAGTTTATCCGTGATCATGGCACTTGCAACAGTGCCGAAATATCGGAAACTCGAAACAATTAATATACATGGTAAATATCCCGTTTTAAGTTCTAATAATAATGTTAGTGACCATGTCGGTTTAAAAACTTATATACTTCCACATCCACTGAGTTACCCCATATTACTAGGACTTACTTATTTGGTGATAAAATCTAATCTATACCTGGTCTTCCCATGACAGCCTCCTTCACTGAATACATGACTGGCTTCATGCCAAAGTTGAACTGACTGTCCGACTTCTCGCAGTTGACGATATTGAAAACGTAAGGGCGACCCTGCTGCATGTTGCGAACTTCGAAGTAGAACCACTGGTGACGCTTCGTCGAGTTCACGTCCGGCATCAGAATCAGCTCGTACTCTCTCGGACCTACCTGAAGTTACTTATCTTGTAGATACGATTTGTGTTAACATAGATGAATAAATGTTATATATAATAATAATATATTAATGCACAGGCATAATCAAGTAGCCAGGATTATCCATCAGCAACTTGCTCTGAAATACGGCCTTGTGGACTCTGAGGTACCGTATTACAGGTATGTGCCCGACCCAGTTCTCGAGAATGACCATGTCACGTTATACTGGGATCGATCTATTATCACTGACAGGACTATTGTAGCCAATAAGCCTGATATAGTGGTAATAGATCGATCAGTGCGCCGCACAATGATAATCGATGTCACTATCCCGCATGACGAGAACCTCGTGAAGGCTGAGAAGGAGAAACAATTGAAGTATCTCGACTTAGCCCACGAGGTTGTCGCTATGTGGAATGTGGACTCGGCAATCATTGTGCCGATAGTCGTTACAGTCAATGGCCTTATAGCTAAGAGCCTCGACCAACATCTCAAGAGGCTCTCGTTGGGTGGCTGGGTGAAGGGCTTGATTCAGAAGGCAGTCCTCCTTGATACGGCGCGTATTGTGAGGAGGTTCCTGTCTCTGGGGCCCTAACCACCGGTAGCTTGGACCCTGTTCCCCATGCCGGTGGATTTCTAATTTTTCTATTTTTTATATTTTTAAATGTTTTTTTTTTTTAATTCTAATATTTAAAAATATAACTTATATGTAAAAAAATTGAATAAAGATCAATATAATAATAATAATATGTTATAAATATTACAAATATTGCTCATAACTTGCATCGAAATCGTTTTTCGATGAAAGTTGCAATATAAGGGTTTACGGGGGCGAAAAATCGATCTAGCTAGGTTTCATATCTGGCAAAATTCGTTTTCTCTATTTTCATCAGAGCAGAGCTCGGTCCTCCAGGTACTTATTATTACATACCTATCAGTGGTAAAGGTTATGATGTATTTTTTCGGGTATATTCTTATTATATAGGTTATGTTTAACGTAGGTTTATAGTGTCTCACGCATCATAGGTTGAAAGTGAATAGGGATGATGCCTGGGTAAAAAAAAAAATTCTATTTAGTCCGTCAGTCAGATAATAAAAAAATATTAGATACGTATTTTTTGCTTTATCATATTAATAAAAAATGACTAAGATAACTCGCATTAAAGTTCGGGAGTAGGGGCTTGCTACGTCACTTCTACGTATAAAATCTACGAAGACGTGACGTCATGCCACATTTTAACTCAATGTATCGCCGTAATCTTTTGATTACGTAGACAAAGAAAAAATACGTGTCCAATATATTTTAATAATCTACATAACGGACAAAAAAACATTTTTTAGTCATCATCCCTATTGTCAATAATAATAAAAAAACAAAGATTTATGAACTTCTAATAAGAGAAATGATTGGAGAAAATCTGTAACAATTTGTACCTACTAAGAAAATCTAAATATTTTGGTGGTGAGCCTTCTCAGGATGTTAAAAGATATTGTTCGAAACACAAATGTTTATTTTCAGAAGGATTACCTGAATGACTTTCCTCAGATTTCCAGACTCAAATCTTGACTCAAATCCGAGTCTTGAGCAGAAGGTATTGACCTTCGTGATCTCCTGTTCATCAGTGTTGCCCAGGCATAAAGACTCCGAGCTAAAACTTTACAGTAATCATATTAAATTAATAGTACACTTTAATGGACTTTGAAGGTTTGATAAGTCTCAAATAATTATCATTTAGATTATTTTATGTGCATAGACATAACTTCTTCTTGTAGAGACAACATAATATGGTTGTTATTAAAAAAAAAGTCATGTGGGAGCTTGTAATTTGATAGTTAGCGCCTACCCATTAAAGCCCACAACAGCTAAACATGATCCTACAAATAATCAATAACGCTCGATTCTCAAAACTTATTAGTTTATCGCAGATACAGCAGATAATCAAGCTAAGTATTTCAGTAATATTTGACTAATATTGGACTGCGAAAATTAAAACCATCCATAAAATAATAAAATATTGGTTACACAATACACAATTTTTTACAAGTCTCTCTTGTTGCCCAGGGTTAAGACGCTACCGACCGCAGAGTGGCGCCCTCATCGTTTGTTTGGTTATTTATTTTATTTAGAATTTTTTTTACGGGAAATGGTGGCCACTTTTTTCCGTTTTAATGATTACAATAAAACTTAACAATATAAAACTACTGTTTGTAATAATAATAACATATAGTCTTGTGGAGTACAACTAAACGTGCTTATTTTCTGAATTTTCTTTTTAAATTAAAAGAAATAACAAAACAAACGATGAGGGCGCCACTGTGCGCTCGGTAGCCTCTTAACTAAAGACCTTATCTTATGCATAATCAGCCTATAATGTTCCCACTGCTCGGACACAGACCGCCTCTCTTAGAGAGGGAGTGGGCTGTAAACTGCCACGCGGGCCCAGTGCGGATTGGTAGATGTCACATGTCTTCGAATTTTTGGTACTAGGGCCATGGTGGTTTCCTCACGATGTTTTCCTTCGCCGTTTTGAGAGCAGTGGTGATGAGAATATTTACACAAAGTAAAGCGCCTGCCTGAGTTCGAACCCACGACCTACAGATCGTAAGCCGAGGCAGTTACCACTGGGCACCACCGCTCTATCTTATGCCCCGATTGTAAATATTTATCCTACCCAAGGAATATTATTGTATATTAAGATAGTTACCTCTTCTGGGCACTGGGGTCAGAAGTAACGGCACCACAGAGCTGGTCCAAATCGAATACCGTCTCATTCATAAACGCTTCAGGGTTGATCGCCCTGTCTACACAGGATAGAAGTTTCGTCCTAAAAACATTGAACATTTTATTAATTAAAGGCTGTTGTTATTTTATAAATTTTGTTCGGCGTTGTTATGGCGGGTATGAATATTTGCATTAAGAGGACTGTCGCTTTTATCAACTTTCTCGCGCACACGGGATCAACTTTTTAAAAATGTTAAATAAAAAGTTGCTTTTTTGAAAAATGTAATCTATTGGCGAAATAATAAATAATATTAATTTAATAGGTAATGATTACAAACACATTTTATTGTGGCATTTATTTAACTCATCTCAAAAACAGATCATAATACTTATGAGCTGATTTCATTAGATCACATAATAGAAAAATGTGTTTTTAATAATTATGTAGGTACCTATTAAATTAATATTATTTATTAGTTCGTCAATTGATTACATTTTTCAAAAAAGCATCTTTGCATTTAACATTCTTAAAAATTTGGTGAGCGAGACAGGTGATAAAATGCGTCAACACTCATTTTATTTGTCAATATATTAATCCCCGATGAATTTTGATTCTATTTCTGCTAAAGGTTAGTCTAAAGGAAGTAGTCATTATTGAATTTAAGACACTGTACCTACCTTATTGGCGTTCCTATGCCTTCTTTTTATTGGCAGTTTTCCAAACATTTAGCTGATTAGCCACTTACACTTCGGACTTTAGACTTACACGCACAGCATTTTATGAAGTAAAATAGAACCTTCAATATTTTCTAAACACTCACCTGCACGCACTTCGTTCCATCTTGTTCAAGGGCTCAGGCTGGTTGAGACCCTGACCGCCCATCATGTCAGGGTACGCTACTTTCACGAAGGGGATCACACTCCTCACCCTCGACGATATCGTGCAGTACACACTGGCAAATGTACTGTACTTGGAAATGTCTTTATGTATTTTTAGCGATGAACACGATGTTGTGGCTGTGATAGAAAATAATTATTTTTAAGATCCAGAAACTGGAACTTTCCTTTCTGGATGGCTTTGTATTCGATTTATGTTGGATAAGAATGGTCGAAGATCACGTTAACCTCCTGGACGTAGACCTCTCCACCCACCCACCTACCGTAGGTGGGTGGAGAGGTCTACGTCCAGCAGTGAGCTGCTATAGGCTGTAATGAATACATATATTCAAAAATTTTAAAGATACTTACATGCACTCTCATGGATTTTATGATATTGTAAAAATGAGGGTTGCTGCGAAGGCCCCAAGCTGTTGTCATAGTCAGAAATGCCTGAGACGCCAGTAACTGATAGATTCAAGCTGGAAGCAGCGGTCCTGTTTCCACCGGATTGCGAGTATAGGAAGTCTTCTAATATTGACCCTCGAGAATTAGACCGACTTTTTACAAGCTTTACTTGCTTGTTAAATGATCCAAACTCTTTGAAATAAATAAAATATCTGAAAATTGTCGGAAATAATTTAGCACGGTGTTTTCGTCAATAATAATAAGTATTCAGTTTTGAGCATGAAAAAATAGAAACAAATTATTGAAACAATTCCATCAATACTGCATATCTCCTATGCGTATTACGGGTAACAAACGTAATAAATAAGAATAAACTAATAATTTTCAAACTAATCTGCGTATGAAAGCCATTTGAAAATTCTTTACTTTTTTAAGTCTTCTAAATCTCTCTCATTGGGATTTATCCAAAGTGAGCTTTGCAAACTGTCACCACTCTTTGTAGGGCATTGTAGAATATTTTGACATTTATCTGATTCATCAGGACCCCTGAGGTCAGGACTTTCAAGCTTTAGCTCGTTGTCATCGAAATCCATGTCTGGGAACTCATCAATGCCTTCTATATCTGTTTCTGGGCCTTCATCTTCTAAATCTGAATTCACTGTTTTAGAATCAGAATTGGCTGTATCTTCTTCGTCTTCGTGACATGGCCATGATGTATTGGTGCCTATAAAATGACCTACAGTTATTCAAGGCTCACTTTTCCATTTATTTTTTTGTACATAAATTAAGTCATATTGGATTATACCTTTTAGTATGGGGTTCAGATTAAATGACGCTGGACTGGAGACTGGTACTGGCAAAGCTTGGTGTTTCAAACATAATGTTATGACTGAACACACTCTTGCTAGTAGTCCATCAAATTCGGGTTCATCTGGACACTGCGAGCAGAACCTGTGCAACGTCTGGACATGTTTCTTCGTACACAGTGCCCTTCGCCCCGCTTCTGCAAAATGAAACTAATTTAACTAATGTTTAACAAATGGTCTGAAACGAATTCTGCTCCATCCGGTTATACTGGAAGCCGACCCCAACTTAGTTGGGAAAAGGCAGATGATTGTTTGAAACGAATTAAGAAATGGTATCACAGACTAACACTCCTATTAGTTTCTTGGTTCGAGGTACAATTTAATATATGTGGCCGCCATTTCTGCAAATGCAAATAATTTCTCATTGGTTAATAAAAATTGACACATAGGTACATACTGATATTGCAAAGGTGCTGCAAGGTCTGAAGGATGTGGGCGCATATCTTGAGCCTCATGCGTCCCTCGTAGCGGTCCCAGCGGTCGAACACCCTGAGAAGCACGCTACAGAGGCCTGTCTTCACGATCTGCATGCAGCACACCTCTGTGTGAGTTACGCACGTGTGATCAAGTGACAAACATTGGCGCATTGGACATGCAAACATAAACTTTCAACAGAACATAACATAAATTCATTAGCGACAAACATTAGGAGTTTGTTGTAAAAGTAAAGGCTGCCTTGCGTGTAGGAGTGTCACGTAACAAAATAGTTTGTGGCATCATTCGACTGTGACAAATTGGTGTGTACTGGCTTAGAGATTGTGTGCGGCCTAATGTCTGTGTTTGTAACACATGAAATGTTTAAACAATCAATTATTCACATAAATCACTAAGATAAAGATGCTTGATCGTCTTGAAAACAAATGACTTGTTCACTTAACTATTTTTACTGAAATAATCAATAGCGTCGAGGCAGAGTCTCAGTCTTGCCGTTGGGATGAAGCCGAGACTGGCCAAGACCCGCTCGTAAGTTGTTGTTACACCATCACGGATCAAAATGGAGGTAGTAACGGCTGAAATCGTAAAAATAACTAACATAAAATAGCGATCACTTGCAATTCATGACAAATTGATATTTTTTTTTATTCAGTGGATAGTAACTATTTAAATATTGATTTCAAAAAGTTCAAGACTTGAGTAAATTAGTAGAGTTATCAGAAAAAAATAAATACTCATTACTTCTTTAAGCAGGATTTTTTAACATCGGCATGAAAGGTTATACAGTTAGAAAAGCAGAAATGAATCAGATTTAATTTGGTGTTAGAGCAGAAAAACAATGAATAGTAACAAGATTTTAACTTACCATTTTTGGCCAATTGTTTCATAATAACGAGTAAAGGGAAAATCAGTTTATTATCTGTAAAGTGTCCCTTCAATATAAGATGCATAGTTCTTACGCAACCGAGCATCCTTAACTTGATCGCGAACTTTGGATCTGGAAGCAATTATATTTTGACATGTTTATGTAAGCTTTGCAGCAAATGCAAATAATTTCATGATAAAAGACGAGAAGATAATAATTTTAAAATCAACATTTTTAACCTCGTGAGCTAAGAGGCGCAAGTGTCCAGAGTAGATCTTGCAGCACCACCTCTGTGCCCACGTGTCGGTCTCTCTTGTCTTGCATGGTGCCAATCACCCTGCGTATGATTACTTGTGTGCCTTTCATCTGAATGAAATCTTGTGCGCACTGATGCCGGGCCAAGTTGTTAGCTGGAATCAACCGCGTGGGTTAAGGTCCGTACCTCTCGGCGCTAACGAGGCGAGGATCCACACGAGGTCCTGCAGTATCAGCTCTGTGGCGACGTTGCCGTCCCGTTTGGCGTGTGTTGCTATCACCGTGCGGATCACCACCTGCGTGCCGTTTATTGATATGAAGTGCTGTGAGCACTGCTGCCTCGCAAGGTTGTTCGCTGAAATTGTCGATATCGACAGGTTTTGTAATACAATTTTGTACAAGGGAATTTTAAGTATTGTTATAGCTTTTAATTTGCAGTGTTTAGTTTATTAACAAGTAAATATTTACAATCGCCATTTCGCTTAGTAAAAAGGCATATTGACATTTACAATGTGGCTGTTGTTTATGTAATTTTAAGTCATATATAAATCGATGTTGAAATAATTATGTTAATATGATTGAACACTGTAGTGCGGTGATATGACAATTGAATCGACAATAGCTTCGATATTACACGTTACAAGGCTGTGTTGTCAACTGGTCCAATGTCATCTAAGTGAGCTCTTCTTAAATGTCAGTAGGTAGGCCAAATAGGAGGTACCATGTAGAAAGGGTACTAGTAAAGCAATCATTGAAATGCCAGAGTTGCTCAATACCTGTGCGGTCATCGATATATACTATAAATTAAAAAGCAAATGTTCAATTAACATAAAAAACGTGTTATAATCGTTATCGGTTAATGTTTTTCTTGTAACTCAGCATTTGTTAATTTTGTTTATACAAACGATTAATGCATGCAGTGCTGTACAATATTTTTGGATAATATTGATTAGTATGTTGCACTTTATTTATATAAATAATTGGCAGTAAATTCCAACGTATTTACATTATAAGCGGCACACACGGGACATACCCTTCTTAACTGTGGCCACTTTATTTTCTTTGCCTGTTTTTTTGGTTTCTTTCTTCTTGATTCCAGATGACTCAATGGGAACTAATTTATTGAAAATAATCATGAAAACAAGTTTGCATTTAATTGTTATGGTCATGTGACATTTCATGAAAAAAATAAACTTGGTCTAGACGTAGTAATTTGATCTGAAATGAACTTGTCATTTGAAAGGATTTATATCGTAACTTGATTCCAAGACGGTGATCTAATGCCATAATATGTAAGCAGACGTAGGTAGAAAAAACCGGCCAAGTGCGTGTCGGACCACGCACAATGAAAGGTTCCGTTGTTGGGTCGAATTTATCCCGAGAACCAACTTAACATTGTAGTTGAAAAACATGTTCTCCCATACATTCTAACTGCAAATGTAAGTTTGTACGCACAATATTGAGAGAATTACCATGTTACTTTTAAGACCATAGACTTCTTATAGGTTTTTCTGTAATCTGTAGAAAAATAACTATTTTCTGACCTTTTTTTTTATCAAAATTTTAGGCTCTGTAGTTTCAGAGATAAGGGGAATGGTCAATTTTCGTCTATTTTCTTAATTAACTTTAAAACATTTTATTTTAAAATTATAACAAAAATATATTTGAGACCCTCACAGTAAGCCTTTTTATTTGATACTAGCTTTTGCCAGCAGCTTCGCCCGCGTGGATGTTGGAAATTACAGTACATTTTTCCGGGATAAAAAGTATTGTATCCTATGTCTTAATCCAGGTTATAAACTATCTGTATACCAAATTTCATCCATATCCGTTCAGCCGTTTTTGCGTGATTGAGTAACAAACATCCAAACTTTCACATTTATAATATTAGTAGGATATCACACGGTACAGTTTACAAAACGTTTTTTTTTTTGCCCCATATTAAAAATTCATTTATATACGTTACACGTCCGTGTTTGGGTCACAGAAATTCATACGTCTACCAAATTTCAACTTAATCGGTCGAATAGATTCGGAGCAAAATATGGGCTGTGACAGACGGACTACAGACAGACACACGAGTGATCCTTTATGGATTACGTTTTTTCCTTTTGAGGTACGGAGCCCTAAAAATTACGATATTTGCGTAGCTACGGTACGCGTCTTATTAATACATGTTTGTTTCCGCTGTAGTAGGTACATATTTACCTGAACATTTTTTTCCTTTCCCTTGTTTCAAACACAACACTTCTCTTAGTATAGATGTGATGTATGTGCAAGTTGCTGTGTCTCTGCACGTCTGTAATAAAAATAACGAATTGAAAATTAAATTCCTGATAATTATATTATAATTCCTGATAAATAGAATTCCTGATACAAATGTAAAAGATACGCTTACAAGGGTGATTTATTTAGCGTACAGGTTACTGGTTGGAGATACTTACCTCCAATATTGCAAGAAGCATCTGTATGGCTCCCGACTGCTTGTTCCATAGTTTATCCAGTGTGCTCTGGCGAACATGTTTGTCTGAAAATAAAAGTAGTTGGATATAAATCAAGGTGTCCAGAGACAAACATAATATTCGATAGTGTTTATATATGCAGTGACATTTTAATATTGGTGCGAATGCCAGTGTGTAGGGTCGTCGGTGCGTGGAGAGGGCGACCTCGTGCGTCGGTGCGAGCGCGGTGACCGAGCGGCCGCGCCGACTGGCTGCCACCGACCACCGCTTCCGCGACTCTTTTTGTTCTCATCCTACAACTGGAGCAGATCCTCGATACCCGAGGCCGGCAAGTGGTCTTTCAAAGTATTATTATAGCCGGTAAATACCGCCATTCTGGTATAATTGTACCACAACGAGCTACATGTTACATACTAAATCAATTTTGTTTGTCGAATGGTCAAGACAAGTTTAATTGAACTGCCAAAATAATTGGGCGCAATCATTTTAAATGTGCTTTTCGACTGTTATGCAAATTTTATTGAACGTTGGAGGTTATTGATTTTATTTATAAGGACACTAGCTTTTGCAAGCGGCTTCGCCCGCGTGGATGTTGGAAATTATTCCACGAGAACCGCAAATTTTTCCGGAATAAGAAGTATTGTATGTGCTATTCCAGACTACAATCTATCTCTGTGCAAAATTTCATCCAGATCCGTTCAGCCGCTCTGACGTGATTGAGTAACAAACATCCAAACATTTTCACAACCTTTCACATTTATAATATTAGTAGGATTATTCTTATTAACATTATGCTGTAATTTATAGATTGAACACTTTAGGCTAAGCCACATATTTTAACTAAGGTGTAGAGTTTGTGAAGTTAGGGCTTGTAGAGTTAGGTCGTGTAGGGTTAGAAGCTTGGCTCTACATGAGATCTGATAACTTTTTGACAGTGCGAGTCATATGGCCTCGTCTTGGCAACATTTTACATGAAAATGTTTTTGGTGGGATTTCACTTCTTTTTGTAAGTTGCTTATGCTTATGAGTATGCCAATATTCTTTTAATTTTGTTAATTTTTTGTTGGTGATTTATTAAAAATCCTGAAACATTTATTTTATTATTTATATCAAGGAGTCTCTATATCAATTTTCAGACCTCTAGCATCAAAATTTGTGGAAGTCTCATACAAACTTCCAACTCCTAGTTTAACGGGTTGTGGGGTAAAAGTTCCAAATTTTAGATTTTTTTTGTTGTATGTGTACTAATACTAGCTTACATAACAAATTTCAGCTTTCTAGGACTTCAGGAAGTACCCTACGAGTTTTGATGATCATCAGTCATTTGCGAAATCGAGGTTTTTTAGATATCAATCAAATCTAGTTATGCAACTGAAACTTTGTTATGTTTAAAAAGTAAACGATTGACATCATATCTCGAGAATTTTGTTTATCTGGTCTGGTATAATCTAAACCCAAGTTACAAGGAATCAAAAAACGACAAAGCGCTTCGAGAAAAAGTAGGTAGTGCCCTTGCGTTTCGCTTGGCTCGTCTTGGCGGGGCACTGCCGTGCCCCCAGATTCAAGCATGTCCAGCCAACACATATATTAAACCCAGTTATTATTGGTATCTACTGAAAGTATTTTAATGACCTTTAAATTAACAACAGTTATATTTTATAAATAACACAATTCTTCAGAGTGAGAGTCGTTACAAAAACTGTTGGTAAACACGCATTTTAGGCGGCAGCAAGAAAAATAACCTGTAAAGTGCAGATGATACCGCTCAAGTGGTTACTCCACTGCGATCAGGTATGCGGTAGTGTGATGTTGCTCGGCAACTGAATTTAAGCCGTTTTACCGTTCGCTGAGTGTTCCAACGGTTCCAAGAGTCTGGTGGCTATATCCGAAGACGTAGATTGGGCAGACAACACTGCACATCTGAAAGAGACCATCGTTTCATTGTGTCGGCATTTTTACGCAATCGATTCTCCAATGCTATTGCAAGTGAAGCGCAACATCAGCTCCGATCAGTACGCAGAACTTTTGTTATAAGCGTCTTCACGGTTAGGAGAAGTTTACAGGAGAAGAAAATTATTGCCCACAGAGCTGCTACAGGCTTAAAATTGATTGAGCGATTTTGCCAATACATATGTTGATCCAGACGGGAGCAGAACTTAAAAATGACAATTTTCGGGAAAAATGAACCATCTTCGGAGGTAACCTTAGCACCTATAAGGTTTATAGAGCTACGGCTGGGCTTAAATTGTTGCAAATTTAATTAAGTTTAAAAAAAGTATTTATTTTTGGCACTGATTTAAAGTGGCAGTTGTTTATTGCAGTTTTGGTAAGTTAAAAATTACAAAATGCTTGTTTTCTAACCAGTTTGGCAGTAAAAACTGAGCAGTAAAAACTAGACTAAATAAAAATGAGTCATAACAATTTTTTAAATGGGTGATTAAATAAACAATTAAGTAAGTAGTAAAATTACTGAACGAGCAGTTACGTGTGGGCAGTTAACAAATCGGAATTAGTCGGTAAGAAATCTAACTTGGAAGTAGTGCTCGCCGGCCGCTATACCGTGGCACCGGGCGCTTCACTCGCTCGACTCGCGCGCGGTGGTCATACTCCTAACCTAACCCATTTGGTCGGGGTGCCCTGACTTAGTTACTGCGACCAATTCGGCTCGCGCGTGGTTGGTCGCAGTTCCAATCTAACCTAAGAACTGCCGTACTATTTATCTATCTATCTATTTATCTACCTATATTTATCTAACTGCCGTATTCCAACATTTTTACTGGCCATTCATTTATTACACTACTTGAGCATTTTTTGTACTGACATTGTAGGATGAACTAACCGATCAATTTTCTTTTTAAAATTACTGTTTATGTTTTATTGTCACACTAATTTACCAACAACTGAAAAATTAAATGATTGTCATTTTTTTCAATTGATCAGAATAAACTCCCTAATGTTTAAATGGCAGTTGTTAAAATTATTATCCTTTATTTTTGTTGCTAACAACACATATTTTATAACTTTTAGAGCAAAAAGTGAAAAAAGTCCCAAAGTTTCGCAGTTTTTCGCGTGGAGCGCCGCGAGCACTAGATTTTCAAAGTTGCTAATTTAGATTAACCCTACACTATCCGGTTCATACTGTTACTTCATACAGAACTTCGTCAAGCTTTGCGATTTTAATGTCGATTTCTACTGGGCTCTAGGATTAATGCCAAAAATCTCTATGGCTGCTGTAGAGGAGATATAGATAGATAGAATACTCTTTATTATATAAAGAGATAACTTTATTGGGTTTTTAAAGATTTAAAGGATTACATTCACAGAGTTCTGTGGCAAATATGTAATTCATACTTTCCGAAATTCACTATAAACAACAGGTAGGTACACAATGGATATAATTTTTATCCATGTTAAAATCTTGACCGTTGACTACGGAAGCACATACTTCGTTTCAAGTACACCGTTGTTTATGTCGCATCAAAATGGGTAGTGATGGCCTAGTGGGGCAGTCGTGACAATGACATGCCGTCTCGTTGGCGCTGCTGGCGGTTTGCCAGCGGGGCAAGCGCGTGGCGGCGACGTCACGCCGACGGCTGTGCGGACAGCGGCCGCGTCCAGCCGGCACGGCTCTAAATACGCGGGCATTTCTAGAATACACTGACGCCACCCTAGCAACCGAACGCGAACGCACCGGACGTACCGGCAAAATGTAATTTTGTAAGCACGCTCCAGGAAATTTTGTTTATAATTCTGTTTACAATATAACATCACTCTTTTCGCATTAGATCTGGCATTGAATCAGGAAGTTAACAGGAAGACGAATATCTAAAAAAGAAGGAATGACGTTCCATAGGTACTTTAAATTCTATCAATCTCTGATTTATTTACTTGTTGACATATTGTAAATGGTGAGTTACAAATAGAAAACGGAAAGATACATCAAAACGCTAGTATGCCAATTAATGCCAGTACACTTCATTAAGCGCATTGACAGGTATTGGCGATTGGCATCGCGACTGATCGCTACAAAATGTATGGATTTTCTGCCTCTAACATGGCGTCTTGTCATGGCGTTTTGGTAAAGGAGTAACTAACCAGTGTATAATAATTGTATGCGATACAATTTACTGAATTTGATGTATGCGTGTTCTCAATAACGGTTACACTTCTCACGTCGCCGCCGGTCGGTGCCAATGGCAAAATTGTAAACATGTCCCCGTCTACAGCTGGCAGATATTTAATAATATCAGATATCTAGATTGGCATCTAAGAATTTCTGAGAGCTATAGGTACTTATTTTGAGTTTCTAATGTCGAAGAACTGACGTTACCTTTCTTCAGTCGCGTTACTTTGTTCAGTACTCTTGCTTGAAGGTTAATTGCGATTAGGCTGTGTTTCTGAAAGCTTATTTCATACGATTTGCAGTCAAATATCATGTCAAATGATTTGATTGGCACTATTGACCCTTTGGCGGGTGCTATCCAGATACAGCAGTTAAAAAAGATTGGATAGCTGATTCACCCATCAGAGGGGAAATCACAAAAGAAAATTATACTGATAGGCCAGGTGGCGTGGTTGGTTAAGATACCACCTATCATGCCGCAGGTCGTGGGTTCGATTCCCATCCAGGACAAACATTTATATGCATGAACATGTCCGTTTGTTCTGAGTCTGGGTGTAATTATCTATATAAGTATATATTTACAAAGAAAAGTAGTATATGTAGTATATCAGTTATCTGGTTTCCATAGTACAAGCTCTGCTTAGTTTGGAATCAGATGACCGTGTGTGAATAATGTGCCAGGTCCCTGGTTAAACTTTGTCCTTTTGAAAATCAGAATCACAAATTCTTACAAGATTAAGTTAATTGAACTTATGCATTGCATTCGCTGGGTAACTTATGGCCATTCTGATTCCCAAATCTCCTCCTAGGTATGAATGTTGAGTAAACCTTCGGTTTTTATAAAATGTAAGTTTATTTTTAATAATGTAGTATTCATGACAGAATCACATTAATTCACTCGCTTTAATTAATTTTGTTCAAACAGAAAATGTCATCGCATTTCTATTTTTTATTTGCTTCTCCGTCCGTACGTTACTCCTTTACTCACGAATGTTTAACATGTCTTGAATAATTGCAGTGTTTTTTTTTTATCAATTTAAACAAATTTTTGATGTTTATGCAGATACATGGATATGATTAAGAACCAGTCATAGGCGTATTTCCTGATATGCTCTGATTATTTGACTGATATAAAGGACATGGAAAACTGTGGGCCCAAAAATGTAATAAGTTGAGATATGATCTAAAAAATTAGGCATTTTTTTATCTTAGAATATCAAAAAAAAAAAACAGCTCAATTATCTATCTATGTAATGGCTATATGTAAGTGGGCACGCCCTTTACGCCTGGGGCTTTTATTTAGTTATAAAGTTCTGTTTACGTTTTTAGTTTTGTATTTTTATTTCTGCTTGAGTATAGTTTGCGATTTTTTTTCCTGTTTTGGTATATTGGCGTGAGCTAGCTGACTTATGGCAATGAATTTGTTGCGTAATACTTAAATTATTTTGCACAGTGCTGTATAAAATCATTTTATTAACTGAACAGACAGCTGTGCTGCTGGGGAGTTTGTTGCGCCACTACTTCTCCCCAGCTAAAGCACTAGGATGTGGTGAACGGTGGGCGTTTTGGGGGACGGTCTTATGTAATTTTGACGTTCGAAAAGTGCTGATTCTCAGCCTAGTTTGAATAAATTACTTTTGATTGATTTTGATTTTATCTGGAAGCGGAGAAATATGAAAAATATGGTTTTCGTGAGATTATCGAGGAATCGATTACAATGTTACAAATAGAGAACGAAAACCTTCGCATTAGATAGCACTGTAGGTAATTAATAATAGGTTGGGGAAAAAGTTTCTTCGCATTTTTTAAGAAAATTCAAAACATTTTTTAATATAGTTTATTTACATTTAACTAAAGTATGTAGGTACCATTTTGTTCGATAACTTTGTGCCATCTTGTAGGTAGGGACATGATCCTATTGCTATAGAAATTTTGGGACTTCTGGTCAAAATACCGCGACAAGTGGTTTTGGCAGTCCTCTCGTGATGTTAACCTGACACTGCCTAAAGAATTCTGAAGAGACCGAAACAGGTGGAAATCTGAAGGTGCAAGGTCAGGACTATACGGCGGATGCATTAACACCTCCCAGCCAAACTCTCTTAATTTTTGCTGAGTGGCTAAAGATGTGTGAGGTCTAGCGTTATCATGATGAAAAACCACACCCCTTCTGTTGATTAATTCCGGCCGCTTTCTCTCAACTTCTTGCTTTAATCTCATCAGTTGTTCGCAGTAGAGTTCAGAATCGATGGTCCTGCCTGGTGGTAACAGCTCATGATGAATAATGCCCTTCCAATCCCACCACACACACAGCATCACCTTGTTGCGAGTTAACCCGGGTTTCGCCACAGTCTGTGAAGCCTGACCGGCCTTTGACCACGACCTTTTTCGCACGTTCTTGTCATACGTGATCCACTTTTCATCACCAGTTATCAGCTTCTTCAAAAATGGTTCGGTTTCATTACGTCGTAATCAAGAATCACAAATGAGTACACGGTTCATTAGGTTTCTTTCAGTGAGCTCGTGAGGTACCCAAATGTCGAGCTTTTTTGTGTACCCAGTTTTTTTCAAATGCGCAAAAACTGTTTTGTGGTCAATTTCCAGTTCTTCAGCTACGTCGTAACTACTGATATGCCGATCTTGCTCCACTTTTTCAAAAATGGCATCCATTTTATCCGTAATAGGGCGACCAGAGCGACGTGCATCTTTGACATCAAAATTTCCGGATTGAAAACGCTTAAACCAAATTTGTGCTACTCTCACAGACTTTACACTAGGTACTAGGTCCATAAACATCGCAAATTTTTTTCGCGGCTTGCGTTGCATTTTTACCTTTTTTGTAGAAAAATTTTAAAATGAATCGAATTTCTTCATTAGATTCACTCATCTTGACGGTACGAAAAACAAATGAAAATCACACATTTTCCTAATTTGAATTTGGAATTATGTTCTTTAAAATTTAAACTTTCAATGATACCAAAACCAGCCAGATACAAATAGTATAGCCAAAGAGATTTTATTACAAGTTCATACATACTATAATGCGAAAAGACTTTTTCCCCAACCTAATATGATTTACGATTTCGTATCGAACCAGACCGAACAAAACCAGTACATATAAGAGTACCTTATATTTTTAGTCTACGTCACTAGCTTTACAGCTGGCTGACATTTTGACACTAGACAGTTGCCAACTGCTGTTGCTTGCTCACTCGTTTTCCCGAATACTTTTCATTTTTAATGACCACTGTTTTTTACGGCTTCTGACCTTGCCTACGTTGTGCGACCCTTATTTTTACACTGGACACCGAAGATCGCTCACACGTTTGACTTGGAATTGTTATTTTGGATTTTACCGCCGCCTTGTGGATTGGATTTTGTTGAGACTATGGATCGCTGTGTGAATTGTGGGATAGCAACTAGTCATCGTAATACACTACTAGGCCGACGACTCTTAGACGTTGAAACAATTTTGTTAGTGATTTGACAATGGCTGCACCTCAGTCTGTATGTAAGTATAACATCTTCTAACCAGCTACCTGTATCCTGACTTTCAAACATTATTTACTAAATATAAACTAACATTAGTGTTTAAAGAACATCTTTTTCACTTCAGGAATCAGTTGTTAGTTAAAAATTATAACGAAACCTTACTTTTGCTAAACCTCTAATAATTCAGCTCTCAGATAGCCAAAACTTAAACAGAATTTTCAGCGAGGGACTGATAAGTTGGAATCTAATAATTCACACCATTTTCATCACGTTACATTCGGGCCCAATATTGTATGTAATCGTTTCAGTCTCCTTTCGGTGACAAAAAATGTGACAATACAGTTCATGAAAAAACATGCTTTACAAAACAAATACCATCAAGGTATTTGGCAAATAAAGATCTTCTAATGGTAGTTTCCAGAAAACACAAAATATGATGATTTTCATTACTTAGCAAAGTTTATAAGAATAAACGTGGAAGCACTTGGTGCAATTGACGTCTCAATTTTGCAGCATTATTTATAATATATAAAACATCTTATGATTTCCGTATAAACAACTCCGACAGTTCCTGAAATCTTCCGTTTACCCAGTAACATTAATAGCGTCTAAATTCTAAATCATTGCCAACATAATTTTAATGGCAATTCACATTTTGATTGATTGGCATTATTTATTACTGGCATGTGAGGATTACTTAACGTGATCCAAATTCTGGACGCTGATAATTGGTTACATTTGTAGAAATCTTGGCTCCATTTCAATTTGTGTAGTAGTGTTATCTTGTACGTAGAGGTTGTAAAGACAATGGTCTTCATTATTTGGAATTGAATAAGATTTATGGACCATTAGCGGGATCATTAGTACTTTGTATTGGACCTAGTTGTTTGTACTTCCGCACTCTAGGACTGAACAGTGTGTTGTAAGTACGGACGTAATAAATGTTTGTAAATCACGGTGACGATTTGTGCACTGAAGAGTAGTGACAAAGCATTTTAGACTCTATTTTTCTTTATTTACCTTTTTTTAAAGTTGCTGTCCTATCTGTAAGACTAGAATTTCCTAAAGTGCACGGCGTGGATGTATGAAATATTTATTCTTTTACACGAGCTTTTTTAATAAAATAGAGCTGTAAATTTTGACTCCAGATGGTAACTACTTAAAAAATACTTTAGTTCCAGCCCCAAGTCTTGTGGAATATGCAGAGACATTATATATTACATATAGATAGATTGTCGGGAAGTGTCGGTCTGACCAATGTCAAGGCGAAGCTTGATTTACGAAACCACAGAAATAGATCTGTTTGCGTAGACTTCGCTTTAATTGTTACTTTACGAAACTTTCTCTTGTTTATAAACTCTGCATTTAGATTTTTCTTGGAAATAGCTTGTCTTAATCCTAGTCAAAACATCAGCGAAATTGAACACTGAAACTTAAGTGTAATTAAGATATGCAAATAGTTTTAAAGTAGTCTCGCTGTTAAAATGATTTATTTTGATTATTTATTTTGCTCTCACGCATATCACACATTTACCATAATATTACACTACTGTCGGTTTTGTACAGACGCCAGCACATCAAGCTACTACAATCTGTCAGATTTCTTTAAGGCTGACCCCACATTTGGCGTGCGCGATCCTCGGGCGTGCGAGTAGCGCGAGCGCCGCGTGCGCGTTGCGCGCGCTGCGTGAGCGTCGGGTGTTGCCGCCGTGTGACGTGCATGCAGCGTGCGCGCAACGCGCGCGCGGCGCGCTCGCGACGCTCGAGTAAGTAAGAAGAATCGAAACAGTAGCGGGCGGCGGGTATAGCGGGCGAAGGGGTAAGAACGCGACTCGAGCGTCGCGAGCGCGCCGCGCGCGCGTTGCGCGCACCCTGCATGCACGTCACACTGCGGTAACACCCGACGCTAGCGCAGCGCGCGCGCTACGCGCGCGCTGCGTCCGTGCAGCTCGCACGCCCGAGGATCGCGCACGCCAAATGTGGGGTCAGCCTAATAGATTTTCAACTTTATTGCTAAGGTATTAGATTCAAGGTTGATTGGGAAAATCTGACAGTTTCGGGTAGGTTGACCTGCTGGCGTCTGTACATGAACGCGCGATTATTTTGTCGCAGATATGCAACGTATTGGTTTATATGGCAGCGCGGACATACCCGAGAATAATGTCGCTGCAATTTACCATACGCTATATAAAACCATACGTTGCATTTCTGCGACAAAAAATCACGCGATAAAAAGTCGTAGTGCGCGCTGTGTTAGAACACAAGCAAAATAAAAGTAATGTATTGCTTTGCAAGCAACACTTAAGGCGACGATAACCGACTGTTAATGATTTTAAACTGAAGATCACGTCTAAACGAGTATTTTTAATGATTTGAAAAAATATATGTTAAATTAGAGCGTTTTCTTAATAACTTATTCTGAGAATATTTTAGATTGTTTAGTAATTCATTTGTAAAGTTATGTCTAACGCGAATAAAAAACTGAGAATCACGCAAAAAACTAACAAACGTATTTTTTTATAAAACCGTCACCATGTTAAAGTTAATTAGGGCTCCGTACCTTAAAAGGAAAAAACGGAACCCTTATAGGATCACTCGTGTGTCTGTCTGTCCGTCTGTCCGTCTGTCACAGCCAATTTACTCCGAATCTAATAGACCGATTAAGTTGAAATTTCGTACACGTATCTGTGAACCAAACAAGGACTGTTACGTAAATAAATGAATTTTGAATATGGGGGTCAATTTTGGGGTGCGAATAAGAAAATTAAAAAAAGTTTTACAAACTGTACCGTGTGACATATCAAAAGAAATGGCTAAACTATGATTACTTCAAATATATTTGTTTTTATAATTTTAAAATAAATTATTTTAAAGTTCTTTGAGAAAATAAATGAAAATTGACCATTCCTTTATCTCCGAAACTACTGAGCCAAAAATTTTGGAATAAAATACAGAAAATAGTTCTATAGTTTTCCTGTAATCTATAGGAGATTACAGGAAAACTTATAAGAAGTCTATGGTCTTAAAATAACATGGTAAATCTCTCAATATTGTGCGTGCAAACTTACATTTGCAGTTGGATTGTAAGGGAGAACATGTATTTCAACTACAGTGTTAAGTTTGTTCTTGGGATAAATTCATCCCAAATACGGAACAGTTACCATCCATACCTAGTTGCCATTCCACCAATTCGCACTAAGCGCTTCCAAACATCCTTCATAAGTGTACGGCCTGAGTGGGACGCTCGACTCGAGCATCCAGCGGGGCGGGGCGTGCGACGTTCGTGTTAAACACATGCAAACACTCGCGAGTGTCCTGAGTGACGGCCGAGCGGCGCTCGGTGAACGCTCTTTGCCGCTTGCACGCTACACTGAACGCCCCGCTGGACGATTTTTCACTCAGGTCGTACACTTATGCGCACGGCAAAAGACTGGAACACACTACCTGCGTCTGTGTTCCCGGAGGCATACAACCCGAATCTCTTCAAAGTTAGAGTGAACAGGCTTTTTCTGGGTAAGCTCACTCCATCGTAGACTTTGTCTCTATCACCTCTGACCTCTAAAGTCAAGAGCAAACCCATCACAAATAAAAAAAAAAACCCTTCATTGTGCGTGGTCCGACACGCACTTGCCACGGTAATTTAAATTATTTATCTTTTAGTATACGTGTTTTATTAAAATACCTTTTGTTTTATGTATAATAAATTAATAATGCGTCTAATTTGGGACAGCGCTCCTTGATGGGTGAGTCCTATTACTGGGTGGACGTACGACGCGTTGCGTGAGCTCAGCACAGAACACGCAAGCTAACCACTCAAGGCCATTGACAATGGCAGGGATGTCCGCAATTGCTACCGCGGGGTGGCGCTAGTGAGGTTGGCGGTCATGATAGCTCACTTTCTCAAAGGAAATTAGATTTTTTTTTCGTGTGTTGATTTCATGTGGGGGAATTTCGAGGTTTTCTGATGAAAAATAATACTAATAGATACTGTTGTTGGAGTGTATCTAAATGAATTGAAGAATGAACTTCGAAATAGAAATTCAAAAGTATTTGAATAAAAGGAAGACTTGATAGAGAGGTCTAAATTATGTTTATGGAGCAAGCTAGACTGTGCATAAGAAAGACCAGCACTGACAAAAAAAAATTGCTGTTACCTACATTTTATACTCTCATCAAAATGTAGGGAACAGCTGATTTTTTTCCGCAATTTCAGGTTTGGTCTCAAAGTAATAGTTGATCATAATGATGAGTACAATGACCCTTAAAAGGATACCCATGAATTCAATTTCATCTTGTATATGTAATCCAGCATTGTATCAAATTATTTATAATGGCATACACGTCCCTGAAAAAGATGTTCAGAATGGGGACCTTTTTTTTGCGTGGAGAAATGCTCATGCATACTGCACTACCACGGGGAGATAATGCAGTTATGTGAGACTCCAACCCACTAAAGCTCCACGGTGTCCTCCTGTGCCGCTTGTGGCGGGAAAACGGGCACGCGTTAGCACTCACCGCGAACCCGCCGCGGCTGTCCGTCACCAGACCCTCCTCTGGGGAGCACCCCCCATCACCGGCGCACAAGAACACATTGCGCACCGTGACCACCCCTATGGACCAAACGAGCACATGGGCGCCAGACGACCCCGTGTCTAGGCACCCTTGGTCCCCCTGCGACCGGTCAGGTCAGTAGCCCGGCCGCCTACCACTCTTCGGCTGCAGAGGATAGGCAGAGCGGCCAACGAAATACCGACACTCCTCTTCCCCTGCGGCCCCACCGCGTCCGCCATCAGACGGTGGCGACCCCGTCAAGGCCGCGGAAGGTAGGCAGAGCGGCGCACCGCAATACCGGCACTCCTTTCCCGCCGCGGCCTCCAACCCTCCGCGATGCCTCCGATACGACATCACGGCCCGCCTCAGTTGCGATGTCGCCCAAGCGGCACCGCAACCTACCTGTTGGCCGCTACGTCGTCGACTTCCTGGAAAAAGCCCTGACGAGCGGCCCCTCCTCAGGTTCCTCTTCGCTTCACCGTGGATCCCCCGCCTCGACAATGCGGGAACCCCCGGGGGAATAGCTTGGGGACCTGTGTTCTGACTTTCATGAGGAGCACAAGGGCACAACACAACACTGAGACATTTTTATTTTAAGAAAAATAACTAACTTTGGGGAAAACTTCGTTGCTCCAAAGAAATAACCAATGTTTGACAGTTCGCATGACCACCAAAACAGCCAGTGCCATCTGCTTTGAGCTTTTCAGATTACCTGCCATTATCTGCGTCTTAATATTAGCTCGAAGAACAAAAGCTGCCTAGCTGTGGGGAAATGGTACGAAGTGTGGGAACCAGTCGGTGCTGTTTGTACCAGTTGTTGGTAATTGAACAAAGGCTGATAAGTTTCGGATATCGTTGAATAAATTAACGGTAACAATTGGTGTTGGGGCACGGGCGGCGTTGGCCGAGGGCCCAATGCACCAAACCCTTATTTTATATAGGTCTCACACGCGATGTTACTGCAGTGATGACACCTTGGACTGATTTGCTTTTTTCAACGTGAGGCTCAAGTATTAGAGGTTTAAAGACACGCAGTGTGCTTTTATGTAACGACAATTATTTTGACACTAAAACAAAGGACACATTGCCACTAGGTCTGCCAGGTATCGAACGAGCTTTTTGTAATAATTGGTATGGATTCAAGTTTCAAATACAAGCAAATGAAGCAAAATATTAACACGTTCACTGTCAGTGATCCACATGTGGGTCATGTTGGGTTGAAACGAGACGTCCGTGCGATACATGTGGGTCACTGCACTTTTCATGCATAATTGGTTTTACTTCGTGGACATAAAAGAAACATACTAGTATTATACATGAACGTATGAGCAATTATGTAGGTAAAATAAAAAAGCAATGAGCCATCGATTTTTTTTTAGGACTTACGAAGCTTTGAATATTGGACTTAAAAATAAATTTAAAAGGTTTCCTTCAACTTTTATGGCCGGTAAGGACCTCAGTACATAGGAACGAAAAAAGTAAATTGGACGTGAGAAATAATTTCAACATTTTGGCTGGACAGTGAACGTGTTTTTAGCATTACGATTGATACGACTATTTCCATGTTGAAACTTGGCTTGAAAAAAAGAAAATACAAACATTCAGGAATGTATAAACGTGTAATGCAGCTAAATTTTCTAAAAGAATGGAGTCGTTGTCCTACCCCTGCGTAGCATTTTACGAGCAGTAGGCAAGAACTGATCGTTGCCCTGCTACGCCCTGTTCGCAAGTTTTCTAAATAAGTCATGTAAGTTCAGATTCTCACGCAACGTGTTTGATTTACCTTGAAGCCGTAAAAATCCAAAGATTTTTTATCGTAATAAAGTTGAGTGATGTTTATATACTAGGTTCTTGTTTATTTTGTTGTTAGTAATGGGTAAAAAGTAGTTGAAGTTCAGTGATTTAGCCAGTCATAGGAATGTTTACGCGATTAAGACTAAATTTTTTATTAGTCCTACGACTAAAAGACCAACTAGAAAGTATACCCTCTCAAATAAAAAAAGAATTTTCCAAATCGGTCCAGCAGTCTTTGAGTAATCGGGGAACATAGGTACATAAAAAAAAAGATTCAGACGATCTGAGAACCTCCTCCTTTTTTTGAAGTCGGATAAAAATGGAAAATTATAAGATTTTCTGTATAATGGATTTCCCCTCTTCGAGATTCGTATACTTCATTATAATTTATAGTAAACATCTAGTAGAAAATATTTTTAATGTTTGTAAATATAATATTTGGATTGATGTCAACTTCTAATTTCCAGCCGCTTTGACTGTTATTTTATTTATGATGGAGCTACATCTAAAATTATAACAACTTTTTTTTATAAAAATCCTCAGTCGCTTGTGTGTAATTATTGTAAGTTGTCGTAAAAGCTGATTTAGTTTATTTTATATCGAAAATGTTGTGGCTTTGGAAATCTTACGTGGTTACAGACTAAAGATCTTTTTTTGTATAATATTAATATGTGATAATTTACTCATCCACACTGAGAGTTTTATAAGATTTTGGACAGCTGTTTTCTATAAAAAATACCGGCCGTGTGTGTGTTGGACCTCGCACAATGAAGGGTTCCGTAGTTAAGATGAATTTATCCCAAATAACAAACTTAACTTTGTACGTCACGGTCAATTCTCCAACTGCAAATGTAAGTTTATAATCGCAAAAAAAAAAAAATCTTTATGTGATAAAACTACAGATTAACATTTTTAAGACTTTTCCTTTATTTGTACCTTGACCTTGCTTCCTGCCAAATTTTATGATTCTAGATCCACGGGAAATACCCTGTAGGTTTTGATTTAATTGCGAGTGTCAAAATATGTCGCATAAATGGCCGTATTTTTTTTTTATTGCGTTGACTTAGAATCTTGATTTTTTTTAGAGCTCCTAGGGATCGTAGGCCATAGTATCCCGCCAGGGTTGCGGGTTATTCGAAAGAGTTACCGTGGCCCTGGCACAGGCAACTGAAGGAACACGGATGGGTTTTAGTCAGTAGAAGTCTGACACGCCCTCCCGCTCCACCCAGAGCAGGAGAAGTTATTTGATGATTTCCCATCCAAAAAAAAGGCTATAGTATGTATTTGAAATTAATTTCAACTTGACATCTGCACGCGTTCCCGAGAAAAAGGGTCTTGACTGACAGACAGACAGGTAGACGCACAACGACGAAGAATAGAATAGAAGGCATTTATTTGTCAGAATATTGTATAAAGCTGTTATGTGCATTATGTATTACGATCATAATATTCTGCCGTTTCCGGCGTTATGGTTATGGGTCATCATTACATTAAAGTGATCCTATAAGCCATTTCAGGTACGGAACCCTAAAAATTAATAAGTTTTTTAGTAGAAGAGCTATTTTAACCAATAACATTGTCAATTGTTGTGATACTCGTACTTTTTTAAAGAAGTTTTTATTTTTTCTTTTATTTCCATGAATACCGAAAAACCCCCCGTCTGTGTCTTCTATGTAGCTTCGTTAATAAAGGTGAACCAACAAAATATTGACATTTATGTAAGCATAGACGACCGAGAATACCTAAGGGGTAGGTAGGTTGGCTAGGCCGCTTAGAACTGCCTCCCCATAAAATAATTAATAATAATAATCTTTAACTTCTAACTTTGACACAAACATTTCTCAGCAATCAAGTTTATTCTTTTACTATTTTACCTTCAAATCAGTTTTGATGACGAACCACCTTCGCGCTACCGCTTTGAACATGTAGGTTTTCGCGACCCATTTCGTAAATCATCGAGATAAAAGGCAATTGCCTAACCTAATGGTATGGCCGTACCAGTTACAAGTTCGTGTGTCTATTAAGCAATTTTTAAAGGCAAATTAGGCCAAAATGTAATATTTCAACACATTAAAGAACTTTGGATGGGGCTATTCACTAGCTATAAAGAAAGGGGAAACAAGTTAAAGTGTTTTCGTTTAACTAAAAGCTACGAGTATTAACTCTTCGTTGTCACGCCAATAGTTTGAATTTGTTTGATTTTAATTGTGTTATGACTTTCGTCGTCATCAAAGGTTCAGTAAGAAATATGCGTAGTCATGTTTACATTTAGGAATCTTTCTAGAAGATTTCGTTTGACCTATGTTCCCAAGATCAACGTATATTTTCCAATGACGTAATACATCACTGATATTTTCTGAATCGATAGAGACGTCTGAGCATAACTGCCCGTCCGTAGTGACCTTTTACTGTATTTAGTTTGGGTTTGGATTACAATCTTTATTGCCCGTAGGTTATCCCAATATTTTATTTAAATGGAGCAATAACCTGCTCTAAACTTACGTGCGTAGTTCTGTGAGATTTTAATAATAAAAGTACCGTAGTAACTCATCGTGAATTTTTTGAAATGTGGAAACAAAAACATGTATCTAAGTAAGGCGAGAATCTATGTATCTATGAGAATGAGATATGGAGATTTGTTCCAGCTACCCATAGTGTCATGACTACGAGGAAGAATAATAATATACAATCCAATGATGTAATGCACCATTTTTCTCTATCATTATACAAAATTCCTTCATTATGTAATATGTATTATCTCCCTCAAGATGTCGTCTGTCTGACATACAAATGAGTGAATCTTTTAACTTTTTTGTTCATCCATTACCGAGTGTGCCTCAATTATCACTTTTGTGTTCTTTTTGTAGGTATTAGCGAGAGATGCCGTCAAAATCCAATGCTGGGCAGTTTGCCAAAATGCGGTTTTATGTGGGTATATGTAGGTACAGTGAGCAAAAGAAATAAGTGTGCAGGCAGGTATGGACATTTTTTTAACAGAACATGTGTACTTGGCATCGCTCGAAAGCGTGTCTTATGCAAGTATTGATGTAGCCAATAACAATGAAAATATCTCGTAATTTGCATTAATATTGATTGTCGGACCTGCTCATATACCCACCTAACTCTTTTTCTGTGTGTACCTGTGTTGGTCAAAACAATACTCCTTCTGAATGGAATCGCATAGTGCTTCACAAAGTAGGTAATTTTAGTAGTAGTTTTTTGTCTAGACATAGATGGTGTACATTAATACAATTTATTGATTTCAGTACAACTATTTTACGACTAATACTAGGTGATGGCGAAGCAGAGCCATGTCACACTGATGCAGGAAAAAGTGAATATTGTACCGTAATTATAAGGAGAGAGATGTAGAAATAGCCTGCTCTTAAAATGGAAGAACATGGTATTCAATTTGTTTTGTTGGACTTCTCCTTCGTCATATCGATGATTCTCTTTTATCCATTTGATATAAGCTTCGATCAGAATTCGGCTACTTCGACAGCGTTAGCGGAGGCCTCGCGAAGGTGTCTTTCATAGGGCAGGTGTATTTATACACAGAGTATGACGACAAGAGGTGAGGCATCGTTTGTGATGTGGCCCCCACCTGACTAAGTTGTACCTGCAGTAACTCACCTGGCTTCGTTGTCGATTAAGAGACTTCCAGGTGAGCCATGATAGTTGGTGTCCCGTTGGGTGCTTTTCTGCAGGCTCAACATACTCAGCTGTGGTAGCATAAACACCCCCTGTGTAGTTTTAATCGTGCCGCACTAGAGCTGTCGTCATTTAGTGGGATGATCGACTTGAGCAAACTGTTACGGCTTTTCAGTCTGCTCCTCGGCTTCGTTACGTACGTTATCCATTGGGGTGCATGAGAAGAGCGTCCCCGAGCGGCGTCCAGAATACGTGAAACGCCCGGCGCACCCTGGTAACAGCTGGCACTCTTTAACGTAGAATCTAGCTGACCAATCTTCTCACCACGATGATGAACATTTGAGTTACTGGTCGGAAATAAATTCAGGAAGCTACGAAGGTATTCAAATGATATGCATCGGTTCTATCTAAATGACATGTAGCAATCTATGGAACGTGTACGGGCATTTCCATGAGAACTCAAATCTAAGTGCATGATATTGAAAATTGTGATAACAAATCGCCTATTCACTTTTTAATTTATATCTCAACTAGATTCAAATACAGAATGATAAGTTTAAAGGCGACATTAAGGGTTTTCTAAACAATGATTTCTGCTAAAGTAAACGTTCCTCTTACACGGAAAGTTTTGAATCTGTATTCACAGGTGTCTAACGAACGTTTTAAGCCTAAATTTTAGATAGTAAAATAAAAATAAAATTGCATGTAATGTAGGTGTCAGGTGTGTTCCACCCTAATAACTAGACAGGATTCCTTTTAAATAAGTATTGTCATTAAAGTGTGCTGTGCGACCTCCCCCTTTAGGGAAATCAAGCGTGACCTTTATTTGGTGTAGGAAGGGTGTAGTAACTAAGTAAAATATGTAATTTATTCAGGCTTCGACGGTTATTTATTATAGTACAATGTTCATTTACAAATGTAGCGGAAACCTTGAAAATAGTGGATGTCAATAAAGTAGCAATTTATACACAGCTGGGTGCTGGATTTTACATGTCCGACTGAGTAAATTCAGGGTAACTTGAAATGGTTGCAATATTGCTTTGCTGATAAGTATCATCAAGTTTAAATAAAGGGTATCGTGTCATTGAATCGTTTCATATAAATTTATGTTATCCCGATATTGAATTTGGATATAAAATTGGTAATTTTCGTAAAGGTATATAACTCTTGTCATTTATTGAACATCTAAGAAACTGCATTATTGACCTTGTAAGTGTAAACACGATTGTCGATTCTGAGGTCCTAGGAGTAATTCGCGGATCAGACAAAGTGTCTTATTACCTTTTTCTGTCGGTAGGTAGACTATAAGTTCCCGCCCAGAGGTTGGAATTGTGCCCATTTTTCACAAAAGAACTTGCTCGACATTATTGTCTCCGGAGAAATGTACAAAATGGATTTCAGGCTGCCCTTTGAACCCCCCCCCCCCCATTATCGAGGCGGGGCGGCTCAGTAGCCGTGGCTTGGTCACCCACGGTGATGCGAAGAGGAACTAGAGGAGGGGCCGCTCGTCAGGGCTTTTCCCAGGAAGTCGACGACGTAGTGGCTAACAGGTAGGTTTCGGTGCCGCTTGGGCGACATCGTAACTGTGGCGGGCCGCGATTTCGTATGGGAGGCATCGCGGCTGAGGGTTGGAGGCCGCGGCGGGAGAGGAGTGCCGGTATTACGTTGCGCCGCTCTCCCTACCTTCCGCGGCCTTGACGGGGTCACCACCGTCTGATGGCGGACGCGGTGGGGCCGCAGGGGAGGAGGAGTGTCGGTATGGCGTTGGCCGCTCCCCCTATCCTCTGCGAACGAAAAGTGGTAGGCGGCCGGGCCACTGACCTGAGCGGTCGCGGGGGGACCAAGGGTGCCTAGACACGGGGTCGTCTAGCGCCCATGTGCTGGTTTCCAGCACATGGGTGCACACGGGCATGCAATCTGTTCAGTGGAAGGTCCGGTGACGGACAGCCGCGGCGGGTTCACGGATGAGTGCTGCACTATCTCCCCGTGGTAGTGCAGTATGCATGAGCATGTCTCCACGCAAATAAAAGGCTACATAGTACGACATCGTCATATTCCAGTATAGTAGTTAACTTTAGAATGTTTCCTGGTGCAGAAAAGGCGTCGAATAGTTTATAGTCGCAATAATTTAAATACTTTATTATGTTAATTATACTGGGCAAGGTCGTTACAAGTTGGTGGACTGTCTTATGCGACATTAAGCTTTGTGACTTCTCTCTTGCATGAGCAAGTCGCCTTCACGGACAGTTAAATGTAGAACTCATATTCACATGCACGCCCGTAATCCCATAAACATTGAGGATTTACAGAATATACATATATATACATATATACTAATGATTTATAGAGTGTATTTAAAAAAATAGTAATTTGATTTAAATGTATTAAAATAATCTGTAGAAATGCAACGTTGCCAGCCCACACGGAATAAACACTCTTAAGACCATGTTAAAGTCTAAAAGAAGTGATTTTCTGTAACGTTCGTAATTACTATTATCGTCACTTGAACTATGTTCAATATGTGAAAGTGCAGGTGTCGAAACCATTTTATTTTATCTTCTTCACCATAGATGGACAGAATGTATGCGAGTACACAAATTATAAATACTCTTTCAGTTTTTTTTTTATTACATTCATACGTAGGCAGTATGTCGCAATTACTGATTCATTTTTATGAACTATATCGACCTTCGTATAATGCAGTTTTTATAAGCAATAAAAACGTTTACATCAACTTTATGTGTATTGAATGAGACGGAAAGTATTTTTTAGTAAATTGAAGAAATTAAGACCAGTTTGGGCGGTTTTAAAACGATAGGAGTTTTACACTTTGTGGAGGGTAAAAATCGGATAGTGTCGTAGATAGTACACATAGCTCGAAGTGCGATATATGTTAACAACCACATGTGCGATATATGTTGTTTTATTTTTCTCTCAGTTATTTTTAATCATGGTCTGGCAGTTTGAGTAATCTATGCGGCCTACCCCAATGTCCTTTCTTTGGTATTGTTCGTCGAATCGTTGAGCTCCTTAAGTTCTGAGTTGAGCTGCGCGATTACTGACAAATGCGTGCACTGACTGGACAGGTCCTCTCAATCTGTGTGGTTCTTTCCTCAAAAGACCATTTCAGACACCAATCTACATGGTCTTCACATGAAGTGACCAAGATTATGTCTGGACTTTATAAGAGACTGTGACCTCTGAGTTTGTTTCGGCCTTTCTTCTCAGAGTAGTCAGATAGGAAACGCCAACCTCATCTAGTTTAAAAAAAAAAATATTGACTTGTAAAAGTGTTTGTACAAACCTACTTACAGAAATAAAAATCATTTATCATCATTTATCATTTATCATTTAACCTGTGGGTTCTGTAAAAAGAGGATTGCGATTGTATCGATTGCATCCCTCACATAAAGCCGAAATAAACTAGTGTCTAGAGTAAAAGTGAGCTTCGGCTATCAAGACGCAGCTAAATTGTGTTTGTAACATAATAGCTGTTTTCCAGACACTTGGTATTGATTGTGGCTCAAAGGCTTTGTGTAAAACCTTATTTTCAAGTTGTTTGTAGGCGTTTCGGACTTTTAATATTTTTGGTCACAATATTACCTACCTACTGGTAATGCCTAGTTATTGTGAAACATGTAATACGTAAACCGATATATTCAGAAGAGGTTTTAAAAGTAGAGCCAGGTTTAGAGGAATATAATAATGATAAAACTGTCCACTTTGGTTACAATTATTATGGATAATTAACATTTATCCCAGGCTTATTCGTTCTGGAGACCGTTTATGAGTCTAATAAAAATATGAATAATACAGGATCTTTAAAAGTACCAAGAAATCTATCGCAGACGAAGCTGCCCGATCCATAGCGAATAAGGGTTCTCACGCACTACGCAGCAAAGACCACGACTGGTTGCACGATCGGGCCAATCTTGGTTGAAGCTTCTGCGTCCAAGATTGCGGCCGGCCGTAGGACCAAATTCGTTTCTTTCTTTTCTTTGATGGTGTCTTACCGTGTGACGTAAGCCGCGTGTTGATCCTCGCGGTGATGGCGCGCCCCGCCTCGGTGGAGTCGGGTGCACGCTGCTGGTGCAACCGCAGTCGCTCGAACAGACAGTCGGCCGCCGCCTCGTCCGCCATGCGAAACGCTGCAATATGTTTAGAATGAAGAATCAATGCGCCCTGGCTGGAAGCCTTAATTATTAAGTCATCCACAGGATTGCCCGGTTAAGCCACCTCTCAAAGGTTGACCTGAGAGACGCCAGACAAAAAAAAAAAAACCCTGAGTATCATGAAATTGGGATAAAGCATCATAAGTTACAGTTATCTCCTGCAAATGAGACTTACATTCTGAGCAAATAAAAAAAAAAATGTAAAGTACCTACGCTAAAACTAGCATAAGTATAGCATAAACAGCATATAAAGATCTCACTGCTGGAACACAGGCCTCTTCTCTGTGAGAAGGAATGGGCCATAATAATCTATAATACGGGCCCAGAACGAGTTGGTGGATGTCACATGGCAAATTATGGCCAGCAACTTTGTCTACAATACAGTCACCATCACCATACAATTTACATTCTTCCCATAGATATCTCAGGCGACCATGTGGCTAGCCGTCAAACGTTTATTGGCCGAAATTATATGGTTAATCCAGTATTTAATAAAGGAATAGTCATATATGTTTTATTGTTTGTTACTGAAATAAATCTATTTTTTTTTATATCAGCCGCTTTTGCAAGCAGTTTTACCAAAAGATGGCGGAAAAGCATAATAACATTTTGTTAGCAGTTTGCATTGCAGCAGCTGTTAAGAACTGTTGACTCTTAACCACCTACATAGCTTGGTGGATTAGATTCCTTACATTAAATATATTTTTTTATCTTAACTATAATAAAATTATAGTAAAACACATGAAAAGCAAACCGGTGTGTTCAAAAGTTCAAGCACAGGTCTGCAGCTGATGAGTACTTTGAACTCATTTTATTCAGGGTAACGAGCTCATTAAAGCATATTGAACTCTATGAATTGATTTAGGCTAGGGTAGCATTACAAAATGGACTGATCAGGTTTTTACGCTGTCGAAATAGGAAGGGGGCGGTCAGTCTTATTATCGACTGCAGTTTCTGTTGACAAGGGCATCGAAGTATATAGTATATTTTGTATGTGTATGTGATAACTTCGTCCCATATCAACCCATCCAATTTTTTACGAAAAAAAAAATCAAATCTGTAACTTGGTAAGCTTTATTATTAAAGCTGTAAGCTCTTTATAATGGATGTGACCTCAAGACATTAGTGTGTTGTTTTAGGCAAGGTTCTAGTCATGCTGTCAAGTTGAAAAATACAATGCAAGTAGCCCAAGGTCACTCCGGTGCTTCTGAAGCCAGATGCTCGTTAAAGTAGTAGTATGCTGGAGAGACAGTTATAGAAGCGAGGCGAAAACATAATGGTGGAGTTAACGCGTGTTTATATTTGTAGCTCATAAGCGGTAATTGATAGATAGTTAGATCATTAGAGAATTTTAACGTATGACTAATGCCAGGTTTCTGTAGAATTCTTAATCGGAGTTTAAACTCTTAATAGCTATTTGTTCGACAAAATTATCTATGTAAGCGAATTGCTTCCCTATGCTTGTTTTTGAGGTCCTCAGATAAACCCTTAATAGTAATTTCCTTGAAAAAATGTTCAGGAACACGATATCGAACAATAATCACTGTCGAATGGATAAACTCCGTTTAAAAACCACAGAAACCGGGCATCAGTCGGTTCTTGTAATGTATTCAACATATCGCTATAATGGTCAGAGGAATTTACTTCGATTCAAATGTGTTATTGCGATCGGGTGCGACTTGTGAGGGCGCAGTGCATCAAGCGTAAACAAACAAATTGGGGACAAAACGAATGAGCACACCAATGAATTTGTTGGCAACTCAACACAAATATTTTAATGAAAATGTTCAAGAAGTTATGTTACAGTTTTTAATCAAATAAAAGCGAGTGACAGTAAAGTTTGGGAGTTAGACTTTCAGTTTGAATGTGATGCTGTCGTCATTGTAATTAGGCATCGTATCTGGTATCCAATCTAAAGTAAACAGTTCAAAATGGGTCAGTAAAACGGTTTCTACAAACTTTTATCCCAATAGGCATGATTTAAAAACGGTAACGAATGTTTGGCACACGTTTGCATCAGCGTGTTTTCGTATGAACACTGTTAATCACTGGCTTTTGTTTGAAACGATTTATAGCTCTTGGTAACGTGTGAACACAGTTACTTAATCTCGCATGTGTTATTAGGAAAGATCACGAACTAAACACACTCAGCCATTTTATGGTTACATTTATCAAAGTTATATTGGTTAACTACCACCTACGCGATTAATTTGATTGTGTAGTTTAATTCAAATGTACAAATGAGCGAATGGAACTTTGAATAGCGAACAGAAAATCGGCACTATCGTGAATGTAGCCTAGGCTGAACATAACAATGTGTTTGTGTTGACATTCTCTGAAAACGTGTGGATTTTCTAAATTGAGAGATGATTAAAACAATGAAAGTGACTACAACGAACGTACGTGAATGCGTGTTGTCCCTGCTGTTGTCAAATGTGACGGTCTATTTGTAAATAAACAGTGTGTTGTGTGCGAGCGTCGGGTGCTGAGCTGTTCGCTCCGCGGCGGGTGCCGGCCGACTAAGGACGGGCGACGGCCGAACCCGGCGGGAAGGAAATTGGGGAGGCGCGCGGGGCGGCCGCGATACACACTGGGAAATATTTTTCCTCTACGCACTCATTAATAATAAACCCTTTTTTGATATCCCTTAAACTTTTTTTTTTGTTATGCAGCCATTATTTATTTGCCTGATGATTGATGATAGATTAATGGGCTATTTCTTCACTACAGTAGCTACAAATTAGCTTATTAAATTCTTTCGTTGTACTTGGCGGCCATTAATGAACTTTTAAGTGTCTAATTGAATTGGTATTTATTTTAGTACAACTTATTTATTAGCAACAATAAGGTAGCTTGGTAATAAAGTACCTAACTGTAAATAAAGTTCTAGTTTTAGGATGAGCCTTCTCTTTTCTTTCTTATTCCCAAACATCACATGTTATGTTTACGTGCCATAGTCCGAGAACATAGTCGGCAATAGATGATTTATTTTAGATTTAGTTTTATTTTAGATTTAGGCGTCAGTCAATATAATTTTGAAATAATCTATAACAAAACGTAACTGATTAAAAAAAAACACTAGGTAGGTTTATTTATGAATAATTGAATCCCAAAAATAACCTACAGTATGGACCTAATATTTAAACAGCACACATTTATTAATGACAAAAAATTAAGATACTTACATTTTCTTTTTGGTTTGAGAATTTCTGGACTTTGTGCAGAAGTATCAGTTGCTGAACACAAAAATATACACGAATATATTACAAAACATAAATATAATAAATAAACAGTTTAAAATATGCTCTCTACAACTCAAACGACATTATGTAGGTACGTGCTGTAATTTTATTCTTACCTGACATTTCTTATTCATTACAGAAAACTTTGATGTGGATTATATTATTATATCAGTGTTATATTTTTTGTACAAACATTGCATTTCTGATTTAAATTATCTTTAAAAGTTTTTGAAGCAAATCGGGATTTTTTAGCAGTTTATAACCTTAACGTAGCAGCGTTTTTGCTTTTCATTGACTTTCATGTTTCTTTACCAGCCAGTGTTTGACGAAAAAGTTTTAATACTTTTGGCACCAAGTAGGTCAGATAATTATTTTGTTATTAACAATATGACTAATTAATTAAAAAGTCTAGATTCTTAAAATGTTTATAGATAGGTATGTAGGTAGCTAACCGAGGTATGTAAGTACCTACCTACTTACATGCTTGAATTTTTTATTTTTCATTATCCGTCTATCGAATTCTTTTAACACAAATAAAAATGATTGCAACGAATATAATATTACTTTCATGTAGGTATGTAATAGTACAAGTTTGGCAAGTTAGAAATGTCAGTGAGATTATGTTAAGGCCAGTAACTGGTGGTAAATGTCAGCTTTGATTGATATCTGATACATTTAGAGCAAACTCAGTAGCCTCACCGCGGCAATGCTGCAGCTGACTACTGCTGTGACGACGGCCTGCAAAATTTATTAATGACCCTTAGTGATGGGCGAGGGATAAATACTCAAAGCATAAATATTCAAGTATTTATCAGAAATGGATAAATACCCATTTTTATCAAGTTTTTACAAACCAAGTTTCATCTCAATCGGATACACGGCATGGGTAGCGCATAAAATACGAACAAACAAACAAGCATTACTTTTTATATATTAGAAGATTACCCTTTTTCATCTACTTTATTATTTAATCTTATGTATGCAAATATCACCAAGTGAATTCTTACAGTTTTTGTAACATAATATATTTACAGACTTTCATTTTATTTATGCAATCCTTTTGTTTTGTAAAATGACAGTACAAGAAACGAAATCTGTACGTATAAAGTATTTATCCGCTGTTTTGAATAAGTACTCGAGTAAAAACGGATATATCAATATGAAATATCAATTTTTAGTATTTATCCGGATAAAATCACAACACTAATGACCCTACATAGTTTCATTAATCAATACAAATATCAGAAATAGTCAGACGAAAGTAGTGGACAGCTGCACCCTAATTGCGTTACATACTATCAATCGGAATCGGTTTAATTTTACAGTTCAATAACATTCATTGCGTTAATTACGCTGCCGAGCAGACACATTTTTCGAACATAATGAAGCAATGGATTAGCAATTTGCTTCAATTGATAGTGTGTTACGCAATTAGGGTGCTGAATGACATTGGCGCCGATTCCTTTGTTCACAAACTAAACTAAATATAAGTTCAGTGCACCTTTTTCTTTCTATTTCATTAAGAAAAGAACAGAAGATAAATATTAGTTTAGTCCTGTCAAATGGCAAAATGTGATGTATTTTTAGTAGCCAATTTTTAATCACGTCTAAACTTGTCTATGGAGTATCTTAATTTGACAGGACTAAACTAAATAGTTATTGCCTGTCCTTTTTTTTAATGAAATAGAAAAAAAGGGGATGCACTGAACTTAAATTTAGTGTAGTTTGTGAACAAGAGAATCGGCGCCATGGACTGTCAAAGAAATTGTACTGACAAAACAAGATGGCGGCGTTAGTGCCGATTTTGGCTACGTGCCAAGAAATCTTTGTACCGTCGTACAATAATTTCTTCAATACTGCAATGGCAGATCAAATTAATAAATTTAATAAAAAAAGTAAAAACC
This sequence comes from Dicycla oo, assembly GCA_948252095.1. Classification (NCBI taxonomy): domain Eukaryota; kingdom Metazoa; phylum Arthropoda; class Insecta; order Lepidoptera; family Noctuidae; genus Dicycla; species Dicycla oo. The sequence goes on from OX411711.1 coordinate 21,701,399, forward strand.
GACTTAAAAAACCTAAAACGAATAAAATAATTTTCATAAAAAAAAAAACAAAAACTTAATAGCTTCTGAAGTCGGTGCTAAGCTAAGGTGCATTGAAGAATTTAAGACACCGACTCCAGAAGCTGTTAAGTTTTATTTTTCTTTATTTTATGAAAGTTATTTTATTCGTTTTAGGTTTTTGAAGTCGGCTTTTACTTTTTTAAAGTAAATTTATTTTTCCATTTTTAGTTGAATACCTATACAATTACATAAGCCCAAGACGAAAGAAACGAAGAATCATTAAAATCCACTTAGAAATTCCAGAGATACAATACATTTATGCATATAACTTCGTACATAAGAATAATTGGACCGTGTTATGCAGAAAGCAGCCATGTCGGAAGAAGTACAAACAGAGTTATAAGCATTTTTCTGTCGATGGTTGCATTATGTATGTACGGACAAGGCTACATTTGACGGCTCATATCTCCGTGATAAATAGAGATATCGACAAGTTGTTTTTGCAAAAAATCTTGTAAGTATGTCAAAATTAGTATGACTGTGTTTATAATTCATTTTTGGAAAAAGTGCCATATGGCTGCTTTCTGCATAACTAGGTCCAATTAAAAGTCGGTCTCCTTTTTGATGTCGGTTAAAAATGTGATAAGTAAACAATTTCTGCTAAATATACATACACATGCACATAAGATAGTTAATAAAATGAGCTTTTATCATCTAACATTTATTTTTAAACATCAGTTTCTCCATTTAAAGTTTAAAATAATATGATTATATGGTTTTAATTTCCAGGCTTGTTCCAATTTTATATATTATCCCTTCAACACGTGTGCGGTCGCGGGACCTTTATCAGGAACGGAGTTCCTTCTCACGTATGATTTAAAACAAAAACAAAATGTTCGCGACTTTAATTTTGATTTTAGGGAGGTCTACCCTTAATAGCAGAACTTTTTATGTCATAATATTATTTTGCATAACAGCGGATAGCATAACCTTCATTTCGCAGAAAATCGTTTGGCAAACACTCACTTATCATACATTCAAAACTCATAATTTTGTAAGTCAGAATAATCTTTAGGCATAAATTTCATAACCATAATAATTAAAAAGTAGATCCATCATATCGCAGAAAGTTCTCAGTCAGAATCGTCTTTAGGCATACATTTCATATCGATAGTCCTTAAAAGGCAGAACTATCATCCAAACAAGCATACACCATGCATGCAGCAAGCATGCAGCATGCAAGCAAGCATGCAGTGGCGAAGCCGGCCAGCAAGCCGAAGCTGCGGTGGTGTGTTAAACCATCTGCGACGATAAGCGATGTGTGATTGGCGACTGAGTTATCAACGGCTGTCTCAGGCCGAAAGGTAATCTTTGGGCGGCGGAAATCATTCTGTTGCACGGTACTCTGATGCCGAATTGTTCCTCGTACCGCCACACTGCCAGGGTACCGTTATCACCACAAACCCCTAGTGTACGTACCATTTCTGTGTACTGGGCGTTTGTGTATGAGAAAGACATGGTTACATACGAAACCGAAACATAACTGTATGGTCCACTGTGGCCGCGCATTCACTTGCGTGACACGTGCTCGTCAACCTGTAGCATCCGGGCGACTGAAGGGGTGGTTTTACCCTCGCCCGGCTGTGCGCCCGCGCCTAGTTTTTATTAGTTTATATTATATTTTATTTTATTTATTTTTTCTTTTCTCTAAATTATAGGTATTCTATTGTGTGTATTTTATTATCATTTTTCCCCTATTGGATTTGTAGATGTCCGTAGGTGTGTCCGTGGCATCACATGGGCCTTATCAGAATACCAGCGCTGCGGTAATTATTTAAATATTGCAGCTTTATGCTGAGATAGGAGCCTTTTTGGCACTCGCACAGGTATTTTTAATTGTTATATTTTGTATTTTTTTTAAATGTTAATTTTGTTAGCTATGCTCTTTTTACTGTTTGTATATCCTGTGCGTGTCCCAAATAAAATATTTTTCTTTCATTCTTCTTTCTTAGTGCCGCACCTGTGTAAGTTGTGCCATTGTGCGCGTAATTACAGATATGGGTACTTAGTGTCGCTCGGGTCCAACGTGTAACCTTTTTAGGGTTCCGTACCTCAAAAGGAAAAAAAAAACGGAACCCTTATAGTATTACTCGTGTGTCTGTCTGTCTGCCCGTCTGTCACAGCCAATTTGCTCCGAATCTAATGGACCGATTAAGTTGAACTTTGGTACACTTATGTATTTCTGTGACCCAAACACGGACGTGTACTCGTAACGTAAATAAATAAATTTTGAATATGGGGTCAATTTTGGGTGGCAAATAAGAAAATTAAAAAAAAAAAGTTTTGCAACCTGTACCCAGTGTCATTCCTGACTTTCGCCATCGCCAAAGACAATTTAGTAATTCAGAGAACAATAACTTTACTAAGGCCTGATTCCTCCTACGCTGATGTCGGTCGCGTACGGTTGGTCGCGTAGATCAGCGAGAAACAAATAATAAAATACCGTACTTGCGACACTGACCGCTCTACGGTATGATATTCATAGCGACTGTCACGCACGCGTGGCATTCAGCTTATCATCAATAACTGACTGAGGGCGCTTGAACAATTCCATGCTCGCCAGTCGACCGACGTACGCGACGTTGACGAGCGCGACTGACGCGCGCGATACGGGGCGCGTAGCAAACTAGCAACGTACGCGCCGCTGACGTTAGCACCGCAGTGTGGTGCTATATAGAACACAATGTATCGTACGCGCGACCGACGTCAGCGCAGGAGGAATGCAGGCCTAAAGGATCAAATAAGTAATAACTCGTTTAGGCCTGCATTCAAAAATAAATATTATTATGTTTTAAATGTAATTATTTAGGTGGGTATTTTTTTTCGAAATTCCCACGGGATAGGGAATAAAGATGGAAATGGGGAAATCCTCTTTATTCCCTATCTTAAAATTTGGCCTTCTATCTTTAATCCGCGGAATTAAATAGACGTCTGACCGTTTTTGTATGGGAAAACTGTCAAAAATTTAAAATGTATTCGCTGAATAAGGCTTATAAAATCGATCGGTCGAATGCGCCCTAAATCGAAATGAGATACCTAAATAGTTTTCTTCATACATACAGAACATGAACATTTTGCAACGAGGACTGAACAGATCTTTAGCTGATGGTAAAATACTGTTTGCTCTAATAAATATACCTAAATGAAAATTTACTCTAATTTTCTAACCATTGACAGGTTGGTGCAAGCTTTTTTATTTTTTTTTATTTAAGATGGGTTTACTCTTGACTCTAGTCTAGGTCGGAGGCGACAGAGACATAGTCGACGATGGAGTGAGCTTACCCAGAAGAAGCCTGTTCACTCCTTAGAGCATTAAGGTTACTCTCACTTTGAAGAGATTAGGGCTGTATGCGTTCGGAAACACAGACGCATGTAGTGAGTTCCACACTTTTGCTGTGCGCATTATAAAATACATTTGGAAACGCTTAGTACGAATTGGTGAAATATCAACCAGGTAGGGATGGTAACTGGCAGTGCGTCTAGATGTCCGATGGTAGAAGGGGGCCGGTGGAATGAGGTCGTGGAGTTCTTGAGCACACTTACCAAAGTACAATCTGTAGAAGACTGACAAGCAGGCAACCTTGCGGCGATGAGCCAAGCTATGAAGCTTGGCATCTACCAGTTTTACGTCGCCAATGAGCCTCTTAGCTCTGCGTTCCACCGAGTCAAGCGCGGCTAGTTGGTACTTAGCTGATCCATCCCAAAGGTATTAATAATATAGTAACGAAGAATTTTTGTCCATCTATCTGTTTGTCTGGATGTATGTTCCGCATTGGCACAAAAATGACTGAACGGATTTAAACGAAATTTGGCATACAGACAGTTTATAACCTGGATTAACACATAGTACTTTTAATCTCGGTAGTACGTTCCCGTGCGATATTTTCCGACATCCACGCGGACGAGGCCGCAAGCAAAAGCTAGTTTTGGATAATTACGTAACATAAGTTAAACGAACATCAAATGTATGGTGGGTACACATTATGTGAAACGTAACATGAAATGTAACATATAATATCTACTTATATTTTGACGATATATTCGTTTCAACATATTATATGTTACATTTCATGTTACGTTTCACATAATGTGTACCCACCATTACATTTGATGTTCGTTACACACTTCTGTCATATTATTCGTTACACACGATAACAATAACGAACGACACGACGCGTCGTGTCGTTTGTTATTGTTCGTTCGTTTTAGAACGTTACCAATTACCGATATGTTAACGATAAAAAATTAATAGGTAACGAAACCCAGAAGTCAGTTAACTAATTACTAATAATAGTACCGGTAAAACTTACAATTCTTATACCGGTAATTTATACGCCTATCTCTTTCTGATAATAACTGGTGCGACGTGTGACTGGAAGTCGCACGTCGCACCCGTTATTATCGGTACTAGTTATTAGCAAAATAACGCTATTTAAATACCGGTAAATCCTATGATTTAACGTTATTTTTAACGTTAACGTAACATAACGAAAGGTTTTGGTAATTTTACCGATTTTTTTTTCGTAATTTTAACCGTCCCTGAATTTCTTTCAGCATGTCACATTTGGAAGGCATATTCGTTTCAAAATATTATGTTTCACATAAATGTTGTGTACCCACCATAATCTCTAAAATAATCCATCTAATCGCAATTATAGAAAACAATTGAAATATTATTTTGTTTTGATTTCACTTTATGAATAGGTATTGTGTGTGGATAGGAAAACGAATTGGTGTGGGGCCCTTATAATACAGGTACGCTGCTATAGCGGTGTTATAGTTCTCTAGAACGCGAAGAGTTAACGAGACCTATTTTTATTAAACTATAGTAAGGACTAAGGAAAATATGTCATTTATAATGTCGTTATTCCAGCATACTGTAGCACTATTTTATGTGATTTCACTTGTATCGTGTGTGTCTTCTCATACATTTGTTACGCCTACTGAAGTTACAGCAGTCACAGAAGTTGGAAAGGTTTGATTCTTTCAGTACTTATTTTTCACTTGCCACAATAGTTCCTAGAGGTAAAACCATCGCAGTTTGTTCAAAGGTTGATCAGACATTACTCTTTTTAGGGTCCGTACCAAAATGGTAAAAAAGAAACCCTTATGGTGCGACTCAGTCTGTCTGTCAGTCACAGCTAGATATCTTAAGAACTACTAATGCTATCAACTTGAATTTTAGAATAGTTTTAGATGTTGCGCGCGAGCGGTTGAGCCGAACGCACACGCTTAGCTGCATCGCAATTTTATCGCGTGATTTTTTTTTACTTTTACTCACATAATAATTATGTTATTAAATTATTGTATGCTACTATTAAATGGCTGATATAAACATTAACGTGGATATTTGTGCTTCGAGTGGTAGTGATGACATAGTTCAGGATCCAGTACCTCAAAGAGAATAACAAATTAAACTAAATTTGACCGAAGAGATGGAGATGAACGAAGAGAGTGAGCAAAGACTTGCAAAGAGAGGGCGACAAGAAGATGAAGAAATAGTGGAAGAAGATGGATTTGTGACAGTAACTAGACAGCATAAGCGAGTAAATAGGAAAGATTCTATAAGTGATGTAATGGGAGAAAGTAGTGGAAGTTCTGAAGAAAACTACACTTGTATATGTCCGACAGGAAAAGAAACTTTACCAAAACAATTTGGTATAGCAAAGTTTTTGAGATTGTTAAAAATCGAAAAAATAGTAAAGATGATAATATATAAAAGTGCATTCAGGGTCCTGATCTATTTTGAAAACAAAGAAAGTGCTTTGAAATTATTAAATTGTGAAAGTTTTATCAGTTCAGGATACAGAGTTCAGTGGACTGACGAAACTAACTGATGTTATGGTATTTTAAGACAGATAGATCTAGGAACAGAAGAAACAGAAATTCTTGGAAATTTGTCATGTGAGGAGGACATAATATCAATAATAAGTCTAAAGAGGATGTCTGACAGCGGGGAATGGATAGATTCAGAGACAATACGAATTTGTTTTAAGGGCGCCACTTTACCGCCGTATGTATTTGGGTACGGTTGCAGGTTAAAAGTGGAGCCTTATACTTTTCCAGTTTCTCAATGCTCGGGATGTTGGAAATTTGGCCACCTTTCCAGAACATGTCCAATTAAAAAAAATATATGTCCCAAATGCGGTGGTAATCACCCAAATTGTGAAACAAATAAATATGTTTCTGTGAATTGTAAAGGAACACACATGGCTATGTACAAAAAGTGCCCAATCTTCCTAAAAGAAAAAGAAATCAGAGACTTACTGACGAAGCTAAACTACATCTATAGAAAAGCATTAGAACTATATTTGAAAGAAAATATAAGTCAAGGAACAAGTATTGATAAGAGGGAAATTAAAAAAAGTAGTAACAACATCAATTCACAACATGGAAATAAACAGGATGCATATAGAGAAATACTTGTAACAGAACGAATGCCTAATAGCAGTAGAGGTGATGATATGATGCTGAATAATGTCACTGAAGAGAGGAACTCAAGACAAAACATACGTCAGCAAGAACATGTATCAAAAAAGAAGACGATGGAGACTAGAGTGTCGGACAGGTGTAGTTTAGGTGAAGAGAATTCGTTATCATCATCCACCTATGAATCTACATATTTAGAGAAAGAAAAAAACCCAGAAGGTAAGAAGACTTCAAGCGTCAGCTTAGATTTTTTTAGTATCTTCCAGAGAGTAAAATATATATATATATATATGTCTGACACCGATTGGGATACTAAACTTAAACAACTAGGTAAACTTGTAATGGAAATATTAGGTCAACTGATTGTTAAAGCTTTGAAAACAGATGGTGTTTATACTAAGTTTATATCAATGTTTAACAATGGCTAACAATACAATAAAAATGTCTAATATACGTATTGTACAGTGGAATGCACGAAGCTGACGACCTAAACGTAATGAGTTTGAGTTGCTAATGACACAAGTAAAAATACATATAGCTTTAATATCTGAAACGTGGCTGGAACCTGAATCTCATTTCAACGTAAGTGGGTATAATATTTTTAGAAAAGATAGGATAGATGGATATGGGGGAATAGCTATTATTATTTGTAAGTCGATAAATGTACTATAACAGCTAGAAATCGGCTAGAAATCTCACAAAACTATGGAATAGCAATATTATTTGTACTTATGACCTTCTTCTATAAGTACGTTTACACATTGCCAACTTTGGTAGCCCGTATAGCGCAGGCGATAATGGTCATTGCGGTGTAAGTGGATTTCTAGACGTTGACTGTACAACAATGTTCTATTTCTACTAGAAATTCAGGTATGGAAGTGATGTAAATTAAGCTTTTAAACTGTAATGAAATTAAAAATATAGTACTGTTATATTGCCCTTCTTCAGTTCCCACAAGCCTTGCTGACTGGGAACAAATTTTCTCACTATATCCCAGTAAATGCATAATAGCTGGGGATTTTAACGGCCACCATGCAACCTGGTCCTCTAAAGCCGATGCAAGAAGAATTCAGATTTATGACGCGGCTTTAGATGCTGGATTTATTTCTCTCAACGATGGGAGTGCCACTAGAGTTACTTTAGTAGATAACATTGTTCAAAGGACATCTCCCGATGTGACTTTTGTTTCAACCGATTTGTCCGTTTTACTAAGCTGGAGTGTGTGAAGTGACCATCTGTTTGTTAAAATATCATATAAATATAGTAATAATATGAACGCTGTTTGTATAAATAAAAAGCGAAATTTCAAGCTAGCAAAGTGGTCAGAGTATAGTAAATCCTTAGAAAATTATTTATTACAACCTTTAGATACACATAATGTGCAATCCTTGTATGATAATTTTATCAAACAGATGAATAAAGCAGCTGATGAACACATACCTTGGATTAACAGCTGTGAAAACCCAAAAAATAACTTTCGACCTAAACCTTACTGGAACACAACACTCTTACATTTAGTGGCGCAACGTAGGTTGGCTTTAAAAAAATTCAGAAGTAATCCTACACCAAGTAATTTAACCATAATTGAACGCAAAACAAAAGCTGCAAAAGATGCTATCTGTCAAGCGAGGACAAAAGATTGGCAAAGTTACTGTAGTAGCATTGATGAACAAACATCAAGTTCTGATATGTGGAAGGGCATGGGCTGGATCAAGGGAGTCAGTTCATCCAGATCCCGTGTTTCGAATGATCAGAAGATTGAACTTCTTTCTAATCTAGCTCCAGACTATGTCTATCCAAGGGTCCAACATTTTAATTCAAAAAATATATTACTCGAAGCCAATTTTACCTTGCAAGAAATGTGTAACTGTTTTAAACGAAAGGATACAGCACCCGGTAACGACGGGATCACATATTCCCTCATATTCCATTTACCAAATTATACTTATTAGATCTATACAATCACATTTTTGATACCGGTAGTATTCCGATTCAATGGCGTGACATATTAGTGACACCAATAGCAAAGCCTTCACCTAATGGTGGTACCAAACTCCGGCCAATCTCCTTAATCTCTTGTTTATGCAAAATCTTTCACTCAATGTTGACAAAAAGGCTAGAGTGGTATATAGAGAAAAATAAACTGCTGTCACCGTTCACTTCTGGATTCAGAAGAGGACATTCATGTCAGGACTGCCTAGTCAAATTAGTAAGCCAAATTTACTTAGGATTTTCGCGTAAAATTTCGACTATCGCGTGTTTTTTGGATATCACTAATGCCCATAATAATGTTATATTAACAGATGTATTGATAAATACCTTAGACGAAATAGGGGTTGGGATAAAAATCTGCCAGTATCTGTGGAACTTTCTAAGTGAACTGCACCTTATTATGAAAGATGAAACCGATCCAAATAAGTACTTTATATGGTACTTTATAAGATATACAAATCGTGGCTTAGCGCAAGGCGACCCGATTTCCCCTGTCCTATTTAACGTAATTACAATTAAATGTTTTGAGAAAATTAGAAATGTAACGATGTGTCAATATGCAGATGACTTTGTATTGTATTCCCCTTCTAGAAACTTAAGAGAAAGTCAAATAGAATTTCAAACAGCTTTAAATACATTTTGTCTCATTAAGGATGAAATGGGGTTACAATTATCAGCCGATAAATCGAAAGTTTGTATTTTTAGTAGAGGTTTTAGAAGATTACAAATAGAACTTAAATTAGATAAGGACAAATTAGATATAGTAGACAATTACAAATATTTGGGTGTGTGGTTGGACAAATCGTTGCGCTGGAGTAAACACATTAACCTAGACATCTAAGACGTATATATATTGCACTAATCAGAAGCCGTATAGACTATAGCTACTATTTATATGATGCGAGCGCAAAATGCCATCTAGATAAATTAAATAAAATTCAAAATCAGGCTATGAGAATAATAGGAGGTTTTATCAAAACTTCACCGATTCACGTTATGGAAAGTGAGCTATGTGTGGTTCCGCTGTACTTACGAAGGAAATATTTAGCTTATAAATTATGTCTAAAGTCAAAGGCAAATTAAATTATTGCAAATAATTTAACTTGTCAGTTATTAGAGAATCTCTACGCTCTTCGACAAAATTGTTATTGGAAAAATAAAAACATTGCTTTATTAGTATCAGTTATGAATGAGGTTAAAGAGTTGCAGGTAGCCTCTTCCTATCCATTATTAATGTATACTTTACGAACATGGATAACTAATATTAATGTAAATTAAATAATTATAGTATATTTAGAATCAATAAAAAATCGAAACGTTCTTACGATAGTAATATACTAAAATATGAAGTTATTAATGAATTATATACAAAGTATAGCGGTTGGTTTTACATATTTACAGATGGGTCGAAGAGTGTAGAAGGTCATGGGTCTGCATATTATATACCTAATATAGATATAAGCACTCAGAATAATTGTTTTTAAATAAGTGAACCTACATCCATTATGACGGACGGAACTCATTGCAGTCTCAGAGGCTTTAACTTATATAATTAATAATTGTGAACATAAAAATGTTGTCATTTGTACAGACAGTAAAAGTTCATTACAACATATAGCTCGCTGCGCCTCTGGGAACAGAGGTGCATCGATGGCTTATGTTATTTTATCTAAAATTGATGAAATTATTTTAAAAGGCATCCAATTGAGGTTGCAGTGGGTTCCATCGCATATTGGGTTACGGGGCAACGAAGAGGCTGACACGTTAGCGAAATTAGCGGCTAGGAATGGAAAAGAAATAAATATTTTATCAGATTATTCAGAATTTTTACCAAAATTTAAAAATATATGTTATGATTATTGGAAAGAATATTTTAATAAACGGTCATTAGAGAATGGTTTATGGTATAAAACCATACAGTGTGAACCTCTTCGCGTGGCCTGGATCATGAATAGTGATATTAGTAGAAAACTGATTGTTACTGCTCTTAGACTCAGATCTGGACACATTCCATGCAAAAAATTTGCCTTCATGATGAAGAAAATCGCTTCGCCTAATTGTGAGGAATGTGGAGTTGTCGAGGACCTACAACATTTATTGATGGAATGTGTCCAATATGAGTCCAGTAGAAATAATTTAGTAAGGTACCTGAATTTGAACAGAACTGATGTAGGCATGTTCCATACAATTCTATCCCAACCAAATGGCGACGAAGCGAAGGATTTGTTCAAATTCATGGCCCACGTCTTGTGAAAGTATGTACAATTGTTTAGGATATGATGGGACTGACATACGCTATGCGTAAAAGCCCCTATAAATAAATAAAGAAAAAAAAATAATTTTAGATGATGTTTGCCCAAATATTTTGCAAATAGGAAAGAAATAAAAATGTATATATATTTTTCTTTGCAACAGGGTCTGAAAGCCCCACTTCGAATTTTTAAGACCCCCTCTTAAAAATTCGAAGTGGGGCTACTAGGACATGTGGGGTATCATATGAAAGAATGCTGTTTGCACATTTTCAAACATGTTTTCTTTTTTTTAGGCCACATAGTTTTCGACTTTTGATGAAAAATGTAAATAAAAATACCGTTCCCCCCCTTATCTCCGAAGTTTGCATAGAAAAAAATGTGAAATTATTCTGTATAATAGAAGTTTATGTAAAAATTACAGAAAAAATAAAACGATGTCTGTAAATAGCACACTTTTTTTATATATGACTAGCAGCGCCCCGCATTCACCCGCGTAATTTTCAAACCCGTAGGAATATCGGGATAAAAAGTATCCTATTTAATGTTAATCCAGGTTATAAACTATCTGTGTTCTAAATTTCGTAAATATCCGTTCAGGAGTTTTTGCGTGAAAGAGTAACAAACATCCATCCATCCTCACAAACTTTCGCATTTATAATATTAGTAGGATAGTAAGATAAGTAGGAAGGTACGGAATCCTCAGTACGCGAGTCCGACTCGCACTTGACCGGTTTTATTTCAAGCATGCCGTGAATGAAATTTTACTTACATTGTTTTTCTTCGTGTTCAGGATAATAATGTTTATAACATCAATAAGTCAGCGCTCATTCAACGTGTAGACAACATCGAAGGAGGACAGGATAAAGCCAGAGTGAAGAAATCCATGGGTAAAGTTACATGTGCGCTGTAGGTAATTATCTTATTGGCTAGGTAATTTGCGTCTATTAGAGTCATTTAGCACTATTAAACTGATACATGGATGTCTTAAAAATGCGGTTTATTTACAAATGTTGCTTAAAGTTAAGACACGTTTAAACGTCAACAATGTATGGTTAAATAGTCGCTAATCAACGTTTATAATAAATAAAGAGGTAGGTATATTGTGAAAATACAAATACCTATGTAATTGTATATGTATTTGTATGTTTATCTACTCTCATATCGTAAAATTCGAATTATAAACTTTAAAACCAGTTTATATTGTTGTTACGGTAAGAGTGATTAATTGTTAATAATTATTAAGGGTTTGGTAAATGTGAATATAAAATTGAAATTCATCACTTTTAGCAGTTGTTATTAATAATTCACTACACTTGTCGGTAAAAATAATAAAATATAATAAGAGTCGAAGTTATTCGTCCAGTCGGTATTTATTTATAATACCACAGTACTTACATATACATAACTAAATAAAATAAACTTACATCCAAAATCGTTTATTCTTTGTTTTTGTTTAAATCAAACAAGAACAAATAAAATTATACAATCATAGACTCCGCAAAATCTAACCAATCTATCGTATTTAAAATCTTTCTTCTATTTCTTTGTTCAATAGGTATTTATTGATAACACCTACCACATTACTTACAGGTACTTAACTAAAATATTAAATAAACTAAAAGAAAATTACAATGAAACAATCATAGACTCATCATAAAATTAACATTCAAATCCTAATAACAATAATTATTGTTGTTTTATCGAACAGAAAGTCGCTTAGCGTACGTTATTTTTGAAAATTTATTATATTTATCAGTATTAAGGTTACATTATTAATAATCACCGATAAATGTGATTAATTATATACTTTTACCTTGACTTTCAGTAATTATTAATAATGATTGACCATTACTAATAATTTTCAATTAATCACACTTACCGTAACATTGTCATACTTTATAAACACAATACCGAAATTTAAAAATAGAGTCATGGGATATTATAACACATTTTCTCTAACAAAGTAATGTTATAAAACAATTTTTTTAGGGAAATAGGGGGCGCTCCAGTTTTATAGAATTACAAAAATGTTTTGATTCCAATTTTTTCTTGTGTGTGGCACCGCCTGCTTTAGCGGATGCCCGTTGGTGCTGGGTTTTGGCACGATTCATACGTTTTGTTGTACTGAATTTCGTGGGAAATTTTTTATTTAGGTTCAAACCCTATGTACAGACGCCAGCACATTAAGCTACTACAATCAGTCAAATTTCTTTAATAGATTTTCAACTTTTTCTCTAAAGCATTAGATTCAAGGTTGATTGGGAAAATTTTACAGTTTCGGTTATCTTGATGTGCTGGAATCTGTACGAGAGTAGATAAAGTAGTGTTACTATTATAATATACCTACGTCTTTATTTTAAAACGTTAATTCTAGGCACGTTTGACGTACTGTCGGAGAAATGAACATATATATACATCGCAAGGACTTCCTTGCAGCGCTCGACCGCTATAGAAAATATTGAATTTACCACCAATACTCTGAGCGAAAAACGTTTTCAAGTCAAAAAGGAGAGGAAATAATCATAGGGCATCAAAAAAGCTCGCATCGCTGTCAACAGGAAAAGTACCCAAAAGGCGTACCCACGTTGAATGGCAATTATTATTCTTTGGCCAAAAAATAGGCCAGCCTACTGGTCACGTGTAAGGTCAACCAACCGCTTGGCGATGTCTCGAAAAACTAAGAGGGCACTCGGACCCCATGGCCCTAGTGCAGGGATGGCGAAACTCTATACATATACGTGCCATTTTTTTCCAAATACGTATTAAATGTGGCCCTGACGTGCCAACAAACAATCTTAAATACTTTCAAAATAATACTCTTTACTTACAACTATAAACGTTCACAATAATACATTTATTTATCATACAGTAATGTTAACATTAACAGTTTTATATTTATTTAAATACAAATTAGTCCGACTTCTGCTGTTGCAAACTAGATGACTTTAGATACTTAAATGCTTCAATCGATGCCGTGCCCAAATTATTCTTTTACGAGCTATCAATGACACTCGTGGCATTGGTTCGCCATCCCTGCCCTAGTGTTTCAACCCTAAACGGCTCGAACATATAAGTGCCAATAATATTACAGTATTTGCGCCGTTTGAGGTTTTCCGCACAGCCCGCAGTGCTAGAAAGACGGGATGGCGCAAGGGTGTCGACATACGTTACACCCCACACTAAAGGCCTACCTACCTTTCAAGGCATTATGGTCATTTCGTCTGGTTTCTTCCCATCGTCGCGTGCCAAGCCATTGGGATCTAAAACAGCTGGCACCCCGGTGGTTACAAGAGCCCGACGGATGATGTCATTGATGCTGGCGTGCCGTGCTATCCGGCCTGCGCTCTTACTGCAGGATAGGCCATTCACCGCATTGGCAACGATGCGAAGCCACGCAAGGAGCGCCTAGACGCAGACAGATAGCCAGCTGGAAGGTCATGTCACCCAGCATATGTAGTGCCTATGTTGGGTGACGGTAGTGCCTGAAGCCAGATATAGTTCGGACTATTACCAACATTTTAAAACAATAAATGGCCAAATAGGTCCAGCTGTTTTCAAGTGATGCGCTTACTAAACCAACTAACAGTATTTTTAGGGTTCCATAGTCAACAAGGAACCTTTATAGTTTCGCCATTTCCGTCTGTATGTCTGGCCGTGGGTTAGCTCAGAGACTTTCGTGGCATGAAATCTGGTATCATCAAAAAAGAAAAAAATGTTTCCTCAATTAAGGTGTAATCTAGCAAGTGTCATACCATTTTGGAATTCAGACTAAACGCGCCATTTTTTAAAGTCTTACCAAAATAGCGTAGTAGGTAGGTACATTTTTTTACAGTACATACAGTAAATAAAGTTGGTTGGTAATCTCACATTGATTTAAAACTGAGGCAGTTATGTTTTAATTTTAAACTGTAATTTAGAGAAGGGCTACATTATAGAAACAAAAAATCGAAGAAAAGTTAATATTTGTTGACACAGGACTTGAAAGATCATCACAGGGTGTCAGTTTGTGCGATTTATTTTTAGACACTTATAATTTGAAAACTACATGACCAAGATATTTTTTATATTTTTCGATTATCTGTCACGACTCGTTCCCGGCTTGACGTTGACAGATAAAATGAAACAATGAGTCATAACTGTGTTGTCTGTTTTTTTTTTAGCTGAAATTGAACAAGCAGCAAAGTTAACTTCAAGTAAACTGTTTGGTCTCCTAGTGTTAACGTTTAGAAATCTGTTTTCAACGAAACCTATTGACGGAGAACCGCCAATAAAATCTCAAGAAACTGCAATAACTCTTCTTAAAATTATCCAGAAAGAAATTGACGAGTCCGTTTTCAAAGCAAATTTAAAAGGGGAAAAAAGCAAAGGATAAATAAATCATCATCATTCATCATCGACATTCTCTGGAATTGGATATAACAAAAAAGATTCACACTATTCAAAGTGTCAGAAAAGATTTTGGTATGAATGAGAACTTGCTGCTATTACTTACTTGTTTGTAAATACTTACTAGAAGACTAATAAGATATTTTAGAAACTAGCTTTTGCCCGCGGACTGGCTTGCGTGGAGGATGGTTTTACCAACTAAAAACCTTCGCGAGCATGCACACAACAACTTACATACCAAAGTTTTATCGCAATCAAAGGGCACGCAGAAGTGACAAACAAACAAACATTAATTTTTAGGGTTCCGTATCTCAAAAGGGAAAAAACAGAACCCTTATAGGATTACATCGTTGTCCTTCTGTCTGTCTGTCAGTCTGTCAAGACCCTTTTTTCTCAGGAATACATGGAGGTATCAAGTTGAAATGAATGTCAAATAAGGTCTATGTTCCCTAGGAACTCTAAAAAAATCGAGCTTCTAAGTCAACGCAATAAAAAAAATACGGCCATTTATGCGACATATTCGCATATAAATCAAATCCGGGTACTTACTTCCCGTTGACCTAGAATCACGAAATTTGGCAAGAAGCAAGGTCTCACAACACAAGTAAAGCAAAAAGTCTGAAAATTGTTAATTTGTAGTTTTATCACATAAAAATATTTTTTTGCGATTACAAACTTAAATTTTCAGTTGGAGAATTGACCGTGACGTATGTTATTGTATGGGAGAATATATTTTTCAACTACACTGTTAAGTTTGTTTTTGAATTCTTTTCAACTACACAACCCTTCATTGTGCGTGGTCCGACACACACTTGGCCGGTTTGTTTTTATTTACCTGCCTATACAGCGTGTATCAAAAAGGTGTGCTCATGTGGTACAGTCCATTAAGGGCCGGTTTTTTGATCCGTAGTTCTCAACCAATGGTTAAACATAGTAACTAATGGTTGAATTTTCTTAGTTCCTATTTTTAATATGAATGAGCTAACATGAATATATTCATATTTAGCTTTTCCCTTTAGGCAAAATTCAACCCTTAGTTACTATGTTTAACCATTGGTTGAGTTAACTACGGATCAAAAAACCGGCCCTAAACTGAACAACTTTCTTCATGGCACCAACATCGTACCTAATCACGAAACAAGTTAAAAGTTAAATTTAAAAACTCCCGACACCAATATACCGTAATTTTTTTTGCTACTCCATCATCAGACTCCGATTGCCAACTATCTATAACCTATTTATTGAGACCATTTCAATAAGCCCAAACACGATACCTCTGCTGTAAGTTGGTGAGGAAGTTGGGTATCCTGCAAATTCCAGGTAATGCTGCAGCATCAGTTCAAGGTAACTATATTATTCTAATATTATTGAAGTAACATAATACTAAATTGCGACTCTATCAGACCTGTGGAAGATGCTCACATCTATTCATCTACTAGAAAAGAGCGGATGACCTTGAAATAGCTGAACCGATTTCGATAAAACATTTCTAAGAAACACCGTTACAAAATCTGCTTTCAAATAAAAAAAAAACGCATCCAAATCGGTTCACCCGTTTAAGAGCTACGGTGCCACAGACAGACATGCAGACACACGTAGCGGTCAAACTTATAACACCCCTCTTTTTGTGTCGGGGGTTAAAAATTATCAACTGTCCCATTCTTTTACAAATTTCAATACATACCTACTCGACCCAAATGTATGGGACGGTTAATTAGGTATTTTTTCGCGATTTTGGTCTGTACCACACCCTTAAGTATGGCCCGTTCTGTTTCACGCTGTATAGATACATAAAAGAAAATAATAAGAGTCCTTTCACAAAGGAGAGTACATCATTATCGCGTTTAAAAAAGAGTTTTGGAACATTGAAATAAAGTTGATTTTTGTTTCACACTGAGCGCGTTAGGTTGGCTCTTAAGCATTCTCATTTAAATTAAAACAAAAGTGAAATTAAAATCAACCTTATTTCAATGATCCAAAACTCTTTTTTAAATGCGATAAAAATGTACTCTCCTCTTGGAGCCGGTCTGTGTGAACGGACACTTAGACGCTGCCGCTGATTGTAGGTAGTACGAGTACCTAGGTACCTAGCTACCTACAATCAGCGTGATGGGAACTTTTTATTTTGGAAATATTTCTGTTTCACTCTGTAGTGAAACAGAAATATTTAACACATTTGATTAATATTATTATAGATTGATACATTATATTGTGGGTTTTGATAAAATAATGATCTACTCTTTATATATTTTAACAAAGATAGCAGATATTACAATTGTTTCTGGAAGAGTCAAGTAGAGGTATAGGAGTATTTTAATAATAATTTATTTAATTTAATAAATAACTAGCATGCAGGTCGAAAGGAAGTTCGCAGATTGATTATTTTAATTCAACAACTAGGTAAGCACCTAATCGCTCGTAGTTTCTCCTAGTATTCTTATAGTACATGATTAATAAGTAGTGGATTATTCATGTTTTATATATAAGTTTTAAAATAAAGAAACAAACTGAACACAATACTTGTTTTATTTTTAACCGACTTTAAAAAACGGAGGAGGTTCTCAGTTCGTCGGAATCTTTTCATTTTTCTTTTATGTATGTTCCCCGATTACTCAAAGACGCCAGGACCGATTTGGAAAATTCTTTTCTTGTATGAAAGGGTATACTTTCTAGTTGGTACCATTGTCATATTGTCTGTATCTGATATCTGATGATGGGATCCTGGAGAAATCGATGGAACTCTTCAAATTTATTCATATTTAAATTCTGCCATCTTTAATGTATGCCATTATAAAATCGGTCATATAAACATTCGGCCAAACAATAATTATAAACTCTTTTGCAAAAAAAAAAACGGACACTTTAGATTTTTTTCTCTACTTCAATGAAGAAGAACAAAAAGAGGTTTTATTAATTTGACAATGTATTGGCTTGTTATTTGAAGCATCCTGACATGATTATTTACGTTCCGAATTTAAATTTTGAAATTAACAAAAGAAAAATAATAATTATTGTGGATTATTGTAAAATTGCTTTACTAATGGCGCGAATTGCTAAAAACGATTTTTTTACTGATTAGGTTAGGTAGTAAAATTTTAAAACATTTTGGATATTTTCTGCAAATTAAACAATTTGATCTTTCTTTTTACATTAAATACCACTTTTTGATATGAGTGATAAAGCGATAAGGGCCGGTAAAATTATAGCCCTACTTGAAGAAGGTTGTTCGCAAACTTACGTCTCTCAGCGGCTAAATGTGAGTCTTTCAACTGTCCAGAGGACTTGGCAACGGTATCAAGAGACCGGTTCGGTCAAAAGAAGACCCGGTTCGAGAAGAAAACGATGCACACAACCAAGAGATGACCGCTTTTTGGTGAGTCTGGCGATGCGGTGTCAAGTGTGGACCTGTAGCAGAGCCTTGAAGAAGTAAGAGGAGTAGAAGTTAGCTTGTGGACGGTCAGGAGGAGGCTTTTGGCTGCCAATATCAGGAGTTACCACCCGGCTTGGGCCCTAAATTACTTCGTGAGCACCGTGTTGCTCGACTTAAGTTTGCTCGAAACTGTGCTTGACTCTGGAGGACTGGAATAAAGTATTATTTTCTGATGAAGCTAGTAAGTTAAATACACACCGGTATATAATGGAAGTCCTAATTCCATATGCACAACCCGCACTGACTGCACTTGGGGAAGATTTCATTTTTATGGACGACAATGCTCGCCCGCACCGTTCTGGCGACGTGGAAGCGTACATGCAAGAAGTTGGGATCCGTCGTTTAGATTGGCCAGCTCGAAGTCCTGACCTCAATCCAATTGAGCATGTCTGGGATGTTCTAAAGAGACGGGTAAGATCAGTGCAACCTGCTCCACAAAACATTAGGGAGCTAAACAGTGTCATTGCAGAAGAGTGGGAACTTATTCCTCAAATCGTTATTAAAAACATCGTGGAAAGCATGCCCAGAAGGATTCAAGCTGTGATTTTGGCAAGAGGAGGTCACACTCGTTATTAGGTTTTTAAATTTGTAACTTTTTTTAATAAAAAAAGGAAAAAAATCTTCTTGTCTTTATTGCCGACCACTTCTTATTGGTTGGCCGTGTACATCGGTTTTAAAGAATTCATTGAAAATTAAACAAAAAAAAAATGCCAGAATTCAATAGTATTAATTTATACGATTATAAGTATGCAGACTACGTCAAACAATTAAATTTCATTTAATTAACTCAAATCGACATTAGAACGTAAATTTCCTTAGGTGCCCGTTTTTTTTTTGCAAAAGAGTGTATTAAATAATTTTTATGTCTTAAAAATCGTTTAAAGAAGATTATGCCAAGTGTGTTATGACAAATAAATTACAGATCATCAAGATTCTCTGTCAGAATCTTGATAGAGAGAATCCAAATAGGTATATTAGATTCAATTTTATTTACCTGTAATTACTATGTTTTGATTTTATTGCCTCATAAATAAAACGATAGGTGGATTATAACCGTTGTTGTAACAATGAGTAATTCTCAGGTAATCATAAAAATATTCTTTACTAAAATACAATTTACGAAGTTGGTACAACGCTTTTTTCCAAATTCAAATAAGTTATCGTTAGAATCTGAATCGGGGGACAGACTAGACTAATTTCGATTGGATCAAATAATAATATGCGAGACGTATCTAGTTTGTAACTTTCTTTCTTTGCTGTGGGCGGGGTTCTACTCAATGTATAAAAGGCTCGTCAGGAGATCAACGCGCGTATTACAGAGAACAGTTTTGTGCCTCCAATATGAAGGTACGTGCTTAACCTTGGAATATACTATAAATACATATCAAGTGACAAGAAGTGATATTGTGAACTCGACTTGTGAATTTGGAGTGAATTATTTAGTTATAGTTTTTTTTAAGTATTTCGCTCCTGGACTACTAATGCCTTTACTGACAAAAACCCACTCGTGTAACTTCAGTTGCCCGGTTTCTGAAGAATTCTTAACCGGAGTTTAAACTCTTGATAGCTATTGATTCAACAAAGTCATCTATTTAAGCGAATTCCTTCCTTATGCTCGGTTTTTGAGGTCCTCAACCCTCGATAATAATTCACTCGACTTTTAAGCTAAATTATTCCTTAACGTTCATTCCTTCATTCATTCCTTAGTGTTCAGAAACACGATTGTGAACCAATAATCCCTATCAAATGGATACATTCTGTTTAAAAACCTCAAAAACCGGGCATAAATCGATCAATTTCCATGTTAGGTATGATGGCCTACAACAAAGAAAAAGTTTTGATGCAGTTTTGAAGCCAACATACTGGGTTTCTGGCCATCTTTTTGGTCATCATTGTTCCAAATTTGAATTCACAACCATTTAAAATGTTATAGAACTTGTTGCGAAAAAAAAGCAGGAAGGCTCGATTTAAGAGTCCGGTAGCCTTATTACGTATCTTGCAGAAGCCTAGCGATAGCAAAATTTGCGCAATAATTGCTTTTCAATCGCAAATCTGTATTATGTATCAGCGATACGTTGACTTGCGATTACTTACTGATTTGCGATTGACAAGCGATTGCAAAGCAATTATTGCGCAAATTTTGCTATCGCTAGGCTTCTGCAAGATACGCAATATGCCTGCGGGAGTGCATAAGGTTTAAGTAATGTGTACTTATAATACATAATTTTGGGCGTCTTTTTGATCGTTCTTTGTACTGTTATAATTGAATGTCTTTATATTAATAACATTAGCGACCTGCCACTGCTTCGCTCTGGTGCAATCCCCTGAAGTGGCGACATGTCAAAACATTGATATTTCTGTGCTATATCTGAGTTAAATATTTATGTGTTATAGCTACACATTATCCTTTCGGAATAAATTATTTAAGTGATGGTGAAAATCGAATCAAATCCATTGTGTAGGTCCTGTACTTAGTTTGGATGAATAAACAGTCACACAGCAGACACGAAAAGCGACTTTGTTTTATACTATGTACATATATAGATTAATGATAGACATGACATAGAGACAGGTATAGATGATTTCGTTACAATTTAAACGTGTAGGTACGAGTATGTTATTAGACAGGGTGTCCCACTCACAGTCGTCCAAACATGCCTCTCTCGAAAGGCTTTCCGAAACAACCACATAGTATATTCAGCGATTATTTACTAATAAACAACCAACATATAATTTGGCATTTTACGGACATTATTTCCAATAGTCACCAATGGGAGATCAAAAAACATTGTAATAAAACTGAACCAATTTTCGAGTAAAAACGTGACAAAAAAGGTTTTAATAAATTTTGACCACAATTCACTTTTACAAAATGAAAGAAAACTCGAAAAAAAAATCGTTAAAACACTAATTTATCTAACTTTCTGGAGCTCCTATTACTACAATAATGTTTGTTTGGTCCATAAGAGTTTTTAAAACTACTGGGAAGTCATTCCCTTTAAAGTGAAATATTAAAAATAAAGATTTAATTTTGGGGACTAAAAACCTGGAATGAACAATATATTTCCGTTTGAGCTAAGTTTTTTCTAAACTATAAATAATTGCTGACCATGTAATTGCCCACTGTAAACAGGCCATCCTGCATTACCTATGATTTGGCATATAGCGGGCTCGCTTTTTATTTCAGTAAGTTTTTTTATCTTGTATCGGCTCGAACAACGAAAGATTAGTTCACCCATGGCATATTTTTTTTGCCTTTTGATAGACGTTAAAACATGTATTTGCTTTGATTGGGAAAGAGGACGATCTGTTTTTGCACAGAGCGAAGGGCAGTATAATTAAATTATATGTGTGGTACCAAACCGTAATTATTTTCATTGGAAGAATCTGTGATATAATAGTAGTTTATAACATTATCTTGTTAGAGAAAACGTGTTATAATATGATTCTATTTTTAAATTTTGGTATTTTACTTTTATAGTATGTCAGTGTAAACTCGTTTTGAAGTTTATAATTCGAATTTTACGATATGGGAGTTGATAAAATTAATTAACAAAATATTGCAGGTACTAGTAATCACATTATTATGCGCGTTCGCAAGCTGCGCGGCTGGCGGGGCGATTGCCTGGCCTGGTGCTATTGCCGTGACCTCACCACTCCTCAAAACCATCATTCCAGGGGAGACCAAGACCACCGCTTATTCCACCACACAGTACATTAATGCGGTAAGCTTTATTACTCGTTTACTAAATTACCAGTGGGCCTACATAAGGGGGTGGCTCCCCGATGATTAGATACTTACAGTTATTTGGGCCCAGTCGAAAGAAGAAATCGATGAGACTACGAAACGTGACGTAAAGACAATACCTTATTAGTTTGAGGTTCACTAATCCTATATTGCATACCGACCAGACGGACATCACAGTTGCCTAGATAAAATTTGCCATCTATAGTGTTCCGTGCTAAAGTTGGCAAGAAGTGGGTAACACTAATATTGTTTGTATTTCACAGGCAAATTTTTTCAGAAATTATAATTAAGTATGTTAGTAAATTATACTGCTTGAGTATCATTCCAGAATACGGACATTCTGCTCTTGTCTATTTAAATCTGTAAGATTAGTAAAATGTACCTATGAGCGTTACGAAATTCTTTTATTTGTTTTTATCGACAGGTGCCAACATCGTACGCATTCGCTGCTCAGCCGCAGTTTGCATTCCACCAAGTGCCTCAAGTCAACAGCTTCGCGTCTTTACAACCAGCATACTACCCCGTTTCAGGACAATCATACATTCCAGCGGCTAACATCTTCTACCCTTCAGCACCCTCTTTCGCTCCAGTGTTAGGATCTGGATTCCCGGCAGCTCCTGCTTATCCTAGCGCCCCTGCCCCTCCTAGTGGTCCTGCTCCTATTGCGCCAGCTTACCCTGAAGGTTCACCGAGTTTCCCCCCAAGTCAGCAGGCCGGTGACGCTGACTCAGCTGTAGTAGACTCAGCAGACTTTAACGCTGAGCAGCAAAGACAAGATTCAGGAGCTTCAACCCCATCGCCTTCGCAGCCCCCAGCCTCAGAACCCACTCAGCCTGCTGCTCCTCAGTTCCCGCCTTTCCCACCCTCAAATACATTCCCAAATTTCCCAAACTTTCCTCAAATACCACAAGAGTCTGGCCAGGTTCCCGCGTTCCCGCAATTCCCACAAATCCCTCAAATCCCAGGGTTCCCCGTACAAAACCCTTTCCCCCAGGGGCCTTCCTCTCCGCCTTCAAATTTCCCCGCAGGTAACAATGAGGACAAGGGTCTGAGTGATGAAGATACGATATCTGTGGAGTCCGCCTAAATGCCATTTAAAAACAGTCTAAAAACTCATGTCACATCATACTCGTACTCGTACATATTTCATTAAAAATTTGCAACAAAATTGTGATAATTACAATTCTATACATTATTATTTTATGATAGGATGTTTGTAGAAATGAGAACTGTTTTCTTCTGGGAAAACCCTTTTTTATGTATACACTCGGTATATTACCTCATATTATGTAAACAATCCAAGAACACTTACTTTATGTACTATCAAAATTTAATAAAAATGAATAAAATGTCGTTTGATCTTTATTATAACACATTATAGTGTGTTAATAAGCTAACCTATATGTATAAAAGCGAAAGCGATTCATACACTCAATGATTCATCACGAAATCTCAAAAACTCCTGAACCTACGAAGATGAAATTTGGCACAGAGGTAGATTATGAGTAGAAGACGACAGATAAAAAAGAATTTTAGGAAATTAGACCTATAAGGGGATGGAAGGGGGGGATTTTGTTTGTATGAAAAATCTTATCCCTTGAGTTAATAAACTTGAAACTTTGCACGGATACATAATTATCTAAGTAAGCCATAAAGTTTTTCATTTTTAATTTTTCTAAACTACCCCTTAAAGGGGGATTGGGGGGTGTCAAAGTTTGTATGGAGCAATTTTAATGCGTGGTCCGATTAGCTCGAAACTCAGTATTTATAATTGAGATCAAAAATAAAGAGTAACGGTTATCATAGTTTTTCGAAAATCTACCCCTAATGGGGTGAAAAGTGGTACTCAATTTTACAGATTTTACTGCGTGGCTTGATTAATTAAATCGAAAATTAGTATATACATATTATAATCTTTGAGTCAAGTTATGGAAACTTCCCAAACGATGTTTTCAAAGTCCAACCCTGTGGGGGTGAAAACAGGGAATACAGTTTATATAAAAATCTTTAATTAACTTGAAACTTGGCACAAAGTCTTGCCTAAGTAAGTAATAAAGTTTTTCATCATTAGGTTTTCAAAACTACCTTTCAAAGATGGGTTCAGGGATGTTAAAATTTGTATGGAAAAATTTTAAAGCGCGGTCCGATTAATTCGAAAATCAGCATTTATGCTTTTGACAGAAAATAAACATAAATAAGGTTTTGGGTTTTCGAAAATCGATCCCTGAAGGGACAAAAAGTGGTAATTAATGTTAAGGGGAGGATTTTACTGCGTGACGTGATTAACTCAAAAAATTGTATATCTAAATATTCTTTAAATGAATTTTTAAAATTCTACCCTTGTGAAGGTGAAAATATACAGTTTATATGAAAAATCTTATTCCTTTGGTTAATAAACTTGAAGCTTGGCAATATTTGCCTCAGTAAATGATAAATATCGACACTTTTAGTTCTTTAAAACCACCCCTCACAGAGGATATTTTAGGGGGTGTCGAAGTTAGTACGAAAAAATTTTTTTGCCCTGTCGGATTATCTCAAAACTCGGTACTAGTCTGGCAGTTTGAGTACTTTATGCGGCCTATCCAAATGTCCTATCTTTGATATTATTCTTAGAGTCGTTGAGCTACTTAGGTACTGAGTTGAGCTATACAATTACTGACAAATGCCTGCACTGACTGGACAGGTCCATTAAACTTTTTGTGATTCTTTTCTCAAAATACCATTTCGAATAAATTCGAAAGTAACTCTTTCTGCCTGTATGTTACCTTTCACGCGTAAACCACTGAGCGACGAAGAGATAGCTGGCATCCTGGGGAAGGAGACAGGCTAATTTTTGTTTTAAAAATAATCTTAGTTATCTTAGTTAGTGTTATAGGAGATGAAAGTTTGTTTGGGAAACCTAGCATTTCTTAGGCATGTCCCTAAGATATGAAAAATCAAGTGTAAACTTTTGGTAATAAATAAAGAATTAGGCTTGTGTTCACTAAAACTTAAACCGCCGGTTAGGTATTTAAACAGGGCCCTATTTGTCTGCTATTTTTTATTACTTCGTCATTCCAACACGATCCTATTGTCATTTTGCTAAAAGTTCGTAATCTGCTAAATTCATAATGGTCGATCATTGGTAGGTCAGTGGTCTCGTAATAGAATCGTGGTACTGATCATAGGAACTGTCAAAATTTTAGCAGATTACTTACGATACCCCTTGGTAATATAGCTGAACGTAGTAGAAGCCTATGGCATACTAAGTTTTTTTTTGTTTTGTCAGTCTTTCATTTGTCATTATGTATGAGATTACCATTTTAAGCCATTTCTTTCAATGAAGTGTCAGTGGTTGACCATTGGAAAGTCATAATGACGTCATTATATTAGTAGATTACCAAACTTGTCAAAACCAACAATTATGAAATCAATGATAGACCATTCTGACACTATTGTAATAGCAGACTTGAGGCCCAGGTGGTTTATGTCAATTTTTGAAGAAAATTTGGCATAAACCAACTGTTTAAATACCTAACCGACAGTTTGAGTGTTGGTGAACATACTCGTAGCCCTTCATAGCGCCTGAATGGCTTCCATATCCAAAGGGCGGATACGGAGTCTGCGGTGACTGGTGTTCCGCCGTCGTGCAGTAACGCACGCCTCGCGCAGAGTCGTTAGATCCTACGACCACCAGCACACCTGGCACCAGGCGCGTCCAGGCTGGACACTGACGTGGCAATGCTCCGGGGCATTGCCACGTCACATATTTCGGACATGTCCTCCCGGAACCACTCCGCCTCGTCGTTGACGTCAGCGGGCCAGTCCGGTGGTGACACCCAGGCCTGTACGATCGAGGCTTCCCAGAGGAGCTCCCGGTCCAGCTGCTTCAACGCCCACTGCGGACCACTTGGGGCCTGTCGGACCGGTATGCTTGAAGTCTGGGTGGAGACGTCAAACTGGATGTACGGTCGGTCGGAATAGGTCTCCACCCCCTCCACGACGTGCCAGTCGACAACATGCGGCGATAGAACGGGGCTGGCGAATGAAATGTCCACAACTGATTCACACCGCATCCGCACACACGTGGGGACTGAACCCCGGTTTAGGACGACCAGGCCTGTCTCCAGAGACCAGTTCTCCACCATCCTGCCCCATGTGTCCGAATACCGGGAACCCCAAGCCACATTCTTAGTAGTGAGAGCCCTGCCGTGGCAGTTACGGCGGCGACACGGTGGAGGCAGCAGCGGCGGAGGGCTTGCCCCTGCCCCTGGCTTTGGCAGGTGGAGCGCAGGCCTTTCTCCCAGCCCAGTGATCGGCCGGCTTATCAGCTGCCGCACATAAATAGCAGTACGGCGTGGCATTATACTAGCCGGCCTTGTGACCGGGCTGACCACAGCAGAAGCAGTCCAACTCCGAGGTGCATTTAACACCCACGTGGTTGCCCACCTTGCAGCAGAAGCACCTCAGAGGTCTGGGTAACAGCAGATTCACCTTCACGAAACCCAGCCCACCATGAGCCTGCGGCCTTCCCCGGCTATTTTCCGGGCTGTCGACACGGGGCAGCACACCGTAACGGCTCGCATCCCCGTGAAGTCAGGACGGATGGTGGCGTAATTGGTTGATCTGGACACTCGGGCCTTGTCTGCATTTAGGGACACCTGGCCTTTCTGACCTTTCGGCCGGATTATTTTCCGCTTCCGGCTGTTGTGTGATCACTACAGCTGCGAACTTCGGGGCATGGAGCCTAGCTGCGATGCTTCGCTCTTTGCGCCGCTGCCGCTTCTCTTTTCTTTGGGCCTTACGCGCCTGCCTCTTCTCCCCGGCTACTTGCCATTTGGTGTTGGCCGGAGGAGATTTAGGAGTTGGGGGCGGTCGTCTCGCCGCCAGGGCTGAGGCCCTCGCGGGTACCTGCACGGGCCCGCTTTTAGACTGCCCCGACGATCCCGGTTTGGCCGTGGCAGCCGCGGCGGTGGCATACGAAGCCGCCTTCTGCTGCCTGAGGCCGGCCGGCTCGCCGCTAGTGGGGGCGCCGCACAATGGCCTTCAGGTCGTAAAACCGACTCTGAAAGGCAGCCAGCTCCTGCCGCACCAGGGTCAGTTCCCGGTCCTCAGCAGCCGTGCGGCCGCCCTGCCTATGCTGCCCCTCCCTCTGTGGCACCTCCCGGGACCCAGCTCCTCGGAGCCCAGCCAGATCTGCTCGGAGCTTCTCATTCTCCTTTCGGAGAAGATCTATGGCGGCTGTCAAGCGGGCGAACTCCGCCCGCATCTCAGACATTCCGTCCGACGGAGGCCCGAAGTGAATGGCCTCCGCTGTCGCCATAGTGGAGGCCGTGGCTGCGGATTTGGTCTTGTCTTCAGAGGACTTGAACCCTCTTAAAAGCCACAGCCTTGATCGCGGCTACCACCTGGCCGCTGGCTCAGAATTTCAGCCGCCAACGGCGTCCGGCTCACCACCTGACGACTCTGAGAGGGTCGCCCTGCTGGTCACTCCAGAGGGGTACCCCTCCGTGGCGAGCCTCTCGGCTTGCTGGGCGGACTCGGCTAGGCTAGCTCTTTTGTTACGGGCCATCAGAGGAAGAACCCTGGCCATCCCCCGATTTGGGGCGCTTCTGGAAGAACCTAAGGCACTTCCCAGTATCCCTCACCACTTCTCGCTCCGAGCTCTTAAAAGAGACCTTCGCGCCAAATGCGGCGTCGAATGCGACCTCGCATCACTCCCGACCTCTTCACGACTTTTATTTTTATTTTTTGTTTCCATACTTGTTCTCACGAGTAAAAAACTATATATCTTCTCAAAACTAGTGGCTCGCACTAGAGACTAATTTAGCTGCCATTAATCACCGTAGTGTGTGTGGGGATAGTGTGCCACCGCTTGGAGGTTTGGGGTGATTTTTTATACAGGTTTTCTTCCTCGCGGCCCGAGCGGTTCCCCTCGACCAAAACGACTCAAAAGTCAGAGACATGACATTGACAATTTTTGGGGTTGCAAGACTAACGGTGGCAGAAGGAAAATACTTTCTGCCTGCCCTGCGGCAGAGTTAGTGCATACCGAGCCCGCTCTTACTCCGCCGTTGTGCGTCTCTGCTTAGAACGCAGAGGAAACGTAAACGTTGGAGCGTACAGCCTCCGACAGGATATTGGCATACGGGCAATGAGAGCCCTTAGGCACACAGTACTTAATGGGGAGTCATTGCCCGCACCCCAGGGTGCACCGTCCCGGAGACTGTAGCATTTTGGACGCACGGACCTAGTTTACCAAATTATTGCAATTCCATATTCACACCTCGAATAGGCATTTAGGGTTATTTAGTACATAATTAATGCATTTTTTTTTAAATTTATTATAAATTAATTAAAACCATTTTTGTTTTTTTTTTATATCGTCCGATTGCAGCTAACGTAGTTTGTTTTTACTCGATGCGGCGAAGCCCAAAAGGAGGGTTATGTGTTTGAACTGTATGTATGGCCGTTTCTTTGTTCCCTCGTTACTCCTAAAGGAATAAACGGATTTGGATAAATTATACGTCTTTAGATTTGTCTTGGTAGCGCAAGTGTCACTGGCCACTTTAAAATCAAAAATAAAGTAAAATGACGGATATCGGGTGCCATATATTGTGGAGTTCGAATTTTTTTTTTCTTCTAATACCATGGAGTGGAATATCAAAATGAAGGTGATTACAAAAATATATACAACTCATATGGTTAAAAGTAATTCGAACTGACAAATCGTAAAAAAGCTTTTAAATAACTCTCACGACCAAAACTCCTTGCAAGAACTAAAAACCATCTGCGAAATCTTTCATATTTGTAAACTAAAAAGCTGGAACAAAAAAAAAAAGGAATTAAAAAAACTAGAAAACCCGGCTGCGATTAAACTGAAAATCTAAAACCAAGCCCATTTTATATTAAATAAAAGTTGGAAGCAGGCAGGACCTCATTCCATTTTTATATTTTCAAACTCAAATGGGTCCTGCCTGCTTCCAACTTTTATTTAATTTAAAATGGGCTTGTTTTTAGCTTTTCAGTTTTACCGCAACCGGGTTTTTTTAACCGACTTCCAAAAGGAGGAGGTTCTCAATTCGTCTGTATGTTTTTTTTTTGTATGTTTGTTACGCGATTACTCAAAGACGGATGGACCGATTTAGAAAATTCTTTTTTTGTTTGATAGGGTACACTTTCGAGGTGGTCCCATATAAATTTTATTAACTTTGCTTAGGGAGTTTTTGAGTTAACTTCAATAATGTGTATTTTTCCCATATATTTTATGTGGATGATGTGATGGTGTATTAATAACTTCCTATCACTGTTATTTACATGGCTATATCTACAATTATTGTGCTCAATTATGTATTCGAATTAGTGGGGTAGGTTCCACAACTAAAAAGTGAAAAATAAAAACTTTTTAGCAAAAAATAAAACCGACTTCCAAAACAAAACACTACAAAGTGAAAAATAACTTTAATTTCGTAAGTCGGTGGCAAAAAACGAAATTACAAAACCCAAGACACCGACTACCGAAATTAAAGTTATTTTTCACTTTGTAGTGTTTTGTTTTGGAAGTCGGTTTTATTTTTTGCAAAAAGTTTTTTTGTTTTTTAATTACTTATTTTATTCGTTGTGTAAACAGATCGTTTTTATAGTATAGATTGTGTAGAACCTAATGTAAAGTGGAATAAGTTGTGTTGTTAACATTGCCTGCACATTATTGCGTTATCGTAATAAAGTGTTTTTTTTTTGTTGTGAATATATGTGTGAATTCGATATATTGTGATAAAGTTTTAAGGTTATGCGAGTGAAAATTATAAAAATGTAAACATGACATCACTGCTAGATAAGGTTAGTTTTATTTGCTTATTGAATGGTATAAATAGGTAAACTCATAACGAAGCCAAGAAGATAATATTTACCATGATAATGGCTATAAATTGCCGATTTCTCAGTTTTTCTGAAGGCCTACCCAAAAATTGAAACACCGCACGCGCTCATTGGTCAAATCAAATAGCGCGCGATTCCCCGGCTTCCTGTTACACACTTCCGTCCCTTTTCAAGAAATCACTCCCACAGATTGCAGGAAAGCGAGAGAAAAGATGTCATCCTAAATCATAGCAATAGTAGTAATTTGGAGAATCTGGTAGAACAGAAGGTTATTATTGTAAGTAAGGGAAGGGCGCTGGTGACTGAGGTAGGCACACGCACAGTAGGTACCTTTACAGATATTCTTTGACTGTCTAATTTAATTGTCTTTATAAGCGTAACTATAATTTAAATAAATAATGTATTAAAATAACGTTTAACGTTATCCTCGACTTAAAAATGAACATCGTTTGGTTAGGTGAATCGTTAACTAAAAATGAGATTTGTGATTGTAGATCTTGATATTGTTGTCTGCTTCGTTTTGTTTTGAAAAAATATTTACATTATCTATTGACGTGTGAATTTATAAACAACCATATAATACAAATACCATACATTTGCGCTGTTATTGTAGTTTCTGTTTGAACACGGAGAGTAAACGAGACTTATTTTTATAAAATTGTCTAGAAAATTTGTTGTGTATAAAAGTGAAGCAAGTTTATACTTATTAAAATGTCGTTATTCCGAAGCAATGAGGCATTATTTTATGAGATTTTGTTTATTTTAAGTGTGTGTTCTTTTATATTCGCTGAGCATATTGAAATTACGGGAGTCACACCTGTTATAAAGGTTTGATTCTTTCAGTCCTTATTTAACCTGCTGCATAATCTCCTAGGGGTAAACCACACCAACACTACCATATCATAACATTTCGCTGCTTTGCATGAATACCCGCACAAACTGCCGACTATGCCGTTATGAATGTGAGTCTTACTGACCGTGAAATAAGGACTATTTTGCATTTGGCTGTGTTTTGTTTTGTGCGGGTATTCATGCAAAGCAGCGATTTGGTTTAGGTTTCCCGAAGTGACATTTTGTCACTTAGGTATGTTAGGCAGAAGTTTGTTTAGATCTACCGACTCTTCTAATGTGGTTAGATCCTAATGAAGAGCTTATAAAGTATGTAAGTTGCCTATAAAAGAAGGTAGAATAAAAGTTCAAATTACAACTTCATTTCAGATAAGTACTTATTTAAAACATGCTAAACATTAGAAATTCTTAAAACTACATTAATAATAATTACATGACGTAGTTTAAAAAATGTTTGATTATATAAACCGAGCATCGTGTAGCACTGAACTGCGCGCACTTTGCCCAGCACAGACGCACGCGCAGTTCCCAGATCGTCCATTGTGAACTGACTGCGACACACGGCCACACGCTACGCACGAATGCGTGGTTGGCAAACAAATCAACATCGCAGCTAACGTGCACTTACAACAAGGAGCTTCTAACCATGTTTAAAAAAATGGTCTTGAATGCAATTTTAAAGGAGACGTTTCATTTTTGTATGGAACTTTGGCTAGGACTTGTACTTTCCAGAAAATCTGTGAAATGTATCCATAAACATATAACAGGCAATGACTTATAGAATTAATTTGTATTTATATATGTACAAAATTAAAATTGAAAATGTTTGACATTTGTTATGAGCAAAATGGAGACATCAACGGCCGCAAAGTACGCATATATACGGATAAAATTATGATTATATTGGATAACACCCCATAGTATTTGCATAAACAGAACTCCTAATGGAAATCATAAAAAGGCTGAGATGCAGAAGTGGCTGACGGAAAATAATGTAAAATTTAACGAACAGTTTACAAAACCGCAACTCTGCGAACTCATTAAAAGTCATAAACCAAAACCTGTAAACAAAATAGACGCACTGTTGAGAAACAATGGACATAGCGTGTTAAGATTATCGCCATACCATTGTGCCTTAAATGTAATCAAAATGATTTGGAGCTTAATAAAACGAAACGTAGCTAATCAGAACATTGATTAATCAAATTCTGAAATGCCTACTTTGATTGCAGAAGAAGAATAAGGTAATAATGAATGAATGGCAAAAGCACTGCAATTACGTAAAAAAAATAATACGAGTATAGAATATGTAGGGATGCCTATCATAATTATGTAGGATGTAGGAGAATATGTAGGGAATATAACTTTCATAATTAATTTGGCCAATGAGAGTGAATGTGATGATGAAGTGACCGATGAAAGAAATAACTCCGGTGGCTTAGGAACCTGAGATTTCCCGTTAGAGTACACTCGCCATATATTTTATGTAGATGATCATAACCATTTTGTTAAAATATAAATATTTTCGAAGAATATGTGTTACGTAGGTAGCGTGTGCATAATTTCACATTTTTAACCAACTTCAAAACAGGAGGTGATCAATTTGACACGTATGGATCTATGTATTATTATTGGAACTGCAATATATTTACATATACTAGTCTATTTGGGCTTCCAAACAAATATACAAATTGTTATAGTTATGTATGTACTTATGTTTGTATGCAAAAAACAAACAAGTAATATAAGTATGAGTCAAAATAAAACGTTCGGAAGTGCACTGGCCAAGTAGAGTATTAATTGAACTAAGATGTTATTAGGTACATGTTACCATTAATAACATAATATACTTGAATTAGGTGTAATAGGTAAATTAATTTTACAACGATACCTTTTTATAATTATGTTGAATATTTTTGTTTTTACGATTTCACTACCATTCCAGATCCATTCTGATTTCTGAATGCATGTTTGTTGTCAGGACTCAGCAAAACTTTAATTGTTTTGTACAAAAACTAATATTCTCAAATTCACGAATTAATGTTTTCCCTAAAGGAGCTGGCCCAAGCCCCATACAAAAAATACCCAGGCCCGGCGCAAAAGTTTTGTGTTCCAGATTTTAGAAGATATTTAAAAATAATATTCCATAATATCACTACCTCTGTATCGGGTGGCTAACATTATTTTTTTTGCTCGAGAAGTTTTGTAGGCGTTCCTATTAAAATCTCATTTGTGTGGACCAAAATATGTATAATTATTTGCAATTATTGTGTAATCGCAATCGCATTCAAGATTATCTCAAAACCACAGGGGTAGGCATACATAAACAAAGTAATATAAGTATTAAATTGATCAAAATAGATCAAAATCCATTAGATGAAATTGTAATACACAGCAAAGTATACATCAAACGCTAGCGGATGACTACGACACAGAACATATATTATACCTATATACCCTGACGATATGCGACTGTAATAATAATTGGTGGCTGAAAAGAAAACAAACTTGAAAAAAAAGTAAAAAATGACGAAAAAAATGACGTTACGAAAATTAAATACCGCGCGGATTCTGTACGTGTCAAGTTACCGACGCTTCATCGGTTAAGACTTTACGTTATGTACTATACTATGACTAAAGAGTTAGATTATAATAATAACCTGTACCTATGGTTTTGTATCAGTATGCTTGTTTGTAAACAATTAACGAACTATAGCATAATAAATATTTTGGTCGGTAAATGAGTTTTTAATAAGAACGCCTACAAAACATTTCGAGCAAAAGAGAAAAGAATGTTAGCCACCCTTTAGAGAGATAGTGATAGTTTTAAAAATTATTTTTAAATATTCTCTAAAATCTGAGATACAAAACTTTTGCGCCGGGCCTGGGTTTTTTTTGGGGAAAATACCCCGTTTTTGATATAATGTACAAGTGCTACCCAAAAATGAAACATCTCCAACCAGCTGAACAACTGCATCAAGGGCCCACATACCTATCAAACAGACTACACATACCTTCCCGCCTTAGAGCCACTACGTATAAAATTAGTGGCAGTTTTAAGTGATACTTGCTTTTTTGTTTTGTTTTAAGGATAATAGTCGTTACCAGTATATAATGTCAGCGTTACTTCCACTTGCTGATATGGATGATATCGATAGAGGACAGAAAAAAAACAGAGTGAAAAGGCAGTCTGATTCTGGTTCTGGCGCTGGTTCGTGTGTTTCGTTTTTATTGATATTATAATTTTTATTGATATGATACAAAACTTTAGTCCAGTTAAGTTAGCCCGAAAAATAAGGGATACCCTTGCATAAGTTCCAAAGAAGCTGAACATTTACATGGAAATTAGGGATACTACCAATTTAATGCAAAGTCAAAGTTCGCAAAATGGGTTTTTGGATTTCTTAGCGAAACGTTAGTTTTATGATAAAAATAGTTCAAACAAAAATTGCCCTTACACTTTTTTTCCTAAGTTTCACCATTTCTGAGAAAAAGCGATTCTAAAATGTACTAAAGTTATAATGCACAAGTTTCCACGCCACCTATGAGGTAATGCACTTGGCGCGTTTATTTTTAACGTGGTTTCCCCGGTACTCCACGGTCTATTTTACTGAAGTGTAATGGAATGCCAGGTCTTCTTATTCAACTTCT
Organism: Dicycla oo; assembly: GCA_948252095.1. Taxonomy (NCBI): domain Eukaryota; kingdom Metazoa; phylum Arthropoda; class Insecta; order Lepidoptera; family Noctuidae; genus Dicycla; species Dicycla oo. The sequence continues at coordinate 21,736,053 of OX411711.1, forward strand.
TTTCTCTTCCTCCAACTTGTTCTTCTTCTTCATCTTACGTAGTCGACGTAAGTGGTTGTAACAGGAAATTGAGACAGCTGCCAACTTAAATTCACCCGGTTGAATCCCATCACATGACATTTCATATCCAAAATAAGAGATTTTATTTAGTAAAAAAGAAAATTTGCTCATATTTAATTTTAAATTCTCCGTTTGCAATTTTTCGAGAACTTTATCCAATAGGTCTAATCCTGTTTGAACACCGACTGAGGGTAGCAAGAAATCATCAAGGAATGCTAATACCTCCGACGACCGTTTGATGAAATTATTGGAGTTATTTTTATCTGAATTATTTACTTTGGAATTTTCTAAACTATCTAGGACCTTTATTAAACGCATAAACTGAGGGGGTGTTAGCGAGTCCGAAAGGGAATCTATTATATTATATCCTTGCGCTGTGACAAAGGCCGTTTTGTGTGTATCTTCAGGATGAATACTCAGTTGATACTGCCTTGGGCTAAATCAAGACTGGTAAAGTAGTTCTTGCTAGATAACATAGAAATTTGCTCATCGATATTAGGTAATGGACATCTATCGCGGATGGTTAACGCATTTAGTGCTCGGTAATCGACACATAGACGACTACCTCCGTTCTTCTTCCTAACCAAAACAATGGGAGAAGCATAATCTGATTGGATTCTTTTATAACATCCGCTTCTAATAGCTCGTTAATTTTGAGTCTAACAATCTCTGGTTCGTGATGTGCTAATCTATATGGCCTACGGTGTATCGGTTCCTTATTGGATAATCTGATGCGCATTTGCACTAAGCCCGTACATCCCAACTCCTTAGTACAGCTAGCAAAACAAATTACTGTAGGTAGCGACATAATAAACTGATTAATTGATTATGATCAGATTTGCTTATCGGGCCTATCCGAATTTTGTCTACGTCTACGTCCCCACCAATGGCACAACTATCAACACATGAGGCACTCAATTGTAAAACACATTTGAATAATGGTATTTTGCAAATATTGGCATGCTGACTGACCTGGTTATTTATACATGGTTCCTGGCAGCTTTCAGCGCGAAGTGGGACGGTTCCTTTCTTCCATGTGATGTTAGTAGGATATTATTGGGCATTCTACCCCACCTTCCGTTCCATCGGCTCACTCCGTTCGCCTCGTCACTCTCGGTGGAGTAGAATGCCCAATAATATAAATGAAAAATATTGGTTCGGCGCCTATTCCACCCGATGGAACCGAAGGTGGAGTAGAATGCTCAATGATATAAATGAAAAATATTGGTTCGGCGCCTATTCCACCCGATGGAACGGAAGGTGGAGTATGAATTCCTACATAGTGCAGTAAAATACTGGTTCGGCGCCTATTCCACACCAAAAGTGCGCACCGTGACTTACAGCTTAGTACGGCCGTTATTCCAAATGCGTACGATGTGGCTATGTAGCCCCCTAGTTATCCTAACGCCCTAGCCTACCATACAAACCACACCAAACGTAGGTTACGTTGGTTTTACGTGAGGGAAGTCTGTTACCAGGAGACCTACGGGAACAGACGGAACTTGGGTAGGAATAGGGGTTTGTGTACGTCGTGCAATGTACACAGGAAATGGTTTTCTCACCGCCGATCCCACAGACTCATAGGATCGATGACGGCTAAAGGTGTCTTGGCCACAGTGAGAGGAACACTTTATTTCTAAAACTCAATATTAACTTACCGCGTTACCGTTATTTTAATTAAGTCATTCAGTCGACACTAGTTTACTTATTAACAAATAAGGGTGCTCGCTACTTGAACTGGTAGCCTAAAATTCAGAACAGATTGTCTCATGTCTCTCCACAAAATTAGAGGTAGCTCATAACCTTAATAGGCTACACACTTACTCCGCTTAAGTGACCAGATTGGCTCGAGGATCATCTGAACTTTAAGTTACCCTACATTAAACTAAAATCCAGGACAGATTGTCTCATGTCTCTCCACAAAAGTAAGAAATAGTGCATACCCGGAGGCACCCACACATTCTATTTTCTGTGACCAGATTGGCTCGAGGACATCCAAATTTTAATTTAATTAATTCATACAGCTAACATACCTTGCTCCACTTCACTACTAACTGTTACTAACTAACAATATATCGCTTTGTAATCAACACCAGCAGTTAGCAAGGTACCTTTACACTCGACGATACCCGCGCCGTTCTCAGTTGCGAACCGCCTGACGGCAGCGTCGGAAACCGTGGTCAGTTAGTCAGCCTAATAAAAACAAGTAATAGGTGTATGCTGCGTGTGCAACACGTTTTCACAGTCGTTCTCAAAACAGTACACACGTATTGTCCGACGTCACCGCACCGTTCCTTATCCTGAACGCTTTCATCAGACAGTTGTAACCACGTAGTGTAAATGGTATTTTATATGTGCAAGGCTGCAATCTTGCAACATGCAGTCAAAGCAGTTTTGAACTTCATTGCATCTTGAGTATGTGTGTGTGTTAAAAGAATTATAATGTTGAATGTAACATGATCGTCGTTCACGTTGTAGTATTTAATTAAATTTAGGTTTATACAGAATTGTCTAGGTACTACATATACCTACTATATCTTACCTAGATTTGTTGTAATCTAGTTTATATAAACTATAATAAAATAATACTTATACCTTCTTATTCTTAATAAATCTTTTCTGAAGTTTAACAACAGCTGATTACTGCATCTTTTTAGTTTAAAAACTGCAATATTTTGAAAACTAGCTGACTTTTTTATTTTACCGGTAATGTTTTAATAAGAACATAATCGATACTTTCTCATTTCGAACTACTAATAATTTCAACCTGATGCAGGATTCGAGCATGAGTCTAGAGCCGTATACACTATTCACCAAATTTACAGGACATTTTAAATTTAGACAAACAGGTATTTACATACTTTAATGTATTTTTAAATCAGAAGTAGCAAACATGTATTGGCTTCAACATTGTAGGGTTTGATAAAACGAAGGTATTATATTTCATTTCTCACGATAAAATTGTTGCATAACATGTTGCAGACAATAATTTAGTCTTTTACAGAAATTTCTAAATATCAATGTAGTAGTAGGAAGAACTCTGGGTATTTACCCTAAGTATCCAAATCAAATACCTACATCACCTAAAACAACTTGTTCTTGTACCGACTAGAAAAGTAAAATCATTGATTCTATCCAAGCATGTGTTTAAAACAAAGAATAAAAAAAATCAATCGAATTGAGAACCTCTCCTTTTTGAAGTCAGTAAAAATGCGCCAACAAAGCCAGCTGTATACAAAGCCGGTGGGTCGAACGTTATAAGCGATAAGCGCTTGTTTGTGATAATAGCAGGAGTTATTATGGAGATTGAATATAATAATAGGTACAATAAACATTATTTAAAAATGCAAGTTTAACTGTAACTTACTCATAGACTAACTTGAACGCAAATTCGTTCATCGGAATTTACCTGTATAAAAAGTAATTTAGGAATTGTTTTACCACCTAATTACGTTTAAGTATATTCATTTAAAAAAATTACATTCCCTATTTCATTTAACAAGGACAAGTGTATTTAGTTTGTAATTGTAAATAATGTGAAAACTAAATAAATAATATATTTATAATTTAAATTATCTTTTATTGACGTTATAAACATACTCCCACTTTAAATTAGCTCTAAAGAAATGTTCTCATTATAGGTTTTAATTATGTTTTCAATATTTTAAAATTAATAGAATACTTACTCAATTAAATTCATTTTATTAGAGCTAATTTTAAGTTTGTTATGTAGGTTACCCAGATTATATTATTAAATAAAACAACCTTATGTACATAATCATTTTTATTAACTGAACATTACAAAATAATTTAAAATAGATTAAATATAGACATATTATTATCAAGATACCATTTTCTAATACACACCGCATTATTTAATGCACAATTCACTTTATGGTTCACACAATTAAAATCAGTTTTATTTTTACAGAACTTTTTTTTAATGTCGCAAAATTAGGACACCCTTTCTCACCTATATCAATCACTTCACAGTTTGCACATAACTCTTTAATCCACTTAATCTTTTCCAAACCCTTTGTAATAATTTTTTTATTTTCTAAATACGGTACGATGACATGTTGAAACTCTCTGTAGTCTATAAAGCCCTCACTCCAGAAAATTCCACGATTTCTTTCCAACCACCGCACCTGCTTCTTTTCTTCTTGAGTTAAGTAATAAAACGTATGCGGTGGTTTAACCAAGAACGTCTGTGTGTGCTCATTACTTACGATAGCCACTTCTTTGACAATAAAATTATTGTCTAAATATTTAAATCCTTGGAGTTCGACAATGATAATATCCGCGTTCATGATAACTTCTTCACTGTGTTGCTTAATGGCTTGTATTCAACAATGCAATCGTTAAGAATGAGACAGTATGCTGAAGTTTGATCTGGTATTTCTGAATCACTCTCAATTTCTACCCTTACATCCACAACTGGTCCAGTCTTCAGATTATCGATCTGTCTAGAGCAATCGATAACAAACAACGGTGCTAATTCTTTAAATTGTTTCTCGCTTAATAAAGACTCCGAACAACGGTCGTAATACGACTGCTGAAATCTGATGTATTGCTCGTATAATAAAGCAATTCTGTTATTAGCGAAGTTCACATTGAGGCTTTCATACGGGAAATATGTTGAATTAAGGTACACTCGAACATCACGAACTTAGCAGTGATCAAACTGCGACATGTCAGAACTTGCATTATTTTTTCTACTTTTATTTTTTCTTTGTCCGATACTTTCACATGGGGTACGCGCCATATGATTTTATTGATTTGAATGTCTTCCACTATTTCTCCGGTATTCAATTTTACAGCGTTCAAATTAGTGTTGCTTCGTAACAATATTAGTTCATGTCTACTATTTATTAAAACTTTTTTAAAATCTTCTGCGAAACCGATGATATTCCGAAGTGGTATAGAGGCAGAAAAACTTCCCCCATTAATATTTTTTATACCATCGATACTCCAACCCCACGCTCTAGCTACTTTTGATTCATTCTCATTCATTGATATTAACGATTTCATGGTTGTAGTTATACCAGCATTTTTTATTTTATCAATCTCCACTCCGTTTAGTTCGTACCTAATATCTTGGAACAAGAAGAGTAGTCCATTGTTCGTAAAATTAACACTAGTAGCTTTCTCTTTTGAATCTTTTTTGCTAACGATAACGGTTCTTTCCAAATACAGAGTGCTGGCTGATGGTAATATGTAAAGATCCTGTTGGTTGATAGGTATGCGTATTTCATCGTTCCTGTTGAAACTTGTTACATAAGGTTTGTACGAATGAAATTCGATTCCTTCTATACTGTTGTCGTAAGTCGGAGTGGATAAAACGTCTAAGATATTCATTTTAACAATCCGATCGCTTTGAGAAATATCTTATTGTCTTTAGTTAATTTTATTTTGCTCTTAGAACGACGTCTTATTTGGTAGGTAGCTTGAGTAGAACTGGTATTTTTAATTTGTTGAGGCATATATTTATTGTAGTCAATCATTTTTTCTTCTAAGATGTAAATACATCTGTACTTCTTCACCACGCAAGTTAATTAAGCGATTGTTTATATCTAGTAGTCGGATATGTATGCAGCTTATGTTGTTTTGATTGATTGGAAAATATATTGCGTTCTTCGGGATTTCTATGATTCTGTAACCAGGTGGTACGTTGAGTGCGAATTCGTGAATTATGTGACTTGGTTCACCGTTTATGTAAGAGCCGCTCACAATGTCACATTCGATCCTTACCACAGTCGTCGGTAAAATGTTGACTGGATGCTGTGACACATGCCATTTATTTGCTTTCAAGACCTGCTTATCAAACCCTAACAGTCCACTGAAAGAGTATTCTTTCTTTAAATTAACGTCTTTTGAACAATATATGGCAGTTTTTAAAGTATTGTTATTGCATTGTAATTTAATTGAGGCATCTTTTATTTCGGATTTTAAATAATCATAAATATCTTGCAATTCATAGGTGCCTTCCGGTATTTCAATAACTTCGTTTGAACCATAATAGAACTTGTTATTACTTTTATCAATATTTGGTATAGAATTAAATGTTGAAAAATACAATAAAGCACACTCATATTCTCCATTTAGTTGCAACGTATTAGGATAGTACGTAGATAAAATTGATGAGTTTCCAGTTATCGACAAAGTGAGTGACATCTTGCAAATGATTGAAATAAAATAAAATCATTTATTTTATACATTTTTATTCCAAAAAGTCCTCAAATATTTTAAACATAAATGACCACAGTTCACAGTGTTAAATTTTTGATATCTTGTGTAGTTATATGAAACTTTACAATTCTTAAAATATCGTAACAATTCTTAAAATATCGTAACAGTTCTAATGGAGGTTTTAAATTTCCATAGCTATCAAAATATTCACAATAGTCATATACTTTTACATAAGCTACCCAATGCGTTCCTTCGTTTTTAGAATCGTCTAAGTTAACAATACCACATTCCATACGTTTCGGCTTCCTTGGCAATTGATCTTTCATATATACTCCTCGGAAATATGGGATGTCTCTTGCGTAGTATTGGATGTCTACATTAGTTAGTGCGCGATTTGGTAGCTTCTTGTTCAGTTTTTTGTTGATTTTATAAACAATCCTTTACCGTTTTTATAAGGTTTTATGTATAAACCCTTACCCACTGCTAAACCCTCCATAGTTCTATTATGTCGTTCCATCTCTCGCAAGTTTTGTTGAGCTGATTTATAATCATTCACCGTTTTTGCAATTCCAGCTGCACCACCAGCTAAAGCTCCTAAAGCTGATAAGCCAGAAAAAATTGGAATTAAAGGTAGAACTCCACCAGTCTTCGGTATGGGGATCACTCTCGGTACTCTGATTTGGTGTAATTTGGGGCATAACTTTTTTGCAGCTAAGTAAGCCAAGTTTATTAAAGACTTACTATCCTTGGGTTTTAGCTTTTTATTTTAGATTTTATTTTTGATACTAAACTTTTAAATGTTTTGGCACCAGAACCAGATTTCAATTTGGCTTTCATGACTTTGCTTACTAACTATGAGCTTAATTTTTCACCTTTTCCTGTATCTTTTGATTTTAGTCTCTGTTTAGCCATGTTCAAAAGCTGTAAGTCGGCTTTGTGACGATTAGGTAAATCTGTATGATTTTCATATGCTATATCGTGGTGCATACAAGCTTCGTCTAGTTTATTCACACCTCGATCGCCTCGCAACAAACGTTTATGAAGTTTAGTTCCTGGTCCGCAATAATTGTATCCAGGCAAATGAGCTTCGAACGGTAGATTATTAATTATACTGTTAACTAGTCCGCCACCTTGCATTACTTAAATTATAATGATACAAATTTCACAAAGTATTTCTTTTATATCTTAATTTATTAATGCGGATTTATCAATCCAACTGTTTTCATCATTATTGAGACCTAACCATTTAACGAATAGTTTCTTTCCTTTCTTTTTAAGTATTTTTTCTACTACACAACACCAGGATAGTTAGATTTTTGAAGTTCTTGCTCGTAAAATGTTCCTAATATATCTTGTTTTCGTTGATCTTCTATGTGGTATGTTACTGGTATAGTTTTATTAATCTTTTTTATCGTAAAGAGTTCAGTTGACCAATTAGGAGTATAACCTTTCTCGAAATTGTGTTTGTATTTACTGATACGAACACAGTCACCTTTTTTGAACTTAGGCTTCCGCTGGATGGATACATGATTACATATGTTTTTAATATTCTCTTTTACGATGGGTTCATTCGATGTATTAACATCATTCGGTTTAATTTTAATAGTACGATGTTTTGTGTTATTATATGTATTAAATAAATCTTCTAAAGGTGTTCCTAACCACTTATAATTTCCAACGAGACTAAAATATTTGTACAAATTATTTTTAACAGTTTTAATTAGTCGCTCTACAATTGAAGCTTTTTTAGTAGAGAAAGATGAGTAATGGTTTATGTTGTACTTCTTCATTAGCGTTTGGAATGTGTTGTTATAAAACTCTGTGCCCATATCAGTTTGTAAATTAACAGGATTTTTATTGCTGCTTAGTAGTATTCGTTCAAAAGCTCGAGTTACTTCAGATTTATTTTTAGATTTTAACGGTTCTGCCCAGGCATACTTTGAGAAGCAGTCAATCACCACTAAAATGAAATTGTAACCTTTGTTATACTTTCTTAGGTTTTGCATGTCCATTAGATCTGCTTGCCACAAATCATCGATCCCTTTGAGAATAACAGAACGTCGAAGGAAGTTTCTTCGTGCCGCTTTGTGTATTTCATTTACTATTTGTTGTTTTGCCATTACTGAGATTTTTAAGTAATTTGTCTATATCTGCTTTTGAGTAAAACTTCTCTTCCAAATGAATCAAAACCTCAGGTTCCTTTACTTTTAAAGTAGTCTGAACAGACTTTTGTGCATCTAATATGATTTGAGCACGCAATGATGCAATCAGCTTATTAAATTGTTTTATCGTATCAGCACACATTCGATCTACATAATCCTTGTTCACAGCATCGTCTGATTCTAATGGAGGTCTAATTCCTCTCAATCTAGAAGACTTTAAATCAAAATCTCCACTTTCTGATTTTAACAACGCGTTATCATGGAAATTAATCAGTTCTGACAAACGCATTCTTTTATGAATAAAATGTCCAAATTTATCTATATTCATGTTTAAGGTGTACTTTATGTAAAGGCTGATGATGAACTAAACAATAGTTAATTTTACACCTATTTATTTATAAGTTTACTTTCACGTAATTCTTCAATAATGGATATTATTTCATTATCTAATCCTGTGTTGCCGGCATCTCTAGATGCTATTAATAACTTTAACCTTTCCACCAATTCATTAGGATCATCCCAATACACAAAATCTACGTTATTTTTCCAGATTTTTGTTAATGGTAGTCCTTTACCTTTCGAATGATGACCCTGAACCGTACTTTGCAGTTTAAAAAGAGGTTTAATAACTTGTAAATATTTTTGTCCCTTATTACTTTTTATTGGTTTACTTGGGTCATTATCACGACGATGTGCATTTGTATCAAGTAACATTTTCTTATAATATTGCAAGTCATTTTCAGTAACCAAACTTAAATCAATATCTTTCTTAAGCAGTAGTTGATTTAAACCAGGCGTATGTTTGTATTTATGACCAGCCACGATGATATAACTATCGTCGATTGTTATATGAGCAGAACCTAACATCAATTTTCCGCGTTCTACTCTGACACCAAATGGAATGTCTGTTAACGCTTCTGAAGACACTGACCAGGATGATGTATCACGACCTTCACTTTTTTCAACTGATTTATACGAAGATTCACTGTTGGTGTCAGACTCCTCTACATCACTACCAATTGCGACTTTTTGCAACGTTTCGTCTCTTATCAGATCTTTAGATTCTTCATCTTCATTACTATACAGCAAAGGAGTTTGCATACTGGCTGTAGCAATTTGGTTGAGAGGCTCTGTTACAGGTTTAAAAACTGTTTCCAAGGCTTGCTTACTCTCATTCTCATCATCTCGCATTTTTCGCACCTTCTTCTTTACAGCTGCTGCAGCATCAACAATTTGTCTCTTTAAAGATTTTTCCATAATTGTTAAATGTATTGTAACCGGTTAAGCTCTGTTTGTAGAGTAATGTAAATTCAACGGTGACGTCTTAATATATACTCGTGCTCTTAATCAAAAATTACAAACGTGTCAAATTTATTTCTATAACATCCTTTATTTTTTGCACAATCTTTATTAATTACAACATAACTGAAGGGCTCACTCCATATTTTTGAACACATTTCACGAAATTCAAGCCATGTCATGTCAGTGTTTCATCTTGTTTAAAAAGTATGATTAGGTTTGCGTTGTCTCTTACTTACTGCTTAGGGATTTTACTATACGTCTGATTTAGATAAAAACAATCGATGAACTTGTGTCTCCCCATAGCAAAATAATCACGCATACCACTTTGATTTTCACAAGCAACATCGTCAAATATAATTACAGAATTCGGTTTTGCGGTCTGAACACTCAGTACTTGCTCATTTTCATGATATTTCTGAAATGAAATGCCTGGTACCCGTTGCAAGACTTTTTCTAAAAAAACGTACTTGGGCTGTTGCAAGGTTTTCGAATAAACATAAACATTTTGAAATCTTAAACCATTCTCGTGTATAAGAAGACCGATTAATAAATTAGTTTTTCCACAATTTGACGGTCCGCAAATGATGCATCGTACCGATTTAGGTAATAATTCTCCATGGCGAAAACCAGTCTCCTGAGACTGAATACAAAGTTTGTTTACATGTAACGATTGCGGTTGTTTTACAAATTTCATGACGACTCCTTGAAACGGTTATAGTCGGCGGTCTCTTTATGTAGTCGGACACACGGGAAACGTCGGAGTCAGACCTAATACACAAGATAAAAAGTACTTAATATTTTATATAACAAAACAAATAACCGTTTAAGGTCTTTTTTTGAGATACAATAATCAATTTATGACAGGATGAGAACAGTTACATCAGCCGGCAGGCAGAAACCAGGTCCGTAGCTAAGTAACAGTCACGATGGATAGATAGAACATGATAATTACAACAGCCGGCAGGCAAAAACCAGGTCCGTAGCTGTGCATTATGACTACAAATTTAAAATTAAGAAGTACTCACTTACATGTTTTAAAGTTGATTTTAAAGTACTGCTAGTACTACTTGTCACTTTGAAGGTTCTGGAGCGAATGTAATTTATTGATTGAAATTAATTCGTTTATATTCACAAAAAAATACAATTTCAGCATAAAATAGATCGTTTCAATTTTAAACTCTAAGTACATGTCTTACAGTTGTATAAAAAAAATATGTCGTTTATGTCATATTGATCCATATTGATCGCATACCAATTTCGCTAAATTGCAATTTGTTCATGAGAAACGCAAAATAAAGCCGACAAAGTGAACCCGATCCCTGTTATTCTTTATGACTCAATACTAAATTAATATGTATAATTAATTGAATAATTGATGTATGTTTGTTGAGAATTTTTATCATCACAATTACGTTTATGCGAGAGGTGAAACTCGTAGGTAGATCGCGTCGTTGAAAGTAAATTTTGTGAGCTTAGTTGACTCAAGAAGTAAGTAGGTAGTTGAAAATAATCGTAACTATTTTGATAATAAACCATTTTGTAATACGCACAAACCAATCCGTGTGGTTGTTAATGTTAAGTTGCAGTTAAACTCGGGACTAATATTATAATCACATAAAAATACTACTGTGGAATAAGTTCATTTAAAAATACTCACAAATAAAATTTTAATTCGTATTATTAAATAATCACTTAAACCCACAATTAAAGAATCCAAGAAACTGTATCGTGTGGGAATCGAACACACATGTCTGAGTTATGGTTTTATAGTTGTCTAATTTATCGATAATAACTTTAGTTTAACTTTAGCATAGGTACTATTATAATGCTCCCAAATAATCTTGTTGTGCACAGGGTTCTCTTTTATCTAAGTTAAAATCGCACTCGATCGAAGTGGCTAATGGTTCAACCAATAATACATGTTGTACTTGATAAAAAATATATCATATAAATATTCATATAAATAAGATTATATAATCTTAGTACCTAGAAGAATGAAACACAATAAATTAGAAGCGATTACAAACTTCAAATATAAATACGAAAACAATATTTAGGAAGTTCTATAAAAGACGAATTCAGTGTTTACAACATGATAGTCGATCATGTTACTTAGAATATGGAATGCAATTGATGTGACCGTGGGAAGCGAGCATTGCATTGACACTGAACTTTGCTGATTTGAAAATATACATAAAGCTAATTTACATCTATGTAGCAACCACCGGGTACGGTTACCGTCAACGGAACAGTCTACAGCAGCGGGATTCACACACAGTTTGTACGCTTGATTGAATAATATGCAATACGGTTCTGATCCGGTTGTCGTTGTCAAGTGTATCTGCACCTTAGCTTTATGCATGCAAGGCAAGGATCGACTATCCGTGTGAGCACGCTTACCACTTGATTGTTACGTGTTGATGTAAAAGGATGTATCGTCTGTAATGTGTTAAATTAAAATTTAGATGTCCTCGAGCCAATCTGGTCACAGAAAAAATGTGTGTGGGCCTAAAGGTGTGCGCTACTTTACTTTTGTGGAGAGACATGAGACAATCTGTCCTAAATTTTAGTTTAATGTACGCGGTATCCTAAAGTTCAGATGTCCTCGAGCCAATCTGGTCACGAAAACGGGTATGTGTGTTATCCTAAGCGGCAATGCACCATCCTAATAAGTATGTGGAGAGACATGAGACAATCTGTCCTGAATTTTAGGTTACTGGTTCGTTCAGATACAGATCTAATTATGTTAACGGAAAGTATGTGTGTTGTATGTTTAAATCAATGTATAGTAAGTTTTATAGTTGTTTTAAGCTGGTGAGTATAATTAAATGAATCCGAGACGTAAAGGTTGTATCGTCTGTAATGTGTTAAATTAAAATTTAGATGTCCTCGAGCCAATTTGGTCACAGAAAAAATGTGTGTGGGCCTAAAGGTGTGCGCTACTTTACTTTTGTGGAGAGACATGAGACAATCTGTCCTAAATTTTAGTTTAATGTATGCGGTATCCTAAAGTTCAGATGTCCTCGAGCCAATCTGGTCACGAAAACGGGTATGTGTGTAATCCTAAGCGGCAATGCACCATTCTTAAGTATGTGGAGAGACATGAGACAATCTGTCCTGAATTTTAGGTTAGTGGTTCGTTCAGATACAGACCTAATTATGTTAACGGAAAGTACCTATGTTATATGTTTGAATCAAGGTATAGTAAGTTTTATAGAACAGTTGTTTTAAGCTGGTGAGTATAATTAAATGAAGTTGAGGTCAACCATCAATATTGATATTTATAACTCATTGTCGTTAACTCAAACAAATGTTGCAACCTAGTGGAATAGGCGCCGAACTAGTATTTTACTGCACTATGTAGGAATTCATACTCCACCTTCCGTTTCATCGGGTGGAATAGGCGCCGAACCAGTATTAGACATTTTACTCCACCGAGAGTGACGGAGATGATCATTCCATCGGGTGGAATAGGCGCCGAACCAGTGGATTTCATTTATATTATTGGGCATTCTACTCCACCGAGAGTGACGAGGCGAACGGAGTGAGCCGATGGAACGGAAGGTGGGGTAGAATGCCCAATAATATCCTACTGATGTTGCCTTCATTTCCGCATAGAAGCGTTGCTGGCAGAGAGAAGGATGCTTCTTGGAACTCGAAGTGCCTCGCAGGTGTCACTACGTGGTTACTGGCCGCATTGCTACTAATATGAATCTTGATAATGGAGATGCCTGGTGGTAGGCATTCACTTGCAGCAGTGACGACACGAAATCTGCTAATAACTTCAGTAGCATCCAGGTTTGAAAGGAAATTGAGCTCCTTCTGAAGTGTAGCTTTGATTTCATGTACAACTAATGACACGCCTTCACTGTTTATAATCGGTTGCCCGATCTATAGATTTACACCGCTGTCAGTTAGGTATGCCTTACAGGTCATATGCAGTATCAATTTCAAGTTCAAACTCGACTTCGCCGTTACTATTGATGCAACCGCCATTGAATCCCTTCAAAGTAACGGAGACAGGTTTGACTTCGAGACCCAGAAGAGTAGCTACTTCGTTCGTAAGCACATTTACTTGACTGCCTGTGTCGATGTAAGATTTCACGAAAGCACCGTTGACCTTTGCAGTCTTTTTGTAAACATCGTTATAGTTTTGAAGTAACTTTATTTCCTTCACGCTATCTGCTCCCGGGGCGGGTCCATTTTTGGGATTTGACGGGCAACGTGGAGCAATGTGACCTTGAACTCCGCATTTGTAGCAGCTGCGTTGGTCAGGCAATGGACAGTTGCGTACTAAATGTCCAATTTTCTTGCAGCGCGGACATGGATCAGTGTCAGGGTTTGCGGAAAGTCTCCTTTCTGTGGAGCGCAATATATCCTTGAAGCCTCCTCTTGTATCCGTTACAGGAACTTTGTCATCGAGTGCTGACAAGAAATTTTGATACAACTCGTCAGGTCGTTCGCATTGGAATGCTCTCGCAATTTATTGCAACGCTAGAGGCAAACCTCGTATGATACAGGACACCGTAGCGATATCTGACAATTTGCTTCTGAATCATAAAGCAATTTTGTCATGCTTTCAGAGGGTAGCTTTTTCTGTTAAGAATTTCTTCGAGAACATGGGCGTAGTCTCGATGTTTCGGGAACGCACGAAGAAGCATTTCTTTCCATTGCTCCCAAGAGTAGTCGTACTCGTCGAGTCGATTATACTATTTTCTTGCCTTCCTTTTAACTTGTCTTGAAGGTGAAATGACTTAGTTTGGTCATCCTAGCCGTGGATTTGACCTAGTTTTTCAATTTTTTTTATCCAGGCAGTGACTGTGCATTCTTCGTTATTAGGGTTAAATTCCGCAATTAACGATGCGGCACGGTGTTCTTTTCGATGAATGCGGGTAGGCGCTTCGTGTTCTAGATCGTTGAATGCCTTTTCTACTTCTTGTGCTAAGAGAGTCTTCAATATTTTCCTTGCGGGTGGTGTGCATCGACCTTCTTCGTTTTAATCTTCAGACTTCTGGCTTACCGACGCAGAATATTGTCCTCCCGACTAGGAGACCGACGACGCTTATATGTAGCAGAGCGTGGTTTCATCGTAGGTTTTTCTTTTATATACCACTTCTGAGTATAACGGCAGTGATGAAAAAACAGGAACAGTATCGATTTATACTTTAAATTGGGCAGAGTTTCCACTTACAATTATTATTATCGAGTGAGTGCACAAAATCATTGCTCCGGCTTTTTTATAATCAATGGCTGGCGGCTACTTCACCCCTCCTGGCTCGGCATTTGACAGGGCAAGGCTCACGTGGTGGGGAAGTGACGTAGCGGATAGGCGTGGCGGGCTTAACAGCCGGCTTAACGGCTGGCTAGCGACATCTAGCGTTACAACAGCAACTTTGCCGGCCGCTGCTCGCATGTATTTAACTAGTACAGAATTTTGAATTTATCTCGAAGAAGGATGACAAAATAATGCTCGAATTTCCAAGCATTTTTGAGAAAAATGGTTTATCATTTATTAATTAAAAAACGGTAATGTGAACACTGTGAACAACTTCATTATAAAACACTTCCGTCTGAACTAACGACCCGTCATTCTGTGAACTCGGCCTTATTTGTAAGAAAAATAATCTAAACTTTTATATTGACTGATTTATTTTTCTAGGTAAATTCGCGGACGCGGCCTCGATGGGCCCAATGAAAATGCTGCAACTTGCTTTAACATTCGTCAAAAATATTTTTTCTGATGAGTATGTCGGCGGGGTTCATCCAATGTCCCGTTCTGTCCCAGGGCCCATTGTACTACTAATTAAGCAAGATGTTATACCAAAACTCTTCCCCGACCTTTCGCCAGATCATTAAATCATTTAGGTACATACATACATAAACTCACGCCTTCTTCCCATGAGAGTAGGCAGAAACTACAGAACGCCACCTGCTACTTTTTGTTTCCTTTCTTATGTGGATTGGTTCAGTGGCCAGAGTAGGAGCGGCTTAATTTAGTTTAAGTATAGTTTGCCAATTTTGTATGGTAGATTCTAAAAACAATCTGTGCGGGGTGAATATTATAGATATAGGACGCGTAACTACCATTAACTACCTATCCCCGGACTCACAGACACCAGTGATATTATTTTCGTGAATGACTAAGTGTGTGCTCATCCGCCACCCGCAGATCTCATTTTCTAAATGTGATTGTATTTGTTTCTCTCTCATAATGTATGATGGCATTTTGATTTATAATAAATAATGTTAATAAAAGGTACGTGTGGCGATGACGGCAGCCGCCACTGCTGGTGGTACCACGCGCTCGGACTACCCCTGACGCGTGCGCTTCGCACGCTCAATCTCATAGCTAGGGAGACGGACTTATTTTGTTGTTCTCTGAGTGAATTCACAAGGAATACATTATTTATAATCAAATAAGTAATACGGGCTGGTATCCGCAACACGTCAATGCGCGTATTTCACGTAATAATTAGTTATAGATGTTAGTTTTTGTTATGTTAGGATAAGCGCATTTACCGCATTGGGTTATTCTGTAAGGGTAAATGAAAGTAGATAAATAAATAAATAAATATTTTTATGTTTCTATAATTTAAATATAAATAAAAAACCTATAAAGTGTTATGTTTTATTTCAGTATACCTCCTTCTATCAAAGTTTTTTCTCAATATATCACGCGACGCGGTCACACATACAGTTATGTGACTAAAATAAGAAGTAGGGAGTTAAGGGTTAATTATGATAGTCCGTTCTAAAGTACACCATGACCTGGCTGTCGCACCCAGGAGTCGCTTCAGACGATGAAACTCCTTAACGTCGACAGCACAAACACAAAATTTTATATACCTACGCATTCATACACCATGACTTGTCTGCTGACCCAGGATTGGCCCCATACGAGATACCTCTTCAGCGGTCAACAGCACAGGCACGAAATTTTGAATACGCATTCAATTATGATACGGAAATGAACATACGACATTTTGGCGAATTCACGGGCAAAAGCTAGTATATTTATAAATTATCATGTCAATGAAACGTGAAATAAAACGAAATACTTAATTCGCCAAAATATATATTACAATAACTAGAAACATATCACCAGAATCCAGGTTTACGTTCGTGAATCCATTTATCCCAATCTTTCTGCGTAGTATTTACACCATCAAGCCCTAAGGAGAAGTAGAATGTGTATGGAAACCAGTCCGTTCCGAAGGTTATTGTTATGTTGTAGCCGCCAACGCCCTCTATGAGAGGCGTTGACAGACGATTGGGCATCGCCATGCGAGCACACACTATTGTGCATTCTATGCCTGCAGATATCTGAAACAAGGAACGCGTTATTTATGAAGTTGTTCAAGAGCATTGGCACGCAGGTAAGTACGTGATGACTGAGTACAGTTTAGCCATGTCTTGTGTTTACATAGGATTTTGACTACACTGTATTATACACCCGTGCGTGAGAACGATATATATATATATATATATATATATAGATGTCTTCATGTAAAACGCTTTCACAAAATTTAACTCTGCGCAAGCTTTAAAATTATTTTTATAAATATAACCGAATCGGGGCAACCTGACTCCACGTAGTCTTTTGGCTGCTACACCTAGAGTGTATATAAAAATCCGGAGGCGCGGATTGAGAGCTGCCCTCAGCCGCTGTAACAAAACATAGGTACCCGTACGACTGAGCGGCTGAGGCTGGTGGCTGGAGGCAACCAGCAAGCCGAAGCTGAGGAGATGAGCATGGGTGCCTATCCTTTGTTACGTAAGGGCGAACGGGCTGCACTTTCCGCAGCGCCGGAGACGTTGCAGAAGTAACTTTGTTATGAGATTAGGTTACAATAATTTGTTTTTCTCAAGACTGGTGCGTTACCTTTTCATAGGAGTGGTACCAGGGGGAGGGGGCACTCTCTCCTCTCTCCAATAGTACGTTATGTTGGAGGATGGCGTCGCTGTCATATCAAAATGTCGTATGTTTTTATTGTTTTTTTTTGTCGTATGTTTGCAAATTTCTAGGTACCAGTTACAATCTGTTTTTAAGGATATTATAGTTGAATAGACACCGTAAAATTATGCAATTTCCCAAAAAAAAAAGTTACTTTTTACACAGTACTATAAAAAAAATCAGTTTTTTGTGTTTCCTGAAACAGGTACTTAAACAATACGACATTTTGATATGACAGCGACGATGGGTCACTTATAATCTCATAATTTTACTACGAATTGTACTACTTGACATTCATTGTTTGTGGTCCGACACGCACTGCCCGGTTTTTTTCCTCGGCATTTATGGTTTTGCGCACTTTGGGATTTTCAAATATACACTGAAATGCTACTCAAAAAAAAAATTGCTACTATAAAAAGGCGCTGGGTGTTAAAGTACAGTGCGTCCGGATTTTTAAGATCTAGCGACTCAAGGGGAAAGCGTCAGAGTAGCCCGCGAAATTCAAATTTTCTTATGTTTTTGCAATTTGTAAGTCAGTATTAGGTTGTATGTTGAATAAAGTAAGATTAGCGACCGTAACAAATATGTATTTACAGTATTATAATCGTGAAAATCAGTTAACAACTGTTTAAATTAGTATAATCATCAAATGTCAAGATTTCATGAAATAGTCATTCCTGATCAATTTCCTGCTGCTGTCAATATTCATACGTGGTCTTAATGAGTTGTATTGATGACTTTAATTATTTTAATTATGTAAATACATACTTGTTACGGTCACGAATTACATTTTGATCAACGTACAACCTAATGCTGACTTGTAAATTGCAAAAAACGTAAGAAAATTTGAATTTCGCGGGCTTCCCTGACACTTTCGCCATAATTTGTTGAAATTAGTCTCTGTTTCCGTATCCGCTTTGAACCGTGGACGGTAAGCAAGTCCATTTTTGGACAGTTTTAATTAAAAAACAAAATACTATGTGTTCAGTGAAACAAACCTACCTTCAAGATGATGTTAAGCTTAGCAGGAGGATCAGCATTCACTTCAAACCTTTCTGAATAGAAAAAAGAAGACTTTTTCTTTTGAACAGAAATGCCCTTGTAGCAGAAATTTCCCGTCAAATAGGTACGAGCGCGCCAGCCAGCCCTCTGCTTTTTCCTTTTCCTCAAGTATGATTGGTTAATGCCACCTATGTCTGGAATATTTTAAATTTTTAAATTTATTAAAGTTTTAATTCCCGTCCAGGGAAGTAATAGCACCCTTCTAATAAAATAACTAGACCTGAGGTTATGTTTTGTTTTGGTTTGAAGTTTTATAGTGCTGGTGGTTTACCAAAGTAAAAACGTAAACACTTCAGCTTTGTCTCCTCGTTGACAGCACATCTACGATTCAATTATAATAGTATGGCAGACATCCAGCGGTGATCACTAACCACCAGGTTCCTGTAAGTTAACCTCTTAATATCATTAAAAATCATACTTACTGGCGCCGGCTTCAACAAGCATAACATTCTGCGGGTATGGTTTAGGAATGTGGTGTGCCGTGATGACATTCATGATCCAGTTGTTGTACGGGTAAACGTCGATGTAGAGAGGGGGCTCGTTATTGAGGCGGCGACGCATGGAGCGACGGCGGCAGGGTGCTCCGCCGGCTGCCACGCCCATCAGCTCGAAGGGCCCGTCGATAGCGTGGTTTATGATAGGTGCCCCAGCCCGGACGCCGCAGCCGGAGGTACACAACACGTGAGTAACACCTTCGCTACCCAGTCTCTGTACATATGATAAGGTTGGGTGAAAATTCCACATACTACAGCATAAACAGCTCTTAATGTTCCACCTGCTGGGATTCAGCCTCTCCAGGCGAGGGGGCCATATTTTGTTTATACATTAGGTTTAAATAATTTAATTATCTTTATTTCTATCGCGATCTCATCGTGCGATCATAATTTAAGAATAGATTCATGGATACCTATCGCGATTTCATCATGCGATCATAATTTACGAAGACATTCATGGTTATCTATCGCATTTTCATCGTGCGATCATAATTTAAGAAGACATTCATGGTTACCTATTACAATTTCATCGCGCGATCATAATTTTAATTTTATTAAGAATAGATAACGTAACATCACGCTTCTGCCTAAGCAGAGGTGTACAAGTTATGGTTAAGTCCCATGTACAGTACGGCCGATTTATCTTGGCAAGTCCGAACTTCGCGCAGAAGGCTGCGTAGTAAGATTTTTTAGGAAACAAATGGTCACATGAGGCGATTGTGAATGAGAGAACATGCTCGTAACTTCTTTGTGCCTATGTTCGGACCTGATAAGATAAATCGACCATAGTGTAGGTAATAGGGGATTTGTTAGGGTTTTAGCCGTCATCAAAAAACCGAGTCATCGAGAAAAAAATGGTAGGTAGATGATAATTATTATGGCTTGAAAAGGGGTCACCCGTTCCCTTTCCATCAAATCCATCCAACATTTCTTTGATCCTCCTCTTAAAATAGTAAAAGATCTGATTAGGTAACATGAATTTCAATTTTACCCCTTTCATTCGATGCCGTTTAAATTCTCTATGGGTAAATAATAAAATAGTAAAGGATCTGATTAGGTAACATGAATTTCAATTTTAACCCTTTCATTCGATGCCGTTTACATTCTCTATGGGTAAATAATAAAATAGTAAAGGATCTGATTAGGTAACATGAATTTAAATTTTACCCCTTTCATTCGATGCCGTTTAGATTCTCTATGGGTAAATAATAAAATAGCAAAGGATCTGATTAGGTAACATGAATTTCAACTTTACCCCCTTTCGTTCGATGCCGTTTACATTATCTATGGGTAAATAATAAAATAGTAAAGGATCTGATTAGGTAACATGAATTTCAACTTTACCCCTTTCATTCGATGCCGTTTACATTCTTTATGGGTAAATAATTTTAGTGTTTTCTTGGCTAATCTTTCCGAATCGAAATCTCTTGGTACAGCTGCAAAAATAGAAAATTGTTTAATAAAATACATAGTAAATAATTTGTTGTTGTTGCTGTTGTTGTTATTACGGTTTGTATGGGGAAAAATATTTTTCAAATACGTGATTTTGTAGCCTTGGATCTGAGTGAACAACTTTGAATTTTCAATATAATATTCCTTGTCACTTTTCTATCCGATAAAACACTGTTTCCGATATGAGTAAAAACTAACGCCGTGTGAACGTAGCCTTATTTATATCAGGGCATCAATATATAGACTAACCCGATTATTAAATAATATGACAAAGAATTTCTAGTGTTTTGAATTTAATAATAATACATATTTAAAAACATACTGCTAATGTAGTCAACCAAATACACGGCTCTAAGTTTCTTCTTCCTAGTGCGTTCTGCTAACGTCGGTAAACATACCGGAACCATGTAGTCTGAAATCAAAATGGTTAAGGAGGAAGCGTCAGGGTAGCCAGCGAAATTCAAATTTTCTTACGTTTTTTGAAATTTTCAAGTCAGTATTAAGTTGTATGTTAAATAAAGTATGATTTGCGGTCGTAACAAATATGTATTTACATATTTATGTACATTAGAATCAGTAATATAAACTCCTTAAGTTAGTATAATCCTGCAATGTCAAGATTTCATGAAATAATCATTCATTAGGATTACCTGGTCTTAAATAGTTGTATTTATCACTTTATTGATTCTAATTATGCAAATAGATGCTTGTTACGGCCGCAAATTATATTTTGATGAACGTAAAATATAATACCGACTTGTAAATTGCAAAAAAAGTAAGAAAATTTGTATTTCACGGGCTACCCTGACGCTTCCCCCTAAACATAGAAGGTAGGTAGACTAGGTTAGCTTGCGAGTACTACTGCTGTATTTATAGTTGAGGAACATTGGAGCAAATACACACGGGGGAATTCATTGTTAAGCAACTGGATATCCTTCGTAAATCCGTGTTATGCCAATTACAACTGTCAATGAAAGACAGTTTTGAAATGAATACACGAACAATTATTTAAGTGGGTAGTTAATTTGCTTAACAATTAACTTACCTGACTTTACTTACATAAATATCGGAAATCATGAAGAAAATTTTTACATTTCGCTATAATTTATTGCGACTTACTTACAGATCATGAATGAATGAATGAATGAATGAAATGCACCGATCCCAGCGTGGTTTGACCAGACTCGATTATTCGAATGAACCCAAAGATTCACACTAGCCCCTGTTGCCTCATGTTACATGGTGCAACAGGGATCATTGCATATCAAAGAGTAGACCGGGGGGCACGATAATGGTAGGGAAGACAGGCCCTTAGGATATGGATAGGGATTATCGCCTACCCGGTATGCACCGTTAAATAAGCATTGGAATTGTGGAGAGATGGGTGATATAATTATGGATGGGCTCTTTTTACGACGTCTCTGCCATTCTCCTTCAAGTTCAGCTTCAATCCTTAGGCAGGATTAAGCTGCATTCCCGACATTTTCCATGTGACTGCTATGCTGTGTAGTTCCAGACTTCGTGTGAGATCCCGCTACCATCCGTTTCTGGTTTGTTGTAATTCTCGCTGGTAGTAGCCCTCTCAATCTTGTCGCTCCTCAGTCGCGTCCATCCGCATATTGTCTAGTCAAAGTAGGTCACGTCAGCAAAGGATTTGTGGAGAGAAGGTTGACATTAATCAGTGGATGGGTATCTCCCAACGATGCCGCCGCCCGGCTGGCACAGGTCCAGCCTCACCGGTGAAACTTTTGGCGGGGTTAAACTGCTCTCTCGACTCCATTCTTCTTTTATTCTTTTATTCTCGAGTAGTAGCAGCAGAATGTCCAGGATGCGGTTGGCCCGATCCTCGTTATTTATGCCCAGCTTCGACCCCAAACAATGCAATTTTTGTTACTATTCAAATTTCGACCTGTAGCTCGCCGCTGTTTGGCTCAGGTTGACGCGACTGCAGAAGTTACAGTTCTCTAGCTAAACTTTATACACACTATTACATAATATAATAAGACTAAACTCCGACACTCGGACAAAAATCCTGTCGTAGCGGCGCCGGCGCCCCGCGCCCATTAGTGAGCCCTTGAGTTCACCCTATTCTCTGTTCAGAATGCGTATTCATAAATAAATCACATCACCACTTACAAAAAACACTTTTGAACTCCGATTTTAGGACACAGGAGCATAAACACTGCACGTAATATAATTATCGTATTTATTTATATAGTTATTTATTAAAGAACACCAACAGCTGTTGGTATTTCCCTCCGTTTTGCTGACCATCGAAACTTTAACCATTAACCTTTTCATTATTGTTTACTATTTTTAAAATTTACCAGTAGCAGATAGCCCCGGCTATTTGTTACGTTACAACATTCAACATTGGTTTACATGAGTTGTGTAAGGTATTACTGCTAATGTATACACACATTATAGGTGTACATAAAATTATTAATTATAATTGAGACACACGCGTTATATTTGAAATCGCACGACGCGACCGGGTAAATTTTTTGTGTTGTTCAACACATATTGTATTGTTTTGTGATGACAAAAAAGTTCAAGTTATGAGCTCTGTTACAGCCTTTGTTTCGTTTATTTGGAAGCCGAACTCATGAGACCATTGAAGATGTTTTGTTCGGAGAGTCACATGTGCAGTCTATTTATGTCCCTGCTATGCTGCATTATTACACGTTGCTGTTTTCAAAATCTTCCTTTAAGGTATCATGCTATCCGCTTCAGGCTTCTTGTAAATCTCGTTGGCGGCCTTCTTGATCTTATTTCTTCAGCCGTATCCACCCAAAAGTTGATTTCATTGTCGAAGTAGGTATTGCCAAACTTAAGATTTTTCTCCAGATTTGGCTTACTCTTTAAATATTAGTCAATGATATTATATTAAAATGTGGCAGACATAATACCCCCGCGCGCTTTGTGAAGACCCGGAAGCACATTGGGGCAGGTATTGTCTTTCGAACAAAAAACACGACCCTCCTTTCTAGGGACATTTATTTAGCCCGAACAGATTTGAAACGTTAGCTACCATGAACGCAACACATCTTTTGACACATTTTGACTCTGATATTAATTTATTTATTTGGCGTGACATAGCCCCAAATAAACTGTTCCCGCCCCTCTTCATTGGTACACAAATGGAGCCCCTGCAAAATTATGCTTCTGCCCAAATGGTTGCAAATTGTCTAGAATGACGAACATCTTGCCTCTAGTTTTCTGTAGAAATCTTTACGGGGTACGGGCCTTTGTGATGATTTGCTGTGAATTGACACAAAAAAGGGTTCCCGTTATGGGCTCTGGCATGTTGAACTAATGACTAGTTCGCAATATTTAACAAGTAAACAATTTATTTCAATTTGTTTAGTTACTGGGAATCCAGCTTAATACCTAATAATATTTTCATGACCATGCAACAATTGTAAGCTTGAAATATGGGAACTAGATTTAGTGACAGAGCGACTAGTAAGTAGTTATATGATAATGAGCTCTGCGTGCCTGTCGGCGTAGTTCACAGAACACTAATACCCTTAGCCGGGGTAGTTCCACCTAGAACACGTTGACAAGACGTGTGAAAGAAAAGGGAATATATCACCAGATTCGTCTGCACGGGCGCCAAGCCATGCCGCTCGGGGCACCAGCTCGCTCACTCGAGATCAGGAACGCACGTAGGCCCAATACACCCCACCTCTGCATCGCTTCAATGTTATTTATTTGTCACCACCACACCAAGAAACACTATCGATTGCAAACTTGCCACATGTGCCGCGCACGCTGCACCAAACGCACAGAATACTATGACGGACGGAGAGCGCTCTCGAGACGTCCGCCCACTTCAACGGCCCATGACCGACCTATTGCGACTTACTTACAGATCAAACCAAAAATTCAAAAGGGTACTTACTTGACTTCATCGGTCGAATTAGTTTAACCAGAGCAAGACTGTTTCCAACTCCGAACCTGAAATAAAGGTTCAATTAACATTTGTGCCATTGTGTTGGTGGCGCGGCAGCGGCTGACGAGCACTATAGCCAACCACAATAGAAATCTACGTCCATCTCACCATAGAATAGATCGTGTCCCACTCACCGCACAGACTTCATTCTAGTGTTGCCCAAATTCAGTCTTGGTCTTGCAGTCTTGGTCTTGTTCTTGCGTTTTTGCAAGACCAAGACCAAGAACAAGACCGCGTATTTTTAGCAAGACCAAGACCAAGACTGACCGTGCAAGACTTGAGCAAGAACAAGACATAGCCTGCAAGACTCTTGCGTCTTGCAGCTAGGACTTAGCGCTATTTCACTGAGTAGTTAGGTGTAACAGTTCGGTGTATAGGTAGGTACGCTTAGGAATTCTATGAGACGCAAAAAACTGTATCAAAGAATATGAAAAACTGGACCTATGCGCATTACGACTAATACCATAAACATAGCGAATAAAAAAATATCTATTAAAATCAAACTGAGTGCATGCATAGTTATGTTTTAACCATCGGCACTTTGATAATGCGGCATCAAAGGTTTTGTACTTACTTCTCAAAGAAATTTGCCGCTTTTCGGAAGTACATGGTTATGATACACGCGCCGGCGGCTTCTTTTGAAATCTAAAACAATCGTTGCCACCACGCCGAAATCATAACATTTGTGACACTATTTGATTGCCGCCATAGGGCGTAGGTATACTCATGCAAAATAATTTCGAATTTTTTTAAGAGTACCTACAGGTGTTCCAAAGAATAAATAAGTTTCAGAGTGCTTAGAATGAAAATGAATACATTATACTGATCACGCAAGTAGTATTATGATTAGGATAAAATGGTAAGGATAGGTAGTAGATGTCATATTAATTCATTCTAGTAAGTATATATTATAATATTGATTACTTATATGGTTTTAAACTAATTACTTAGGTACTATTATTGTACATTTAGTCATTATATTTCTTAAGTTTTTACAAGAAAAAATAGCAAAAAAGTGTTCAAATATCACCCGTTTAATAAATATTGTAGCCACTTTTAAATATACTTGAAACGTGTAAAAAAATTCTACAAAACTAATAAAATAATATAAAAAGCGTAGGTACTTACCTACTAATAAAATAAAAAGCCTGCGATAAGAGTTTTGTATTACTTACCAGCCCGAATATCTCTGAGAGAGATGATGAGAGTAAGTATTTACTAGCTGTGCCCGCGACTTCGTCCACGAGGAATAGTAACTTTGGAGGTATAGTGACGTTCAGGACTTTTTTATTTATTTTAAAACTTCTGTCATCAAACATACAAACGAACTCTTCAGCTTTATAATATTAGTATAGATGTACGCCAAAACATTCACTTATATGTAAAGAATAGTGATTGGCACTAATTCTATTTTATTCACGCGTCGCGTCTGTACAAGTAGGTAATATTTAGTGTGTGTTTGTACGCCGCACGCGGCATTGTTTGATTTGCGGCGGCATCCTTTTCATAGAGCCGGCACGTGGCGAGGCGGCGCGGTAGAAAGCAAGGAAACGTACTATAAATAAAGGAATTATTTTAATTCCAGTCATTTCCAATTGAGCTGTGCTTCGAGTCTAACTTAATAATTGTTTTTACTAATTCTCGTTGTTTTCTAAAAACGTATCACGTGTACAATTTAATATGAGTGACGAAGATTCAAATTATTCTAGTCCGAGTAACGAGAGTTTGAGTCACAGATCTAAAAGACCCAAAAGCAAATTTGAGGAGTTTTTCGAAATAATTCATGCATCCCAAACTGCTTTGTGCCAACATAAAAAGATTGAAATAAAAATGAAAAACAGAAACACTTCAGGCTTAAGGAAACATCTAATATCTTTCCACAAAAAGGAATCAGAAATATTTCTTCCTGTTAAACCAAAATTAAGTGGAGATATCACAAGCTTTTTAGTAACCGCTGGAAGAAGTGGACAGGTAAGAATATTTTTTTAACAGTTAAAAGAATTTTAACTCCGCGTAGCTATTCATGCGATACTTTCAAAAACGCCATTAACTTACGTAAGTATTTTTGAGTTAGTGGTGTTTTCATCTAGGGGTGCGACATATTAAGTATGTAATTATCGTCTTAAATATTTTTTATAAACACCCATATTTTCATTTAATCGGCCAGTAACAACTAAGTACTTTATTTTGGTAAATTACAGTACAGTGCAACCTTAATATAACAAATATCAATTTAACGATTTTCTCGATTTAACAACAACAAACCTCCTCCTCTTATACGCTCAAACCTAGTATGTTTTAAATAATAACACAAGATTTATTGTTTTGTTTCAGTCGGAAAACAGCAGTGACAACATCACGACAGCTACAGTTGATTGGGTGGTGAAAAAATATCTTCCCTTCTCATTTTTGGATGACGAAGCTACACAAGTATATTTTCGACGTATTTGCCCTAATATGGTGTTTCCTAAAAGGTCTACACTTAGAAGGAAAGTCAAAGAGCGATTTGAAGAGCTCCAATTGAATCTCAAGGAACGACTTCAACAATATTATCATCTAAAATGTCTTTTACCATTGATGGGTGGACGTCAATTGCTGGTAGGAGTTACTACGGGGTTACTATTCATTATATAGACAACGAATGGAAGTATCAATCTGTAGTTCTTGATTTTATACCATCACGCGGTCGACATACTGGGGAAGATATTGCAACGATTTTCCATGAATGTTTATTGGAATATGGCATAATTGATAAAATACAAGGTATCACGGTCGACAACGCAACTGCAAATACCAAATTTATGTATGAACTGGGCAAACAGCTGCCGCCACACTTTGATTCAGACAATCAACATTTCCGGTGCTTTGCTCACATTTTAAACCTTGGTGTACAAGATTTATTAAAGACCTTAGCATTACACTGTGAGTCTGACACTAACGCGCAAGATCAGCAGTACGAAGACTATGCAGACGAAACTGAGGATGAGGAAGATGAAGAATCTGCACCAAATATTGCTGACTCGCGTACATCTGTAACAAAGTTACGCAGTATTTCCAGTAAAATAAAAAGAAGTGAGATAGTGAAGAAGAAGTTTCAGTCTGCTTGTGAAGCAGCTGGCGTGCCATCAAATCTAAATGCCATTCTTGACTGTCCAACGAGATGGAATTCCACACATGATATGATTGGATTTGGTTTAAAAGTGAGAGCGGGCATTGACATATTGTGCAGTTCTGTCACCGAATTAAATGATTTTCAAATCACAGCTAATGAATGGCAGGTACTCGAAAAATTACATAAATTTCTAATAAACTTTAAACTTTTAAGTACAAAACTTGGTGGAGACAAATATGTTACATTACCGCTAGTCATTGTATCATTCAATCTCTTGCTAGATAAAATTGAATCCATGGTAAAACAGTTAGATGAGAAACCTAATCGATCTGAAGTGGATGAAAGGCTCATTCTAGCTTTCCAAGCAGCTCGAGACAAAATGCTTAAACATTACAAGAAGAGCAACTGGATTTATTGCACTTCTTTAATTTTAGACCCAAGGCATAAGGCTCAGACTTTTGACCTGACAATGTGGGGGAAGCAACTTAAAACAGAAAGTCTGCGCAAGTTCAATGAACTTTATGAAGAATATAAAAGTCTACACTCACTGAACAAATCTCTGGAATTACCAGAAAAAGAAAATAAAGTATGTGATGAAGATGAAGACGTAATAGACTTTGATAAACTCTATGAATGTCCCTCGACGTCATCTGGATCTTGTCTTCAAGGCTTAGTGATAGACGAGTTGGAGGAGTACCTGAGAAAACCAAGAACTGCCAGCTCGGAAGACATTTTAGATTGGTGGAGGACGCATGAGACAGAGTATCCGATTTTATCGAAAATGGCCCGTGATTTTCTCTCAATACCTGCAACTTCAGTACCTGCTGAGAGGTTATTTTCTAAAGCATCATTAGTAATTAGAAAACATAGAAATAGGTTAAGTGATGAGTCAGCCAGATGGTTACTTTGTATTAATTCTTGGTCAAAAAAATTGATATAAAGTATCATAACCTAATGATAAAGCTGTTGATTTGTGTTGTATTTTATTTTTTATTCAAATAAATGATAAATCGTAAAACTCTTTTATTAAATTTCTTATAAGTTGAGGGTTCAATCTCTTTCTAGACAGATAAGTATTGTTCTTTAAAATACAGTCAAGTTATTGTAATTAATTTGTTTTTTTACATGTTTTAGCAAATGTAAGCTTATAAATCATAAATGTTTATTAAGAAACAGTTACTTCCATGGAAAACGACATATAGGTCAGTTGATTTTTCGAATTTCTTATCAAATCTTCAGTTATTTATTAATCTGCTTGATCTTTACTATGGCTATGTTAATTCAAGCTCACAATGTTCCAATTCTAATACGTTTTTCTAAGATTTAAAGAAAACTTTAATAAATAGTAATAGACTAATAGGTAATTGCAAGACTTGCAAGACTCTTGCTGCAAGACCAAGACCAAGACCAAGACTGGGAGCGCAAGACCAAGACCAAGACCAAGACCAGGTGTATTGGCGCAAGACCAAGACCAAGACTGGCTAAGTCTCGTCTTGTTCTTGCATTTGGGCAACACTACTTCATTCACTCTTTCTTCTTCATTCAGTCTATCTCTCTGTGGAATGCGTTCCCCCGGGAAAACAGGATGGCAACCAACTGATTATCCTTTAAAGTTAAAGTTCACGAGAACAGTCGCAAGAAGATGGCAGTATCATCAAAATGCTTCACAACGGTAATGTTTTCCCATTGCTTGTCTTTGTTTTAGTATATTTATGTGTATTTATTTGTGCATTTGTATTTATATATGTATAAGTAATTACTTAGATGTGCATATAATATTTTTAGTTTTTTAGGTTAATGTAAATCTTTATATTTCAATAAATATTTATTTCTCAATTCTCGCTATTGCACCTATCGCTGTTTGTCTCTGCATCACCCAGAAGTTAACTGGTAGAAAATGCATGTGGCTTTAAGTCCGCCGCTATACATTCGTGTGCTTAAAGTATTAAATCAAAATCAATCAATCTGCCTAGCCTTTTCCAAACTACGTTGGGGTCGGCTTCCAGTCTAGCTGGATGCAGTTGAATACCAGTATTTTACATGGAGTGACTGCCTATCTGACCTCCACAACTCACTTACTGGGTAACACGATACCCCTAGGTTAAGACTGGTTGTCAGACTTTCGGGCTTCTGAAGACCCGTAACGACTGTCAACGATCCAAGAATGACAGCCGGGACCAACGGCATAACGTGCTTTCCGAGGCACGGAGGGGTCTCGGTATGAAAAGACAGTCACCCATCCACGGATTGACCGCGGCAAGCGTAGCTTAACTTGATCGATGGACCCGTGGGGCTGTAATTACTTAGCCACGAGCCTAAATAAATATAGCTGTACAAGGATTTATTGATGCATGGCCAAAATAAATATAGCTGTACAAGGATCTATAGGCGCGTGGCCAAAATAAATATAGCTAGCTGTACAAGGATCTATTGGCGCGTGGCCAAAATAAATATAGCTATACAAGGATCTATTGGCGCGTGGCCAAAATCGGGACTAATAAATAAAATTCACAAAACAATCGCACAAATGTTTACCAACAGCAGCGCCATCCTGTGAACGTCATTCGAGCGCCATAAGATCCTTGTACAGCTATAGGTACATCCAGATTGGTTGCAGTTACTACACTCATAGGTACAATTAACCGGCCACCTATATCTTTCATCACCCTGTTTGTTTACGGTAACTACGGCTTATCCACTGTTTTATGTTTTGTCAAGTGGGCACTTTAGCAATAAATTCAACACTTATATCCATAATTCGTTTTGTACAATCGTGTCTCCGAAGCGTTTTTGGAATTTAGTCTTTTTTGGACATTGTTGCCGCTGCAACAATGTCTTAACATTTCCTGTTCTTTTCTGCCATAGTGTGTGAATATTGTTAAATTTGACTTTGTAGTGTTCGTTTATTGTTTGTGACTCTAAAAAATGTCACTTGATGCAACTGGTACAGCTAGGTCAGTGGATTTAGTTGACGCTGTGTACAGCCAACGTCGCATTGATCGTACACTCTGTGTACTTCGAACCACGGTACGGGAGGCCATCAGATGATTTCGGGAGACTGGTCCATATACCCGGAGGCCAGGTCTAAGCCGACATCGATGCACTTCAACCCGAGATGACCGCTTCGTTGTCAGCAACGTGTTGAATAATCGCTTTTGCACCGCTACTGAAGCTCGTACGCGGCTTTTTGACGTGAAAAATGTCAGTGTGACCGAACATACGATGAGAAGAAGACTGGCAGAAATAAATCTGAGAGCTTTCGTCCAGCTCGCGCCCCACAATTGCTCCCACAGCACCGTAGAGCTAGACTTGGTTTTGCGCTAGAATATGCTGACTGGACTGTGGGGGAATGGAAGGACGTACTGTTCTCAGATGAGAGCAGAATAACTTTTAGAGGTCCAAATGGACGGCAGCGTGTCTATAGACGCCAAAACGAAAGGTTTGCTCCATGCGCTATAACCGAAACAGTGGGCCAGGGAGGGCCCATAATGGTTTGGTTCAAGTCTAGCTCTACGGTGCTGTGCCAGTCTCCTTCTAATCGTACGTTCGTACACACTGACATTTCTCACCTCAAAACGCCGCGTACGAGCTTCAGTAGCGGTGCAAAAGCAATTTCTCAACAAATTGCTGTCAACAAAGCGGTCATCTCGGGTTGAATTGCATCGATGTCGGATTTGACCTGGCCTCCGGGTGTATGGACCAGTCTCCCGAAATCGTCTGATGGCATCCCGTACCGTGGTTCGAGGTACACAGTGTGTAAGAGCGATGCGACGTTGGCTGCACCCAGCGTCAGCTAAAACCACTGCCCTAGCAGTACCAGTTGCATCAAGTGACATTGTTTAGAGTCACAAACAATAAACGAACACTACAAAGTCAAATTAAACAATATTCACACACTATGACAGAAAAGAACAGGAAATGTTAAGACATTGGTACAGCGGCAACAATGTCCAAAAACGACTAAATTCCAAAAACGCTTTGGAGACACGATTGTACAAAACGAATTATGGATATAAGTGTTTAACTTATTGCTAAAGTGCCCACTTGACAAAACATAAAACAGTGGATAAGCTATAGTTACCGTAAACAAACAGGGTGATGAAAGATATAGGTGGCCGGTTAATTGTGCCTGTGAGTGTATATAGGCTGAAGTATGTATTATATTAATTATCGATGTATAATATTTAGAAAAAATCGTCATCATTCTCTTGCCTTTATCTCAATGTATTTGGAGTCGATGCAAATTAAAAAACAAAATCTAAATTGGAATTATTTGGGGATCGATTAATTACATGCCGTCTGACTAAGACTAACAAAGGTAAAATAGAAAGGAAAGCCTTTTTTTCGTACAGCGTATGTACGATCGACAAAAGCTACGCCTTTCCAATTTTGAAACAATGTTGCTTGCAAGCTGCAACTGTACTTATGACAAAGTAAAACAAAAGGTCATAGGGGCAGGGTTTTTTCAATGAATCAGTGTACACAAAAATCAACTTTAATGTGTAAAGGCGTCCGTTTTGTCGATAGTACGTAACACTTGAGAGGTTAATTTCACTAAGGCCTGTGTTCACCGACATTCAAACCGCCGGTTAGGTATTTAAACTGCTGGTTTATGTCAAACTTCCTTAGGAAATAACTGATTACATATCTGAGAGGCCGTTTTAAAAGTTGGTGAACACAGCACTAAATGCGGTAAAGTTCAGAAAAACCTTACCTTGTAAATTCCGGATGAGGTGTTATGTCGAGCGGTGGTATTTCTATATATGCGCGTGGGCAATTTACACCAAGCTTTATTTGTGTGCGCGTTAAACCACACTCCTCTTCGTCTCGTACATAATCACCAAATACAATATTACCTCTGAAAAGTAAAGTAACTTCAAGTTATGTAAGACTGTGCCCGTGGCTTCGCTCAACTGACTGCGTATTCTATTGGTATGACAACGTGAAGTCAAAGTAAGTTCGTAATATGAGGATATTATCATGTTACAACATCGGTTGATTGTGTTAAAATAAATTCTTCTTCGTCAAAAACATCTTCGCTTTTATTTTTTTTATTTTATTTATTTAAGTTCATCAACGAAAGAAAATAATTGTATTGCATTATTAATTTTCCTGGATCCCGACTAGCGTTGAAAATTCCGAAAAAAAAACAAATTGTCGTTCTTTTCCGTTTTTTTCGCATGTTACATTCAATAATTCGCGAAAGAATCATTTGGAAAGAAACAGGTTTCTTTCAAATTTTCCGCATGTCTCAGCTTAACTCCGCTTCGCTTAGCTTCGTTCCACTTAGCTACGTTCCGCTTAGCTCCACTCCGCTTAGTTCCGCTCCACACAGCTTAGCTCCGCTTAGCTCCACTCAGTTCAGCTCAGCTCCGCTCAGCTCATCTCAGCTCCGCTCAGCATAGCTCCGCTCTGCTTAGCTCCACTCCGCTTAGCTCCGTTCCGCTTAGTTCCGCTCCGCTTAGATTCGCTCAGTCCAGCTCCGTTCCGCTTAGCTCCGCTCCGCTCAGCTTAGCTCGGTTCCGCTTAGCTCCGCTTACTCTGTTTACACTGACGCGGAGTGAAGACTTCGTGCACTAATTAATATACTAAGTACGTATTTGATAAACAACGAAATATTTCCCGTTTCTGTAATATTTTGCGGTTTTTTTTAGGTTTTATTGAAAAAAAAACATGAAATATATACTGGCGAATTTTCTTGAAACTTTCGAATCTTTCATTGCAAAAAACAACGGAATTCGAAAGGAACGGGAATTTTCACTGTTTTTCTCAGCTTTTTTTCTAATCCAGACAGTTAAAAACGTTCAGATACAAAAAATAAGTGTAATTTTTTTCACTTGAATTTGATTAGCCGATTGAAGTAAAAAAAAAAAAATAGAGAATATAGACATACGCATAAGTGAAAGGTACAATTCAACCAGACTCAACAGTTTGCGCTTTGGTAATCTTCGTGTTTCCGAATTAACACGAACTTGATGCCCTCAGCCACAGAGGCAAAGCTTATAAGTTTTGTACTTTTGTGCTTCGTAATGCACCTATCATTGCGCGTTTGTATGTGCCTGGCAGTGGGACAAAATGTAGGTTTACAATACCTTCTGTAAAAATAAAAAATAAATGTGTCACTATCTCCAGTAGTTTAGGCTGTGTATTGTCTGTTTTTATACAAAAATACCATCCAAATATCCGACATTTCCACTGAATTTTCAAAAAAAAATCTGTCATGCAAACAATGAGGGGTTTCGTAGTTGGGATGAATTTATCCCAAGAACATACTTAATACTGTAGTTGAAAAATATGTTCTCCCATAAATACCAACTGCAAATGTAAGTTTCTACGCACAATATTGAGAGATTTACCATGTTATTTTAAGACCATAGACTTTGGATGGGAAAGGTGTAAGCACACACAAGGTTAAAGCTTGCGTCCCTTCGACAATTCAGCGGGCTGGTTCAAGTTTTGTGACTTCCCACACCAAATCAATTTATTTTAGGCACAGCACTACAGAGTTTTTTTTTTTTTTGACGGAGCGGACGTACACGCGTCCACACGCGTGTGTACGTTAGGATGCGGAGTGAATGAGCGGAAGAATAAAATGAGGAAACAGAAAGGAATGTCCTTCGTTCGAGAGAGTTAGAACCGAAAGTTGTTCGGACTTTCACAGTTCTCACTATATTATCTTTTGCAGGATAAATCGCATCAATAATGCCTAGAGGCCAACAAAGTGGATGAGTATTGTTATCTTTAATAATAACTATCGTACCTATTGCAATAGGTTTTGAGAGCGAGTACCACTTCTCCCGCTGTTGCAAAGAAGTAAGGTACTCCTGACTCCAACGGTGCCAGATAGTTTGAAATATTTCGTCAATCAGTTGATAACGCGATAAGCGGTTGTCTAAGATGTCACCTAAAGCATTACTTAATATAGTGAGAGAAAATTAACAATCTTGGGCAGGCCATATGAGGACCAAGCCGATTAGTGTCCTGAGATGGTGTTTTGAGGAAAGAATCACACAGATTTGAGTGGACCTGTCAAGCCAGTGCACGCATTTATCAGTAATCGTGTAGCTCAACTCAGAACTTAGGCCCGGTTTTTTTATCCGTATTTAATTTAATGAATTGATTGTTCAATTTTGGCTAAATGTGAAAGGCTACACATGAATGTTTTCATGTCAGCTCATTCATACTAAAATATAGTAACTAACGGCATAACTCATTCATGTTTAGCCTTTCATATTTAGCCAAAATTCAACCATTGGTTGCTATGTTTAACCAATGGTCGAGTTAACTAAGAATCAAATAACCGGCCCTTAAGGAGCTCAAAGGCTGGTTACTGGTTAGATTAGCAGAAATAATCCTAACTAATTAGTGTAAAAAAAAGTTAAATTAAAAAATCTAAAACCCGACTGCATAAAAGTGAACTTTAAAAAGATGGAAACAAGATGACTATGTTTGTCTTCGAACAATGTCGTGCATTCGAAGGCAATAGGTAATTATTGTTAAATTGAAGATGCCTACGACTGCATGAGATTGTTTGAAGACAGAAATAAGGCATCTTGTTTTCATACTTTTTAAAGTTCACTTTTTACGCAGTCGGAATTTTAGATTTTAAATTTACTTTTTTTTTTAAAGAGGAACTTACAGCACTTTCCAGTTGTAATAAAACTAGGGTTAGATCAAAACGACATACAGTTTGTAGTTCTTCGGAAGATGCATCATATCAGTAGCGGTACCGATGACGAACTGCTTGTGGACGAGAATAACGCGCGGTGCCTTGCTGTGATGAGGCAGCCCAGTCGTCACTGACATCAAGTATTTAATTTAATAAGAATGAGCAAAACCCGTCCTTTACTTATATAAAAAGGGATGAATAAAGTTTTTTTTATTAGTTTGCATTGTTCAATGAAATTCTATGTTTTATAGCTGAATGAACAATATGGACAATTGAACATCCTTGTTAGGGCCGGTTTTTTGTACCGTAGTTAACTCAACTAATGGTTAAACATAGTAACTAATGAAAATTTTAAATGTGAAAGGCTAAACATGAATGAGTTATGCCATTAGTTATTATTTTTAATATGAATGAGCTAACATAAATAGATACATTCAAGTTTAGCCTGCATATTTAGCCAAAATTCAACCAATAGTTACCATGTTTAACCATTGGTTGAGTTAACTACGGATCAAAAAACCGACCCTAAGAAAAATGTCATAAGCCAAAGTACGCAAAAGAAATGTATCTTAGATTTTAGAGTAATAAAAGTAGAAATATTGTAAACTATCGCTATTGCCAAATTCGGTGGCTAACATAGTTTTTTTGCCCAGAGAAGTTTCATAGGCGCTAGATGTAAAAATAACACTTACGGAAAAACTTCCTCCTATTGACTAACATTAACAACAGTGTATGTATGTGGCGTATATGTTACTGTAAAATCCCGAACTTAGATAATTCCTATGTTACTGTAAAAGCCCGAACAAGGTAATTCCTAAGATTTTCTTGTAAAACCTAAGATTTACCAACTCTTAATGGTATTGTAAAAGTCCGAACTGTTCATGAACATGATTCATTTTGAAACCCCACCATTCACTCGATAAAACTTAGGTTTCACCACATAGATACGGTAAATGTAGAAAAATAGATATGTCTAGACGTGCTTTTTATTTTTTTATTTTTATTAAATGCTAAATAATTACAAAAACACTGATTCAATTTCTTTGTGAGAAGATAATTTTATTTTTGTAATTTGGTTTTACTAGTATTCAAAAAGTATTTTAAAATGTTTTACTAGTTACTAATAAATATACCAAATGATAATAATTCAAAACTATGCAAGGATTTGGATTGATGGGTAATTATTTTGTAATATGATAAATAAAAGTAATGATAATAATTAAAAATGTATCATAATGATAATTAAAAATATGTAAGGTTTTGTGACTGATAGGTAATTGAAATAGGGGTGCGTGCAGAAAACCTCCTCGTGTGCCTGATACCTGCTCGTCCCTTATGGATACGTTCGAGGGGAAGAGCAGTTGTCGGGCCGGTGCACCCTGGGCATGAACAATAATCTCTCCTGGAAAAGGTTAGGGAGTTTTTCGGAGAGGGTATTGTTTGTGGCGAATTTCTGCGGGCGGGGGAGTAGTATGCTCCACGTCGTTCTTCCACGTGTCCCTCTGATTTGTAGAGGGCACAGTGGAGGAACAAAGGGTGTGGGTCGCTCCTGATCGATCGACGTTCGTCGATTGACACTGGACGTGACCCTGCCGCTACGGTGCAGGCGCACCAACGCGGCTGTTGTTTCTCCCTCAAGAGCAATCTTGAGGAGAGAACTTTCGGCGGGTTCGCTGAGTCGGGTTAGCCGGACAGCGAACGGAGGCATGCATAATGCCGCCGTCGGGGGCTTGGCTTAACCGCCCGGCCCAGAGGAAGGACACCTCTAAGATAAAAAACCACCCAATCCTAAGCTTTGAAGCGTGGCGAGAGGATGAGTGGCTGGTGGGGGACCAGTCGCTAGCGCTTCCCCTGTAGATACCTGCCGCACTCTACAGTATATAGGCTTACCTAGTGCAAGAGGCTCTGCCTAGGCGGACATTTACTTCCTCATTACTCGTGGGAACAAAATGGACAATGAACAAAAACTAAATAAAAAAGAGAATGACGTGCCAAATTTATTGGCGGAGGTGCCGCTTGCCAGTGACGGCAACAAGAGTCGAGGAGGCTCCCGTCCCTCAAGGGACCAGAGTATGTCCGATCAGGACTCGCGCGGGCGTTCCAAGTCCTTTGGAAAGCGTTCGCACGATGAATTCATTCGGAATTCAATTTCGGACCGAGCGGGGTCGATGGATCTCTCCTCAAGCGAGGAGAACCTGTCGACCGCTAAAGTAACATCGGCAAAGAGAGGACGGGGTCGCGTGGTGGCGGGTGGAGCTTCCGCTCCAATACCAGGGCGCGACGTTCGGGGTCGCTTCAAGCGGCCCGATACGCCGAGAATCGGCGGGGAGAGCAACGGTGGGGTCTCATCCGAGGTCTCGACTGAGGAGCCGGGAGAGGTGACCGTCTCGCAGGTCCAGGTACGGCCCAGCGAGCCGAGCCGAGTCAGCCTAGCCGATTCAGACCAGCAAGCCGAGAGGCTCGCCACGGAGGGGCACCACTCTGGAGTGACCAGCCACAGAGCGGCTCTCTCAGAGTCGTCAGGTGGCGAGCCGGACGCCGCTGGCGGCTCGAATTCGGGACGAGCGGCCAGGTTTGCGGAGGTCGTGAAAGCCGCGATCAAGGGTGTGGCCTTGAAGAGGATCCAGTCCTCTAAAGACAAGGCCATATCCGTGGCCACGGCCTCTATTATGGCGGCAGCGGAGGCCATTCACTTCGGGCCTACGTCGGACGGAATGTCCGAAATGCGGGAGGAGGTCGCCCGCTTGACAGCCGCCATGGAGCTTCTCCGAAAGGAGAATGAGGAGCTTCGAGCGGACCTGGCTCGGCTCCGAGGAGCTGCCCCCCGGGAGGTACCACAGCGGGGGGCGCGGCAGGTCGAGCCCGTGCCTGCTGAGGACAGGGTACTGACCCTGGTGCGGCAGGAGCTGGCTGCCTTCCAGAGTCGGTTTTCTGCCCTGGAGGCCATTGTCCTGCGCCCCCCGCTAGCAGCGAGCCGGCCGGCCTCGGGCCAGCGGAAGGCAACCTCGTATGCCACCGCCGCATCTGCCACCACCGTGACTGCCACTGCTGCGGCTACCACCGCCGCGGCTGCAACCGCCACGGCTGCCACGACCAAACCGGGATCGTCGGGGCAGTCAAAAAGCGGGGCCATGCCGGTACATGTCAGGGCTCCAGCCCTGGCGGTGAGTCAGCCGCCCCCACCTCCTAAATCTAATCCGGCCGACGCCGAATGGCAGGTAGCCGGGGAGATTAGGAAGGCGGGTAAAGCAGCAAGGGCGGCCAAAAGAAAAGAGAGGCGGCAGCAGCGCAAGGAGCGAAGCGTCGCGGCTAGGCTCCGTGCCCCGAAGTCCGCAGCTGTAGTAATCACACTACAGCCGGAAGCGGAAAAGAAGGGCGTGTCCTACCGCGAGGTGCTCGCTAAGGCGAGGGCGGCGGTGAACCTCGAGGAGCTCGGCGTCGCCAATGGCATCCGAGTAAAGGTCACCGCGACTGGGGCCCGGATGCTGGAGGTCCCCGGTGCGGCTAGCGGCCCGACCGCTGACGCTCTGGCCGAAAGGCTTAGGGCGTCCCTAAATGCAGATGAGGCCCGAGTGTCCAGACCCACCAAGTGCGCGGACATGCGCTTCTTGGGCTTGGACGACTCTGCGACGGAGGGAGAGGTGGTGGCCGCCATCGTCGGTGCTGGGGGTTGCTCTGCCGAGCAGGTGAGGGTTGGCACCATCCGTCCCGACTATACGGGGATGCGAGCCGTTACGGTGAGCTGCCCCGTGTCGGCAGCCCGGAAGATAGTCGGGGAGGGCCGCAGGCTCAAGGTCGGCTGGGTGTCCGCGCAGGTGAAACTGCTGGAACCCAGACCTCTGAGGTGCTTCCGCTGCCAGGTGGGCAACCACGTGGGAGCTAAATGCACCTCGGAGGTGGACCGCAGCAGTCACTGCTTCTGCTGCGGTCAGCCCGGTCACAAGGCCGGCTCGTGTAATGCCACGCCGCACTGCTTTGTATGTGCGGCAGCTGGCAAGCCGGCCAATCACCGGGCGGGGAGCAAGGCCTGCGTTCCACCCGCCAAAGACAGGGGCAAAGGCAAGCCCTCCGCCACCGCCGTTACTGCTGCAGCCACCGCCACTGCCGCCGCCGCTGCCGCCTCCACTGTCGTCGCCGTCGTAACTACCGCGGCAGGGCCCTCACAGGGGGCTCGGGAGGGGGCTGATATGGAGTGTCAATAATGGCCCCATTACGCCTCCTCCAGGCGAACATCAACCACTGCGCCGCCGCTCAGGATCT
Source organism: Dicycla oo (assembly GCA_948252095.1). Taxonomy (NCBI): domain Eukaryota; kingdom Metazoa; phylum Arthropoda; class Insecta; order Lepidoptera; family Noctuidae; genus Dicycla; species Dicycla oo. The sequence continues at coordinate 21,775,724 of OX411711.1, forward strand.
GTTGCTCCAGAGCATGGCGCAGTGGTCGATTAACATCGCCGTGGTCGCTGAGCCGTACTTTGTCCCGCCCAGTGATTACTGGGTGGAGGACCTGAGCGGCTCAGTGACCCTCATTTCGTCGGCCGCCGCCGGTACCCTGTCCCTCGAAGCCGTCAAGAGGGGACAGGGTTGCGTTGCAGCACGGTTCGGGGGGATTGTCGTGGTAGGGGTATACTTCTCCCCAAACCGAACTCTCGCCGAGTTCCACAACTCCCTTGCGGAGTTGAAAAACGTCGTCGTCGGGTTTCGTTCCCTTCCCGTGCTCGTCCTCGGGGACTTCAACGCCAAGAATGTGGCTTGGGGTTCCCGGTATACGGACACACGGGGCAGGATGGTGGAGGACTGGGCTCTACAGACAGGCCTGGTCATCCTAAACCGGGGTTCTGTCTCCACGTGTGTGCGGATGCGGGGCGAATCAGTGGTGGACATTTCGTTCGCCAGCCCCGCTCTGTTGCCACATGTTGTTGACTGGCGCGTCATAGAGGGGGTGGAGACCTACTCCGACCACCGGTACATCCGGTTTGATGTCTCCGCCCAGACCTCGAGCGCGCCGGTCCGACAGGCCCCGAGTGGTCCGCGGTGGGCGCTGAAGAAGCTGGACCGGGAGCTCCTCCTGGAAGCCTCGATCGTGCAGGCCTGGGTGTCACCACCGGACAGGCCTGCCGACATCAACGACGAGGCGGAGTGGTTCCGGGAGGCCATGTCCGAAATATGTGATGTGGCAATGCCCCGGGTCCAGCCCGGTCGCGCCTGGCGCCAGGTGTATTGGTGGTCGCCGGAGCTGACGGCTCTGCGCGAGGCGTGCGTTGCTGCGCGGCACCGGTACACCAGGCACCGCAGGCTCCGTATCCGCCCTCCGGATACGGAAGCCATTCAGGCGGAGCTGTACGAGGGGTACAGAGCGGCGAAGACCGCCCTCCGAGCGGAGATCTTGCGGGCTAGGGATCTGGCTCGCGAGGAGTCGCTGGAGACTCTAAACAGGGACCCATGGGGACGCCCTTATAAAATGGTGCGGAATAAACTCCGTCCATGGGCACCCCCGCTGACGCAGAGTCTCCGGCCCCAGCTCGTGGAGGACGTGGTGAGCGCTCTGTTCCCTTCGCGAGGGGAACATACTCCCCCGCCCATGGCTCCGCTTCCTGCGGTGCCCGTTGCGGACCACATCACCGACGACGACGACGATGCTCCGGAAGTGACCGAGGTAGAGTTGAGAGCGGCGGTACGTAGGCTGAGTGCCAAAAATGCCGCCCCAGGACCCGACGGCTTACCTGGAAGAGCCTGGGTTCTGGCCTTTGGGGCTCTCGGGCCTCGACTAGGGGGGCTACTAAGCGCATGCTTGGAGAGGGGCCAGTTCCCACTTCGTTGGAAGACGGGGAAACTGGTCCTCATTAAGAAGCCGGGGCGCCCTGCGGACTCTCCGTCCGCTTACCGACCCATCGTGCTGCTCGACGAGGTGGGCAAGCTCTTTGAAAGAGTTATTGCAGACCGCCTCGTCGGGTGGCTGGTGCAGGAGGGGCCGGATTTGGCGGAAAGCCAGTTTGGTTTCCGCAGGGGGCGCTCTACGGTGGACGCCATCATGCGCGTGCGAGCCCTCACGACGGGGGATGCTGTGGCCCGGGGTGGAGTCGTCTTGGCGGTGTCTCTAGACATCGCCAACGCCTTCAATACCCTGCCCTGGAGTTGCATCAGGGAGGCACTCCGGTATCACCGGATGCCGACCTACCTCTGTCGAGTGGTTGAGGCCTATTTGACGGATAGGGCCGTCATCTACCCCGGTCATCAGGGAGAGTGGAACCGGCGAGAGATGTCGTGCGGTGTCCCACAGGGATCGGTCCTGGGGCCGCATTTGTGGGACATCGGGTACGACTGGGTGCTGCGCGCCGACCTCCCTAGCGGCGTCAGCGTGGTATGTTACGCTGACGACACGCTGGTCCTGGCGCAGGGGAGGTCGCAGCAGGCGGCGGCTGAATTAGTGACACGCGGGGTTGCGATAGTCGTTGAGAGGTTCCGGCAGTTGGGACTCGAGGTGGCCCTGCACAAGTCCGAGGCCATGTGTTTTCATGGTCCTCGGAATGCGCCACCGTCGGGTTCCCAAATAACGGTAGGAGGGGTTCGCATCGGAGTCGAGTCGACGATGAAGTACCTGGGACTCGTCCTCGACAGCCGGTGGAACTTCGTGGAGCATTTCCGACGTTTGGCTCCCAGACTGGAGCGGGCTGGGGCTGCCTTGAAGCGGCTCCTGCCCAATCTAGGTGGTCCAAACGCCTCCTGCCGGAGGCTTTACGCGGGGGTCGTGCGGTCCATGGCCCTTTACGGGGCACCGGTGTGGGCGCGTTCCCTGAGGCTGCGGCCAGTCCGCCGGTTGAACGCGTCCCAGAGGGTCATGGCCATTCGGCTAGTCCGGGGTTACCGCACGGTCTCCGGTGAGGCGGCGAGCCTCCTTGCCGGATTGCCGCCGTGGGATCTGGAGGCGAAAGTCCTCGCGCACGTGTGGGAGTGGCGCGAGGAGGCGAAACGCCGGGGCGTAACTCCGCTGCCGCGAGAAATCACGGTACAGCGGACAGAGCTCCGGCGGGATCTCATGGCGACATGGAGAGTGCGACTGTCGCAGCCCAGCGCTGGGCACGCCACAATTGCGGCGATAAGTCCCCTCTTTGAGGAGTGGTTAGAGAGGCGCCACGGCGTCCTCACCTTCCGCCTGACGCAGGTCCTCACCGGACACGGTTGTTTCGGGAGGTTCCTGTTTCGCATAAGGCGGGAGGAAACGCCCGGGTGTCACCATTGTGTGGATCGCCCAGAGGACACGGTGGAGCATACAGTGGAGGTCTGCCCGGCTTGGGCAGAGCACCGCCGTGTTCTCACGGAGGCGATCGGCGGCGGCGATCTCTCGCGTCCGAGCCTGGTCCAGGCCATGGTGCGGAGCGAGAGTGCATGGGAGGCCGTCACCTCCTTCTGCGAAGTGGTAATGCTCGCGAAGGAGGAGGCGGAACGCGTGAGGGAGAGGCAGCCTCACGCCCTCAGTCGCCGCAGGAGACGCCCTGGGCGGCGGGAATCGATAGCCGATTCCCGGCCACCGTAGGCGCGGGCTTGCGGACGGTGAGTAGTGGGTAGCTCGCCGTCCGGTGAGGACCAGGCCCGGGTCGACGGCGCGTTGTGTTCCACGCGCGCCTCAAAGAGATGTCAGCAAAAGATGGGGTCCAATAGGGCCGATGCCGCTGGGGTCGCGGGTTGTTTGAAAAAGATACCGTGGCCCTGGCATAGGCAACTGAAGGAACACGGGTGGGTTTTAGTCAGTAAAAGTCTGACACGCCCTTCCGCTCCACCCAGAGCGGGAGAAGTTATTTGATGATTTCCCATCCACAAAAAAAAAAAAAAAAAGGTAATTGAAATAAATAAAATGAATGAGCTAAGTCAATTAATTCATTGTTTTATTCCAAAAAATCCAACATTTTCCAACCGTCATGGGTAAAACCTAGCATTTACCAATTCTAACGGTAAAAGCCCAAAAAAAATGTCCTTTTTATAAAATTCTTACATTTACCAACTTATGTTGAAAATCCTAAGATTTACTAGTACAATCTAAGATTTGCCAATGTACGGGCTTTTACAGTAACATATATATAGTTACCATTTATTACACAGGGAGTTTGGAAGCCGGGTGCAAAGCCTTAAGAGGGTGATAGTTGACACTATTTTAGAGCATTTTGAACCTTACATGTCGTAGACAAAGTGACTTTTTTTTTGTTTTAACTGCAAGCTTTTAGTTAAAAATAACATAGGTACCAGCTTTAACTGATGCAAACATAAAAAAAAATCGTCCAAGACATGTATGGCTCAAAATGCTCTAAATGGTGTCCCCTTATGGCTTTGCTCCCAGCTTCCAAACACATATATACATTATTTTCAGTTATATTTTTATAGAAAATAAAATGAGATGTGAATTAAATTCACCTCAGTTCACCTAACACAAGCATCTTCTTGCTTAAAAGGTGATCTGCAACTCATTGTGTGTTATAATTGTATGTAAATGCAATAAACATTTCTTTTTTTTTAAATAAATACAAAAAGTCTATGTTATCGATACACAGCCGTATTACCTTCCAATAAACGCAGGTAGAAAAGGGCCAACACGTGCCGTGGCGTACCTATATTATTATGAGATCGAGGTATGTAGACACTCGGAACAAATCGACATAGTAAACGATAAAGTCATTAGATCGCAGTCGCAATAAACAATGTACTGCAATTATAGAACATTACTGTTCTTGTTATCACGATAAAAGACCACTTGGAAGTTGCGCCCCTATAATAAGTGTTGTGTATCATTTGGGTTGGTCTCTAAAAATATGATCTGGAACACCCAGCTATAGGTTTAGAGTCTGTTTTAATAGATTTAGATGACTTGAAGTGCCAATTCTTAATAAAATATACATGTATCTACATAAAATACCTTTGTTTTATTGTAATCTATAATTAATATACTTCTTTCTATCTATACAGGGTTCCCAAAAATACTTTAGGAAAAATTTAGATGTCCGCACCGTTACATATTTATGAAAAAACTGTGTTGTTTATAGCATGTAATATATTTACAATCATAAATAAAATAAAGACAAGTATTACATTTTTATATAAATAAATGTACCTAAGTACATTTTTGTATACAAGGTGTAACTGAAATAACGCACAACCTCTTAAAGAGTCATTGTACTCATCAATATAAACAACTTTTACTATGGGATCAAACCTAAATTCGCGAAAAAAAAAAAACAGCTATTCCATACATTTTGATGACCCCTTAAGAGGATAACGATTATTAAAATTACATCCTATATAGGTACACATATACCACATATAAAAATAGTTAAGTTGTCAATATTAATTAAGCACAGAACACAGAAAGATTTAGATTTTCCTTAAAAGTGTCATTTTTACACCTAGAGCTTATGAAACTGCTCCAGATAAAAAAACTATGTTAGCCACTGAATTTGGCAATAGCGATTCTTTGCAAAATCTCTACTATTATTACTCTAAAATCTGAGATACATTTCTTTTGCGCCGGACTTGGGGCAATTTTGGCGGATCTCCTTTGTCTACCTACACATTAGCTTACGGTTTTGATATTTATGTAGGGCTAGAGAAACATGACACTTTTGCAAAGGGGTATCAAAATCAAACTGTGAGAAATATATAAAATATCGTTTAAAATCCGTTCAGCTGTTAAGACGTAAAAAGGTAACAGACAGGCAGAGAGTTACTTTCGCATTATGAATATTCGCAAAATATGGAAGTAGGTATGAATATCTAACCGTGTATGTACTGCACGAAGCCAAGCCAGGTGAATGTATGTTCCTTCAGCACTCCATCAGCCGGTTCGCTCTCGAAGTCATCGTGGCAAATCGAGAAGTCTCGAATAATGCATAATGTCGAACGCAGACATACTAGTGACATATCAACAACAATTACTTTAGGATGCACATATGGAGTTAATAAAATAAATTTTAAACTTTCTGTAAGTAACGGTTTCGTATCGGCTACTTTACATTAAAATCATCACCTCTAGTTTATAGAACGCCTAATAGGCTTTGTAATCAAATTAAGTAGTTATTTTACTATTGAAATGGAATGCTTAATTGATATTAAACTAAAAAAAAGTGATAAAGGATACAAACATATAGCCCAAACTGCTACTGTTTTCCAATCGTACATACTGACCGTACGATGACAAACTATTGAAATTTTTCGGAGTGAGGTGTGTTGTTGGCACATATTTGTTTGTTTTCAAAAATGGAATGTCATAACATTTTTTCTGGGAAATATGGTCATCATTGCGAATCTTTCACTCGCTTTGTTAAAAGCAAGGTTGGGATTTGATTTTTTCCATTAAAGTTAACGTTGTTTTGACTTTAATGAGGAATGGAGTATTTATAACGCTTCAAGAAAATTAAACTTTCTATTTTATTTTATAAATGAAATAACATCAAATTTTAAGAAAATAATGACATTATGCGTATGCGTAAGACTCTATGCTACACAAAAACATTACGAAACATTCTTTTTTCAAATTAGTTAATTGCAAAGCACACACTAAAATAAGAATTTATTTAACAAAAAATAGTTAAACTATATTCTAATAGGATGGTAGAATTGGAAATAAATATTAGCTGGAAGGTTAAGTCTTTGGTGAAGATAAAATTCATGAATGTCTAGTCGTGTATACGTCATCTTATAAACTAAATGCAGGTCTCCTTGGCAGTAATACATTGGCATACGACTGGTACGAAACATATATTTCCTAGGCACGTAGATCGTCATCACAATGCAAGCCAACCTATGCTCTATCGTTTCTCCGTCTTCTAGTAACTGAAAGAAATGACATAAAGATAATTGTTTCGGCGGGTCTGTTCTGTAAAAATGTCTTGATATATGTACTTTAAAAACCCTTTGGCCCCTGAGACTTACATATATGTAACTAGCTTGTGTCGATTGAAAATCTGTCAGAGTTATATTGCCAGTTTTACGGAGAAACTGTTTCTGTATCGTATCAGGTGTGCACCAACCAAATTTGTAAACACTGTGGACGCTATCTGAAAACAATTATAAACACTATAGTTTGACCAAGACCGCTATACCGCGCCGTAGGTATGTGCGCGGCGAGACGGGGGGCAGTGCAGGCCACTCATTCGTCAACGCTCACGGCATCCCACCGCTCATTCACCAGCGCTGCACCCCGCCTCGCCGCGCATTCCTAAGGCGCGGTACAGCGGTCTTGGTCAAACTATACCCAATATACCTTTGTCGTAAAGTATGATTACTTATTAGGTTCACAATAATATTGCTTTTAAGGGGGCGTTCTTGCAAAACTGGGAATACCTACAATGTGTTATAATTTTTGTGTCACCTTCGTCACAGTCTTTACCAATATTATGTATCTACTCTTTATAGCTGGCTATGGCGCTATGTTTATCAACCCTATTCTGTATTTGTGTAAAACCAACTACGTGTGTAACTACTTACCTCTTGGAAGGATTTCATCGTCAACCAGACCTTCCGTTGGACCGTAACTAGCGCTACGCAGAGAATACATGGCTTGATTCGCAGGAACCGCCTTCCAGCCAGATACAGCTGAAGAATTCATACTTTATTCTTCTTTATTTAGAACATTGTTATTTTAAGCAATTAGAAATACTATACAGAAACCTAAATATAATGTTGGTATTTATTTAATTTGAATTTGGAACTTGAATTTGAATTTGGATTGTAAGGTTTAAACAACTAATCATGATATATTTAATTTTAATTCTTTGAAATATTTGTACGCTGGAAACAGCAGAATATTATGGACGTCATATTATGTGTAACACCTTTGTAACAACAATATTCTAACAAATAAATGTATTATTATTATTACCGATCAATAGCAGCTGGAACGTTACACAGTGCACAAGGTTAGGCATTCTTGAATCTTTGAAAGAACCTTTCAATATCTGAGATGCATAACTACTGACACAAAATTGTCTATAATCAATCCTTAAAATTGTGTTGATGACATTTTGCTTACTATTTGAAAATAATCCGAATTCTTCGTAGATGCAACATTTTGCTTTGTTTACTAATGTCTCGGCTCTCTTTAACAGACTTGTGTAACAACGGGAAAGCAAACTTTGCAACAATATTTGTTGAAATAAATAAGCAACAACTGTATTTAAATAATTTATTGAATAATTACAGAACGAATAAACAATGATTACCTAAAATTACAAACTAAGTCAAAATAAGAGTGTTGTTTCATCTCCTTTTAAATTAACCAGTAGTTATACTCGTAATACTATTTCTGGAAGAGTTTGATATAAATTGTGGTTTCATTAATGTTATCCATAGGTTTCTTGTATTAGGATCGCATATCACAAAATAGATAAATAATACAAATCCTTGTAGCGTTGATGTCAGACAAAAAAGATAAGACCAAAGCAATTGGTTTGAGAATGAAAAAATTCCAAAAAACCAAGTCAGACCCAATAAGAAAAACAAGAATATAGAAAGTCTAAGTTGTGCCCCGACCAAATCCATGTCGGTGGATTTCATTTTTTGATCTGATCCTCGAGAAATAGCGCAGAGTACTAGAATGAATAAAGTCACGTTAACACACAATATAATAGTTATTGGCATCACGACACCTGAAAGGCAATAATAGCCAGTAGGGTAACAAATAGTTCTGACCATTGAAGGTCTTGGAATATAACTTTCAGCATCAAGAGCTAATGTAATAATAACTGGCAAAGAGGGAATTCCCCAACCAATCAATGTAAATTTGCACATGAATCTGGATGGTCTGCTTACTCCTAAAACCCTCACGTATCTTATAAATTGTAAAATAGCAGTTATTAACATCCACATGAAACTGGCTAATATTGAAAAGTGCAACATTGAACCTAAAATAATACACGCAGGTTTTTTGTGTTCTGCAACAGCATACATTCCATTGACTTGAATAAACATAGAATAATCTAAATTAAAAATTAAAATAAGCACTAATGGTAATGCTATAGCAGTTGATAACTGGAGGAGAACTTTTGTTCCAGCTTTTTTCCTCCAGTTACCAAATACTAAAGCGGTTACCCAAATACCAATAATTCCCAATAGTGACAAGAAACTCCCGACTAAAGTTATTATATTCAAAGCTGTGGAGTGCTTTCTATTAATTGTAAGAGATTCGTTGGCATTATTTGGTATAGAAAGCAATTGACCAAAATGAGTGAGATGATAGCATTCACATACAGTTGTATCATTGATTAATTTTACGATAAAACATCCTTGTTTTTTCCAAGAACCTAGAATATTATTGGCCTGTTTAGGTTGAAAATCCCAGTAACCACAATCAGATTTGCCTGTATGATTAATTTGCTTGAATACAAGTGGCACAGGATATTCTAAATTTGATATGTAATCGGGGATTGACACCCCTACAATTCTACTATTGATTACGTGTCTATCAGTAGCCAATTCTTGAAAAATTGCATCGTTATTGAAAATGGTAATGATTATGTGTAAAAAATCTTTTCTTATTGGGTTTTCTTCACTATAGTTATTATTTAATTGAATTGTATCTAACAATTTTTCGGGTAACCAGGTAGCGATTTCTAAGTTTTCTATAGAAAGGACTTCTTCTAGGGTAGTATTTTTGTATAATGGTTGAACTAACATGTCTGAAAAATTATCTGAGACTGACGTCCTTATAATAGCTATACCTGTGACGTTATTATATTCTGGATAAGTTATTTGGACAGCAAATTGTGGTTTTAATGCAAACTGGTAGGACACATTGCTTAACTCAGAAGACTCGTTTAAACTTCTTTGTGCTATTAGTTCTATAATATCACTAACCGAATCTAATATAACATTGGTTGAATTAAGTGTTTGAGCTAAATGTAAATAATTACAATCAAGAACCATCATTCTGTCCATAACCCAGGCAATATTATCTATGTCACCAGTTTCTACCGATGTTGCGTTTTCCTGAACAAGATCCAAAATATGTTGTAGGGACATTGACAAGTAATAAATATCAGCAGGAATTATTATTTCTGTATCACCGAGCACAAAATTGAGACCATCAGTAAGAAAACTGGAAATGTAATCATTAGGCATCTGTCTTTTCACAAATTTGTATAGAAAAGTTGTAGCTTCAGATGGCTCATAAGTATTATCACAAGAGCCTTCTACATCTCCCCAGATTCCACCCATCATATAGGATCCCTGACAGTGTCTCTTTACCGGTAAACCATTAGCTTGAAGGCAAAATTGTTTCGGCGCCGAAATATGCCCAATAGAAGTCATCTCCCAATCGAGCGTAATAACATCGATGGAAGTTATTGGCAAACAATAAACTGAGCTGGATAAATTCACAAACGTGTAATTATATTTCGATAATTCTAAGTTTGCTGTAAGTTTTAATGTAGCAAAAGTATCTTGTATATTAAGAACTTCGTCTTCATGGACATCTTCAATGTCAACGTGCAAATGTAATAAAATCATCATGTGATCCAAAGAATAATCAAAAATGTCCATTAGCAAAACTTTTTTAGCTGAAAATATGTTTGTTATGTTATTTGTTAAAGCGGTCAGATCAGCTATATCTTCAACATCATCGGGTAAAATATAATGTTTAATAACAAGTGCAAATACATGAACTTTGTTACCTTTGGGATTAGCTATGATTTTGTCCGTAGTAATAAATGAAAAGTTAACTGTGTGGCCCTCGCACCAATATTGCGCGGAGCTGTCGGTAACCAGATCAACAATATATACAATTTTTTCGACCTGATTTAATTCAACTTCATCTTGCCGAGAAGAATTCACTTCAATAAATGGGATATCATTAATATCTACCACTCTGAAAAATCCTTTTGCATCAGAAAAGCATTGGATTCCTTTGTCGTTATTGTCATATTTCCATAGACCAGAAGGATAATAAACTGTAAGATATATTTGGTTCTGCACTTCATTGTATTCAAACATAAATTCTGTTTTCCCATAAACAACTTCCACCTCACAGGCCATGCAAGTTAATGATACACTAGAATTGATTAAAACTAAAGCACCGGCGTTATTCAAAATACCTTCAAAAGAAGATGGTCTCATAATTTCAAAGGAATCATTATGATGCTCTGTGTTCTCATTAGTTTCATGAGAAACTTGAGGTACTTTAAACCAGCACCATTCATCATTTGGCAATCGATTTATTTCCGCTATTTTCTTAAAAATAAATCTAGTTAAATCATAATCACTGTTAAACATAGGTGTTCGGCACTTTTCTTGAAGAAATTCATTAAATGACATTCCTCGGTCCGATCTTTCGATGCCATAACATGTACCATTATCGAGTTTAAACCTAAATGAGTGGTATCCATACGGACATTCACTTGGATAGTAAAGGTCATTTATATAAAAACATAAACTCGGATAGTTCTTGGAACAGATTTCTGTTATTAGCACTCCTCGTTCTATGTCTAATAATAAACAATTTTTAGAGAAAGACGTGTACAGACTCAAAAAGTTACTGGCTGAAACACGTCGGCCCCAGTTAGACCCTGGAATAGACCACACTACGGGGTGAAAAAGTTTTTGTCTTGTCGCAGGTAGCCAAAAATATCGGGATGTATTCGTGGCTTTGAGGGAATTGAGTAGGTATTGAAATTCTTCAGCAGATAAATCCGTAATAACCGAGGCTCCACCGCTCGCAAAACAAGGAGAGTTCCAAACTGTTGGTTGACCGATTTGGTAACAGTAATCGTTGTTATTTTCTGATATTTTGTGATATCCAGGTGGACAAGAATTGATGTCAAAATACTTAACAACTTTTAAACAAGGTCCGATGTCATCCAAAGTAGGTGTCCAGCCGTCGTAGGAACAGTTCCTCGTCACTAAGGTTTCATTTCGGTAACAAAGCGGGTCCGATTCTATATTGCTTGCTGTTTGTGTTTGATGCCAGGTCACACTTATTCCTTTATTAGAAACTTCTTCGGGGCAAATCTGTGAATTAAAAATAATCAAGTAAGGACACCAAATACCGACCAAGTACCGGTTCATTTTTTGCTTAAACTAAACATACACGTGATACTCAAAAAGGAAGGAATGGTTTAAGAAAATTAAATAGATCATTCAATCAACCTGTAGTGTAGAACGAAGAACTGCAATCAATGCTAATATTATTCGCGACACAAAAATGTTCATAATGCCCATGAAAATCGCAAAAAATATAATCTATATTGTACTGCAGGTAGTGTAAGTTCGGGCACATTTACCGGGATCCAACCGCGATTTGAAATATTTTTACCTTACTGTTATTGCGCAGATTACGCTATAGGTATTAAAAAAACATGGTGTTTAAAATAAAACTGCTGCTTTACCTCTAGAGATGTGCTAAACTGCGTAGCGATGGATGCGTTTGATAACAACCAGTAGGATCGTTTGTTTTATTTTTTATACCATGGAGTAGGACTTGTGGTGTCACCGGCACCGGCGCGGCGGCGGCTATAGACATCGGCAATACCAGAGGTGTCACAGGTGCGTTACTTACCCTTTTGAAGACTCTCTTAAATTTTTTTGAAGCCGTCCATGTATTAGCTCCGCGAAAAGACCTCGGGAGGAAGAGCACTCCATACTTTGCAAGTAATCTACATCCAAATCTACGTTGTATTCAAATCATAATGACGGTTAGCCATTTACCAGACACTGTTGTAGCATACTCGAAATGTCAAGCAATTTTGATTGGAAGTGGAAGTGGGAGTAAATTTTTAGCCGCAGCCTGTATAACCAGCTGTAATCGGGATATATTAACGTCAGTGTCATTACGCCTGGCATGTACACACCGATATGGTATCTTTATGAATTCATTGATTTTACGCCACGCTGTGATCAGCACTTGGCTTTATTTGTGTGGATTCCATTGGGTAACAACAGGTGAAATCCCTTATCTGGTTGAAGAACCATTGAGCACGGCTTTTAGCTAAGTCAATACAATATCAACTTCGTTGTTATCTAGTGTAGACTGTACTACGCCTAATATTTATGTAGTTTCCATAAAACATGATTTCTATTTTGATTTTTTTATCATGACATGTAATTACCATTTTATCTAACTAGGTAGGGGAAGCCTGGGCATTGCGGGCCCCTGGGTTGAGAAGGACACCCGCTCTCCTTCGTAGAATAATATACCGAGACCTTTGGAACTAGTCGGATTGCGTTCCAGTCGACCTCGCACTTGCGAGACATGTAGTTTTACGTACGGACGTAAAACTACACGTCTCGTGGACAGAACAAAAAAAAAACGTAAGTTGACATTTCTTTTTATTGTTATTCATTTTTATATCTGTTTTGTAGCTAATTCATAGTTGCGTTAAATTCTTTGTATTATTACGTAAATTACTCGTACTAGGTTCAATTATGTGGCTAAATAACTAGAAAAAGTTGTAAACTCATTACCAATATTATTCCGATTTTGTTAACTTTTTTTACATGACCTGGGCGGGGAAAAATGAGCATCATGCCTCGGGTGATAGTGTTAATTTTATCTTTTTCCTGTAGATACAATTATGGTTCGCCACTACCAAAAAGACAGAACGTGCTACATGGAGCATGGGGAAGATGGAAACAGCCGTAAGCGCCTATAGATATCTTGTACAAAACCCAAAGCACAAGTCCAAAAACGAACCACTAGGAGTTCATCTCAATCGACAGGCCAGCTGACGTGGTTGGTTAAGATACCGCCTATCATGTCGCAGGTCGTGGGTTAGATTCCCATCCAGGACAAACATTTGTGTGCATGAACATGTCGGTTTGTCCTGTGTCTGGGTGTAATTATTTATACGTAAAGTATGTATTTACAAAAAAAAAGTAGTGTATGTAGTATATCAGTTATCTGGTTTCCATAGTACAAGCTCTGCTTAGTTTGGGATCAGCTGACCGTGTGTGAAATGTCCCAGGATATCATTATATTATTATTATTATCTCCTTTATTTATTTTTTAAAATCATTTTCTTACATTTTTAAATATTTTTATAAAAAAACATTATTATTATTATTATTATCTGATAAAATAATCTTGAAGAATCCGGACTCAAACACGGAAACCAGCTTAGGAGAAGAATGTAGAGAAGAAAAAAGATAGAGAGAAAAAAAAATGAGAAACAAAATCAGAGAAAAAAAACATGGAGTGTTCTTACCCTGGTTATTGGTACTAAGAATCAGAGAGGATTTCTAATGAGCGCCACTGTTTCTCAGCCGTCAAAGAGGATGATGAGGACGAGACCCTTCACATTTGCTGCTTTTTTACTCGGATTTAGACTCATAAAAGTATAAGACTGGTATGAATATCCCCGCATATGATCATTCTGCCTTGGACGCGGGAAACCTTATTCTGAGCTGTGTGGCGAGCAGACTTGATTGTTTGTACGTGGGTCGCTGCTGCAAGCTGTCCACCTCGGTGGTAGGCGTGTGGCAGTGACTCACATGTATTCATGGTTTTTAGGTTTTTTTATTTTTTTTTATTCATGATTAGTATAGGAATACTAACATAGGGGTAAGGAATATTGTTACTAACATAATTGAGTCCTGTTACATGTAAATAAAGATATTATTATTATTTTTTGATATTTCTCGGGACCCTGGGGTCCCGGACCTTTGGAAGGCGTACGAGGAGCCGAAGCCAACTCGCAGAGGCCCCTTAGATAATTTTAAATGATGAGGAGGCACGAACCGACTATTATCCCTGTATGCACTATGCAAGTGCACCCAAGGACAACCCCCGGTTGGTACAGGACTATTGTTGTACGTGGAAGCAATACATATTGGGCTATGGGTCTGGGTGGCTAAAGTGGATTGGGTAACTTGAACTATGGAAGAACTATGTCCCCTGCCTGACCAATGTTATATAATTATACACAGATAAAATGGCAGGAATGACTTGCACATTCAATAATGGGCCCCCGGAAACGGCCGCTAGCACATAGTGACGTAGCGACAAGAGGGCAACACTTCTTGAGGTGCTTCAGGAGTGGAGAGGTATTCCACGGCTATCACGACAATCCCGGAAGTACGGTCAAGATCCCTACCAGCACCTTACTGGTATACTTCCTTCCTCCGAGCTCATTCGCTCTTGCGAATCTCCACTCAAGCCGGCCAATAAAGGCAAGAAAGAGGTGGGAGCTCTGTTCCTCGTCAGTGTTCACTCCAGCCGGCCAATAAAGGCAAGCTAGAGATGAGGACAAGATTTCTCCCGGGAGATAGGGTCCATGGGGTCGCTACTGCCTAACAGCTCGCCACATGCTGCTTTGCGGGTTTCTGTATATCTCTTGGTCTGGCTCCTCATCCTAGACCCGTTCCGGCAAACTCTACCGGCACAGACCTAAAGTTTGGAGCACGCAAGCCCCACCACGACGTCAACGTAGAGATACAGCGGTGGGGTTATTATTATTATTATTATCTGGGTTAAGTTCGATTATCACAGAATTGTTGTAGATGAAGTTAATTATTTTACGCTAATTTTAAAGAAAATTAATTGCACTAATAAATGGCTTTTGATATTTTCATTATCTTGTTTTTCTTAGGTTTTATTGAAGAGTTCCCTTAAGGGGCCTGCAATGCCCCGGCTTCCCCTACTTATCAATTTTCTTATCAAGGTCCTTGTTGCGACAGTTTTGTTTATTAATTTTTGCCTGATAGGGACATATTATTTATTATGTATTGTAACCTCATGTTGATAATAATTTTACGGGGACACGTAGGTATTACTCGTATTGCATTATAGTAATCGACATTCATACTATCTTTTGGGATGGGCAAATATTTCTCTTAATATTATTAACACTTTCAAGGACACTAAACGAGACAAAACATAAGTTTTATTGTTAAGACGTCTACGGGTGTTCAATGTCATAGAGAGCGTTAAGACGAACGTACAGAGCGAACAAAATCCGCGGTTCCGCCCGCACCGAGTTTGATCGTCTGTTAATACTATAAGTTACTCGTATGTCATATCACCTGGCATAATAATTATTATGAGTAGAGTCTGTAGAAGCAATCTGGCCTAATGGAATATCATCGAACCACATTAGCAGTATGGAACCCCTTCACAGGATATGCCTCTCCTATTCTGCTCACC
The DNA here is from genome assembly GCA_948252095.1 of Dicycla oo. NCBI lineage: Eukaryota > Metazoa > Arthropoda > Insecta > Lepidoptera > Noctuidae > Dicycla > Dicycla oo. The sequence continues at coordinate 21,791,424 of OX411711.1, forward strand.
ATGCACAACCAACTGCACCTTCCAGGAGTTGAAAGAAGCAAATGACCGAGCTGTCATCGGCTACTTACGGACAGACTAGGATGTCAACTGAAACGAAAATAAGAAGATTTATTATAAGAGTGTTACAAGGATTTATTGGTGCGTGTCCAAAGTGGGAACTCGTTTTTCTAATACAATTCATAAAACAATTTTTCACAATGATATAATAACAGCGCCCCCCTGTCAACGACATTCAAGTGCCAAAAGAACCTTCTAGCAGCGTATCTTGCGAGTGAGCTTGACGTTAGTTTAAGGCCTGCATCTCTTCTAGCAGCGTATCTTGCAAGTGAGCTTAACGTTAGTTTAAGGCCTGCATCTCTTCTAACAGCGTATCTTGCGAGTGAGCTTGACGTTATTTTAAGGCCTGCATCTCTTCTAGCAGCGTATCTTGCAAGTGAGCTTGACGTTAGTTTAAGGCCTGCATCTCTTCTAGCAGCGTATCTTGCGAGTGAGCTTGACGTTAGTTTAAGGCCTGCATCTCTTCTAGCAGCGTATCTTGCCAGTGATCTTGACGTTAGTTTAAGGCCTGCATCTCTTTGGTTTGAGACAACGCAAACGCTAGGCAACGTAACCCTCATCTTCTATCTGCCTAGCCTTTGCCCAGCTATCTTAGTAAATTGACTATCTTAGTAGGTTGACTTCCAGTCTAATGGGATGCAGCTAAATACCAGTATTACAAATAGGGAGTCAGCCTATTTGACCTCCACACTGGGTAACATCTATACTTTACCCCTTAGTAAGACTGGTTGTCAGACTTTCGGGCTTCTGACGACACACTGGTAACCGCATTTAATGAAATAATTAGTATTTTTAACATATCTCGGGACCCTCGGGTTCCGTAACTTTGGAAAGCGTACGAGGGGCTGGAGCCAACTCGTAGAGACTCCTTAGACAAATTTAAAGGATGAGAAGGCCCAACCGACGATTATCCCTCTATACACTGAGCAAGTGCACCCAAGGACAACCCCCGGTTTGTGCATGACTATTGCAGAACGTGGAAACAAAACATATTGGGCTGTGGGTTCGGGTAGCTAAAGTGGATTGGGTAACTTGAACTATGGAAGAACTATGTCCCCTGCCTGACCAATGTTATATACACAGATAAAATGGCAGGGGGTGACTTGCACATTCAATAATGGGCCCCCGGAAACGGTCGCTAGCACATAGTGACGTAGCGACAAGGGGGCAACACTTCCTGAGGTGCTTGATGAGTGGAGAGGTATCCGACGGCTATCAGGACAATCCCGGAAGTGCGGTCAATATCCCTACCAGCACCTTACTGGAATACTGCCTTCCTCCGACCACGTTTGCTCTTGCGAATTTCCACTCAAGCCGGCCAATAAAGGCAAGAAAGAGGTGAAGAACAACCGTAAGGCCCAATCATCTTTATTTTGTATTGTGCGGATTTAATCAATTCCCTAAACCGATATAGGCTAGCGATGTAGCATTTATGCTAATGACGTAAAAGTCTACATCTCAAAACAAAGGCTTGATATCAACTCCACTAAAACTAAATGTATGCTGTTTGGAACTAAGAACCAAATCAGTGCAGTGCCGGCAACATTCAACGTTACCCTGCTGGGTGAGTCAGTCAGTCGAGTCAGTGAGCCACGTAATCTGGGTCTGAATATGGACTCTGGGTTGAGATACGGAGCACACGTGGCAGAGTCAGCGCACTTGTTTCTACCGGCTTAAGGTCCTTTATAAAGTAAGGCCAATCTTTCAGCTGTAGACTCAGCTGGTTGACTCACTCGTACTATCCAACCTAAACTATGCGGACACAGTTGCTGACCAGACTAGTGACAAGAACTTATCGACTGATCCAGAGAATTCAAAATGTTATTCACACCTACGTCACAATAATTATATTAAGATGTACATTATACTTCTAACTAATCAAATTATCCTCCCTCCTGGGATCCTCCTTTCTGCCTCGGTTGACTAATGGTCGCAAGCACTACTGCTGAGCATGAGGACCGATGAGGATTCGAATCCCAGGTTCGACAAAGTGTTCATCAAAATCAAAATCCATTTATTCAAATAAGGCTGAGAATCAGCACTTTTTGAACAGCACATTTGACAGATCAGATGGCGTGGTTGCTTAAGATATCACCTATCATGCTGCTGGTCGTGGGTTCGATTCCTATCCAGGACAAACATTGTGTGCATGAACATGTCTGTTTGTCCTGAGTCTGGGTGTAATTATGTATATACGTATTAATTTACAAAAAAAAAAAAAAATAGTGTATGCATCACTTATCTGGTTTCCATAGTAGAAGCTTTGCTTATTTTGGGTTCAGATGACCGTGTGTGACTAATGTAGCAGGTTATTATTATTTTTTCCTTTATTTTTTCTTTACATATATAAATTATATTTTTGAATATTAGATAAAAATATAAAAACATTGAAAAATATAAAAAATAGTAGCCCACCGGTATCGGAAACAGGGTCCAAGCTACCGTCGGTCAGGGCTCCAGAGTACTCCAAAGTACCGCTTTCTGAATCAAGCCCTTAATCCAACAGCCCAACGAGAGCCTCCTTAGGTGTTGGTCGAGGCTCTTGGCAATTAAGCCATTGGCAGATACGACTATCGCCACAATGATCGCTGAGTCCTCATCCCACATGTCGACAACCTCGCGAGCCAAGTCAAGATACTTGATTTGTTTCTCTTTCTTGGCTTTCAGAGCAGGTTGCTGATGGATAATCCTGGCTACAAGGTTGTGTCTATGCAAGTACTCTTCGTTAGATGACGAGAACACCCGGAGATAATGTATCGGATTGTTTCTCCTTGATTGTGGCATGTCCGACAACTGTCAACCGTTCCGTTCTTCACAATAAATCTCCGGTAATTGTTCGTCATGATAATTTCGCCCATAATTGTACACCCAAAACCTTCGGTTTCCCCAAAGAGACTTCCTGAACCTGACCATCCAGAGCGTCAGGGTCAAAAGGGCGCCGAAGGCGCTTCGTTCAGGCGCCCCTTCAACTCTGGCGCCTGCAGAGAACATTTTAATTTATTCCCTAACAAGGACAAAATTTATGTTCAGAAAGTAAAAGGCAGTTTGTTTGTTTAGAAAACCTAACCAACCGAGGCGGAGTGCAAAATTTTTAGAACTCGTTACGCTCGCTCTTGCATCCTACATTCTCCTAACTCTCGAACTTTCTGCATGGGCTGACAAAGTACGAGTAACTCCTGTTTTTGTATGAATCTTTAAAGTAAAATTCCACCTATGTGAAATGGGGTACAAACATTTTCGGGCTCGCTGCGCTAGCTCTTGCATCCTGGAGGTGCAGGAGAGTGAGGAATTTTTATTTATTTTATTTGTCAATTAAACGGGACCTTTCATAAAGTTTTAATGTTAGAAATTTTGTAAGTTCAGTTTGTACTGATTTAAGTAGCTAATTGTTGTCATTGTTCATCCATACGTTTGGTGTGAGAACAGTGGTCATTCTGGTACAAATAAATTGAATAAAATAGATGCTGAAACCTCTGACATAAATAAAGAGATTATAATTAAACTTAAGGTGATTCTGGAAGCGATGTCATCTGGACTCAAAATAAATGCAGAGAAGTTCGGAGAATATAGTAAATATACTGCAAAAATGTATGTCGAACTGTACGGTTGGCATCCAATGACGCAAATTCTTCACAAAATCCTAGTGCACGGTACAACTGTTATAAAATATGCCATCCTCCCTATCGGACAACTATACGAAGAGGCCACAGATGCCCGTAATAAGCACTACCGCTCATACCGGCAAAACTATGCCCAAATATTTTCGAGGTTTCAATGTAGTCAAGATGTCCTCAACAGGCTGCTTTTCACATCAGATCCTTTTATAAGTTGTGTCCGGAAACGTAAACCGAGCAAAAGCCAACCTTTCATGAGTGAAACCATAGAGTTGTTCGAGCCAGAAGAACTGGATACAGAAGTAGACCAATCATTGAGACTTGCTTACACAGATGACTAAGATCATTAGAATTAAATATTTTTTTGTTTATTTTTAGCCATGTTTGTAAAAATATATGATTATCTTTATTCAATTACGTTTATTAAAAGTGCTAATTAATTTTGTCCGGTTTAAAAAGCAAAATACTCGTTAGTGGGATGTCCCATATCAATTTTATTAATTTTGCTTGGGTAGTTTTTGAGTTAGCTTTGATAATACGTTTATAATCCACTTTGTGTTTCTTGATGATGTTTTATTACTTCCTGTCACTATTGTTTACATAGCATCTAGGGTTATACGAATTGGTTTTGGGTAGGTACCGCAACTAAAAAATGAAAAATAAAAACATTTAACAAAAAAAAAACAACCGAATTCCAAAAAAAAAACACTACTAAAGTGAAAAATAACTTTAATTTTGGATGTCGGTGGCAACATACAAAACCAACACCACTATAAAACTTTTGACATAATTATTAATTGCATTTCACTTTCTTCTATGCTTACATACATAGTTGCTTTGTCCCAAGAAATACATGGGTATTTAGATAAAGAGTTATTTGTTTGCACCAGGTGTGGCGGTAGGTGACCCTACCGCCACACCTGGTGCGGTAGGGGTGTGGTAGGGGAAATTTAGCCATTTCAACGACTTAAAATAAAGAGAATTAGTTAAAATATAATTATTTACTTATTTTAAGCGTCACCTCAATACTTAGTTCCAAACTGTATGTACATTTTATTTTATTTTATTTTATTCGGGAAACTTACAGCTAACGTACACAATGTCCTTAAACAATATGAAACTGAAGGCCATTTACAAGTTTCCACTGAAAAACACTGAAATTTAAAATTGAGAAAAAAGAAAAAGGTCGGTACAAAATACCTATAATATAAATTACGAAACAAATAGTACACGATCAGCTAACACAAACTAAAAATCATTGACGCAAGCTCTCAACTCCTTCATAAATAATCTTTTCACCAACAAATGCTTAGGTGTACGACCCGAGTGAAAAAGCGTCCAGCGGGGCCTTCAGCGTTGCGTGCAACCGGCGAAGTGCATTCACCGAGCGCAACTTGGCCGTCACTCAGGACACTCGCGAGTGTTTGCATGTGTTTAACACGAACGTCGCACACCCCGCCCCGCCGGACGCTCGAGTCGAGCGTGGACTCAGGCCGTACACTAAGCCGCGAAACACTGGTATTGAATATATCCAAATCATGTTCATCAGACAGTTTATTAAAACTTCTGCTCGCAGGGATCAGAAACGAGTTCTGGCTGTACGTGAACTTGGAATGAGGGATATGTAGCTGGCTAGGTTTGCGAAACAATTTGCAGTGTGCAACTAATCCTATACTGCCTAACTGCTCAGGGCAATCTATAGTACCATTTGCGATTTTAAATAAGTACGTCGTATCTGCAACGCGTCTGCGCTCATAAAGCGATAAGATATGAAACCTCTTACATCGCGCTACATAACTGGGAGTATAGTTCCTAGTTCTGTACTGCAAGAAACGTAGGAACCGCCGCGAAATCGGCGTAGATTTTTAAACGGGTAAAGCATGAACCACTGTCATTTATAAAAGTAATAAAATGTAAAGGTCCCAAAAGGGATCCTTGTGGTATTCCCGATGGTATTTTAACAGTTACAGAACTGGATACATTCAGTACAACTGTTTGACAGCGATTCTCAATAAAAAATGCAAACCATCTGAATAAATCGCCTCTGATACCCATTGCAAGCAACTATCGTAAAAGGACACCGTAGCCTATGCGATCAAATGCCTTGCTGTAATCAGTGTAGACCAGATCCACTTGAGAGGGTTCAGACAAGATGGAGGATAAGTAGTCGGAACAGATAAGCAAATTCGACACAATAGACTTGTTTTTTAAGATGCCATGTTGACAGTTATTAAGAGATTGTTTAATAGCACTATTTGAGTATTTTTTTTTTCTAAAACCTTGGCAAACAAAGCCTGTAGTTTTCTATTATCTATTATCTTTAAATAAATTTATCACCCCCGTGCCCTAAAGCCGCGTTAAAGTTATGCACTGCGACTTATGCACGTCAATATCCTTTAGGAGTTTCAGTACCTCAGTTTCATAGACTTCAATAGAACTTATATCAGAGGCAGATGTTTCATAAAGACTGCATGTTGCTATCCAAACGCGTCACACCGGGAATAGTATTTTGGAGAAAATTAAACTTAAAAACTTCATTAACCATATTGCAAATTTCATCACCCTTTCCCGATGAGCTATTTCCATACTTCATAACCGATGGAAATGTATATGAAGACTGTTGCCTGCTTTTATATAATAATTTAGCACAATTTCGCAATGTTAAAAATGAATCAATAGTCTGATAAATTACCATATTTCTTAACTTGGAGTGATATTAAAATTTTTCTTTAACATGAAGACATTATCTCTTTATGGCGACATGGATTAATGTCAAGATTATAAAGCCGTCGGCTATTTTGTTACAGTCATGTCATATTAGAGATTTAAAGAAACCTTGGCATGCCTATGAATGGTTTGCGCCGGTAGTTTACTCGCAGGACGAGTAGTTTCCCTGTATGCTTAGTTTTATATCCATCACAGTGCTCGAATTAGTTTGTAGAACAATAAATAAACCAGGAACCTTTTTTGCCTTGATGGCATCACGGTGACACAATGTGATACAGTCAACAATTCAATTCATACGTGGAACTTAATATTTTATTTTTACAACTATTCAGATTTATCTGTTTTAAGACCGCCTTGCGGCAGGGGAGGTGGAGGGACGTTAGGTATGGCGGGGTCCTTGGAAGCGTAGTTCAGAATATTGAGATCACTGGGTTCAGGAGGTGGGGTTTGCGCTGATTGGTCAGCGACAGCTGGAGCGTTATGATTAACCTCTTTCTGAGCAACAACGGGAAGACTTTGTCCCAGCACATTTGGCAAGGGACGATATATTGGGAGGCTTGCGTAAGGACTGAAGCTGAATGGATCGTAGGAATCATAGAATCTTACACCTGGATATCTGTAGGTGAAAGGACTGAATTGTGGCAGTGCATTGTACACGGGATCTATGTGTCCTAGGGGCAGGACTTGTGGTGGGAGACCGAATTCGTTAAGCGGTATTGGGGATTGTGTGGCTGGCGGAGGAGCCGGTGAGGAGGCACTACTGTCTGATTCTTGCTTGGCGGGTTCAGCAGTTGTAGTCGGCGCTTCCGTAGAAGGCGAGAGCTCTGCAGGTGTTCCGGGCGTTGAAATGGGTGAAGCTTCCGCTGGTTGAGGTTGAAGCTCCTTCGGTACCAATCCTGGTGCAGGCAGTAATCCCTGAAATTAAAAATGGTAGGTAAGTGTCAAGAAAACACAACAACAATGGCTACAAATGTGCACATGCTCATATTGCTATTCATAAAATAACAGGTGCACGATTCACCTTTAATGTTTCAACAGTAAGCTAGTTCCCTTTTCTCGTTCCGTTTAAGTTACACGCAATTTACAAATCCTTCTAGATTTGTAAATTGCGTGTAACTTAGATTTTGATAGTCAATTTTGATAGACATTTGATAGTCTAAGTAAACCCACTAATTTATTTATGTCTGTGTTTTGGCGGCAAACAATAAGCATTTTGTTGACCTTATCCGGATGACATATCCATACACAGACCTAATAGACGGCGTAGGTTTAGTAATATGGTTATATTGGCATCCTTTGGGTACGGAACCCTAACAAATGAAGACAACTTACGTTTCCAAGTATATCTCCGCCGTAGAAAATGGCGGGCTGGTAGGAAAAGGCGAATGCGTCGTGGAGCACCGGTTGATACACTGGATACGCCTTGCTGGGTTCCAGGTTCTGGTTCGACGTGATGAGAGCATTATACACCTTCGGGACGCGGCCAGGCTCTGGTGCAGGTTCCGCGCCCGTGCCTAGCAATGGTATGCTCAGCAACTGAAAATGATGACAAATTCAATTTAATCATTATAACGACACTAGTACTCTACAGACATACACACGATGTACACATACAATTCACACACAAAACTTTTATTACATTTTTTTTTTCTGTTTTCAAAGTCTTACTTTTTCATTATATTTTATTGAACTTGTCAGTTTTCATTGTTTACAATAACCTGTATATTTTTTACATTTCTCGGGACTCTGGGGTCCCGGAACTTTGGAAGGCGTACGAGGAGCCGAAGCCAACTCGCAGAGGCCCCTTAAATAATTTTAAATGATAAGGAGGCACCAACCGACGATTATCCCTGCATGCACTATGCAAGTGCACCCAAGGACAACCCGCTTTGGTGCAGGACTATTGTTGTGCGTGGAAATAAAACACATTGGGCTATGGGTCTGGGTGGCTAAAGTGGATTGGGTTACTTGAACTATGGAAGAACTATGTCCCCTGCCTGACCAATGTTATACACGGATAAAATGGCAGGGGGTGACTGGCACACTCAATAATGGGCCCCCGGAAACGGCCGCTAGCACATAGTGACGTAGCGACAAGGGGGCAACACTTCCTGAGATGCTTGAGGAGTGGAGAGGTTATTCCACGGCTATCAGGACAATCCTGGAAGAACGGTTAAGATCCCTACCAGCACCTTACTGGAATACTTCCTTCCTCCGAGTACGTTTGCTCTTGCGAATTTCCACTCAAGCCGATCCATAAAAGCAAGAAAGAGGTGGGAGCTCTGTTCCTCGTCAGTGTTCACTCCAGCCGGCCAATAAAGGCAAGCCGGAGATGAGGACAAGATTTCTCCCGAGAGATAGGTTTCGTGGGGTCGCTACTGCCCAACAGCTCGCCACATGCTGCCCTGCGGGTTTCTGTATCTCTCTTGGTCTGGCTCCTCATCCTAGACCCGTTCCGGCAAAGTAAACTCTACCGGCACAGACCTAAAGTTTGGAGCGCGCAAGCCCTACCACGACGTCAACGTAGAGATACAGCGGTGGGGCAATAATAACCTGTATATTATTAAGCAATTTAATCCATGTCCACGCAATAGTGTAAATTATTTTTAATGTCATCATAACTCAGGACTCCAAGATACAGGTAACTACCTAGTTTGGGGACCACCGTCCAAACAAACTGATTATAAAAATAGTTACAGATAAAATAATTATCTAATAGTTGTAAGGCCATATTTGTAACATTGAGCAAAATAAAATTCTTAATCTTAGGGCTCATTTATGGAGACGCTGCGCGTCCTGCGACGCGTGTTGCGTGACGTCTCGCGGCGCGTTGAACGATTTTTCCGTTTACGGAGCGGCGACGCGTGCGGCGGCCCGCATATCACACGCGCAAACACAAACATATGGCAATGTACGATGTTGTTTACAAAGACGCGGGGCGTGCGATGCCGCGGACCCCGCCGCGGGTGTCGCTACGTTTTACCGAGAACGGAGAATACAGATTGCAGATTGATTGATTGGGATTGCAGGAATAGCTAGCCCCAACGCTACGTGCGCCGCCGCGATTAACGTCGCGTGCGACGCAGCGATGCCATCCGCGGGCTCCGCCTGCATTTCAAGCAAACGCTACAACCGCTTCTCCGTAAATGCTCTCTTACAACGTCATATATTTGAAATTAGTGCGGGCCGCACCGGCGCCTAATGCAACACGCAACGCCCCGCGTCTCCGTAAATGAGGCCTTACTATTGCTGGTTAGTGGTGGTATGATTGTTGGTCAATAGTGTTATTCGGTTTTTCCATTAGGATTTTTTTATTTCCCTGTTGATGGCAAAAGGTTCACCCCCTATTAACTTAAACATAACTGGCAAAATGTCCAACCCTTCGGGGAATACTGGCGTGACGTTATGCTATGATATAGGTCTGGTTCAAATAATAAACAGACACAGGTAAAATATTAAATTAAATTAAATTATTTGCCATAAGTCAGAAATAAACATAAAAACGTAAACAGATCTTTATATCTAAATAAAAGCCTTCAGGCCTAAAGGGGTGCCCACTTGCATATAGCTATGTAGCTATAATTGGAAGTCACAAAATGATAAACTAGGACCATCCAAGTAAAATAGATAATTAATTACAAATAACAAAACCATGATCAGCAAGACTACAACCAGCACCCGTTCACGTAAAGATCAGCCATTACCCCCTCGCCATATCTGAGGGAAGGAGGCAACCCCACGACGCTACCGCAAGCAGTGACATCTATGGGAGCATGACGAACTTGCTGCTGGTTGCTCAGGCAAGAATAATATGATCTATATTAGTCGAGCTCGCCAGCTAACCACATATTGCAATACAACTCCAAAAATACTACAAATTGAAAAATAAATTTAATTTCAGAAGTCGGTGTTTTTGGATATGTATTTTAGTTTTTGCCACCGACTTCTGAAATTAAAGTTATTTTTCGCTTTGTTGTTTTTCTTTTTTTGGAAGTTGGTGTTTTTTTTTTTTACAATAGCGTAATGTCATCACCTTTTACAAAATATTGCATTTCCCGATGTAGGGACGTTAATGGTTGAGGAGTACTAGTAAGAACCAGGAGAACTGTAGCTGATGGTGAATTCATTTCACCTAATGCAGTGTGAAGAGCATACATTTCTTAGCAACCATATTGAAGTATTTAATGGAATCGCAACCCGTGAAATACTTATTATTGAGTAGTTCCGATGGCCATCTGTGGTCTTCATCATCAGTTCCACTTCACCAAATCGTGCTTTCCGAGGTAAATGCACGAGTTACTGTAAAAAATATCCAAATTTCTTTAGGTGTGCCTATAAAATTTGAGGGTGGCCCTCGATTTCCATGGGATCCCCATATCAGGTTCTGACTTGGTGACAACCCTTTCAAACAAAAAATGGTTTTTGATATCAGTCCATAACTGACGAAGAAATCGGTGTACACACCTACACAAAAAATATATATACGTATATACGCAATGAATTGAGAACCTCCTCCTCTTGCTTGCTTGCTTGCTTGTCTTAAAACATTTTTTGTGGAGTAGAGGGAACACTGAAGATTTTTTTTTTTCTTAAATCTTATGTCGTTTTAACATCTAACAACCGATTTCTAGATCACTTACGTAATATTGGGTAGACACAAAAGTAATGAGATACTCAACAAAACTCTACACATTTCCTTTTTCAAGTTAATTGTTTTCGATAATATTCTAGACTGTTGTAGAACATTCTAGGTACTTGTGATGTGGGGGTATATAAAGCCGCCCTCGTGATCGCTTTAGTCAGTTTGAAGAAAAATGGACGAGTGACAAGTTCGAACACTATACTTATACGAGTACTTGTTAGGCCACAGTGCGCGGGCTACGGCTGACAATATCAACACTGCATTAGGCACTGGAAGTACAAGCCATGCGACGGTGTCCCGATGGTTTGGCCGTTTTAAATCAGGAGATATAAGCCTTGAAACTCAGCCACGCTCTGGACGACCACCAGCAGTAAATGATGACAATTTACGCCGCGAACTGCAGTCGAATCCGGATGTTACCACTCGTGAATTAGCGGAAGCACTTACTGCAGTCACCACGCCGTGGAAAACCATCTGCATGAGCTTGGGTATCGAAAAGTTTTGGCTCGGTGGGTGCCGCACATCCTTACAGACGCCAGTCGTGTGTCATCGCCAAAAACTTTTGCTGCGACCCCGATTTAAAGAGTTTTTGTCTGATCTGGTTACTGGAGATGAATCATGGATTCATTACGAGAACGATATACGTCGTGATTTTTGGCTGCCTCCAGAAGAAACGCCACCAACTCAACCGAAGCTGAGTCAAAAGAACCGCTTAAAAGTTCTGCTTTGCTGTTTCTGGGACGCGCAAGGCATGCTGTTTTATGAACTATTACACAATGAAACTATAAATGCAGACAAATATTCAACCCAGCTCGCGAAACTATCTGCTGCTATCAAGAAAAAACGACGAAGACGAGTCAATGTAGTTTTATACTACACGATAACGCTCGACCTCATATCGCATCTGCCAACCGCCAACATTTGGAGAACTTGGGCTGGGAGACGATACCCCACCCACCTTATTCCCCAGACCTCGCCCCATCAGACTGTCATTTGTTTAGAGCCCTGAAACAACATTTGCGGGGTAAACATTTTAATGATTTCTCTGATGTAGAGGCGGAGTTGAACAACTTTTTAAGGCACAGGCATCAGAGTTCTGGGCGAAAGGCATCCAAACTTTCCTGGATCGTTGGCAAGAAGCCTTAGATGCTAATGGTGATTATACCATTGACTAACCTTTTTGTATTGTAATAATAATGAAAAATATAAAACGTAAACCAAGTGTCTCATTACTTTTGTGCCAACCTGATATAAAGATCAATGCTAGACCACGGGTATATTTTTACGCAGTAATTTCAAAGCTACCTATAATTTTCCCCATATTATTATATCGGAAACCAGTAGAATGAATAACATTAAAGTTAAGTAAAGTAAAGTAAAGAGAGCAATTAGGTATTACCGCAGGTTAATACAGATGGGACACTCCGCAGTTTAGGTATGAAGCTACAAGTACGCGGCGGGCTCGACTTGTCGGGCCAGTGGGGTTGTTCCCCGGAAGCTTCGGGGCAAGAGAGCGCTGTGAGTTTGTTACATGTCAAAAGTCTGTGATAAAAACGTGTACATTGTTGTTGTGTGATTTTTAAGTATATGCGTGTTTTTTTTTCATTTATTTGTGTTGCTTCACAATGTATTCTACGGCGTACCGCCCAGTTGAAGGAGAAGTTAAAAAAAAATAAGAGTATTGCAACAAGGAAGGAAAACCAAGCTTGTCGTAAGGTACATTATATTTATCATTTTATCGACTTTTACCCGTATTCTAGACAATATTATGGTTTTTATAAGTTATAAAATAAACTTAACTTATTATTAATTTTCTTTTTAATGATACTAATGATAAACACGATGTAAAGTTGTTACAAAACGTATGGTTAATATATTTGTAACGAAACCATGTTTCTCTTCACAGGTTGGAAGCTTTATTACTGTGATTAATAAAAAGTCATCATTAATAATAGGTATCATACCTATCTTAGAAGTGGTATCTTTGTTTCTTTGAAAAATTTTCCCACATAGCGTCGAAAAATCACTTGATTTGAAGTTTATTAATTTCAGTGCCCTTTCCCACTTTGTCTTCACGTAACAGATAGGCGTTGACAAATTCCCAAGTAATTTACTTGGGAATTTGTCAACGCCTATTTGTTTGCATCCAAAGGCTACACAACTACCCATTATATTGATGATGACACAAAAACATAAAACATTATTTAATTTCTTTGGAGATTGACAGTTCGTTTGTAACAAACACTTAGCGCCATCTACGCGGAACTTATTTGACAGTTTTCTTCCTGGCTGTCGCACATCGGCCGGCTTGCACGGTCAGTTCGGTACTCACTCACACGCCGCGTCGTAAAAGAAGACAACCCTAACGAGGCAGAAGGTATTAGAGTTACGCGATAGAAAGAGAGGCAACTTGTAGGTGAATATAACTATAGGTAATAAGCGTTGTGCGACCTGAATTGCACTTTATTGCTTTTTATTTAAATTATTTTGCGGAGTGTCCCATCTGTATTAATCTGTGGTATTACCTTGAACAATATAGGTATAAATGCTTAATATAAGTACCTACGTAGCACTCTCATACATAGGCTTGCATTCACCCACTACCAGTTTTTGTGAACCTAAATCAATAGGGTTAGGTACTAAGCTTAAAAATATTGTGCCTGCAGCAACGTAATTTTTATACCCAGAAGGAACAGTCTATGGAATAGGTTGGGGAAAAAGTTTCTTCGCATTTTTTAAGAAAATTCAAAACATTTTTTAATATAGTTTATTTACATTTAACTAAAGTATATAGGTACCATTTTGTTCGATAACTTTTTGCCATCTTGTAGGTAGGGACATGATCCCATTGCTATAGAAATTTTGGGACTTCTGGTCAAAATACCGCAACAAGTGGTTTTGGCAGCCCTCTCGTGATGTTAACCTGACACTGCCTAAAGAATTCTGAAGAGACCGAAACATGTGGAAATCTGAAGGTGCAAGGTCAGGACTATACGGCGGATGCATTAACACCTCCCAGCCAAACTTTCTTAATTTTTGCTGAGTGGCTAAATATGTGTGAGGTCTAGCGTTATCATGATGAAAAACCACACCCCTTCTGTTGATTAATTCCGGCCGCTTTCTCTCAACTTTTTGCTTTAATCTCATCAGTTGTTCGCAGTAGAGTTCAGAATCGATGGTCCTGCCTGGTGGTAACAGCTCATAATGAATAATGCCCTTCCAATCCCACCACACACACAGCATCACCTTGTTGCGAGTTAACCCGAGTTTCGCCACAGTCTGTGAAGCCTGACCGACCTTTGACCACGACCTTTTTCGCACGTTCTTGTCATACGTGATCCACTTTTCATCACCAGTTATCAGCTTCTTCAAAAATGGTTCGGTTTCATTACGTCGTAATAAAGGATCACAAATGAGTGCACGGTTCATTAGGTTTCTTTCAGTGAGCTCGTGAGGTACCCAAATGTCGAGCTTTTTTGTGTACCCAGTTTTTTTCAAATGCGCCAAAACTGCTTTGTGGTCAATTTCCAGTTCTTCAGCTACGTCGTGACTACTGATATGCCGATCTTGCTCCACTTTTTCAAAAATGGCATCCATTTTATTATTTTTTTTGACAGGCCAGTTGGCGTGGTTGGTTAAGATACTACCTGCCATGCCGCTGGTCGTGGGTTCGATTCCCATCCAGGACAAACATTTGTGTGCATGAACATGTCTGTTTGTCCTGAGTCTGGGTGTAATTATCTATATAAGTATGTATTTACAAAAAAAAAGTAGTATATGTAGTATATCAGTTATCTGGTTTCCATAGTACAAGCTCTGCTTAGTTTGGGATCAGATGACCGTGTGTGAACAATGTCCTAGGATATTATTATTATTATTATTATTTTATCCGTAATAGGGCGACCAGAGCGACGTGCATCTTTGACATCAAAATTTCCGGATTGAAAACGCACAAACCAAATTTGTGCTACTCTCACAGATACTACACTAGGTCCATAAACATCGCAAATTTTTTCGCGGCTTGCGTTGCATTTTTACCTTTTTTGTAGTAAAATTTTAAAATGTATCGAATTTCTTCATTAGATTCACTCATCTTGACGGTACGAAAAAATCACACATTTTCCTAATTTGAATTTGGAATTATGTTCTTTAAAATTTAAACTTTCAATGATACCAAAACCAGCCAGATACAAATAGTATAGCCAAAGAGATTTTATTACAAGTTCATACATACTATAATGCGAAAAGACTTTTTCCCCAACCTAATATATTTTCATGTCGGGATACCAGACACTAAGTCTGTTATGAAGGTTTCGTTGAGTCTGAGCTGGTTTCTTTGGTAAAATAAAGTAAATTGTTGATTAAGTTCTTCTTTTACTTTCACACAAATCGTTAAATGTTTGAATCTGCTTCAGTGCTACCTCAATTTCTGATAAAAGTTACCAACCGTTAGTTCGATGACCGTCTACGTACAGTACTCTAAACTTCAAAAGATTAAGTAGCTAATTTATGTCCTACCTACTGTCGAATGAATTTAGTATGTATAATGTTTTAAATCACACTTAAGACTTGTGTTTGGTATGTTAAAAAATAATAATTATATTGCCGTTCAATTTTTTTTTTTTTTTTGTTAAACAAGGCGAATTTGACAGGCTGCATGCCAATCTAGACAAAGAAACTGGTAGTGTTAATTCGCAATTGATATTGTTGTTACACTTTTTATAAAATGTTCCAGTCTCCCGCCTGTCACTTACACGTGCAAAAATACTAATTTCAGATCCGTTTTAAAATACATGTTCTCGAGATAGTTAGTAAAATTATGACTTTGGTCTTTTTGCCATTGCTTCTTGCTATTTTAAAGCTTTTTTATTACATCCTATACCTACCTATTTTGTAGCCTTGTCTTAGTTATACAAACCTATAAATTATTTGTAGTCAAATGAGGAAAACTGGTCCTAGACAAGTAGACAACTATTATAATAATTGTCATACATACTCGCCTATGTTTTGTTATGAATCTTATTATGTATAATATCGCTTTATTCATATGTAATTGATCGGTATGCATTTTATAAATATTAATACCTTCCCTTAACCTCGTGGAGTGTACCAGCACTAACGCTGAGTGAACTGTGTGTAAGTGCCTTAAACCGCTATCACGCATTTATGAAGTTTCATGAACAATATGAGGTGGAATGACAGCTCACTTCAAACTCGCCTCGTCTAAGTTTACACGGTAAGATTTTTACACAATAGGAATGATGATTAGGAATGTGGTTGTTTCACGGAAGCTTCGCCGCAAGAGAGCGCTGTGTGTTTGTCACTTGTCAAAGTTATCTTGAAGACAAAGCGACTAATCGGCGACAAGAAAAAATACTTAGCAAAATTTCGTGGTAAAGTTTTCAGTTTCAACTCCATTGGCAGCTGAATGAAAGTAACAAACACTGCGCCATAGACGCGGAACTAATTTGTCAGTTTTCTTCCTCATTGAGAACTTAAAACTACAGTGCATTCACTGTTAGTTTACCTCTGATAGTAGCAACCCAACAGCAACCTTATCTTAAGGAGAATAAAGATCGTTGTGATTTTGACAGACTTGTCAGTAGCAGCAACCCAACAGCAACCTTATTGTAAGGAGAATAAAGATCACTGTGATTTGGGCAGTGATGCCCAAATTACAGTGAATACCTAAATATGGAAGAACTGTAGGTCTGTAGGTACAGTCGACTCTCGATAATTTAACACTCGATAATTTAAATCTCTCAATAGTTTGAATTTTTTTTCTGGTCCCTTGAAAAATACTCGATTTTAATAATTTCAATGTTAATTGGTCCCTTCGGTAATTTGAAGTTGACGGAATAGTATTTGCCCGTCAACATGCAATAATTTGAAGTCCGGGCTAACCTACTCTCTATAATTTGAAGCGTTTATCATGCCCTATCGTTTGTTTGTTGACGGAATAATAACTTGCCCGTCAACATTCAATAATTTGAAGTCCGGGCTTCCCTACTCTTTATAATTTGAAGTGTTTATCATGTACCTATCCTTTGTTTATATACATGGACAGACCTGTCGATTGTTTACGTAAATAAGATATGAGTGAGTTTACAGTTCGCATTCCAGTCTACCTTCGAATGTTAAAGTGAGTCAGCTTGTTTACTTGAATTTTTCCTACCTACCTCTTGGTTATTAAAACTCCTGTTATTTTGAACTCTTGGTAATTTGAAATTTTGCTTGGTCCCTTGAGTTTCAAATTTTCAAGAGTCGACTACGTTAAAACGTCACAGAGTTTTTAGAAAAATTTCCGCCTTGTATAGAGGTTCGCTTCTTTTAATACCAGTGCAAGTCTCTTTCTTAAGCTTCTTGTAATATAATCAACATTATAAACCCTAGGGTTCTGTAGGTACTGACATAGAAAGATACTTATGTACCTACCCACGTATTGGACGTCCATGGTCATATCTGTTACCAAAATAAAAAAAACTCTCTGCAGTCAACGGTCACAAAAGTTGCCAATTTCAAATTTCGCGGTACGGTCCCACATTTATCCGATTTGTCAAATCTGTCTATTTCAATGTCATTCTAACAAACTACGGAATGCCTGTGTGTGAGCAATACCACACTACTCGCCATGGCTACAGAGGAAAAAGCGTTGAAATGCCACTCATTTTACGCGGCTGTGTTATGTTTTTGATGTCCGTGGTCGATTTTTGGATATTTGTCATGTTAAAGTACTTATTTAAGATCGTTATTAACCAAAATGCATGCGGGTCCATTTCGATATCTTTGCGCGGGGGTGGTTGTTCAAGAGTAATTTGTCTTTCGGGCGTGGACTGTCAAGTGGTTATATAATTACCATATAAATCATGACCAATAATTAACAACTTTCAATGTGAATGGAAAATGAACTCACGAAAATGGACCAACTTTAGTTAATGATTTAGGTTAGACATATAATTATAACAGTTTACCAATAGGTTTCAACGACGCATCAAATTAATTTACTAAAACGGTCAATTACTTAATTTATTCATGCAATTACTGATAGATACCGTGGGATGGAATCAAACGGGAGTAGCGTAGCAAAGTAATAGTTGAATCACGATGTAATATCGAGACCATCGCTATGAATTGACAAAAAGAATCACGTAACTATGATATATAGCTGTCTTCATATCTACTGATCATATGGTTATGAACACACGACACCCTGGGTTTCTGTTTCGTTATCAAGCTCGAGGTGTACTTAAAATTGATTTTGATAAGGGCGCCCAGCTAACATTGGTAAAGAAAACCCGAATAGCCCCATCAGAATCTGTACTTATTACTTTTGCTGATTTTCTAGTACAGAGATTCTAAGCGTAAAGAATAATGAACATCTATTAATTAGCAAAAATATAACTAATAACTCAAGAACAAAGATAGTGGAGGGAGAAGCATACCGTTTCGTGCCTCATAACCATTATCAATTTATGGTCAATATCTTTTAATCAATTAAATCAATTATAATTTAATCAGTAATCACATGCCAATGATTTTTTATTTTTTTTATTTTATTTTTATATGTTGTACACAGCATTGAATGTTATGATAATTTTTCTTTATTATTGTTCTGAATTACTTATTCATTGTATGTAGGAATTCTAATTTCAATAATTTCAAAATATGTTATGTAAAGCCGTTTTCTGTGCATGTGGTGTTAACCTGTAATTAATTGTTGCACTTGTAAATGTTGGGTAAGTAATAGATGATATAACAACAAAATCTCTAATATTAACCTATAATTTTATTTAATATAGCGATTAGTTAATATAATGAACGATTGATATAATTTTAAAATTACTAATTGTTATAAGCATAACATACATTAAATATAACATCGTTTGACATAACATACATTAAGTATAAAATCGTTTGACATACCACTCAAAAGATATAAAACTTATTTGGTCTATATGATGAAATGAGTTCTATCGTAGTTATAGGTAATAGTAACCTAAGTAGATATTAAACATAACTAGTACCTAACTGATCCACCTGCGCTAAGATAGGTCGACGGAGCCCCGCTTCGCGGGGCTCCTATTCTGGGTGGTTTAAAAAAAATAACCACGAAGGCTAAGACGGGAGCTCCGCTCCGCTTCGCTCCCGCCTTAGCCTTCTAACCTAACCTATCCGAGTCGGGGTACTCTGAGTCGGGGTGTTAACACTGTTAACATGACGTTTTTTATATATATTAAACGCTAGACCTAATGATTTTCGATTAAATAAATAATATACATATTAAACGTTAGACCAAATGATTTTCAATTACATAAACGTTATATCAAACAACGTTATACTAATTAAGTTTTAGAATAAATAAATGTTATATGTAATGAAATTATATCAACAGTTGGTACATCTCACGTGGATTATATCTTATGAACGATAATAAAATGAAATTAGACCAAATGAGTTTATACGTTATGAGACGCACCCGTAAATGTTACTCTAGTCATTAAATCAGAAATGTATATAGTGTAAACAATTGTTGGCTAACCTAAATAAATAACAACTAGATACGTTTTGTAATTGAAAGGCTTTCTCTATTTGTGTAGTAGATTCCTTATCCAAAAACCAATCGGTCCGCATAAGCATTGTATTTATCTCTCAAATGTTCAATGGCGCTCACACCCATATCTACTATATGATATTTCACATACACAGTGTAGGTACCTACACTTGCGCAAACATAAGACTGGTACAGATAGCCATAGGGCTGCCTTGTAAGCAAATAACGAAATAATGGTAATTATAAAACACTTTTTGCTCGTTTACTTTCTTATAAACACAGGTCAGTAGGCCTAAGCGCCAATGCCTGAACTCCTCTTTCTGCATACTTGTTTCTTAACTCATGAAAATGAACAATTTCTACTACGGGACCAGCTGTGAAATATGAAAAAAATCATCTGTTCCCTACATATTGTCGAGTTATGCGATCATAAATTATGGAGCAGCTTTTTTTCATGAATTCATTGTCCCTCGTTTATCCTATCACCCTGTATACATTAAGGTAAGCAAAACATCTCATTTTTGCATTTAGGACCAATTTATTATCTTACGTAGTCGTTGTGCCATGAATTAAATAACGAAGTCAATAATGTATAGAGGTATGAGGAACAGGGTGTAAGTTTCACTCATCGTCCATAGAAGAGAGTGTTGGGTCTGAAGGGCAACTATCCGAGGATTGATGTCGGGACGATGTATATAATTATGCTAGTCGCGCGGTAAACTTCGCTTGCGCGATGCAGGATTTAACGTGACGTCAGTGTGATGCGTAGTTCGGATGTAGCAATGTAGATTCCGCGACAAATGAATTGTCTACAAATTCGTGCTCTATTGTAGTGCGTCTCCCATTTTCTCAATTGTCTCCGGCGTACTATAGGCCATAATACCACCTAGTTGACGCCTAATACTTTACAACGGGTTGACCTATTCTCATAGTTCGTGCCGATACGGGAGAGGGATTCTGACAGGGGAAACGGTGTTTGCGTCTATCTAATGGCGGTCGCACACGCTTTACGGCCTATCGATGAGGTTTATCTGTGCAGGTGTGCCTGCGCAGGTAGACCGTAGCGAGTACTGGAATAGATGTGTGCAGTTTTTTGAACTTGCGCAGCGACATTAGCAAAATCGAGAAACAATTCTTTCGAGTGACACCCTGCAGTGAAGCTGGTGCATAAGTATTTGCTTGAGAGCAGCACGTGGAAGCACTCAACCACCCTGAAAAAATGCAGTCGCTGTGGCCAAATTCGCAAAGTGGCATTATAGTCATCATCGTCATGTGCATGACTTCTCTTCCGGACTATCGGAGCGATCCATACACACTACGACATGTAGGTCTACCTATGCAGTAACATATGCACAGGTAGACCGTAGCATGTATGGCTTACATAAAAGTGAACTTGCCAACCCTAGGTACAACGTCATGATACAGATCATTATATCACCAGTCAGATCTAACGCGTTGGTGTCTTTGTAACTAGGTTGTTAATTGTGTCTGCGCTGGTAAAAAAAAAAACATTGTATTTAATAAAGTCAAGGGCGTATGCAAACTAATAGATAAGCGGGCTAAGATTAATTATTTTAATTATATGTCTTTTTTATTCGCACTGTAACACATACCGTTTGTTATATCGTGGTGAGTGTCAAATAGGTACCTAATCATAATGCTGCGAAAGTAAGGTGGGAGTTTCCAGTACACGGAGCAAGAACATTGTGACATTTAACTTCAATATTCATTTTATAATTTAAAAAATAATGTAGGTACCTTCTGTATTCCATAAATATGTTAGTGTTATACAAAGCTTGCTCGACCTACCAGTGTGCCACATCCTCAGTGTAAAAGTATGTTTCGATGATAGCTATGTCAGAAATTAGATAATTAACATGGAATAAAATGCATTATAATTTATTGTTTTTACAGGTAGCTTACAAGTCTTTTTTTTTACAAGTCTTTTTACAACACTTAAAGAACGCTGGTATAATAGGTTGGGGAAAAAGTTTCTTCGCATTTTTTAAGAAAATTCAAAACATTTTTTAATATAGTTTATTTACATTTAACTAAAGTTTGTAGGTACCATTTTGTTCGATAACTTTTTGGCATCTTGTAGGTATGGACATGATCCCATTGCTATAGAAATTTTGGGACTTCTGGTGAAAATACCGCGACAAGTGGTTTTGGCAGTCCTCTCGTGATGTTAACCTGACACTGCCTAAAGAATTCTGAAGAGACCGAAACAGGTGGAAATCTGAAGGTGCAAGGTCAGGACTATACGGCGGATGCATTAACACCTCCCAGCCAAACTATCTTACGTTTTTGCTGAGTGGCTAAAGATGTGTGAGGTCTAGCGTTATCATGATGAAAAACCACACCCCTTCTGTTGATTAATTCCGGCCGCTTTCTGTCAACTTCTTGCTTTAATCTCATCAGTTGTTCGCAGTAGAGTTCAGAATCGATGGTCCTGCCTGGTGGTAACAGCTCATAATGAATAATGCCCTTCCAATCCCACCACACACACAGCATCACCTTGTTGCGAGTTAACCCGGGTTTCGCCACAGTCTGTGAAGCCTGACCGGCCTTTGACCACGACCTTTTCCGCACGTTCTTGTCATACGTGATCCACTTTTCATCACCAGTCATCAGCTTCTTCAAAAATGGTTCGGTTTCATTACGTCGTAATAAAGAATCACAAATGAGTACACGGTTCATTAGGTTTCTTTCAGCGAGCTCGTGAGGTACCCAAATGTCGAGCTTTTTTGTGTACCCAGTTTTTTTCAAATGCGCCAAAACTGTTTTGTGGTCAATTTCCAGTTCTTCAGCTACGTCGTAACTACCGATCTTGCTCCACTTTTTCAAAAATGGCATCCATTTTATCCGTAATAGGGCGACCAGAGCGACGTGCATCTTTGACATCAAAATTTCCGGATTGAAAACGCTTAAACCAAATTTGTGCTACTCTCACAGACATTACACTAGGTCCATAAACATCGCAAATTTTTTTCGCGGCTTGTATTGCATTTTTACCTTTTTTGTAGTAAAATTTTAAAATGTATCGAATTTCTTCATTAGATTCACTCTTCTTGACGGTACGAAATACAAATGAAAATCACACATTTTCCTAATTTGAATTTGGAATTATGTTCTTTAAAATTTAAACTTTGAATGATACCAAAACCAGCCAGATACAAATAGTATAGCCAAAGAGATTTTATTACAAGTTCATACATACTATAATGCGAAAAGACTTTTTCCCCAACCTAATACATTTGCCCAGGGTACTGGCATTATTTTATAACTGTTGTTTGTCGCACGCTTATCTGCCAAAGGATCTTTTTTTTTTTTTTGTGGATGGGAAATCATCAAATAACTTCTCCCGCTGTGGGTGGAGCGGGAGGGCGTGTCAGACTTCTACTGACTAAAACCCACCCGTGTTCCTTCAGTTGCCTGTGCCAGCGCCACGGTAACTCTCTCGAACAACCCGCAACCCTAGCGGGCATCGGCCCTAGCGGACCCCTTCAGCTAGTGCTGACATCTCTTTGAGGCGCGCGTGGAACACAACGCGCCGTCGACCCGGGCCTGGTCCTCACCGGACGGCGAGCTACCCACTACTCACCGTCCGCAAGCCCGCGACTACGGTGGCCGGGAATCGGCTATCAATTCCCGCCGCCCAGGGCGTCTCCTGCGGCGACTGAGGGCGTGAGGCTGCCTCTCCCTCACGCGTTCCGCCTCCTCCTTCGCGAGCATTACCGCTTCGCAGAAGAAGGTGACGGCCTCCCATGCACTCTCGCTCCGCACCATGGCCTGGACCAGGCTCGGACGCGAGAGATCGCCGCCGCCGATCGCCTCCGTGAGAACACGGCGGTGCTCTGCCCAAGCCGGACAGACCTCCACTGTATGCTCCACCGTGTCCTCTGGGCGATCCACACAATGGTGACACCCGGGCGTTTCCTCCCGCCTTATGCGAAACAGGAACCTCCCGAAACAACCGTGTCCGGTGAGGACCTGCGTCAGGCGGAAGGTGAGGACGCCGTGGCGCCTCTCTAACCACTCCTCAAAGAGGGGACTTATCGCCGCAATTGTGGCGTGCCCAGTCTGCCAAAGGATCTGCAAAAAGTACTCTGTGATGATTAAAACTATTGTAGTTGCTATTGTAAAGTCTAGTGACATAAATAAAATAAGTCTAGTGACATAACAGATAAAGCGAACTACAGACCAATCTCCTTAGCCACGATTGCGGCTAAAGTTTTTGACTCTTTGTTGAACAACATTTTTAAGAATAATGTCAAACTCCACGATGCTCAACATGGGTTTAGGGAGGGCTTATCTACTGAAACTGGAATTGAATGTCTAAAAAAGACTGTAAAATATTATATAACGTGTTTTTTTTATATAGGTACCATAACTCTAGGGTATTAATGAGACCATCATTTTGAACAACTTTACTATGCGACCAAACTTGAAATCGCGAAAAAAAATCAGCAGTTCCCTACATTTTGACGAGTTTTGCCAACATAAAAATGTATAGGACAGCTGATTTTTTTTTTGCGATTTCAGGTTTGGTCCGCTAGTAAAAGTTGTTAAAAATGATAGTCTCATTAATACCCTAGAGTTATGGTAAACTTTTTCAGTTCGCAGCGCACTTACAGGATTAGTATATTGTCTCTAGTCGCTAGTCGCTGTCGCTAGTCGAAACAGGGTGCAATGATACTAGGTAGATAGCCACATTTTGTAGTTTCCGGATAATGGTAAACAAGAGCACCTCAAGGCTCTGGACTCTATAAATCTCACTAGGGCGCCACGGCGCACTCTTTGGGAACCCCTGCCCTAGAAATATGGTGTATAAAAAATAATACGTTGTATATGCAACCAGACTCCGGTTTTTGTTGTTTCTTGGATATGTCAAAGGCATTCGATATGGGTCTTATGACAAGTTATAGTCTAAGCTGTGTGACGCAAATGTACCTAGTGAGTTGATGAGTATTTTTAAATACTGGTACACACATAAAGTTGATTGTGTCAAGTGGGCAAAATGAACTGTTGGATGAGTATGTGATGGAATGTGGAGTTAGGCAGGGTGGATTAAGCTCCCCCGCCATGTTTAATTTATATATAAATGAGCTGATTGTTGAGCTCAGGAGTTTGCATGCTGGCTGCTACATAGATGGGGTAGCTTTTAATAACATTAGCTACGCTCATGACATGGCGCTGATGAGCCCGTCTATGGCAGATCTTAGAAAGTTGCTTAAAGTTTGTGAGTGTTACGCGAAGGATCACGGTTTGACATATAACACCGACAAAAGTCAGTTGCTTATTTTTAAGGCGGCCAATATAGGTGCACAGAGCTACCAACTGTCAGTATATATGGTGGTGTCCTGAACCGTGTTCTTCAGTTTAAATATCTAGGGCATATTGTAGCAGAGGATTTGGAGGATTTGACCATCTAGATGTAGGCTGGGAGCGAAGAGCAAAGTCAAAAGTTTAGTCATTTATTCAAACTAGGCCGAGAACAAGAACTTTTCTAACGTCAAAATGACGTAAGAGAGTCCCCCAAAACGCCCTTCACCACTTCCTAGTGCTTTAGCAGGGGAGAAGAAGTGGCGCAACAATCTCCCCAGCAGCACTAGCAGTGAGATGTAATATGGTGATTCATGCTGCTCGAGTGCTACTCTTGTAGGCTTTCACTCAAAAATCTGTTAATGCTCTTCGCATTTAGTACAAATAAGTACAAGTTATTAATGCATTCAGGATAATGTTGGGGCTGCCACGCTTTTGTAGTGCCTATGTTCGCGGACGCGGAAACTGACGGCTTAGCTGCGATCAGACGCAAGCGTGCAGCATCCCTGTTGCGCAGGGTACGTGCTAGCTTCAACAGTCTCCTGATTGTCATTGCTAGCAAACTTTATTGCCGTATCGTTTGCTATTTAATCCAGCTGCATGTACCTGTTAAAAAGGGCCTTCGTTGGTTTTTCATTTGTTGGGCAGCTGGATTAAGGGCTTGATTTATCAAGCCCCTAATCCAGCTGCCCAAAACCTAGAGCCCAATCACCTTCGGTGTGACTGATAAACCAGATACTCCGCCAGAAAGAACACATGGCATATCATCCGGCAGGCGCGTATCAGCCACACCTTGGTCCGGTCGGTATGAACCCACCTTTCATCGCTCTGGAAGGTGCGATTCTGAGTGTATCGCTCTTCTCGCCGCTTATACCTACGAATACGGTTCGCCCATGTATACACTTTCTGCTTCACGAAGTCGATGCGCTCTGTGATACGGGATATGTTATTATCATATCTTCAACCTATCTCAGCTCCCCAGGGTCCCGGACCTTTGGAAGGCGTACGAGAGACTCGCAGACGCCCGTTAGACGCTTTTTATGAAATGAGGCACCAACCGACGATTATCCCTGTACGCACTATGCAAGTGCACCCAAGGATAACCCCCGGTTGGTGTAAGACTACTGCAAGATATTACTATTTCAAGATTTGCAAACAAACATATTTGAATATTTGTTTGGGCGGCTAAAGTGGACGGGCTACCCAGAACTGTGAAAGAACCTTTGCCTGTTCAATGTTTTATTATACACGGAAAAAATGGCAGGGTGTAATTTGCACACTCAATAATGGGCCCCCGGAAGCTGTCGCTAGCACTTAAAGTAGCGACAAGGGGGCAACATATTCAGAGGTGCTTGAGGAGTGGAGAGGTATTCCACGAGTATCAGGACAATCCTAGAGCCTGGAAGATGGTCAAGATCTCTACTAGCACTTATTGTAATACTTCCTTCCTCAAAGCACGTTTGCTCTTGCGAATCCGGCCGGCGACTCAAGCCGGCCAATAAATACAAGAATGAGGTGGGAGCTCTGTTCCTCGTCAGTGTTTACTCCAGCCGATCAATAAAGGCAAGCCAGAGATGAGGAACCAGATTTCTCCCGGGAGATAGAGTCCGTGGGGTCACTACTGCCCA
This sequence comes from Dicycla oo, assembly GCA_948252095.1. Taxonomy (NCBI): domain Eukaryota; kingdom Metazoa; phylum Arthropoda; class Insecta; order Lepidoptera; family Noctuidae; genus Dicycla; species Dicycla oo. The sequence goes on from OX411711.1 coordinate 21,817,968, forward strand.
ACAGCTCGCCACATGCAGCCCTGCGGGTATTCTGTAACTATCTTGGTCTGGCTCCTCATACTAGATCTGTTCCGGAAAATTAAATTCTACTGGCACAGACCACAGGTGGCAGAGACTTCGAAGCGAGCAAGCCTCACCACGACGTCAATGTAGAGATACGGCAGTGTTATTACAAAGTAAAGCTAGTCCAAATAAAAAAATAAAAAAATCGGCCAAGTGCGTGTCGGAGCAGGCACAGTTGAGATGAATTTATCCCAAGAACGAACTTAGCATTGTAATTGAAAAACGTGATCTCCCATACATTCCAACTGCAAATGTAAGTTTGTACGCACAATATTGAGATATTTACCATGTTATTTTGTGACCATAGATTTCTTATAGGTTGCCTGTAATCTATAGGTGTAGAACTATCTACTGATCTTTTTTTTTTTTCAAAATTTTAGGCTCAGTAGTTTCGGAGATAAGGCCAAGGGGAATGGCCAATTTTCGTCTATTTTCTTAAATATCTTTAAAACAATATATTTTAAAATTATACAAAAAATATGTTTGAGACCCTCACAGTAAGACCTTTCATTTAATATATCAAACGGTACAGTTTGCAAAACTTTTTTTTATTTTCTTATTTACCCCCAAATATTGACTCCAATATTAAAATTCATTTATATACGTTACATGTCTGTGTTTGTGGGTCACAAAAATTCATATGTGTACCAAATTTCATCTAAAACGGTTTATTAGATTCGTAGCAAATTGATTGGCTGTGACAGACGGACAGAGAGACATACACACGAGTGATCCTCTAAGGGTTCCGTTTTTTTCTTTTGAGGTACGGAACCCTAAAAAGTATGTCTGTAACATTCTCCTAGGCTGTATAATAATTAAGAAAAAAAGAATATTCTAGTGTGAACATACAGAAAACTAAACTACACTCATGATGCACCCAAGTCACCCAAGAAACTATGCTAATCAAAACAACATCCCAATTTCACAAAACACAGTCAATAACAAGTCATGGCCGTCATTACAATGTACGACAGAAGAATGGCCGGTCGTGTCCGCTTGCGATCCGGAAGTCGAAGTGAACCACAATGCCAGCACCTTGACCACGCCCAACAGTCCAAGGTCTAAGAAATTAAACATGGAGAAAAAACTGCCACCTACTAAGATTGTCGAATTAGCCAACTAGTTATTCATATTAGTTCAGACACAATGAGCTTCCGTTTTTTTTTTAATTGGTTTTAATTTTAAGGGGCGTTTCAGTTTGAAATCAATTAATTTGTTGATCTAAAATTAAAATAAGCATAGAATAAGATAAATAGGTACTTACCTATAATAGTTCGAATATGCTTTCATGAATATGCTGAATTTTTTTACTAATGATTCCGCTTTATTAAGTTAAAGGTTGGCGATTTACTTTCGTGCGAATCTGATAGTGTTAAAATATTCTGCATAAAGCATGCACACATTAGCGATCGTTACAGTAGGTACCTAGTTTTAGTACTTTTAGTGCATGTGTTTACGTGACTAATGTAGGTAGTTGACTCATTTAAAAAAAAAAAACGGCTGTTCCTCTCACAGAAATCTGGAATGTTTTTGAAATCAGTCATTCTGCTAATCTTAGATACGCCTACTTACAGTTTTTTGCAAGCTTCAATCAAAACTTAGTTCGATGAACTGTATCTTCGGGAATAGATTTTTGATTATAATTAATGTATTTTTTTCGCATTAAAGAATTTTGATTGTTGCACTGTGAGTATGTACATTCAAACTCATTTGGACTTCTGACCTCGCGATTCGCCCTCACCGATGGGTTGTAGCTTCCGCTATGTGCAATGTGCACTTTCACCAAGCTTTTATGAATACTTGGTACTTTATGATACAGATTACACAAAGCAAACAAAGAGAACACTGATAAAAGAAAGGGGTTTGACGTCACTGAAGGGGCGTCAACACCATATTATAGGTCAAGACCACGGCACTGAACCCTAGCAAATGAAATTAATTAAATGAAAAGCGTTTATTCGTGGTAACGTCCTAAGTATTGCAAACAATTTTACTATTCAAAAGAGAGAGAAAAGTCATATTTTTTACATGCTCGCTCTCGACACTCATTTATTAAAACGAAATAAGGAAAATGTATTTTCTAGTAGGAGAAAGATAAACCGAGTGACATTTGAAATGAGGTTTGTACATACATCATTGTGCATTCTCATGCAGCTCTGAGTCAACGACCCGACACCTGCGCCAGTGTGCGCAGGGCTGAATCTAAAAGCCTCGAGTTTCTTCTAGACATGGCAAAAGTCTAATGTAGGGCTTGAAATAACTTATCGCATTCGCCGAGAACAGAGTGTTTGTGCTTAGAATATTTATTAGTTGTCGAGGTACAATATTTATTTCTTTATTAGGTCTTTCGAGTTTCTTGGGAGCTGTCAGGTTGGCATGTTTTTTATTCAAAACTATTTTATCAAGTCGAGGGAAAAAATTAATTATAAGTTGTAAGATTTAAAGAAAGAAAGATAGATAGAAAGAAATAAAACATGTTTATTCGGCACATGCCATAAGTGCACACTACAATGGCAAGAGAGAATACTGATTTAATTGGAAGTTTGGTTAGACGCTACTTAGGTTTTAGAACTAGAATCCCGAGAATTATTTTAATCTTGCTGACCTGACAGACATTGTTCTGACATTCGTAAAAACTGCCTATAGAAAATGCACTTTGAGTTTCCCAATTTTTTTCATTTTTTCTGGCAACTTTTTAAAGATTTTTCTTGCCGTAAGAACCTGATTCGGACTATTACAAACAATTTAAAACAAAAATTTGGCAAATCGGTCCAGGCGTTCTGAAGTGATGCGCTTACCAACGAACAGCATTTCATTTTTATTGTATACTAGTTTTTGCCCGCAGCTTCGCTCCCGTGAACTGACTACTCTACCCTATCCTACCCTACTCTACCCAACTCTCCCCTACTATACCCTAATTTTTTTTCTTCATAAGAACCTTCTCCTGACAATAACAAACACAACAAAAAAAGAATTAGCGAAATCGGTTCAGTTATTCTCGAGTTTTGCGCTTACCAACACATTTTGCGATTCATTTTTATATATAAGAAGATAAGCTGTTAAAAAAAATTACAAACTTTAAGAGGTGCTTTAGTTAGACCATCGAACTCAATAACTTTTACTATGGGTTCAACTTTGAAATCGCAAAAAAAAACAGCTGTCCCATACATTCTAGAACAGTAGGTATTAAACTAACTTAATTAATTACTTATTAAACTTTATTAAGTAACATTCGATTTTTTTTCGCGATTTCCAAGTTGGTCCTATAATAAAAGTTATTCAGTTCGATGATCTAAAGCACCTCTTAATGTTTGTAAAGTTAATTTGTTACCATCCTATAGGTATAGATTTCAAAAAGTGGTTTACACCAAGTAAGTAGGTAAGGTAGCTGGAACAGACTGGACGTGGAAGGCGGAGGGTGTTGGGCGCAGTCTGGGAGAGACCTATATCAGGCAGTGGATTGCAATAGGCCGAGTTGATTGAGGTACCTATATCAAATATAACATTACCTTAAAACTGTCAATCCTAGCCTTTTCCCAACTATGTATGTTGGGGTCGGCTTCCAGTCTAATCGGATGCAGCTGAATACCAGTATTTAACATGGAGCGACTGCCTATCTGACCTCCACAACCCTGTTACTGGGTAATACGATACCCCTTGGTAAGACTGGTTGTCAGACTTTCGGGCTTCTGACGACCCGTAACGACTGTCAAAGATCCACGAATGACAGCCGGGACCAACGGCTTAACATGCTTTCCGAGGCACGGAGGAGTCTCGGTATGTAAAGATAGTCACCCATCTACGGACCAACCCCGGCAAGCGTAGCTTAACCTGATGGATCGACCCGTGCGGCTTGTAATTACTTAGCCACGAGCTCCTCCTTATTAGCTTAAAACAGTATTTTATTAAAACCCTGTCTTCAAATTATTACTGCCTATAGGTATGTAAAAGTTATCAGGATAATTCAAATTCCAAACCCGTCCATTATAAATTGAAAATATGTTAGTGTGAGATAATATGGTAAAAGAATGAATGCTATTCAATTGGATTCATCATGGCATGCATGCTTATGCAATCAAGTTGTCAGTTGTCAAGTGTGACCATTACCCTAATGGCCCTTTGTGAATTCTGACCATATTTCTGCATGACCTGAATCTGTTGATGTCACGTCAAAAACTGTACTTTATGGGTAGAATTTCTGAAACCTTTATTGTTTTTGGGTATACATATAGAACCGAGCTAGTCTAACCGTAGGTCCGTTAGCTCAATTGTAGGCCATAATCTTACTTATATGAAAAAATAGTCGGGATAATCCCGGACCAATGGGTTATTATTATTTTAAAATGTCTGACACATCTCGGGACACTAGTAGCGGACCTTTGCAAGGCGTACGTATTATTATTAAAGGATAAAAACTTTGAGATTTGGTCTTTAGTAGAGATTTTTTTCGTAAGCTTTGGATATTATTTTTAATACCTCCTAATCTAAGTTAGCAAGATCTATGACTGAAAGTAATTTGTGTATTATAAAATACGAGTATTATAGGGAACTATATTATATTATACTGTACAAAGGCTCGCTCGCAAATTATAGACTATTTACGACGACCTCAAGATTTTGTTCTCTCGATGTGGCAACAGATAATTATTTGACGATCTTATAGTCTAGGATCGTAGATAACCGAGACGCATAATAACTACTTAGATCAGACGAGATCGAGACAAAATACCTACTTGCAATCGATTTTTAAATTAGAACACGTTAACAAGGCATCCTTTCTTAACTTGTGAAGGTTTCAAGGCAACCAACCTGCTCATAACTAAGGAGGTTGGTTATGTACTTCAGTAATAAAAGCCTGCAATACATTTTTTCGCCTGAATTACTTACCTAATTGCCTCAATTTATTATGATAAAGCTAAAGGCCCTTACTAATAAAGGTTTACACACGAGTTATACTGGAGTTATAACACTTGTGGCCCTTTTAAAAATCGTTTGGTATAACTCCGGTATAAGTCGTGTGTAAATCTTTATTAGTAAGGCTGAAAAACTTTTTAGAAGAGATAATAGGTATACATTTATACAATACATTTCAGAGATGCAGTACCGTTATTTTTGTTTTCATCACACGCAAAGTTAATATTAGGTCTCGATCAGATACATAATAAAGCCTTAACCGTACAAAATTATTATAAATTGGATTTTACTAGATTGTTGACCATGGGTGACAGTCTTTACATACCAAGACCTCTCCGTGCCTTGGAAAGCACGTCAAGCCGTTGGTCCCGGCTGTCATTCGTGGATCTTTGACAGTCATTACGGATCGTCAGAAGCCCGAAAGTCTGATAACCAGTCTTACCAAGGGGTATCGTATTACCCAGTTATTGGGTTGTGGAGGTCAGATAGGCAGTCGCTACGTGTAAACGGGTATTCAGCTGCATCCGGTTAGACTGGAAGCCGACCCCAACATAATTGGGAAAAGGCATGCAGATGATCATGATGATGTTGATGTTGTGCGCTCGATTTAGATTACAAGAACCAAATGACCAAACAAGAATGTTACGAAGAATCCATACCAAATACCTACAATTTATTTTGAGATATTTTCGAAAGTACGAATTAAAAACCGGCCAAGTGCGTGTCGGACTACGCACAATGAAGGGTTCCTTAGTTAGAATGAATTTATCTCAAGAACAAACTTAACATTGTAGTTGAAAAACATGTTCTCCCATACATTCCAACTGCAAATGTAAATTTGTACACACAATATTGAGATATTTACCATGTTATTTTAAGACCATAGACTCCATATAAGTGTCCCTGCAATATATAGGTATAGAACTATTTTCTGTATTTCTTTCAAAATTTTAGGCTCAGCAGTTTCGGAGATAAGAGGGGGAATGGTAAATTTTCGTCTACTTTCTTAAATCACTTAAAAAATATATATTTTAAAATTATAAAAAAGATATATTTGAGACCCTCGCAGTAAGCCCTTTCATTTGATATGTCACACGGTACAGTTTGCAAAACTTTATTTTTTTATTTTTCTTATTTGCCCCCAAAATTGGACTCCATATTCAAAATTCATTTATTTACATTACTTTTTGGGATTTGGGTCACAAAAAATCATATGTGTGCCAAACTTCAACTTAATCTGTTCATTAAATTCGGAGAAAATTGGCTATGACAGACGGACAGACACACGAGTGATCCTATAAGGGTTCCGTTTTTTCCTTTTCTGGTACGGAACCCTAAAAAATAAAAAATAAAATTAAATGGCCAAAATGGTGCTCGATCACAAGTAAGACACGCAGTCTAAACTTTATGGTGCCTTTTGTCTTCTTGCTTTTTTTTTGCCCTGTGGTTATGATTCAAGTCATGCCCATCTTATGCAGCACCGCGTTGTTCACAAAACATGAGAGATCTGTAGTGCTATTCTGTAAAAATCTCACAGTGAAAACTTAGGTGAAGTGAGCTTGAAGTCACCTGAAATTTCATCTGATGCTTGGCATTGACACTACTGACAGTTCACTTCACCTAAGCATTCACGGTGAGATTTTCACAGTACAAAGCCTCTACAAAATCATGGCCCTATCTCTGCCAATTGGGAGAGTGCCCAGAAAGTTTAACCGTTGTACACATGTAACCCGTACCCGTATTTACGTATCTTGCAGAAGACTAGCGATAGCAAAATTTGCGCAATAATTGCTTTTCAATCGTAAATCGGTATTATGTATCAGCGATACGTCATACTAATTTGCGATTGACAAGCGATTGAAAGCAATTATTGCGCAAATTTTGCTTTCGCTAGGCTTCTGCAAGCCTGCAAGTCGCCGCCCCAACCGTCAAGCTTTTACGCAGCTTAAACTTCTATCATTACTACTAAATAAGGCATAATATCCTGTGTAATCTGGTGCCCGATGGATATTCTCGTCGAATAACTGATTCAAAACCATATATACTGTTTGGAAATCATTTTTTTGTGAGCGTCGATCGTCAGGATTCGGGAAACGTCAGAAGTTGACCGATGCCCTTTAGGAACATCTTATAGGAAATAATAACGATTTATGTAACCACTTAAACTTTGTTGACCTAAGAGCAAGTACAAACAGGGACACTAATTGTTCAGCAAATTGATACATGACAGTTGTGATTTGAATATACGGACAATCTAAGTTGGTATTCAATTTGCTTAACAATTAATGTTCCTGACTTTACATAGGTAAGTACATTTTCCCGATGCTAAATCCATTTTTAGTTACAGAATAGATTTAATTAATGCTCATGTAAATTGCCAGTAGTTTATACGTATAATTATTTAAGCAATGTAAGGCTTCGTTAAACGAAGGCCCAGTGACTAAGTAAGTTGGTACTGTAGTACGTGTACGGGGTTCTATTCTTTGGAAAAGAAGAGTCACCTAATCATGTTGATTTCTTCTCTAGGACCAGAGTGCTATTCGTAGTGAAAACTTAGGTGATGTGACGTTGAAGTGACCAGTGATTCCAACTTATGTTTGGGATTGACAATATTGACAGCTCCCTTCACCTAAGTTTTCATGGTGAGATTTTTACAGAATACGACTACTGGTGCTTAAAAGAAAGAAGACTAAAAATAAATATTATTCTACACAAACAAAACGCACATTACAAAAGTACAAGACAAAGAGTACACACGCAAAGCAGGCAAAAGCCTCTTGTTCAAGCAGTCTATAAGTTGACAATTTTGTCCATTGCTTGGTGTCAGGGCCAGGAATATTACCGGTTATTACTTTAGTATAGTGTTATCTATAGACCAAAGACAATTCACATTGCATCTGTGTTGCGCGTGTGTTGCGCCACTGGAAAATGACCAGCAAACGACAACAAACAATCAAAACATAAACAAAAAGCCGAATTGCAGAGTCGAGAAATAACTACTTTTATAACAAACAATGCGTCGCATCTGTGCAAGAACGGTTAAGTAAGTTGTCAATTTAATGAGCGTGGTAAGGACTAAGGAGCATGAAGGGTGACGCATGATTGCTTCGTCACTGGCTATCTAGACCACGGCGCCGTTCGGCTAGGTCTAGATAAGTGTCTGCCTTAATTAATTGGAAATTGATTATGTAAATGAGAATTGACATTCGACTGTGAGAATATGATTAGTCACCAGGGTCCGTTCAATAGCTAAGCCAAAAAAATATAAGGAAAGTAAGGACACTTACGATGAAATTAAGTAACAGGTAAAACAAGGGTACAAATTAGGGCCAAAGTTCGTAATAAGATTTTGTGTCTGAATAAACATTAATTTAATAGTAATAAATGTTATACCTAATTATGTAAGCAGTTACCTTTTTCTTAATTAGGGCTGCATCATACAACCGTTTTTTAACTTACTAATTAGTCTTTTCGAGATGGTAAAAGTAATCGGTATTCTAAATACCGTACACTCTGACCAATCAACTTTTTAGTTTTTAATGACAAATATACCGTCAACCGAAAACCAAACAGTTATGTAAGTCGATCGTTAGTTAAAGACCTTAATGGAGTCCCATTCATTGACATTCACGTCCATGTCACGGAATCGAACCCTATACTAACAGCTTTGCTGTTAGAGTACGCATGGCCGATTACCTAACACTTGCAATCAAAGTTCAACCGATCGCAAAATTATAAATATTAAGTAACAGATAAATATTTTTAAGTAATAAAATGCTAATGAAATAAGGAATACTCACGAGCAGTGTAAGAAGCTGGGTGGCCATGTTGCGCGCGCTTCGGCGAATGGTGGTGGAGTGTCGGCGCAGTGGCTGCGCAAGCGCGCCTTGCCAGCGGACAACGAACTACACGATGTATGGAAGTGACATTGCGTGCATTGATTGTTTACGTTGACGAGGTAATTACATCGACACAATCATCTTATTATTAAGTGAGAACAGATCAAGTAAAGTTGAAGGTACAACGAAGAAAAAGAAAGATCATACGTTTATTTACGGTAAACATGACGCAAAGAAAGAACACAAACACGAAAAGAACAAGTTGGCAACTAGCATGTTCGACTTGCTGCATATGCATAATTGGAGCTAAGCAATGAAGCTTAGCTTAGTTAGCATACTGAAGTACGAGTGGTAAAATCTGTAAATGAAAAAAAAAAAAACATCTACTCTCATACGTCTAGTCAGTCGGCGAAACCCTATAACTAACCGCAGCACTAAGGGGTATTTAGGCGATCTAGCTGGCCATTAATCAAATTCCAAAATAGTGAAATCCAGACAAACGAATACCTGTGTTACAAAATACAACGACTGGGCCACACAAAGAATGCGTATGCGCGCCCCTCCACCCGCGCGGCTGCCTGTAACGACAGTCGACTCTCGATCGTTTATCTAAGTGCGCGCTTGTGTCATTCGCAACAGATATTTTTCAATATTTTCGAAGTTGTTTTATATAATTTGTGTTACTTTCCTGAAAGATTTTGTGTTAAATATGGCAGAAGCAGGTATGTAAGAATATATTAGTAATACTTTTATCATCACAACAATGTTTGTTCCTATTTTTTTTTATTTTACTGATAAGAGAAATTTATTATATATTCTTAACAATTTTTTTTACAAAGATTGTAGGATTAGTTGTACATCAGGGTGCGTCCCGGCTCTCTTTTCAAAGTATATTGGTAGCCCCATGTCACTATTTTCTAGAAAAGTAGTAATCCGTTCCGACTTGGTCCGATTTCATGAAATATCACAACATGTTAAAAAGCAATACAGTATGGAAATAAAAGGTTTTTTTGTTTGTCCGGGCTAATTTTTGAAAATACTGAACTGATTTTGAGGGGACTTTGTTTGTCTAGTTTGGGGTCTTTTCAGAGAGTAATTGAGAGCACTTTTTATTTCAGGTCCTTCAGATGTAAGACTATTAACCAGAAAATACATTTTTGAGAAAATGCAACAGCAAGACCTACCTGATTTCAATAAAAAACTTGAATTTATGGAGAATTACCTTGTAAATTTGGACCAATATTCCCCGGAGCAAATAAATGAAATAAAACACAAATTTTCATATGTAAAATCAGAATTAAAAAGAAGATGGAAGGCTTCAACTTATAAACTTGATAACTTTCTTACGAAAAATCGTGATTGGCTACAGGGCACTTTCGAATTACCAAAAGTTAGTAGGTCGACCAGCCGACCAGGTCGGCCAGTAAAAACCTTTGAAAGCTCTAGTGAGAGGACAAAAAGAAGAAAGACAGAGGAGCTTCGAGGTGCCGACCTTGATGTTCTTACCCATGCCACTCAATCTAAATTATATAGCATGGGAAAAAGAGACGCCTCTCTCGTATTAAAAGAAATGAATGTCTCTCCAAGGCGTGCATCTAAGTACAAGAAAGCATTTTTTTTAAAAGATGTTACAAAAATGCTTAGTTCCTTTGAAACCCTTGCTATGATTGTAGAGGCGGGTCTTACGAGAAGACAATACGAAATAATAAGAGGTACTAACAAGAAAATGTTTCCAAGCTATAATTTGATTCAGAAAGCAAAATCAGAGTGTTACCCCGATAAGTCAGGATATAGAGTAACAGAAACTTGCGCTGAAGTGAGACTAGATAGCTTGCTAGAGCATACTAATAAAAGGCTGTAATTTAGATGTGCTTAACTGATTACTTTTGACTTCTGATCCTCTTTTGTCCGCGAGAAGACCCAAAAGAATTAAAAAGACAAAACCCTTCCTGCAAAAAACAATAAATTATTGGTATCAGCACAACCTCATCCTGATTCCGAATCTGAAGAAACAGAATCTTCGTGTTCCGAATCTTCAGAAACTTAACCCTAGAGTAATCGCGCCTTTCCGTGAAACGCGAGTGATCGCGTGGGGAGCATTTTGCCGCCCATACTTAATATGATTTTTTTTAGTAAATAGGAGTTATATCATTTTATATTTATATTTAAAGGATAGAATAAAACATAAATTATCAGAATGAGAAACATTTATTAAAGTTTTATACTTAAAATTTAGAAAATAATGGTTTGGGAGATCTTAGGTAAAATTTCTTGGTCTTTTGCAACCTCTTCACAATTATTTATATAAAAAAAACAAAAGTTAAACTTAATAGCTAATTTACATGTTTTCATCATCTACAACCTGTATTTCAGCAAAACAATCACGACACATGTACATGCAGTGTTCGTTGCACAGTAACTTTGCACACCTATTGCACCCTTTTTTCGTCCTTCTATTTTTCTTGGACGGACATACTGCGCATATACCTTCTCTACCTGAGGGTATATTTTGATGATCCGATGGCACAAATCGGGCGATTTGGTTTCTCAGTTGTTTGTGCAATGTGTTTACGTTGGATCTTCTAATGATATGTGGTCTAGTCATCGCCAGGGCAATTTATAAAAAATTATTAAATAAACTGAGCAAAACAAAACAAAAACACAACGTCTAATAATTAATCAAAACAAACCAAAAATCAATTTTAATACGATATTTACTTCAAAACAATACTATACGCAATGAAATCTATTAATATTTTAACTATAGAAAAAAACCAGACCCACAAATTTTACTTACGTGAGTAGTCGCGCAGTGAGCAATTTGCCGTCAAACGCGACACACCTACGACAACCTTTGTTTCCTGCGGTCATCCGCGCACTGAATTCACTCTAATTTCTAAAACAAGGAGGTGAGGAACGGGGGGGCAGCTACTGGGACGCTTGACCACGACAAATGCATCGTGTACAAAATAATACGAATATTGTGCCGCGAGCGGCAAAATGCTCATAGCGCGAGCACTCTAGGGTTAATGTCTGTAATCAAACTGTATTTATTATAAAAAAGTTAAAATAATTATGCATGTTTCTTGTCTTTGTAGCGTAATATTTAGTGCACAGTGAATTTTATGTAAATTAGGTACTTGGTTTTATGTAAAATTGTAGTTGTTATCGTTTATTCACATGTTTTCATAATTTTTATATCTTTGATTACGTTAATACATACTTATGTCGATTACACAGCATAAATCTGGTTTTATTTACCCAACACATCGCAGTTAGGCGCAGAAAGCTTTAGTAATCGGTTTCAGAACCAATTAGTAACGTAGATAATTTCGACCAACTAGATCGTTAAAATATCCCATAGTGCGCAGGTGACAAGACATTAAAAAACTGTTGTGTTTTTGTGTCCACATCTCAGCTATGGTGTAGAGTGATAAGGTTCACCTGTACTTATGAAGAAAGAAGAGTTAGACAGAGGATCTCTAAAGACAGACAAATATACAGTTTTTATGCGTAGAAAAGATCATGTTTTTATGAATGAACAAGACAAATTCGACACGCTCTAGCTAAAAGGCTATGCATATTAAAATATGTCTATCTCCTCGTTCATTGGTCCATTGATTGCAGACATCTCACAGGTTGGCCGTGACCGATTTTAGTAAAATACCTATACTTGCGATGATACAGTGTAGGCAAATGAATCTATGTTTGCAGATTCTATTTTCACTTCTCCAGTTAACGATTACTTGATTAAATGTCACCTTCAACTTTAGGCCTAGCTTCATTTACGTATATATAATATGTGGTAGTTCGGGACTACTGGTTTTCGTTTTGAACACTACTTTTGATCTTCTAAATTCTGCAAGGTTGTAAAAGCTTACTTTACGTCAATATCTGTATAAATATATAAAATTCAAAGTCCTGACTGACTCACTGACTGATCAACGCACACCCTAAACCTCTGGACCTATAGACTTGAAAGTTTGCACATATATACCTTATTATAGTGTTCGCATCTACTAAGGAAGGATTTTTGGAAATTCTACCCTCAAAGGGGTAAAGCAGGGGATGAAAATTTGTATGAAAAATCTTATTCCTTAAGTTAACATACTTGAAACTTGACCCAAATACTTATCTAAGTAAATTATAAAGTTTGTCATTTTTAGTTTTTCTAAACTACCCTCTAAGAAGGAATTGGGGGTGTCATAGTTTGTATGGAGGAATTTTAACGCGCGGTCCGATTAACTCGAATCTCAGATACTTGAAACAAAAAAAAAAGATTTATCAGGGTTTTTCGAAAAATTTTACCCGTAACATGGTGAAAAGGGGCAGTCAATTTTACAGGGGAGGATTGTACTGCGGGGCTTGATTAACTCGAAAATTGGTGAAAATAATCTTTGAATCAGGCTAGGAAACAAACCAAACTATTTTATAAAATTCCACCCCTGTGGGGGTGAAAACAGGGAATACAGTTTATATGAAAAATCTTATTTATTTGGCTAATTAACATGAAACTTGGCACAAATACGTGCCAAGATGCCATGGTGCCAAGGTAACAAGAAGTAATAAAATTTGTCATTTTTAGTTTTCCCCTGAGGGGGATTGGCGAGTGTTTGTATGGAGGAATTTTAACGCGCGGTCCGCTTAACTCGAAACTCAGTACTTATACTTGAGATCAAAAAATAAAGATGAATGTGTATCAGGATTTTCCGAAAATCTACCCCTAACGGGGTGAAAAGGGGTAGTCAGTTTTACTGGGGAGGATTTTACTGCGTGGCTTGATTAACTCAAAAAATGGTATAAATTATCTTTGAGTCAAGTTATGGAAAATTCCCAAATAATTTTCAAAATTACACCACTATGGGGGTGAAAAGAGGGGATACTGTTTATAATTGTGAAAATCTTATTCCTTTTGGTCAATAAACCTGAAATTTGCCACAGTAAACAATAAAGATTAACAACACTTGCAGTTTTTAAAACAACCCCTCACATAGGATTTAGGGGGTGTCAAAGTTAGGAAGGAAAAATTTTAACTCACTGTCTGCCTAGAAAAAAGAAAAAAGTCAGAAATAACGCTAAGCAGAAACGAAATAATAGCGCGGGCAGACAATGCTTTAATATGCGACGGGGTGGGGCGGGGAACAAGAAATGTCACGCGGAAGAAGTCGTAGGCAGAAGCTAGTCTCTTATACATATACAGGATTGGCTCATGTTCGCGCAGGATCGAGTTGAGTGGAAAAAGGAATTGGAGGCCTTTGCCCTGCAGTAGGACAACACAGGCTGATTTATTTATTTATTTATATTACCTACGTCAATATGGGTGGAAATTTCTATGTCATTCAGTCGATTATGACCATTTTTATCATCATTCATTTAGTAAGCATTCCGATTCGCCATCCAGTTACATATTTTTTCAATTAGGATTAGTACAAAGTAAAAATACAATTTATATTAAAATACAAAGAGAATTTCGAACACAATAGTGTCATTTCTAGCAATGTTGTATCTTTGCCTGTGTCCTTGCCGGCGAATGCAACGGCTGTGCTTTGTCCCACAGCGCGGACTGATAAGCTTCGATATACTTACGATTAGCCCCATTTGTGCTATTCGGCGTATAAGTAGGTATTATGTGTACGGATTATTTTACAAAATCTAATGCGGAAATTGTTTGCTAGATCAATATGGCTTGAAAAGCAATAATTACGGAAACCAAATACCGTTTACACTGTTGTTTGTCTGCTGTGTGTGTTATAAGTTTTAAGTGCAATTACTTACTTTCAATCATTGTACTAATAGAAGAAATAAGCTGCACATCTTAGTGTTTTCAAGTCACGGAAAGGGTCGTTTATTTTTTCTTCTGCAATGGTCTGTTGTCCGTATCATTCTTGGAATAAGAAGTAGTAAAGGTTCTTGCATGAATTAAAATATTGAATAATTATAATAAGTAGGTAATATTAAGGACATCCGTATCCATTAAGGTGTTATACAATACTTTCAGTTTCCCATTTTGGAACTTGATGTGCTAAAGACGGGATTTTTCAAGAACCTTTGCGTACCCAATATTTGTTTGGTCCTAAGATAAGAAACTTATGTGGTTACTTATTTTGGACTCCTAAGTTATTATCTCCTATCGCACACTATTAAGAGTTAACTGACGGCCATATGTACTCCATTAAGAAACCCTTATATAGCCGAACAGTTTTGGGTGATCACAATCTCAATGATTATGTGTGGACAAAGCCTGTTTTCTTCTTATCTCTACAGTTACAAGTTACAAAGCGTCTAAAAGGGGTTTAAAGTTTAGATCAAGGTCTTATACGAACGGTTACAAAAGCGGCCACTAACAGTTATCTCATGGCATTGTCCGTATTGAATGAGATAATAAAGAAAAGGTTTAACGCCTTGTTAGAACAGCTGATTAAGAATAATTTATAATGTGTCAGGTTTTGGTGCTGAAGTTAGTTTGTGTAATAGGTAGGTAATATGAAATGTGTTGTTTAATAATCAATCAATCTGCCTAGCCTTTTCTCAACTGTGTTGGGGTCAGCTTTCAGTCTAACTGGATGCAGCGCAATTCCAGTATTTTACATGGAGCGACTGAGCTCGACAATCCAGTAACTGGGTAATACGATACCCCTTGGTAAGACTTGTTGTCAGACTTTTCGGCTTCTGACAACTGTCAAAGAACGGCTTAATGTGCTTTCCGAGACACGGAGGAGTCTCAGTACGTTAAGATGGTTACCCATCCACGGACCAAACCCGGTAAGCGTAGCTTAACTTGATGGATCGACTCGTGCGGCTGTTATTACTTAGTCACGAGCATGGGTTGTTTAATAATGAAGGTCTAAATAAATAATTTTGATTTGATTGCCTGGTTTACTTGGGTGCTAAGGATCCTACTGGTTATTTTAAATTAGTTAGTATGGTAGGTAGTATACAACATGCCACGCCATAGATTTTTGCTCTGCAGTCTTGTTAACCCCTCTTTCTAAGAGCCACTTACGCGTTCATGGGTTATCCTAAATAACTCGGAATTAACAACTAACTCACGGTTAAACAAATCATTCATCTTGCGCCACCAAGAGTTTAACTGATTAAGGCTTGTGTTCACCAACTTTCAAACCACCGCTTAGGTAATTAAAAAGTTGGTTTATGTTAAATTTGGAAGGAAATGTGACATAAACAAACTGTTTAAATACCTAACCGGTGGTTTGAATGTTGGTGAACATAGGTCTAAATATCTAAACAGCCGTTTCAAAAGTCAGTGAACAAGAGGTAAACGTCAAATATTTAACCCACCGATATGGGACAGTAAGACCTGTGTTCACCAACATTCAAACCATCGGTTAGGTAACCAACAGTTGGTTTATGTCAAATTTCTTAAGGAAAGAACTGATTTAAAATCTAAACAGTTGTTTTAAAGTCGGTGAACTCCGCCCTTAAGGGCCGGTTTTTTCATCTGTAACTAAACCAATGGTTAAACATAGGAACTAATGGTTGAATTTTGGCTAAATGTGTTAATCAAAATGCTATTAGTTACTAGTTTTAACATGAAAAACAGGATGCAAAACTTTTTCCTAACATCACATAGGATTTTCTTTATTTAGCGTCATCTACATACTCTCAGAAGAACTATTACATTTGGCAGCAAACCAAACGATTACTTCATAGTCGATGCTATTTTAACCGACTTTTAGTAGTTCACTTCTTAGTTTGGGAAAGAAGGCGTAGATGGCGCTTGTTGAGAGATTCGATTATTTATTGAGGTGTCGCTCGTTGAGGGTTCAAAACAGGCCGCGTACAAAATGGTCTAATTTTCAAAATGTTTACAATGGGATACCTTCTCTTCACTTTTGCGTTGTATTTCAAGAGAGTTCAAAAACCTAGTAATTTTAGTGAAAATACCTACCTAATAAAACTGAAAATTACTGCAATAATGATTTGGTTTGCAATTACGATATCATACAGATAATCAGGCGCTGAAAAATGAGTAGGTACCCAAACCTATGTAGGTACCCAAATTTATATTAAGTACTTATACTTAACTCTAGAAAAACTACGAAACCTATCTACGTACCTAATAGACATAAACCTAATATCATAATAGACAGAAACTCAGTACTTAATGTGTTTTCTCTTATTTTTTTTTAAAGCAATCTTAAACTTCCAAAACTTATTTCTTAAAAACATTGAAATCTATTTTGATTAATACTCAATATAATTCACGCTTTTTGCATCTTGTACTTTGACATCGACTTTGTGGCCTTTAAAAAACCAAAGCAATAAAAAATTAATAAGTTTGCTTTACCAAGTAAATAATTTTTTCAAGAACTGTGCCCATGTAGTCCAAATCTTTTTGGAAATGGAACCTTGCGGTGCCATTTCATTCTACAAAAATTGTGTAGATATCATAGAAAAATGATCTTGTTTGTTTAGGACCCGCACCAACGATCAAATTATTGTTTGGTTATGCCAATGCTGTTGTAGGTAACAATTTCGTACAAAACGACAGTTAGGTACCTAAATTGTTCACTTTTACAATATGAAATGTCCTATCTACGCAAATCAATCTTGCAGTTAATGTCGTAAGGGTAAGGCGAACATTGTTCTTCCTGTCCTTTCAAATTCAAACCACCTTTCATACGTGCTGTTTTCAATAAAGATGAATCTTCTCTCAGCTGTGCTAGTAACTTGATTTTGATGAGTTTTACTTTAATTTATCATAAATATCTACTTACCAACTCGCATTTCAGGTTTTGTTTTATATTAATATCCAACTGCGACGTATTCAAATGCCAGACATTTTGGTTTATGCAACAATATGTAACTTCGGACCATTACTTAACATACACATCAAAAAAGTTTGCGATCAGTTTGAAAAATCGAAATCTTTTTTGTTACGGTAGGCTTACGTATTATAATGTCTTATTCTTTTTAGATTCTTTCCTTAAAAATATAGAATTATAATATAAAAGAAATTCAATTGTTTTTACATATAAAAAGAAATTCCATCCAAACCTACGCTCATTCAGAAATCTGACTTAGTCAATTTTAACAGATTTTAAATATTTTTTCGAGGAAAGTTCTGATTGAACAAATGCCAAGAAGATTATCAGAAGTTTTACTAGCAAGAATTGTAACATTGAGGAAAGAAGGATATTCCACGAGAGAAATAGCACGCAGAGTAGCTGTTGCCAATCCTGTGTCGTAGCCACGTTGCAGAGGTACCACGGCATGGATAATTTAACTGAACGATCCTGCAGTGGTCGCCCAATTGTTCTGACTGCTGCTCGGAAGCGCTATATCAGATTGCTACAATAAACCCAATAATACCCAGGACAGGGTATATTTACGATAATATGTA
Organism: Dicycla oo; assembly: GCA_948252095.1. Classification (NCBI taxonomy): domain Eukaryota; kingdom Metazoa; phylum Arthropoda; class Insecta; order Lepidoptera; family Noctuidae; genus Dicycla; species Dicycla oo. The sequence goes on from OX411711.1 coordinate 21,836,148, forward strand.
TAAGTTTCGTAATATTATATATTCAAGAGCAAACTATAAAACTGTCAAGATAACGAACAGCAAATAGAAATTGGACATAATAGCAAAGAGCCATTCAAAGAAACAGTTTGGGTCATTTTGGAAGTCCACAAATCGCTTGAATCCAAGGTCGAGTCGCCCTGTGAGTGTAGTGAATGTGCATGAACCGACAAGTATAGCCAATGCTTTTAACCAACATTTTAAGGTTGATTAACCACTTAGAGCTCAGGATGCTGAGACCGTTTCAGGTGACGTTACCGTCCACTTCACTGCAAAGGAAGTTGCATCGGTAATTATCGGGAATGAAAAGAGGTATGTCGCCCGGTCACGACGGTCATAGCATCGAACATCTGAAACACGTCAGCGTACACCTACCGCGAGTGTTGGTCATGCTTTTTAACATTTGTGTTAGTCAGTTATTTATCACTACTACTCATAGTGCCTATTGTTAAACATAAAACCGGAGATGCCTCTGACATTTCCAATAACAGGCCTATATCATTGGCGACTGTCATAGCCAATGTGCTGGACAGTCTACTTGACAAACAGTTATCGCAGCATATTATATTAGAAGACAGTCAGTTCGGCTTTAGACCAGGGCTCTCCACAGAGAGTGCTATTTTATGCCTCAAGCAGACTGTTCGGCAAAAACCTGTTTTTGCCTGTTTTCTGGATTTGTCAAAGGCATTCGATCTCGTTAATTATAAGACGCTGTGGCGTAAGCTCCAAGAAGAAACTGCCTTGCCTAGTGATCTCTTGAGATTGTTTAATTGGTATAATAATCAACAAAACAGTGTGAAGTGGGAGGGGTCGTCCTCTGATGTGTATCGGTTAGAGTGCGGGGTGAGGCAGGGGCTCAACTCGACTTTTCAATCTGTATATGAATCGGCTGATCGTTGAGCTCAGCAACACTAACATCGGTTGTCATATAGATGGAGTGTGTGTAAATAACATTAGTTATGCTGACGATATGGTGTTGCTGAGCCCATCGATCGTGCCTTGAGGCGATTGGTGTCAACCTGTGAGGCTTACGCGGTGGCTCAGTGACTCAAGTATACTAAAAAGAGCGAAATATTGGTTTTTAAAGCAGGTTCTATAGGTTACCCAACTAAACCAGAGTTATCGCTCTTCGGCGCACCCTTAAATAGGGTGACCAATTTTAAGTACTTGGGTCATTGGGTTACCGACGAGTTGAAAGTTGACAAGGACATTGACAGGGAACGTAGATCGCTGTTGGTACGCTGCAACAAGACTTTGTTTCATTTTGCTCGTCATTTTACTCGCGTGGCCTGCTAAACTAGTCCATAGTTATAGTTCGCGAATCAGTACTTATCCAAATAACTGACGTGTCCGTGTCTGGAGAAGACCTGGAGATTCTGAAAGGCAAATAACTGCCACTGGAAGCGTTCAGCAAGGCGGGAAATCGGTGTTCTTCTGGGGTGGAATTATGATTGGTGCTAGAACGCCTTTGATCCCGTATCGAGGCTACATGACGGCAGATAGGTACAAAGCAGTCGCTTTTGACGGAATCGCCAGACCATTCCGAGGAAACCATGGGCACCAATTCGTACTGGTCGATGATAATGCGCCCGCACATCGAGCTTAACGAGTCAATGCTGCTCTCCGAGAATACGACATCACAAGATTGGACTGGCCTGCCGGCTCGCCTGACTTAAACCCAATAGAGCACGCGTGGGATGCTCTTAAGCGAGCTGTTTAAAACCGGCAGCCACCTCCCCAGACCGTGCCAGAGACCAGGGAACCCACTATTCAATAATGGGACAACTTACCGCAAGAAATGCTGGATAACCTCAGCATGCCCAGGAGGATCTCCGCATGTGTTCAAGCCAGGAGAGGAGTTATATTGTATTAAATAGAAACCTTCTATTAATAAATTGTTGTTTATGTTTGGTTAAACAATCTTTTTCTTTCCATAAAATTTCTGTTACTTAGGATTGAATTACCTACTCATTTTTTGTTAGTAAAAAATAAAAAAAGTTTTATTTTGTAATTTCAAACAGTGTATTTCTATTTAAAAAAAATATGTATAAAGTAAACACCTTTTCTTGATAAAGTTAAATTTTAAAAATATATTAGCTTTTGCCAGTGATCACAATTTTTTTTTTGATATGTGTGTTTTCGAGTTAGAGTGATTAGGTGAATTTTCCGCAGAGTTTTTCTTTATTTGAGTTCATATTTCATACGCAGATATAACCAACAGTTTTGTCACAGTTTGTAATGAAACTAGGTCAAAACAATCAGTCATCATCATCATAACCTCGTAGCGTCCACCTATCCTAACTGAACACACGCCTTCCTATTAGTCGGGTCAAAACACAAAAGCCCAAAGCAATAAAAATTATTGCGTAGACATACGGTATAACAAAAAAAAGATGGAACAACATTTTCCTCTGACAATTTTTGTATGGAAATACTGTAAAAATCAAAATTATTCCTCGGCTACAGATATCTGGCTTTGGAAAATTTAATCCTGAGTTTAATAAAAACTCGACATTCTCAGACAATTATTACAAAATGTTTTCTTTGTCGTTATATGCAGTATATAAAACTATACAAAACTGTTTTATAAACAGTTTACACGTGTGCCTAACTGTTTGTAATTACCATAATGGTTATTGCAAGGTCAGACAGGGGCATTGTTTGTCATTGAATTAATACTGCAATGAAACAGTTGCTAGAATGAGAATAATGAATTAATCAAGTTGTTACTTTTGTTCGATTGTTTTTTTTTTAAATGCATTTGTTACTACTTAGAACATATTATTTTCAGATCAGTCTATTTTGAATTGTCAATATCTGTATATATAAAACAAAGTCTGGATTGTTCGAAAACTTATAACTCGGAGAACGGCTGGACCGATTTTCATGGTTTTTGATTTCTTGTATATGTCTCTGTCCCAAATAGCAGAATAACTATTAAAAAAAAGAAAAAAAAAACCAATACAAAATGGTCATAGGTTTCGTAACTGTCAAATATTTCTGCGTGCGTTCTGAAATTTATTTTGTGTAAACTAAGGAAAATATATCAAGGTACTTAAATATACAACAAATGACAAATGAACAAATGACTTAATTAAAAAAAAATGCGATACGAATTTCGCCGGGTCAGCTAGTTCTAGAATAAAACTAGGAACCTACGCTGGTGTCAATAAAGCCACTTTACGATCTAACACAGTAAGCTTCTGGAACAGTATTGAGTCATGGGCGGTCATATCAATAAAGCTCACTTTATTATTAGCTCAATGAGAGAATTGACTGGCATATGTTACGATAACAACTCCAATTTGTGTTTATTTGTGGGCCCAGTTTCAGCACGAGCTGCGTTTGAGTTGCAGCACTAAAGCGGAGCTAGGCTGCGGTGCGGAGAAACGGAGTAATATTAACCAATAGGATCCTGGCGCCTGCAGCGAAGCGGAGATTTTATGCAATCCTATTAGTTAAATTTCTTCATTCCTCCTCTCCGCAGCCTCGCTCCGCTTCAGTGGAAAGGCAGCCTTAAACTGACCAATTAAATTAACTGGTAGCCAGGAAGAACAATTAGTCTGTATTTGAATGAGACGTTTTGGTCCTTATCTATAGTCAGCTTGAATAAATATAGTAATTTTAATGCAAATATAACTTGTACCTGTAACTTACGTCTATGGTTAGCTAACTATAATAAAAGTACACATCAAATGAAACAAGCTCAACAAAAATGCTCGTAAAATAAAAATTTATTCATTATAAACTATTTACACTTTATACAAACTTATCAATATCCATAGGTACTCTACAGTAACTACACGACTATCACACATTTTACCCATTCACTTATCAGATATACTCGAATGGTATATGGCATGCCCTTCTTACGACTAGAAGAGGCAACTGTGGTAAGCACATCACAAAGAATATTGCGAAAGGGCTGAAGAGAAGACAAGCCCCCAGCCACGCCATCAGAAACCACGCTGGGAGGAGCGCTACGTGTTCGAACATTATCTATGCTACAAAACGTACGATTTAGGCGTTTTCCAACACATAATTTTATCCAATATCAAGTAAACGTAACAACTAAAATAGTTCAAGTTCCTCGGTTCCGCGGACTCTGCTATCGGTTTGCGTGATCTTAAGAACGCCACCTGTAACAAAAAATAAATAATTGTTAGGCTTACTTCACGCTCGCAGTCGGACTTCTCAATTTGCATCGCAAGTCATGTCTTATTTTTAACCCCCGACGAAAAAAGGGGTGTTATGTTTAACTTAAACACTGGAAGTTAGGAATTCGTTTTACAAATTCATGAATTTTACAGGAGGGAGTTGTTTTTTGTTTATCTGAGATTTTTTTGCATGACAAGACATGTTAACAATAAATCAAAATCAAAAGTCATTTATTCAAACTAGGCTGAGAATCAGCACTTTTCGAACGTCAAATTACATAAGACAGTCCCCCGAAACGCCCGCCCTTCACCACTTCCTAGTGGATCAAACTCTTGTTGCTTTCATGGTTTCATTAATTTCAAAACATTTAAGACAACAGTGATAATAGAATTATTGACGTCGTTAACGTATGCACAATGAACAATAAAGTATGAAATTGCCTTTTATCTCCATTCGCCATAAACATATCGAAGGTAATACCAATAAATAAAATATCGAGATTAATATATATATAGCGGTTCCGTAATTGACAGGGCCTGCGGTCTCAGCTCATTTCCGTCTTCTTTTTTTTATTTAAATTTTTCCTCGTTAGATTTTTTCAAATGGTTAAATATAATGCAAATTCTAGCTATGAAGGAAATGGTTGCTAATGCTAGCTTGATATACGAGTGTCAAGCTTACAATAATATTATTTTAATTTATTTTTACGTCTCTTGGCAATTCTAGGAATCCTGGAGTCCCGTACCTTTGGGATGTTTACGAGGGGACGAAGCCAACTCGCCGAGGCCCGTTAGACGTTTTTAATGAAATGAGGCACCAACCGACGATTATCTCTGTTTGCTCTATGCAAGTTCACCCAAGGACAACCCCTGGTTGGTTCAGGACTATTGCAGAACATAGAAACAAAACATATTGGGCTATGGTTTGAGTGTCTATAGCAGATGGGTTACCTAGAACTGTGGAAGGACTATGTCCCCAGCCTGATCAATGTTATGGAATACACGGGTAAAATGGCAGGGGGTGACTTGCATACCCAATAATGGGCCCCTGACAACCGTAGCCACACATTGACGTAGCGACAAAGGGGCAACACTTCCTGAGGTGCTTGAGGAGTGGAGAGGTATTCCACAGCTGTCAGGACAATCCTGGAAGTTCGGTCAAGACTCCTACCAGCATCATACTGGAATACTTCGTTCGTCCGAGCACCTTTGCTCTTGCGAATATCCACTCAAGCCGGCCAATAAAGGCAAGAAAGAGGTGGAAGCTCTATTCCTCGTCATTTTCTACTCCAGCCGGCCAATAAAGTCAAGCCAGAGGTGAAGAACTAGACTTCTCGCGGGAGATAGGGTTCGTGGGATTGCTAACATCTTGCCACATGCTTTATAGTACAATCTATAGGGTAAAATCTAAACCTGTCCTGTGATAACATAGACCATTCTAAACAGCGTCTATGCAATTGTATGTAGGATATTTTGTCCATACTTCTCTATTAATCGTCATCTCGGTAGTCCCTCCCCTTTTTAGCCATATCATATCTATGCATATCATCTTTCACACAGGCCTGCATCTATCGCTTATTTGGTCTTCCCCTACTCGTATAGCCATTCACATTCATACTCAAAACCTTCCTGACGACATTTTCCTCATACCTCCGCATCATGTGACGCGTGTGGTTCCCTCACAACTTTTCAGTCACCGGTGTCACTTTCAGACTTCCTCTTATATACTCATTTCTTATTCTTTCCATTCGCGTAATACCACACATCCCTCTTACCATTCTCATCTCAGCTGCATGCAATTGCCTTTCATTAATTATTTTTGTGGCCCAATATTCTAATCCATACAAGACAGCAGGTCTAACCATTGTTTTATAAATCTTCCCCTTAAGTTTAAGGGGAATGCGGGAGTCGCAGATTGTTCTAAACAAAGTTGATTTAGGTAACATTTTAAATCTTATCTTCATCTCAAATACATACAGGCTACAAATAATGGTTTTCGTTTCATTATAAAATAAGTCATGCAAGTTATTTTGGATAGTGTTTAACTACACCATTACGCTTTTTTAAGAAAAAAATGAAAAATTAATTTGAACTATGTATAATAGTCACAGAAAGTCATTCGTTATTTTGTGTTCAAGCATTTCAAATTTCCAGGTAGATCCTAACTTAGCAACGAAAGATACATCATACAAGCTTACATCGATGGATGAATCTCCAGATGGAACAAATAATTCAAATCGTCCAGAGAGCGATGCCTACAAATGTTTTAGTTTATGGCTCAAGTAGCCGAAAGATTTTACTGCGATTTAAACTATTTCGGGTTTGAGAACTCTTTACAGGGTTAATACGACCTCGGGCAGATCTAAGGGATCTCAGATTTCAGAGGCTCAACTAGTTAAATAGCCTTTACGTTTTACGTTTTAGAAAACCGTTCTTAAATTCTGCGAATTCAGTTAGGCTATTTATTGCTAATGCGTTCATTGGTTCCCAACCAATGGTTCACAAGAGCTAAAATATGGTTCGCGAATGGTTTAATTTCAATCAAAAATTCGAACTTAAAATCACATTGATGCAAATCGAATTTTTATTTTCTATGAAAAATTTTGTCAGCCTTACTAATAAAGATTTATACACAGCTTATACCGGAGTTATAACGGTTTTTAAAAGGGCCAAAAGTGTTATAACTCGTGTGTAAATCTTTATTAGTAAGGCTGTACCTACATCTTCTATGACACAATACATAAGTTTAAACTATTGAATAGGCCCTGTTAAGATCAAAGAAATCAGAAAGTGGCCACTGGCCACAAAAAGGTTGGGAGCCACTGAATTAGTTGAATCAGGGTCAGGGGTTTTGTTTAATATCCGAATGGCTACTGACGTCCAATTGGAGCATTCTCATGTTTTTTTTTTAAATCTAGAAACTTCACCTACACATTTATAGCCACATATCAACTCGGAAAGGGATTGTCACCGTATCAACTCAAGCCGTGCAGTATTATTTATATGAAACTCTCTACTGCAACGCACAATAATCGGAATGTAACGCAATCGCGTCGCCTCGGGACAAGCTCACGAACGAAGGCGATACGGTGTCGATCCCTTTTCGAGTTGATATGTGTGCTATAACCTGTACTCGTGTGAATATTTTAGTGCACAACACATTACAGATATACACGTTTAATTATTTATAGAACTCTTTGCAATGTACTCTTAAGTCTAAATATAAGAAGTTACAGGTTATCTATTGCTGATAACCTAGTGAAATTGTGATGTAGGCACTATTTATAGAAGAAACATACCTAAATTATCTTATAAAAGTTTCCATTTTAACATTAAAATCTAAAACAAGTTTGTAGGGTAAAAATCAGTTTTCCTAATGTCTTAAAGACGTGAACATTCAGCAAATGTTAAAAAAAAAAAAAATCTATGTGCATAGAGTCTGAAAGCCTGAAATTGACGCGAAAAATATGTTCCTACAGGAAAATAATTAAGCTGCCAGCAAACTCGCTTGAAAACTTTATCGAATATGCGATGACTGAGTTGAATTTGGAAAAAGGATGCGATGATTTGCTTACGATGACTTGTGAGAACTCGACATCGTAAGTCGAAAGGAAGAAGTTTAGCATTTGAATGAAGTTTGCTCACCATTGATATGTTAATGTAGCCACAGAATGAGGTTTTACAGTATCTGAGTACTTACGAAAGAAAATTTGGGACTAATTTCCTAACAATTTCACAATTTTTGTCTCGTTTTTGGATTTTGCCCAATCAGAGATTATGAGCGTATGCGAGATTAAATGAGTAGGTACTATCAAAATAATTTTGCTAGAATTTTCATCGAGGTCCGGTGCTTTTATACGTGCATTGATAAGAATGTAATAATACTATATATTACTATAACGGTATCATGCGTATCAATCAGAATAAATTGCGAATATTTCGAGGGGATTATAAACAGACGTAAGCATTTTGTTTCAAATAATAAAAACACTGAATGACTACCAAATTGGAATTCGAATAACTGCACGGTTTGTGGGCAATTATCGATTTCACACTCAATAAATTGTTTGTGGTATTCGACATTATACTCATTTATATAATTGGTTTAGCCAATGGTTTAACTGAGGACAAAAAAAAACAAATGAAAAAAAAGGTTGAAATTCTTTTAAACAATAACAGTATTAAAAAGAGATGTGATTTGTGAGATGATTTCCATACTTACCGGAAACAATATTTATTGTTAAATGGATACCTAACATGCATCAATAAATCAACTTGGGTTGATTAATTTTGATTAATCAAACCAAAACGAGTACGCGAGTAATTCTGCAACGCGAGTAGATACTTAACCTTTGCTGGATACAAGGACACATCTCCCACATACCGCAATTAAACCAGTACTCGCGTAAGCGTAACCCTTTCAAAAATTGGAAGCGCATTCTATAGGATGTTCAGATAATAACACACCAATACCTCATCATCCTAAACAATGTTTGTTAATTTTGTATCTCGGATCATTGAATTAATTCGATATCGATACCAACATGAAAGGTAAACAGTTCCGCGAGAGGGGCTTGCTTAATTTCTCCGAAAAGGATCATATCCTACTAATATTATAAATGTGAAAGTTTGTATGTTTGGATGTTTGTTACTCAATCACGCAAAAACGGCTGAATGGATTTGGATGAAATTTGGTATACAGATAGTTTATAACCTGGATTAAGACATAGGATAATTTTCATCCCGGTAGAAGGTTCCCGGGGGGTAATTTCCGACATACACGCGGGCGAAGCCGCTAGCAAAAGCTAACGTGAATAATTGGGCTTACTGGAGGCAAAAATACGTTATTTTTCTATTTTGTAATTCCTTTCAAAGAATCCATTGGGATATAAATTATATCTCGGTAGAATAGGTGTAAAACAGCGCATGGAAAAACGCAAGAAAATGTAGCATCATCCATCCATGTTCACATTATACTTCAATACACATGTGGATCCTGTCAAATCCGGAAAATAAATAGGTAACAGTGACAAGGCAGAACGTGGTTACAATAAAAACTCACACCAAACTTGGCGTTTTGACAGATTAGGTATATTGAAGCACGGCCACGCGTAGCAATTTGGCAGTCGTAATAAAGTTTATTTTGATTCTTATAATTTATCTCCCTTTTATTTCAAAGTATGAAAATTTAATTTCTTATGAACTAACGTTTATTCTGAGATCAATTTTACATAATAATATCCCACCAAAAACATTTTCATGTAAAATGTTGCCAAGACGAGACCATATGGTTCGCACTGTTAGTTTAGTTATCAGATCTCATGTAGAGCCAAGCTTCTAACTCTACACGACCTAACTCTACAAGCCCTAACTTCACAAACTCTACACCTTAGTCAAAATATGAGGCTTGGCCGTTTCGTTACTAGAAGAACAATTACGCCCATGTGAGTGTAGCGAAAAAAAAAAATTGAAAAAAATTCTGAAAATAGTTTTATACCTAGATTACAGGAAAACCTGTAAAAAGTATATGTTCTTAAAATAACGTGGTAAATCTCTCAATATTGTTCGTACAAACTTACATTTGCAGTTGGGATCGGAAAAACATGTTATCCAACTACAATGTTAAGTTTGTTCTTGCGATAAATTCATCCCAACTACGGAACCCTTCAATGTGCGTGGGCTGACACACACTTGGCCGGTTTTTGGTTCTAGGACGTGGGATTCCTCACGATGTTATCTTTCACCAATTAATAAACTAAGGCTCATTTTCACCACACATCACTAAACGCGTTTAACGCTAAACAAGTTTAAAACATAATTCTGTCTCTGTCATCTTCAAACGATTGAAAGAAGCGGATCGATGTTTTAAACTCGTTTAGTGATGTGTGGTGAAAATGAGCCTAAGTAAGAAACACAATATAAACCTGTGTAGAATGTTCCTACCTATGAACAAAATCACAAATAGGCACATATCATATAGAATGTATACCTACTGACTAAATTCATACTGCTACCGAGCGGCGGCGGTACTGTAAAGACCTCGAGGTTTTTACTTATTTCGGGATCTAATCTAATAAAATAATAAATAAACTCGCGTTACACTCCGTGTATTATTTATCTTAAACTATCCTAACGCATTCGCGAGGGGCCGACGCCACATAACCATAGAACCAAAAACTATAATCGCCCTGTTATAAAAAGTGACCGTTCGAATGTCAAAGTTTCGCTAGCCAGATCTCAATAGATTAGGGCTTGATACCTCTACAGTACGTAGAAAATCATAGTGCCAAAGTATGTCTTTTAGTAAGTAGGTATTTAATCTATTTTACAAGATTTTTAGCTACTGAGCTAAATGCCTACCACAGATAACTACATAATAAGTCAGAGAATACCAACGAGTGAAGATCTAAAAATTTAAATTGAGTGAAAACTCTTCTAATAATGGTATTCGCCGTATTCGCATTAAATGTTAAATATCATTGATTCTCAAAATATTTAGTTTTTGGTAGACTAGACAGTCTTCATATTATCATAATTAATTAAAAACACAAAGACGTGTGTTAATAATTTTAGATGAAGCGGAAGAGATAATGAGCTATAAACAAGAAATCCATGGTCGTTATTATTATGAACAAAAAAAAAAACAATGTAGGTTTTTGCCCAAAAATTCATAATTCGCATGACCAACAATCAACAATGAAAATACCAAATAAGGAATATCATTCCTGAAACAGTCAATCTGATACGCAATAATATTTGGCAATGTTACTTATACTGGTCATCGATCACGAGCAAGACTCGAAGAGTGGACTGGAGCCAATTCTATTAAGTAATAAATTGTCCTCCAATTGAGTTCATTGAACTGTACTATCAGCGTCATTGTTAAGTAACACTTCAGAACCTCGTCACATCATCTGCATGCCTTTTCCCAACGATGTTGTGGTCGGCTTCCAGTATAACCGGATGCAGCTGACTACCAGTATTTTACATGGAGCGACTGCCTATCTGACTTCCATAACCCAGTTACTGGGTAAAACGATACCCTTTGGTAAGACTGGTTGTCATACTTTCCGGCTTCTGACGACTCGTTACGACTGTCAAAGATACACGAATGACAGCCCGGACCAACGGCTTAACGTGCTTTCTGAGGCATGGAGGCGACTTGGTATGTAACTACTTCTGTACCTAGATATTAATAGTAGAACTTTTTGTCCACAGAAAAGAGTATTTTTTAATCTTTATCTCGGTGGTTCAGTTTGAAATTTAGACCAGAACTGAAAAGGTCGCTGTAGATGCCGTTTTTTGCAGACTTTCCCTATTTTTTTTATTGTTTGTATCTGAGTGAGAGTGTTTAATGGCTAATGCATTAATAACACTTAACGGTGTATTAAACAACTTTGAAATTAACTGTTTCATTAAGGTACGAAAAAAAGAACCGGCCAAGTACTATGGATAAAATTTATCCCAAGAACATACTTAACATTGCAGTTGAAAAACATGATCTCCCATACGTTCCAACTACAAATGTAAGTTTGTATACATAATATTTAGAGATATATCATGTTATTTTAAAAACATCTCTGTTCTCATCAGTTTTCCTGTAATCTGTAGGTATAGAACTATTTTTTGTATTTTTTTTTAATTTTAAGCTCAGTAGTTTCGGAGATAAGGGGAGGGGAATGGTCAATTTTCAGGACTATGTTTTAAGTAGTGCGCAAATTTTCACAGGTTATTCTACCCATGTATATGAACAACTTTCACTATGGGACCAACCCTGAAATCGCGAAAAAAAACAGCCGTTCAGTACATTTATGCTCGCATAATTCGTCAAAATGTACTGAACAGCTGATTTTTTTTCGCGATTTCAGGGTTGAACCATAGTGAAAAATGTTCATATTCATGGGTAGAATAACATGTGAAAATTTTCGAAGTGCTTAACAAAATGTCCTGTATATTGGAGACGCTCCACTATGGTTCGCGTAGAACAAGCTAGCTGGACAAAATTATTTGTTTCGATTTTTATTCATAAATGAGATTATTAAGCATAGATATGAGGGTCTTAATACTTTTTTGAGGACCGTTGGTCGTTTGAGCAGGTATAGTCGAATAAAAACATAATATTGTTTTAAATAATTTATCTATAATTGTAACTATAAAATCTAATAACAGATACATAAAAATACTTAATAACTAAATCTGTCACTCATTATCATCACTATCATCAGATGAATCATCCATTGAATAGTCATGATCGTGAGTGGCAGAACTATGTAAACTAGAAACTATATTAACATATTGTTCTTTACATCTAGGTTGAACTATTAAATCTAAGACTTCGGTAGGGAACGAACCTAATTTCTTCCGGGGAACTTCTCTTAAACCATTTATTACAGGGTCAGATGTTATCAAACGTACACAATCCATCACAAAAATACTGTCACAAATTTCTTTTAGTTACTTAAATAATGTTATCAACGATGGTGTCAAAATGCAAATGAATGCACTTTGAATTAACAATTATTTAAATACTTACCTTAATGACGGTCCTAATGAGGGTAGTTATGAAAATTAATAAGTGTATTCCTTAATGTATAGGGCTAATGAGTTCTTATTAGTAATTAACTACTAGGAATTGAAGAGTTGTTTTTGTCCAGCTAGTTTGTTCTACACGAACCAGAGTGCGCTCACAGTAAGCCCTTTTATTTTTGTTGTCACACGGTACGGTCTGCATTTTTATATTTAAGTTTCTTATTTGCCCCCAAAATTGATCCCCATTTTCAAAATTCATTTATTTACGTTACACGTCCGAGTTTGCGTCGCAGAAATTCATGTGTGTACCAAATTTCAACTTAATCGGTCCATTAGATTCGGAGCAAAATTGGCTGTGACAGACGGACGAACAGACAGACACACGAGTGATCCTATAAGGGTTCCGTTTTTCCTTTTAAGGTACGCAACCCTAAAAGTAATTAACGTGATTGCTTCAGTAGGTAGTCGTTTCATGAGATTACAGGCTGGTTTCTATCTTTTTCGGGTATACTACTTTAGGGCTATTCTTAAAACTGTGAACGAATAAAAAACGAGCGTAATATTCGATATGATTACTTAAGAGGCTGACAACAGCTAAGGCGCTGTCACTATCTCACTGCATAGAAAAATGCTGCAAAATATGAACCTATTTACAAAAAAACAAAATCTAAAAAATTAAAACACTATCACGTTTTGATATGTTAAAACATCAGAATGATTGCATGTATATTAATATGGTTTTTAAGCGTTAAAATATATTTTTAGAGGTTAAGCTTACTGCTAATCCATTACTTTGTAATTTCGAAAAATTTGTCTGCTCAACAACGTAAATAACGCAATGAATTTTTCTGAACTGTCAAAAAGAAACCAATTCCAACAGTAAGAGTTGTACGCAATTACCCCGCTGTAGTCCCCTTAATAAACTGCTCTCTTGCGAGTAAAGCCATCATTCATCTGGCTGTCGAAATGTAGGAATCGCACCAAAAAAAAAGTGAAACAGAGACAGAGAGAAGGAGAGTTATATCTTATTTCTTTTTTTTTTGGCTTCGCACGGTTTGTGCATTTAGTCAAGAGTTATATCGTTCGTATCTATCTTGTAACGAAATGTGCATAAACGTGACGCGTCCTTGCGAATCGCCGCTTAAGAAGATTCACTTCAAAAATTGGTGATCAAGCAAATGGATGATTTGCTTGATCACCAATTCTGACAATGATTATGATAATGAGCAACTTTCAAATCAATTCAGTTTACTGTAAACATGTTGTACAGACGTTGGAATATCAAAACGCACCCTGTAATGACCTTGCAAGGTGCATGTGTGCAAAACAAAACAAAATTAATAAATATTACAGTAGGTACATATATAAAATTTCATAAAATCATGTGACATTTTTACAAAAAATCAAACCAATAGAATAGAACATAATAATAAATGAAAACGGTGTATCAACAAGGGCTCTAAATCAGTTACCTAGACTTGACATTTTTGTATGTGTTTCATTGTAAATCAAATCTAATATTATAAAAATGGAAAAATTTGTGAGTAAGAGTGTGTAAGGTAGGGGTAATCTTCGGAACTCCTGACCCGATTCTAAAAATTATTTCACTAATGGGAAGCTACAGTATCGCAGATTACTAATTACTATTATAGGATATACTTAATGTTATAACAAGAAATTTCACGCGGACGAAATCGTGGGCAGAAACTAGTAGCCAGAATATTAATCGTGGATCTTGTAGAACAAATACAATCCAGCTTACGATTGATATTTGAGTACGGATTTACGATGATTGTTATACATTAAAGTTTTGATTAACTATGTATTTGGGATCGGACTGTGTTTGGAGCATTCGCGTTGAAGGAACGAACTTTCTACGGTTTTTAGAAATCTACTTTTTTTTAATCAGGTGGGTCTAGGTGTGTGTCTGTACCAATTTCAGTCATGCCAACTTTCAATTATAGAGCACACCTCGCTCGTTGACTACGCTCGTTAATATGAGAAAAATGAACTACAAACATGATAAAAGCTAGCAGCGAATAAAGAATGTCATAAAGTGTAAAGAATCACCACGTCGAAATTATAAATTCCGTCTAGGTTTGTTTACATTTACAATCAAAGGTTGACCGTAGTATGTCGAATGAAATTAGTAACACAAGCCTGAGACGCGTTAAATCCAATGCTATAGCTATTATACCATTTTGTAAGAACTGAAAACTGTTGTTTTGGTTGTGTAACTTGATAATATGATACAACAGGTAGGTCTAAGCTGCGATCAACTTTGCTAACAGGGCATAGCCTTTGCAAAGTGTGTCAGGTTGACACAATTGATCCTATTTATTATTGAAGACCCTTTTTTGTGGGAAATTATCAAAAAACTTCTCCCGCTCTGCGCGGAGCGGAACGGCGTTCCTTCAGTTGCCTGTGCCAGGGCCACGGTAACTCTTTCAAATAACCGCAACTCTAGCATTATTTAGGACCCACAGTTTAGTCAATATGGACCAGAAGTAAAGCTTGTGGTTCAATGTTGTCATTATGTGATGATTATTTTAAAGATTTTACCTAAGATCTGGAGTATGAACTTGAGATAGATTTTTTTCGATGAACTTCTAACTTCTTGGCCTTTTCCCTCCCTCGGGCTCAATACTGTCCGATGGGGTAAAAGATTGCGATGTTAAGTTATTTAGTTTGCTAAACCCCTTCTGGACTGATATGAATTGTCACATCATACTGTTTGCTCATAGGAGGCTTGTCAAATCTTTTCCGTCAGGTTTTGTTTGACGAGGCTGACAGGGCGAACGCAGTATTTATGAGTGCGAGAGTGCGTCTTCGTGATTCGTTCGTCCTGAGCTAAGCCTGCTCTTTGTTTTCTTTTTATTTTTCTTTGTTCCTCATATTGTACATTTTATTCCTGGCGTTAGGTAATTGTTCTTATAGGCCTAGGTAAATATACATATTGACCTTTAAATTAACAATAGTAAAAACAACAAAATTATATCCAAACTTAACTAAAACTATTAACAAAGTAAAATATGGCGTCGAAAACTTCATTAGCATCGCTGTCGACTGGTACTGGCGGCATTACCACGTAGTATGGCAATGCTCTCCAAACCCCTGGCCAAGGTAAAAGCCAGCTAGCGGGTCACAGTATATGAAGGATCCGCCTGAATGTTCGAATGTTATGTTATGAATAAAAGTCTTATTTGGAAAGACTACGTCAATCCTTTTATTCAAGGATGGGCGTCGCTCATCTCTTGTAAAAGTTTCATACGAAAGACAACATGATATGATACAGGCTGACACTAGATCTTTCAAACTTTTGAACAAAAACTTTAATAGCTTTTGCTCAAAGAGAAAACAATTCAAGATACGATAAGGCTTAGGCAGTGCGCGTAAAACATCTGTTATTCGTTCAAATATAATTATCTCACGGTTTTATTCTCTGTACTTTGTAGAATAGCTATCCCCCTGTGAGATTCCAGCTCTCACAGTACCTACAGACTTATCAGTTATAACAGATCACTTAAGAACTGTTTAAAGTAAATCATGTGTTACGAGTATTTGTACTGATATCATGCGGTATCACTCAGTCTTTTATCTTGAAAGAGCAAATAAAACTTGTTAAGACTAGGTAGGTATAATGCAGCGCTTGTCTTGAATAACAAATCGTACATTAAGAATTCGCTATGTATGATAAAAAAACTTCATTTTATTTTTAATTTATGAATTGGATTCTCCAAAGGCATTTTCAATGTCTTTGTAAAGTTATCAGACCACTCACTGAGCGATATCAAAGTGCACACATTATCTCTTAAACTTATTTATACAACTCTATCATGAATAATTATGCGATATGAAACAATACCTAAAGTTTTAAAAATTGAGAAGTCATACAGGCTGTTGGTAACAACGTTTGAGTGCGTCCGCTGACAGGCGCGACCCGACAGGAATTGTTTTATTAGAGTCGCGTCCCGCCTGTCTGCGGGAGCCTTGATAGTCTGCGACGATGACATGCTATTGCAAAACAAAACAGTACCTACCTACTTATTGACGTAATATATCATTACCGTATATTATCACAAACTTCGGATACTTCGTAGAATTATATTCTATTTTTAAATTAATAACAATGAGTTACATGATGTTTACTCAGCTTTAGTGTAAACTCGGCCACACTTCTTAACTTGCACACACAATATTATCGTGTAGAGAGGGGCTTGTAGCTAAGTAATAACAGCCGCACGGGTCGATCAGGTTACATGGGTAACCATCTTTACATACCAAAACCTCTCCGTCCCTCGGAAAGCACGTTAAGCCGTTGGTTCCGGCTAACATTCCTGGATTTTTGACAGTCGTTACGGGTCGGCAGAAGCCCGAAAGTCTGACAACCAGACTTACCAGTATTACCCAGTAACTGGATTGTAGAAGTCGGATAGGCAGTCACTCCATGTAAAATACTTGTATTCAGCTGCATCCGGTAAGACTGGAAGCCGACACCAACATCGTTGAGAATCGGCTAGGTAGATGCCATTATTATCGCGTAGGTATATTACCTACATATTATGAGAAACACTTTGAATTACATTAGACTAGATATTTATCTATCAAAAATAATGTTTCTGCAAACGAAATCATTCACGTTTATTACTAACAGAAATTTGGCCTGAATTGTGGGAATAAAAATTAACCCACGTCTGAAAACGTTTGTGAAAAAAAAAAAAATCTGCTGTTTAGTACATTTTGACGAATTATGCGAACATAAATGTACTGAATAGCTGATTTTTTTTCGCGATTTCAGGTTTGGTCCCATAGTAAAAGTTGTTCATAATGATGAGTACAATGACCCCTTAAGAGGTTGCTGGTGTTTTACCAATAACCCTGTATAACTGAATCTATACAAACTAAACGCAAGTTTTATAATGCCCAAAAGTATATGATCCACTTCAGTAAACAAAATCAGGAAAATATATGAAGATCTTCAGGATATTAAATATAATAATATGCTAGTTAGACAGTGTATTGAAAACATAATACCTACAACTAATTTAATACTATAGAAAAAATCACGAAGATGCCTCTAAAAATTTCTTATAACGATTAAAAACCATACTAATATTACCTACATGCAAATTGCAATAATTCAGATTTTTTGTCAGATTATTCTACAAGCAACATATTATCGTAATAGTATTTTAAATTTTTAGTCCAATCAAATAGATTGTAAGATAATTGCTTCATATTTTGCAATAAATTACCAGCGTTGTGTAATCGCGCTTCCTCTTTCTTTTATATGCAGTCCGACAGTGACCGCACTTTAGCTGTTGTCAGCCTCTTAACAACTACTGATTTAATGAACCTAAGTAGTTTATTTATAGGTACAGTTAGTATAGTAGTATATTTATATTTAACTGGCGACCCGCGGTCGACCCTGCTTTGCACGGGTGCAATAGTGACATGTGAAAACATCGCGATGTGTTTATATATTATGTAATTTATTGTTATATATAATAAACACAAACCTTCCGGAAATTCTGTAAATGAAGGTGAAAACCACATCAAAATCCGCTGCGTAGTTTAGAACAAAGCGGTCACACACACACACCAAAATGCGACTTATAATAAAGCTGAAGAGTTTGTTTTTTTGTTTGTTTGAACGCGTTAATCTCTGGATCTACCAGTCAAATTTGAAAAAAAAACTTTTTGATAGCCCGATTCTTGAGCAAAAAGAAAAAAAGCCGAGCAAAAAGAAAAAAAAAAGAACGCTAAGCTAAAGTAATAGCGCGAGCAGGCAATGCAATGCGATGTGGTGGGTCGGGGGAACCAGAAATTTCACGCGGACGAAGTCACGAGCAGAAGTTTATTATAATGTATACATGTTTAAGATCAAGTTTTACCTTGCTAACCTCGATCAATCTCACACATGGTTCACGGTCAAATTACACCATATTGACAATTCTATTTCATTACATACTTTAACTTCAACGCCATCACTTTTTACAAGGTCGTGTTTATAAGTCTCATACATGTAAGGTATGACATATTATTATGGCACGTGCATCTATTTGACAGGTCCATTTGTCCGTCTTTAAGGCCATTGAGCATAGGTCGTGGGGTTATGGTCACAATTGTGTAACGCCATTTTTGACATGTCTTTTATTTTACTATCCATTTTGCATATTGATTTTAGATAATCTCAATGGTTATTGACTCAAGTAGATGTGGGCATATGCCAAGGTGGACCGTATGGTCGTAGATGCTGAATGCGTAGTAGGCCATAGCAAAGATTAATTGGAAATGTATGCCGTACGTAGTGCAACCATTTTGTTTGATGCATAAAATAAAGATAACATTAGTCATTATAGAAACGAATGAGTGACAATGTACATGATTCGTGTTTTTGAATTAACATATTAAATTTGATTCTAAAGATTATTAAAACGAGGAGCTAAAAACTTTACCAAGAGTCTTGTCACTCATGTGTCAAGAAAAGCCGTCTTGAAATTATATTGTAAATCTATGAACTCAAACTTCATATGACGTTATTGTACTTTGAACTCGTCAAAGTAATAAAAAGGACGATTATAAGATAAATGAATGAGACACAGACAAGACTTATAAAATATGATGTATGAAATAATTAAAAGTCATATTGCATGACGTGTTTAATTATACACGGTACTTTAGAATTGATTTATCTATTGTTGTGACAAGTTGATAATTATGTGGATACTTGCAGCAAACTTCTATATTTGGCGTTCGTATGTGGCAGAGGAAATCGGATGGAAATAAACATATTTGTTTTTTAAACCCATAAATGTTACTTCGTCAATATCGAATTCAATCACGCATTCTTCATAACCTCGCATAAGAAACTCATTCATTTCCTCCTTGTGAAACGTTTATAGGCAAGATTCCCTGCACAAGTTTTTCAAAAGGCCAATTAGGTGGTACCTACGCATTTCAAAGTGGTAAGATTGGTAAGTGAAGCGATCCGATCTGTTTACGGTATTGAGTACTTTTACATGAATTAATTATATATTTGACTTCAGGAATACAGGCGCGTTTTTGAGACGGGGTAGTAACGGTAAGTATTTACAGTAGAATCGGCTTATAATGACATCGAAGACAAGTGACAAACACGTCATACTAAGCGGACGTCTTACAAAGCATAGTCTTAGAAAATAAACCACTTCCTATTTTTGTTATGTCTATAGTTTAATAGAGAGAAAACTACAAAGTATACGTATCTATCAGGTTGGCACAAAAGTAATGAGACACTTGGTTTACGTTTTATATTTTTCGCCTCATGTCATCATTTGGTTCCTAAAAAATCTTACTGCGCAGCCTTCTGCGCGAAGTTCGGAGTAAATCGTAGTTTCGGAGATAAGGGGAATGGTCAATTTTCGTCTACTTTCTTAAATGACTTTAAAACAATTTATTTTAAAATAATAAAAAAAATATCTTTGAGACCTTTACAGTAAGCCCTTTCATTTGATATGTACCACGGTACGGTTTGCAAAACTGTCCTTATTTGCTCCCCAAAAGTGACCCCCATTTTTAAAATTGATTTATTTACGTTACACGTCCTTATTTGGGTCACAGAAAATCATACGTGTACCAAATTTCAACTTAATCGGTCTATTAGATTTGGAGCAAATTGGCTGTGACAGACAGACACAAGAGTGATCCTATAAGGGTTCCGTTTTTTTTTTTTTGAGGTATGTAACCCTAAAAGAAGAGAAGAGCTGACACAAACAAACATTAAAAACATGGAATAATAATTGTAACAAACTAAGTACTCTCTAAGTATTCTCATTTAACTAAGTACTCTCTAAGTATTCTAATAAACTAAGTATTCTCATTTTTTACATAAAAAATGAATAATTTTTGTCTGCTCTTGTTTACTTTGTCACTGTAACCGGACATAATTTCTTAAAAATAGGTCATAATTAGCGACGTGTCACTATAAGCGAAGTCATTATATTCGAACATCAAAGAATTTTATATGAAAACCAAACTAAGATGCTTTTTTGAAAAACGTAACCAATCGGCGAACCGGTGATATAATATTAATTTAATAGGTATCTAATTATTAAAAACACATTTCTATTGTGTTATCTAGTAAACTCAGCTCAATAAGTATTATGATCTGTTTTTAAAATGAGTTAAATGAATGCCACAATAAAAATGTGTTTTTAATCATTACCTTTTATATTAATATTATTTATTAGTTCGCCAATGATTACATTTTTTAAAAAAGCATATTTTCATATAACATTCTTAAAAAAATTGGTTCCGTATGAGCGAGTGTGGTGACAATATACGACAACCCTCTTAAGTGGTTGGTCAATATAAGCGGAGTCATAATAAACGGATTCCACTGTATATGAAAAACTGAAAATGCTTATATGGATTATTTTTTGTCCTATTTTATTCATTGAAATGGTGAAAAATAAAGTTTATTTCTATCCTATTTCACGTCGAGAAGTTCCAATTCCGTCTCAGTTTTACTGACAGCAATAAAATCTGCCTGCTTATATTTGAATAATTGAATAGTTCTTTTTTAATGCCGACCACAAAGATTTGAAGGACAGTATTGTTTTTTTTTTTTCGAAATAGAGGTATTTACATATTCGGAATCAGCAAAAAAGACGCATCTACCAGTATTTTTATATTGGCGTAAACTTAACGAAAATCTAATAATTCTAACTATTAAAAGACGCATCTGCCTTTGTATCTCGTAGTTTAAACAGGACAATATATTTTTTTTTCTCCATTTCAGCATTTCTGGAGAAACGTCCTTTTTCCTCACGGTGGCAGAATAAACGTTTTATTTTATTTTATTTAATTTTAGTGTCCTTCAAAGCGTTAAGCATGTTTTATACATATTATACTCGCGAGCAACCCAATCAACTCAACCCCGTAGGTACAACGCGTGCATACAAAGTAGTTTTCATTTTCAAAGTTCTTATCCCATTAATGAAAAAGTATTTTTATATTTAAGGCGTTACGTTTCAGCTTTAAAATGGCACTTGGGTAAAAGTAATTGCTATTTGGGTCGAAATGCATGATTACGAGTTGAGTCGATTTGGTTGCTCGCAAGTGTAGATTAGAGTCAAGTGGATGATGCACAAGGATACTGAGTATGGTTAGCTTGCGAGTTCAATGTACTGCGTCACTCACGAATGGGTAACTATCATGTATTTAAATAATAATAATAATAACTTGGGACATTATTCACACACGGTCATCTGGTACTTGTGAATATAGCTACATAAAGTAACCTATTTAAAAGTTAGTTAGTTTAGGCACTTATATAGGGTCTATGGAAGCTGGGTGCAAAGCCTTAAGGGGGTGATAGTTGACACAATTTAGAGCATTTTAAGCCACATGTCTTAGACGAAGTATGTTTTTAGGGTTCCGTACCTCAACAGGAAAAAACGGAACCCTTATAGGATCTATCTGTCCGTCTGTCACACCCAATTTGCTCTGAAGGTACACATATGAATTTCTGTGATCCAAACACGAACGTGTATCGTAAATAAATGAATAAACTGTTTTTAAGTTATTTAAGAAAATTGACCATTCGCCTCCCCCCCCCCCAATCCCCGAAACTACTGTACCAAACATTTTGGAAAAAAAATACAGAAAATATTTCTATATCTATAAGTATATTACTTACAGGAAAACCTATAAGAAGTCTATGATCTTACTACAGCAATGTTAAGGTACAACTACCTAATGTTAAGTTTGTTCCTGGGATATGCATGCATGGCTCAAAATGCTCTAAATAGTGCCAACTATCACCAGCTTCCAAACACCCTAATATCTCTGCGCTACCACTTAGAGAATAACGAGCGTGATGTAGGTATCTCATTTAAAAAAAATATATCAAAGATGCCACATAAATACTAACTTTAGGTAAATTATTAATCTCGAATTCCACTGGAGGGATTTCAGTTTGACATCTAATTAAATGATGTTGTAAATGGATTTATCAAACTTATAATAAATTGATTATGAAAATCAAACTTTATTTGATTCTAGAGTTTTTTCGATAAAATTTTAACTAAATCTAGGTAGGTATATTTTAAAACGAACTTAACTTTTTATGTCAATAACATTTTATGTACTTTTAACTTACTACAATGTTAAAGTTACATTGGTTTATTTTCCTACCAGATTTTTTTCAAACGTCTGTAGTACGAGATGATCTCATGTATAAGGTAAATAAAACTATGTCAAGAACAAAATATACAGCTATTATACCTGCGTAGATCGCTACACAAATGTACCTATCAATTTTACCTTGAGACACAAGTCCGCAAAGCCGTAACGTGGAAAACCTATGTGGAAACATTTCGGAACCGGTGTAAAATTACATCATCCTCTGTTTAGAACAAATACCACTAAAACCGACCTGAGCGTTACAATTGTCACAGGATTTTCATTACAGTTTTTCAGTACCTACCTAATTACTAGATCTATGTTCAACACTACACTTGAGGAACAGCGGTTTTTTTCTTATAACACTGAGTACACACGTGTATCTATTTCAAGATAACTTTTATAAATGACTAAACAAACTAAACTCGGTATTATTTAATTCACTTATAACCGGCACAAAGGCTAAACATACGTCACTCAAACCGGTTTTAACGTAGGTATCATTATGAGCAGTCATTACTTCATGTTTCTTTGTTTTCAAATTACATTAAAAACTGCGAATACATAAGGAATACAATAATTCAGTAAATAGGTAAGTAGCACAAGTACTAACCGAAGCAAAAGTCAGCGCAGGCTACCTCGCGACACGTGTTTTTCTCATTTCACTGTCACTTTTAAACAAGAGCACTGTTCTTTGTGTGTTGTGGTTCAAGTGTTCGTTCGGCGTTTGCGCACCGTCGTCAATGCTACGCGGCGCAGCGCCCAGCGCGAGCGCATGCAACCGATGGTTTCGACATCAGCGAGAGGGGAAGCCGACCAACAACTAACCGCGTCTCCTTCCCACACATTGACGCTTTCATAACATCGTGAGACAGCAACCTCAGCTGCAGAAATGCCTCCGACACAACTGGACGACCTTCGAGACCTACCATTATTGCTAATAAGCTCGTCTTTTGCAATCCATGATTTTTCTTTACGGTCTACTTTAAGATGAAATATTTATGAAGCACGCAGGTGGCTGATATTTAGGTCAAGAAGTTCTTCAGCGTTACGGTCGTTTGGGGGCGGGATTGTCGCTATCGATATTAATTTAATCCTAAAACCATTTCTGTGAAACAATGGATAGGCAACTACCTAAAGGATTATTACTGAGTTATGGCTTTTAAAAGTAACCGTTTTATGAAGACATTAGACAGAGTTATTAAGAATCATCATTAAGCAGAGATAAGGTAGTCTACAACCTACAACTACTTAAACATGTGAAAGTAAAAAAATATATTCTAAAATGTAGTGCATGCATTTGCAACCCATTCAAACAACACAATCAAAACGATTATTCATTGTTTGAAAGTGCTGACCTACGATGTGCCCTCAATGGACTCATTTAATACTGCCACTCATGAACATTCATTATACTAGGTTCAATTAGAATGTATAAATGAACCAGTAATGAAGGATGCCTATTAGTTCTTTCAGAAGTGATATCGTGGTTAAGAATCAATAGTATCAGTGAATCAATCATCTCAGTTTTTTTTTACGTTTTTCATTTTTAATGCAGGCAGATTTTAAAAAGTTTAATTTGGCTTGGATGGATGATTTTAAGGTTTTGGGATAACGCTTAGACAGGCCAAGCCGAATTAAACTTTAAATCTATCTGCATTAAAAAGTGAAAAACGTAAAAAAAACTGAGAGACACTATTGATTATCAGATTGCTAAAAGTATGGAGTCTTAGATGTCTCGTGCTACTTTTGTCCAATTTAGTACCCCTCTAATAAATTACTCTTGTTTCAGGACATACGTAGATATTTCCTTTTACTTATCATAAAAATGGCTAAACAAAGAGCAAAACGAAGTCTCACCACAACGCAATATAATATATTTACGTACCTATGTTACACAAAAACGATAAAGTCACCGATCCTGTTTTGTAAACATATTCACCGCAAAAATGTTATGAACTTGTTCATTGTCGTTTGCATAACATGTAGACTGGCTTAAAAATGAGGCTGTGTTCTTGGTGTAATTCATTTACCGATACGCACCGCTGCATCTCAGGAGTTTACCTATATTCATATTATATAGGTTTATTCGATGCTACATTTTCATCTAGCATATATTTAATACATTCTCCTGTCTCATGGTAACAGTGATAATTATTTTTAAAGTGTTTTTACATTCAACAGATCTAGTTTTAAAACGTTACTTTTAGTTTTTCATTTTGTTAAACATTAACATTGGCATTCATTGCTGAAGCTAGAACTGATATTGTGAGCTTTATTATTTTGTAGTTGTACTTGATATTTAAATGTTAATGTGTGGTAGGTACCTACAAGTGTATTATTATTATTATTTTAAACAAGCTTTTGTTAATCTGAATATCATAATGGAAAGAGTCCTTGTCAAGACAAATCAATCGAGCCCAAACTCGATAGGGTTGCGTCGTTTTATTACCGAGTTCCCATGGCCACCTTCCAGCTCCATCATCAGATCAGCTCCATGTCATAATAATATTGCATTGTCATCCGATTTACATATGCATGTAAAATTTCAGCTCAATCGGAAACCGGCAAGTGGGTCAACTTTAACTTGCAAGATTCGGTTACAGACAGACAGACAGACACCGGGACAGGTGAACCTAAATAAAAGCTTGAATAAAAGATCTACGTTTCAATCAATCTGCCTAGCCTTTTCCCAACTATGTTGGGGTCGGCTTCCAGTCTAACCGGATGCAGCTGAATACCAGTATTTTACATGGAGCGACTGCCTATTTGATCTCCACAACCCAGTTACTGGGTAATACGATACCTCTTGGTAAGACTGGTTGTCAGACTTTCGGGATCCTGACGATACGTAACGACTGTCAAAGATCCACGAATGACAGCCGGGACCAACGGCTTAACGTGCTTTCCGTGGAATGGAGGAGTCTTGGTATGTAAAGATGGTCACCCATCCACAGACCAACCCCGGCAAGCGTAGCTTAACCTGATGGATCGACCCGTGCGGCTGTTATTACTTAGCCACGAGCTAAAGACATAAAGATCTACGTTTATGATTGTGAAAACCGACTCATTATGGAGATTCTGTTGCAAATTAGACCAGATAAACCTAATACCGAAGAAGCAAACACAGGAGCTTCCATCTTTTTCATCCGTAGACCAAGCATTTAAACACATATCATCAAATTTTAAATGCATGAGTGCGGGCAAAAGTCGTATTTGCCTTGGAAATTAACGTTGCACACCTTGAATGGTGACGCCATTCAATACAATTAATTTATCTCTTGGGAAATCATATTGATTGGTATTTTTAACCGACTTCAAAAAAGGATGTTCTGTATTCGACCCGTATGTATGTTTGTATGTCCACGATTTTCTCAAAAACTAATGAACCAATTTTGATGATTCTTTCACTAACGTGATCTGCCAACTTTCAAGATAATACATTAGGTTCTTATGTACGAACTTATAATGCATAAATGTACTGAATTTCTAAGCGGATTTTGATGATTCTTCTTTTCGTTCGTCTTGGGCTTATGTAATTGTATAGGTATTTAACTAAAAATGGAAAAATAAATTTACTTAAAAAAAAAGTAAAAACCGACTTCAAAACGAATAATATGACTTTCTTAAAAAACTTAACATCTTCTGAATTCAGTGTCAAGCTAAGCTAAGGTGCATTAAATAGTTGAAGACACCGACTTCAGAAGCTGTTAAGTTTTCTATGAATGTTATTTTATTCGTTTTAGGTTTTGAAGTCGGTTTTCCCTTTTGTAAAGTAAATGTTTTATCAAACATACGTTTAAAAGCAAAAATAATTGAAAGTGTAATACTGATTGATAGTTCGGTCAATCAGTTTATTTCCGTTCATGTTGAATCGCTTCTGCAAATGATCTATTTATAACGGATGCATTTCATATTTGGTCAGCGGTTTCAGCGATTGGCAATATTCCAATTCCGGAGTTTTCTATCTATCTAGCACCTACTCATCTAAATAAATCTGATCTAATCTTGGAATCAAACAAAAATACAGCGCACCGGCTGATTTATTTTCCACGTATTTGGTGACGCAAAAGATATGGGTTACTATAATATTATGTAAGTAAACCACAGGCCAGCTGTCATTCATTACGTGTTTTAACACTGCACGCAAAAAGACCAATGGCGTTCATCTCCTATATCTATTGGATCAAAAATTTAAAATGTATAACGCGACGCGAATTGCGCGCGACTCAAAGGCACCGCTCGTCGTGCGACACGTCGTGCTCTTGTGTCGTGTGCGATTCGCGTCGCGTGGCCGCCTGTTTTTAGAAGCCTTTACTTCAAACATGGCCGACTCACAATACAAAAAAATAAAAACGTAATGCTATGTAAAATATCAGCTTGCTTACATCATCCACAGATATTCCTCGTTTTTGCTCGTTTGCCTTTGTAGTGTTCCGAACTGAGTACCTGCAATGATAAACCACAGTTATTATAAATATTATCATAAGAAAAATATACAATTTCAACATCATCGTTTGGGTAGCAATGCATGCAGTGATAACATTGTTGTCAAATATTGAGATCTACAATAATACCTCTTTACATGGACCGACGCGCGATGATTAAATGGACAATTAATATTTTAGTTTTTTAATAGTTTAAGTTAGGCTAGGATCTTATATTTTTAACTTAATTATTAATAAATTTAGAATGAACTTAAATAAGAGCCATTAATATTTATTTCAAGAGGACCATAATTCATAATTCTTAGTCTATGTTCTTAGTTTTGTTTCATCCTTGAGACTTTTTGAAGGTGTGATCTTGTCGATAAAGTAATGATAAAAACATACATGGGCTTTCTGTACTTCTATCGGTTATAGCTGTCGAAGTAATGGCATTGGTCCCAGTGACTACAAGTTCCTCGGCTAATCAATTTATAATTGGGTACATTTTCTGCGTTTCTTTTTAAATGCCATTTGAATTCGCGTGTGTTTATTAAAATCTCAATGCAAATAACCGCAATAATTAGCCAAATATGTTATAAGTTTTATTTTGATGACGCACGTGGCTCTACAATGTTTACCAATACACAAAATGTAATAAAAACGGGTATCTCCGGGATCTACAAATCCACAAATTCCTAAAGAATGCTATTTGCTGAGTGAGCAAGATATTGAAGTCAAAATGTCCATTCGGGGAGTTCCACCTGACGTCAGCCACGTAGTCACTTGTCTAAACTCTCGCTTGAATGCACTTGCTTGTTTTGAACGTTTATGCTAATGTTTGTAACTCATTTCAAACTTTATTGTTTTGAACAATGTCCTAGGATATTATTATTATTATTTCCTATACTAACACGAACGTATAAAACTCCCGCTTGGACGCACTTGCTTATTTGAACGTTTATGCTAATGTTTGTAAATCATTTCCTATACTAAAATGAACGTATAATAAAGTTCCGGCTGCACAAATGTAGAATTGAGCTCGTGGGCTGTTTTAATACTCAAGTTTTTTTTTCTTTTCTATCACGGTTAAAATATTTGTAGTGTCGAACAAAGATATGTATCATAGAATGATGTCATGTATCGGTTTTTGTTAATCAATAAAACCAAAATGAAATAACAGACAGTATGATATCATATATTAAAGTTCTAACTTATTTATTTGTTTTATTATTTATGTACATAAATAATAAAACAAATAACTAGAACTCAGAACTAGTTAGAACTCAGTAAAATACACAATTATAATTTGGAGGACTTAGTGTTTCTTTTAACTCAATCTGCATGCCTTTTCCCAACTATGTTGGGGTCGGCTTCCAGTCTAACCGGATGCAGCTTAATACCAGTATTGTACATGGAGCGACTGCCTATGTGACCTCCACAACCCAGTTACTGGGTAATACGATACCCCTTGGTAAGACTGGTTGTTAGACTTTCGGGCTTCTGATGGCCCGTAACGACTGTCAGTGTCAAAGATCTACTGTGAGCCGGGACCAACGGCTTAACGTGCTTTCCGAGGCACGGAGGAGTCTCGGTATGTAATGATGGTAACCCATCCACAGACGAACCCAGGCAAGCCTAGCTTAACCTGATGGATCGGCCCGTGCGGCTTTTATTACTTAGCCACGAGCTCCGCACTTTTTAACTATAACGTTAAAACAAAGATTTCCTTTAGCATGCTCGGTGAATGGAGTTTATGTTTACTTACAATGAATGTTAAGTCAATGGTTGTGTTTACAGTTTAGTTCTTATGTTTTTTATGCTTATCTGTTTTGGTATCTGTAATGTCTTTAAGGAAACTGACAGTACTTAAAACTTCTAAAACCATGTCCAAAACAGGATTGATATTGATGGAAGATGGTCAGATTCTAGCCTCTAAAATTACACCGTAGATTGATAATGCGTTTTCACATTAAATGGCAATTAAGGTATAATTTTATATCTAAATATTGATGACGGAAAAACGTTTGCGACAACTCAAATTACAGGTAGACTTGAAAGTAAAAGGTTATAAATAGCTAGGCTTGATTATCCGGTCCTTAGCCGGAGGCTATTATTCTATTGGAAATAGGAAGTACAGCTATTTCAAATCAAATGGATCCCAAGAAATTCTTTCGTTATTGATTATTGGCTTTTGCCCGTGGCTTCGCCCGCGTGGATGTCGGAAATTATTCCACGGGAACGTACTTCCAGGATAAAAAGTATCCTATTTCCTAATCCAGGGCATGGTCTCCCCATGTGCCAAATTCTATCCAAATCCGTTCAGTCGTTCAGCGTAACGAACAAACAAACAAACTCACTTTCGCATTTATATCGGGTTGGCTAATAAGTAATGAGCGTTTTAGTTTATAATCTCTAGAATTTTCAGAAAGGTTCGAAAACGTTCTGTAGCAGAGGGTATATAAAGAGCGAGTCGCGCTCATGCGCGTTACTTATCCGTCCTGACAAGACCATCGCTTTCGATGATGTCGACAAGGCTGAATGCCGAGCTGACAGTCTTGAGACTCAGTGCTCACCCAGCTCTCAACCTGTAGACCAAGCTCACCTCTCTGAGGTCGATGCGGAAGTCGAACGTAGAGCCTCCCTCCCTCCCGTTGAAGACCCTGATTGTCCTCTGCCCCCCGTCACTCCAGACGAGGTGCAGGACATAATCAAGGGTCTTAAACCCCGTAAAGCCCCCGGCTCAAATGGAATTACCAATAGGGTGATCCAACTCTTCCCCGCCCACCTTATAATGCTCATGGTCACCGTCTTCAATGGTGCCATGAGCAACAACATCTTTCCTCAAGCATGGAAAGAGGCCACTGTAATTGGCATCCCCAAGCCCAGTAAGCCCAAGGCTGAGCCCACTAGTTACCGCCCCATCAGTCTGCTCAATCTGCTCGGCAAAATCTATGAGAAGCTTATTTATAAGCGACTCAGAGACTATGCCGAGACAAAGGGTCTCATCCCTAACGAGCAGTTTGGTTTCCGAACGCAGCATTCCTGCGTTCATCAGGTCAGGAGTAATAAGCTGGGAATTCCTTCCTGCTAATACTACGATTACAGCAACAGTATATTGAGATCAACTCGAAAAACTGAAGCTTGACATCCATCGCAAACGTCCACAACACGACAAAATATTTTTTCTGCACGACAATGCCCGGCCGAATATTGCTAAGAGTACCAGGCTAAAACTATTGGAGCTTAATTGGGAAATAATACCCCACCCTCCATATTCGCCGGACTTAGCACCAACTGATTTCAGCTTGTTCCGATCACTTAGTAATAATTTACGAGAAAAAAGCTTTGACGATGAACCACACTTGAAACAATACATAGATGACTTCTTCAATTCAAAACCAACGAAGTTCTATGCGGACGCCATTCACTCTTTGCCAGGTCGATGGCGAATTGTAGTAAAAAACGACGGTGAATATATTATTAATGATTAACAATTATTCATTTAATAAATAAATACAAATAAAATAGTTGTATGTCGCTCATTACTTATTAGCCAACCCAATAATTATAATAATAACGTTTTATAATGTTATGTATTAGTTAGGATGCCTTGACGAATATTTATGTACTATGGCCTCAGCAGCTCAGCTACGAGCACGGATATTTCGTTAGTGACATTGAATTTTGGTACCTATTACTCCACTTATTAGTTCCAGATAAGTGTTATCATTACTTTTTTATCTCAGTTTAATGCGCATTAACACAGTATTTTTGACTAGAGCATGTCTGATTATGAATTCAGAGGAAATATTTTGATCAAAACAATCGTTGAGGTTTTAGAATTTAAGTATGCGCAGTATTTGCACTATAAGTTTGTATATTAAGCTACCGATCTATTGGTTTTTTAGCAATTTAAAATAATAGGCTGTAATACTCTTTATTCGTTCTCTGAATGGACATTTTGATTGACCTTTTTAATAGTTCCTGTAACCTTGTCTTCTACTAAAATTATCATCTCTGAATAAAAAATATTGCGAAATAGATAAACTTAATTATTAATTACTTATCTTTCTTAATTACTGATCTTAATTAACTTAATTATCAATTTCGTAATATTTTACCTATAGGTAATCGCCATTTTGTTTCTGTCATTTGGATAAAGAAATGCAGTGGTCCAAGACCAGTTGTATATAATTATGATGTTGCAAGCTTAAAAACTACGTAATAATTTACCTAATGGTCATGATGACATTTTTTTAAATGTAATTGAAGAAAAACTCAAACCATTATTATTTATCCTTATTTCCTGCCACGCTGTATTGAGAATTCGTGAGACATATTAGCATTGAGAATTCTTATTGAGGAGGGGATTAGTATCATAAAATTGCTTGAACCTTGGCACAAAGACGTGCCAATGGCATCACATAATGACGCCACGAAACACATCATATTACCATATGCTTAGAATATTCCGACAAAAATAACTGAGTTTACAAAACAACAAAAAAATACAGACAAATCCTTTGTCTTGTACAGAAACGGTCAAATATGCATAATAAGCAACAAAATACAGTAAGCAAGTTAGGCAATGGACAATGTTCCGATTCGAAAACAACGCCATGTCTGGCACATGGCGTTGTTTTCGAATCGGAATGTCGTAAAATAGGTATGCACATACGCTGTATGTGCTTTGGAATATAAATCAGACAGCTTCTCCAGTATTTAAACTGCTAATGGCATAAATTACATAAATAACATTTATACCTACAAAATGTATACATTTGTACAAAATTTATTACATTTTGTAGGTATAAATGATATTTTTGTTATTTATTATCATCTAGCCACACCATGAGTACGGTAGTACTTTAGTGAACTTCATTGACCAGATTAGAAAGTGATCAAAAGCAATACAGACTTCCTATTACAGTGGTAATAAATAATAAAATTGTTACATAAATGAGTGAAGTCTATAAGCTGTTTAGATTATCCTGAACATTGAGATCCGCGTACAGTTGACCAACAAACAAGGCAAGCAACCGGTTTCCATTCTCCGTCTGCTAACCTTACTATATGCATATAAATGCATATAGTTATATAATACGTGATCGCGTTTTTTTGTTTTTGTTTTTGTCTCCATGTGGTTTGCCGCTTGCCGGAGATGAATTTGTTATGGGTATTAATGGGTAAGCCACAAAGAAAAGAGAACCAACTCAAGAAACTATTACACTGTAGGTGCTGTGCATTGTAGGATGTCTGTATAGGCACAATATGATGGTAAACGTACACGTAGAAGACCACAAAGATTACAGTACTCTTGTACTGTAATGTTATTTCTAATAAATAAAAATAAACGGACTTACCTGGTTGGCTACTCTGAGAAGTGTTGGAACTGACACTAGTTTCACTATTAGTGCGATTTCTTGGGCTAAATAACAAATTCCACGGGCTGTAGGTCGAAATCTGTGAAGTATTACGGTTTTGAGACGAATTTTTCCTGTCCGAATCCATTTTATCTTACAAATTTAATAATAAAATAAGAAATAAACTTGTATTTTAAATAAAAAATGTGTTGGCAATGACAAGTCGCGCACGCCGGTCGATAATACAGTATGATATGACACGGTAACCAACTAAACAGTGAATAGGGCGCGAGCGCGCCGCTCCCGCTTTGTTTTGGTCCGAACTTGCACGAAGACACACGGAAACACACGACTTCTTATGTATGTTATGTTATGGTGAACTTTGTACTATTAATAAACAAAGTACCTACATAATTATGTACTGTTCTTACAGTTAAGTTGAAAGAAAAGTCTGACAACTAGTCTTACCAAGGGGTGTCGTATTACCCAATAACTGGGGTGTGGAGGTCAGATAGGCAGTCGCTCCATGTAAAATACTGGTATTCAGCTGCATCCGGTTAGACTGGAAGCCGACCCCAATATAGTTAGGAAAAGGCTAGCCAGATTGAGGCAGATTGATTGTACACACCACAGTTTAACAATGTGACGTTGAACCTTAGTTGAACACACCCACCCACTGGATAGTCGTTTCAATGAGGTTGACATAATTGTCATACAATGATGTGAAACTGCAGGCCATTGTTTTATTTTTAAGCGCAATGTTATGATAATGTACCTATCTATCTATCTATCTAGGTTGGTTAAGATACCACCTATCATGCCGCAGGTCGTGGGTTCGATTC
This sequence comes from Dicycla oo, assembly GCA_948252095.1. Lineage (NCBI taxonomy): Eukaryota > Metazoa > Arthropoda > Insecta > Lepidoptera > Noctuidae > Dicycla > Dicycla oo. Next base: position 21,869,651 of record OX411711.1, read on the forward strand.
CCATCCAGGACAAACATTTGTGTGCATGAACATGTCTGTTTGTTCTGAGTCTGGGTGTAATTATCTATATAAGTATGTATTTACAAAAAAAAAAGTAGTATATGTAGTATATCAGTTATCTGGTTTCCATAGTACAAGCTCTGCTTAGTTTGGGATCAGATGACCGTGTGTGAATAATGTCCCAGGATATTATTATTATTATTTAGCCCATAATGCTCCCACTGCTGGGCAAAGGCCTCCCTTTCCCTATGATAATGAATGACTTGAAATAAAAATGCAGTTTGTAGAGCTCAATAAACATGTCACTATACATATATTTAAGGAGATCGATAACGGTAAAATTAAAATGCCATTACATAATAAGAAAAAAAAACGAGTTTTTATAAGTTCTGTGGTCAAATTACAAATCAAAAGTGTCATTACTGTGGTCATTACGTCGTTGTAGATAAAGAGAATCTAAATAAATTCTTTAACAAATATTACAAAAGAGCAGTAAAGAAAGCTAAATCATGAAAATACCTTACGTAGTGAATATGAATACGCGTCAGGTGTATTCCACACCAGCAGCTATGAGTAACTCGGTTGCAGAGGCTCCTCGCAAAATCAGAGCTGAGGACTTCGAATGGGATACTGATTTTACGCCTCAACCACTTAGTTTCTATGCTGTTCTCGTTTTGTCCAGGATGTTTGAAAGACTCAATCCTCTTCAGATAATACTTCAAAAAGACATCGATATATTGATAGAGTTGTACCCGGCGGATATTCAGTTGAGGTTCAGCGTACCCTACATAAAGGTCCAAATTATGCAACTACAAAATTTTAATAATCCTTTCGTTTTGAAAACAAGACGCTTTGCGGAGTATTTTAGAATTGGAGCAGTGTCATCTGAAAGCATTCCTCTTATTCATCATTAAGTAACTGTAAATAGTACGTATATGTATAGCAAAAAACAATTTATTTGATTTCGTTTTAGGACGAGCAATATTGGAGTAGGTCATTCTATTCCAAATACCCATCTAGGGTAGAGCTGGGAAAAATTTTCTGGAAAGGCAAATTTTTATCGGCTTGCCTTCAAGATTACTTGGAATCAGTCAATCCTGACGTTTTTAGAGAAGACGAAGCTGTAGAACTTGCATCACTGGTAACATGTGTTTAAGTTCTATATTTATGCCCTGTGTCCCGTATTCGAGAATGTCTGCTTCCTTTTAAACACGAGTTATGTTATGTACTGTGGTATTAGGTATCAAATTAATCAACAATTAGCTGTTGTCTGACCTAATTCTGTAAGACTTGGTTTACTTATGGTTGGTTTACGTATGTATGGTTTACTTGGTTTACTTGGTTTACATGTAGGCTGAGAATAGTCGTAAAATATACTTCCTATTTCCCAGGTCAGTCCATACATATTCTTCTTAGGATTAAATCAGCTGCAGATGGTACGTCAACCGAGACCGGCTTTACCTTCCGACACGGTGGTGGAAGATACATGTGAATACAGTGTACCTAAACTCTATGACCATATCCCCATGGAGCCAGTTTTGGCAAAATTATATAACCTTCAAGAAATATCTCTGGTCTTTGGGATAAACAACCTTACAGATAAATATTTAACAAGGTATTTCGAATTTTCGCTGGATGATTGTGAGTCAATTTGCCGAGGATTACAAAATTTGAGACATTTAAAAATATTTCGCATCAACCGCAGTAATCTAGATTGTTCGAAAGTTAAATTAATCCTTCGAAATCTTGTGAAGAAGGAAAGTATTGAGGAACTGGATTTCAATCATTGTCAAATCGGTGATTACGGAATGAAGGCACTCGGCGGTTTTATTTTCATTCACAAAAACGTGAAAGTGATAAGAATTGCCAATAACAGATTTAAGGAAGAAGGAATTCAGGGAATAGCTTATGCTCTACAGATGAAACCTGCTGCTCCCATCGAGCTCTTAGGTAAAGGGTACAAAAAAAGTGTTATTGTTTCGCTTTAAGAGATAAGGTTGTAGTTTGTACCGTTCTAATCTAACGTATGTGTGTTATAGCCTGTTGTTTGTCCTTTCAATGTTGAAGAGTTATTTACTATCTATATCATTGTTCTAATAGGTAGGCGATTTCTTCTATATGGGAATTTGATATTATGTTCTCTTTATCAGATTTCAGCTTGAACCCAATGTCTCTGGAATGTGCAACCATGTTTGCGGCAGCTTTCGTCAGGTGCAACGAAAAACCACAAACTTTGATCGTGAATTCTTGTGGTTTCAGCGGAGCATCAGCTGAGAAGGTGCGATTCTGTTCTCTACTAAGGATAATATAGTTAAAGTTTTGAATTGTTTTCCTTTACACTTACTAAACGCTCTTTCGCGAATACTTTGGAGTCTACAGGCTAGCGCGTGAGGAAGCCAATGCACCACAATTACGCCACACTGGAGGCTTTCCCTTCCCCTACAAAATCTTGTTGATTGTTTTTTCGAGCGCAATAGAGCGAGTGTGTAAAGCTAGCTAGTGTAATAACCACGCGTTTTAGTTATACAAAAATATAGGATTGATTCGTTTCTGTTTTATTGAGAGTATTAAAGATACTACATTACATACCTTTATCATGAATTTATGATTCAATCCAGGATTTAATGTCTTTCTGATTTATGGGTCCGACACCTGCGTTTTTTACTGCCTGATAGATGGCGGGTCTTCTCAGCTTAAACCGGGGCCTAACTAGACTGGATATGGCGGCTAACGATTTGTCCGGTGACGCCGAGGTGACTCTTATCAGAGCTCTTGAGCGAAATAAGAAGATTATCAGAATGGACCTGCGTAGAACTAGTAAGATTCATTTATATTTCGGTTTTCAACAATCTTTAGACCTAACTTCTTCTCAACACTGAAGTCGTAAGTTGCAAAACTAGGTTTTTTGTTGCAAAATAAGAAGGTTAAACCATCTATCATTAAATTCATCATCATTTTTCTACCCTTGTCCCATGTTACTAGGAGTCGGAGCAACACGTTTTCTTTTTCCATTCTCCCTGTCAACCGTCACGCTATCATTCACTCCCCTTTCTTTCATATCATCTCTCACACAATCCATCCATTTTTTCTTTGGCCTTCCTTTCCCCCTGCATTATTCAACTTTTATATGCATCACTCTTTTAGTCACATGTATTTCCTCCCTCCGCATCATATGGCTATACCAAGCCAAACGATTTCCTTTCAACTTTTCTGGTACTGGCATCACTTTCACCATTAAACCAAACAAAACCTTTCATCGTTAAATTAATTTTTTTATATTCATATAGAAATCTCAGAAGAAGGTCAAGCGAAGGTAGAAGAACTGCTTCTGCGCAACAAAAACCTGATAGGGCAGGAGATGGAGCCAAGTGACGAGATCCCACCGCTATATCTTAACGAACCCGAATATCTTATATGGGAGTACAATCCTAATAATCCCGACTATATCCCAGGAAGGTACCCTTCAAGGATTCCTGAAGTTTAGAATGTATTTTAAACTAGAATAGATTCATACGTATTAATTTTATATATATATATATATATATATATTTGGTACATTAGTACACCTTACCTTAGTGGGTTGATTTAAACTTACGAACATAATATTGCATTTTTATCTTTTTTTTTGCTGTTGATTGTCTTAGTACAAATTATTTAGCATGGTTTATAAATTAAATAAATACCAGTCTGTTATTGTGCCACCGCAGGGCAAAGGTCTTTTCTCATACAAAGAAAGCACGAGTTCTGATCAACACGCTTGCTCAAGACGGGATGGCGATTTCAGACTTATTAGGGTTCCGTACCAAAATAGTAAAAAGGAACCCTTATGTTGCGACTCAGTCTGTCTGTCTATACGTCTGTCACAGCTGGATATCTCAAAAACTACTAATGCTATCACCTTGCATTTTGGAATAGTTTTAGATGACGTATGCCCAACTATTTTGCAAATAAGAAAGAAATAAAAATAAATATGTCGAAGATGAGACAGGGCGGTTACTTTTTTAAAAATATGCAGAACTGCAGACCTTATCCTGGTCATTGGTTGTGCTATAGCCACAACGGATTTTACTTTTGAACTATAAGGCAAACTTACGGAATTCAGCAAATAAAAGCAAGTAAACCACTTAATGTTACAGTTTTTAATCAAACAGACATAGATTTTACTCACAATGTTTCCTCAATAAAAATCGGCAGTAAAAAGTGAGCTCCGCAGTCCGCGGTTAAGTCGCGCTTTTTATTAACTCTTCCCTACCAGAGATAAACTCTAATCATAAAGCACTTTACCGCCGAATAAACAGATTATGTTCAAACACTACATTTTAGTAAGTAGGTAAGTTTTAGGTATTACTATTTACAAAATAATGTTCCAAAATTTTAGTTATTTAAAAATAACCAGTATTCAATTTTAGAAAAGATCCTGAGACTATTTATTTACAAACTCAAAACTCCTATAATTATTGGCACAGATTAAACATAGTAATTTTTAATAAAACTTAAAGTCATTATTTTATAGTAATTCAATAAAGGTAACAAAATCAACATACTTAAAGGCCGAATAATATCCGCGGTGACACGGCCATACTGATGCGTGTTCTGCATCACTCCTGGTTTCTTCTGTAATAGAGAAATAAAATTTGTGAGGCCAGGCACTTCCACAGTACACACAAGCCTATTTATAAAAGTTACAGCAGAATTGTATTCGTATTTACTGTTCACTCCACGTGACTACAGATCAAGTAAACATTATTTTATTATGATGACACATAACAGGCACAAAATCGCGATACAAATACGCGCGTGGCGCGTATTAGCTTAGTTCTATAGTTATCATTAGAATTACTGGTCGGTTCGCAATGATAACAGTGGATTTAGCTATCATTCTTAACAATATTTCTGCTCATTCCAAATGACAACAGTAACAGAATTCCATGTAAAAGGAAAGGATAGGTGGATGAAAGGTCGATGCTGTATAGACCAGAGGCTCTAAGGATGATGGGATAGGGCGATGCTGTGCTCTGGGCGGTCTCGTACGCTGTGGTACATAGGGGACTTTAATTCTTTTAGGATAGGCTTATTAATGGCTTATTTGACGGCTCCACGCGCCAGTAGCATTTTTTTGTTTTTGTTAAAATAAATTAGTAGGTTTATTGACGGCTCCACGCGCCAATAGCATTTTTTGTTATTTGTGAAAAAACAGACAACAATCAGAGTAGGAATTAATATGAAAGCCTCTCACCGTTATTATTTTTCATCGTTGTTGTCCGCGTACGGCAACACATCTGATGTGGTTAGCGGTTATGAGGCTGCCCCGGCGACGGAAGGGCCGGCTTGCTGATCACCTGGAGGCGACACGGCCGCCTGGGTGTATCCCCAGTTGATCATGTGCGACCTTGCGAGGTCGCCCATGGTGTCCCACTACCTTCTTCACAAGGTAGCGGTCGTTTTCAAGAACCCTATGAACTTCATAAGGAACACTAAAGTTAAGGTCAAGAGAAGCCTGGTTTCTGGGGTTGTTTTTTATCAAAACAAAATCGCCTCTTTGAAACCGGTGAATTTTAGCTCGGCCTTTGTCAAACCTTGCTTTATCTTTAGTAGCTACCTGCGTCATTTTTTGTTGCACATGACGTTCAAGGGCTTCAATATTAATTAATGCTTTATCCATGTTCACTAAGTTTTGTAACTCTGGTGGAACACAGTTTTGACGTCGAGTCAGTAGTGTGAGTGGAGCCACGCCTGTGGTTCTATGGACAGTGCAGTTTAGGGCCAGTTGCAGGCTTTCCAGTGCTGTGTGCCAGTCTGGAGTCTCATAGTATTTTATCATTATGAGACCATTCTTCAGTGTTGCCATCACTCGCTCTACTTGTCCGTTAGCTCTGCTAATGCCTGGTGCTATGGAGTGTATTTCTATGTTAAACATATCACAGTAGTTTTTGTATTCTCCTAAAAACTCGCGACCGCCGTCGACAATTATCTGCCTTGGAGTTCCAAAAAGGTGTACGACTTGCTTCAGAGCCGCCAGAGTGCTGTGTTGACTCTTGTCATTAGTGTAGCGTAGTAACACGTATTTAGTGAAGGCATCTACCGTAACCACCACGTACTCTTGCTCATTGGGAGTTCCCAACTTACCAGTGATGTCCATGTGTATGACTTCAAATGGAACTACTGTCTTGGCAATAGGATGCAATTGTACCTGCGTAGCTCCAGACGTTTGCTTTGAAGTTCTGCATATAATACAGTTGTCGACAAAGTCACGGACAGTGGTGCTCATTTTGTCAAAATAATAGGTTTCCCTTATTTTGTGAAGGGTCTTCTCCCAGCCTGGGTGTTTGAGAGAACTATGGAACGTGTTGATCAGGCTCCACTGGAAGGACTTTGGTACAATAATGAGTTTTTGTAAACCTAATATAGAATCTAGCCTCTTAAATTTAAGGACGTTACCTTTGAGGAGGTATCCAGGGACATCTTCACCATGATGCAAAGCATCTATGATGGGTCGCAAGTGGTCATCACGTCTTTGTTCGATATTTACCCAATCTAGATTGTTGGTCAGGACGTTGACAGTCAAAGGATCCGGATTTCTACTCAGGTAATCTGCATGCTGCATCCGCTCGCCCTTCCTGTATTCTATCTCAAATTCGAAATTTTGGAGATAGGCCCACCATCTATGAATGCGGGGTAGTAAGTCCTTTTTGTGTTTTGAAGCTTTGAGCGCATTGCAGTCCGTAATTACCTTGAACTGGCGTTCATATAGAAAGTGCCGGAAATGCTTGATGGCTCGGACTACGGCCAGTGTCTTAAGCTCATAAGAATGGTACCTACTTTCTATGTCTGTCGTACGCATACTGAAGTACGATGACGTCATCTATATAAACCTGAGCTATGCTATCATTACGGGCTTTGTCTGCACTACCTGGACTTAAAAGAGGACCTAGGACACGGTTAATACATCTCTGATACACGGAAGGTACGTTACACAAACCGAACGGCATGGTTTTGTACTCGAATAAACCGTCTGGAGTGACAAAGGCTGTTTTCTCTATAGAATCAGCAGCAACAGGAATTTGATGAAAGCCTGATGCCATATCTAGGGTAGTGTAGTACTGACCACCAGCCAACTGATCAATTTGGTCTGCGATTAAAGGAAGAGGGTAATGATCACGAACAATATTTGAATTTAACTCCCTGTAGTCGACGCACATGCGGTCGTCACCGTTTTTCTTTTTTACTAAAATAATTGGGCTCGTATATGGGGACTTGCTTTCTTGCACAATGTCATTATCTATTAACTCTTTAACGATTTCTTTAACCTTTTCACGCTCGACCGGGCTTAACCTGTAAGGTCTTCGTTCCACAAACTTGTTTGGATTTTTTAAACGAATCTCTAATTGACCTGTATTGACACGAGTTTGCGAAAAACACCGCGTGAAAATAGCCGCATATTTATTGAGAAGAGTTAGTAGTTGGTCAACCTCAGATGTATTGCTCAAATCATGGTTTATATTATCAAATAACCCGGCTGTCGATCGCATGTGCATGACGCGAGGCTGGGAGCACAAAGTCGCGTTATTTTGAGTTACGATTACTGTTAATCCAGTTTCGCTTAAAAGATTCGCACCTATCAACACATCTGACGTCATTTCGTAATCGGACAAAATATGAAATTCAGTATCTACGTTTATATTGTCAATAATACGAGTACACACTGTTGTTAATATACTCGTGGAAATAACAGGGAATGGGCCTATTCCTCTTAAATAATTAACTACGTGTCGTCGTTTTCCGGGTAACTTATTCGCAACAGATTCGCACATTACAGAGCACTCGGCGCCACTATCGAATACCGTATCAATAATTATGTCACCTACCCGCATACGCATAGTATTCAAACTCTGTTTATTCTTTACAAATGAATTTACATTAGAGGTTATCTGTTTCTCCCGACGCGCGACGGTAACACGTATCAAATGTATGACCCGATTTTGAGCAAAACGAACAAAACCTATTGTCGCTCTGTTTAGGTAACTCTGTTTTGTTTATCTACAACTACTGGCGTATTTTTATAACGACAATCACGAGAAGCATGCCCCGACTTCTTACAAAAGCTACAATAAGGGACGTTACGATTATCAACAGAATATTTTAAACGTTTGGGTGGTGGTTGGTTGGCATTTTGATGATTGGGACGATTTACACGAATAGATGAGGCAACGGAAATTAACTCTGGCACTGAGGTAGCTCTGGCATTCATGAGTTCAATCCGAAGGCGTTCGTCGCCAACTGTTCCTATCACCGCTTCCACCGCGTCATTATCGTCAAGTTTATCTTTAGTAACTCGTCTCCACAAAATCCACGATCGAGATAGAAACTCGGCAATGTCTTTGGTAGGATCGTAATTGTGTTCCTTAAACCGTAGCACATCCCTCGAATAACGATTTTCGGGTTCAAAGGTAGTGATAATATTTTGACGCAGTTCATCCCACGTGGACGTTGTGACGAGCCAGTTATCAGCCCACATCTTAGCCCGACCTTTTAATAAACTAGTTACTTTCATGCGAATATCATAATCACTGAGCTCATAATTAGTCTTAGCTAAAGAAATATGATTATACCATTCGCAGACCCCGACGTTACCATCTGGGTCATATGCAGGCAAAAATACATCAGTAACTTTTACTTTATCACGTTGCTTCGACAGCCTTTCACTCATATTTTGCATCATGGTTATCATGTGTAAGTAAAATTCTGGAGGTACGTTACCGCCCTGTTGTTGTAGCGGCACCATGTTGGCAGACGTAGTTGGTCCACCATCGCAGGCGTCTGGTCCAGACACGGTGCACGTTGGTACGCTCGGTGTCGTTAATACATTCTGGTCTGGTGTATCCATCGTGTCACGCAGGATAACTTGTTCAATGTAGGTAGATGAAGTCTGAAAAATAAAAATAAAACGGACAGAAATAGTAGGTAAGTATCCCACTTCTGATGTCGAAGATGAGACAGGGCGGTTACTTTTTTAAAAATATGCAGAACTGCAGACCTTATCCTGGTCATTGGTTGTGCTATAGTCACAACGGATTTTACTTTTGAACTATAAGGCAAACTTACGGAATTCAGCAAATAAAAGCAAGTAAACCACTTAATGTAATAGTTTTTAATCAAACAGACATAGATTTTACTCACAATGTTTCCTCTCCAAAAATCGGCAGTAAAAAGTGAGCTCCGCAGTCCGCGGTTAAGTCGCGGTTTTTATTAATTCTTCCCTACCAGAGACAAACTCTAATCATAAAGCACTTTACCGCCGATTAAACAGATTATGTTCAAACACTACATTTTAGTAAGTAGGTAAGTTTTAAGTATTACTATTTACAAAATAATTGACACGCACACAACACAGACGCTTGCCGGGGCTGGTCTGTGGATGGGTGACCATCTTTTCATACCGAGACTCCTCCGTGCCTCGGAAAGCACGTTAAGCCGTTGGTCCCGGCTGTCATTCATGGATCTTTGACAGTCGTTACGGGTTGTCAGAAGGCCGAAAGTCTGACAACCAGTCTTACCAAAGGGTATCGTATTACCCAGTAATTGGGTTGTGGAGGTCAGATAGGCAGTCGCTCCATGTAAAATACTGGTATTCAGCTGCATCCGGTTAGACTGGAAGCCGACCCCAACAGAGTTGGGAAAAGGCTAGGCAGATTTTTTTTATTTACAAAATAATGTTCCAAAATTTTAGTTATTTAAAAATAACCAGTACCTATTCAATTTTAGAAAAGATCCTGAGACTATTTATTTACAAACTCAAAACTGCTATAATTATTGGCACAGATTAAACATATTAATCAGAATAGTAATTTTTAATAAAACTTAGTCATTATTTTATAGTAATTCAATAAAGGTAACAAAATCAACTTAATTAAAGGACGAATAATATCCGCGGCGACATATATATATATATATATATATATATATTTCGCAACAAGGATTGAAAGAGGGTCTTAAAAATTCGAAGTGGAGCTACTAGGGCATGTGGCGTATCATATGAATAAGAAAGCGCTGTTTGCACATTTTCAAACATTTTTTCCTTGCTTTTTTAGGCCGAACAGTTTTCGACTTCTGATGAAAATTGTAAAAAAAAATACCATCCCCCCCCCCCCTTATCTCCGAAGTTTACATAGAAAAAAATCTGAAATTATTCTACAGTAACCACTGACTTGCGAAGGTGATCGCACGCGCAGTGTGTCATCGCGATCGGGTACTCGTCTTACAATGGCGACCAAATTAGTAAAATGTGCAAGTTGTAATGTAGTTATCAACGAAGTGCTAGCTTTTATTTGTAATAAGATCGATGTAATGAACGAACAAAGTATTAGTCAGATTTGTGCGAGTGCTCTCGATGAAACCGAGATATTAGTGGCTAAAAACTTGTTGTTTGACTCAATCTCGACAACTAAACGCAAAAAGATTAGAAAACGACAAGGGAAAACGTTACGGGATATTGACGACATAATTTGCCTACTCAAGGAGACGGATCCGGAGGAAATTCCAACTTTTGTGGCGCGGGATTTACATAAGTTGCCGCCGGTACTATTTGACCACGTAGATGTGACCCGCTTATTGAAGGACTTGTTGATCATGAAATGCGAGCTAGAACGCTTTAGTAACGAATACACTTCAGTAAATCAATTCAGAGAATTGCAACTGGAGGTGGAAGCGCTAAAGAATGCGTCGATTGTCAACAATTTTGCTCAAAATGTTAACTTAAGACGCGGTGGAAGTGCCAGGTTATCAAGTTTTGAATGTGAAAGTGGCCCCTCAGCATTATCTCCACAAAAAAATATATTTTCGGATGAGGGTGGTACTACAAAAACATCGCGCGAAGGAGCTGCCCGACGACCGTTGGTTAACGAGTTCGCTTTGAGTTTTGATGCGGCGACGGTGAGTCACCAAGCGCCGCCGTTAGCCGATACAAATGACGCGCGACACACGGCCAACCCGAATGTTGAGCGCGAGTGCAAGAAAACTGAGTCACCCATTGTCCAACAGCTGACACATCCAACGCCTAAGCGATCGCTGGTTATGATGACTCACCAAAAATCTCCGCGGGTTGTGATCACTGAGCGGCATACAGCCAACCCAAAACAACAAATCTCGCCACAAAACAGTGGAAAAAGTTTCACTGAAATTCTGCAAGAGGGAGAGTGGAAAAGTAAACAGCAGAATGAGGAGTGGACTCTTATTCAGAGGAAAAGACTAAGAAACCGTTTTGTGGGAAAACCGGGAACGGCTAGTGTAGACAGTGATTGCAGACCTTATCCTGGTCATTGGTTGTGCTATAGTCACAACGGATTTTACTTTTGAACTATAAGGCAAACTTACGGAATTCAGCAAATAAAAGCAAGTAAACCACTTAATGTAATAGTTTTTAATCAAACAGACATAGATTTTACTCACAATGTTTCCTCTCCAAAAATCGGCAGTAAAAAGTGAGCTCCGCAGTCCGCGGTTAAGTCGCGGTTTTTATTAATTCTTCCCTACCAGAGACAAACTCTAATCATAAAGCACTTTACCGCCGATTAAACAGATTATGTTCAAACACTACATTTTAGTAAGTAGGTAAGTTTTAAGTATTACTATTTACAAAATAATTGACACGCACACAACACAGACGCTTGCCGGGGCTGGTCTGTGGATGGGTGACCATCTTTTCATACCGAGACTCCTCCGTGCCTCGGAAAGCACGTTAAGCCGTTGGTCCCGGCTGTCATTCATGGATCTTTGACAGTCGTTACGGGTTGTCAGAAGGCCGAAAGTCTGACAACCAGTCTTACCAAAGGGTATCGTATTACCCAGTAATTGGGTTGTGGAGGTCAGATAGGCAGTCGCTCCATGTAAAATACTGGTATTCAGCTGCATCCGGTTAGACTGGAAGCCGACCCCAACAGAGTTGGGAAAAGGCTAGGCAGATTTTTTTTATTTACAAAATAATGTTCCAAAATTTTAGTTATTTAAAAATAACCAGTACCTATTCAATTTTAGAAAAGATCCTGAGACTATTTATTTACAAACTCAAAACTGCTATAATTATTGGCACAGATTAAACATATTAATCAGAATAGTAATTTTTAATAAAACTTAGTCATTATTTTATAGTAATTCAATAAAGGTAACAAAATCAACTTAATTAAAGGACGAATAATATCCGCGGCGACATATATATATATATATATATATATATATATTTCGCAACAAGGATTGAAAGAGGGTCTTAAAAATTCGAAGTGGAGCTACTAGGGCATGTGGCGTATCATATGAATAAGAAAGCGCTGTTTGCACATTTTCAAACATTTTTTCCTTGCTTTTTTAGGCCGAACAGTTTTCGACTTCTGATGAAAATTGTAAAAAAAAATACCATCCCCCCCCCCCCTTATCTCCGAAGTTTACATAGAAAAAAATCTGAAATTATTCTACAGTAACCACTGACTTGCGAAGGTGATCGCACGCGCAGTGTGTCATCGCGATCGGGTACTCGTCTTACAATGGCGACCAAATTAGTAAAATGTGCAAGTTGTAATGTAGTTATCAACGAAGTGCTAGCTTTTATTTGTAATAAGATCGATGTAATGAACGAACAAAGTATTAGTCAGATTTGTGCGAGTGCTCTCGATGAAACCGAGATATTAGTGGCTAAAAACTTGTTGTTTGACTCAATCTCGACAACTAAACGCAAAAAGATTAGAAAACGACAAGGGAAAACGTTACGGGATATTGACGACATAATTTGCCTACTCAAGGAGACGGATCCGGAGGAAATTCCAACTTTTGTGGCGCGGGATTTACATAAGTTGCCGCCGGTACTATTTGACCACGTAGATGTGACCCGCTTATTGAAGGACTTGTTGATCATGAAATGCGAGCTAGAACGCTTTAGTAACGAATACACTTCAGTAAATCAATTCAGAGAATTGCAACTGGAGGTGGAAGCGCTAAAGAATGCGTCGATTGTCAACAATTTTGCTCAAAATGTTAACTTAAGACGCGGTGGAAGTGCCAGGTTATCAAGTTTTGAATGTGAAAGTGGCCCCTCAGCATTATCTCCACAAAAAAATATATTTTCGGATGAGGGTGGTACTACAAAAACATCGCGCGAAGGAGCTGCCCGACGACCGTTGGTTAACGAGTTCGCTTTGAGTTTTGATGCGGCGACGGTGAGTCACCAAGCGCCGCCGTTAGCCGATACAAATGACGCGCGACACACGGCCAACCCGAATGTTGAGCGCGAGTGCAAGAAAACTGAGTCACCCATTGTCCAACAGCTGACACATCCAACGCCTAAGCGATCGCTGGTTATGATGACTCACCAAAAATCTCCGCGGGTTGTGATCACTGAGCGGCATACAGCCAACCCAAAACAACAAATCTCGCCACAAAACAGTGGAAAAAGTTTCACTGAAATTCTGCAAGAGGGAGAGTGGAAAAGTAAACAGCAGAATGAGGAGTGGACTCTTATTCAGAGGAAAAGACTAAGAAACCGTTTTGTGGGAAAACCGGGAACGGCTAGTGTAGACAGTGATTCAAAGTTTAAAGCGGCTGATAACAAAATGCCACTTTATATTTATAATGTGTCGAAGAATACATCTGTGTGTGACATAATTACTTACATTAAGAATAAAACTAACGTTGATATTCAGCTGGAAAAAATGAACTTAAAATCAACAAAAGATTATTCGGCTTATAAGGTGTTTGTTCCAAAGCACAAAATGAACATATTTTTATCTGATGACCTTTGGCCGGATGGAGTTTTGTATTGACGTTTTGTAGATTTTACTCAGAGAAGGGGACGACATACATATCGAGATATGGATGTAAAAACAAATAAATAATGAATATCTACACTACGAAGCTGATTAGTTTTAATTGTAAAAATGTTGTACGTTCACTTGATTGTGTGAGAAAATTGTGCCAATCGGCGGATATTGTGGCACTACAGGAGACCTGGCTTCTTCCTCACGACTTGTCGTTTCTCGGTAGTATCGACGATGATTTTTCCTATACGGGAAAGTCGGCCGTGGATACGTCTGCAGGAGTTCTGTCAGGAAGGCCGTATGGAGGAGTAGCTCTGCTGTGGAGAAAGTGCGCGTTTCCGACTGTGTCTGTTGTACAGTGCCGTAGTGAACGTATAGCGGCAATTAGGATAAAACTTGATGACGAACGGTCTATTCTAGTGTTGTCAATTTACATGCCTACAAACAAAAGTGAGAATCTGCCATTGTTTACTGAGTGTCTCGGGGAAATAAGTGCAATAATCGAAAGTAATGATTGTGATACGGTGTTTATGCTCGGCGACTTTAACGCGCACCCTGGTGGTTTGTTCGGGAACGAGTTGGTGGACTTTTGTGTGGAACAGTCGTGGCAGTGTGTAGATATGGATCTGCTGCCGAGGGACTCATCATATACTTTCGTGAGTGATGTTTATGGTACTCATAGTTGGCTAGATCACTGTTTAGTAACCAGCGCCGCTAGACAGTCTGTGATAAATGTATCTATTCTGTATAACACATACTGGTCAGATCACTTTCCTTTATTAATCGAGTGTAATTTAAATGTAGTCCTGTCTAAAAGAATTTTTCATAGTAGTACATGTAACAAGGTGAAGTGGGGGGAAAGAGGGGAAAGTCAGATTGAGGGATATTTTAATTACTGTAATGCCAAACTCAGACTATTAGATTTTCCAATAGAATTCCAAGATTGTGCGGACAGATTATGTAATAATGAGAATCATAAATTACTACTTAACAAATTGTATCTGGATATTGTTAATATATTGACGAGAGGTGCCGAACTGAGTTGTAACAAACCCAAACGTAAACATAAAAAGTATGTAGCGGGCTGGAATAAACATGTGAGTAGTGCTCACAGGAAGGCTCGACTTTGTTTCCAGACATGGCAGCTATGTGGTAAACCCAGGTCAGGATATATCTACAATGAAATGTGTGAGACCCGAAAAACGTTTAAATCAAAGTTAAAATGTTGTCAGAACAGGGAAACACAGGTAAAAATGGATAATATCGCAAAAAATCATACTGATAAGGATTTTAACAAGTTTTGGAAGTCAACAAACCGATTAAATCCAAGGTCGAGTCTTCCAGTGAGTGTGGGGGGCGCGCATGAGCCTGGAGATATTGCCAGTCTCTTTCAGCGCCATTTTAATGTTGAGTCTCCCCTCGGCCAGTCTCAGGGGCCCGGTGCTGAATGTCAACTTGGAGATGTTAGGGTTAGATTCACTGCACGGGATGTGCGTGCTGTGATAAGAGACATGGTGAGAGGAAAGTCTCCAGGTCATGATGGCCTTAGTATTGAACACTTAAAGTACGCTGGTAGTCACCTGCCAAGAGTCCTCGCCATGTTATTTAATCTGTGTATTGCCCATAATTATCTACCTGATGATCTCATGTATACAGTAGTGGTTCCAATAATTAAGAACAGAACTGGCGATGCGTCAGACGTTTCCAACTATAGACCTATCTCGCTCGCTACGGTCATAGCAAAGGTACTGGACAGACTGCTCGACCAACAGCTGGAAAAACACCTTCAAGTGCGCGACGCTCAATTTGGGTTCACGCCTGGACTGTCAACTGAGAGTGCCATCCTCTGTCTCAAGCAGACTGTGCAGTATTATACCACCAGAAACACACCAGTCTATGCTTGTTTTTTAGATCTTTCGAAAGCTTTCGATCTGGTGCATTATGACAAGCTCTGGTACAAGCTGCAAACTGAGACACAGCTGCCGAGTGAGTTAGTGTCGATATTCGGTTATTGGTATAGTCACCAAAAGAACAGTGTGAGATGGGCAGGAGCGCAGTCAGAAGTGTACGGGTTGGACTGCGGGGTGAGGCAAGGGGGGTTGACCTCGCCACGGCTGTTCAACCTGTATATGAACCAGCTGATTGACGGGCTTAGTAGTGCTAATGTAGGTTGCTCTGTGGATGGAGTGTCTGTAAATAACATCAGTTACGCAGACGACATGGTCCTGCTGAGTCCGTCGATTGGAGGGCTGCGGAGGCTTTTGAGCATATGCGAGTCGTATGCTGTGGCCCATGGACTCAGATACAATCCTAAAAAGAGTGAGTTCATGGTTTTTAAGGCTGGTACCAAATGCTACTCAACTGTACCTACCATTACTCTTTGTGGCACATCTTTGAAGAGGGTTAACCACTTTAAGTATCTGGGTCACTGGGTCACAGATAATCTGTGTGATAATGAGGATATTGAGCGGGAGCGCAGGGCGCTGTCTGTACGGGGTAACATGTTGGCGCGTAGGTTTGCTCGTTGCACTAGACCTGTAAAGGTGACCTTATTTAAAGCTTATTGTCAGTCATTTTATACGTGCAGCCTATGGGCCAATTTTACTCAGCGGGCATACGGCGCCTTGCGCGTCCAATACAGTAATGTGTTTAGGATACTGTTAGGGTTACCGCGGTTTTGCAGCGCTTCTACCATGTTCGCGCAGGCACACACAGATGACTTTTTTGCCATAATAAGGAAGCGGAGTGCCTCGCTCTTAAATCGCTTTAAGCGCAGCACTAACGGTATCCTGAAAGTATTGTCTGAGCGGTGGGACTCGCCTATTCTAGAGAGGTGGATGGTGCTACATGCCAGTTCGTCACCTTTTATTAAATAATTATTATTATAGTAGCTAAGTAGGTATTTAATGGGAATTGTATGTTATTATTGTAGTGTATTGTCTGTATTGATTTGTCAGAAATTGTTTTCATGTGTATTTGTGTATTCTGTGTGTCTATCTGTATTTATTTTTAATTTAATTTGTTTGTGTTTAATTTTTAATTAATTTTTATTTGATTGTTTTATTATTATTATTTTTTATTGTGGACATTATGGATTTTAATCTGAAATAAATGAATTATTATTATTATTATTATTATTCTATGTGATAGAAGGTTATGTAAAGATTACAGGAAAAATAAAACGCACCCTAGGTGCGCTAGTCCGACTCGCTCTTGGCCAGTTTTTATTAAGTACTGTTCGTGCCCGACGTCGCCTGTGTGATTTATGTCTCTATTTCCAAAAAAAAAAAATTGCCAAATCGGTCGAGGCGTTCTCAAGTGGTTGGTACTTACCCGGATTTGAACCCAGAACCTCGTCTTAATAACCACTTTATTTAATTAAAATAATTTCGCTGCTTGATCATGATAAACCCATGTCTTACCTACTTGTCTGTTGATTCAAAACATCTCCCTGGTCTGCAGTATGGTATGCTGTATCTCAGGAAGCATCTTCTTGGTCTGCAGTATGCTAATCTGTATCTCAGGAAGCATATTAGGTAGACCGTACCTACTTCTACTGAGAAACTCTTTCACACTCTGTTCTTACTATAATTGGAACTAGCGCAGTTATGCGTAGTTTCTTATTATTTTTTTTTTTTTATAATACTTATGTTATTTTGTTTTGAATCTCTGTAATTACTTTAATGAGAATTTGACCTTATTTGACCTTGTTTGATCTAAAGTCCCCAGCTATTCCCCTTTTATCTCATATTTGATAAACTTTACGTTCGTATAATACGTAATTTTCAAATAAAATACCTATTTTAAAATGTAAATAATATGGTGTTTTGTTTACAGATTTCCTCTTTAAGTTAGAATTTTTTTTCGAGTTCGTTCGTTCACATTGAATTCGTATTGTTTCTTTTACTGTAAACGTTTAAAATTATGAACTGCTTTTTTATTTTGAGCAATAGAATAGCAATAAACGATCTTCTTGTGATCTATAAATATTTTTTGGATTAAAGCACTATAAAGTGTTCAGTTCCAAGGGGCTTGTGGCTAAACAATAAAAGCGGACCGGTTGATATGAGTCGAAGCAACGCTTACCGAGGTCGGTCCGTTTAATAGTGACCATCCATTACATACCGAGACCCTTCCAGCCTCGGAAAGCACGTTAAGACGTTGGTTCCGGCTGTCATTCGTGGATCTCTGACAGTCGTTACGGGTCGTCAGAAGCCCGAAAGTCTGATAACCAGTCTTACCAAGGGGTATCGTATTACCCAGTAACTGGGTTGTGGAGGTCAGATAGGCAGTCGCTCCATGTAAAACACTGGTATTCAGCTGCATCCGGTTAGACTGGAAGCCGACACCAACATAGTTGGGAAAAGGCTAGGCAGATTGATTTACGAATCTCCATACAAAACTGTCAAACAGATGAGTTGCGTTATATGAATTGTGTGATTTCAAACTGAAGATCACGTCCAAACGAGTAGTTTTAATGATTTGGAAAATATATATGTTAATTATGAGTTTTAACACATATTTTTAAACGTCATGTCTAACGAGGATGAAAAAAAAACTGAGAATCACGCAAAAACTATGATAAATGATAAATGACTGTATACATAAATGTACTCTGTGTGATTTTTATTTCAGTAAGTAGGTTTGTATAAACAGGTCAATCATGTTTTTTTTTTTAACTGGATGAGGTCGGCGTTTCCTATCTGACTACTCTGAGAAGAAAGGCCGAGAAAGGCCGAAACTCAGAGGTCACAGTCTCTTATAAAGTCCAGACATAATCTTGGTCAGTTCATGTGATGATCATGTAGATTGGTGTCTGAACGTAATTTTTATTTTATTATCAAGCATATTTCATGGTAGCCCGTAGCCCGCAAAATTAAAATTTTCTTACGTTTTTTTTTTAAATTTGCAAGTCAGTATTAAGTTGTATGTTAAATAAAGTATGATTCGCGGACGTAACAAATATGTATTTACAGAATTATTATCATTAAAATCAGTAATACAACTCCTTATGTTAGTATAATCCTCAAATGTCAAGATTTCATTTCATGGCCTGCTCCTTACCGGACGGCGAGCTAACCTAACCCCACCTTATATGTATGTTTTTCTTTCTGATATATTGCTGTCGTGCGACGCGCTTGGCCTCTGAATAGAGCGCGAATGAGATAACTGCAGCTTGGAGTGATGTATCCTATGCAAAAAAAAAAATCATAATTACTTATTTCCCTGTTTTCTTCTTCAAAACTGGACCGACTGGATGTCGAAGCGGATCCACCTGTGATCAGAGCAGGAGGCCTCCTTGGAGGCCTGCCACCCAGTGATCATTTCTGCTGCGCCCTCTGTGACCAGAGTGAGATCTATGATTGTACGGGTTCGCCTGGTTTCGAAATTTCGTTCTGAGCCAGTGTTTAGTAAGGATAGGTTAGTCGAAAATAAATAGTCAACCAAGGCCTTACCCCTCTCGTTTTGCGTATCCATACCTCACAGTTGGTGGTGAGCATTGGCGAGAGCCCCGACAACAGCCTGAAACCCGCATCTCTCGTAATGACTCACGAGGCGAGCAAGGCCATGGGGAGGCGGCGCCTCCGCCTCCGGCATGTAGACCGAGGCGAAAACGATCTCCATCTCCGTGGCATCGACACGCTGTGTTTGTAGCTTAGATGCAGAGACATCTCTGCAACAGAAATCAGTTCAGGTCAGATCAGGTCTTTAAGGTTACCTGTGACATAGATGCACGATCTGGGGTGATCGTGATCTGTGGTGACCAGAAGCTTACTATTGAAATGAGAGTCCTTGTATGCGGCCCGCCCTTGTTGACGATGGGGACGCCATCACTGGCCGAACCCTCTTCGTGCCCCCCAAGTCTGAGCCCGGCAAACAGGTCAGAGAATAAATTATATTTATTTTTGTCGTGACTACCTCGCTGGTCTATTGGTCGCAATCGATACTGCTGAGCCGGTCCTGGGTTCGATTCCCGGGTCGAGCAAAGTGTTATTGGGTTTTCCATCTAGAAATTATCAGTAGCAGCCGGAAGTCTCGATTTGTGCCTGGTAGATAGCAATAGGCTTGCGCCCATTACATGGGTCCTAAACATAACTGGCGAAATGTGCGTGTAGGTACTATAGGATGTCTCTGCTCAACCCTTCGGGCAAACAAGCCGTTGTGTTATATTATTTTTTCCATTTTTTATTTCTTCCTTCTTTGCGGCTATGAAGAAGTATAAGTCTTTTATAGTTTTGATAGTACCCCCCGGTTGGTTCCCGCATTGTCGAGGCGGGGGCTGGTGTAGCTGTGGCTTGGTCACCCACGGTGAAGCGAAGAGGAACTCGAGGAGGGGCCGCTCGTCAGGGCTTTTCCCAGGAAGCCGACGACGTATCGGCCAACAAGTAGGTTGCGGTGCCGCTTGGGCGACATGATCAACAGAGGCGGGCCGCGATGTTGTAGGGTTGGAGGCCGCGGCGGGAGAGGAGTGCCGCCCGTATTCCGTGCGCCGCTCTCCCTACCTATCACGGCCGTGACGGGGTCGCCAGCGTCTGATGGCGTATGCGGTGGGGCCGCAGGGGAGGAGCACTGTCGGTATTTCGTTGGCCGCTCAGAGGAGGGTCCGGTGACGGACAGCCGGACAGCTAACGCGTGCCCGTGTTCCCGCCACAAGCGGCAGAGTAGGACACCGCGGAGTTTTAGTGGGTTGGCGTCCCACACAACTGCACTATCTCTCGTGGTAGTGCAGTATGCATGAGTATTTCTCCACGTAAAAAAAGGTGTGACCCACTTTCAAATTTTCAAAACGGACCAAAAATGAAGTGATCTAAGTACTTGGTTTTCATATAATCATAATCATAAATCTTTATTTATCTCCACATCATATTACAGGCACAAGTTATTAGAATGCACAATCTTAAATAGAGAAAGGTGTCTGAGGTAGGAGGGTCCTGAGTTATAGATCACCCGGCTCTTTTAGATACTTAGGACAAGTTAAATTTACAAAATGGTTAGAGTCAAGATATTATATAATATAAGTCTGAAATCGCAATTAGGTAGAAGCAAAACCTATAAAATTAAAAAAAGAAATTTAAAGAAAGCAGTAGGTACTTACAGTAACTACTAGTTAACAAAATTCAGAATATAAAAAAAGTAAAACATTAATTTAAAGAAAAGCACATCAAATATAAAATTCAAAGAAATGTACAAAACTTAGGTATATATATAACAAAATAAAATTAAAAAAATTATTGATGATATGATTTACGTTTACGAAATATGAAGTCATGGAAATAACCAATTTATAGCGAAAGGTTGGTATCCGTTTGCATTTAGGTTATATATAATCTACGTTCAGTCTTCGTTCCCCTAACACCCTGTATACATATAATATACAATATGTAACAAAAACCCTGTTGTTCCTTTTAACACATGATTGTACTCATGATAACAAACAACTTTTACTATGGGACCAAACCGGAATTCGCGAAGAAAAATCAGCTGTCCCATACATTCATGTTCGTTCAAATTTAGAGAGCAGCAGATTTTTTTTTTCGCGATTTCAGGTTTGGTCTCATAGTAAAAGTTGTTTGTTAACTATCTGCACTATCTCCTCGTGGTAGTGCAGTATGCATGAGCATTTCTCCACGCAAAAAAAAAGAAAGCTGCTCTTCTCGGATACTGTTTGATGGCATGGCAGACTGTTGGCTATTGTGCACATGTACGTTGGAGCGTTTTATCTTAGACACGGTATCAAGATATGAGCGTTGGAGCGAACTGCATCTCTTTTAGATGAAATACTATTTACTTCTAAGTTGTCTCACGTTGAAATTGATAATTATACCTACAGTAATAAAAATGCTTTGTTACATATGTGATTTTTATTCCATACTACCATAATATAATAATATTATCCTGGAACATATTTTACGCACAGTCAAATGATTCCAAACTAAGCAGAGCTTGTACTATGGAAACCAGATAACTAATATACTACATAGGTACACTACTTTTTTTTGTAAATACATACCTACTTATATAGATAATTACACCCAGACTCAGAACAAACAGACATGTTCATGCACACAAATATTTGTCCTGGATGGGAATCGAACCCAATTAACTTATATAAAATTTCGACTATATTACTGAACTGTGAACTATTTAGTTTAATTATAATACCGATGAGGCCTACCTACTGACTAAACAAGAGCTCTTTTAGTGAACAAATATCATAACCTAATAAGGTTATGATCGAATTTGATTGGTAGGAGGGGTGGTGTAGCCATCTACCTTCGTGGTGGTATTCCTTTTAAAATTCTATCTTCTTCCTCTTCCAATGAATCCGCAGAGTTTCTTTTCCTTGAGGTTTGTCTCAAAGGAGCTAAAACTGTTCTTGGTGTCGTCTATTGCCCACCTTCCATAGATTACTTTACTGAATTCGAATCGGTACTTGAATCTTTGGTTTCGGAGTATGCACATCACATTATCATGGGGGATTTTATTTTTTTTTATTTTTTTTTATTTTGGCATCAAACAGTCATATACTTACAAACAATATTATTCTTAAGTGAATTAGTTCCTTACAATAGACCTGTAGTGCCGACAATGTGATTTATTGGTAAAAATAATTATAATAAACTCCTAACAAGGAAAGACGCGCAAGAAATACATATCAATTTTTGTATCAGAACTAATGTTCAATGCAACATAGTTTACAAAGTAAAGTGAAGGTAGACAAAGTAAAAAAAATGTAAGTTTAAGTTAGGTGATAGGTATATCTAATTTTAAGTTTTTGTTTAAGGCTATTAAGAGAGATATTAAAAAGATCTATATCCATAAATTCTCTATTATAATTGTTAGTGGAACGGTATATAAATGAATTACGAGTGTATGTTTTATTTAGTCGAGGAGGAACAAAAAGTGGTGTTGTACGTGAGGGGCGTACGGGAAGGCGAGCGTGTGCTTTCAGTGATATTTTACCAAGAAATGATGGTGAATCAGTCAAAGAGTTTAAAATTTTGAACAATTGAATAATGTCGAACTTATTACGTCTGTTACGTAGACTTATCAGTTTATGCCTACGCATTGCATCTTCATACGCAGCGTCGTAAGTATTATTGCGATAATTAAGTGATTTTAAAAACTTTTTTTGTATCATTTCTATCCTATTTATATGTATGTTAAAACATGGGCTCCATACAGTACTACAAAAGTCTAGAATAGAACGCACAAATGAGAAATATAGAATTTTTAAAGTGATAACTTTTTTAAACGGTTTACTAATTCGCAATATAAAGCCCAGGCTGCGAAATGCGGAGCTAACTACGTGGTCTATATGATGGATAAATGTTAATTTGGAGTCCATAACGAGACCTAGGTCTCTAATGCGGGAAACTCTTTTAAGAGTTAAGCCATTTATGGCGTAGTGGAAATTTAAAGGGTGAGTTTTACGCGTATATGACATAATGTAACATTTATCTATGTTGAGAAAGAGTTGATTTGTTGTACAGTAATTATGCAAATTAATTAAATCACTTTGTAATTTAGAGCAATCTCTAACAGATTCAACCACTCGGAATATTTTTGTGTCATCAGCGTAAAGTAAGTGATTACTTTGGTCAAATACGGTTTCTATGTCATTAATGTAGAGGATAAAGAGCAAGGGTCCCATATGGGAACCTTGGGGGACGCCGGAGGGTACAGGGAGGAATTGAGATGAGTAACCTTTAACACAGACCGCTTGACTTCGATTTTTTATATAGGATTGGATCCATCGTAGTAAGTTGCCGTGCACACCGGCCCTAGCTAGTTTTTCAATAAGCATAAATCATGATTAATTTTATCGAACGCTTTTGAAAAGTCGGTGTACACGACATCCACCTGAAGGTTCTTGTCCATAGCGTTCACGAGAAATTCTGAGAAATTTAGCATGTTACTATCTACGCTACGATGTTTAAAGAAACCATGCTGCTGCTGAGAAATGTGATTACGAAAAGCGAATGAGATTTGAGATGTAACTATTTTTTCTAATATTTTTCCTAGAACACACAATTTAGAGATCGGTCTGTATTCGGTTATAATGTCCTTTTATTGTTTTAGGTATAGGGGTTATGATTGATTTTTTCCATCTACTAGGAAACACTCCAGTATCAATAGACGTGCGAAATATGAAGGTTATTGGTCCTGCAAGTACCTCAGCGCATCTGGATGTGAAAACTGGGCGAAGGTCATCGGATCCAGCACCTTTTTTTTAATATTAACCTTTTTTAATTCATTTAATACTTGTTCAAAAGTAACATTGATTGTGCCTATGTCTACAGTAGAAGATGTGTTGCAGCTGCAAGGGTAGGTTTGAGATGTAGACGAAACAAAAACTGAGTTGAAGTACTCATTAAAAGCATCACAAATCTCCTCACCAGTAGAGAGTATTTTACCGTTGTACATCATCCTTTCAGGGATGGTAATATACATTTTTTGATTTGACGAATGACCAAAAAGAATTAGAATCTTTTTTTATATTATCTTCTGAATACTTAATATAATTATGATAACAATCTTTAGACATTTTTTTAAACCTACTCCGTAATAACGAGAACGTCCGGTAATCTTGAAGATTACCATAAGTTTTCCATTTGTGATGTAACTTGCATTTCTCGTTAGATAATAACGGGTTTAGTGTACCAAGGTGGATATTTTTGTCTAGAATTTAAATTGCAGGTTGGCACAAATTCGTCCAAAATATTTTGGACGACACTATAGAAGTAATCAATCATGGAATCTACATGGGTCATACTAGAGACAATATTCTCCCAATCTATTGACGCAAGGGCAGTTTTAATTGAATCATAGTTTGCTTTATAATATTGCCTTTTCGTTGTAGATGGGAGCTTGAGCGCGGGACAAAAGTTTAATCTTAAGTCAATTTCTAATGGGTTGTGATGCAAATCTTGTGGTACAAATGGATGTTTACACAATGAGATAAGGCACAATTCGTTACTAAAAATTAAATCTAATATTCTATTATTATGGTTAAATTGATTATTGTATTGTAATAAGGAAGAGAAATTCATTAAATCGGCGGTTAGGCTAACCAGTTTGTCATTATTAGTATTTATTATATCCATAGAATTTGAGTCATAATTGCAAGACCAACATGCGTGGGATACATTAAAGTTACGTAAAATAAAGTCACTCACTCTGTCGTAGAAGGATGCTAGTAATGATTCATGTTTAGTGCCGTGCGGTATATACGCAGCTATAATATGTAAACAATCAGAAGAACCGATATTATTATGGCCCGCCGACGAATGCGTGCGCAGGGGCAGAGAGACCCATACCTCGTCCGACAGCGGTGACGCATCCATGTCGCTGCGCTGCCAAGGACAAAGCTCGCGACGCATGGCAATCATAACACCTCCGCCGCGATCGCTGCCGGTCGCTTGGTAATTACGGTCACAACGGTATAATTCGTATCGGCTATCAACATATTCGCTACTGTTAAAGTTGTCATTAAGCCAGGTCTCTGTGATACATATGACGTCAAAATTGTTACGCAAAACTTTGGAAAGAAATATGTGTGATTTTGTGCGTAATCCCCTCACATTTTGATAATAATAATAATAATAATCTTTATTCATCAGACAACAATGATCCAGCGTGTTAGTAAACAATATTATAACTTATTACTAGTGTTAGTAGCTCAAATACAATACAAAAGACAGAATAAATAACTAGTGTTGTGAAAAGGACATCACCAATTAACGGTTAGTGATTGTCCTTCTCACAAAACTTATAATAATTGGAGAGTCGATACTCTCCGCCACAGTTTTCAGAATGCTGTTGCCACTCGCCCGCAACCTTGACAACAGCGACGCGGTTTTCTTACGAATGACGGCTTGGAAGCCGTCAGTTCTGCTTTCCGCAAACATAGAAGAAGCGCTGCACCATCGTGGCAGTCCCAACAGCATCCTAAAAATATTATTATATTGTACACGTAGGTCATCCAGCACTCTTTTGGTATAGTTGACCCAAAGGTTCCCCGTGTAAAAGCACTGGCAGTATGCCTTAAAAAGTGTTACTTTCACTAGATTGCTAAACCGAGCGAACCTTCGGGCCAACATGTTACCTCGGACCGCCAATGCCCTACGCTCCCTTTCAATATCAACATTGTCCTTAAGGTCGTCAGTGAGGAAATGCCCTAGATATTTAAATTTAGTCACTCTTTTGACGTTCAAGCCGTTAAGGGTAATGTTAGGTAAAGTATCTGGGCATTCACCGCCTGTATTCGCACTTCTTAACATTATAAATAAGCCCGTGTGAGGCAGCATACGCCTGACAGACCCTCAGCATTTCATTCACAGCACCTGCCGTTGGCACCCACAACGCCATGTCATCAGCGTAGCTGATACTATTTATTTTCACACCATGGACGCTACAACCGACCCGCATATTGCTAAGGTCCACAATTAGGCCATCTATATATGTGCTAAATAGCCTAGGGGATGTCAAACCACCCTGTCTCACACCACATTCTAACCTATATGTCTCAGAAAGTGCATTGGACCACTTTACAACGTTTTCTTGGTATCCATACCAATATTGTAGGATCCTGAGGACTCCTGCCGGTACACCCCTATCCCCAAGCTCTCTCCAGAGTACATCATAATTTACCAGATCGAATGCTCTGGAGAGATCCAGAAAACAGGCGTATATCGGCGTTTTACGATCAGTGTAATACTGGACCTTGAGACACTATGGCGCTTTCCGTTGACAATCCTGCTTGAAACCCGAACTGTGAGTCATGCACGGACAGACACTCCCTCAAGCTAGAATCAATCATACCGTCCAGCACTTTTGCCATTGTGGTTGCGAGAGATATACGTCGATAGTTTGACTTATCTGATATGTCGCCCGTCCTATTCTTAATTATAGGAACCACCAGTGTTTTCATTAGTTCTGCCGGCAAGTAAGAGTGATTTAGGCACATAGTATAAAACAACGACAAAACCCTTGGTAGATGCACCCCAGCAAACTTGAAATGCTCAATACTGAGCCCATCATGTCCGGGAGATTTGCCTCTGCTCATATTTTTAATTACAGCCGCAACTTGTCTGGCTGAAAATAACATTAATGACTGCACTCCCTGAATTTCAGGCCCAGCATTGATCATACCAACTGAGGGACCCAGAGGAGACCGCACTATAAAATGCTCCTTGAATATATTTGCAATCTCCCCCGGCTCACTCGTTCCGCTGACATTCACAGAGATGCCAGGCTTAATATCAAGCTTACTCGTGGACTCCCAAAACTTAGCAAAATTATTTGTCGCTCTTGCTTTTGCTATCATATCCATCCTTATTTGCTCCTGGTTTTTTTGGCACCATTTTAGCCGAGCCTTGAAGATATTACGGGCCACTCGCATTTGTTCAAAAATAACCCCAGAGGATGGCCGATTGTGTAAAACCCACAGTTCAAATTTAAGCCTAGCCTCCCGGTGTGCACCTCTTACATGATGATAAATGGCCAAGTTATTGTTATCGAACATTGATAATAATTACGACATCGATAAAAAAGACGCTTTGACGAAGAAGAGAAGGATCCGAAATGCAGCCGCATGCAGGAGACACTTCACCATCCAGGAATACGTGCTGGCTAAAAACATCTACACAACAGCAGCAACGGAAGCAGCCACAGCAAACTGGAGGGAGTTCTGCTCGAAGCAGGACCGAGAGAGCATGTGGGACGGCATCTACAGGGTACTAAGGAAGACAGCCAGAAGACAGGATGACACCCTCCTGAGAAACACCGCTGGCGAAACACTCAGCCCGGAGCAATCAGCGGATCTTCTGGCAAAAACCTTCTACCCCGACGACTCAACGGATGCCGAACAACCGTACCACACGAGCCTGAGGAGGCTAGCGGAGAAGAAACATCCCCAAGGACTGTCCGCCGACGATCCACCCTTCACGGCCGCGGAGCTGGAAATGGTTCTCCAAAACCAAAATCCGAAAAAAGCCCCCGGTCCCGACGGATTGACGGCGGACATCTGCACAGCGGCCATAAATTGCGACAGGGAGGTGTTCTTAGCGATAGCCAACACGTGCTTGTCGCTGTCACACTTCCCGAAGCAGTGGAAGGTCGCCCACGTGTGCATTCTCCGCAAGCCAGGAAAGGACGACTACACCAGCGCAAAGTCGTACAGGCCAATCGGTCTGCTCTCGGTCCTAGGAAAGATCGTCGAGAAGCTCCTAGTTGGTCGCTTGCAGTGGCACTTCCTCCCCACACTGCACCCAAACCAGTACGGATTCATGCCACAGCGCGGAACCGAGGACGCCCTCTATGCTCTAATGGGGCACTTACGAGCCGAAATCAAAGCCAAAAAAATCGTGCTTTTGATATCATTGGACATAGAGGGGGCCTTCGATAACGCGTGGTGGCCAGCACTCAAAAAACAGATGGTAGCCAAGAACTGTCCCAAAAACATCTATGCTCTCGTCGCCTCATACCTGGAAGACCGTAACATCAGGGTCAACTACGCCAGAGCGACTAGCGAGAAAGGTACCACGAAAGGATGCGTCCAGGGCTCAATTGCCGGTCCGACGTTCTGGAACCTGATCCTAGACTCGCTCCTACAACAGATGGCTAGTAAGGGAGTATACTGCCAAGCCTTCGCAGATGACGTTGTCCTAGTTCTCTCGGACTTTACAGCCGGTCCCCTGCAGCAATCAGCCAACAACGCGCTAGACACAGTATCGGAATGGGGCGTCCAAAATAAGCTGCGTTTCGCCGCGCACAAGACCAATGCGATGGTGCTAACGAGAAAGCTAAAGTACGACGTCCCGATACTCTACATGTCGGGCACGAGGCTGAGCCTAGTCGAAGAGGTCAAGCTGTTAGGTCTCATTATAGACTCCAAACTCACCTTCAACGCGCACGTTTCGGCGGTCTGTAGAAAGGCCGCAGACATCTACAAGCAGTTGGCGTGCGCGGCGAGGGTGACTTGGGGTCTCAACACAGGGATAATTAGGACAATATACGTGTCGGTGATAGAGCCTATCGTGATGTATGCGGCGAGCGCATGGGCCCCCGCAGCTGAGAAACTGATGACAAGGAATCAGTTTGACTCACTGCAGAGAGGCTTCGCGCAGAAGATCTGCAAAGCATACCGCACGGTATCTCTAACATCGGCACTGATTCTGTCAGGTCAACTCCCACTAGATCTCCGGGTAATAGAGGCAGCAACCCTTTTTAAGATCAGAAAGGGTCATTCCCATGAGTTTATACCACCGGGCCGCGAGCTGGAGTGCAACGTGCACCACTCCCAAAATCCCCATCCATCGCTACTCACGACAACTGAGTACGCACGCCTAGAGGACTTGACTCCCGAAACCCTGGAAACCCATCAAGTATTCGGTCCCCAAATATACACCGACGGCAGCAAAATCGAGGGGAAAGTTGGCGCTGCCCTAACTTGGTGGGAAAGCGGTAAGGAGTCAACGTTCAGCACCTTTGGCCTGGAGCCACACAACTCTGTCTTCCAATCGGAAATGTACGCTCTCTATAGAGCCGTCAGGATGGCAGAAGAATCTAGGGCGGACTCCGTAAGCATCTTAAGTGACTCAAGATCGTCACTTGACCTGCTGCGGAGACCGTCCGTCACTCACCACCTGGCACTTCAGATAAAGAGAAGCGTCCGAGAAATCCGAGAGGAGGGCAGAGAGGTGAGGTTCTTTTGGCTCAAGGCCCACGTGGGAACCGCCGGGAATGAGCGAGCGGACGAGCTTGCCAAGGAGGCAGCCTTAAACACCGAGACAGCAGACTACAACAAGGTCCCCGTATCGTTCGTGAGGAGGAAGATACGGGAGGGGACTATAAAGAAGTGGCAAGCGCGATACGAGTCCTCGAGTACAGGAGCGGTCACAAAAGTGTTCTTCCCAGACGTCCAAGCGGCGAAAAGAACACTTAGAGAAGCAGTTCTCACACCGGTCCATGTACAAGTCCTAACAGGACATGGAGGATTCTCAGCGTATCTCCACCGCTTTCATCTCAAAGATAGTCCCTCGTGCGTCTGTGACCCCAGTTGCGATGAAACAGTTTGGCACCTGCTATTCGAATGTCCAAGATTTAGTCACGATAGAATGGAGCTGGAAGTAAAAATCGGAACCCAGCTAAGCCAGTCTATACTCCACACCATCATGGGGAGACCGGCTTCCAGAAAACTATTCTTGGCGTTCGCGAGCAAAGTCGCCATAGTCGCAGCCGCGGCCAACAAAACGGACGCAACCTTGCGTAGTCGGAACCAGCTACCATCTACGGCGTTTACAATAACAACTACAGTCACCATTACAACAACAACGGCAACCACTCAGGACACAACACGCACACAAACCACAAACACAATCACTCGGCAACAGCCAGCACCAGTGGCAGCAGCAACAGCATCAGCGGAAGCCAGCCTACCGCCAGCCCCTAGAACCATGACCATCACGGAGTTCTTGGCATGCGGTGAAGACGGAGACCCAGGCGTAAGACTGCGAGGTGTCGCCCTCTTCATGAACCGAGAAAGAGAAAGGTTAGGCGTAAGCTTCTGCATAGGCTCAAGCCGGGCTGGGGCCCGTATACCAATATCACCAGGTCTCGCCGCCCTGATCAACGGAAGTACTACCAAAACGAGCATTAAAGGCAGTAAGTACGCCGCGCTGCCCCAAGTGGAAGTAGCCACTCACCGATGCCGTCTAGTGCGAGTCAAAGGGAAGACGATCGCGCTATTCGAGTGGGGAGAGGAGACTCCATTTGCCCAAGTAAGCTCTTTGCTTCTGAAGATCAGGGAGGTAGGAGAGTACATGGCAGTCCCAGCCCGTACCATAAGTGTGGACGCAATGAGGATCGAGGGGGAGAGAGGAGACGTCACAGACCGCTTTGGCTGTTTAAAAGCCTCAGAACACCATGAGGTAGTCGTGTACGAGGACAGAGGGGAAACTCTGAGTTTCCTCAAAGCCCCTAGACACCCAACAGCCAGCGAGACGAGCCCCACACCGGGATCGATCACTCAAAGCGGATCAGAGAGGGCCCAGCAAAAGGCAGCCGCCGAGAAAGCTGCGAAGGAGCAGAGCAAAACCACTAGCCCGGAGAATCGGTCCCGGCTGAGGAGTCGCCTAAAGGCCTTTGGTACTTTCCTCAATGCTTTGCTCCCAAGCACCAGCCACGCATCACCATCACAGAAACAGGAGGCAGCCGTAAAAAGGTTTTTCAAAATTAAACCCAAAGAACCAGCACCACAGAAGCCTATGCCTACAAGAGCCGACAAAGGGCAAGTCAGCCCACCGACCCTCGCAGTAAATTCGGGCACCACAGACCACGTAAAGAGTGCTTTCCTCGAGTACGTGGCCATCGTGAGAGCGACCAGAGAGGTCAATCTCATCACATGCAGGAAGATCCTGCAGACCTTCCAAAGGAACACCGAAGGTCTGCTAAGGGTACTGCTCGAGGAATCAGGGGCAGCGGTGTACGACAACGTCACATCTCAGATCATCAAAGGGGTAATGACGGGGTCGTACATGGCAGCCTACAGCGCGAAGAGTGGTTTCGTGGCCCTGGACAAGGAGGAAACGGAGCGCTCAGGCAAGTTAAAGTTCAGCGTGCCAAATGACGACCCGATAGTGGTTACCGCCGAATGTACCAAAATCATGCCGGATGATAGGATCCTTGAAATGGCACAGTCCATTTTGGGGACCTCAGACATCCAGGCATCGCAGGAAGTTTGGGCGGTACCCAATATCAGGTGGGTCAACGGGGTTCCGGGTTGCGGCAAAACAACCTGGGTGGTGAATCACTTCGATGGGGAGAAGGACGTTGTGGCCACGACGACAATTGAAGCTGCCAACGATCTCAGGGAGAAGCTTGCGCGCCGCTTCGGAGATCAAGTAAAGAGAAAGGTGCGCACTATGGCCTCAATCTTAGCCAACGGGTTCAGGAAACAGGAGAAATGTTACCGTCTCACTGTAGACGAGGCTCCAATGAACCATTTTGGGGCCATAGTTATGGCAGTCAAGTTGTCAGGAGCTAGCGAAATTGTCCTCATCGGAGATGTAAACCAGCTTCCATTTCTGGACAGAAAGAACCTATTCCAGTTGAGGTATACCCGTCCGGACATGGTGGTTGGCATCACCCAGGAACTGCTTTGCACGCATCGCAACCCGATGGATGTGGCCTATGCACTGAGCGAGATATACTCCGGTATATACTCCTCCAGGTCATCGCTGTCGCGGGTCCACTCCCTGAGGGTGAAAGGTTACACAGGAGCACAAATACCGGGAAACGCCCAGAACACCTTGTTCCTGGTTCACACGCAGGAAGAGAAAGCTTCTCTAGCGAACCAGGGATATGGGTCCGGCGAAGGATCGCGCCTGTTGACCATACACGAGGCTCAGGGGTTGACCTACGACAGCGTGATCATCATTAACACCAAGTCCAGGAGGATCCGGGTCCACGACAGCATCTCCCACGCGGTAGTGGCGGTGTCAAGACACACAGTAAGTTGCGTCTACTACTCCGACGACGCCGACGACGCCACGGGCCGCTTTGCGAAGAGGGCGATGGATGCGCCTACCAAAATGGTCATCGACTACAATCTAAAGACGGCCATGCAGCATCGAGACGAAAAAGTTGTGGAGGCCCTGCTCAGCCTGACGAAGTCCCTGGTCACAAAACACCATCCAAATACCTAACACCACCCAAATTCCCATCCAAACTCAACCTCAACTCCAACCCAACTGTATAACTAAACTGTATAGCTGTATAAACTCTGTAAAAAAAAAAAAAAAAAAAACTGTGTGGAAAACTGCATGGCGGACCGAGTCTGTCATACTCACTAAAACGTCCTGCCGACGGTGGCGGGGTGCATTCGGTCGTTGAGTTCCCTAAAATATGGTTGAGCTGAACGGCGCGAATGTGCACGTCAGTTTCGTGAACGGAAGCCGTCGTCTTGGGGCCGGTCGGTTCGTATCGCCATGCAGTTTTTCTCCTCACCATAAAGCCTTTAGTGTAATAAATAATAATAATAGTAAATAAGTAAAAATTAATCATACTATTAGCATGTTAAAATAGTAAAAGTAAGTAAAACTGTCATATGTAATGCCTGTGTACTATTAATAAAAAAAAAAAAAAAAAAAAAAAAAAAAAAAATATATATATATATATATATATATACCATAAAAACAAATACAAATACCCTGTATATATAATAAAATAAAATAAAAAAAAAAAAAAAAAAAAAAAAAAAAAAAAAAAAAGGGATGGACTCACATAGTTTTAAGAAGTTTAATTACCCTTAGACATAAGTTGTTCGATGTAGGATTAAGATAGTTGTAACTACTAAAAAGAAAAATGTAAGCAAACAAATTAAATAAAGCAAACAAGGGCGCGGACCACCATGTCCGCGGTAGTATACTCATTTAAAAAAAAAAAAAAAAAACAATCAGAAGAACCGATATTATTATGGCCCGCCGACGAATGCGTGCGCAGGGGCAGAGAGACCCATACCTCGTCCGACAGCGGTGACGCATCCATGTCGCTGCGCTGCCAAGGACAAAGCTCGCGACGCATGGCAATCATAACACCTCCGCCGCGATCGCTGCCGGTCGCTTGGTAATTACGGTCACAACGGTATAATTCGTATCGGCTATCAACATATTCGCTACTGTTAAAGTTGTCATTAAGCCAGGTCTCTGTGATACATATGACGTCAAAATTGTTACGCAAAACTTTGGAAAGAAATATGTGTGATTTTGTGCGTAATCCCCTCACATTTTGATAATAATAATAATAATAATCTTTATTCATCAGACAACAATGATCCAGCGTGTTAGTAAACAATATTATAACTTATTACTAGTGTTAGTAGCTCAAATACAATACAAAAGACAGAATAAATAACTAGTGTTGTGAAAAGGACATCACCAATTAACGGTTAGTGATTGTCCTTCTCACAAAACTTATAATAATTGGAGAGTCGATACTCTCCGCCACAGTTTTCAGAATGCTGTTGCCACTCGCCCGCAACCTTGACAACAGCGACGCGGTTTTCTTACGAATGACGGCTTGGAAGCCGTCAGTTCTGCTTTCCGCAAACATAGAAGAAGCGCTGCACCATCGTGGCAGTCCCAACAGCATCCTAAAAATATTATTATATTGTACACGTAGGTCATCCAGCACTCTTTTGGTATAGTTGACCCAAAGGTTCCCCGTGTAAAAGCACTGGCAGTATGCCTTAAAAAGTGTTACTTTCACTAGATTGCTAAACCGAGCGAACCTTCGGGCCAACATGTTACCTCGGACCGCCAATGCCCTACGCTCCCTTTCAATATCAACATTGTCCTTAAGGTCGTCAGTGAGGAAATGCCCTAGATATTTAAATTTAGTCACTCTTTTGACGTTCAAGCCGTTAAGGGTAATGTTAGGTAAAGTATCTGGGCATTCACCGCCTGTATTCGCACTTCTTAACATTATAAATAAGCCCGTGTGAGGCAGCATACGCCTGACAGACCCTCAGCATTTCATTCACAGCACCTGCCGTTGGCACCCACAACGCCATGTCATCAGCGTAGCTGATACTATTTATTTTCACACCATGGACGCTACAACCGACCCGCATATTGCTAAGGTCCACAATTAGGCCATCTATATATGTGCTAAATAGCCTAGGGGATGTCAAACCACCCTGTCTCACACCACATTCTAACCTATATGTCTCAGAAAGTGCATTGGACCACTTTACAACGTTTTCTTGGTATCCATACCAATATTGTAGGATCCTGAGGACTCCTGCCGGTACACCCCTATCCCCAAGCTCTCTCCAGAGTACATCATAATTTACCAGATCGAATGCTCTGGAGAGATCCAGAAAACAGGCGTATATCGGCGTTTTACGATCAGTGTAATACTGGACCTTGAGACACTATGGCGCTTTCCGTTGACAATCCTGCTTGAAACCCGAACTGTGAGTCATGCACGGACAGACACTCCCTCAAGCTAGAATCAATCATACCGTCCAGCACTTTTGCCATTGTGGTTGCGAGAGATATACGTCGATAGTTTGACTTATCTGATATGTCGCCCGTCCTATTCTTAATTATAGGAACCACCAGTGTTTTCATTAGTTCTGCCGGCAAGTAAGAGTGATTTAGGCACATAGTATAAAACAACGACAAAACCCTTGGTAGATGCACCCCAGCAAACTTGAAATGCTCAATACTGAGCCCATCATGTCCGGGAGATTTGCCTCTGCTCATATTTTTAATTACAGCCGCAACTTGTCTGGCTGAAAATAACATTAATGACTGCACTCCCTGAATTTCAGGCCCAGCATTGATCATACCAACTGAGGGACCCAGAGGAGACCGCACTATAAAATGCTCCTTGAATATATTTGCAATCTCCCCCGGCTCACTCGTTCCGCTGACATTCACAGAGATGCCAGGCTTAATATCAAGCTTACTCGTGGACTCCCAAAACTTAGCAAAATTATTTGTCGCTCTTGCTTTTGCTATCATATCCATCCTTATTTGCTCCTGGTTTTTTTGGCACCATTTTAGCCGAGCCTTGAAGATATTACGGGCCACTCGCATTTGTTCAAAAATAACCCCAGAGGATGGCCGATTGTGTAAAACCCACAGTTCAAATTTAAGCCTAGCCTCCCGGTGTGCACCTCTTACATGATGATAAATGGCCAAGTTATTGTTATCGAACATTGATAATAATTACGACCGCGGCAGATTCCGATTGATAATGTTACGCAATTAGGGTGCGGTTAATGGTTTGTTTTAAAACAGTCAACAAATATTTTTAGCTACGGGCACAAGATGAATGGTGTTATAATTGTAATTGTGAGGGCCATGTGTTACGCGATTACCCCGCTGCTTTATAATCCCCATTGATTACATCCCCACAAGTTGATTATGTCAAGTAAATGAGCAGCTTTAATTGTCGGGAATCTAGTATTGATGTGGCGACTCTGAGCTATTTTAAGTTATACGTTACACGTAAACCTTTGGGAATAAGTTATCTAAACGTTGGTGAAGAATAAACACTAAGAGTATTTTAGAAGAACTAAGCGAACACAAAGAAGAAACTTTGTTTTATACCTACTTGTAGATAGAAGAGATCATTTTTGCTAAAGAGGTATTTTTCCCTCTGTAGCCGAAATGCAGTTGTACAATACATGTCTGCCTATCCTTTAGGGAATTAAATAGTTACTATTACTACCTAGTTACTGTTTACTGATTAGTTAACTTATGATGAGAATTAAGTGTTGATATTACGTCACATTTAGGACGATTTAACGCCGAACAAACTAATAATTCTGACAAGTCGTGGTAGTAACAAACGTTCTTCTAAACAAGATTTTTTTCAATGAAATATGTCTTAAAGCTGTTGGGAGATGCGGCAAGCATAACGTTCTGTCCGGCCGACCGACTCTTAAAAACATTGTTCCTAAAACGGCATCTAATAGACCAGTGTTTTAAAATGTCCATTTATGGGCTTAAAAGATGATGTTTGCAAGGCACAGATTTAATGAAAGTTAATTAATTGACGAAATACCAGAATTAATAATACTTAATTAATCACATTTCGCCCCTTTAATCAAAAACCGAAATAACTCAAAATTTCTTGTGGGAAAACGCATTAAAAGTTTGACATTGTCTACCTTAATGGCTTCAATTTGTCACAAAAAAATGAAGAAATCTCTGTCATTTTCATCGTTATCGAGTCGGCTGTTGGACTGAACGATTCTCTGTGCGAAATTAATTCAGTTTATAGTAAAAACTCGAAATATGTAATTTTTGAGTTATTTCGTTTTTTGATTAAAGGGGCGATTTATCTAGAACTCTGTATCTTAACGCTATTGGGCTTCAACCTCCTTTACTTTTTTATGCTTATGAATATTGTGAACAAAATAATATTATGTTAATATTATTATAAACCGTGTATATAAATGAATAAAATATTGTAATAAAACATCATATCTCATCTATTATTTATTTTTGTCAACAAATTAACATTAATTTGAATTCTTAAAAAAGAAATAAATAAATAATATTTATTTATTTCTTTTTTAATATTATAATTTTTTTTTTTTTTTTTAATATTAGGCTGTTTGGCGGCTTCGTTAGCAGGTACTTCACACGGGGCGCGCGAAACAAGGAACCCGCGCGCCGTTTTCCACAATTATTTTTAGAAAGTAAGTTTATGACATTTAACTTTCCTCGCTAATGTTTTGAAAAACATCCTATGAAACGCTCGAGTACTTGTCATTTTACCGTTTAATAACAAACTTAATCTTAGCTCACTATGTATACATAGTTAGCTAAGTTTAAATATGTACAATAGTACATAGTTAGCTAAGTTTAAGTATGTCATGTAAAATAGCCTTGTGTACATCTATAAAAAAAAATTGTAGTACCTATGTATGATAGAGTGTTTTTTTCAAGTTATAGGGAAAGGAAAGCTCTGAACCATGGAATAGGAACCAATTTTAAAGAAAATTAAAGTGATTTTTTTTTTAATAAGGTGTATTGAATCCGTTTCACACTTTATACAAAAAAAAAAAAAAAATCGAACATAAACGTATGGAGCAACCATTTCCAAAATAACTATGCGATTCAGATTAATTCATTTTTTCAATATTACCTACCTACATGTTTCTTCATTTACCTTAGCAAAGTTACAAACTTAGTTTATTTATTTATTTATTCAATTGGTCTTACGAGCTAACAGATTTGACATCCAAAACGCGCATACGATCAATTTTCTTACAATTCAATTTTGTCATAATATATTACACATGCTCGTAACCTTATACAATCGATTTTATTAAAATAGCAATAATGTCCAAGTCTATAAATAATGATAAAAATAAATTACAACAATGCATACTTAGAATAAAATGTAGATGTGTTGTGTAGTTGGTAGCTTTAGCTTTAAAATACCGATCTTACATGCAGATAAAGGTACCTATCGCCATCGCATCGCCATCGTTTTTAGGGTTCCGTCGTGTGCCGACGGGACCCTATTCCTACCTAGGCTCTTCTATCCGTCCGTCCATTCGTCTGTCACAGGACTTTATCTTTTGAACTGTAATAGGCAGTCGTTCACAGAGGGTGTACTATTGTGGACGCTATAACAACAAATAATAAAAATGTAATAAAGTTAAAAATTACGTTTCTCGTCTCCCTTTTGACTTACAAGAAACTTGTACGGTGGTACAGAACCCTTCCTGTGCCAGACCGACTCACACTTGGCCGCTTTTTTATATCGAAGTAAAGCTATTCTTCGGTAGTCCGCCTTTATATGAAAATACATATTTTTATTTAAACACGTGAATTGGTAGTACCAAACAAGAAATAAGTTTAAATATAATTATAAAACAAATAGCTTCGTTTACAAATCAGGAATTTTGACTTGAAGTGCATTTTATAGAATAGCTACTGAAAAAGAGGTGAAACAAAACTATGACCAAGCAGCTGTAGGCGGTCCAAAGAAATATATATCCCAATCCATACCACCAATCAGATCTTCAGGGATGTATAATTCGTAGTAGTAGTATTTGATTCTGGTGTGCGAGTGACAATAGGTTATGCGTGGCACACACATCTGGAAGGCGTATGAAGAACTTCGCACCAGGTCGTCTTCGTATGCCATTGCTCTCATTACGATACATGTTGGTATTCTGATTACATCGATCCAGCCCTGAAAAAGAAGAGAAAAGCAACCAATTTCAGAAACTAAAAAGTGAAAAATTACTTAAATTTTCGTTCTTAAACTTTTTGGTATATTTCAACCAATTTTAGAGCAATAAAACTACTTGCACTTATGAGTTGGAAATACTACAGGGATATAGGGTATGGTTTTAAAAATATAACTTTCAAAAATGGAATTTCAGTTCTGATGGCTTGGGGCTAGCTGTGCCGAGAAACAAATTATTAAATGAAAAATTGATTTAGAATGAGAAAACACACAAAAATAATGCCGAAGGGGGAAAAGCTCAGTTAAAACTGCTCTTAAAACCGGTTATCTACGGGCAGGGAAATGCCCCCGTCAACTCGAGCAAAACAAAGGCACGGCCGTACGCCGTACCATCCTTTTCTCGAAGCTATTCGGGCCATTTTCGGCCCCCTATATGTTCTTTGTGGAAAAAACTAGAAGCCTTAATTTTCAGTGACCAAGAGGGCATAGTATTAATTCTTGAATTATTTAGTGTTTAATCATTTCCTACTTTCGTAAACTGTTAAACCATAAAAAAAGTATCTTAATTGCTTTTAAAGCTTTGTTTGTTTGACATGACAAGGTCAAGGGGAAATAATACAGTACTGCAAGCTAGGGAGGGGTCACATCGCTTTTCCAGAATGTCAAATTGAAACTGTACTTATATCGATTTTTGATAACAGGTATAAAAACGATTTATTTTCTGAAAATAAGTGGCAATCAGAGTTTTGGCGGGAATCGATGGCGTTCAATTCGGTGTCCTGGTTAGTTGCTTGTTATTGTGTTTTCACAGGGTTTTGATTCGGAAAATGGGGTAGTTTTTAAAGTGACAATCGAACCTGCTCAATTCCACTTTATTCTAATCAAAATCAAATAAAAATAACCGAAAGCTTCGGAATGTGCTTCTCTGTTTATTCTTACTACCTGCTTTGTGTCGAAAAATATTAGGTACCTAACTTGAATAGTGGTTGACAAAAAGTAATTCAATTTTTTTTTTCAACCCTTTCGATTATTTTATCGATTCTGTTACACTTGAAGTTCAATCCCTCTCTATAAAAAAATAAAAAAACAAACGTCAGTTAGACGTCGTTTGATTGCTCTGCCGTTTGCTTGTTCGCTATATTTCTTTTTTTTTTGGATTTTCATTGACCCTCGCTCGTTTATTGGACTTATTATGTGTGCTTACCTACCTACTGACCTATCGCTACTCGACACTGACTTGACTTGCAATCAATTCATCATGCGATGCATAAACCGCGGTGTAGCCACGCAAAGACTGCGGCGGCATATCACATCGTCATTGCCTACTGTTCTACTCACTATCCTAGTACGATGGTTGACATTTGAGGTATCAGGTTAAACAAAACCACGGAGAGCATATTAGAGCAAATGGTGTTTATGATATCGAAGTGTGCCCGGATCTTGAAAGAGTAATTCATTTAAGGGATCAAGATCTGAAGTTTTAAGAGGCCGAATAAAATCAACGCATATCAGCCAAAGAATGTATTACCAATTAATCTATAAACCAATCTACAAATTATCCTTTGGACGACATACTGTCATATTACTGCAGCTGTATTGTGGGGAACAGAACTCTGGGCTGTTGCTGTCATGTCAACCTCGTCTGCGGTGGGCGAGACACCAGAACACATTATTAGCTCCGGCTTCATTTTTAAATAATGTTCTTTTAAGACTCACGAATCTCGAATAAATAAATACATCGCATTTTTGTTGTTTTATTTCAATATCTTGTATGTCCTTGGTTACTCAGTGCATTCGTTATCTAGTTTAGGCAGGATTTTTCAATCACCACATACTAACTAAACTCAGTTCCCCTGGAGCGTTTGTCTGTCAGTCTATCTGTACGGATGTATCAACAAACAGATTATGATGGGGTTGACACTAGTAGGTAGATTGGTTCAATAAAAAAATAGAATTATCAATATCATCGCATATATATTATGTACGCCTAGGTAAAAGTTCATAGCAATAAACGCCAGTACAAACGCACAGAAAGCGACCAAACTCTGATTTTCTTCGCTTTTTCAAATTCGTGAATTCAAATTTGGAATAATGCTGATACCGAAATGATGGCCAGTACGTCAGCTTCAAAACTTTTTCTCTGACTTATGATTATTTTGATGTTTTAGACCTAAAACATCCCAGCCAGCCGGCCCAGTTTCGGACTTCGGGAATGTATTATGTCAGTTATCTAAAAACATAACATTATTTTCTGTTTTTTTTTTTTATAATACGTGAGACATGGATACTTGACACCAGTATTTTTCCTTTAATTTATGTAAATCCATTTTCAATTACTGCATCAGTAATAATCACAATTGCTACAGGAATATCTTTCCTCAATGATGGAAC
The DNA here is from genome assembly GCA_948252095.1 of Dicycla oo. NCBI lineage: Eukaryota > Metazoa > Arthropoda > Insecta > Lepidoptera > Noctuidae > Dicycla > Dicycla oo. The sequence goes on from OX411711.1 coordinate 21,910,564, forward strand.
AACAAACCTCATGACGGGGTGGGTGGTTCCTTGCCGACTTTTTGCAGAAAAATTTGCATACATATGACATAAATATAACCGTTTAGTTTAAAACTAGAATACAGTCATTCTCTGTCGCCTCTGCGTTATCCGAAAGTCTGCAAATTCCAGTCTCGCGTGATGCGAGTGCAATAAGAGCGCATTCTACTGCTACGTGCGGTAGGTACAAATATTACAAGAATATGGTTTGGCGCTCAAACTTGAACTTAACTGACGTGAAATAACGTGACACAGCCTACTGAAGCGCGACCGCGAAACGAAAGGTTATCCACAGAGCTCCAGCGCATCCTTAGGTAGTAAATAAGAAAACCGTTATATTGGTCTATTCAAATCGTACCGAAACAATAGATGAAAAAGACCAAGATGTTAATTATGACTGTAAAAAGTTACTTACTCTTAATATCACTTTTCCCAGTATGTCCATGCGATCCAGATGGATATGCGTATAAAATATCCTGCTCGGGTCTGTGCAATGACCAAAATAATATTCACTATGAATGTGTTCTGGAAAAAGTTGTTCATGCTTAATAAGTTGTTTTGTGTTTACAACTTTTAACCAATACTTAGTCTGGCCATAAATACTGTTACAATTAAAAATAAGAAAGATATTACATTTGAATTTGGAATCTGTCATTTTTATACGATTGTTCATTGAGTTTTCTAATTTTGGCGCCAGTACATTATACAATATTTTGCGATATTAAAATGGAGTGGGGTGATAAAGAGAACCGAATCGCTGTGATTGCACTACACAAAGTTGGTATGGAGCCAAATGCAATTTTTAATACTCTCCATACCCTTGGTATTAGTCAAATGTTTGTGTACCGGGCTATTAATAGGTACAATGAGACCTCCTCTGTTTGTGACAGAAAAAGATCTGGCCGTCCACGTAGTGTCCGTAAGAAAAAGGTGGTCAAAGCAGTACAGGAAAGAATTCGAAGAAATCCTGTCCGAAAGCAAAAGATTTTTATCTCGGGAGATGAAGATAGCACCCAGAACCATGTCGCGTATTAGGATTTGCAGCCTATAAGAGACGCACTGGTAATTTTTTAACTGATAGGTAATTTAAAAATGAATAGGGTGGTAAAATCGAAACAACTACTGAAGCGGTACGCAAAGGCAGGTGACAGAAAAATTTTGTTTACGGATGAGATAATCTTTACAATTGAGCAACATTTTAACAAACAAAACGTATTTATGCTCAAAGCTCTAAGGAAGCTTCCCAATTAGTCGACAGAGTGCAACGTGGGCATTATCCGACTTCAGTGATGGTTTGGTGGGGTGTTAGCTATGAAGGAGTGACTGAGCCATATTTTTGTGAAAAAGGTCTTCAAGGGTATCAAAACATCGGCACAAGTGTATCAAGATACCATTCTTGAGAAGGTAGTTAAGCCCCTTAACAACACCATGTTCAATAACCAAGTATGGTCCTTCCAACAAGACTCGGCGCCGGGTCATAAAGCTCGGTCCACGCAGTCTTGATTGGAAGTGAACGTTTCGGACTTCATCAGAGCTGAAGACTGGCCGTCGTCTAGTCCCGATCTTAATCCGCTGGATTATGATTTATCGTCAGTTTTAAAGAGTACGGCTTGCTCTAAACGCCATGATAATTTGGAGTCCCTAAAACTATCCATACGATTGGCAGTGAAGAGTTTTCCCATGGAAAGAGTGCGTGCTTCTATTGATAACTGGCCTCAACGTTTAAAGGACTGTATTGCAGCCAATGGAGACCACTTCGAATAAGCTTTTTATATTTTAAATTGTTGTATATTTATGTATTAAACTAACACACTGTACAAGTAATAAATATGTCTTGCAATAAAAAAAAAAATTTTTTCTTCGTGACAATATTAATGGCAAGACTAGGTATATACTCGTACCTAGGTATATAAACGCCTGATTCTACTAGGTACCCAGTGGAGTCAGGTGTTACTTTTCAGAAATCAATATTTCAATTAAATTATTATTTACTGCTTAGTTAATTTCTAATTAATTATGATAAAATATTTTCAAAAATCATACGGACGTCTCTCTGCAGGGGAGTTAAAGAGTTGTATATCTCTTATCGGCGTAAAAAACTGCCAAAATGAGCCCGAAGTAGCTGAAACAAATATACAATATTTATAAACACATCAATATTACTGACTGTGCAGGTTCTTTCCGTTCTACGAGTATAGGTACCTAACTTATTTAGCTATTATTAAAATTCGTCAGCTCGATTGGCGAAGTGGCTGTTTTATTATAATAGGTTTTTACCTATGAATTTGCTGTTTTACAATATTCCATTACAGATTGCCATTTGAAACGTAATTTATATATGGTTGGCAATAAATTCTAAATTCAAATGAATTTTATTAAAAAATATGGAGTTGTATTTTCAAATTCAGTCCTTTGTTTATTGATTAGTGTTTAGTTTTCACTACATTTGTATCTTTTTCATCAATATGGATACGATAAAAATACGAGTAATTATGGAATACGAGTTCCGTCGCGGTAGCAATGCCACACTAACGGCTCGCAGCATTAATTACTTGTATGGAGTGAACACTACAAACGAACGCACGACTCGTTATTGGTTTGAACGCTTCCGACATGGAAATTTTGATCTAAAAAATGAACTCCGTGGTCACCCGAAAACTAAAGTCAGCAACGATGAATTAAAGGCGATAGTGGAAGCTGACGGTACTCAATCTACGGCTGAGTTAGCAGCAGCATTCGACGTTAGCATCAAAACAATACTGGTCCATTGGCGTCAAATTGGCAAGGTAAAAAAACTTGATAAGTGGGTGCCGCACGAACTGAACGATCGCCAATGCGACCAACGCGTTGAGGTATGCCTTGCGTTGCTTAACAGACACCGAAACGAAAGAATTTTGAACCACATTGTCACTTGCGATGAAAAATGGATTCTTTTGATAAGCGTGTTGGATATTTCGGCAGAAATAAAAACATTTAAACGGAGATTTGATGGGATTTATTCGTGACAACGATTACAATTTCAAGATGGCTATCCAGAACAATATAACACACATTAGACACAGCTAAAACCTCTAGACAGGAGGTATCAAACTCGAATGACACATGTCATGTCACACGTTGTCGTTTTAGGTTGCGTTTAGGAACCCGTATACAAATTCCAATCCAACACTGGCCCTTAAACACAAACTAAAACTATATTTCCACTATTATAAAAATAACGCTTAAGTTCTCTCTTTAGATCATTAATCATACGTAGAGTTACACAGCCAACATTAAATTCGTAAATTCATAATGTTTTTCTTTACAGAGTGATTTAGTTAATACATCAGCCAACATATCATTAGTTGATAAGTATTTTACTTCAACTATACCATCATTGACTATTTCTCTTATGAAATGATGACGAATATCTATATGTTTCGTCCTAGAATGGAACATAAAGTTTTTACAAAGTTTTATAGCAGATTGATTATCATTAAATATAATAACTTTAGTCATGATACCAAGAATCTCAAGTAAAAGTTTTCTTACGCACAAAGCTTCTTTACACGTGTCAGACAACGCCATGTACTCTGCCTCAGTACTAGACAGTGCAACAGTACGTTGTTTTTTACTCTCCCAAGATATAACGGACTTCCCCAGAAAGAACACATAGCCCGTATACGACCTACGATCTATGTTGTTTGATGCCCAATCTGCATCAGCATAAGCTTTAATATTCATACCACTTTTCGTAAAAACCAGACCCAAACTCAGTGTACCTTTTAGATATCGTAACACTCTCTTTGCGGCCTTCCAATGAACTTCACTGAAACAATTGTTAAATTGACTCAAGTAACTCACCGCATAACTGATGTCCGGTCTCGTACAAACTGATATGTACATAAGCGACCCTACTAAACCTCTGTAATCATAAGTATCATCCTTTTGAGTATCTTTCGGTAACTTCAGACCAGTCTCCATCGGTGTTCCTGAAGGTTTACAATCTTCCATCCGAAACTTCTTCAGCAATTTTAGAATATAGTTCGACTGATTAAGAGAGATTTCATTACCTTTTCTAGACAGTTTCAAACCAAGAATCTGTTGAGCTGGCCCTAGATCTGTTATATCAAATTCTTGCTTCAATCTTCCTTTAATTTTTTCTTTTTCTTGGAACGTTGGAGAACAAAATATTATCAAATCGTCGACATAAAGTGCTATTAGCATCATTGATTGATTTTCCAACTTATAATAAACACATGGTTCAGAAGTTAAACGGCAGAAGTTCAACTTATCACATAATACCTTGTTGATTTTATCGTACCAACATTTTGATGCCTGTTTAAGACCATAAACAGCTTTGTTGAGCTTGCATACCATATTTTCACTCCGTTTAACTTCAAAACCCTGTGGTTGTTGCATAAAAACCGTTTCTTCCAGGTCTGCATTCAGAAATGCTGTTTTAACATCCAAGTGTTCAATACTCATTCCATATTCTGCTGCTAAAGCGATCAACAACCTTAGTGTGGAGTATCTCACGACTGGGGAAAAAGTTTCTTGGTAATCAACACCATATTTTTGGGTGTAACCCCTGGCTATTAAACGAGCTTTATATTTCAACAACTCACCGTTGACTCCATATTTTTTCTTAAATATCCATCTGCACGACACTGGCTTATGATGCTGTTCGCGTTCTGTCAGAGTCCAAACTTTATTTTTGATAAACGAATTATACTCATCAGTCATCGCCTTACGCCAACTATCTGATTCTGGTCCATTTAATGCCTCAGCTGGAGTTTGAGGTTCATCAGGATCACTGTATTCCATCATAGTCACGAAGTTGGTCATGAGATGCGACTCAGAAGCATCATCATAGCTACAGTCTTCTAAAGACTCTGTCTCAGAATCTTCTTCTGGAAGATAAGTTGGATCCAAGCGATTATCTGATTTATCACTTGACCTTTCACTGTCGGAATCATCTATTGTGATTGTACTCATTCTTTGTTCAGTATTCTGTGATAATCTCTTGTCATCTGATTCAGATGGTTGAATTTCATTCTGATTCAAACGTAGATCAACAGGCAGTTGTTGATCACCTATTTCTTCATGTGACATTTCTTTCTTATAAAATTTATTTTCAATGAAAACAATATCACGCGAATTTACACAATACCTAGGATTATCCGGGTCAATGAGTCTATATCCTTTAGATTCTTCATTATATCCCACAAATATGTATGGTTTACTTTTTACATCAAGTTTCTTTCTGTTCTTCACCATAACATAAGCAATACAACCAAAAATTTTTAAATGGTCAAGCTTTACCTTTATACCGCTCCATTTTTCTTCTGGAGTTGTACCAGGCACTGCCTTAGTTGGACTTCGGTTTTTTAAATAGACAGCAGTATTTACTGCTTCTGCCCAAAATTCCATACCGAGTCCAGCATCTCGAAGCATACACCTGACCTTTTCCATAATAGTTCTATTGGAGCGTTCCGCAACACCATTTTGCTGTGGAGAATCAGGTATAGTTTTCTGATGTTTAATGCCATTAATCTTGAGGAAATCCTGAAATTTAGAACTCATGTATTCTCCACCTCTATCACTTCTAAGTATTTTTAACTTGTTTCCAGTTTCATTCTCTACAAAAACCTTAAATTCCTGAAAATGCCTAAAGGTTTCATCTTTTGTTTTCAGAAAATAAATAAAATGTTTTCTTGTATAGTCATCAATGAAACTTAACACATACCTAGCACCACTTAAAGAGGGAGTTTGAATAGGACCACATAGGTCCGTATGCACCAAACCCAACACATGTGTAGCTCTAGTATAGGACTTCGTGGGAAAAGGCAATCTAGATTGCTTTCCTTCAATGCATGGTATGCACTGTTGATATTCAGACGCACTATAATTAATACCAGTTGCCATACCAGACTGTAGAAGCTTCATGCTCCTTGTGTTGAGGTGTCCCAGACGCCTGTGCCACGTCTCTTGTGATGTCGAGTCTCCTACCGCTGCTGCTGCTACTCCTGACGTAGTTACGACGTAGTTAGTAGTCTTCAGTACAGCCATTGTCTGACATAGTGTCGAGTTGATAAACACCATTTACTTGAGTACCAGTAGCTAAAACATTAGAACCATCATACACAGTACATGAGGTACTATCAAAAGTAACTATATAACCCTTTTTGGTCATGGCACTGACAGACAATAAATTTGTACTTAAATTAGGTACATAATATGCATCACTTATTGTCTTTACACCTTTTTTTAAATGAACTTTCACTTGTCCTAGTCCAGCAGTCAACAATTTTTCTCCATTTGCAATACTCACTTCAACAGTTTTATTAGAAATATTGTTTACCATTTGTTTGTCATTATTACACATATGGTTTGTTGCTCCGGAGTCTATATACCACACATCACTATTCACCTTCACAGAAAGAGCAGCAATAAGAGCCTTGTCCTTTGGTTTACTCTTCGGCTTGTACCTATCTCGACCATGACTTTTACTCTGCGTCTCCTTGTCTGCTCCAGGTTGTCCTGTAGTTTGTTTATCAGGACAATTCTTCAAGAAGTGGCCAATACGCTTCCACTTGAAACATTTGGGTTGCTTCCGAGTGATCAGTGCGGTTGTACTATCCCTCTTGTCCTCTCGTCTCCGTGTCTCTTCCAACAGTTTCCCTGAGACGTGTTCAGTACTTAATTTTGTACCTGCATTTTCAATGGCCATAATCAGTGGATCAAAGTCTTCAGTTAGACCACTCAACATTATAACAGCTACGAATTCATCATCCAGTGGTGACTCAATTTCATTCAACTGATGTGAGGCTTCCTTAATTTTGTTGAGGTAGTCCTCCATCGAGCTGCTATCACATAGTTTTGTCCCAAACAAACTTCTAAGAAGACCTAATCTTCTACATAATCCGCGACCTTCATACGCCTTCTTCAGGTTATTCCATGCTTCATAAGCACATTTTGCGGAGCGAATGTATGGAATTACTGCTGGTTGAACTGATAAGGCAATTCGTGCCAACGCCTTTTCCGCCTTCTTTTTATCGTCGTTCACGTCTTTCTCAACAAATTCCCATAGTTCTTCATGAATTAACAACATTCGCATCGAAAACTTCCAAGTTGAATAATTTTCTGAGCCCTTGAGTTTCTCAATGGAATTCATGTACGTTGAAGAAGCCATTTTTCAACGTTTTTCGGTGACTTGAATTTACTTACCGTTTTTCTTCGTCAATCTGTCCGAAATACAAGCGTTTTTGAATATTAGCAACCACGCTCTGCTACCATGTTGGATATTTCGGCAGAAATAAAAACATTTAAACGGAGATTTGATGGGATTTATTCGTGACAACGATTACAATTTCAAGATGGCTATCAAGAACAATATAACACACATTAGACACAGCTAAAACCTCTAGACAGGAGGTATCAAACTCGAATGACACATGTCATGTCACACGTTGTCGTTTTAGGTTGCGTTTAGGAACCCGTATACAAATTCCAATCCAACAAAGCGGTTATCATGTTGGTTAGACCCTGGTTCAGCGCCTAGTTAATGACCCAAACGAAAACTTACCCCTAAAAAAGTCATGGTCACTGTTTGCTGGTCTAGTGTTGGTATAATTCATCACAGCTCCTTACCAAATGGCACCAGCATTACTGCCAGCATAACTGCAGAGGTGTACTGTGAGGAACTGGTCACAATAATAGAGAAGCTCGCAAACCTCTGGCCAGCCTTGGTTAATCGCTCGTCCCCGCTGCTCCTATACGACAACGTTCAACCTCATATGGCACAACAGAGGGTCTCTAAGCTATAAGAGCAAGGGTTGAAAGTTTTGCGTCATCCACCATACTCACCAGACCTTGCGCCGCCAGACTTCTAATTTTCCAAAATTTGGACAGCACTTTGGCAGGGAAAATATTCAATACCCGAGAGGCAATACAAAATGCCTTTGAAGAGTTTGTAGGCTCCCGTACATGGGGTGCGTGGACAGGAAACCTCCCCGAGTGCCCGTGGGCTGGAGTTCCCTTACGGATACGTCCGGGGGGAAGGCCAGTCTCCGGGACGGTGCACCCTGGGGTGCGGGCAATGGTTTTTGTTGCCCGTATGCCAATATCCTGTCGGAGGTACGCTCCAACGTGTGTCCCTCTGCTCTAAGCAGAGACGCACAGCGGCGGAGTAAGAGCGGGCTCGGTGTGCACTAACCCTGCCGCCGGGCAGGCAGGAGGAAGTCATTTCCTTCTGCCACCGTTAGTCTCGTAGCCCCGAAGATTGTTCAAGGTCATGTCTCTGACTTTTGACGGGGGTCGAGGGTCTTGGCTTAACCGCCCGGACCGCGAGGAAGAAAACCTCTATAAAAAAATTACCCCAAACCTTCAAGCGGCGGCGCACCGTGAGGGAGGTTGGTAGCTTGATTAATGGGTAGCTAAATTAATCTCTAGTGCGAACCACAGTTTTGAGCCAGTGATAAAGTTTTTACTCGTGGGAACAAATATGGAACCAACTAAAAACAATGGACGAGAAGAGGAGAGGGAGAGGAGTGATGCGGGGTCGGAGTCCGACGCCGCATCGGGAGTGAAGGGCGCGAGGGGCACTTTTAAGAGCCCGGAGTGCGTAGTGGTGGGGGCCGCTGGAAGGAAAAATGCTTTCCTGAAGCGGACCCTAAATCCGGGAGATGCCCAGGAGTCTTCCTCGGACGGCGGAGTTAAATCGGCTCCAAAATATGCTCGCCGGGGCCTAGGCCGGAAGAGCAAGAGCCGGGTAAACGCCGCACAAGAGGACGGCTCAGCCGGGTCGGCCGAGGGGAGCGCCGTGGAGGCGTCTGGCGATGAGTCGGACGCCGCTGGTGGCTCCAATTCGGACCGGGCCAGGTTTGAGGAGGTCGTGGCCGCAGCAGTCAAGGGTGTGGCCTTGAAGAAGAAGCAGTCATCTAAAGACAAGGCCATACCCGCAGCCAAGGCCTCCATTATGGCGGCAGCGGAGGCTCTACTTCAAGGGCCTCCGTCGGACGGAATGTCCGAAATGCGGGCGGAGGTCGCCCGCTTGACAGCCGCCATGGAGCTTCTCCGAAAGGAGAATGAGGAGCTCCGAGCAGACCTGGCCAAGCTCCGCGGAGCCGGCGCTCAGGAGGGGGTGCAGCAGGGGCAAGGCGGCCTAGGGCCTGCAGAGGACCGAGTTCTGGCCTTGGTGCGGAAGGAGTTCTCTTCCCTTAGCAACCGGTTCTCGGTCCTTGAGGGAATCGTCCTGCGGCCCCCGCTAGGCCGACCGGCGGCCTCGGGCCAGCCAAAGGCGGCTTCGTATGCCGCCATGGCTGCCACGGCCAAACCAGGGTCGGCAGGGCAGGCTAAGGGCGGGGCCGAGGCTGCGAAGGCGCCTGCGACGGCGCCTGCGAAGGCGCCCACGAAGGCGGTTGCGAAGGCGCCTGAGAGGGCCCCAGCTGTGGCGGTGACGAAGCGGCTGCCCCCGCCTCCCAAATCTCCTCCGGCTGACGCCGAATGGCAGGTAGCTGGGGAGAAGAGGAAGGAGGGCAAGGCGGCAAGGTCGGCCAAGCGGAGGGAGAGGCGGCGGCGGCGCAAAGAGCGAAGCGTCGCGGCGAGGTTACGTGCCCCAAAGTCCGCAGCTGTAGTGATCACACTACAGCCGGAGGCGGAGAAGAAGGGCGTGTCCTACCGCGACGTGCTCGCCAAGGCGAGGGCGGCGGTGAACCTGGAGGAGATCGGTGTTACCGAGGGCTTGCGGGTAAGGGTCACTGCGACTGGGGCTCGGATGCTCGAGATCCCCGGTGCGGCCAGTGGCCCGACCGCTGACGCTCTGGCCGAAAGGCTCAGGGCGTCCTTAAATGCGGACGAGGCCCGAGTGTCCAGACCCGCCAAGTGCGTTGACTTGCGCATCCTGGGTCTGGACGACTCCGTGACGGAGCGAGAGGTAGTGGCCGCCGTGGTCAAGACTGGGGGGTGTGCCTTCGAACAGGTGAAGGTAGGCACCATCCGTCCTGACCTCACGGGGATGCGAGCCGTTACGGTGAGCTGACCCGTATCGGCGGCCCACAAAATAGTTGGGGAGGGCCGAAGGTTACAGGTGGGCTGGGATTCCACGCGGGTGAAACTGCTGGAACCCAGACCTCTGAGGTGCTTCCGTTGCCAAGTGGGCAACCACGTGGGGGCAAAATGCACCTCGGAGGTGGATCGCAGCAGTCACTGCTTCCGTTGTGGTCAGCCCGGTCACAAGGCCGGCTCGTGCAATGCCACGCCGCACTGCTATCTATGTGCGGCAGCTGGCAAGCCGGCCGATCACCGGGCTGGAAGCAAGGGCTGTGGTCCACCCACCAAAGCCCGGGGCAGGGGCAAGCCCTCCGCCTCCGCTACCGCCGTCACGGCCACAGCCGCCGCCACGGCCGCCGTCGCTGCCGCCTCCACTGCCGTCGCCGCCGTACTCACTGCGGCAGAGCCCTCACAGGAGGCTCAGGGGGGGGCTAATATGGAGTGCCAGTAATGGCCCCATTACGCCTCCTCCAGGCGAACATCAACCACTGCGTCGCCGCTCAGGATCTGTTGCTCCAGAGCATGGCGCAGTGGTCGATTAACATCGCCGTGGTCGCTGAGCCGTACTTTGTCCCGCCCAGTGATTACTGGGTGGAGGACCTGAGCGGCTCAGTGACCCTCATTTCGTCGGCCGCCGCCGGTACCCTGTCCCTCGAAGCCGTCAAGAGGGGACAGGGTTGCGTTGCAGCACGGTTCGGGAGGATTGTCGTGGTAGGGGTATACTTCTCCCCGAACCGAACTCTCGCCGAGTTCCACAACTCCCTTGCGGAGTTGAAAAACGTCGTCGTCGGGTTTCGTTCCCTTCCCGTGCTCGTCCTCGGGGACTTCAACGCCAAGAATGTGGCTTGGGGTTCCCGGTATACGGACACACGGGGCAGGATGGTGGAGGACTGGGCTCTGGAGACAGGCCTGGTCATCCTAAACCGGGGTTCTGTCCCCACGTGTGTGCGGATGCGGGGCGAATCAGTGGTGGACATTTCGTTCGCCAGCCCCGCTCTGTTGCCACATGTTGTTGACTGGCGCGTCATAGAGGGGGTGGAGACCTACTCCGACCACCGGTACATCCGGTTTGATGTCTCCGCCTAGACCTCGAGCGCGCCGGTCCGACAGGCCCCGAGTGGTCCGCGGTGGGCGCTGAAGAAGCTGGACCGGGAGCTCCTCCTGGAAGCCTCGATCGTGCAGGCCTGGGTGTCACCACCGGACAGGCCTGCCGACATCAACGACGAGGCGGAGTGGTTCCGGGAGGCCATGTCCGAAATATGTGACGTGGCAATGCCCCGGGTCCAGCCCGGTCGCGCCTGGCGCCAGGTGTATTGGTGGTCGCCGGAGCTGGCGGCTCTGCGCGAGGCGTGCGTTGCTGCGCGGCACCGGTACACCAGGCACCGCAGGCTCCGTATCCGCCCTCCGGATACGGAAGCCATTCAGGCGGAGCTGTACGAGGGGTACAGAGCGGCGAAGACCGCCCTCCGAGCGGAGATCTTGCGGGCTAGGGATCTGGCTCGCGAGGAGTCGCTGGAGACTCTAAACAGGGACCCATGGGGACGCCCTTATAAAATGGTGCGGAATAAACTCCGCCCATGGGCGCCCCCGCTGACGCAGAGTCTCCGGCCCCAGCTCGTGGAGGACGTGGTGAGCGCTCTGTTCCCTTCGCGAGGGGAACATACTCCCCCGCCCATGGCTCCGCTTCCTGCGGTGCCCATTGCGGACCACATCACCGACGATGACGACGATGCTCCGGAAGTGACCGAGGTAGAGTTGAGAGCGGCGGTACGTAGGCTGAGTGCCAAAAATGCCGCCCCAGGACCCGACGGCTTACCTGGAAGAGCCTGGGTTCTGGCCTTTGGGGCTCTCGGGCCTCGACTAGGGGGGCTCCTAAGCGCATGCTTGGAGAGGGGCCAGTTCCCACTTCGTTGGAAGACGGGGAAACTGGTCCTCATTAAGAAGCCGGGGCGCCCTGCGGACTCTCCGTCCGCTTACCGACCCATCGTGCTGCTCGACGAGGTGGGCAAGCTCTTTGAAAGAGTTATTGCAGACCGCCTCGTCGGGTGGCTGGTGCAGGAGGGGCCGGATTTGGCGGAGAGCCAGTTTGGTTTCCGCAGGGGGCGCTCTACGGTGGACGCCATCATGCGCGTGCGAGCCCTCACGACGGGGGATGCTGTGGCCCGGGGTGGCGTCGTCTTGGCGGTGTCTCTAGACATCGCCAACGCCTTCAATACCCTGCCCTGGAGTTGCATCAGGGAGGCACTCCGGTATCACCGGATGCCGACCTACCTCTGTCGAGTGGTTGAGGCCTATTTGACGGATAGGGCCGTCATCTACCCCGGTCATCAGGGAGAGTGGAACCGGCGAGAGATGTCGTGCGGTGTCCCACAGGGATCGGTCCTGGGGACGCATTTGTGGGACATCGGGTACGACTGGGTGCTAGCGGCGTCAGCGTGGTATGTTACGCTGACGACACGCTGGTCCTGGCGCAGGGGAGGTCGCACCAGGCGGCGGCTGAATTAGCGACACGCGGGGTTGCGATAGTCGTTGAGAGGATCCGGCAGTTGGGACTCGAGGTGGCCCTGCACAAGTCCGAGGCCATGTGTTTTCATGGTCCTCGGAATGCGCCACCGTCGGGTTCCCAAATAACGGTAGGAGGGGTTCGCACCGGAGTCGAGTCGACGATGAAGTACCTGGGACTCGTCCTCGACAGCCGGTGGAACTTCGTGGAGCATTTCCGACGTTTGGCTCCCAGACTGGAGCGGGCTGGGGCTGCCTTGAAGCGGCTCCTGCCCAATCTAGGTGGTCCAAACGCCTCCTGCCGGAGGCTTTACGCGGGGGTCGTGCGGTCCATGGCCCTTTACGGGGTACCGGTGTGGGCGCGTTCCCTGAGGCTGCGGCCAGTCCGCCGGTTGAACGCGTCCCAGAGGGTCATGGCCATTCGGCTAGTCCGGGGTTACCGCACGGTCTCCGGTGAGGCGGCGAGCCTCCTTGCCGGATTGCCGCCATGGGATCTGGAGGCGAAAGTCCTCGCGCACGTGTGGGAGTGGCGCGAGGAGGCAAAACGCCGGGGCGTAACTCCGCTGCCGCGAGAAATCACGGAACAGCGGACAGAACTCCGGCGGGATCTCATGGCGACATGGAGAGTGCGACTGTCGCAGCCCAGCGCTGGGCACGCCACAATTGCGGCGATAAGTCCCCTCTTTGAGGAGTGGTTAGAGAGGCGCCACGGCGTCCTCACCTTCCGCCTGACGCAGGTCCTCACCGGACACGGTTGTTTCGGGAGGTTCCTGTTTCGCATAAGGCGGGAGGAAACGCCCGGGTGTCACCATTGTGTGGATCGCCCAGAGGACACGGTGGAGCATACAGTGGAGGTCTGCCCGGCTTGGGCAGAGCACCGCCGTGTTCTCACGGAGGCGATCGGCGGCGGCGATCTCTCGCGTCCGAGCCTGGTCCAGGCCATGGTGCGGAGCGAGAGTGCATGGGAGGCCGTCACCTCCTTCTGCGAAGCGGTTATGCTCGCGAAGGAGGAGGCGGAACGCGTGAGGGAGAGGCAGCCTCACGCCCTCAGTCGCCGCAGGAGACGCCCTGGGCGGCGGGAATTGATAGCCGATTCCCGGCCACCGTAGGCGCGGGCTTGCGGACGGTGAGTAGTGGGTAGCTCGCCGTCCGGTGAGGACCAGGCCCGGGTCGACGGCGCGTTGTGTTCCACGCGCGCCTCAAAGAGATGTCAGCAAAAGATGGGGTCCAATAGGGCCGATGCCGCTGGGGTCGCGGGTTGTTTGAAAAAGATACCGTGGCCCTGGCATAGGCAACTGAAGGAACACGGGTGGGTTTTAGTCAGTAAAAGTCTGACACGCCCTTCCGCTCCATCCAGAGCGGGAGAAGTTATTTGATGATTTCCCATCCACAAAAAAAAAAAAAAAAAAAGGCTCCCGTACATATGACTTCTTCAAGAAGGGCATTGAAAAATTCCCATTTCGCTGGCAGAGATGCATCGATAGCATGGGTGCGTATTTGATTGATAGAAATAGAAAATATTTATATAAAAATGACTTTAGCTTTCTGCATACTAAACGGCAATTTCATAGGTAAAGACCTAATATTTTTTTTTATAATTTTAACCGATTTTAAAAAGGAGGAGGTTCTCAATTCGACTGTGTTTTTTTTGTATGTTTGTTACGCGATTACTCAAGGACGGATTAACCGATTTGGAAAATTCTTTTCTTGTTTGAAAGGGTATACTTCCAAGATGGTCCTATTCCTATATACATTTTATTAACTTTGCTTGGCTAGTTTTTGAGTTAGCTTCAATAATACGCAGTATTGAAGCTATCTCAAAAAAAAAAAAATTCCCACTTAGTATATGTGGATGATGTTTTAATAACTTCCTATCACTGTTATTTACATAGCAGGTATTTGAATTAGTGTGGGGTAGGTACCACAACTAAAAAGTGAAAAATAAACATTTTTAGCAAAAAATAAAACCGCCTTCCAAAACAAAACACTACAAAGAGAAAAATAACTAATTTCGGAAGTCGGTGGCCAAAAACGAAAATACAAAACCAAAGACGAAGAGAAGAAGAGTCTCGTGTGCGCAAGCTTCCGAGTACTCGTACGTCGCGTAATGTGTGTGTTACATCGCGAAATTACGAGAAGTTTTGGAAAATGTCGGTTATGCTTAAGTGTAGTAGTTGCAACATCGTTATAGACGAGTTGCTGGCTTATGTGCAGAACAAGATATCGCTTTGTGACGAAGGCAGCCTAGTCAGACTGTGTGCGGCGGCGTTTAGTGGAGATGAGATTGAGAAATCGAAGTCGTTGCTATTTGAGGCTTTACTAGCGGACAAAAGAAAACCCGTTCGTAAAGGACAAGGAAAGGTGAATCGTGCACTCGGTGATATTATTTGTGTTTTCAAATCCCTTCCTGACCTGATGCCGGTGTCCGTGGCTCGAAATTTGGAAAGGCTTCCGCCTATTACGTTTGATCACGTAAACGTGGATATCATATACTTCAGGAGGAAGTAAAGAATATCAAAGACTCGTATGCTTCACTCGAACAGTTGTAAATTATAAGGAGTGAGATACAGAATACGAATAATAATGTGAGTTCAGTGAGTAACATGGCGGATCTGAATTTTCGTGTGAACACGAGAAGAGGTGCATATAAAAGTGCTATGAGCTATAATCTTTAGGCGTTTCGTGCAGTATAAGAAGAGTGATGCGGCCGGTAATTTAATTACTGGCGACGGCCCTATACCAATTAGAAATGGATAAACAGATATTTAAATTAGTTACTTTTAACTGTAAAAGTGTAAAGCGATCCACTGATTACATACGGGAACTATGTTCCAATTACGATATAATAGCGCTTCAAGAAACATGACTATTACCAGAGGAACTTGCGTACCTACATAGTATCTGTGATGATTTCGGCTGTACGGGAACATCAGCTGTGGATACAACGGCGGGGATTCTATGAGGCCGTCCGTTCGGCGGCGTGGCCATACTTTGGAGGAAAAGTGCGTTTAACAAGGTGGCAGTGGTTCCGTGTAACAACTCACGAGTATGCGCTATCGAAATAGTGTTTAATGAGAGGTCAGTGTTAGTGTTCAAGGCGTATATGCCCACGGATGAGGCATGTAACTTAGTGGAATACACGGATTGCCTGAGTGGTGTTTTCTTTTTTAATCTCGGTGACTAAATTGACAAGTGCAAATGTGAAACTGGCTTACATTACATTATCATAAAGGTCATTTTAACATTTTCACTTGTCAATTTAGTATCCGAGATTTAAAAAATTCCATAGGTAGCACACTAGAGGGGATTTTTAAGTGATTGGCGGATTCCAAATTTAAATATTATAGAGTCAATCTTGTTTAGCTCACTTTGCCAATGCCACCAACGATGTACGAAACGTGTCGACAAATGCTGATGCACACGTGTCGACCAATGTCAGTAAGCACGTGAAAAATAGTGACTTACCTGTAAAAATAAGAATGTACGTTTTCAATAAGAGGTGACTTGGATACTGCATGTTGCAATTGAGATGAGAGCACGATCTGCACCTCAACTAGAATACATCGTCGCTTAAATACTACCCGTTTATTTACAGTCATCACAAAAACACTTGTTTCCATGTTTAATAACACCAATAATAATATAAACATGTGAAAGCTGAGAAAGAAAAACTAACCAAATATTTCGACTTGGTTGGTATGTGGAATGTGAACTCGGCTATCATTGTGCCGAAAGTCGTAACGGCCAATAGCCTGATGGCCGAAACACTACACCAACATCTCTTGAGGCTCTCAATCCTTAGGTTGCTGGATCCAGGGCTTGATTCAGAAGGCAGTAGGTATTTATTAGGCTCGCATTGTGAACAGGTTCTTGTCTATGGAGCCCTAAATAGGGTAAGTCCGGGGGAGATGGCCATACGGGAGAGATGACCAGTTGAAAGTATTGCGAGTTAGAAACAATAGCTGCTGCATGTTTTTTCTGTTTTTTGCAAGAAAAAAATTTAAAAGTAACTTAATTCCACATTGTTTTTATTACGGGTGCAGGTGCAGGTGGTAAGATGAGGAGCTAACATAATAACTTTTTTGTATTCTAACCTAGATACGGAGATTGCATCATACTTTTTGAAATTTATATGACCATCTCTGCAGCCCCGTGGCCATCGCTCCTGGACATTCAGGGTGAGATGGCCAGTCTAATTTTTTTTAAACAAAAATATTTCTATGTTACGTTGATTCAAAGACTGTGTTCAATTAAGGTTTGATAATAAATTTAAATATTGTTTTGTTTGTGATTAAAATGGTTGTTTTATTGTACTTGGTTTCCTGGCTTCTTTCTTGTTAGTAGTTGTTCATCTTTAATGTTAGTAGAGCCATCTCCCCCGGACTTACCTAGTAGCTTGGACCTTGCTCCTGACATGGTGGATATATATATATTGTGATAATTGAAATAAGTATCCTTTTTAAGAAATATTTAAAAATGTAAAACAATATTAGTTTTTCTTCTTTTTTGTGTCGCTATTTCAAATTTTGTTGGCTCAAAACTTCGTCATTTCCACAGCGCCGTCGTCAATTATTGTGTGTTAATAATGAATAAAAAAGAGTTAAGAGTAAATAAAAAAAAAAACAAAACGAATCAACCATTTTCTATAATTATTTCAATTTTATGTGACTTACACCTACTTACAGTGAACCTCATATCAGTGGTAACAATTTAACATAGGTACACTTTTATGTCGAAGCAATAAGGGTGATTTTAAAAATCCGAGTTACCCGGCAAAGCCAAAGGAGGATTATGATTTTATAACAAGTTATGTACGTTCACCTTTTCCCTCATAACTCCTAAACTACGCGTCGTATACTATTTTGACAAACGAGGTATCGTTGGAAGCGCCATGTTATTCCACGGATCGTGATCCAGGTCAAGAGCAGGCCCAGTCAGCAATAAAATTTGTTAAAAAGTCAGTGTGCCAATTTTATTCTTCTCAGAAAGGAGAATGACTAAAAGTGGTTCCAAACAGTCTCACGCATCAAGATAAACATTTTATAGTAATTATTTTCATATTTTTGTACGATATTACCCGTCGGGGTTTGAATAGGGATTTTAATTTAAAATAAAAAAGTATTGATAATGTTTTACTCCCTATAAAAGATTATATTTTTTTATCTATGGTTAATTGGCCGTTCACATCCGGTCATTGAGATGTAGAATGCAATAGAATCGATTTTTTGATGAATCAACTAACTTGTAATTTTCAAGCCCCTCAATCAATCAATGACAAATATTTTTATTACACTGGCAATAATATTTGTAAACCATTGCCACTGTAGGATAATTATTCGGCATTGATTTAGTTTCGTTTCTACGCAAAAATGGCGAGGCGAAGGGGTGGCTCCACAGTCACCCCGTGAGCTGCCACTCACTGGTGACACCAGTGCTTAAGTGGTGTTTCTTTTGTATAATAAATAACGTTTGCTAATAGCTTTGCTTTCTTTTTGTTAACAGTAACAATAAAATAAAATTAGTACACCAAATCAATTTAGTATTGCTAATTGATACAAAATCGTTTTTCTTACTAAAGATTTTCCTATTGATCCTGTATTATCTGTGGTTTGCGCTAGCGTCAGTCTGTGTTTTTGAGAGTTGAGATAATCATTGTATTGTATGTTGTGAAGTAGAACTTGTTTCTATTTAGTGAACTTATTTCTGTTTATTTCATTGTGCAAATAAGTCTAGTCGTGGGGTCGACCGATTGACGCCGTTAGTCACCCGGCAAAACCGATGCATCAGTTGTTCATTTTTGATACCCAGAAATCATAATTCTTGTTAATATTAGCGAATTACGCTGTTTTTTAGAGCAATAATGTTCTTTCGTGTATGTTCGTGTATACAAAATACGTCATTGATAGCGTCGAACAAAATATACCTACTTACCTAGTTTTTAGGTCATTTTCTATTTTATAAAATAACTCTGAAACCCACATTTTGTTAGAAAAAGAACTTTTGTAGGAGTGTAATATGATAAGTGTATAAAAAACAATGTATGATTTTGACGCAGCTTGGTTCCATACATTCATGAGCATTGTCCTTTAAGTCCTAAACTTTGCGACGGCACTCGGCTCATAGTCACCAACCTCCAACATAATGTCATCGATGCCGAAATCTTAACAGGTTGCGGCGCCGGTGATGTTGTTTTTATTCCCAAAATTCCCCTCATTTCTAATAATTTCCCATTTAATTGTAAACGTGTGCAATTCTCCGTCAGCCTATGTTACGCCATGACCATTAACAAGGCCCAGACATTGTCCGTTGCGGGGGTGGATCTTAGTATTGGTTGCTTTTCCCACGGCCAACTTTATGTAGCTCTTTCTCGTGTGAGCAACCCTAGCAACCTTTTTGTGTACGCGCTGTGTACGGTTCCACCGCACCAAAGTAACACAAGTTTTTTGGCAGCTTCTAACTAGGTAAACTCACCAGGCCTGGGCGAAAGATGCTCCCTTTTTAAATGGACACCCTCTCAGCAACCTCATGGATCTTGTCTAAGCAGCACTTTACTGTTCTCTGCCAGCCACGCGAACGAAGTCGCGGGCACCGCTTTATTGTAATAAAATAGAATAAACATTACATAAATATTACATTAAAACATAAATACATAAAATGGTCAGTCACATGAATTTTTGTCAACTAGGAATTTATGACATAATTTATTATGGCCTGCGTAGACTGGCGGACGTGACGGCAGAGGATTTCGAATTTATCAATTGAATTTAATACTTATCCAATCGAAATATATCAATAGAGTATATTTCAATGCTCGGTGATCGACCTTGGAGCATTGCAATGCAGTTTTCTCTGGAGCATCGAAGAGCACACTGGAGGAAGACGCGGCGAGAGGTGGCGGTGTGCGCTGGAGTCTGTCAGACCACAAAGAAACTTTTCGACTGCGTAGTCGCTAGTGGAATAATCTAATCCCGGCGAGCGGTGACTGCTCGGCGGATGCCGCGGCATATAATTTATTTATTTATATATATATATTTTATGACAATGTAAATTTTGAGCGTTTTTGTATTATTATGGTTTTGAACGGGATTTTTTTATTCCATATAATATATTTCAAAATTCTGAGGCCGCTATGGACTAAAACACTATTTAAGAGATATTATTATAAATTTTTCATTTCATTTGCTTATGAACACGGTGGCGCAAAATTAATCATCCAATATTGTTTTTGAATATTTTTTTTTTTAATAAAAAAAAAATTTCGAGTATTGGAAATTTTTATTTGGACCTATAGATTTTTGTCTGTTAAGTGGAAAAGATCATATCCGTCAAGTGGCTGCCGCCAGTGTTTATACACATTTGTGCCCGTATTATCGCATTTTCCATGACTTTCCTCAAGATTTCCGGTGATAACTGTTCGCAATCCTGTCGAATATTCTCCTTAAGGGCTGCGATTGTCTGAGGCTTGTTGGCATAAACCCGCGACTTCAAGTAGCCTCAAAGAAAGAAGTCTGGGATGGTTAAATCGAGTGATCTTGCTAGCCATGCCAAATCGCCCAAAACTACGCGACCAGGAAACGCTTCCTTCACAATATCCATTGTGGCTCGTGCTGTGTGTACAGTGTCTTATTGAAACCACATATTCACTAAGCCCGCTCATCCAATTCTTGTAGCCAACTACGCTATGAACTTTTCTCTTCCAAGTCAAATTAAGTTGTCGGAATCTTTCAGTTTCTCAGAAAAAGAACGCCAAATTTGGCCAATTCACGCAAAAATCACTGTAGAAATGTAATATGCCTCTTAATTTTGAATTTTGCGGGCTGTCGTCTTTAGTATGTATATTCATAAAATAGAGTTCCAAAAGTTTCCAACTTCACATTCTCAATTCAGAAACCGAGTTTTGGTTATGTATTTTGGGTTTACCATTGTTTGGATCGCCTGGAGGACACGGTGGAGCATACGGTGGAGGTCTGCCCGGTTTGGGCAGAGCACCACCGCATCCTCGCAAAGGCGATCGGCGGCGGCGATTTCTCGCGTCCCTGGTCCAGGCCTTGGTACGGAGCGAGAGTGTATGGGAAGCCGTCACCTCCTTCTGCGGAGCAGTAATGTTCGCGAAGGAGGAGGCGGAACTCGTGAGGGAGAGGCTATCTTTGCGCCCTCATGCCCCTAGTCGCCGTGGAGACGCCCTGGGCGTCGGGAATCTAGAGCCGATTCCCAGCCACCGTAGGCGCGGGCTTGCGGACGGCGAGCAATGGGTAGATCGCCGTCTGGTAAGGACCAGGCCCGGATCGACGGCGCGTTATATTCCACGCGCGCCTCAAAGACATGTCAGTGCTAACTGATGGGGTCCGCTATGGCCGATGCCTGCCAGGGTTGCGGGTTGTTTGAAGGAGTTACCGTGGTTCTGGCACAGGCAACTGAACGAACACGGGTAGGTTTTAGTCAGTGGAAGTCTGACACGCCGTCCCGCTCCGCCCAAAGCGGGAGAAGTTATTTAATAAATTCCCACCCAAAAAAAAAGGGTTCCGTACCCAAAGGGTTTCAACGAGACCTATTACAAAGGCCGTTTGTCCACCGCCACGTCAACGGAACGTCAACGAGAACGAGACGACGGCGCCGAAGTAGTGATACATACATTTACTATGGCCGCGTGCCTTCCGCACGTCCGCCAACGGGACGTCACTTTCGGTTCGAATAATCTCGGTTCTCGTTGACGTCCCGTTTACGGTGGCCCACCGCTACCGTCAACAGCAAACAGTGTCAGACTCCGCTGCCCATCCGCCTGACACAGGGTTGTATCTTTTAAACCGTATTAGGTAGACACTTGTGTAAACTAGTTTGGCCACTCTGACAACAAAAAACAAAATTTAAATTTAAAGGGGGCAAAGAAAAGCGATTTTTTCGGCGTTTTTTGCTCGATCCCGGTACGGAACCATTTGTGTGCGAGTCAAATTCGCACTCGGCCGCTTTTTTTTAAATATTTTCAATGTGGAATCCCGACTCATTACCTATTACCTGGGTGCATTACGTCGGGTTAAAGATTGTGCCGGTGAACGATGCTGTAGTTTCATTTCTGAAGCCTATTGTTGTTCTGATATTGTTTGCTCTGTGGTCTTGTAGACAAGCGACTGGCGACTATCAACTCAAAGTTTAGGCGTAAGCTTTAGCCGAAGGCTTTCCTAGCTTAGTCGTTTAAAACTAGTTTAGTTTCCGTATTATAAAATACTCCCGTGTAACCTAACCTAATTATGACCAACAATAAAACTCACATTGATATATTTATTACGAAGTAGGTACAGCATGACAACGTTCAAATTCCATCGTTTTTCCATAGATAACCAGTTCACTTAAGCCACCCAAACCCATTGTCCAATATCTTTGTTTTCATATCCTGCAATAGTCCTACATCAACTGGGGATTTTCCATGGGTGCACTTGCATAGTGCATACAGGGATAATCATCGGTTGGTGCCTCATTTCATTGTATTAAAAACGTCCAACGGGTCTCTGCGAGTTGGCGTCGGACCCTCGTCTACGCCTTGCTATGGTCAGGGACACCAGTGTCCCGTGAAATGTCAAGTCACGTAAAAATAACTTTATATTAAACTGACTATATATTTTATGTATTGGTAGAAGAATAGACAAAATAAGAAAAAAAAAATCACGTCTCTTCGTAGGTACAGCCGCCAACACATCAAGCTACTACAATTTGTCAAATTTCTTTAATAGATTTTCAACTTTATTTCTAAAGCATTAGGTTCAAGGTTGATTGGGAAAATTTTACAGTTTCGGGTAGCTTGACGTGCTGGCGTCTGGACCTTAAATAGAGAACAAGGTAAGTACATATAGCCAGTAACTACATTTTAGATGAACACGTTTTCCACTCCAAAGTTAAAGACATGAAGCGAAATCCCCAAGGCAATAAAAGTAACGCAACTTTGTATTTTATTGACATAGGGGGCAGTTTTTTTTTTATTTATAAATGGATACGTTGGAGCTCATGGCTATATAATAACAGCCACACAGGTCTATCGAACGTTCAGCTACGCTTTCTGAGGTCAGTCCGTGGATGATGACATATCGAGACCCCTTCGTGTCTCTGAACGCACGTTAAGCCATTGGTCCCGGCTGTCATTTGTAGATGTTTGGCAGTCTTGCCGGGTAGTCAGAAGTCCGTAAGTCTTACCAAGGGGTATCGTATTACCCAGTAACTAGGTTGTGGAGATCAGATAGATAATAGCTCCTTGTAAAATACTGGTAGTCAGCTGCATCCAGTTATACTGAAAGTCGACCTCAACATAGTTGGAAACATTCTAGGCAGATGATTTACATATAAATAGACATGTTAGACTTTGGAACACACTATAATACTTCAAAATTATTTATTTGTGGTGTAGTACTCCATACAAACATAAATAATTGAAAATTAATAACAGCAAATCTGTTGTTACAAATAAATTCGTACTCAACGAATCAATAATTATATTTAGATAACAATAATAAATAAACACAACAATTGAATGAGTTTTTCTCATAAGGGCAATGTTAAATAATATGGTTTAACCTAACCAAAAAGCATAGACACATCAAATGCTAAAAAATATTATCTATTTTATTGCACTCTAACTAAAAGGAACAAAAATTAGTAAGGCCGACTTTGAATGATTTAGTTTTATTATTTACGCTATGCAATTCAGTTGCATTACCGAAAATTTTATTGTAAGGCGAAAGTGATCCGTCGCCCCACAAACACCAAACTACCTGTCAAATCCGTCAGTGTCAACAAGCAGCTGTCACCATAGTGTTTGTGCCATGCCCATAAAGCCTTAAGATATCTGTTCAGAAAACGAGAAAAATTAATAACGGTGTGGTTTGTGCCAACAAAACAACCGCTGTCTCTTGTTAATTAATATCTTCGGAAAGTTGGAATAGTGTACACATGACTTAGTTTTAATTTAAATTCTGAATTCATCTGTCCACAATAACCGTAGGTAGATAAAGACTTGTTTATCTACGGAAGTTTTTATTACAGTGAAAATCAAATGCATCGAATAGGCAAATTAATGATGTAGACAAAAACTACAGTTTGAGGTTCTGGGTTTGATTCTCAGGTCGGGCAAAGTGATACGGGGTTTCTCCATTAGGAATTTCTCATTAGCAGCCTAGTCTGGATTTTTGTGGACAGCAGATCATTGCATGAGACTTAAAGAGGGCTGTCGCATTTTGTCACCTCTCTCGCTCACACGCGACCAAATTTTCAAGAATCATAATGAAAAGATGCTTTTTTGAAAAAAGTGTTCAATTAGCGAACTAGAAAATAATATTAATTTAATAGGTAATTATTAAAAACACATTTTTATTGTGCCATTTATTCAACTCATCTCGATATTTGTGGACCGATTTTGAAAGTTCTTTTTTTGTTTGTATAGGTATACTCCTGAGGTTCCGTGGTCCAGTTCTGATGATTGGATTTTGAGTTAGCTTCAATAACACGTATTTAATCCAGTTTTGTAAACTTTGCCTAATAAAAAACAAAAATAATGCGGTGGCATAGTGTGTTATTAGTTTACGCAGTTCCTATTTACTAACAAGAACAAAAACATTAAACAACACCGCATTTTGCTTCCACACATTTCATAAACGCGTGAATCATTATCACTGTTGATCATTGAAGTGTTTCTCAATTCAGATAATAAACTTTCCGTTCCATATCGACATTCCATGAGTGGAGCTCGTGGCTAAGTGATAAAAGCCACACGGGTCGATCCATTAGGTTAAGCTACGCTGGCTGGGGTTGGTCCGTAGATGGATGACCATCTTTACGTACCGAGATTTCTCCGTGCCACGGAAAGCACGTTAAGCTGTTGGTCCCGGCTGTCATTCGTGGACCTTTGACAGTCGTTACGGGTCGTCTGAAGCCCGAAAGTCCTACCAAGTCAAACCAGTCCTACCAAGGGGTATCGTATTAACCAGTAACTGGGTTGTGGAGGTCAGATAGGCAGTCGCTCCATGTAAAATACTGGTATTCAGCTGCATCCGGTCAGACTGGAAGCCGATCCCAACATAGTTGGGAAAAGGCTAGGCAGATTGATTTGATCGATATTCCATGAGACTGGGCACAAACAATTTTTCAAACATTATTATTGTTATTCTGTAAATATCTCACCGTGAATACATGCATGGAGTGAGCTTTCAGTATTATCCCAATGATGCTAGAAATTGACCAAGCATTATATTTACAATCTTATTTGAGATTTTGGTAATATTTTTATGCTAATTGTGTTGATATATTTATATTATTTCAAAGCTAGTATTTAAGTGTACATATTACATTTTTTTTTTATAAAATAGCAAAACAGAAATGCAACCAGACACTAAATTTGGTTTTCTTTTTCTATATTTTTTCTAGACACTACTCTAGAAAAAATATAGAAAAAAAGGACTACCTTAAGGCTATATAAGGACTACATGCACGAATAATAAATAAATAAAACATTCACGTTTAAGCTAGCTACTAAAGAAAATGCGCATGGACATTGTGTGTTATTCACACACATCTTATATGTTAGACAAAAAATAGATTTATACACTAAAAATAGTGATATGCACAATATTAACAACATAAATTTAATTATATATATTATAAATTAAATTAAATTTAACTAAAGGCAAATTACGTGCTCCGTTTCACCAGCTTCATAAGGATTATAACTCAGTTGTTGGGCTTGGTATATCCTTTTATAAAATTGCCCTCTTCTTTGCTAGATTTGCCCTTCAATGCGTTTAAAGCTAAAGTAAAATCTATAAAACCTTTGTTCAAAGGTATACTATTCTATCAACGACTACTTAAGGTGATATGTTGAAAAAAATGTGGTTTTTCTATTTCGTGTAACTTGTTAAATATGTGGAATAGGGATTTAACATTTTAGTATATGTTTTCTGACTCTTTAGTCTAGTATCATGTAAAAGGAATACACGATTCAATGATTTTTTCTCGATACAAAAAAATTGCAAAGTTATATCTATTTTTTTTACTTTTTTAGACATCACGGCGTAACGCTTAAGAGTTATTAAATGAAATTTACTTTAAAACATAGATAATTATAATATTAAAGTTTACTCAAAGTAGTTTTAAATTTTATTTATTTATTTTGTTAAAAAAGGAGTAAATTCGTTTTGGCACATACGTCGTTTAATTTCGAGCGCACGCACATTATAGCCTTCTCTTCTTTTGCGTTTCAAAAGTAATTGCATCACTTTCGCTCGCTTACTGGATCAGTCGCCCGGTGCGCTTCATCGACAACGAGTCTATGTCATTTTTTGACAGATCGGTGCTATCGGATTTTCGTGATTTTAATAAATGTTTATATAGTAAAAGCTAGTAAATTGTTAGTAGTAGAAGTGATATATAAAGACTTCTTGTGATTGAACAGTACCTATAAAGTATCGTGTTTCTATTTGTGACGAGTTTTTAATGATTTATAAATAAAAATGGGAAGAAATAGGAAACCAAAACTAAATAAAGTACAACGTTTAGAGTACCTGAGGGTGAGGGCTCAAAAAATGAGAGAGAGCAAAAGTAAGTATATAGTTATGTACAATAGTTTCTACTTTATCAGTTATGGGCACGTTCTTGACTGCAATCACTGCCCGATGGAAGACAAAGATGACATCGGATATATACGTAAATAATGATTTGCGCTCGCGAGTTACTTCTTTTGTCATTTTTTTGTTGTTAGATCCTAAATTCCTAACCACTTGACCGGTTTTTATCAATGGACTCATTTTACAGGAAATCAGTATCAATAGCTGATAATAACAAATAATCGAAGTCGCCACCTTCACTCATAATCAGCTACAACCTATCCTCGCCTCGCAAAGTAATAATGGGTAGGTAAGCATTCTATATGCTAGAAAAAAATATCTGTTTTAATTTTTGTAAGTTACCTATAATTGTGTACCTAATGAAAAAGGCTAAAATGTAATTATAATTAATTTTAGGTTAGAAATATGTCAACAACACATCGGTCATACGTCAAGTACTATTACTGCGTGTGACAGATTAAGAGCACAAAAAGCAATGGAGTCGCATTTGAATTGCGAAAAAAGGTGAGTGTAGTCGAAATTATTTTTTGATCTTTATTGAAGTATGGATTATTGTGTGTGATTTAATATAATAGTTTATTTTAGTTTTTTTCTAGCATTTTAGTTTTCTTTCCAACAAGTGTTGATTTTTTTGTGATTTATAAAAGTCATGGAACAAAAGTTATCAAAAAAAAAATCTGCATGAATTTGATTATGCTAGCTCCACTTGAATGTTGATGAACGTTTTTATTGCAGAAATAAAAGGAAGCAACAACCACTGCCATACGAAATCGAACTTGAGGAAAATGTGAGTATTTACTATGAACTTAATACTATAGAGCTTGGTATAAATATCATTTTTCCATGTTGACTTATACTTTTTCTTTCAGGAGTCCAAAATTGCCGACATCAGTGGCCACAGAGTTGTTGATGTAAATTACTTTTTTTAATAAATTAGTTAAGATATTGAGTCACGAATCAATGTTCCAATGTGGCCTTTTACCACCATCAAATTAGAATCCGAAAAAGTTTCTGGCCTTACATCTGAGTTTACATTTTCTTGTACATTATGTAAAATAAAGTTTAAAATACAGAACTCAACACACAGGTTGAATAAAATGGCGGTGGCCGGGATAATGTCAGCTGGTTGTGTTAACGCTCAACTGAAACAGTTTTCGGCAGCTGTCGATTTACCATCCTTGTCGGAATATAGGTACAAAATCGTGCAAGATGAAGTATGTGACGAATGCGAAGTGAAGGCAGCGGGGGAGCGGGAGAAAGAAGCGGCAGTCAAAGAAGGAAAGCTTACTAAAGATGGCATACCAATAATAGATGTAATCTTAGATGGTTGTTGGGCTAAACGTTCATACAGAACTAATTATGCTGCACTATCTGGCACTGCGACAATTATAGGTAGACGATTTCGTCAAGTTCTTTTCATTGCAGTCAAAAACAAATATTGTTGTATTTGTGCTAGAGCGGAAAAACGAAATGAGATAGTAAAACAGCATGAGTGTTTTAAAAAATATCTTCCACAGATCTTCCACAGCTATGTAATCCACTATTATCGCCAGATATGAAGATACATAGCTGATGGAGACAGTAGCACTTAGGCAAAAATACTTGACACTCGATCATATCCCTCAATCACGGTCGAAAAGATTGATTGCAAAAATCACATATTAAGAAATTTTTGTAACAAATTGATAAATTTAAAAACGGATACAAAATATGCTGTAACAGAAAAGAACATAATAATTACAAATAAGATTTTAATGTTACTAAAGTACATATGTAACGCCATAAAATATCATGGCTTACAAAATCTACAGTAATCAGACAAAATAAAAAATCTGCACCAAGATATCACGAATGCCATTTATCATGCATTTGAGCACCATGATTCTTGTGATACAAATATTTGTAGTGAAAATACAAATGAAGAATCAAAAAATATTTGTAACATACGTCTCTGGCATCAGATGAAATATATTTTAATCTACAATGTTGCATCACACTCTAGGATCTAATTGAAAATGTAGACAGCAACATTGTAGAGAATTTTAATGGAGTAGTTGCCAAAATAGTTGGCGACAAAAGAGTCAACTACGCTCTTAAACGGTCTTATCAGGCAAGATGCGCAGGGGTAGCAGTATCATTAATATATATATATATATATATATATATATATATATTACTTATTTTGCAGTTTCATTATAACTGAAAATTTGATTATTTAATTTAAAGAATATAAAAAATAAAAATATGAGTAATGTTATAGAAAATTGCCCTGATTAAATACGGCGAACACTAAAAAAAATAAAATAATGTAAATTTGTAAAATTATTTAACCGATTTTTTAAAAAAGATGTTACTAAGAAGTATAAAATAACAAAAATTGTCTACCTATTGTGATTCTGAAGTAATAGAAATCTATAAACTGTTATGACTTTCAGCTAATACTTTTTAGTTCAAAGCTTCTTTTAAAGACGGTTCAAATTCGGCTATTTTATTTTAAATGTTTTAGTATTCGCCTTTTTTAGTCAAGGCAATTTTCCATAAAATTACTTACTCATATTTTTATTTTTTATTTAATTTGTTGTGTGGAGCTCTGTCATATTTATGTCTATAACTTTGTTAATAAGATTGGCATCTTAATATTTTGTTGGTGCACTTGGAGTACCTAGATTATACCAGTGAAAGAATTATCAAAATCGGTTCAGTAGTTTACTAGAAAATTGCGAACATATATGTATACAGGATAATTTTTTAAGTAGTGCGCAAACTTTCACAGGTTATTCTACCCATGAATATGAACAACTTTCATTTTGACGAATTATGCCATCATAAATGTACTGAACAGCTGATTTTTTTTTCGCGATTTCAGGTTTGGTCCCATAGTGAAAGTTGTTCACATTCATGGGTAGAATAACCTGTGACAGTTTGCGCTCTACTTAAAAGATATCCAGTATAAATAAAACACGAGTTTTTTAAAGTAGGTTAATTTTTGTAAAATTAAAACAATTAATTAATCCTACTAATATTATAAATGTGAAAGTTTGTACGTTGGATGTTTAGATGTTTGTTACTCAATCACGCAAAAACGGCTGAACGGATTTGAATGAAATTTGGTAATCAGATAGTTTATAACCTAGATTAAGAGATAGGGTACTTTTCATCCCGGTAGAAGGTTCCCGTGGGATAATTTCCGACATACACGCGGGCGAAGCCGCGGGCAACAGCTAGTATATTAAGACATAGGATATTTTTCATCCCGGTAGAAGGTTCCCGTGGGATAATTTCCGACATACACGCGGGCAAAAGCTAGTATATTAAGACATAGGATACTTTTCATCCCGGTAGAAGGTTCCCGTGGGATAATTTCCGACATACACGCGGGCAACAGCTAGTATATTAAGACATAGGATACTTTTCATCCCGGTAGAAGGTTCCCGTGGGATAATTTCCGACATACACGCGGGCAACAGCTAGTATATTAAGACATAGGATACTTTTCATCCCGGTAGAAGGTTCCCGTGGGATAATTTCCGACATACACGCGGGCAACAGCTAGTATATTAAGACATAGGATACTTTTCATCTCGGTAGAAGGTTCCCGTGGGATAATTTCCGACATACACGCGGGCGAAGCCGCGGGCAACAGCTAGTATATTAAGACATAGGATACTTTTCATCCCGGTAGAAGGTTCCCGTGGGATAATTTCCGACATACACGCGGGTGAAGCCGCGGGCAACAGATAGTATATTAAGACATAGGATACTTTTCATCCCGGTAGAAGGTTCCCGTGGGATAATTTCCGACATACACGCGGGTTAAGCCGCGGGCAACAGCTAGTATATTAAGACATAGGATACTTTTCATCCCGGTAGAAGGTTCCCGTGGGATAACTTCCGACATACACGCGGGCAACAGCTAGTATATTAAGACATAAGATACTTTTCATCCCGGTAGAAGGTTCCCGTGGGATAATTTCCGACATACACGCGGGCAACATCTAGTATACTAAGACATAGGATACTTTTCATCCCGGTAGAAGGTTCCCGTGGGATAATTTCCGACATACACGCGGGCAACAGCTAGTATATTAAGACATAGGATACTTTTCATCCCGTTAGAAGGTTCCCGTGGGATAATTTCCGACATACACGCGGGCGAAGCCGCGGGCAACAGCTAGTATATTAAGACATAGGATACTTTTCATCCCGGTAGAAGGTTCCCGTGGGATAATTTCCGACATACACGCGGGCGAAGCCGCGGGCAACAGCTAGTATATTAAGACATAGGATACTTTTCATCCCGGTAGAAGGTTCCCGTGGGATAATTTCCGACATACACGCGGGTGAAGCCGCGGGCAACAGCTAGTATATTAAGACATAGGATACTTTTCATCCCGGTAGAAGGATCCCGTGGGATAATTTCCGACATACACGCGGGTTAAGCCGCGGGCAACAGCTAGTATATTAAGACATAGGATACTTTTCATCCCGGTAGAAGGTTCCCATGGGATAACTTCCGACATACACGCGGGCAACAGCTAGTATATTAAGACATAGGATACTTTTCATCCCGGTAGAAGGTTCCCGTGGGATAATTTCCGACATACACGCGGGCGAAGCCGCTGGCAACAGCTAGTATATTAAGACATAGGATACTTTTCATCCCGGTAGAAGGTTCCCGTGGGATAATTTCCGACATACACGCGGGCAACAGCTAGTATATTAAGACATAGGATACTTTTCATCCCGGTAGAAGGTTCCCGTGGGATAATTTCCGACATACACGCGGGCGATGCCGCTGGCAACAGCTAGTATATTAAGACATAGGATACTTTTCATCCCGGTAGAAGGTTCCCGTGGGATAATTTCCGACATACACGCGGGCGAAGCCGCGGGCAACAGCTAGTATATTAAGACATAGGATACTTTTCATCCCGATAGAAGGTTCTCGTGGGATAATTTCTGACATACACGCGGGCAACAGCTAGTATATTAAGACATAGGATACTTTTCATCCCGGTAGAAGGTTCCCGTGGGATAACTTCCGACATACACGCGGGCAACAGCTAGTATATTAAGACATAGGATACTTTTCATCCCAGTAGAAGGTTCCCGTGGGATAATTTCCGACATACACGCGGGCGAAGCCGCGGGCAACAGCTAGTATATTAAGACATAGGATACTTTTCATCCCGGTAGAAGGTTCCCGTGGGATAACTTCCGACATACACGCGAGCAACAGCTAGTATATTAAGACATAGGATACTTTTCATCCCGGTAGAAGGTTCCCGTGGGATAACTTCCGACATACACGCGAGCAACAGCTAGTATATTAAGACATAGGATACTTTTCATCCCGGTAGAAGGTTCCCGTGGGATAATTTCCGACATACACGCGGGCGAAGCCGCTGGCAACAGCTAGCATATTAAGACATAGGATACTTTTCATCCCGGTAGAAGGTTCCCGTGGGATAATTTCCGACATACACGCGGGCGAAGCCGCGGGCAACAGCAAGTATATTAAGACATAGGATACTTTTCATCCCGGTAGAAGGTTCCCGTGGGATAATTTCCGACATACACGCGGGCAACAGCTAGTATATTAAGACATAGGATACTTTTCATCCCGGTAGAAGGTTCCCGTGGGATAATTTCCGACATACACGCGGGCGAAGCCGCGGGCAACAGCTAGTATATTAAGACATAGGATACTTTTCATCCCGGTAGAAGGTTCCCGTGGGATAATTTCCGACATACACGCGGGTGAAGCCGCGGGCAACAGCTAGTATATTAAGACATAGGATACTTTTCATCCCGGTAGAAGGTTCCCGTGGGATAATTTCCGACATACACGCGGGCGAAGCCGCGGGCAACAGCTAGTATATTAAGACATTGGATACTTTTCATCCCGGTAGAAGGTTCCCGTGGGATAATTTACGACATGCACGCGGGCAACAGCTAGTATATTAAGACATAGGATACTTTTCATCCCGGTAGAAGGTTCCCGTGGGATAATTTCCGACATACACGCGGGCAACAGCTAGTATATTAAGACATAGGATACTTTTCATCCCAGTAGAAGGTTCCCGTGGGATAATTTCCGACATACACGCGGGCAACAGCTAGTATATTAAGACATAGGATATTTTTCATCCCGGTAGAAGGTTCCCGTGGGATAACTTCCGACATACACGCGGGCAACAGCTAGTATATTAAGACATAGGATACTTTTCATCCCGGTAGAAGGTTCCCGTGGGATAATTTCCGACATACACGCGGGCAACAGCTAGTATATTAAGACATAGGATACTTTTCATCTCGGTAGAAGGTTCCCGTGGGATAATTTCCGACATACACGCGGGCGAAGCCGCGGGCAACAGCTAGTATATTAAGACATAGGATACTTTTCATCCCGGTAGAAGGTTCCCGTGGGATAATTTCCGACAAACACGCGGGTGAAGCCGCGGGCAACAGCTAGTATATTAAGACATAGGATACTTTTCATCCCGGTAGAAGGTTCCCGTGGGATAATTTCTGACATACACGCGGGTGAAGCCGCGGGCAACAGCTAGTATATTAAGACATAGGATACTTTTCATCCCGGTAGAAGGTTCCCGAGGGATAACTTCCGACATACACGCGGGCAACAGCTAGTATATTAAGACATAGGATACTTTTCATCCCGGTAGAAGGTTCCCGTGGGATAATTTCCGACATACACGCGGGCGAAGCCGCGGGCAACAGCTAGTATATTAAGACATAGGATACTTTTCATCCCGGTAGAAGGTTCCCGTGGGATAATTTCCGACATACACGCGGGCAACAGCTAGTATATTAAGACATAGGATACTTTTCATCTCGGCAGAAGGTTCCCGTGGGATAATTTCCGACATACACAAGGGCAACAGCTAGTATATTAAGACATAGGATACTTTTCATCCCG
The DNA here is from genome assembly GCA_948252095.1 of Dicycla oo. NCBI lineage: Eukaryota > Metazoa > Arthropoda > Insecta > Lepidoptera > Noctuidae > Dicycla > Dicycla oo. The sequence goes on from OX411711.1 coordinate 21,943,657, forward strand.
GTAGAAGGTTCCCGTGGGATAATTTCCGAAATACACGCGGGCAACAGCTAGTATATTAAGACATAGGATACTTTTCATCCCGGTAGAAGGTTCCCGTGGGATAACTTCCGACATACACGCGGGCAACAGCTAGTATATTAAGACATAGGATACTTTTCATCCCGGTAGAAGGTTCCCGTGGGATAATTTCCGACATACACGCGGGCGAAGCCGCGGGCAACAGCTAGTATATTAAGACATAGGATACTTTTCATCCCGGTAGAAGGTTCTCGTGGGATAATTTCCGACATACACGCGGGCAACAGCTAGTATATTAAGACATAGGATACTTTTCATCTCGGCAGAAGGTTCCCGTGGGATAATTTCCGACATACACGCGGGCAACAGCTAGTATACTAAGACATAGGATACTTTTCATCCCGGTAGAAGGTTCCCGTGGGATAATTTCTGACATACACGCGGGCGAAGCCGCGGGCAACAGCTAGTATATTAAGACATAGGATACTTTTCATCCCGGTAGAAGGTTCTCGTGGGATAATTTCCGACATACACGCGGGCAACAGCTAGTATATTAAGACATAGGATACTTTTCATCCCGGTAGAAGGTTCCCGTGGGATAACTTCCGACATACACGCGGGCAACAGCTAGTATATTAAGACATAAGATACTTTTTATCCCGGTAGAAGGTTCCCGTGGGATAATTTCCGACATACACGCGGGCGAAGCCGCGGGCAACAGCTAGTATATTAAGACATAGGATACTTTTCATCCCGGTAGAAGGTTCCCGTGGGATAATTTCCGACATACACGCGGGCGAAGCCGCGGGCAACAGCTAGTATATTAAGACATAGGATACTTTTCATCCCGGTAGAAGGTTCTCGTGGGATAATTTCCGACATACACGCGGGCAACAGCTAGTATATTAAGACATAGGATACTTTTCATCCCGGTAGAAGGTTCCCGTGGGATAACTTCCGACATACACGCGGGCAACAGCTAGTATATTAAGACATAGGATACTTTTCATCCCGGTAGAAGGTTCCCGTGGGATAATTTCCGACATACACGCGGGCGAAGCCGCGGGCAACAGCTAGTATATTAAGACATAGGATACTTTTCATCCCGGTAGAAGGTTCCCGTGGGATAATTTCCGACATACACGCGGGCAACAGCTAGTATATTAAGACATAGGATACTTTTCATCCCGGTAGAAGGTTCCCGTGGGATAATTTCCGACATACACGCGGGCGAAGCCGCGGGCAACAGCTAGTATATTAAGACATAGGATACTTTTCATCCCGGTAGAAGGTTCCCGTGGGATAATTTCCGACATACACGCGGGTGAAGCCGCGGGCAACAGCTAGTATATTAAGACATAGGATACTTTTCATCCCGGTAGAAGGTTCCCGTGGGATAATTTCCGAAATACACGCGGGCGAAGCCGCGGGCAACAGCTAGTATATTAAGACATAGGATACTTTTCATCCCGGTAGAAGGTTCCCGTGGGATAATTTACGACATGCACGCGGGCAACAGCTAGTATATTAAGACATAGGATACTTTTCATCCCGGTAGAAGGTTCCCGTGGGATAATTTCCGACATACACGCGGGCGAAGCCGCGGGCAACAGCTAGTATATTAAGACATAGGATACTTTTCATCCCGGTAGAAGGTTCCCGTGGGATAATTTCCGACATACACGCGGGCAACAGCTAGTATATTAAGACATAGGATACTTTTCATCCCGGTAGAAGGTTCCCGTGGGATAATTTCCGACATACACGCGGGCGAAGCCGCGGGCAACAGCTAGTATATTAAGACATAGGATACTTTTCATCCCGGTAGAAGGTTCCCGTGGGATAACTTCCGACATACACGCGGGCAACAGCTAGTATATTAAGACATAGGATACTTTTCATCCCGGTAGAAGGTTCCCTTGGGATAACTTCCGACATACACGCGGGCAACAGCTAGTATATTAAGACATAGGATACTTTTCATCCCGGTAGAAGGTTCCCGTGGGATAATTTCCGACATACACGCGGGCGAAGCCGCGGGCAACAGCTAGTATATTAAGACATAGGATACTTTTCATCCCGGTAGAAGGTTCCCGTGGGATAACTTCCGACATACACGCGGGCAACAGCTAGTATATTAAGACATAGGATACTTTTCATCCCGGTAGAAGGTTCCCGTGGGATAATTTCCGACATACACGCGGGCGAAGCCGCGGGCAACAGCTAGTATATTAAGACATAGGATACTTTTCATCCCGGTAGAAGGTTCCCGTGGGATAACTTCCGACATACACGCTGGCAACAGCTAGTATATTAAGACATAGGATACTTTTCATCCCGGTAGAAGGTTCCCGTGGGATAACTTCCGACATACACGCGGGCAACAGCTAGTATATTAAGACATAAGATACTTTTCATCCCGGTAGAAGGTTCCCGTGGGATAATTTCCGACATACACGCGGGCAACATCTAGTATACTAAGACATAGGATACTTTTCATCCCGGTAGAAGGTTCCCGTGGGATAATTTCCGACATACACGCGGGCAACAGCTAGTATATTAAGACATAGGATACTTTTCATCCCGGTAGAAGGTTCCCGTGGGATAATTTCCGACATCCACGCGGGCGAAGCCGCAGGCAACAGCTAGTATATTAAGACATAGGATACTTTTCATCCCGGTAGAAGGTTCCCGTGGGATAATTTCCGACATACACGCGGTTGAAGCCGCGGGCAACAGCTAGTATATTAAGACAGAGGATACTTTTCATCCCGGTAGAAGGTTCCCGTGGGATAATTTCCGACATACACGCGGGTGAAGCCGCGGGCAACAGCTAGTATATTAAGACATAGGATACTTTTCATCCCGGTAGAAGGTTCCCGTGGGATAACTTCCGACATACACGCGGGCAACAGCTAGTATATTAAGACATAGGATACTTTTCATCCCGGTAGAAGGTACCCGTGGGATAATTTCCGACATACACGCGGGCAACAGCTAGTATATTAAGACATAGGATACTTTTCATCCCGGTAGAAGGTTCCCGTGGGATAACTTCCGACATACACGCGGGCAACAGCTAGTATATTAAGACATAGGATACTTTTCATCCCGGTAGAAGGTACCCGTGGGATAATTTCCGACATACACGCGGGCAACAGCTAGTATATTAAGACATAGGATACTTTTCATCCCGGTAGAAGGTTCCCGTGGGATAACTTCCGACATACACGCGGGCAACAGCTAGTATATTAAGACATAGGATACTTTTCATCCCGGTAGAAGGTTCCCGTGGGATAATTTCCGACATACACGCGGGCGAAGCCGCGGGCAACAGCTAGTATATTAAGACATAGGATACTTTTCATCCCGGTATAAGGTTCCCGTGGGATAATTTCCGACATACACGCGGGCAACAGCTAGTATATTAAGACATAGGATACTTTTCATCCCGGTAGAAGGTTCCCGTGGGATAATTTCCGACATACACGCGGGCAACAGCTAGTATATTAAGACATAGGATACTTTTCATCGCGGTAGAAGGTTCCCGTGGGATAATTTCCGACATACACGCGGGCAACAGCTAGTATATTAAGACATAGGATACTTTTCATCCCGGTAGAAGGTTCCCGTGGGATAATTTCCGACATACACGCGGGCAACAGCTAGTATATTAAGACATAGGATACTTTTTATCCCGGTAGAAGGTTCCCGTGGGATAATTTCCGACATACACGCGGGCGAAGCCGCGGGCAACAGCTAGTATATTAAGACATAGGATACTTTTCATCCCGGTAGAAGGTTCCCGTGGGATAATTTCCGACATACACGCGGTTGAAGCCGCGGGCAACAGCTAGTATATTAAGACAGAGGATACTTTTCATCCCGGTAGAAGGTTCCCGTGGGATAATTTCCGACATACACGCGGGTGAAGCCGCGGGCAACAGCTAGTATATTAAGACATAGGATACTTTTCATCCCGGTAGAAGGTTCCCGTGGGATAACTTCCGACATACACGCGGGCAACAGCTAGTATATTAAGACATAGGATACTCTTCATCCCGGTAGAAAAATGTTCCCGTGGGATAATTTGAAAGAAAGAAGAAAGAAAGAAGAAAGAAAAATATTTTATTTGGCACACACAGGAAATACAAATAGTAAAAAGGAGCATAGTTAACTAACAAAATTAACATTAAAAAATTAAACAAAATAAATACAAAATATAACAATTAAAAATACCTGTGCGAGGCCAAAAAGGCTCCTATCTCAGCATAAAGCTGCAATATTTAATTAAATACCGCAGCGCTGGTATTCTGATAGGGCCCATGTGATGCCACGGCATACACGCGGGCGAAGCCGCTGGCAACAGCTAGTATATTAAGACATAGGATACTTTTCATCTCGGTAGAAGGTTCCCGTGGGATAATTTCCGACATACACGCGGGCGAAGCCGCGGGCAACAGCTAGTATATTAAGACATAGGATACTTTTCATCCCGGTAGAAGGTTCCCGTGGGATAATTTCCGACATACACGCGGGCGAAGACGCGGGCACCAGCTAGTATATTAAGACATAGGATACTTTTCATCCCGGTAGAAGGTACCCGTGGGATAATTTCCGACATACACGCGGGCAACAGCTAGTATATTAAGACAAAGGATACTTTTCATCCCGGTAGAAGGTTCCCGTGGGATAACTTCCGACATACACGCGGGCAACAGCTAGTATATTAAGACATAGGATACTTTTCATCCCGGTAGAAGGTTCCCGTGGGATAATTTCCGACATACACGCGGGCGAAGCCGCGGGCAACAGCTAGTATATTAAGACATAGGATACTTTTCATCCCGGTAGAAGGTTCCCGTGGGATAACTTCCGACATACACGTGGGCAACAGCTAGTATATTAAGACATAGGATACTTTTCATCCCGGTAGAAGGTTCCCGTGGGATAATTTCCGACATACACGCGGGTGAAGCCGCGGGCAACAGCTAGTATATTAAGACATAGGATACTTTTCATCCCGGTAGAAGGTTCCCGTGGGATAATTTCCGACATACACGCGTGCGAAGCCGCGGGCAACAGCTAGTATATTAAGACATAGGATACTTTTCATCCCGGTAGAAGGTTCCCGTGGGATAATTTCCGACATACACGCGGGCAACAGCTAGTATATTAAGACATAGGATACTTTTCATCCCGGTAGAAGGTTCCCGTGGGATAATTTCCGACATACACGCGGGCAACAGCTAGTATATTAAGACATAGGATACTTTTCATCCCGGTAGAAGGTTCCCGTGGGATAATTTCCGACATACACGCGGGCAACAGCTAGTATTTTAAGACATAGGATACTTTTCATCCCGGTAGAAGGTTCCCGTGGGATAATTTCCGACATACACGCGGGCGAAGCCGCGGGCAACAGCTAGTATATTAAGACATAGGATACTTTTCATCCCGGTAGAAGGTTCCCGTGGGATAATTTCCGACATACACGCGGGTGAAGCCGCGGGCAACAGCTAGTATATTAAGACATAGGATACTTTTCATCCCGGTAGAAGGTTCCCTTGGGATAACTTCCGACATACACGCGGGCAACAGCTAGTATATTAAGACATAGGATACTTTTCATCCCGGTAGAAGGTTCCCGTGGGATAATTTCCGACAAACACGCGGGTGAAGCCGCGGGCAACAGCTAGTATATTAAGACATAGGATACTTTTCATCCCAGTAGAAGGTTCCCGTGGGATAATTTCTGACATACACGCGGGTGAAGCCGCGGGCAACAGCTAGTATATTAAGACATAGGATACTTTTCATCCCGGTAGAAGGTTCCCGAGGGATAACTTCCGACATACACGCGGGCAACAGCTAGTATATTAAGACATAGGATACTTTTCATCCCGGTAGAAGGTTCCCGTGGGATAATTTCCGACATACACGCGGGCGAAGCCGCGGGCAACAGCTAGTATATTAAGACATAGGATACTTTTCATCCCGGTAGAAGGTTCCCGTGGGATAATTTCCGACATACACGCGGGCAACAGCTAGTATATTAAGACATAGGATACTTTTCATCTCGGCAGAAGGTTCCCGTGGGATAATTTCCGACATACACGCGGGCAACAGCTAGTATATTAAGACATAGGATACTTTTCATCCCGGTAGAAGGTTCCCGTGGGATAATTTCCGAAATACACGCGGGCAACAGCTAGTATATTAAGACATAGGATACTTTTCATCCCGGTAGAAGGTTCCCGTGGGATAACTTCCGACATACACGCGGGCAACAGCTAGTATATTAAGACATAGGATACTTTTCATCCCGGTAGAAGGTTCCCGTGGGATCATTTCCGACATACACGCGGGCGAAGCCGCGGGCAACAGCTAGTATATTAAGACATAGGATACTTTTCATCCCGGTAGAAGGTTCCCGTGGGATAATTTCCGACATACACGCGGGCAACAGCTAGTATATTAAGACATAGGATACTTTTCATCTCGGCAGAAGGTTCCCGTGGGATAATTTCCGACATACACGCGGGCAACAGCTAGTATACTAAGACATAGGATACTTTTCATCCCGGTAGAAGGTTCCCGTGGGATAATTTCTGACATACACGCGGGCGAAGCCGCGGGCAACAGCTAGTATATTAAGACATAGGATACTTTTCATCCCGGTAGAAGGTTCTCGTGGGATAATTTCCGACATACACGCGGGCAACAGCTAGTATATTAAGACATAGGATACTTTTCATCCCGGTAGAAGGTTCCCGTGGGATAACTTCCGACATACACGCGGGCAACAGCTAGTATATTAAGACATAAGATACTTTTTATCCCGGTAGAAGGTTCCCGTGGGATAATTTCCGACATACACGCGGGCGAAGCCGCGGGCAACAGCTAGTATATTAAGACATAGGATACTTTTCATCCCGGTAGAAGGTTCCCGTGGGATAATTTCCGACATACACGCGGGCGAAGCCGCGGGCAACAGCTAGTATATTAAGACATAGGATACTTTTCATCCCGGTAGAAGGTTCTCGTGGGATAATTTCCGACATACACGCGGGCAACAGCTAGTATATTAAGACATAGGATACTTTTCATCCCGGTAGAAGGTTCCCGTGGGATAACTTCCGACATACACGCGGGCAACAGCTAGTATATTAAGACATAGGATACTTTTCATCCCGGTAGAAGGTTCCCGTGGGATAATTTCCGACATACACGCGGGCGAAGCCGCGGGCAACAGCTAGTATATTAAGACATAGGGTACTTTTCATCCCGGTAGAAGGTTCCCGTGGGATAATTTCCGACATACACGCGGGCAACAGCTAGTATATTAAGACATAGGATACTTTTCATCCCGGTAGAAGGTTCCCGTGGGATAATTTCCGACATACACGCGGGCGAAGCCGCGGGCAACAGCTAGTATATTAAGACAGAGGATACTTTTCATCCCGGTAGAAGGTTCCCGTGGGATAATTTCCGACATACACGCGGGTGAAGCCGCGGGCAACAGCTAGTATATTAAGACATAGGATACTTTTCATCCCGGTAGAAGGTTCCCGTGGGATAACTTCCGACATACACGCGGGCAACAGCTAGTATATTAAGACATAGGATACTTTTCATCCCGGTAGAAGGTTCCCGTGGGATAACTTCCGACATACACGCGGGCAACAGCTAGTATATTAAGACATAGGATACTTTTCATCCCGGTAGAAGGTTCCCTTGGGATAATTTCCGACATACACGCGGGCAAAGCCGCGGGCAACAGCTAGTATATTAAGACATAGGATACTTTTCATCCCGGTAGAAGGTTCCCGTGGGATAATTTCCGACATACACGCGGGCAACAGCTAGTATATTAAGACATAGGATACTTTTCATCCCGGTAGAAGGTTCCCGTGGGATAATTTCCGACATACACGCGGGTGAAGCCGCGGGCAACAGCTAGTATATTAAGACATAGGATACTTTTCATCCCGGTAGAAGGTTCCCGTGGGATAATTTCCGACATACACGCGGGCGAAGCCGCGGGCAACAGCTAGTATATTAAGACATAGGATACTTTTCATCCCGGTAGAAGGTTCCCGTGGGATAACTTCCGACATACACGCGGGCAACAGCTAGTATATTAAGACATAGGATACTTTTCATCCCGGTAGAAAAATGTTCCCGTGGGATAATTTCCGACATACACGCGGGCGAAGCCGCTGGCAACAGCTAGTATATTAAGACATAGGATACTTTTCATCTCGGTAGAAGGTTCCCGTGGGATAATTTCCGACATACACGCGGGTGAAGCCGCGGGCAACAGCTAGTATATTAAGACATAGGATACTTTTCATCCCGGTAGAAGGTTCCTGTGGGATAATTTCCGACATACACGCGGGCGAAGCCGCGGGCAACAGCTAGTATATTAAGACATAGGATACTTTTCATCCCGGTAGAAGGTTCCCGTGGGATAACTTCCGACATACACGCGGGCAACAGCTAGTATATTAAGACATAGGATACTTTTCATCCCGGTAGAAGGTTCCCGTGGGATAACTTCCGACATACACGCGGGCAACAGCTAGTATATTAAGACATAGGATACTTTTCATCCCGGTAGAAGTTTCCCGTGGGATAATTTCCGACATACACGCGGGCGAAGCCGCGGGCAACAGCTAGTATATTAAGACATAGGATACTTTTCATCCCGGTAGAAGGTTCGCGTGGGATAATTTCCGACATACACGCGGGCGAAGCCGCGGGCAACAGCTAGTATATTTTTAAAAAAGAAAGAAAGAAAATACGTTTATTTGCGATAAACATGGCGATAAACATAAATAACAAAATAAAACAATTAAAAACAAGTTTGGGGAAAATATGCGCCACATTCACGCAAAACGGCCGTCGCTCAGCATAATGCCGCGACCCCATACGAGACAGAGCCTCAGCGCTGGTTTTCAGCGACAGCCGGCGTTGACGTAATGACGTCGACCGGTGCATCATGCAGTGGAAGTAAAAATGCCAATTAATACTAAATAAATAAGATTATTGAATATTTTCAAAGTTTATGTAAATATAATAGGTATAGAAGTTGAGTACATACATTGCGTTCCGTCAGCGCTAGCACCCACCGACTCCGACGCCGGCGCTGTGGACGGATGCATTATCTGTGCCGTGCGCGCGGCGCAGCTGTCAGAAATATTTTAGCTGTTGTTGTTTTTATTGTATGATGGGATTATGTAACAATGATGTTTTTGTGTGATTGTGTGAGTTTGTGTTAAAAATATAGATTTCATAACAAAATAAAATAAAAATAAAAAACTCGGCGACTCAGAGATCAACCTCAGCTAGATGACAAATTAAATGGTAAGTGTGAATTACATTATAGGTACCTAAGGGTTCATGATTAAAATGAAATTATATTACTTTTACATAAATTAAATTAGATTGATTATAAATTAATGATATATGATAAGATATATTTTAAATAAAGAATTACCAAACAAACCATAGGGTGTCAGAATTAATTATGTTTAACCGTGAATTTCAGAAAAATAAGATGGCGTTCCTAAGCAATGAGGATGACTGAAGTGACGCAACACAGACATCAATGTAGCCCCACTATCAGAAGAGTGTATTCTAAGCAGCCCACGCTCCGGAAGATCCCAAACCAACGCTCGCAGGTCATGACACCTGAGGTAGGTACAGTGAATCAATCCTAGAGAGAAATTTGTCCTTGAATGAGTAACTTTTTGTGTTGGAATTTGAAGGATTGTATTGTTTTCAGGCACCGCATAGGTGGTGGGAGATCATTCCAACAGCGTGTGGCTGCGTACTTGAAACATCCCCTGAAAGCTGCAGTCCTGTGCCTTGGCACCAACAGTGGGCTAACCATTGAGCGAAGCCTATTTTTAAGGTAGTTTTGTTTCCAAGTTAGCTTTTCATAAAGATAGTGGGGTTTTTGAGTTGTAATGATAAGACATATCGACGTATAATGATAAGACGTATATTAAGACATAGGATACTTTTCATCCCGGTAGAAGGTTCCCGTGGGATAATTTCCGACATACACGCGGGCAACAGCTAGTATATTAAGACATAGGATACTTTTCATCCCGGTAGAAGGTTCCCGTGGGATAATTTCCGACATACACGCGGGCAACAGCTAGTATATTAAGACATAGGATACTTTTCATCCCGGTAGAAGGTTCCCGTGGGATAATTTCCGACATACACGCGGGCGAAGCCGCGGGCAACAGCTAGTATATTAAGACATAGGATACTTTTCATCCCGGTAGAAGGTTCCCGTGGGATAATTTCCGACATACACGCGGGCTAAGCCGCGGGCAACAGCTAGTATATTAAGACATAGGATACTTTTCATCCCGGTAGAAGGTTCCCGTGGGATAATTTCCGCCATACACGCGGGCAACAGCTAGTATATTAAGACATAGGATACTTTTCATCCCGGTAGAAGGTTCCCGTGGGATAATTTCCGACATACACGCGGGCAACAGCTAGTATATTAAGACATAGGATACTTTTCATCCCGGTAGAAGGTTCCCGTGGGATAATTTCCGACATACATGCGGGCAACAGCTAGTATATTAAGACATAGGATACTTTTCATCCCGGTAGAAGATTCCCGTGGGATAATTTCCGACATACACGCGGGCGAAGCCGCGGGCAACAGCTAGTATATTAAGACATAGGATACTTTTCATCCCGGTAGAAGGTTCCCGTGGGATAATTTCCGACATACACGCGGGTGAAGCCGCGGGCAACAGCTAGTATATTAAGACATAGGATACTTTTCATCCCGGTAGAAGGTTCCCGTGGGATAATTTCCGACATACACGCGGGTGAAGCCGCGGGCAACAGCTAGTATATTAAGATATAGGATACTTTTCATCCCGGTAGAAGGTTCCCGTGGGATAACTTCCGACATACACGCGGGCAACAGCTAGTATATTAAGACATAGGATACTTTTCACCCCGGTAGAAGGATCCCGTGGGTTAATTTCCGACATACACGCGGGCGAAGCCGCGGGCAACAGCTAGTATATTAAGACATAGGATACTTTTCATCCCGGTAGAAGGTTCCCGTGGGATAATTTCCGACATACACGCGGGCAACAGCTAGTATATTAAGACATAGGATACTTTTCATCCCGGTAGAAGGTTCCCGTGGGATAATTTCCGACATACAGGCCGGCAACAGCCAGTATATTAAGACATAGGATACTTTTCATCCCGGTAGAAGGTTCCCGTGGGATAATTTCCGACATACACGCGGGTGAAGCCGCGGGCAACAGCTAGTATATTAAGACATAGGAAACTTTTCATCCCGGTAGAAGGTTCCCGTGGGATAATTTCCGACATTCACGCGGGCGAAGCCGCTGGCAACAGCTAGTATATTAAGACAAAGGATACTTTTCATCCCGGTAGAAGGTTCCCGTGGGATAATTTCCGACATACACGCGGGTGAAGCCGCGGGCAACAGCTAGTATATTAAGACATAGGATACTTTTCATCCCGGTAGAAGGTTCCCGTGGGATAATTTCCGACATACACGCGGGCAACAGCTAGTATATTAAGACATAGGATACTTTCATCCCGGTAGAAGGTTCCCGTGGGATAATTTCCGACATGCACGCGGGCAACAGCTAGTATATTAAGACAAAGGATACTTTTCATCCCGGTAGAAGGTTCCCGTGGGATAATTTTCGACATACACGCGGGCGAAGCCGCGGGCAACAGCTAGTATATTAAGACATAGGATACTTTTCATCCCGGTAGAAGGTTCCCGTGGGATAATTTCCGACAAACACGCGGGTGAAGCCGCGGGCAACAGCTAGTATATTAAGACATAGGATACTTTTCATCCCAGTAGAAGGTTCCCGTGGGATAATTTCTGACATACACGCGGGTGAAGCCGCGGGCAACAGCTAGTATATTAAGACATAGGATACTTTTCATCCCGGTAGAAGGTTCCCGAGGGATAACTTCCGACATACACGCGGGCAACAGCTAGTATATTAAGACATAGGATACTTTTCATCCCGGTAGAAGGTTCCCGTGGGATAATTTCCGACATACACGCGGGCGAAGCCGCGGGCAACAGCTAGTATATTAAGACATAGGATACTTTTCATCCCGGTAGAAGGTTCCCGTGGGATAATTTCCGACATACACGCGGGCAACAGCTAGTATATTAAGACATAGGATACTTTTCATCTCGGCAGAAGGTTCCCGTGGGATAATTTCCGACATACACGCGGGCAACAGCTAGTATATTAAGACATAGGATACTTTTCATCCCGGTAGAAGGTTCCCGTGGGATAATTTCCGAAATACACGCGGGCAACAGCTAGTATATTAAGACATAGGATACTTTTCATCCCGGTAGAAGGTTCCCGTGGGATAACTTCCGACATACACGCGGGCAACAGCTAGTATATTAAGACATAGGATACTTTTCATCCCGGTAGAAGGTTCCCGTGGGATCATTTCCGACATACACGCGGGCGAAGCCGCGGGCAACAGCTAGTATATTAAGACATAGGATACTTTTCATCCCGGTAGAAGGTTCTCGTGGGATAATTTCCGACATACACGCGGGCAACAGCTAGTATATTAAGACATAGGATACTTTTCATCTCGGCAGAAGGTTCCCGTGGGATAATTTCCGACATACACGCGGGCAACAGCTAGTATACTAAGACATAGGATACTTTTCATCCCGGTAGAAGGTTCCCGTGGGATAATTTCTGACATACACGCGGGCGAAGCCGCGGGCAACAGCTAGTATATTAAGACATAGGATACTTTTCATCCCGGTAGAAGGTTCTCGTGGGATAATTTCCGACATACACGCGGGCAACAGCTAGTATATTAAGACATAGGATACTTTTCATCCCGGTAGAAGGTTCCCGTGGGATAACTTCCGACATACACGCGGGCAACAGCTAGTATATTAAGACATAAGATACTTTTTATCCCGGTAGAAGGTTCCCGTGGGATAATTTCCGACATACACGCGGGCGAAGCCGCGGGCAACAGCTAGTATATTAAGACATAGGATACTTTTCATCCCGGTAGAAGGTTCCCGTGGGATAATTTCCGACATACACGCGGGCGAAGCCGCGGGCAACAGCTAGTATATTAAGACATAGGATACTTTTCATCCCGGTAGAAGGTTCTCGTGGGATAATTTCCGACATACACGCGGGCAACAGCTAGTATATTAAGACATAGGATACTTTTCATCCCGGTAGAAGGTTCCCGTGGGATAACTTCCGACATACACGCGGGCAACAGCTAGTATATTAAGACATAGGATACTTTTCATCCCGGTAGAAGGTTCCCGTGGGATAATTTCCGACATACACGCGGGCGAAGCCGCGGGCAACAGCTAGTATATTAAGACATAGGGTACTTTTCATCCCGGTAGAAGGTTCCCGTGGGATAATTTCCGACATACACGCGGGCAACAGCTAGTATATTAAGACATAGGATACTTTTCATCCCGGTAGAAGGTTCCCGTGGGATAATTTCCGACATACACGCGGGCGAAGCCGCGGGCAACAGCTAGTATATTAAGACAGAGGATACTTTTCATCCCGGTAGAAGGTTCCCGTGGGATAATTTCCGACATACACGCGGGTGAAGCCGCGGGCAACAGCTAGTATATTAAGACATAGGATACTTTTCATCCCGGTAGAAGGTTCCCGTGGGATAACTTCCGACATACACGCGGGCAACAGCTAGTATATTAAGACATAGGATACTTTTCATCCCGGTAGAAGGTTCCCGTGGGATAACTTCCGACATACACGCGGGCAACAGCTAGTATATTAAGACATAGGATACTTTTCATCCCGGTAGAAGGTTCCCTTGGGATAATTTCCGACATACACGCGGGCAAAGCCGCGGGCAACAGCTAGTATATTAAGACATAGGATACTTTTCATCCCGGTAGAAGGTTCCCGTGGGATAATTTCCGACATACACGCGGGCAACAGCTAGTATATTAAGACATAGGATACTTTTCATCCCGGTAGAAGGTTCCCGTGGGATAATTTCCGACATACACGCGGGTGAAGCCGCGGGCAACAGCTAGTATATTAAGACATAGGATACTTTTCATCCCGGTAGAAGGTTCCCGTGGGATAATTTCCGACATACACGCGGGCGAAGCCGCGGGCAACAGCTAGTATATTAAGACATAGGATACTTTTCATCCCGGTAGAAGGTTCCCGTGGGATAACTTCCGACATACACGCGGGCAACAGCTAGTATATTAAGACATAGGATACTTTTCATCCCGGTAGAAAAATGTTCCCGTGGGATAATTTCCGACATACACGCGGGCGAAGCCGCTGGCAACAGCTAGTATATTAAGACATAGGATACTTTTCATCTCGGTAGAAGGTTCCCGTGGGATAATTTCCGACATACACGCGGGTGAAGCCGCGGGCAACAGCTAGTATATTAAGACATAGGATACTTTTCATCCCGGTAGAAGGTTCCTGTGGGATAATTTCCGACATACACGCGGGCGAAGCCGCGGGCAACAGCTAGTATATTAAGACATAGGATACTTTTCATCCCGGTAGAAGGTTCCCGTGGGATAACTTCCGACATACACGCGGGCAACAGCTAGTATATTAAGACATAGGATACTTTTCATCCCGGTAGAAGGTTCCCGTGGGATAACTTCCGACATACACGCGGGCAACAGCTAGTATATTAAGACATAGGATACTTTTCATCCCGGTAGAAGTTTCCCGTGGGATAATTTCCGACATACACGCGGGCGAAGCCGCGGGCAACAGCTAGTATATTAAGACATAGGATACTTTTCATCCCGGTAGAAGGTTCGCGTGGGATAATTTCCGACATACACGCGGGCGAAGCCGCGGGCAACAGCTAGTATATTTTTAAAAAAGAAAGAAAGAAAATACGTTTATTTGCGATAAACATGGCGATAAACATAAATAACAAAATAAAACAATTAAAAACAAGTTTGGGGAAAATATGCGCCACATTCACGCAAAACGGCCGTCGCTCAGCATAATGCCGCGACCCCATACGAGACAGAGCCTCAGCGCTGGTTTTCAGCGACAGCCGGCGTTGACGTAATGACGTCGACCGGTGCATCATGCAGTGGAAGTAAAAATGCCAATTAAAACTAAATAAATAAGATTATTGAATATTTTCAAAGTTTATGTAAATATAATAGGTATAGAAGTTGAGTACATACATTGCGTTCCGTCAGCGCTAGCACCCACCGACTCCGACGCCGGCGCTGTGGACGGATGCATTATCTGTGCCGTGCGCGCGGCGCAGCTGTCAGAAATATTTTAGCTGTTGTTGTTTTTATTGTATGATGGGATTATGTAACAATGATGTTTTTGTGTGATTGTGTGAGTTTGTGTTAAAAATATAGATTTCATAACAAAATAAAATAAAAATAAAAAACTCGGCGACTCAGAGATCAACCTCAGCTAGATGACAAATTAAATGGTAAGTGTGAATTACATTATAGGTACCTAAGGGTTCATGATTAAAATGAAATTATATTACTTTTACATAAATTAAATTAGATTGATTATAAATTAATGATATATGATAAGATATATTTTAAATAAAGAATTACCAAACAAACCATAGGGTGTCAGAATTAATTATGTTTAACCGTGAATTTCAGAAAAATAAGATGGCGTTCCTAAGCAATGAGGATGACTGAAGTGACGCAACACAGACATCAATGTAGCCCCACTATCAGAAGAGTGTATTCTAAGCAGCCCACGCTCCGGAAGATCCCAAACCAACGCTCGCAGGTCATGACACCTGAGGTAGGTACAGTGAATCAATCCTAGAGAGAAATTTGTCCTTGAATGAGTAACTTTTTGTGTTGGAATTTGAAGGATTGTATTGTTTTCAGGCACCGCATAGGTGGTGGGAGATCATTCCAACAGCGTGTGGCTGCGTACTTGAAACATCCCCTGAAAGCTGCAGTCCTGTGCCTTGGCACCAACAGTGGGCTAACCATTGAGCGAAGCCTATTTTTAAGGTAGTTTTGTTTCCAAGTTAGCTTTTCATAAAGATAGTGGGGTTTTTGAGTTGTAATGATAAGACATATCGACGTATAATGATAAGACGTATATTAAGACATAGGATACTTTTCATCCCGGTAGAAGGTTCCCGTGGGATAATTTCCGACATACACGCGGGCAACAGCTAGTATATTAAGACATAGGATACTTTTCATCCCGGTAGAAGGTTCCCGTGGGATAATTTCCGACATACACGCGGGCAACAGCTAGTATATTAAGACATAGGATACTTTTCATCCCGGTAGAAGGTTCCCGTGGGATAATTTCCGACATACACGCGGGCGAAGCCGCGGGCAACAGCTAGTATATTAAGACATAGGATACTTTTCATCCCGGTAGAAGGTTCCCGTGGGATAATTTCCGACATACACGCGGGCTAAGCCGCGGGCAACAGCTAGTATATTAAGACATAGGATACTTTTCATCCCGGTAGAAGGTTCCCGTGGGATAATTTCCGACATACACGCGGGCAACAGCTAGTATATTAAGACATAGGATACTTTTCATCCCGGTAGAAGGTTCCCGTGGGATAATTTCCGACATACACGCGGGCAACAGCTAGTATATTAAGACATAGGATACTTTTCATCCCGGTAGAAGGTTCCCGTGGGATAATTTCCGACATACATGCGGGCAACAGCTAGTATATTAAGACATAGGATACTTTTCATCCCGGTAGAAGATTCCCGTGGGATAATTTCCGACATACACGCGGGCGAAGCCGCGGGCAACAGCTAGTATATTAAGACATAGGATACTTTTCATCCCGGTAGAAGGTTCCCGTGGGATAATTTCCGACATACACGCGGGTGAAGCCGCGGGCAACAGCTAGTATATTAAGACATAGGATACTTTTCATCCCGGTAGAAGGTTCCCGTGGGATAATTTCCGACATACACGCGGGTGAAGCCGCGGGCAACAGCTAGTATATTAAGATATAGGATACTTTTCATCCCGGTAGAAGGTTCCCGTGGGATAACTTCCGACATACACGCGGGCAACAGCTAGTATATTAAGACATAGGATACTTTTCACCCCGGTAGAAGGATCCCGTGGGTTAATTTCCGACATACACGCGGGCGAAGCCGCGGGCAACAGCTAGTATATTAAGACATAGGATACTTTTCATCCTGGTAGAAGGTTCCCGTGGGATAATTTCCGACATACACGCGGGCAACAGCTAGTATATTAAGACATAGGATACTTTTCATCCCGGTAGAAGGTTCCCGTGGGATAATTTCCGACATACACGCCGGCAACAGCTAGTATATTAAGACATAGGATACTTTTCATCCCGGTAGAAGGTTCCCGTGGGATAATTTCCGACATACACGCGGGCAACAGCCAGTATATTAAGACATAGGATACTTTTCATCCCGGTAGAAGGTTCCCGTGGGATAATTTCCGACATACACGCGGGTGAAGCCGCGGGCAACAGCTAGTATATTAAGACATAGGAAACTTTTCATCCCGGTAGAAGGTTCCCGTGGGATAATTTCCGACATTCACGCGGGCGAAGCCGCTGGCAACAGCTAGTATATTAAGACAAAGGATACTTTTCATCCCGGTAGAAGGTTCCCGTGGGATAATTTCCGACATACACGCGGGTGAAGCCGCGGGCAACAGCTAGTATATTAAGACATAGGATACTTTTCATCCCGGTAGAAGGTTCCCGTGGGATAATTTCCGACATACACGCGGGCAACAGCTAGTATATTAAGACATAGGATACTTTCATCCCGGTAGAAGGTTCCCGTGGGATAATTTCCGACATGCACGCGGGCAACAGCTAGTATATTAAGACAAAGGATACTTTTCATCCCGGTAGAAGGTTCCCGTGGGATAATTTTCGACATACACGCGGGCGAAGCCGCGGGCAACAGCTAGTATATTAAGACATAGGATACTTTTCATCCCGGTAGAAGGTTCCCGTGGGATAATTTCCGACATACACGCGGGCGAAGCCGCGGGCAACAGCTAGTATATTAAGACATAGGATACTGTTCATCCCGGTAGAAGGTTCCCGTGGGATAATTTCCGACATACACGCGGGCAACAGCTAGTATATTAAGACATAGGATACTTTTCATCCCGGTAGAAGGTTCCCGTGGGATAATTTCCGACATACACGCGGGCAACAGCTAGTATATTAAGACATAGGATACTTTTCATCCCGGTAGTAGGTTCCCGTGGGATAATGTCCGACATACACGCGGGCAACAGCTAGTATATTAAGACATAGGATACTTTTCATCCCGGTAGAAGGTTCCCGTGGGATAATTTCCGACATACACGCGGGCGAAGCCGCGGGCAACAGCTAGTATATTAAGACATAGGATACTTTTCATCCCGGTAGAAGGTTCCCGTGGGATAATTTCCGACATACACGCGGGCGAAGCCGCGGGCAACAGCTAGTATATTAAGACATAGGATACTTTTCATCCCGGTAGAAGGTTCCCGTGGGATAACTTCCGACATTCACGCGGGTGAAGCCGCGGGCAACAGCTAGTATATTAAGACATAGGATACTTTTCATCCCGGTAGAAGGTTCCCGTGGGATAATTTCCGACATGCACGCGGGCAACAGCTAGTATATTAAGACAGGATACTTTTCATCCCGGTAGAAGGTTCCCGTGGGATAATTTCCGACATACACGCGGGCGAAGCCGCGGGCAACAGCTAGTATATTAAGACATAGGATACTTTTCATCCCGGTAGAAGGTTCCCGTGGGATAATTTCCGACATACACGCGGGCAACAGCTAGTATATTAAGACATAGGATACTTTTCATCCCGGTAGAAGGTTCCCGTGGGATAACTTCCGACATACACGCGGGCAACAGCTAGTATATTAAGACATAGGATACTTTTCATCCCGGTAGAAGGTTCCCGTGGGATAATTTCCGACATACACGCGGGCAACAGCTAGTATATTAAGACATAGGATACTTTTCATCCCGGTAGAAGGTTCCCGTGGAATAATTTCCGACATACACGCGGGCGAAGCCGCGGGCAACAGCTAGTATATTAAGACATAGGATACTTTTCATCCCGGTAGAAGGTTCCCGTGGGATAATTTCCGACATACACGCGGGCAACAGCTAGTATATTAAGACATAGGATACTTTTCATCCCGGTAGAAGGTTCCCGTGGGATAATTTCCGACATACACGCGGGCAACAGCTAGTATATTAAGACATAGGATACTTTTCATCCCGGTAGAAGGTTCCCGTGGGATAATTTCCGACATACACGCGGGCGAAGCCGCGGGCAACAGCTAGTATATTAAGACATAGGAAACTTTTCATCCCGGTAGAAGGTTCCCGTGGGATAATTTCCGACATACACGCGGGCGAAGCCGCGGGCAACAGCTAGTATATTAAGACATAGGATACTTTTCATCCCGGTAGAAGGTTCCCGTGGGATAATTTCCGACATACACGCGGGTGAAGCCGCGGGCAACAGCTAGTATATTAAGACATAGGATACTTTTCATCCCGGTAGAAGGTTCCCGTGGGATAATTTCCGACATACACGCGGGTGAAGCCGCGGGCAACAGCTAGTATATTAAGATATAGGATACTTTTCATCCCGGTAGAAGGTTCCCGTGGGATAACTTCCGACATACACGCGGGCAACAGCTAGTATATTAAGACATAGGATACTTTTCACCCCGGTAGAAGGATCCCGTGGGTTAATTTCCGACATACACGCGGGCGAAGCCGCGGGCAACAGCTAGTATATTAAGACATAGGATACTTTTCATCCCGGTAGAAGGTTCCCGTGGGATAATTTCCGACATACACGCGGGCAACAGCTAGTATATTAAGACATAGGATACTTTTCATCCCGGTAGAAGGTTCCCGTGGGATAATTTCCGACATACACGCCGGCAACAGCTAGTATATTAAGACATAGGATACTTTTCATCCCGGTAGAAGGTTCCCGTGGGATAATTTCCGACATACACGCGGGCAACAGCCAGTATATTAAGACATAGGATACTTTTCATCCCGGTAGAAGGTTCCCGTGGGATAATTTCCGACATACACGCGGGTGAAGCCGCGGGCAACAGCTAGTATATTAAGACATAGGAAACTTTTCATCCCGGTAGAAGGTTCCCGTGGGATAATTTCCGACATTCACGCGGGCGAAGCCGCTGGCAACAGCTAGTATATTAAGACATAGAATACTTTTCATCCCGGTAGAAGGTTCCCGTGGGATAATTTCCGACATACACGCGGGTGAAGCCGCGGGCAACAGCTAGTATATTAAGACATAGGATACTTTTCATCCCGGTAGAAGGTTCCCGTGGGATAATTTCCGACATACACGCGGGCAACAGCTAGTATATTAAGACATAGGATACTTTCATCCCGGTAGAAGGTTCCCGTGGGATAATTTCCGACATGCACGCGGGCAACAGCTAGTATATTAAGACAAAGGATACTTTTCATCCCGGTAGAAGGTTCCCGTGGGATAATTTCCGACATACACGCGGGCGAAGCCGCGGGCAACAGCTAGTATATTAAGACATAGGATACTTTTCATCCCGGTAGAAGGTTCCCGTGGGATAATTTCCGACATACACGCGGGCGAAGCCGCGGGCAACAGCTAGTATATTAAGACATAGGATACTGTTCATCCCGGTAGAAGGTTCCCGTGGGATAATTTCCGACATACACGCGGGCAACAGCTAGTATATTAAGACATAGGATACTTTTCATCCCGGTAGAAGGTTCCCGTGGGATAATTTCCGACATACACGCGGGCAACAGCTAGTATATTAAGACATAGGATACTTTTCATCCCGGTAGTAGGTTCCCGTGGGATAATGTCCGACATACACGCGGGCAACAGCTAGTATATTAAGACATAGGATACTTTTCATCCCGGTAGAAGGTTCCCGTGGGATAATTTCCGACATACACGCGGGCGAAGCCGCGCGCAACAGCTAGTATATTAAGACATAGGATACTTTTCATCCCGGTAGAAGGTTCCCGTGGGATAATTTCCGACATACACGCGGGCGAAGCCGCGGGCAACAGCTAGTATATCAAGACATAGGATACTTTTCATCCCGGTAGAAGGTTCCCGTGGGATAACTTCCGACATTCACGCGGGTGAAGCCGCGGGCAACAGCTAGTATATTAAGACATAGGATACTTTTCATCCCGGTAGAAGGTTCCCGTGGGATAATTTCCGACATGCACGCGGGCAACAGCTAGTATATTAAGACAGGATACTTTTCATCCCGGTAGAAGGTTCCCGTGGGATAATTTCCGACATACACGCGGGCGAAGCCGCGGGCAACAGCTAGTGTATTAAGACATAGGATACTTTTCATCCCGGTAGAAGGTTCCCGTGGGATAATTTCCGACATACACGTGGGCGAAGCCGCGGGCAACAGCTAGTATATTAAGACATAGGATACTTTTCATCCCGGTAGAAGGTTCCCGTGGGATAACTTCCGACATACACGCGGGCAACAGCTAGTATATTAAGACATAGGATACTTTTCATCCCGGTAGAAGGTTCCCGTGGGATAATTTCCGACATACACGCGGGCAACAGCTAGTATATTAAGACATAGGATACTTTTCATCCCGGTAGAAGGTTCCCGTGGAATAATTTCCGACATACACGCGGGCGAAGCCGCGGGCAACAGCTAGTATATTAAGACAAAGGATACTTTTCATCCCGGTAGAAGGTTCCCGTGGGATAATTTCCGACATACACGCGGGCAACAGCTAGTATATTAAGACATAGGATACTTTTCATCCCGGTAGAAGGTTCCCGTGGGATAATTTCCGACATACACGCGGGCAACAGCCAGTATATTAAGACATAGGATACTTTTCATCCCGGTAGAAGGTTCCCTTGGGATAATTTCCGACATACACGCGGGTGAAGCCGCGGGCAACAGCTAGTATATTAAGACATAGGAAACTTTTCATCCCGGTAGAAGGTTCCCGTGGGATAATTTCCGACATACACGCGGGCGAAGCCGCTGGCAACAGCTAGTATATTAAGACATAGAATACTTTTCATCCCGGTAGAAGGTTCCCGTGGGATAATTTCCGACATACACGCGGGTGAAGCCGCGGGCAACAGCTAGTATATTAAGACATAGGATACTTTTCATCCCGGTAGAAGGTTCCCGTGGGATAATTTCCGACATACACGCGGGCAACAGCTAGTATATTAAGACATAGGATACTTTCATCCCGGTAGAAGGTTCCCGTGGGATAATTTCCGACATGCACGCGGGCAACAGCTAGTATATTAAGACAAAGGATACTTTTCATCCCGGTAGAAGGTTCCCGTGGGATAATTTCCGACATACACGCGGGCGAAGCCGCGGGCAACAGCTAGTATATTAAGACATAGGATACTTTTCATCCCGGTAGAAGGTTCCCGTGGGATAATTTCCGACATACACGCGGGCGAAGCCGCGGGCAACAGCTAGTATATTAAGACATAGGATACTGTTCATCCCGGTAGAAGGTTCCCGTGGGATAATTTCCGACATACACGCGGGCAACAGCTAGTATATTAAGACATAGGATACTTTTCATCCCGGTAGAAGGTTCCCGTGGGATAATTTCCGACATACACGCGGGCAACAGCTAGTATATTAAGACATAGGATACTTTTCATCCCGGTAGTAGGTTCCCGTGGGATAATGTCCGACATACACGCGGGCAACAGCTAGTATATTAAGACATATGTAGGGTCGTAAGTACTTGCCTACTCCTACGCTACACGGGAATCTAACCCGTATAGCTGTGTAGATACGAAGCAATTTAGCGGAACAAGCAGAAGAATGGGTGAGTGCGAAAGATGAAGAATGTAGAATGAAGCAAGGAAGACGAAATGAATAATTATTATTTAGCGACGGAACAATATATTTAAAGGAACAAAATTACAAAAGTATGGATAAGGGTAAGTTATTAAGCAAGGTAAGCGCGACGCGGCCGACTTCGAGGCTAGCTCAGAGCGACTGTCCCGGTTGCGGCGCTTGAGTGCGGCACAGGTAGGTGGCTCGCTAATGACCTGACGTCAGCACGAACAAAAGATCGTATGATCTGTCTGTGTGGCCCAAAGTTCATAAGCGGAGCGTTTCCGCTGGTCGTGAGGCGTAGACACGCCACAAGTTCCCCCCGGCCAGACCGTTGCTCACGGTCGATAGAAATCGGGGAATCTTACTCGCCGCCCGCTTTTTGTCTTTCTCTCCTCGCTTGTAGTAGTGGTGGCGGTAGTGGTTGATGACGACGTATTTGTTGGCTCTTCATTTGGAACTTTGTTGTCCTCTCGCATCATGTAGGCCGGCTTGAGTCGATCGATGGAAACATTGTTGGGCTTCCCTTGCATCTCGATCGTGAAGTATTTTGCGTGCCTCTGTAGAACCTTGTAGGGGCCTGCATATGGTGGTTCCAGTGAGCTGCGAACGTAGTCTCTGCGTAGGAAGACGTGCGAGGATGAGTGCAGGTCGCGCGGCACGTAGAATGGCGATGTAGAATGCCACGAAGTAGGTCTTGGAGTCAGCCTTGCCATGTGTTGACGCAACCGGGTTGCGTACTGGGTGACGTCAGCCGCTGTATAGTCTTCCTTTGATGATAGGAACTGGCCTGGAAGATGAAGTTGCTCCCCGTAGACGAGCTCGGCTGGCGTAGCTTGGATGTCTTCCTTCCAAGAGTTACGCATGCCAAGGAGTACCAGTGGAAGCGCTTCAGTCCACTGCGAAGACGTGTGGCACATGATGGCGGCCTTCAGCTGCCGATGCAGCCGTTCCACTAAGCCGTTGGCTGCAGGGTGGTAGGCAGTGGTGCGGAAGTGGTGTGCGCCTACCAAGGCTGTGAGCGCTTTGAAGAGGTGACTCTCGAACTGGCGACCACGGTCAGTAGTCACCCGTGCAGGACAGCCGAACCTGGCTATCCAGCCAGACACCAGAGCAGCTGCGCAGGTCTCCGCCGTGATGTCTTTCAAGGGGTACGCCTCAGGCCATCGCGTAAACCTGTCAATGACGGTGAGGCAGTATCTGTAATCAGACGAAGGGTTTAAGGGCCCTATGATGTCGAGGTGAATATGAGAGAAACGAGAGGAAGGGGTAAGGTAAGTGGAAAGAGGAGATTTGGTGTGGCGAGTTACTTTGCACGCCTGGCAATGTAGACATTGCCTTGCCCACTCTCTACAGTCCTTACGTATCCCTGGCCACACAAAGTGTTGTGTCACCAGTCGCACTGTAGCAGATATCCCAGGATGATGTAAGTTATGCAGAGAGTTGAATGCCTCCTTCCGTAGTGTCGGCGTTATGTAGGGGCGAGGCTGTTGCGTGGAGGTGTCGCAGTACATGGGTAAGTTTGTGCTGCCGGTGATCTTCTTTAATTTCAGAGCGGTACCATGGAGCAGCAGGCCTTGCAGTTCTGGATCCTCGTCCTGAAGTTTTGCAAGGTTCTCGTAGTCTATGGCAGCAGATACCTCCTCCACGCGCGATAGTGCATCAGCAACAACGTTGTCGCTACCTGGTAAGTGCCTTATATCCGTTGTGAACTGCCCGATGTAGTCTAGATATCGAAACTGTCTTGGAGATAGGCTCTCTCTATTCAGTTTGAAGGCGAATACGAGTGGCTTGTGATCCGTGTACACCGTAAACGTTCTGGCCTCAACCATGTGCCGGAAGTATTTGATAGCCTCGTATACTGCCAGTAGTTCTCGGTCATACGGGCTGTACTTCCTCTGAGCATCACTAAGTTTATGAGAGTAAAAAGCTAGAGGTTGCCAGTTCTCACCTTTGCGTTGCTGAAGAACTGCGCCTGTCGCGGTATTTGATGCATCCGTCATAATTGCTAGCTCCGCCGATATGTCTGGGTGAGCAAGGAGTGTTGCCTTAGACAGCGAGGACTTGCAGTCATCGAAAGCCTTCAGCAGTTCTGTCGTCATATGTACCGGATGGGATCCTTTTACCTTGGGACCAGCAAGGACGGCGTGTAGTGGTGCTTGAAGATGGGCTGCGTTTGGGACAAATCGACGATAGAAATTTATCATTCCCAAGAATCGTCGTAGCTCCTTGACTGTCTTCGGCTTCGGGAATTCCTGGATCGCCTGAACCTTAGATTGTAATGGTTTCGTACCTTCAGCTGACACGCTATAGCCTAGGAAGACGACCTCGGGTTGCCCTATCTTGCACTTAGCTGCGTTGACGACGATACCGTATTGCTTCAGACGGTCAAATAGCAGTCGTAGGTGGACCTTATGCTGTTCTGGTGATGCTGAATAAATGAGAATGTCATCAATAAATCCGTAGCAGAAATCTAGGCCAAGTAGGACTTCGTCGATGAACCTTTGGAAGGTTTGAGCAGCGTTCCTCAAACCAAAGGTCATGAAGGGAAACTCGTATAAACCAAAAGGTGTGGTTATTGCGGTCTTCTGTATATCCTCTGGGTTTACAGCTAGTTGGTTATATGCCTTTACTAGGTCTATAGTTGAGAAGACAGTACAGCCTGCTAGTTGGTGAGAGAAGTCTTGAATATGACGAACTGGGTACCTGTCGGGTATAGTTCGTGAGTTGAGTGCCCTGTAGTCGCCGCATGGTCTCCATCCGTCATCCTTCTTCTTCACCAGGTGCAGTGGCGCAGACCAAGCACTCTCCGAGCGCCGTGCTACGCCGCTTGCAAGCATTTCCTCGAACTCTTTCTTAGCTGCCTGCAATCGAGAAGGGTCAAGGCGTCTGGGCTTACATGCTACCGGTGGGCCTGGCGTCGTCCTAATGTAGTGCAGTGTATTGTGCTTTCCCGGTAGCTGTCTGCCTGGAGGTCGCGTAATTTCCGGATATTCGCGCAGAATCTGATGGTAGTCCGTGTCTCCTACTACCGCCTTTACTGATGCGATGTCAACAGAATTGCAGTGTGCAGCAGAGACAGAAAGGGACGTGAGGTTGTCGATCAGGCGTTGATTCCTGCAATCTACCAACAGATTATAAAAGCTGAGGAAGTCCACACCGATAATTGCTTTCGACACATCTGCAATTGTAAAGCTCCAGCTGTAGCTCCTCCTGAGTCCTAAATCCAATTGCAGCTGTAGGGGACTGTATGTGTGGATTACCGTATTGTTGGCAGCTATCAGATCATACTTGGATTGTATGCAGGGCGTCTTGACCGCAGATCGGGGAAAAACGCACAAGTCTGAGCCTGTGTCTACTAGAAACTGCACTTTTGACGTCCGATCGGTAATAAACAAACGGCCTGAAGAAGTGGTGGGGCAGTCGTTGGCCGCTACTTGCGACCGCCCTTCTTGTTTTCCGACTCGAACGTACAGGGCTGCTTGCATTTTCGCGCCCTATCTCCATAGTTGTAGTGGTAAAAACAGTGCGGGTGATTCTGTGGTGGCTGTGGTCTATGGCTAGAGCGGTCATACCTTCGATGGTTGCTGCGTGGGCGTGAGCGTGAGCGGTTTCTCCCTCTGCTATTGAGCTGCGCAGTGAGCGAAGCTACCTGTCTCGTAAGCTCACTCACCTGCGCTGCCAGGTCCGTGGAAGCAGCGCTTGAGGATGCGGAAGTGCTCGCAACCTGTGGTGTCATCGGGGCGATTTCGTGCACCCTATCCGCTATCTCCGCTAGCCGCTCGACCTGTAAGTCAGAAATTTGTGAGGCGATGACTGTCTGTATATTTTGGGGCAGTCGGCTAGTCCATATGCTTTTGACAAAATCTGTGGCACCTGATGGTCCAACTAAGCCTTGGAGGTGTCGCAAGAATTGAGATGGCTTCCTATCACCTAACTCCTCATGGACTAGTAGCTGCTTAATGCGCTTTTCTTGAGACGCTGACAATCGATTTATTAGTTCGTTTTTCAGTTTTTCGAACTTGTTTGTCTCTGGAGGGTAGGTTATAATATCTTTGACCTCTATGGCATATTTGGATTCAAGTTGAGAGGTCGCAAAATAAAATTTAGTTGTGTCACTGGTGATTCGAGACAAAATAAATTGGCCTTCAAGCTGTGCGAACCATAACGCTGGCTCTTCCGGGCAAAATGGTGGACAACGCAACGGTAGACCAACCCTCGACACTTCTCCGGAGACAGTGCCCGTAGCCTCTTTAGCATCTGCATAATTTTCCGAGTCAGACATGTTTGGCACGTAGCAAAAATAAAAAAAATCAAATCGCTCACCGCTTATGACTTAATACTCAATACTCAATACTCAATACTTGTACAAGACTTGTACCAAAGTCGAAATATTCGTTTACCCTCAGAATGTTTCGGATGTGAAAATACACTTCTCCACCAGAATCACGCTCCTCTTGATTCACCGACACTGTTGGCTTCCTGCTACTGCCCTCGGGACTTCTAAGAGCGCGGGTGTCACCTGGTTCCACTGCTGTCCTGGACTCCTGGTCTGCTGGACACCTAGACTTCTGGGCTTCCGGGCTTCTGGGCTTCTGGACTTCTGGACTCCTGGTGTCTTGAGTAACGCGGTAGTCGGGGGTCACCAATGTAGGGTCGTAAGTACTTGCCTACTCCTACGCTACACGGGAATCTAACCCGTATAGCTGTGTAGATACGAAGCAATTTAGCGGAACAAGCAGAAGAATGGGTGAGTGCGAAAGATGAAGAATGTAGAATGAAGCAAGGAAGACGAAATGAATAATTATTATTTAGCGACGGAACAATATATTTAAAGGAACAAAATTACAAAAGTATGGATAAGGGAAAGTTATTAAGCAAGGTAAGCGCGACGCGACCGACTTCGAGGCTAGCTCAGAGCGACTGTCCCGGTTGCGGCGCTTGAGTGCGGCACAGGTAGGTGGCTCGCTAATGACCTGACGTCAGCACGAACAAAAGATCGTGTGATCTGTCTGTGTGGCCCAAAGTTCATAAGCGGAGCGTTTCCGCTGGTCGTGAGGCGTAGACACGCCACACATAGGATACTTTTCATCCCGGTAGAAGGTTCCCGTGGGATAATTTCCGACATACACGCGGGCGAAGCCGCGGGCAACAGCTAGTATATTAAGACATAGGATACTTTTCATCCCGGTAGAAGGTTCCCGTGGGATAATTTCCGACATACACGCGGGCGAAGCCGCGGGCAACAGCTAGTATATTAAGACATAGGATACTTTTCATCCCGGTAGAAGGTTCCCGTGGGATAACTTCCGACATTCACGCGGGTGAAGCCGCGGGCAACAGCTAGTATATTAAGACATAGGATACTTTTCATACCGGTAGAAGGTTCCCGTGGAATAATTTCCGACATACACGCGGGCGAAGCCGCGGGCAACAGCTAGTATATTAAGACATAGGATACTTTTCATCCCGGTAGAAGGTTCCCGTGGGATAATTTCCGACATTCACGCGGGTGAAGCCGCGGGCAACAGCTAGTATATTAAGACATAGGATACTTTTCATCCCGGTAGAAGGTTCCCGTGGGATAATTTCCGACATACACGCGGGCAACAGCTAGTATATTAAGACATAGGATACTTTTCATCCCGGTAGAAGGTTCCCGTGGAATAATTTCCGACATACACGCGGGCGAAGCCGCGGGCAACAGCTAGTATATTAAGACATAGGATACTTTTCATCCCGGTAGAAGGTTCCCGTGGGATAATTTCCGACATTCACGCGGGTGAAGCCGCGGGCAACAGCTAGTATATTAAGACATAGGATACTTTTCATACCGGTAGAAGGTTCCCGTGGGATAATTTCCGACATGCACGCGGGCAACAGCTAGTATATTAAGACATAGGATACTTTTCATCCCGGTAGAAGGTTCCCGTGGGATAATTTCCGACATACACGCGGGCGAAGCCGCGGGCAACAGCTAGTATATTAAGACATAGAATACTTTTCATCCCGGTAGAAGGTTCCCAAGGGATAATTTCCGACATACACGCGGGCGAAGCCGCGGGCAACAGCTAGTATATTAAGACATAGGATACTTTTCATCCCGGTAGAAGGTTCCCGTGGGATAACTTCCGACATACACGCGGGCAACAGCTAGTATATTAAGACATAGGATACTTTTCATCCCGGTAGAAGGTTCCCGTGGGATAATTTCCGACATACACGCGGGCAACAGCTAGTATATTAAGACATAGGATACTTTTCATCCCGGTAGAAGGTTCCCGTGGAATAATTTCCGACATACACGCGGGCGAAGCCGCGTACAACAGCTAGTATATTAAGACATAGGATACTTTTCATCCCGGTAGAAGGTTCCCGTGGGATAATTTCCGACATACACGCGGGCAACAGCTAGTATATTAAGACATAGGATACTTTTCATCCCGGTAGAAGGTTCCCGTGGGATAATTTCCGACATACACGCGGGCAACAGCTAGTATATTAAGACATAGGATACTTTTCATCCCGGTAGAAGGTTCCCGTGGGATAATTTCCGACATACACGCGGGCGAAGCCGCGGGCAACAGCTAGTATATTAAGACATAGGATACTTTTCATCCCGGTAGAAGGTTCCCGTGGGATAATTTCCGACATACACGCGGGTGAAGCCGCGGGCAACAGCTAGTATATTAAGACAGAGGATACTTTTCATCCCGGTAGAAGGTTCCCGTGGGATAATTTCCGACATACACGCGGGTGAAGCCGCGGG
Source organism: Dicycla oo (assembly GCA_948252095.1). Classification (NCBI taxonomy): domain Eukaryota; kingdom Metazoa; phylum Arthropoda; class Insecta; order Lepidoptera; family Noctuidae; genus Dicycla; species Dicycla oo. The sequence goes on from OX411711.1 coordinate 21,973,409, forward strand.
CAACAGCTAGTATATTAAGACATAGGATACTTTTCATCCCGGTAGAAGGTTCCCGTGGGATAACTTCCGACATACACGCGGGCAACAGCTAGTATATTAAGACATAGGATACTTTTCATCCCGGTAGAAGGTTCCCGTGGGATAATTTCCGACATACACGCTGGTGAAGCCGCGGGCAACAGCTAGTATATTAAGACAGAGGATACTTTTCATCCCGGTTGAAGGTTCCCGTGGGATAATTTCCGACATACACGCGGGCGAAGCCGCGGGCAACAGCTAGTATATTAAGACATAGGATACTTTTCATCCCGGTGGAAGGTTCCCGTGGGATAATTTCCGACATACACGCGGGCAACAGCTAGTATATTAAGACATAGGATACTTTTCATCCCGGTAGAAGGTTCCCGTGGGATAAATTCCGACATACACGCGGGCAACAGCTAGTATATTAAGACAAATGATACTTTTCATCCCGGTAGAAGGTTCCCGTGGGATAATTTCCGACATACACGCGGGTGAAGCCGCGGGCAACAGCTAGTATATTAAGACAGAGGATACTTTTCATCCCGGTAGAAGGTTCCCGTGGGATAATTTCCGACATACACGCGGGTGAAGCCGCGGGCAACAGCTAGTATATTAAGACAGAGGATACTTTTCATCCCGGTAGAAGGTTCCTGTGGGATAATTTCCGACATACACGCGGGCGAAGCCGCGGGCAACAGCTAGTATATTAAGACATAGGATACTTTTCATCCCGGTAGAAGGTTCCCGTGGGATAATTTCCGACATACACGCGGGCAACAGCTAGTATATTAAGACATAGGATACTTTTCATCCCGGTAGAAGGTTCCCGTGGGATAATTTCCGACATACACGCGGGCAACAGCTAGTATATTAAGACGTAAGATACTTTTCATCCCGGTAGAAGGTTCGTGTGGGTTAATTTCCGACATACATGCGGGCGAAGCCGCGGGCAACAGCTAGTATATTAAGACATAGGATACTTTTCATCCCGGTGGAAGGTTCCCGTGGGATAATTTTCGACATACACGCGGGAAACAGCTAGTATATTAAGACATAGGATACTTTTCATCCCGGTAGAAGGTTCCCGTGGGATAATTTCCGACATACACGCGGGCAACAGGTAGTATATTAAGACATAGGATACTTTTCATCCCGGTAGAATGTTCCCGTGGGATAATTTCCGACATACACGCGGGCAACAGCTAGTATATTAAGACATAGGATACTTTTCATCCAAGTAGAAGGTTCCCGTGGGATAATTTCCGACATACACGCGGGCAACAGCTAGTATATTAAGACAAAGGATACTTTTCATCCCGGTAGAAGGTTTCCGTGGGATAATTTCCGACATACACGCGGGCGAAGCCGCGGGCAACAGCTAGTATATTAAGACATAGGATACTTTTCATCCCGGTAGAAGGTTCCCGTGGGATAACTTCCGACATACACGCGGGCAACAGCTAGTATATTAAGACATAGGATACTTTTCATCCCGGTAGAAAAATGTTCCCGTGGGATAATTTCCGACATACACGCGGGCGAAGCCGCTGGCAACAGCTAGTATATTAAGACATAGGATACTTTTCATCTCGGTAGAAGGTTCCCGTGGGATAATTTCCGACATACACGCGGGCGAAGCCGCGGGCAACAGCTAGTATATTAAGACATAGGATACTTTTCATCCCGGTAGAAGGTTCCCGTGGGATAACTTCCGACATACACGCGGGCAACAGCTAGTATATTAAGACATAGGATACTTTTCATCCCGGTAGAAGGTTCCCGTGGGATAATTTCCGACATACACGCGGGCGAAGCCGCGGGCAACAGCTAGTATATTAAGACATAGGATACTTTTCATCCCGGTAGAAAAATGTTCCCGTGGGATAATTTCCGACATACACGCGGGCGAAGCCGCTGGCAACAGCTAGTATATTAAGACATAGGATACTTTTCATCTCGGTAGAAGTTTCCCGTGGGATAATTTCCGACAAACACGCGGGCGAAGCCGCGGGCAACAGCTAGTATATTAAGACATAGGATACTTTTCATCCCGGTAGAAGGTTCCCGTGGGATAATTTCCGACATACACGCGGGCGAAGCCGCGGGCAACAGCTAGTATATTAAGACATAGGATACTTTTCATCCCGGTAGAAGGTTCCCGTGGGATAACTTCCGACATACACGCGGGCAACAGCTAGTATATTAAGACATAGGATACTTTTCATCCCGGTAGAAGGTTCCCGTGGGATAATTTCCGACATGCACGCGGGCAACAGCTAGTATATTAAGACATAGGATACTTTTCATCCCGGTAGAAGGTTCCCGTGGGATAATTTCCGACATACACGCGGGCGAAGCCGCGGGCAACAGCTAGTATATTAAGACATAGGATACTTTTCATCCCGGTAGAAGGTTCCCGTGGGATAACTTCCGACATACACGCGGGCAACAGCTAGTATATTAAGACATAGGATACTTTTCATCCCGTTAGAAGGTTCCCGTGGGATAATTTCCGACATACACGCGGGCAACAGCTAGTATATTAAGACATAGGATACTTTTCATCTCGGTAGAAGGTTCCCGTGGGATAATTTCCGACATACACGCGGGCGAAGCCGCGGGCAACAGCTAGTATATTAAGACATAGGATACTTTTCATCCCGGTCGAAGGTTCCCGTGGGATAATTTCCGACATACACGCGGGTGAAGCCGCGGGCAACAGCTAGTATATTAAGACATAGGATACTTTTCATCCCGGTAGAAGGTTCCCGTGGGATAACTTCCGACATACACGCGGGCAACAGCTAGTATATTAAGACATAGGATACTTTTCATCCCGGTAGAAGGTTCCCGTGGGATAACTTCCGACATACACGCGGGCAACAGCTAGTATATTAAGACATAGGATACTTTTCATCCCGGTAGAAGGTTCCCTTGGGATAATTTCCGACATACACGCGGGCAAAGCCGCGGGCAACAGCTAGTATATTAAGACATAGGATACTTTTCATCCCGGTAGAAGTTTCCCGTGGGATAATTTCCGACATACACGCGGGCAACAGCTAGTATATTAAGACAAATGATACTTTTCATCCCGGTAGAAGGTTCCCGTGGGATAATTTCCGACATACACGCGGGTGAAGCCGCGGGCAACAGCTAGTATATTAAGACAGAGGATACTTTTCATCCCGGTAGAAGGTTCCCGTGGGATAATTTCCGACATACACGCGGGTGAAGCCGCGGGCAACAGCTAGTATATTAAGACATAGGATACTTTTCATCCCGGTAGAAGGTTCCCGTGGGATAAATTCCGACATACACGCGGGCAACAGCTAGTATATTAAGACAAATGATACTTTTCATCCCGGTAGAAGGTTCCCGTGGGATAATTTCCGACATACACGCGGGTGAAGCCGCGGGCAACAGCTAGTATATTAAGACAGAGGATACTTTTCATCCCGGTAGAAGGTTCCCGTGGGATAATTTCCGACATACACGCGGGTGAAGCCGCGGGCAACAGCTAGTATATTAAGACAGAGGATACTTTTCATCCCGGTAGAAGGTTCCTGTGGGATAATTTCCGACATACACGCGGGCGAAGCCGCGGGCAACAGCTAGTATATTAAGACATAGGATACTTTTCATCCCGGTAGAAGGTTCCCGTGGGATAATTTCCGACATACACGCGGGCAACAGCTAGTATATTAAGACATAGGATACTTTTCATCCCGGTAGAAGGTTCCCGTGGGATAATTTCCGACATACACGCGGGCAACAGCTAGTATATTAAGACGTAAGATACTTTTCATCCCGGTAGAAGGTTCGTGTGGGTTAATTTCCGACATACATGCGGGCGAAGCCGCGGGCAACAGCTAGTATATTAAGACATAGGATACTTTTCATCCCGGTGGAAGGTTCCCGTGGGATAATTTTCGACATACACGCGGGAAACAGCTAGTATATTAAGACATAGGATACTTTTCATCCCGGTAGAAGGTTCCCGTGGGATAATTTCCGACATACACGCGGGCAACAGGTAGTATATTAAGACATAGGATACTTTTCATCCCGGTAGAAGGTTCCCGTGGGATAATTTCCGACATACACGCGGGCAACAGCTAGTATATTAAGACATAGGATACTTTTCATCCAAGTAGAAGGTTCCCGTGGGATAATTTCCGACATACACGCGGGCAACAGCTAGTATATTAAGACAAAGGATACTTTTCATCCCGGTAGAAGGTTTCCGTGGGATAATTTCCGACATACACGCGGGCGAAGCCGCGGGCAACAGCTAGTATATTAAGACATAGGATACTTTTCATCCCGGTAGAAGGTTCCCGTGGGATAACTTCCGACATACACGCGGGCAACAGCTAGTATATTAAGACAAATGATACTTTTCATCCCGGTAGAAGGTTCCCGTGGGATAATTTCCGACATACACGCGGGTGAAGCCGCGGGCAACAGCTAGTATATTAAGACATAGGATACTTTTCATCCCGGTAGAAGGTTCCCGTGGGATAAATTCCGACATACACGCGGGCAACAGCTAGTATATTAAGACAAATGATACTTTTCATCCCGGTAGAAGGTTCCCGTGGGATAATTTCCGACATACACGCGGGTGAAGCCGCGGGCAACAGCTAGTATATTAAGACAGAGGATACTTTTCATCCCGGTAGAAGGTTCCCGTGGGATAATTTCCGACATACACGCGGGTGAAGCCGCGGGCAACAGCTAGTATATTAAGACAGAGGATACTTTTCATCCCGGTAGAAGGTTCCTGTGGGATAATTTCCGACATACACGCGGGCGAAGCCGCGGGCAACAGCTAGTATATTAAGACATAGGATACTTTTCATCCCGGTAGAAGGTTCCCGTGGGATAATTTCCGACATACACGCGGGCAACAGCTAGTATATTAAGACATAGGATACTTTTCATCCCGGTAGAAGGTTCCCGTGGGATAATTTCCGACATACACGCGGGCAACAGCTAGTATATTAAGACGTAAGATACTTTTCATCCCGGTAGAAGGTTCGTGTGGGTTAATTTCCGACATACATGCGGGCGAAGCCGCGGGCAACAGCTAGTATATTAAGACATAGGATACTTTTCATCCCGGTGGAAGGTTCCCGTGGGATAATTTTCGACATACACGCGGGAAACAGCTAGTATATTAAGACATAGGATACTTTTCATCCCGGTAGAAGGTTCCCGTGGGATAATTTCCGACATACACGCGGGCAACAGGTAGTATATTAAGACATAGGATACTTTTCATCCCGGTAGAAGGTTCCCGTGGGATAATTTCCGACATACACGCGGGCAACAGCTAGTATATTAAGACATAGGATACTTTTCATCCAAGTAGAAGGTTCCCGTGGGATAATTTCCGACATACACGCGGGCAACAGCTAGTATATTAAGACAAAGGATACTTTTCATCCCGGTAGAAGGTTTCCGTGGGATAATTTCCGACATACACGCGGGCGAAGCCGCGGGCAACAGCTAGTATATTAAGACATAGGATACTTTTCATCCCGGTAGAAGGTTCCCGTGGGATAACTTCCGACATACACGCGGGCAACAGCTAGTATATTAAGACATAGGATACTTTTCATCCCGGTAGAAAAATGTTCCCGTGGGATAATTTCCGACATACACGCGGGCGAAGCCGCTGGCAACAGCTAGTATATTAAGACATAGGATACTTTTCATCTCGGTAGAAGGTTCCCGTGGGATAATTTCCGACATACACGCGGGCGAAGCCGCGGGCAACAGCTAGTATATTAAGACATAGGATACTTTTCATCCCGGTAGAAGGTTCCCGTGGGATAACTTCCGACATACACGCGGGCAACAGCTAGTATATTAAGACATAGGATACTTTTCATCCCGGTAGAAAAATGTTCCCGTGGGATAATTTCCGACATACACGCGGGCGAAGCCGCTGGCAACAGCTAGTATATTAAGACATAGGATACTTTTCATCCCGGTAGAAAAATGTTCCCGTGGGATAATTTCCGACATACACGCGGGCGAAGCCGCTGGCAACAGCTAGTATATTAAGACATAGGATACTTTTCATCTCGGTAGAAGTTTCCCGTGGGATAATTTCCGACAAACACGCGGGCGAAGCCGCGGGCAACAGCTAGTATATTAAGACATAGGATACTTTTCATCCCGGTAGAAGGTTCCCGTGGGATAATTTCCGACATACACGCGGGCGAAGCCGCGGGCAACAGCTAGTATATTAAGACATAGGATACTTTTCATCCCGGTAGAAGGTTCCCGTGGGATAACTTCCGACATACACGCGGGCAACAGCTAGTATATTAAGACATAGGATACTTTTCATCCCGGTAGAAGGTTCCCGTGGGATAATTTCCGACATGCACGCGGGCAACAGCTAGTATATTAAGACATAGGATACTTTTCATCCCGGTAGAAGGTTCCCGTGGGATAATTTCCGACATACACGCGGGCGAAGCCGCGGGCAACAGCTAGTATATTAAGACATAGGATACTTTTCATCCCGGTAGAAGGTTCCCGTGGGATAACTTCCGACATACACGCGGGCAACAGCTAGTATATTAAGACATAGGATACTTTTCATCCCGTTAGAAGGTTCCCGTGGGATAATTTCCGACATACACGCGGGCAACAGCTAGTATATTAAGACATAGGATACTTTTCATCTCGGTAGAAGGTTCCCGTGGGATAATTTCCGACATACACGCGGGCGAAGCCGCGGGCAACAGCTAGTATATTAAGACATAGGATACTTTTCATCCCGGTCGAAGGTTCCCGTGGGATAATTTCCGACATACACGCGGGTGAAGCCGCGGGCAACAGCTAGTATATTAAGACATAGGATACTTTTCATCCCGGTAGAAGGTTCCCGTGGGATAACTTCCGACATACACGCGGGCAACAGCTAGTATATTAAGACATAGGATACTTTTCATCCCGGTAGAAGGTTCCCGTGGGATAACTTCCGACATACACGCGGGCAACAGCTAGTATATTAAGACATAGGATACTTTTCATCCCGGTAGAAGGTTCCCTTGGGATAATTTCCGACATACACGCGGGCAAAGCCGCGGGCAACAGCTAGTATATTAAGACATAGGATACTTTTCATCCCGGTAGAAGTTTCCCGTGGGATAATTTCCGACATACACGCGGGCGAAGCCGAGGGCAACAGCTAGTATATTAAGACATAGGATACTTTTCATCCCGGTAGAAGGTTCCCGTGGGATAATTTCCGACATACACGCGGGCGAAGCCGCGGGCAACAGCTAGTATATTAAGGCATAGGATACTTTTCATCCCGGTAGAAGGTTCCCGTGGGATAATTTCCGACATACACGCGGGCAACAGCTAGTATATTAAGACATAGGATACTTTTCATCCCGGTAGAAGGTTCCCGTGGGATAATTTCCGACATACACGCGGGCAACAGCTAGTATATTAAGACATAGGATACTTTTCATCCCGGTAGAAGGTTCCCGTGGGATAATTTCCGAAATACACGCGGGCGAAGCCGCGGGCAACAGCTAGTATATTAAGACATAGGATACTTTTCATCCCGGTAGAAGGTTCCCGTGGGATAATTTCCGACACACACGCGGGCAACAGCTAGTATATTAAGACAAAGGATACTTTTCATCCCGGTAGAAGGTTCCCGTGGGATAATTTCCGACATACACGCGGGCAACAGCTAGTATATTAAGACATAGGATACTTTTCATCCCGGTAGAAGGTTCCCGTGGGATAATTTCCGACATACACGCGGGCGAAGCCGCGGGCAACAGCTAGTATATTAAGACATAGGATACTTTTTATCCCGGTAGAAGGTTCCCGTGGGATAATTTCCGACATACACGCGGGCAACAGCTAGTATATTAAGACATAGGATACTTTTCATCCCGGTAGAAGGTTCCCGTGGGATAATTTCCGACATACACGCGGGCAACAGCTAGTATATTAAGACATAGGATACTTTTCATCCCGGTAGAAGGTTCCCGTGGGATAATTTCCGACATACACGCGGGCGAAGCCGCGGGCAACAGCTAGTATATTAAGACATAGGATACTTTTCATCCCGGTAGAAGGTTCCCGTGGGATAATTTCCGACACACACGCGGGCAACAGCTAGTATATTAAGACATAGGATACTTTTCATCCCGGTAGAAGGTTCCCGTGGGATAATTTCCGACATACACGCGGGTGCAGCCGCGGGCAACAGCTAGTATATTAAGACATAGGATACATTTTATCCCGGTAGAAGGTTCCCGTGGGATAATTTCCGACATACACGCGGGCAACAGCTAGTATATTAAGACATAGGATACTTTTCATCCCGGTAGAAGGTTCCCGTGGGATAATTTCCGACATACACGCGGGCAACAGCTAGTATATTAAGACATAGGATACTTTTCATCCCGGTAGAAGGTTCCCGTGGGATAATTTCCGACATACACGCGGGCGAAGCCGCGGGCAACAGCTAGTATATTAAGACATAGGATACTTTTCATCCCGGTAGAAGGTTCCCGTGGGATAATTTCCGACATACACGCGGGCGAAGCCGCGGGCAACAGCTAGTATATTAAGACATAGGATACTTTTCATCCCGGTAGAAGGTTCCCGTGGGATAATTTCCGACATACACGCGGGTGAAGCCGCGGGCAACAGCTAGTATATTAAGACATAGGATACTTTTCATCCCGGTAGAAGGTTCCCGTGGGATAATTTCCGACATACACGCGGGTTAAGCCGCGGGCAACAGCTAGTATATTAATATATAGGATACTTTTCATCCCGGTAGAAGGTTCCCGTGGGATAACTTCCGACATACACGCGGGCAACAGCTAGTATATTAAGACATAGGATACTTTTCATCCCGGTAGAAGGTTCCCGTGGGATAATTTCCGACATACACGCGGGCAACAGCCAGTATATTAAGACATAGGATACTTTTCATCCCGGTAGAAGGTTCCCGTGGGATAATTTCCGACATACACGCGGGTGAAGTCGCGGGAAACAGCTAGTATATTACGACATAGGATACTTTTCATCCCGGTAGAAGGTTCCCGTGGGATAATTTCCGACATACACGCGGGCGAAGCCGCTGGCAACAGCTAGTATATTAGGACATAGGATACTTTTCATCCCGGTAGAAGGTTCCCGTGGGATAATTTCCGACATACACGCGGGTGAAGCCGCGGGCAACAGCTAGTATATTAAGACATAGGATACTTTTCATCTCGGTAGAAGGTTCCCGTGGGATAGTTTCCGACATACACGCGGGCAACAGCTAGTATATTAAGACATAGGATACTTTTCATCCCGGTAGAAGGTTCCCGTGGGATAATTTCCGACATACACGCGGGCAACAGCTAGTATATTAAGACATAGGATACTTTTCATCCCGGTAGAAGGTTCCCGTGGGATAATTTCCGACATACACGCGGGTGAAGCCGCGGGCAACAGCTAGTATATTAAGACATAGGATACTTTTCATCCCGGTAGAAGGTTCCCGTGGGATAATTTCCGACATACACGCGGGCAACAGCTAGTATATTAAGACATAGGATACTTTTCATCCCGGTAGAAGGTTCCCGTGGGATAATTTCCGACATACACGCGGGCAACAGCTAGTATATTAAGACATAGGATACTTTTCATCCCGGTAGAAGGTTCCCGTGGGATAATTTCCGACATACACGCGGGTGAAGCCGCGGGCAACAGCTAGTATATTAAGACATAGGATACTTTTCATCCCGGTAGAAGGTTCCCGTGGGATAATTTCCGACATACACGCGGGCAACAGCTAGTATATTAAGACATAGGATACTTTCATCCCGGTAGAAGGTTCCCGTGGGATAATTTCCGACATGCACGCGGGCAACAGCTAGTATATTAAGACAAAGGATACTTTTCATCCCGGTAGAAGGTTCCCGTGGGATAATTTCCGACATACACGCGGGCGAAGCCGCGGGCAACAGCTAGTATATTAAGACATAGGATACTTTTCATCCCGGTAGAAGGTTCCCGTGGGATAATTTCCGACATACACGCGGGCGAAGCCGCGGGCAACAGCTAGTATATTAAGACATAGGATACTGTTCATCCCGGTAGAAGGTTCCCGTGGGATAATTTCCGACATACACGCGGGCAATAGCTAGTATATTAAGACATAGGATACTTTTCATCCCGGTAGAAGGTTCCCGTGGGATAATTTCCGACATACACGCGGGCAACAGCTAGTATATTAAGACATAGGATACTTTTCATCCCGGTAGAAGGTTCCCGTGGGATAATTTCCGACATACACGCGGGCGAAGCCGCGGGCAACAGCTAGTATATTAAGACATAGGATACTTTTCATCCCGGTAGAAGGTTCCCGTGGGATAATTTCCGACATACACGCGGGCAACAGCTAGTATATTAAGACATAGGATACTTTTCATCCCGGTAGAAGGTTCCCGTGGGATAATTTCCGACATACACGCGGGCAACAGCTAGTATATTAAGACATAGGATACTTTTCATCCCGGTAGAAGGTTCCCGTGGGATAATTTCCGACATACACGCGGGCGAAGCCGCGGGCAACAGCTAGTATATTAAGACATAGGATACTTTTCATCCCGGTAGAAGGTTCCCGTGGGATAATTTCCGACATACACGCGGGCAACAGCTAGTATATTAAGACATAGGATACTTTTCATCCCGGTAGAAGGTTCCCGTGGGATAATTTCCGACATACACGCGGGCAACAGCTAGTATATTAAGACATAGGATACTTTTCATCCCGGTAGAAGGTTCCCGTGGGATAATTTCCGACATACACGCGGGCAACAGCTAGTATATTAAGACATAGGATACTTTTCATCCCGGTAGAAGGTTCCCGTGGGATAATTTCCGACATACACGCGGGCGAAGCCGCGGGCAACAGCTAGTATATTAAGACATAGGATACTTTTCATCCCGGTAGAAGGTTCCCGTGGGATAATTTCCGACATACACGCGGGTGAAGCCGCGGGCAACAGCTAGTATATTAAGACATAGGATACTTTTCATCCCGGTAGAAGGTTCCCGTGGGTTAATTTCCGACATACACGCGGGCGAAGCCGCGGGCAACAGCTAGTATATTAAGACATAGGATACTTTTCATCCCGGTAGAAGGTTCCCGTGGGATAATTTCCGACATACACGCGGGCGAAGCCGCGGGCAACAGCTAGTATATTAAGACATAGGATACTTTTCATCCCGGTAGAAGGTTCCCGTGGGATAATTTCCGACATACACGCGGGCAACAGGTAGTATATTAAGACATAGGATACTTTTCATCCCGGTAGAAGGTTCCCGTGGGATAATTTCCGACATACACGCGGGCAACATCCAGTATATTAAGACATAGGATACTTTTCATCCCGGTAGAAGGTTCCCGTGGGATAATTTCCGACATACACGCGGGTGAAGCCGCGGGCAACAGCTAGTATATTACGACATAGGATACTTTTCATCCCGGTAGAAGGTTCCCGTGGGATAATTTCCGACATACACGCGGGCGAAGCCGCTGGCAACAGCTAGTATATTAAGACATAGGATACTTTTCATCCCGGTAGAAGGTTCCTATGGGATAATTTCCGACATACACGCGGGTGAAGCCGCGGGCAACAGCTAGTATATTAAGACATAGGATACTTTTCATCCCGGTAGAAGGTTCCCGTGGGATAATTTCCGACATACACGCGGGCAACAGCTAGTATATTAAGACATAGGATACTTTCATCCCGGTAGAAGGTTCCCGTGGGATAATTTCCGACATGCACGCGGGCAACAGCTAGTATATTAAGACAAAGGATACTTTTCATCCCGGTAGAAGGTTCCCGTGGGATAATTTCCGACATACACGCGGGCGAAGCCGCGGGCAACAGCTAGTATATTAAGACATAGGATACTTTTCATCCCGGTAGAAGGTTCCCGTGGGATAATTTCCGACATACACGCGGGCGAAGCCGCGGGCAACAGCTAGTATATTAAGACATAGGATACTTTTCATCCCGGTAGAAGGTTCCCGTGGGATAATTTCCGACATACACGCGGGCAACAGCTAGTATATTAAGACATAGGATACTTTTCATCCCGGTAGAAGGTTCCCGTGGGATAATTTCCGACATACACGCGGGCAACAGCTAGTATATTAAGACATAGGATACTTTTCATCCCGGTAGTAGGTTCCCGTGGGATAATGTCCGACATACACGCGGGCAACAGCTAGTATATTAAGACATAGGATACTTTTCATCCCGGTAGAAGGTTCCCGTGGGATAATTTCCGACATACACGCGGGCGAAGCCGCGGGCAACAGCTAGTATATTAAGACATAGGATACTTTTCATCCCGGTAGAAGGTTCCCGTGGGATAACTTCCGACATTCACGCGGGTGAAGCCGCGGGCAACAGCTAGTATATTAAGACATAGGATACTTTTCATCCCGGTAGAAGGTTCCCGTGGGATAATTTCCGACATGCACGCGGGCAACAGCTAGTATATTAAGACATAGGATACTTTTCATCCCGGTAGAAGGTTCCCGTGGGATAATTTCCGACATACACGCGGGCGAAGCCGCGGGCAACAGCTAGTATATTAAGACATAGGATACTTTTCATCCCGGTAGAAGGTTCCCGTGGGATAATTTCCGACATACACGCGGGCGAAGCCGCGGGCAACAGCTAGTATATTAAGACATAGGATACTTTTCATCCCGGTAGAAGGTTCCCGTGGGATAACTTCCGACATACACGCGGGCAACAGCTAGTTTATTAAAACATAGGATACTTTTCATCCCGGTAGAAGGTTCCCGTGGGATAATTTCCGACATACACGCGGGCAACAGCTAGTATATTAAGACATAGGATACTTTTCATCCCGGTAGAAGGTTCCCGTGGGATAATTTCCGACATACACGCGGGCAACAGCCATTATATTAAGACATAGGATACTTTTCATCCCGGTAGAAGGTTCCCGTGGGATAATTTCCGACATACACGCGGGTGAAGCCGCGGGCAACAGCTAGTATATTACGACATAGGATACTTTTCATCCCGGTAGAAGGTTCCCGTGGGATAATTTCCGACATACACGCGGGTGAAGCCGCGGGCAACAGCTAGTATATTAAGACATAGGATACTTTTCATCCCGGTAGAAGGTTCCCGTGGGATAATTTCCGACATACACGCGGGCAACAGCTAGTATATTAAGACATAGGATACTTTCATCCCGGTAGAAGGTTCCCGTGGGATAATTTCCGACATGCACGCGGGCAACAGCTAGTATATTAAGACAAAGGATACTTTTCATCCCGGTAGAAGGTTCCCGTGGGATAATTTCCGACATACACGCGGGCGAAGCCGCGGGCAACAGCTAGTATATTAAGACATAGGATACTTTTCATCCCGGTAGAAGGTTCCCGTGGGATAATTTCCGACATACACGCGGGCGAAGCCGCGGGCAACAGCTAGTATATTAAGACATAGGATACTTTTCATCCCGGTAGAAGGTTCCCGTGGGATAATGTCCGACATACAAGCGGGCAACAGCTAGTATATTAAGACATAGGATACTTTTAATCTCGGTAGAAGGTTCCAGTGGGATAATTTCCGACATGCACGCGGGCAACAGCTAGTATATTAAGACAAAGGATACTTTTCATCCCGGTAGAAGGTTCCCGTGGGATAATTTCCGACATACACGCGGGCGAAGCCGCGGGCAACAGCTAGTATATTAAGACATAGGATACTTTTCATCCCGGTAGAAGGTTCCCGTGGGATAATTTCCGACATACACGCGGGCAACAGCTAGTATATTAAGACATAGGATACTTTCATCCCGGTAGAAGGTTCCCGTGGGATAATTTCCGACATGCACGCGGGCAACAGCTAGTATATTAAGACAAAGGATACTTTTCATCCCGGTAGAAGGTTCCCGTGGGATAATTTCCGACATACACGCGGGCGAAGCCGCGGGCAACAGCTAGTATATTACGACATAGGATACTTTTCATCCCGGTAGAAGGTTCCCGTGGGATAATTTCCGACATACACGCGGGTGAAGCCGCGGGCAACAGCTAGTATATTAAGACATAGGATACTTTTCATCCCGGTAGAAGGTTCCCGTGGGATAATTTCCGACATACACGCGGGCAACAGCTAGTATATTAAGACATAGGATACTTTCATCCCGGTAGAAGGTTCCCGTGGGATAATTTCCGACATGCACGCGGGCAACAGCTAGTATATTAAGACAAAGGATACTTTTCATCCCGGTAGAAGGTTCCCGTGGGATAATTTCCGACATACACGCGGGCGAAGCCGCGGGCAACAGCTAGTATATTAAGACATAGGATACTTTTCATCCCGGTAGAAGGTTCCCGTGGGATAATTTCCGACATACACGCGGGCGAAGCCGCGGGCAACAGCTAGTATATTAAGACATAGGATACTGTTCATCCCGGTAGAAGGTTCCCGTGGGATAATTTCCGACATACACGCGGGCAACAGCTAGTATATTAAGACATAGGATACTTTTCATCCCGGTAGAAGGTTCCCGTGGGATAATTTCCGACATACACGCGGGCAACAGCTAGTATATTAAGACATAGGATACTTTTCATCCCGGTAGTAGGTTCCCGTGGGATAATGTCCGACATACACGCGGGCAACAGCTAGTATATTAAGACATAGGATACTTTTCATCCCGGTAGAAGGTTCCCGTGGGATAATTTCCGACATACACGCGGGCGAAGCCGCGGGCAACAGCTAGTATATTAAGACATAGGATACTTTTCATCCCGGTAGAAGGTTCCCGTGGGATAACTTCCGACATTCACGCGGGTGAAGCCGCGGGCAACAGCTAGTATATTAAGACATAGGATACTTTTCATCCCGGTAGAAGGTTCCCGTGGGATAATTTCCGACATGCACGCGGGCAACAGCTAGTATATTAAGACATAGGATACTTTTCATCCCGGTAAAAGGTTCCCGTGGGATAATTTCCGACATACACGCGGGCGAAGCCGCGGGCAACAGCTAGTATATTAAGACATAGGATACTTTTCATCCCGGTAGAAGGTTCCCGTGGGATAATTTCCGACATACACGCGGGCGAAGCCGCGGGCAACAGCTAGTATATTAAGACATAGGATACTTTTCATCCCGGTAGAAGGTTCCCGTGGGATAACTTCCGACATACACGCGGGCAACAGCTAGTTTATTAAAACATAGGATACTTTTCATCCCGGTAGAAGGTTCCCGTGGGATAATTTCCAACATACACGCGGGCAACAGCTAGTATATTAAGACATAGGATACTTTTCATCCCGGTAGAAGGTTCCCGTGGAATAATTTCCGACATACACGCGGGCGAAGCCGCAGGCAACAGCTAGTATATTAAGACATAGGATACTTTTTATCCCGGTAGAAGGTTCCCGTGGGATAATTTCCGACATACACGCGGGCAACAGCTAGTATATTAAGACATAGGATACTTTTCATCCCGGTAGAAGGTTCCCGTGGGATAATTTCCGACATACACGCGGGCAACAGCTAGTATATTAAGACATAGGATACTTTTCATCCCGGTAGAAGGTTCCCGTGGGATAATTTCCGACATACACGCGGGCGAAGCCGCGGGCAACAGCTAGTATATTAAGACATAGGATACTTTTCATCCCGGTAGAAGGTTCCCGTGGGATAATTTCCGACATACACGCGGGTGAAGCCGCGGGCAACAGCTAGTATATTAAGAAAGAAAGAAAGAAAGAAAAATATTTTATTTGGGACACGCACAGGAAATACAAACAGTAAAAAAAAGAGCATAGTAAACTAACAAAATTACATTTAAAAAATAAAACAAAATATAACAATTAAAAATACCTGTGCGAGGCCAAAAAGGCTCCTATCTCAGCATAAAGCTGCAATATTTAAATAAATACCGCAGCGCTGGTATTCTGATAGGGCCCATGTGATGCCACGGACACACCTACGGACATCTACAAATCCAATAGGGGAATGAAAAAATAATAAAATACACACAATAGAATACCTACCTATAATTTTGAGAAAAAAAAAAAAAAAAAAATAAAATATATATAAATAAACTAATAACCATAAATAGTGTATTCATTAGTCGAATAATTCCCGACGCCAGACGCTTCAACCTCGCTTGTCTATGCTATAGAATATTGTCTATAGTCTATGACAAGCGATGAGACGCGGGCGCAGGTGATCGGCTGAGAGCACAGAACATAATGTACCCTGACGGGGCTGAGAGTATTTAGTTGTTTACATGCTCTGTGGCTGACAGCTGATATAATGTTTAAGAAATTAACTGTTGATAAAACTAAAACAAAGAGTGAATAATAGATACGGCAATAAAGTGGTGCAGATAAATTATATAAAGTATTGTTTGTTGTAAGAACTGTGTTGTGTTGTGTAAGTCGGAGGAAATAAAAAATAAACAAAAATTCAAACACCGAGCAAAACCAACAGTCAAGTTCAAAGCTAAACATGCCTCTAGGAACACAAGACTCCACTGATGTCACCAGTACTAACTACGTGCAGTCCCAGGGTGAGTATCAGTTTTCAGAGACTGGTTTCCTTTTGTACTCGTAATAAGTGCTGTTTATATTTAATACTAAAAGTACCAACTGTTTTTATAGTGCGAAACGGTGGTGGCAAATCGTTCCAACAGCGAGAGGCAGCGAATTTAAAGCTTCCACGAAAAGCGGCTGTTTTGTGCGTTGTGGCCAACATGAGGTAAGATGATGCTCTTGTTTTAATTGTATTGATATCTCGTGACCAAGTCAATTTCTGATACAAATATTCTGGTTTTTTTGTGAGAATAGTGCCAAAGAGTAGGGTAGCCAGATGAAGCTTTCTGCGATCTGACATTCTCATCAAATTACCCTTATTTAAAAATGGAGTTATATGAGATCGGGGAGGGACGTTGAAACAAAATCTTGCACAAGCGTTCTGCACTCGCTGGATCAACTTTCCGCTTCTACCTAGAATGCATGCACCATACACAGTGTCAGCGTAGTTCAGCTTGGATAAAACAAGTGACTCACATAGCATGACACGCATATCCACACTTATGTAGGGCCGTACACGGTACAAAAGCTTAAGACGGTAAAAGCAGTTGCGCACAGCCTCCATGATGTGTGTCTCAAAATGCAGATGCTCATCAAACACCACACCAAGATTACGGGCTTCTTGCACCCTATCAATAGAACACCCATCAATCTTCAAGTCCAGATTGCACCCTAATATTTTGTTGAGAAAGCCTCTTGATCCCAATAGAATATACTTGGATTTAACTGGGTTCAGAACCAGAGAGTTTCTTTCAGACCATGCTGAAATCCTATCTAAATCCTCATTCATTCTTTTTACAGCTTCAGCAGAATGCTGAGGGCGGAATGAGAGATACATCTGAAGATCTTCAGCATATAAGTGGAACTTGGTGTTGACCAGACAATTGGTGATGTCGGCACTGTACAGAATGAAAAGAAGAGGGCCCAAGATCGATCCCTGCGGTACGCCCCGGAGCACTGGCCTGGGACTAGAGGACATAACATCACCATCACTGTCACTTATAACTTGGACGAACTGAGAACGGTTACTTAGGTAACTCTGAAACCATTGGACTGTTTCCGGCTGACATCCGTAGAAAGAAAGCTTAGAGAGGAGAAGGGAGGTGTTGATTGAGTCAAAGGCACGTGAAAAATCCAGCAGTACAAGCATGGTACCCATGCCGTGGTCTTGGGCTTCAAGGATATTTCCAACCACGTCAAGAAGAGCTGTGGCTGTGCTGTGCCCCTTTCGAAATCCTGATTGAAACAGTGGCAAAATACTGTGCTGTTCAAGATATGCCCGAAGCTGGTTAGAGACAACTTTCTCTAGAATCTTGGAGAGACATGGTAAAAGGCTAATTGGCCGAAGATCTTTTACGCTGGTGGGATTAGATACCTTGGGTATAGGCCTCACTATAGCCAGTTTCCATAGATCCGGAAAAGAGGAGGAGGCTATGGATCTGTTGATGATGGCCGTAATAGCTGCAAGTGTACGAGGAAGAGTCATCAACAGCATCTCCAAGGAGATACAGTCAGATCCCTGAGCATTGGACTTAAGACCACGTAAAAGCTTCAGCACCATGTCCTCGTGGACTGGTTCAAGCTGAAAATGACCATTACTGAATCTGTGGTGCTCAAAGTAAGTTAAGTCGGCGGAACTGACCCCACCACTGCCAGGCACATCCAAAAAATGGTCATTTATTTTGTCAGGGTTGTTGCAAAAATGCGGCAAACAGTGCTCTGGTCTTTTAGAAATGGCTATAGAAGACTTAATATGGTTCCATAATGTTTTTGGTTGTTTGATATTTTTATTAATATAAGTTTTAAAATATGCACACTTTTCACTATCAAAAGCGGCCCTGACCAAATATTTGAGCTCTTTATAAGAGTTTATGTGATGTACAGATTTAGTTGCTTTAGATTTAACATGGTACTTGTCACGCAACTTCATCATTTCCTTGACAGTATATGTTATCCATGGATGAGACTTTTCTTTAATTAAAACTTTTTTAAGAGGTGCATGTAGGTCGAAGAGATTCAACATATATTCATTAAATGTTGTTACCATAGAGTTCACATCCTCCAAACTTTCAATATATTCCCAGTCCATCTTATTCAAGTCATCATTAAAAGTGTCAAGCAATATATCTTTAAGTGGCCTGTAGGTGATCCAGTGTGGGGACGGTTTCTCCAATTTAAAATTTAGTTCAACAGATATAACTGCATGTTGGCCAAGCTCTGGTATGTGTGATACGGAGACCCCACACACACGGGCGTCAGTGCACACAACATCAATTAATGTTTCACTATGATCAGTGAAATGAGTGGGCTCGGTAACAATTTGCTTTAGCTTGAAACATAGTAAAAAATTGTCAAGTAATTTTGTTTTATTTTCCAGCTGGTTTAAAATGTTAATGTTGAAGTCACCAAGTAAGACAACCTTATCCGCGCTAGCAAAAGAGGAAATGGAATCGGTAATCGCATCCAGGAAGACATTCACATCAAGCCACGGCGGCCTGTATGCAGTGCCGATGATCACTGACTGCGAGTTGATGTTAAGCCTGAGCCACATTTGCTCGACCTGCGACGCCGGTGGGTGCGGCACGGTGCGTACGCGCACTCCGCGGCGCACGTAGAATCCCACGCCGCCCCCGCGGCCGCCACACACCGTATGCGGGCGCGGCACGTGCCGCAGCCGGTAGCCCGGCACTGTCGGCGCGCGACCCTCCTCTCCCTGCCTAAGCCAGGTTTCGTTTATCGCCATAATGTCTACCATTAGGCTATCCATGGCAACAAGGAACTCCTCATGGCGCGAACCCAGTGACCCCGCATTAAATAATCCAACTTTAAGATTCCTTGTCTTATTCATTTGTGAATAGTGTTGTATATAATAATAGTATGCTTATTGTAAATAGTATCAGAAGTATTATGTAGTGTATAGTTTTGGATCACAATGTCAAATGTAAATATACTGAAATATAGAGTATTAGGTGTAATTAAAAGTAATATAAAGTGAGTTATTATAACTATTACTGAGATATACATAGTCAGCCAATGTGTACTAATATAAAGAGTCCGTAAAAATAAATATATCATAATAAAATATATTGAAGACGTGAAGTTACTGAGCGGAAGAGTAATACCTAAAAAGTGTACATAGATAGTCGCTGGTTGAGCAGCTGGGCCACCAGAACAAACCAAGATATTATACTGAAACACGAGAATAGCCGGCCTCGCACAAGACAACCTTAAATACTTAAGAGAAAACAAAACAGATAAAATTAGGTAAGGTTTAAAAGATACATATCTTGCTATAACAAAGTGTTTGCAAGCGATCATGTATTTAGACATCCTTTGCGGTAGGCACCCCGCAACAAAAAACACGCGCTAGGTCGTCCTCTGAGCGGATGCAGTGGGTAGGCTTACCGTCACCCTGCTTAGCCAGAATACGGCCGAACTTCGTCCACATATACCTCCACCCGAGACGGCTGCCAGCTTCACGCACACGATAAAACAAATATTTGTTTGTTTTGGTGAGCCTCTCGTTCAGAAAAAAGCGACGTGGGGGTCCGGGGAGTCCCATGTCCGCGGTGGTGGCACCGCGCCGCACGCGCGCGCTCTGCAGCAAGTCGTCGCGCAGAGCGCGCCGCGACAGGCGCACCACGATGCGCCGCCCGCGCGCCGGCGCCGCCTCTGCTCCCATTGGGCTTGCTCCGCCTACTGGACTCGCTCCACCCGCAGCACTCGCCTTCACCTCTCGTTCAGCCCGCAGGCCCACCCTTTGCGCGAACACTATGTCCCGTTCATCGAGAGTCACCCCAAGCTTTGCCGCCACCTGCCCGACGGTGTGCAACACACTCTCCCCCTGAATCTCCGGGATGTTGGCGATTTCTAAATCGGAGCCAAGTAAATCCTGCTCACGGTCGTTGAGCTCGAGCTGCAACTGCAGCACTATCTGCTCGAGCTGACCCACTCTGCCGTCTGGCACTGCAGCATTTCCCCTATTTTCTAGTGCCTCGATCCTAGTCTCCAGGATGTCAACCCGCTCGGTACAAACTCCCATCGACGCGTGCAGGCCAGCCATCTCCCTACGAAATTCCCTCATTTCATCCCGAACCTCCCGCAGCTCAGATCGGAAGAGCCTTATTTCCTCACGGAGTGTCAGCTGTGCCTCCGGCGAAGGTTCCCCATCAGCACCTCGTTCGCTCCCAGCCTGAGACGAAACTTTAGCCACTTCAACGGGGGGCTTGGCCAGAGTACCCTGTGCCTGAGTCACCGCAACAGGTGACCTTAACATAGCGCCCGGAACCGACACTGCAACCGGAGATGCAGGCTCTGCAGATGCGGCTGCTGCCGCTGATGCTGTTGGAATTGCAGGGGGCCCACTACCCAGATCCTTGACGGGTGTGGCGCTATTATCTCCCCTGGGCAACTTTTTCCTGCACTCGGGGCACAACCAATCGCTACTTATCCGGGCAGGATCAGGCAACAATAAGCAGGCGAGATGATATCGGTTGTGGCAGGCGGAGTTACTACATGCAGCGCCCCCCTTTGTCGACAGAAACTTTCCGCAGGCGGCACACTTCACCATAGTAGTATGGCTAGATGTCGCACCCTTCTTTCACGCCTCTTTGTTGGCCCTAGATGGCGCCTGCTACGCAAAATTTATTGACCGACACGCACAGATCTGTGGTAACGTTATCAACACTTGTCAAAAATGTCATCATTGTCAAAAAAGACAGAGGATACTTTTCATCCCGGTAGAAGGTTCCCGTGGGATAATTTCCGACATACACGCGGGTGAAGCCGCGGGCAACAGCTAGTATATTAAGACATAGGATACTTTTCATCCCGGTAGAAGGTTCCCGTTGGATAACTTCCGACATACACGCGGGCAACAGCTAGTATATTAAGACATAGGATACTTTTCATCCCGGTAGAAGGTTCCCGTGGGATAATTTCCGACATACACGCGGGTGAAGCCGCTGGCAACAGCTAGTATATTAAGACAGAGGATACTTTTCATCCCGGTTGAAGGTTCCCGTGGGATAATTTCCGACATACACGCGGGCGAAGCCGCGGGCAACAGCTAGTATATTAAGACATAGGATACTTTTCATCCCGGTGGAAGGTTCCCGTGGGATAATTTCCGACATACACGCGGGCAACAGCTAGTATATTAAGACATAGGATACTTTTCATCCCGGTAGAAGGTTCCCGTGGGATAAATTCCGACATACACGCGGGCAACAGCTTGTATATTAATACAAATGATACTTTTCATCCCGGTAGAAGGTTCCCGTGGGATAATTTCCGACATACACGCGGGCGAAGCCGCGGGCAACAGCTAGTGTATTAAGACACAGGATACTTTCCATCCCGGTAGAAGGTTCCCGTGGGATAATTTCCGACATACACGCGGGTGAAGCCGCGGGCAACAGCTAGTATATTAAGACAGAGGATACTTTTCATCCCGGTAGAAGGTTCCCGTGGGATAATTTCCGACATACACGCGGGTGAAGCCGCGGGCAACAGCTAGTATATTAAGACAGAGGATACTTTTCATCCCGGTAGAAGGTTCCTGTGGGATAATTTCCGACATACACGTGGGCGAAGCCGCGGGCAACAGCTAGTATATTAAGACATAGGATACTTTTCATCCCGGTAGAAGGTTCCCGTGGGATAATTTCCGACATACACGCGGGCAACAGCTAGTATATTAAGACATAGGATACTTTTCATCCCGGTAGAAGGCTCCCGTGGGATAATTTCCGACATACACGCGGGCAACAGCTAGTATATTAAGACATAAGATACTTTTCATCCCGGTAGAAGGTTCGTGTGGGTTAATTTCCGACATACACGCGGGCGAAGCCGCGGGCAACAGCTAGTATATTAAGACATAGGATACTTTTCATCCCGGTAGAAGGTTCCCGTGGGATAATTTCCGACATACACGCGGGCGAAGCCGCGGGCAACAGCTAGTACATTAAGACATAGGATACTTTTCATCCCGGTAGAAGGTTCCCGTGGGATAATTTCCGACATACACGCGGGCAACAGCTAGTATATTAAGACATAGGATACTTTTCATCCCGGTAGAAGGTTCCCGTGGGATAATTTCCGACATACACGCGGGCAACAGCTAGTATATTAAGACATAGGATACTTTTCATCCCGGTAGAAGGTTCCCGTGGGATAATTTCCGACATACACGCGGGCGAAGCCGCGGGCAACAGCTAGTATATTAAGACATAGGATACTTTTCATCCCGGTAGAAGGTTCCCGTGGGATAATTTCCGACATACACGCGGGCAACAGCTAGTATATTAAGACATATGATACTTTTCATCTCGGTAGAAGGTTCCCGTGGGATAATTTCCGACATACACGCGGGCGAAGCCGCGGGCAACAGCTAGTATATTAAGACATAGGATACTTTTCATCCCGGTAGAAGGTTCCCGTGGGATAACTTCCGACATACACGCGGGCAACAGCTAGTATATTAAGACATAGGATACTTTTCATCCCGGTAGAAGGTTCCCGTGGGTTAATTTCCGACATACACGCGGGCGAAGCCGCGGGCAACAGCTAGTATATTAAGACATAGGATACTTTTCATCCCGGTAGAAGGTTCCCGTGGGATAATTTCCGACATACACGCGGGCGAAGCCGCTGGCAACAGCTAGTATATTAAGACATAGGATACTTTTCATCTCGGTAGAAGGTTCCCGTGGGATAACTTCCGACATACACGCGGGCAACAGCTAGTATATTAAGACATAGGATACTTTTCATCCCGGTAGAAGGTTCCCGTGGGTTAATTTCCGACATACACGCGGGCGAAGCCGCGGGCAACAGCTAGTATATTAAGACATAGGATACTTTTCATCCCGGTAGAAGGTTCCCGTGGGATAATTTCCGACATACACGCGGGCGAAGCCGCTGGCAACAGCTAGTATATTAAGACATAGGATACTTTTCATCTCGGTAGAAGGTTCCCGTGGGATAATTTCCGAAATACACGCGGGCGAAGCCGCGGGCAACAGCTAGTATATTAAGACATAAGATACTTTTCATCCCGGTAGAAGGTTCCCGTGGGATAATTTCCGACATACACGCGGGCAACAGCTAGTATATTAAGACATAGGATACTTTTCATCCCGGTAGAAGGTTCCCGTGGGATAATTTCCGACATACACGCGGGCGAAGCCGCGGGCAACAGCTAGTATATTAAGACATAGGATACTTTTCATCCCGGTAGAAGGTTCCCGTGGGATAATTTCCGACATACACGCGGGCGATGCCGCGGGCAACAGCTAGTATATTAAGACATAGGATACTTTTCATCCCGGTAGAAGGTTCCCGTGGGATAATTTTCGACATACACGCGGGCAACAGCTAGTATATTAAGACATAGGATACTTTTCATCCCGGTAGAAGGTTCCCGTGGGATAATTTCCGACATACACGCGGGTGAAGCCGCGGGCAACAGCTAGTATATTAAGACAGAGGATACTTTTCATCCCGGTTGAAGGTTCCCGTGGGATAATTTCTGACATACACGCGGGCGAAGCCGCGGGCAACAGCTAGTATATTAAGACATAGGATACTTTTCATCCCGGTGGAAGGTTCCCGTGGGATAATTTCCGACATACACGCGGGCAACAGCTAGTATATTAAGACATAGGATACTTTTCGTCCCGGTAGAAGGTTCCCGTGGGATAATTTCCGACATACACGCGGGCAACAGCTAGTCTATTAAGACAAATGATACTTTTCATCCCGGTAGAAGGTTCCCGTGGGATAATTTCCGACATACACGCGGGCGAAGCCGCGGGCAACAGCTAGTATATTAAGACATAGGATACTTTTCATCCCGGTAGAAGGTTCCCGTGGGATAATTTCCGACATACACGCGGGTGAAGCCGCGGGCAACAGCTAGTATATTAAGACAGAGGATACTGTTCATCCCGGTAGAAGGTTCCAGTGGGATAATTTCCGACATACACGCGGGTGAAGCCGCGGGCAACAGCTAGTATATTAAGACAGAGGATACTTTTCATCCCGGTAGAAGGTTCCTGTGGGATAATTTCCAACATACACGCGGGCGAAGCCGCGGGCAACAGCTAGTATATTAAGACATAGGATACTTTTCATTTTTTTTTTTTTTTTTTATTTGTGATGGGTTTGCTCTTGACTCTAGTCTAGGTAAGAGGTGACAGACACAAAGTCGACGATGGAGTGAGCTTACCCAGAAGAAGCCTGTTCACTCTCACTTTGAAGAGATTAGGGTTGTATACGTTCGGAAACACAGACGCAGGTAGTGAGTTCCACTCTTTTGCTGTGCGCATTATAAAAGACATTTGGAAGCGCTTAGTGCGAATTGGTGGAATAGCAACCAGGTAGGGATGGTAACTGGCAGTGCGTCTAGATGTCCGGTGGTAGAAGGGGGCCGGTGGAATGAGGTCGTGGAGTTCTCGGGCACACTCTCCGAAGTACAATCTGTAGAAGACCGACAAGCAGGCAACCTTGCGGCGATGAGCCAAGCAATGAAGCTTGGCATCCACCAGTTTTACGTCGCCAATGAGCCTCTTAGCTCTGCGTTCCACCGAGTCAAGCGCGGCTAGTTGGTACTTAGCTGATCCATCCCAAAGGTGAATGCAATACTCCAT
This sequence comes from Dicycla oo, assembly GCA_948252095.1. Classification (NCBI taxonomy): domain Eukaryota; kingdom Metazoa; phylum Arthropoda; class Insecta; order Lepidoptera; family Noctuidae; genus Dicycla; species Dicycla oo. Next base: position 21,998,753 of record OX411711.1, read on the forward strand.
GCAGGATCGGACTTGCGCTTTGTAAAGGGTTAAAAGCTGTCCAGGCGTAAAGTATCGCTTCACCCTATTTAGGATGCCCAGTTTCTTGGCCGCAGTTTGGGCCTTGTACTCGATGGTGGCGCCGAAGTTGAGACCAGATGTCAACTCCATGCCTAGGAGCTCAAGTCGATCAGTTACAGGAACAGATGTACCCCGAAAAGTAGGAGTTTGGGCGAAACGACTCTTTTTAGCGGTAAAAAGACACGCCTGCGTTTTGGTGGCGTTAAAAGAGACCAGATTATCATCACCCCACTGGGAGACAAAGCTTAAGGTCAAATCTGTCCGCTCTACCATGGCCTCTCTCAAGGAACGAACTTCAGCCCCGCTGGTTTTTGCGCTGGACAAGTATCTCTCTGAAACTGTACTGTCATCTGCGTACCCAACAATACCAGGCCGAAGCAGGTCATTGATGTGCAGCAGGAAAAGAGTTGCAGAGAGAACAGACCCCTGAGGAACTCCGGCATCAATAGCCATAAGGTCAGAAGAGCAGCCATCAACAACTACTCTAATCGACCGTTCACTAAGGAAATCTGATATACAGCTACAAAAATCAGCTGGGATGCCATAAGCAGGAAGCTTGCTGAGCAGAGCAGCGTGCCAGACCCTGTCAAAGGCCTTCGAGATGTCAAGCGATACAGCCAGTGCTTCGCCGTGTTTCTCGATGGCTTCGCCAAAGCAGTGCGTGACATACACAAGAAGATCGCCAGTTGACCGTCCCCGGCGAAAGCCATATTGACGGTCACTGCGGAGATCATTGTCTTCAAGGTAGTTCAGCAACTTATTGTTCAGTACCCTTTCCAAAACTTTGCACAGAATGGAGGTAATGGCGATCGGACGGTAATGGGCAGGGTCTGCACGGTCGCCTTTTTTGGGCACTGGTTGTACATTTCCAAGCTTCCAGGTATCCAAGCATCCCGGTAGAAGGTTCCCGTGGGATAATTTCCGACATACACGCGGGCAACAGCTAGTATATTAAGACATAGGATACTTTTCATCTCGGTAGAAGGTTCCCGTGGGATAATTTCCGACATACACGCGGGCGAAGCCGCGGGCAACAGCTAGTATATTAAGACATAGGATACTTTTCATCCCGGTAGAAGGTTCCCGTGGGATAATTTCCGACATACACGCGGGTGAAGCCGCGGGCAACAGCTAGTATATTAAGACATAGGATACTTTTCATCCCGGTAGAAGGTTCCCGTGGGATAATTTCCGACATACACGCGGGCGAAGCCGCGGGCAACAACTAGTATATTAAGACATAGGATACTTTTCATCCCGGTAGAAGGTTCCCGTGGGATAATTTCCGACATACACGCGGGCAACAGCTAGTATATTAAGACATAGGATACTTTTCATCTCGGTAGAAGGTTCCCGTGGGATAATTTCCGACATACACGCGGGCGAAGCCGCGGGCAACAGCTAATATATTAAGACATAGGATACTTTTCATCCCGGTAGAAGGTTCCCGTGGGATAATTTCCGACATACACGCGGGTGAAGCCGCGGGCAACAGCTAGTATATTAAGACATAGGATACTTTTCATCCCGGTAGAAGGTTCCCGTGGGATAATTTCCGACACACACGCGGGCGAAGCCGCGGGCAACAGCTAGTATATTAAGACATAGGATACTTTTCATCCCGGTAGAAGGTTCCCGTGGGATAATTTCCGACATACACGCGGGCTAAGCCGCGGGCAACAGCTAGTATATTAAGACATAGGATACTTTTCATCCCGGTAGAAGGTTCCCGTGGGATAATTTCCGCCATACACGCGGGCAACAGCTAGTATATTAAGACATAGGATACTTTTCATCCCGGTAGAAGGTTCCCGTGGGATAATTTCCGACATACACGCGGGCAACAGCTAGTATATTAAGACATAGGATACTTTTCATCCCGGTAGAAGGTTCCCGTGGGATAATTTCCGACATACATGCGGGCAACAGCTAGTATATTAAGACATAGGATACTTTTCATCCCGGTAGAAGATTCCCGTGGGATAATTTCCGACATACACGCGGGCGAAGCCGCGGGCAACAGCTAGTATATTAAGACATAGGATACTTTTCATCCCGGTAGAAGGTTCCCGTGGGATAATTTCCGACATACACGCGGGTGAAGCCGCGGGCAACAGCTAGTATATTAAGACATAGGATACTTTTCATCCCGGTAGAAGGTTCCCGTGGGATAATTTCCGACATACACGCGGGTGAAGCCGCGGGCAACAGCTAGTATATTAAGATATAGGATACTTTTCATCCCGGTAGAAGGTTCCCGTGGGATAACTTCCGACATACACGCGGGCAACAGCTAGTATATTAAGACATAGGATACTTTTCACCCCGGTAGAAGGATCCCGTGGGTTAATTTCCGACATACACGCGGGCGAAGCCGCGGGCAACAGCTAGTATATTAAGACATAGGATACTTTTCATCCCGGTAGAAGGTTCCCGTGGGATAATTTCCGACATACACGCGGGCAACAGCTAGTATATTAAGACATAGGATACTTTTCATCCCGGTAGAAGGTTCCCGTGGGATAATTTCCGACATACACGCCGGCAACAGCTAGTATATTAAGACATAGGATACTTTTCATCCCGGTAGAAGGTTCCCGTGGGATAATTTCCGACATACACGCGGGTGAAGCCGCGGGCAACAGCTAGTATATTAAGACATAGGATACTTTTCATCCCGGTAGAAGGTTCCCGTGGGATAATTTCCGACATACACGCGGGCAACAGCTAGTATATTAAGACATAGGATACTTTCATCCCGGTAGAAGGTTCCCGTGGGATAATTTCCGACATGCACGCGGGCAACAGCTAGTATATTAAGACAAAGGATACTTTTCATCCCGGTAGAAGGTTCCCGTGGGATAATTTTCGACATACACGCGGGCGAAGCCGCGGGCAACAGCTAGTATATTAAGACATAGGATACTTTTCATCCCGGTAGAAGGTTCCCGTGGGATAATTTCCGACATACACGCGGGCGAAGCCGCGGGCAACAGCTAGTATATTAAGACATAGGATACTGTTCATCCCGGTAGAAGGTTCCCGTGGGATAATTTCCGACATACACGCGGGCAACAGCTAGTATATTAAGACATAGGATACTTTTCATCCCGGTAGAAGGTTCCCGTGGGATAATTTCCGACATACACGCGGGTGAAGCCGCGGGCAACAGCTAGTATATTAAGACATAGGATACTTTTCATCCCGGTAGAAGGTTCCCGTGGGATAATTTCCGACATACACGCGGGTGAAGCCGCGGGCAACAGCTAGTATATTAAGATATAGGATACTTTTCATCCCGGTAGAAGGTTCCCGTGGGATAACTTCCGACATACACGCGGGCAACAGCTAGTATATTAAGACATAGGATACTTTTCACCCCGGTAGAAGGATCCCGTGGGTTAATTTCCGACATACACGCGGGCGAAGCCGCGGGCAACAGCTAGTATATTAAGACATAGGATACTTTTCATCCCGGTAGAAGGTTCCCGTGGGATAATTTCCGACATACACGCGGGCAACAGCTAGTATATTAAGACATAGGATACTTTTCATCCCGGTAGAAGGTTCCCGTGGGATAATTTCCGACATACACGCCGGCAACAGCTAGTATATTAAGACATAGGATACTTTTCATCCCGGTAGAAGGTTCCCGTGGGATAATTTCCGACATACACGCGGGTGAAGCCGCGGGCAACAGCTAGTATATTAAGACATAGGATACTTTTCATCCCGGTAGAAGGTTCCCGTGGGATAATTTCCGACACACACGCGGGCGAAGCCGCGGGCAACAGCTAGTATATTAAGACATAGGATACTTTTCATCCCGGTAGAAGGTTCCCGTGGGATAATTTCCGACATACACGCGGGCTAAGCCGCGGGCAACAGCTAGTATATTAAGACATAGGATACTTTTCATCCCGGTAGAAGGTTCCCGTGGGATAATTTCCGCCATACACGCGGGCAACAGCTAGTATATTAAGACATAGGATACTTTTCATCCCGGTAGAAGGTTCCCGTGGGATAATTTCCGACATACACGCGGGCAACAGCTAGTATATTAAGACATAGGATACTTTTCATCCCGGTAGAAGGTTCCCGTGGGATAATTTCCGACATACATGCGGGCAACAGCTAGTATATTAAGACATAGGATACTTTTCATCCCGGTAGAAGATTCCCGTGGGATAATTTCCGACATACACGCGGGCGAAGCCGCGGGCAACAGCTAGTATATTAAGACATAGGATACTTTTCATCCCGGTAGAAGGTTCCCGTGGGATAATTTCCGACATACACGCGGGTGAAGCCGCGGGCAACAGCTAGTATATTAAGACATAGGATACTTTTCATCCCGGTAGAAGGTTCCCGTGGGATAATTTCCGACATACACGCGGGTGAAGCCGCGGGCAACAGCTAGTATATTAAGATATAGGATACTTTTCATCCCGGTAGAAGGTTCCCGTGGGATAACTTCCGACATACACGCGGGCAACAGCTAGTATATTAAGACATAGGATACTTTTCACCCCGGTAGAAGGATCCCGTGGGTTAATTTCCGACATACACGCGGGCGAAGCCGCGGGCAACAGCTAGTATATTAAGACATAGGATACTTTTCATCCCGGTAGAAGGTTCCCGTGGGATAATTTCCGACATACACGCGGGCAACAGCTAGTATATTAAGACATAGGATACTTTTCATCCCGGTAGAAGGTTCCCGTGGGATAATTTCCGACATACACGCCGGCAACAGCTAGTATATTAAGACATAGGATACTTTTCATCCCGGTAGAAGGTTCCCGTGGGATAATTTCCGACATACACGCGGGTGAAGCCGCGGGCAACAGCTAGTATATTAAGACATAGGATACTTTTCATCCCGGTAGAAGGTTCCCGTGGGATAATTTCCGACATACACGCGGGCAACAGCTAGTATATTAAGACATAGGATACTTTCATCCCGGTAGAAGGTTCCCGTGGGATAATTTCCGACATGCACGCGGGCAACAGCTAGTATATTAAGACAAAGGATACTTTTCATCCCGGTAGAAGGTTCCCGTGGGATAATTTTCGACATACACGCGGGCGAAGCCGCGGGCAACAGCTAGTATATTAAGACATAGGATACTTTTCATCCCGGTAGAAGGTTCCCGTGGGATAATTTCCGACATACACGCGGGCGAAGCCGCGGGCAACAGCTAGTATATTAAGACATAGGATACTGTTCATCCCGGTAGAAGGTTCCCGTGGGATAATTTCCGACATACACGCGGGCAACAGCTAGTATATTAAGACATAGGATACTTTTCATCCCGGTAGAAGGTTCCCGTGGGATAATTTCCGACATACACGCGGGCAACAGCTAGTATATTAAGACATAGGATACTTTTCATCCCGGTAGTAGGTTCCCGTGGGATAATGTCCGACATACACGCGGGCAACAGCTAGTATATTAAGACATAGGATACTTTTCATCCCGGTAGAAGGTTCCCGTGGGATAATTTCCGACATACACGCGGGCGAAGCCGCGGGCAACAGCTAGTATATTAAGACATAGGATACTTTTCATCCCGGTAGAAGGTTCCCGTGGGATAATTTCCGACATACACGCGGGCGAAGCCGCGGGCAACAGCTAGTATATTAAGACATAGGATACTTTTCATCCCGGTAGAAGGTTCCCGTGGGATAACTTCCGACATTCACGCGGGTGAAGCCGCGGGCAACAGCTAGTATATTAAGACATAGGATACTTTTCATCCCGGTAGAAGGTTCCCGTGGGATAATTTCCGACATGCACGCGGGCAACAGCTAGTATATTAAGACAGGATACTTTTCATCCCGGTAGAAGGTTCCCGTGGGATAATTTCCGACATACACGCGGGCGAAGCCGCGGGCAACAGCTAGTATATTAAGACATAGGATACTTTTCATCCCGGTAGAAGGTTCCCGTGGGATAATTTCCGACATACACGCGGGCAACAGCTAGTATATTAAGACATAGGATACTTTTCATCCCGGTAGAAGGTTCCCGTGGGATAACTTCCGACATACACGCGGGCAACAGCTAGTATATTAAGACATAGGATACTTTTCATCCCGGTAGAAGGTTCCCGTGGGATAATTTCCGACATACACGCGGGCAACAGCTAGTATATTAAGACATAGGATACTTTTCATCCCGGTAGAAGGTTCCCGTGGAATAATTTCCGACATACACGCGGGCGAAGCCGCGGGCAACAGCTAGTATATTAAGACATAGGATACTTTTCATCCCGGTAGAAGGTTCCCGTGGGATAATTTCCGACATACACGCGGGCAACAGCTAGTATATTAAGACATAGGATACTTTTCATCCCGGTAGAAGGTTCCCGTAGGATAATTTCCGACATACACGCGGGCAACAGCTAGTATATTAAGACATAGGATACTTTTCATCCCGGTAGAAGGTTCCCGTGGGATAATTTCCGACATACACGCGGGCGAAGCCGCGGGCAACAGCTAGTATATTAAGACATAGGAAACTTTTCATCCCGGTAGAAGATTCCCGTGGGATAATTTCCGACATACACGCGGGCGAAGCCGCGGGCAACAGCTAGTATATTAAGACATAGGATACTTTTCATCCCGGTAGAAGGTTCCCGTGGGATAATTTCCGACATACACGCGGGTGAAGCCGCGGGCAACAGCTAGTATATTAAGACATAGGATACTTTTCATCCCGGTAGAAGGTTCCCGTGGGATAATTTCCGACATACACGCGGGTGAAGCCGCGGGCAACAGCTAGTATATTAAGATATAGGATACTTTTCATCCCGGTAGAAGGTTCCCGTGGGATAACTTCCGACATACACGCGGGCAACAGCTAGTATATTAAGACATAGGATACTTTTCACCCCGGTAGAAGGATCCCGTGGGTTAATTTCCGACATACACGCGGGCGAAGCCGCGGGCAACAGCTAGTATATTAAGACATAGGATACTTTTCATCCCGGTAGAAGGTTCCCGTGGGATAATTTCCGACATACACGCGGGCAACAGCTAGTATATTAAGACATAGGATACTTTTCATCCCGGTAGAAGGTTCCCGTGGGATAATTTCCGACATACACGCCGGCAACAGCTAGTATATTAAGACATAGGATACTTTTCATCCCGGTAGAAGGTTCCCGTGGGATAATTTCCGACATACACGCGGGCAACAGCCAGTATATTAAGACATAGGATACTTTTCATCCCGGTAGAAGGTTCCCGTGGGATAATTTCCGACATACACGCGGGTGAAGCCGCGGGCAACAGCTAGTATATTAAGACATAGGAAACTTTTCATCCCGGTAGAAGGTTCCCGTGGGATAATTTCCGACATTCACGCGGGCGAAGCCGCTGGCAACAGCTAGTATATTAAGACATAGAATACTTTTCATCCCGGTAGAAGGTTCCCGTGGGATAATTTCCGACATACACGCGGGTGAAGCCGCGGGCAACAGCTAGTATATTAAGACATAGGATACTTTTCATCCCGGTAGAAGGTTCCCGTGGGATAATTTCCGACATACACGCGGGCAACAGCTAGTATATTAAGACATAGGATACTTTCATCCCGGTAGAAGGTTCCCGTGGGATAATTTCCGACATGCACGCGGGCAACAGCTAGTATATTAAGACAAAGGATACTTTTCATCCCGGTAGAAGGTTCCCGTGGGATAATTTCCGACATACACGCGGGCGAAGCCGCGGGCAACAGCTAGTATATTAAGACATAGGATACTTTTCATCCCGGTAGAAGGTTCCCGTGGGATAATTTCCGACATACACGCGGGCGAAGCCGCGGGCAACAGCTAGTATATTAAGACATAGGATACTGTTCATCCCGGTAGAAGGTTCCCGTGGGATAATTTCCGACATACACGCGGGCAACAGCTAGTATATTAAGACATAGGATACTTTTCATCCCGGTAGAAGGTTCCCGTGGGATAATTTCCGACATACACGCGGGCAACAGCTAGTATATTAAGACATAGGATACTTTTCATCCCGGTAGTAGGTTCCCGTGGGATAATGTCCGACATACACGCGGGCAACAGCTAGTATATTAAGACATAGGATACTTTTCATCCCGGTAGAAGGTTCCCGTGGGATAATTTCCGACATACACGCGGGCGAAGCCGCGCGCAACAGCTAGTATATTAAGACATAGGATACTTTTCATCCCGGTAGAAGGTTCCCGTGGGATAATTTCCGACATACACGCGGGCGAAGCCGCGGGCAACAGCTAGTATATCAAGACATAGGATACTTTTCATCCCGGTAGAAGGTTCCCGTGGGATAACTTCCGACATTCACGCGGGTGAAGCCGCGGGCAACAGCTAGTATATTAAGACATAGGATACTTTTCATCCCGGTAGAAGGTTCCCGTGGGATAATTTCCGACATGCACGCGGGCAACAGCTAGTATATTAAGACAGGATACTTTTCATCCCGGTAGAAGGTTCCCGTGGGATAATTTCCGACATACACGCGGGCGAAGCCGCGGGCAACAGCTAGTGTATTAAGACATAGGATACTTTTCATCCCGGTAGAAGGTTCCCGTGGGATAATTTCCGACATACACGCGGGCGAAGCCGCGGGCAACAGCTAGTATATTAAGACATAGGATACTTTTCATCCCGGTAGAAGGTTCCCGTGGGATAATTTCCGACATACATGCGGGCAACAGCTAGTATATTAAGACATAGGATACTTTTCATCCCGGTAGAAGATTCCCGTGGGATAATTTCCGACATACACGCGGGCGAAGCCGCGGGCAACAGCTAGTATATTAAGACATAGGATACTTTTCATCCCGGTAGAAGGTTCCCGTGGGATAATTTCCGACATACACGCGGGTGAAGCCGCGGGCAACAGCTAGTATATTAAGACATAGGATACTTTTCATCCCGGTAGAAGGTTCCCGTGGGATAATTTCCGACATACACGCGGGTGAAGCCGCGGGCAACAGCTAGTATATTAAGATATAGGATACTTTTCATCCCGGTAGAAGGTTCCCGTGGGATAACTTCCGACATACACGCGGGCAACAGCTAGTATATTAAGACATAGGATACTTTTCACCCCGGTAGAAGGATCCCGTGGGTTAATTTCCGACATACACGCGGGCGAAGCCGCGGGCAACAGCTAGTATATTAAGACATAGGATACTTTTCATCCCGGTAGAAGGTTCCCGTGGGATAATTTCCGACATACACGCGGGCAACAGCTAGTATATTAAGACATAGGATACTTTTCATCCCGGTAGAAGGTTCCCGTGGGATAATTTCCGACATACACGCCGGCAACAGCTAGTATATTAAGACATAGGATACTTTTCATCCCGGTAGAAGGTTCCCGTGGGATAATTTCCGACATACACGCGGGCAACAGCCAGTATATTAAGACATAGGATACTTTTCATCCCGGTAGAAGGTTCCCGTGGGATAATTTCCGACATACACGCGGGTGAAGCCGCGGGCAACAGCTAGTATATTAAGACATAGGAAACTTTTCATCCCGGTAGAAGGTTCCCGTGGGATAATTTCCGACATTCACGCGGGCGAAGCCGCTGGCAACAGCTAGTATATTAAGACAAAGGATACTTTTCATCCCGGTAGAAGGTTCCCGTGGGATAATTTCCGACATACACGCGGGTGAAGCCGCGGGCAACAGCTAGTATATTAAGACATAGGATACTTTTCATCCCGGTAGAAGGTTCCCGTGGGATAATTTCCGACATACACGCGGGCAACAGCTAGTATATTAAGACATAGGATACTTTCATCCCGGTAGAAGGTTCCCGTGGGATAATTTCCGACATGCACGCGGGCAACAGCTAGTATATTAAGACAAAGGATACTTTTCATCCCGGTAGAAGGTTCCCGTGGGATAATTTTCGACATACACGCGGGCGAAGCCGCGGGCAACAGCTAGTATATTAAGACATAGGATACTTTTCATCCCGGTAGAAGGTTCCCGTGGGATAATTTCCGACATACACGCGGGCGAAGCCGCGGGCAACAGCTAGTATATTAAGACATAGGATACTGTTCATCCCGGTAGAAGGTTCCCGTGGGATAATTTCCGACATACACGCGGGCAACAGCTAGTATATTAAGACATAGGATACTTTTCATCCCGGTAGAAGGTTCCCGTGGGATAATTTCCGACATACACGCGGGCAACAGCTAGTATATTAAGACATAGGATACTTTTCATCCCGGTAGTAGGTTCCCGTGGGATAATGTCCGACATACACGCGGGCAACAGCTAGTATATTAAGACATAGGATACTTTTCATCCCGGTAGAAGGTTCCCGTGGGATAATTTCCGACATACACGCGGGCGAAGCCGCGGGCAACAGCTAGTATATTAAGACATAGGATACTTTTCATCCCGGTAGAAGGTTCCCGTGGGATAATTTCCGACATACACGCGGGCGAAGCCGCGGGCAACAGCTAGTATATTAAGACATAGGATACTTTTCATCCCGGTAGAAGGTTCCCGTGGGATAACTTCCGACATTCACGCGGGTGAAGCCGCGGGCAACAGCTAGTATATTAAGACATAGGATACTTTTCATCCCGGTAGAAGGTTCCCGTGGGATAATTTCCGACATGCACGCGGGCAACAGCTAGTATATTAAGACAGGATACTTTTCATCCCGGTAGAAGGTTCCCGTGGGATAATTTCCGACATACACGCGGGCGAAGCCGCGGGCAACAGCTAGTATATTAAGACATAGGATACTTTTCATCCCGGTAGAAGGTTCCCGTGGGATAATTTCCGACATACACGCGGGCAACAGCTAGTATATTAAGACATAGGATACTTTTCATCCCGGTAGAAGGTTCCCGTGGGATAACTTCCGACATACACGCGGGCAACAGCTAGTATATTAAGACATAGGATACTTTTCATCCCGGTAGAAGGTTCCCGTGGGATAATTTCCGACATACACGCGGGCAACAGCTAGTATATTAAGACATAGGATACTTTTCATCCCGGTAGAAGGTTCCCGTGGAATAATTTCCGACATACACGCGGGCGAAGCCGCGGGCAACAGCTAGTATATTAAGACATAGGATACTTTTCATCCCGGTAGAAGGTTCCCGTGGGATAATTTCCGACATACACGCGGGCAACAGCTAGTATATTAAGACATAGGATACTTTTCATCCCGGTAGAAGGTTCCCGTGGGATAATTTCCGACATACACGCGGGCAACAGCTAGTATATTAAGACATAGGATACTTTTCATCCCGGTAGAAGGTTCCCGTGGGATAATTTCCGACATACACGCGGGCGAAGCCGCGGGCAACAGCTAGTATATTAAGACATAGGAAACTTTTCATCCCGGTAGAAGATTCCCGTGGGATAATTTCCGACATACACGCGGGCGAAGCCGCGGGCAACAGCTAGTATATTAAGACATAGGATACTTTTCATCCCGGTAGAAGGTTCCCGTGGGATAATTTCCGACATACACGCGGGCAACAGCTAGTATATTAAGACATAGGATACTTTTCATCCCGGTAGAAGGTTCCCGTGGAATAATTTCCGACATACACGCGGGCGAAGCCGCGGGCAACAGCTAGTATATTAAGACATAGGATACTTTTCATCCCGGTAGAAGGTTCCCGTGGGATAATTTCCGACATACACGCGGGCAACAGCTAGTATATTAAGACATAGGATACTTTTCATCCCGGTAGAAGGTTCCCGTGGGATAATTTCCGACATACACGCGGGCAACAGCTAGTATATTAAGACATAGGATACTTTTCATCCCGGTAGAAGGTTCCCGTGGGATAATTTCCGACATACACGCGGGCGAAGCCGCGGGCAACAGCTAGTATATTAAGACATAGGAAACTTTTCATCCCGGTAGAAGATTCCCGTGGGATAATTTCCGACATACACGCGGGCGAAGCCGCGGGCAACAGCTAGTATATTAAGACATAGGATACTTTTCATCCCGGTAGAAGGTTCCCGTGGGATAATTTCCGACATACACGCGGGTGAAGCCGCGGGCAACAGCTAGTATATTAAGACATAGGATACTTTTCATCCCGGTAGAAGGTTCCCGTGGGATAATTTCCGACATACACGCGGGTGAAGCCGCGGGCAACAGCTAGTATATTAAGATATAGGATACTTTTCATCCCGGTAGAAGGTTCCCGTGGGATAACTTCCGACATACACGCGGGCAACAGCTAGTATATTAAGACATAGGATACTTTTCACCCCGGTAGAAGGATCCCGTGGGTTAATTTCCGACATACACGCGGGCGAAGCCGCGGGCAACAGCTAGTATATTAAGACATAGGATACTTTTCATCCCGGTAGAAGGTTCCCGTGGGATAATTTCCGACATACACGCGGGCAACAGCTAGTATATTAAGACATAGGATACTTTTCATCCCGGTAGAAGGTTCCCGTGGGATAATTTCCGACATACACGCGGGCAACAGCTAGTATATTAAGACATAGGATACTTTTCATCCCGGTAGAAGGTTCCCGTGGGATAATTTCCGACATACACGCGGGCAACAGCCAGTATATTAAGACATAGGATACTTTTCATCCCGGTAGAAGGTTCCCGTGGGATAATTTCCGACATACACGCGGGTGAAGCCGCGGGCAACAGCTAGTATATTAAGACATAGGAAACTTTTCATCCCGGTAGAAGGTTCCCGTGGGATAATTTCCGACATTCACGCGGGCGAAGCCGCTGGCAACAGCTAGTATATTAAGACATAGAATACTTTTCATCCCGGTAGAAGGTTCCCGTGGGATAATTTCCGACATACACGCGGGTGAAGCCGCGGGCAACAGCTAGTATATTAAGACATAGGATACTTTTCATCCCGGTAGAAGGTTCCCGTGGGATAATTTCCGACATACACGCGGGCAACAGCTAGTATATTAAGACATAGGATACTTTCATCCCGGTAGAAGGTTCCCGTGGGATAATTTCCGACATGCACGCGGGCAACAGCTAGTATATTAAGACAAAGGATACTTTTCATCCCGGTAGAAGGTTCCCGTGGGATAATTTCCGACATACACGCGGGCGAAGCCGCGGGCAACAGCTAGTATATTAAGACATAGGATACTTTTCATCCCGGTAGAAGGTTCCCGTGGGATAATTTCCGACATACACGCGGGCGAAGCCGCGGGCAACAGCTAGTATATTAAGACATAGGATACTGTTCATCCCGGTAGAAGGTTCCCGTGGGATAATTTCCGACATACACGCGGGCAACAGCTAGTATATTAAGACATAGGATACTTTTCATCCCGGTAGAAGGTTCCCGTGGGATAATTTCCGACATACACGCGGGCAACAGCTAGTATATTAAGACATAGGATACTTTTCATCCCGGTAGTAGGTTCCCGTGGGATAATGTCCGACATACACGCGGGCAACAGCTAGTATATTAAGACATAGGATACTTTTCATCCCGGTAGAAGGTTCCCGTGGGATAATTTCCGACATACACGCGGGCGAAGCCGCGCGCAACAGCTAGTATATTAAGACATAGGATACTTTTCATCCCGGTAGAAGGTTCCCGTGGGATAATTTCCGACATACACGCGGGCGAAGCCGCGGGCAACAGCTAGTATATCAAGACATAGGATACTTTTCATCCCGGTAGAAGGTTCCCGTGGGATAACTTCCGACATTCACGCGGGTGAAGCCGCGGGCAACAGCTAGTATATTAAGACATAGGATACTTTTCATCCCGGTAGAAGGTTCCCGTGGGATAATTTCCGACATGCACGCGGGCAACAGCTAGTATATTAAGACAGGATACTTTTCATCCCGGTAGAAGGTTCCCGTGGGATAATTTCCGACATACACGCGGGCGAAGCCGCGGGCAACAGCTAGTGTATTAAGACATAGGATACTTTTCATCCCGGTAGAAGGTTCCCGTGGGATAATTTCCGACATACACGCGGGCGAAGCCGCGGGCAACAGCTAGTATATTAAGACATAGGATACTTTTCATCCCGGTAGAAGGTTCCCGTGGGATAACTTCCGACATACACGCGGGCAACAGCTAGTATATTAAGACATAGGATACTTTTCATCCCGGTAGAAGGTTCCCGTGGGATAATTTCCGACATACACGCGGGCAACAGCTAGTATATTAAGACATAGGATACTTTTCATCCCGGTAGAAGGTTCCCGTGGAATAATTTCCGACATACACGCGGGCGAAGCCGCGGGCAACAGCTAGTATATTAAGACAAAGGATACTTTTCATCCCGGTAGAAGGTTCCCGTGGGATAATTTCCGACATACACGCGGGCAACAGCTAGTATATTAAGACATAGGATACTTTTCATCCCGGTAGAAGGTTCCCGTGGGATAATTTCCGACATACACGCGGGCAACAGCCAGTATATTAAGACATAGGATACTTTTCATCCCGGTAGAAGGTTCCCTTGGGATAATTTCCGACATACACGCGGGTGAAGCCGCGGGCAACAGCTAGTATATTAAGACATAGGAAACTTTTCATCCCGGTAGAAGGTTCCCGTGGGATAATTTCCGACATACACGCGGGCGAAGCCGCTGGCAACAGCTAGTATATTAAGACATAGAATACTTTTCATCCCGGTAGAAGGTTCCCGTGGGATAATTTCCGACATACACGCGGGTGAAGCCGCGGGCAACAGCTAGTATATTAAGACATAGGATACTTTTCATCCCGGTAGAAGGTTCCCGTGGGATAATTTCCGACATACACGCGGGCAACAGCTAGTATATTAAGACATAGGATACTTTCATCCCGGTAGAAGGTTCCCGTGGGATAATTTCCGACATGCACGCGGGCAACAGCTAGTATATTAAGACAAAGGATACTTTTCATCCCGGTAGAAGGTTCCCGTGGGATAATTTCCGACATACACGCGGGCGAAGCCGCGGGCAACAGCTAGTATATTAAGACATAGGATACTTTTCATCCCGGTAGAAGGTTCCCGTGGGATAATTTCCGACATACACGCGGGCGAAGCCGCGGGCAACAGCTAGTATATTAAGACATAGGATACTGTTCATCCCGGTAGAAGGTTCCCGTGGGATAATTTCCGACATACACGCGGGCAACAGCTAGTATATTAAGACATAGGATACTTTTCATCCCGGTAGAAGGTTTCCGTGGGATAATTTCCGACATACACGCGGGCAACAGCTAGTATATTAAGACATAGGATACTTTTCATCCCGGTAGTAGGTTCCCGTGGGATAATGTCCGACATACACGCGGGCAACAGCTAGTATATTAAGACATATGTAGGGTCGTAAGTACTTGCCTACTCCTACGCTACACGGGAATCTAACCCGTATAGCTGTGTAGATACGAAGCAATTTAGCGGAACAAGCAGAAGAATGGGTGAGTGCGAAAGATGAAGAATGTAGAATGAAGCAAGGAAGACGAAATGAATAATTATTATTTAGCGACGGAACAATATATTTAAAGGAACAAAATTACAAAAGTATGGATAAGGGTAAGTTATTAAGCAAGGTAAGCGCGACGCGGCCGACTTCGAGGCTAGCTCAGAGCGACTGTCCCGGTTGCGGCGCTTGAGTGCGGCACAGGTAGGTGGCTCGCTAATGACCTGACGTCAGCACGAACAAAAGATCGTATGATCTGTCTGTGTGGCCCAAAGTTCATAAGCGGAGCGTTCCCGCTGGTCGTGAGGCGTAGACACGCCACAAGTTCCCCCCGGCCAGACCGTTGCTCACGGTCGATAGAAATCGGGGAATCTTACTCGCCGCCCGCTTTTTGTCTTTCTCTCCTCGCTTGTAGTAGTGGTGGCGGTAGTGGTTGATGACGACGTATTTGTTGGCTCTTCATTTGGAACTTTGTTGTCCTCTCGCATCATGTAGGCCGGCTTGAGTCGATCGATGGAAACATTGTTGGGCTTCCCTTGCATCTCGATCGTGAAGTATTTTGCGTGCCTCTGTAGAACCTTGTAGGGGCCTGCATATGGTGGTTCCAGTGAGCTGCGAACGTAGTCTCTGCGTAGGAAGACGTGCGAGGATGAGTGCAGGTCGCGCGGCACGTAGAATGGCGATGTAGAATGCCACGAAGTAGGTCTTGGAGTCAGCCTTGCCATGTGTTGACGCAACCGGGTTGCGTACTGGGTGACGTCAGCCGCTGTATAGTCTTCCTTTGATGATAGGAACTGGCCTGGAAGATGAAGTTGCTCCCCGTAGACGAGCTCGGCTGGCGTAGCTTGGATGTCTTCCTTCCAAGAGTTACGCATGCCAAGGAGTACCAGTGGAAGCGCTTCAGTCCACTGCGAAGACGTGTGGCACATGATGGCGGCCTTCAGCTGCCGATGCAGCCGTTCCACTAAGCCGTTGGCTGCAGGGTGGTAGGCAGTGGTGCGGAAGTGGTGTGCGCCTACCAAGGCTGTGAGCGCTTTGAAGAGGTGACTCTCGAACTGGCGACCACGGTCAGTAGTCACCCGTGCAGGACAGCCGAACCTGGCTATCCAGCCAGACACCAGAGCAGCTGCGCAGGTCTCCGCCGTGATGTCTTTCAAGGGGTACGCCTCAGGCCATCGCGTAAACCTGTCAATGACGGTGAGGCAGTATCTGTAATCAGACGAAGGGTTTAAGGGCCCTATGATGTCGAGGTGAATATGAGAGAAACGAGAGGAAGGGGTAAGGTAAGTGGAAAGAGGAGATTTGGTGTGGCGAGTTACTTTGCACGCCTGGCAATGTAGACATTGCCTTGCCCACTCTCTACAGTCCTTACGTATCCCTGGCCACACAAAGTGTTGTGTCACCAGTCGCACTGTAGCAGATATCCCAGGATGATGTAAGTTATGCAGAGAGTTGAATGCCTCCTTCCGTAGTGTCGGCGTTATGTAGGGGCGAGGCTGTTGCGTGGAGGTGTCGCAGTACATGGGTAAGTTTGTGCTGCCGGTGATCTTCTTTAATTTCAGAGCGGTACCATGGAGCAGCAGGCCTTGCAGTTCTGGATCCTCGTCCTGAAGTTTTGCAAGGTTCTCGTAGTCTATGGCAGCAGATACCTCCTCCACGCGCGATAGTGCATCAGCAACAACGTTGTCGCTACCTGGTAAGTGCCTTATATCCGTTGTGAACTGCCCGATGTAGTCTAGATATCGAAACTGTCTTGGAGATAGGCTCTCTCTATTCAGTTTGAAGGCGAATACGAGTGGCTTGTGATCCGTGTACACCGTAAACGTTCTGGCCTCAACCATGTGCCGGAAGTATTTGATAGCCTCGTATACTGCCAGTAGTTCTCGGTCATACGGGCTGTACTTCCTCTGAGCATCACTAAGTTTATGAGAGTAAAAAGCTAGAGGTTGCCAGTTCTCACCTTTGCGTTGCTGAAGAACTGCGCCTGTCGCGGTATTTGATGCATCCGTCATAATTGCTAGCTCCGCCGATATGTCTGGGTGAGCAAGGAGTGTTGCCTTAGACAGCGAGGACTTGCAGTCATCGAAAGCCTTCAGCAGTTCTGTCGTCATATGTACCGGATGGGATCCTTTTACCTTGGGACCAGCAAGGACGGCGTGTAGTGGTGCTTGAAGATGGGCTGCGTTTGGGACAAATCGACGATAGAAATTTATCATTCCCAAGAATCGTCGTAGCTCCTTGACTGTCTTCGGCTTCGGGAATTCCTGGATCGCCTGAACCTTAGATTGTAATGGTTTCGTACCTTCAGCTGACACGCTATAGCCTAGGAAGACGACCTCGGGTTGCCCTATCTTGCACTTAGCTGCGTTGACGACGATACCGTATTGCTTCAGACGGTCAAATAGCAGTCGTAGGTGGACCTTATGCTGTTCTGGTGATGCTGAATAAATGAGAATGTCATCAATAAATCCGTAGCAGAAATCTAGGCCAAGTAGGACTTCGTCGATGAACCTTTGGAAGGTTTGAGCAGCGTTCCTCAAACCAAAGGTCATGAAGGGAAACTCGTATAAACCAAAAGGTGTGGTTATTGCGGTCTTCTGTATATCCTCTGGGTTTACAGCTAGTTGGTTATATGCCTTTACTAGGTCTATAGTTGAGAAGACAGTACAGCCTGCTAGTTGGTGAGAGAAGTCTTGAATATGACGAACTGGGTACCTGTCGGGTATAGTTCGTGAGTTGAGTGCCCTGTAGTCGCCGCATGGTCTCCATCCGTCATCCTTCTTCTTCACCAGGTGCAGTGGCGCAGACCAAGCACTCTCCGAGCGCCGTGCTACGCCGCTTGCAAGCATTTCCTCGAACTCTTTCTTAGCTGCCTGCAATCGAGAAGGGTCAAGGCGTCTGGGCTTACATGCTACCGGTGGGCCTGGCGTCGTCCTAATGTAGTGCAGTGTATTGTGCTTTCCCGGTAGCTGTCTGCCTGGAGGTCGCGTAATTTCCGGATATTCGCGCAGAATCTGATGGTAGTCCGTGTCTCCTACTACCGCCTTTACTGATGCGATGTCAACAGAGTTGCAGTGTGCAGCAGAGACAGAAAGGGACGTGAGGTTGTCGATCAGGCGTTGATTCCTGCAATCTACCAACAGATTATAAAAGCTGAGGAAGTCCACACCGATAATTGCTTTCGACACATCTGCAATTGTAAAGCTCCAGCTGTAGCTCCTCCTGAGTCCTAAATCCAATTGCAGCTGTAGGGGACTGTATGTGTGGATTACCGTATTGTTGGCAGCTATCAGATCATACTTGGATTGTATGCAGGGCGTCTTGACCGCAGATCGGGGAAAAACGCACAAGTCTGAGCCTGTGTCTACTAGAAACTGCACTTTTGACGTCCGATCGGTAATAAACAAACGGCCTGAAGAAGTGGTGGGGCAGTCGTTGGCCGCTACTTGCGACCGCCCTTCTTGTTTTCCGACTCGAACGTACAGGGCTGCTTGCATTTTCGCGCCCTATCTCCATAGTTGTAGTGGTAAAAACAGTGCGGGTGATTCTGTGGTGGCTGTGGTCTATGGCTAGAGCGGTCATACCTTCGATGGTTGCTGCGTGGGCGTGAGCGTGAGCGGTTTCTCCCTCTGCTATTGAGCTGCGCAGTGAGCGAAGCTACCTGTCTCGTAAGCTCACTCACCTGCGCTGCCAGGTCCGTGGAAGCAGCGCTTGAGGATGCGGAAGTGCTCGCAACCTGTGGTGTCATCGGGGCGATTTCGTGCACCCTATCCGCTATCTCCGCTAGCCGCTCGACCTGTAAGTCAGAAATTTGTGAGGCGATGACTGTCTGTATATTTTGGGGCAGTCGGCTAGTCCATATGCTTTTGACAAAATCTGTGGCACCTGATGGTCCAACTAAGCCTTGGAGGTGTCGCAAGAATTGAGATGGCTTCCTATCACCTAACTCCTCATGGACTAGTAGCTGCTTAATGCGCTTTTCTTGAGACGCTGACAATCGATTTATTAGTTCGTTTTTCAGTTTTTCGAACTTGTTTGTCTCTGGAGGGTAGGTTATAATATCTTTGACCTCTATGGCATATTTGGATTCAAGTTGAGAGGTCGCAAAATAAAATTTAGTTGTGTCACTGGTGATTCGAGACAAAATAAATTGGCCTTCAAGCTGTGCGAACCATAACGCTGGCTCTTCCGGGCAAAATGGTGGACAACGCAACGGTAGACCAACCCTCGACACTTCTCCGGAGACAGTGCCCGTAGCCTCTTAAGCATCTGCATAATTTTCCGAGTCAGACATGTTTGGCACGTAGCAAAAATAAAAAAAATCAAATCGCTCACCGCTTATGACTTGTACCAAAGTCGAAATATTCGTTTACCCTCAGAATGTTTCGGATGTGAAAATACACTTCTCCACCAGAATCACGCTCCTCTTGATTCACCGACACTGTTGGCTTCCTGCTACTGCCCTCGGGACTTCTAAGAGCGCGGGTGTCACCTGGTTCCACTGCTGTCCTGGACTCCTGGTCTGCTGGACACCTAGACTTCTGGGCTTCCGGGCTTCTGGGCTTCTGGACTTCTGGACTCCTGGTGTCTTGAGTAACGCGGTAGTCGGGGGTCACCAATGTAGGGTCGTAAGTACTTGCCTACTCCTACGCTACACGGGAATCTAACCCGTATAGCTGTGTAGATACGAAGCAATTTAGCGGAACAAGCAGAAGAATGGGTGAGTGCGAAAGATGAAGAATGTAGAATGAAGCAAGGAAGACGAAATGAATAATTATTATTTAGCGACGGAACAATATATTTAAAGGAACAAAATTACAAAAGTATGGATAAGGGTAAGTTATTAAGCAAGGTAAGCGCGACGCGACCGACTTCGAGGCTAGCTCAGAGCGACTGTCCCGGTTGCGGCGCTTGAGTGCGGCACAGGTAGGTGGCTCGCTAATGACCTGACGTCAGCACGAACAAAAGATCGTATGATCTGTCTGTGTGGCCCAAAGTTCATAAGCGGAGCGTTTCCGCTGGTCGTGAGGCGTAGACACGCCACACATAGGATACTTTTCATCCCGGTAGATTGTTCCCGTGGGATAATTTCCGACATACACGCGGGCGAAGCCGCGGGCAACAGCTAGTATATTAAGACATAGGATACTTTTCATCCCGGTAGAAGGTTCCCGTGGGATAATTTCCGACATACACGCGGGCGAAGCCGCGGGCAACAGCTAGTATATTAAGACATAGGATACTTTTCATCCCGGTAGAAGGTTCCCGTGGGATAACTTCCGACATTCACGCGGGTGAAGCCGCGGGCAACAGCTAGTATATTAAGACATAGGATACTTTTCATACCGGTAGAAGGTTCCCGTGGGATAATATCCGACATGCACGCGGGCAACAGCTAGTATATTAAGACATAGGATACTTTTCATCCCGGTAGAAGGTTCCCGTGGGATAATTTCCGACATACACGCGGGCGAAGCCGCGGGCAACAGCTAGTATATTAAGACATAGAATACTTTTCATCCCGGTAGAAGGTTCCCAAGGGATAATTTCCGACATACACGCGGGCGAAGCCGCGGGCAACAGCTAGTATATTAAGACATAGGATACTTTTCATCCCGGTAGAAGGTTCCCGTGGGATAACTTCCGACATACACGCGGGCAACAGCTAGTATATTAAGACATAGGATACTTTTCATCCCGGTAGAAGGTTCCCGTGGGATAATTTCCGACATACACGCGGGCAACAGCTAGTATATTAAGACATAGGATACTTTTCATCCCGGTAGAAGGTTCCCGTGGAATAATTTCCGACATACACGCGGGCGAAGCCGCGGGCAACAGCTAGTATATTAAGACATAGGATACTTTTCATCCCGGTAGAAGGTTCCCGTGGGATAATTTCCGACATTCACGCGGGTGAAGCCGCGGGCAACAGCTAGTATATTAAGACATAGGATACTTTTCATACCGGTAGAAGGTTCCCGTGGGATAATTTCCGACATGCACGCGGGCAACAGCTAGTATATTAAGACATAGGATACTTTTCATCCCGGTAGAAGGTTCCCGTGGGATAATTTCCGACATACACGCGGGCGAAGCCGCGGGCAACAGCTAGTATATTAAGACATAGAATACTTTTCATCCCGGTAGAAGGTTCCCAAGGGATAATTTCCGACATACACGCGGGCGAAGCCGCGGGCAACAGCTAGTATATTAAGACATAGGATACTTTTCATCCCGGTAGAAGGTTCCCGTGGGATAACTTCCGACATACACGCGGGCAACAGCTAGTATATTAAGACATAGGATACTTTTCATCCCGGTAGAAGGTTCCCGTGGGATAATTTCCGACATACACGCGGGCAACAGCTAGTATATTAAGACATAGGATACTTTTCATCCCGGTAGAAGGTTCCCGTGGAATAATTTCCGACATACACGCGGGCGAAGCCGCGTACAACAGCTAGTATATTAAGACATAGGATACTTTTCATCCCGGTAGAAGGTTCCCGTGGGATAATTTCCGACATACACGCGGGCAACAGCTAGTATATTAAGACATAGGATACTTTTCATCCCGGTAGAAGGTTCCCGTGGGATAATTTCCGACATACACGCGGGCAACAGCTAGTATATTAAGACATAGGATACTTTTCATCCCGGTAGAAGGTTCCCGTGGGATAATTTCCGACATACACGCGGGCGAAGCCGCGGGCAACAGCTAGTATATTAAGACATAGGATACTTTTCATCCCGGTAGAAGGTTCCCGTGGGATAATTTCCGACATACACGCGGGTGAAGCCGCGGGCAACAGCTAGTATATTAAGACAGAGGATACTTTTCATCCCGGTAGAAGGTTCCCGTGGGATAATTTCCGACATACACGCGGGTGAAGCCGCGGGCAACAGCTAGTATATTAAGACATAGGATACTTTTCATCCCGGTAGAAGGTTCCCGTGGGATAACTTCCGACATACACGCGGGCAACAGCTAGTATATTAAGACATAGCATACTTTTCATCCCGGTAGAAGGTTCCCGTGGGATAATTTCCGACATACACGCTGGTGAAGCCGCGGGCAACAGCTAGTATATTAAGACAGAGGATACTTTTCATCCCGGTTGAAGGTTCCCGTGGGATAATTTCCGACATACACGCGGGCGAAGCCGCGGGCAACAGCTAGTATATTAAGACATAGGATACTTTTCATCCCGGTGGAAGGTTCCCGTGGGATAATTTCCGACATACACGCGGGCAACAGCTAGTATATTAAGACATAGGATACTTTTCATCCCGGTAGAAGGTTCCCGTGGGATAAATTCCGACATACACGCGGGCAACAGCTAGTATATTAAGACAAATGATACTTTTCATCCCGGTAGAAGGTTCCCGTGGGATAATTTCCGACATACACGCGGGTGAAGCCGCGGGCAACAGCTAGTATATTAAGACAGAGGATACTTTTCATCCCGGTAGAAGGTTCCCGTGGGATAATTTCCGACATACACGCGGGTGAAGCCGCGGGCAACAGCTAGTATATTAAGACAGAGGATACTTTTCATCCCGGTAGAAGGTTCCTGTGGGATAATTTCCGACATACACGCGGGCGAAGCCGCGGGCAACAGCTAGTATATTAAGACATAGGATACTTTTCATCCCGGTAGAAGGTTCCCGTGGGATAATTTCCGACATACACGCGGGCAACAGCTAGTATATTAAGACATAGGATACTTTTCATCCCGGTAGAAGGTTCCCGTGGGATAATTTCCGACATACACGCGGGCAACAGCTAGTATATTAAGACGTAAGATACTTTTCATCCCGGTAGAAGGTTCGTGTGGGTTAATTTCCGACATACATGCGGGCGAAGCCGCGGGCAACAGCTAGTATATTAAGACATAGGATACTTTTCATCCCGGTGGAAGGTTCCCGTGGGATAATTTTCGACATACACGCGGGAAACAGCTAGTATATTAAGACATAGGATACTTTTCATCCCGGTAGAAGGTTCCCGTGGGATAATTTCCGACATACACGCGGGCAACAGGTAGTATATTAAGACATAGGATACTTTTCATCCCGGTAGAAGGTTCCCGTGGGATAATTTCCGACATACACGCGGGCAACAGCTAGTATATTAAGACATAGGATACTTTTCATCCAAGTAGAAGGTTCCCGTGGGATAATTTCCGACATACACGCGGGCAACAGCTAGTATATTAAGACAAAGGATACTTTTCATCCCGGTAGAAGGTTTCCGTGGGATAATTTCCGACATACACGCGGGCGAAGCCGCGGGCAACAGCTAGTATATTAAGACATAGGATACTTTTCATCCCGGTAGAAGGTTCCCGTGGGATAACTTCCGACATACACGCGGGCAACAGCTAGTATATTAAGACATAGGATACTTTTCATCCCGGTAGAAAAATGTTCCCGTGGGATAATTTCCGACATACACGCGGGCGAAGCCGCTGGCAACAGCTAGTATATTAAGACATAGGATACTTTTCATCTCGGTAGAAGGTTCCCGTGGGATAATTTCCGACATACACGCGGGCGAAGCCGCGGGCAACAGCTAGTATATTAAGACATAGGATACTTTTCATCCCGGTAGAAGGTTCCCGTGGGATAACTTCCGACATACACGCGGGCAACAGCTAGTATATTAAGACATAGGATACTTTTCATCCCGGTAGAAAAATGTTCCCGTGGGATAATTTCCGACATACACGCGGGCGAAGCCGCTGGCAACAGCTAGTATATTAAGACATAGGATACTTTTCATCCCGGTAGAAAAATGTTCCCGTGGGATAATTTCCGACATACACGCGGGCGAAGCCGCTGGCAACAGCTAGTATATTAAGACATAGGATACTTTTCATCTCGGTAGAAGTTTCCCGTGGGATAATTTCCGACAAACACGCGGGCGAAGCCGCGGGCAACAGCTAGTATATTAAGACATAGGATACTTTTCATCCCGGTAGAAGGTTCCCGTGGGATAATTTCCGACATACACGCGGGCGAAGCCGCGGGCAACAGCTAGTATATTAAGACATAGGATACTTTTCATCCCGGTAGAAGGTTCCCGTGGGATAACTTCCGACATACACGCGGGCAACAGCTAGTATATTAAGACATAGGATACTTTTCATCCCGGTAGAAGGTTCCCGTGGGATAATTTCCGACATGCACGCGGGCAACAGCTAGTATATTAAGACATAGGATACTTTTCATCCCGGTAGAAGGTTCCCGTGGGATAATTTCCGACATACACGCGGGCGAAGCCGCGGGCAACAGCTAGTATATTAAGACATAGGATACTTTTCATCCCGGTAGAAGGTTCCCGTGGGATAACTTCCGACATACACGCGGGCAACAGCTAGTATATTAAGACATAGGATACTTTTCATCCCGTTAGAAGGTTCCCGTGGGATAATTTCCGACATACACGCGGGCAACAGCTAGTATATTAAGACATAGGATACTTTTCATCTCGGTAGAAGGTTCCCGTGGGATAATTTCCGACATACACGCGGGCGAAGCCGCGGGCAACAGCTAGTATATTAAGACATAGGATACTTTTCATCCCGGTCGAAGGTTCCCGTGGGATAATTTCCGACATACACGCGGGTGAAGCCGCGGGCAACAGCTAGTATATTAAGACATAGGATACTTTTCATCCCGGTAGAAGGTTCCCGTGGGATAACTTCCGACATACACGCGGGCAACAGCTAGTATATTAAGACATAGGATACTTTTCATCCCGGTAGAAGGTTCCCGTGGGATAACTTCCGACATACACGCGGGCAACAGCTAGTATATTAAGACATAGGATACTTTTCATCCCGGTAGAAGGTTCCCTTGGGATAATTTCCGACATACACGCGGGCAAAGCCGCGGGCAACAGCTAGTATATTAAGACATAGGATACTTTTCATCCCGGTAGAAGTTTCCCGTGGGATAATTTCCGACATACACGCGGGCGAAGCCGCGGGCAACAGCTAGTATATTAAGACATAGGATACTTTTCATCCCGGTAGAAGGTTCCCGTGGGATAATTTCCGACATACACGCGGGCGAAGCCGCGGGCAACAGCTAGTATATTAAGGCATAGGATACTTTTCATCCCGGTAGAAGGTTCCCGTGGGATAATTTCCGACATACACGCGGG
Source organism: Dicycla oo (assembly GCA_948252095.1). Taxonomy (NCBI): domain Eukaryota; kingdom Metazoa; phylum Arthropoda; class Insecta; order Lepidoptera; family Noctuidae; genus Dicycla; species Dicycla oo. The sequence continues at coordinate 22,024,423 of OX411711.1, forward strand.
CAACAGCTAGTATATTAAGACATAGGATACTTTTCATCCCGGTAGAAGGTTCCCGTGGGATAATTTCCGACATACACGCGGGCAACAGCTAGTATATTAAGACATAGGATACTTTTCATCCCGGTAGAAGGTTCCCGTGGGATAATTTCCGAAATACACGCGGGCGAAGCCGCGGGCAACAGCTAGTATATTAAGACATAGGATACTTTTCATCCCGGTAGAAGGTTCCCGTGGGATAATTTCCGACACACACGCGGGCAACAGCTAGTATATTAAGACAAAGGATACTTTTCATCCCGGTAGAAGGTTCCCGTGGGATAATTTCCGACATACACGCGGGCAACAGCTAGTATATTAAGACATAGGATACTTTTCATCCCGGTAGAAGGTTCCCGTGGGATAATTTCCGACATACACGCGGGCGAAGCCGCGGGCAACAGCTAGTATATTAAGACATAGGATACTTTTTATCCCGGTAGAAGGTTCCCGTGGGATAATTTCCGACATACACGCGGGCAACAGCTAGTATATTAAGACATAGGATACTTTTCATCCCGGTAGAAGGTTCCCGTGGGATAATTTCCGACATACACGCGGGCAACAGCTAGTATATTAAGACATAGGATACTTTTCATCCCGGTAGAAGGTTCCCGTGGGATAATTTCCGACATACACGCGGGCGAAGCCGCGGGCAACAGCTAGTATATTAAGACATAGGATACTTTTCATCCCGGTAGAAGGTTCCCGTGGGATAATTTCCGACACACACGCGGGCAACAGCTAGTATATTAAGACATAGGATACTTTTCATCCCGGTAGAAGGTTCCCGTGGGATAATTTCCGACATACACGCGGGCAACAGCTAGTATATTAAGACATAGGATACTTTTCATCCCGGTAGAAGGTTCCCGTGGGATAATTTCCGACATACACGCGGGTGCAGCCGCGGGCAACAGCTAGTATATTAAGACATAGGATACTTTTTATCCCGGTAGAAGGTTCCCGTGGGATAATTTCCGACATACACGCGGGCAACAGCTAGTATATTAAGACATAGGATACTTTTCATCCCGGTAGAAGGTTCCCGTGGGATAATTTCCGACATACACGCGGGCAACAGCTAGTATATTAAGACATAGGATACTTTTCATCCCGGTAGAAGGTTCCCGTGGGATAATTTCCGACATACACGCGGGCGAAGCCGCGGGCAACAGCTAGTATATTAAGACATAGGATACTTTTCATCCCGGTAGAAGGTTCCCGTGGGATAATTTCCGACATACACGCGGGCGAAGCCGCGGGCAACAGCTAGTATATTAAGACATAGGATACTTTTCATCCCGGTAGAAGGTTCCCGTGGGATAATTTCCGACATACACGCGGGTGAAGCCGCGGGCAACAGCTAGTATATTAAGACATAGGATACTTTTCATCCCGGTAGAAGGTTCCCGTGGGATAATTTCCGACATACACGCGGGTTAAGCCGCGGGCAACAGCTAGTATATTAATATATAGGATACTTTTCATCCCGGTAGAAGGTTCCCGTGGGATAACTTCCGACATACACGCGGGCAACAGCTAGTATATTAAGACATAGGATACTTTTCATCCCGGTAGAAGGTTCCCGTGGGATAATTTCCGACATACACGCGGGCAACAGCCAGTATATTAAGACATAGGATACTTTTCATCCCGGTAGAAGGTTCCCGTGGGATAATTTCCGACATACACGCGGGTGAAGTCGCGGGAAACAGCTAGTATATTACGACATAGGATACTTTTCATCCCGGTAGAAGGTTCCCGTGGGATAATTTCCGACATACACGCGGGCGAAGCCGCTGGCAACAGCTAGTATATTAAGACATAGGATACTTTTCATCCCGGTAGAAGGTTCCCGTGGGATAATTTCCGACATACACGCGGGTGAAGCCGCGGGCAACAGCTAGTATATTAAGACATAGGATACTTTTCATCTCGGTAGAAGGTTCCCGTGGGATAATTTCCGACATACACGCGGGCAACAGCTAGTATATTAAGACATAGGATACTTTTCATCCCGGTAGAAGGTTCCCGTGGGATAATTTCCGACATACACGCGGGCAACAGCTAGTATATTAAGACATAGGATACTTTTCATCCCGGTAGAAGGTTCCCGTGGGATAATTTCCGACATACACGCGGGTGAAGCCGCGGGCAACAGCTAGTATATTAAGACATAGGATACTTTTCATCCCGGTAGAAGGTTCCCGTGGGATAATTTCCGACATACACGCGGGCAACAGCTAGTATATTAAGACATAGGATACTTTTCATCCCGGTAGAAGGTTCCCGTGGGATAATTTCCGACATACACGCGGGCAACAGCTAGTATATTAAGACATAGGATACTTTTCATCCCGGTAGAAGGTTCCCGTGGGATAATTTCCGACATACACGCGGGTGAAGCCGCGGGCAACAGCTAGTATATTAAGACATAGGATACTTTTCATCCCGGTAGAAGGTTCCCGTGGGATAATTTCCGACATACACGCGGGCAACAGCTAGTATATTAAGACATAGGATACTTTCATCCCGGTAGAAGGTTCCCGTGGGATAATTTCCGACATGCACGCGGGCAACAGCTAGTATATTAAGACAAAGGATACTTTTCATCCCGGTAGAAGGTTCCCGTGGGATAATTTCCGACATACACGCGGGCGAAGCCGCGGGCAACAGCTAGTATATTAAGACATAGGATACTTTTCATCCCGGTAGAAGGTTCCCGTGGGATAATTTCCGACATACACGCGGGCGAAGCCGCGGGCAACAGCTAGTATATTAAGACATAGGATACTGTTCATCCCGGTAGAAGGTTCCCGTGGGATAATTTCCGACATACACGCGGGCAATAGCTAGTATATTAAGACATAGGATACTTTTCATCCCGGTAGAAGGTTCCCGTGGGATAATTTCCGACATACACGCGGGCAACAGCTAGTATATTAAGACATAGGATACTTTTCATCCCGGTAGAAGGTTCCCGTGGGATAATTTCCGACATACACGCGGGCGAAGCCGCGGGCAACAGCTAGTATATTAAGACATAGGATACTTTTCATCCCGGTAGAAGGTTCCCGTGGGATAATTTCCGACATACACGCGGGCAACAGCTAGTATATTAAGACATAGGATACTTTTCATCCCGGTAGAAGGTTCCCGTGGGATAATTTCCGACATACACGCGGGCAACAGCTAGTATATTAAGACATAGGATACTTTTCATCCCGGTAGAAGGTTCCCGTGGGATAATTTCCGACATACACGCGGGCGAAGCCGCGGGCAACAGCTAGTATATTAAGACATAGGATACTTTTCATCCCGGTAGAAGGTTCCCGTGGGATAATTTCCGACATACACGCGGGCAACAGCTAGTATATTAAGACATAGGATACTTTTCATCCCGGTAGAAGGTTCCCGTGGGATAATTTCCGACATACACGCGGGCAACAGCTAGTATATTAAGACATAGGATACTTTTCATCCCGGTAGAAGGTTCCCGTGGGATAATTTCCGACATACACGCGGGCAACAGCTAGTATATTAAGACATAGGATACTTTTCATCCCGGTAGAAGGTTCCCGTGGGATAATTTCCGACATACACGCGGGCGAAGCCGCGGGCAACAGCTAGTATATTAAGACATAGGATACTTTTCATCCCGGTAGAAGGTTCCCGTGGGATAATTTCCGACATACACGCGGGTGAAGCCGCGGGCAACAGCTAGTATATTAAGACATAGGATACTTTTCATCCCGGTAGAAGGTTCCCGTGGGTTAATTTCCGACATACACGCGGGCGAAGCCGCGGGCAACAGCTAGTATATTAAGACATAGGATACTTTTCATCCCGGTAGAAGGTTCCCGTGGGATAATTTCCGACATACACGCGGGCGAAGCCGCGGGCAACAGCTAGTATATTAAGACATAGGATACTTTTCATCCCGGTAGAAGGTTCCCGTGGGATAATTTCCGACATACACGCGGGCAACAGGTAGTATATTAAGACATAGGATACTTTTCATCCCGGTAGAAGGTTCCCGTGGGATAATTTCCGACATACACGCGGGCAACATCCAGTATATTAAGACATAGGATACTTTTCATCCCGGTAGAAGGTTCCCGTGGGATAATTTCCGACATACACGCGGGTGAAGCCGCGGGCAACAGCTAGTATATTACGACATAGGATACTTTTCATCCCGGTAGAAGGTTCCCGTGGGATAATTTCCGACATACACGCGGGCGAAGCCGCTGGCAACAGCTAGTATATTAAGACATAGGATACTTTTCATCCCGGTAGAAGGTTCCTATGGGATAATTTCCGACATACACGCGGGTGAAGCCGCGGGCAACAGCTAGTATATTAAGACATAGGATACTTTTCATCCCGGTAGAAGGTTCCCGTGGGATAATTTCCGACATACACGCGGGCAACAGCTAGTATATTAAGACATAGGATACTTTCATCCCGGTAGAAGGTTCCCGTGGGATAATTTCCGACATGCACGCGGGCAACAGCTAGTATATTAAGACAAAGGATACTTTTCATCCCGGTAGAAGGTTCCCGTGGGATAATTTCCGACATACACGCGGGCGAAGCCGCGGGCAACAGCTAGTATATTAAGACATAGGATACTTTTCATCCCGGTAGAAGGTTCCCGTGGGATAATTTCCGACATACACGCGGGCGAAGCCGCGGGCAACAGCTAGTATATTAAGACATAGGATACTTTTCATCCCGGTAGAAGGTTCCCGTGGGATAATTTCCGACATACACGCGGGCAACAGCTAGTATATTAAGACATAGGATACTTTTCATCCCGGTAGAAGGTTCCCGTGGGATAATTTCCGACATACACGCGGGCAACAGCTAGTATATTAAGACATAGGATACTTTTCATCCCGGTAGTAGGTTCCCGTGGGATAATGTCCGACATACACGCGGGCAACAGCTAGTATATTAAGACATAGGATACTTTTCATCCCGGTAGAAGGTTCCCGTGGGATAATTTCCAACATACACGCGGGCGAAGCCGCGGGCAACAGCTAGTATATTAAGACATAGGATACTTTTCATCCCGGTAGAAGGTTCCCGTGGGATAACTTCCGACATTCACGCGGGTGAAGCCGCGGGCAACAGCTAGTATATTAAGACATAGGATACTTTTCATCCCGGTAGAAGGTTCCCGTGGGATAATTTCCGACATGCACGCGGGCAACAGCTAGTATATTAAGACATAGGATACTTTTCATCCCGGTAGAAGGTTCCCGTGGGATAATTTCCGACATACACGCGGGCGAAGCCGCGGGCAACAGCTAGTATATTAAGACATAGGATACTTTTCATCCCGGTAGAAGGTTCCCGTGGGATAATTTCCGACATACACGCGGGCGAAGCCGCGGGCAACAGCTAGTATATTAAGACATAGGATACTTTTCATCCCGGTAGAAGGTTCCCGTGGGATAACTTCCGACATACACGCGGGCAACAGCTAGTTTATTAAAACATAGGATACTTTTCATCCCGGTAGAAGGTTCCCGTGGGATAATTTCCGACATACACGCGGGCAACAGCTAGTATATTAAGACATAGGATACTTTTCATCCCGGTAGAAGGTTCCCGTGGGATAATTTCCGACATACACGCGGGCAACAGCCATTATATTAAGACATAGGATACTTTTCATCCCGGTAGAAGGTTCCCGTGGGATAATTTCCGACATACACGCGGGTGAAGCCGCGGGCAACAGCTAGTATATTACGACATAGGATACTTTTCATCCCGGTAGAAGGTTCCCGTGGGATAATTTCCGACATACACGCGGGTGAAGCCGCGGGCAACAGCTAGTATATTAAGACATAGGATACTTTTCATCCCGGTAGAAGGTTCCCGTGGGATAATTTCCGACATACACGCGGGCAACAGCTAGTATATTAAGACATAGGATACTTTCATCCCGGTAGAAGGTTCCCGTGGGATAATTTCCGACATGCACGCGGGCAACAGCTAGTATATTAAGACAAAGGATACTTTTCATCCCGGTAGAAGGTTCCCGTGGGATAATTTCCGACATACACGCGGGCGAAGCCGCGGGCAACAGCTAGTATATTAAGACATAGGATACTTTTCATCCCGGTAGAAGGTTCCCGTGGGATAATTTCCGACATACACGCGGGCGAAGCCGCGGGCAACAGCTAGTATATTAAGACATAGGATACTTTTCATCCCGGTAGAAGGTTCCCGTGGGATAATTTCCGACATACACGCGGGCAACAGCTAGTATATTAAGACATAGGATACTTTTCATCCCGGTAGAAGGTTCCCGTGGGATAATTTCCGACATACACGCGGGCAACAGCTAGTATATTAAGACATAGGATACTTTTCATCCCGGTAGTAGGTTCCCGTGGGATAATGTCCGACATACACGCGGGCAACAGCTAGTATATTAAGACATAGGATACTTTTCATCCCGGTAGAAGGTTCCCGTGGGATAATTTCCGACATACACGCGGGCGAAGCCGCGGGCAACAGCTAGTATATTAAGACATAGGATACTTTTCATCCCGGTAGAAGGTTCCCGTGGGATAACTTCCGACATTCACGCGGGTGAAGCCGCGGGCAACAGCTAGTATATTAAGACATAGGATACTTTTCATCCCGGTAGAAGGTTCCCGTGGGATAATTTCCGACATGCACGCGGGCAACAGCTAGTATATTAAGACATAGGATACTTTTCATCCCGGTAAAAGGTTCCCGTGGGATAATTTCCGACATACACGCGGGCGAAGCCGCGGGCAACAGCTAGTATATTAAGACATAGGATACTTTTCATCCCGGTAGAAGGTTCCCGTGGGATAATTTCCGACATACACGCGGGCGAAGCCGCGGGCAACAGCTAGTATATTAAGACATAGGATACTTTTCATCCCGGTAGAAGGTTCCCGTGGGATAACTTCCGACATACACGCGGGCAACAGCTAGTTTATTAAAACATAGGATACTTTTCATCCCGGTAGAAGGTTCCCGTGGGATAATTTCCAACATACACGCGGGCAACAGCTAGTATATTAAGACATAGGATACTTTTCATCCCGGTAGAAGGTTCCCGTGGAATAATTTCCGACATACACGCGGGCGAAGCCGCAGGCAACAGCTAGTATATTAAGACATAGGATACTTTTTATCCCGGTAGAAGGTTCCCGTGGGATAATTTCCGACATACACGCGGGCAACAGCTAGTATATTAAGACATAGGATACTTTTCATCCCGGTAGAAGGTTCCCGTGGGATAATTTCCGACATACACGCGGGCAACAGCTAGTATATTAAGACATAGGATACTTTTCATCCCGGTAGAAGGTTCCCGTGGGATAATTTCCGACATACACGCGGGCGAAGCCGCGGGCAACAGCTAGTATATTAAGACATAGGATACTTTTCATCCCGGTAGAAGGTTCCCGTGGGATAATTTCCGACATACACGCGGGTGAAGCCGCGGGCAACAGCTAGTATATTAAGAAAGAAAGAAAGAAAGAAAAATATTTTATTTGGGACACGCACAGGAAATACAAACAGTAAAAAAAAGAGCATAGTAAACTAACAAAATTACATTTAAAAAATAAAACAAAATATAACAATTAAAAATACCTGTGCGAGGCCAAAAAGGCACCTATCTCAGCATAAAGCTGCAGTATTTAAATAAATACCGCAGCGCTGGTATTCTGATAGGGCCCATGTGATGCCACGGACACACCTACGGACATCTACAAATCCAATAGGGGAATGAAAAAATAATAAAATACACACAATAGAATACCTACCTATAATTTTGAGAAAAAAAAAAAAAAAAATAAAATATATATAAATAAACTAATAACCATAAATAGTGTATTCATTAGTCGAATAATTCCCGACGCCAGACGCTTCAACCTCGCTTGTCTATGCTATAGAATATTGTCTATAGTCTATGACAAGCGATGAGACGCGGGCGCAGGTGATCGGCTGAGAGCACAGAACATAATGTACCCTGACGGGGCTGAGAGTATTTAGTTGTTTACATGCTCTGTGGCTGACAGCTGATATAATGTTTAAGAAATTAACTGTTGATAAAACTAAAACAAAGAGTGAATAATAGATACGGCAATAAAGTGGTGCAGATAAATTATATAAAGTATTGTTTGTTGTAAGAACTGTGTTGTGTTGTGTAAGTCGGAGGAAATAAAAAATAAACAAAAATTCAAACACCGAGCAAAACCAACAGTCAAGTTCAAAGCTAAACATGCCTCTAGGAACACAAGACTCCACTGATGTCACCAGTACTAACTACGTGCAGTCCCAGGGTGAGTATCAGTTTTCAGAGACTGGTTTCCTTTTGTACTCGTAATAAGTGCTGTTTATATTTAATACTAAAAGTACCAACTGTTTTTATAGTGCGAAACGGTGGTGGCAAATCGTTCCAACAGCGAGAGGCAGCGAATTTAAAGCTTCCACGAAAAGCGGCTGTTTTGTGCGTTGTGGCCAACATGAGGTAAGATGATGCTCTTGTTTTAATTGTATTGATATCTCGTGACCAAGTCAATTTCTGATACAAATATTCTGGTTTTTTTGTGAGAATAGTGCCAAAGAGTAGGGTAGCCAGATGAAGCTTTCTGCGATCTGACATTCTCATCAAATTACCCTTATTTAAAAATGGAGTTATATGAGATCGGGGAGGGACGTTGAAACAAAATCTTGCACAAGCGTTCTGCACTCGCTGGATCAACTTTCCGCTTCTACCTAGAATGCATGCACCATACACAGTGTCAGCGTAGTTCAGCTTGGATAAAACAAGTGACTCACATAGCATGACACGCATATCCACACTTATGTAGGGCCGTACACGGTACAAAAGCTTAAGACGGTAAAAGCAGTTGCGCACAGCCTCCATGATGTGTGTCTCAAAATGCAGATGCTCATCAAACACCACACCAAGATTACGGGCTTCTTGCACCCTATCAATAGAACACCCATCAATCTTCAAGTCCAGATTGCACCCTAATATTTTGTTGAGAAAGCCTCTTGATCCCAATAGAATATACTTGGATTTAACTGGGTTCAGAACCAGAGAGTTTCTTTCAGACCATGCTGAAATCCTATCTAAATCCTCATTCATTCTTTTTACAGCTTCAGCAGAATGCTGAGGGCGGAATGAGAGATACATCTGAAGATCGTCAGCATATAAGTGGAACTTGGTGTTGACCAGACAATTGGTGATGTCGGCACTGTACAGAATGAAAAGAAGAGGGCCCAAGATCGATCCCTGCGGTACGCCCCGGAGCACTGGCCTGGGACTAGAGGACATAACATCACCATCACTGTCACTTATAACTTGGACGAACTGAGAACGGTTACTTAGGTAACTCTGAAACCATTGGACTGTTTCCGGCTGACATCCGTAGAAAGAAAGCTTAGAGAGGAGAAGGGAGGTGTTGATTGAGTCAAAGGCACGTGAAAAATCCAGCAGTACAAGCATGGTACCCATGCCGTGGTCTTGGGCTTCAAGGATATTTCCAACCACGTCAAGAAGAGCTGTGGCTGTGCTGTGCCCCTTTCGAAATCCTGATTGAAACAGTGGCAAAATACTGTGCTGTTCAAGATATGCCCGAAGCTGGTTAGAGACAACTTTCTCTAGAATCTTGGAGAGACATGGTAAAAGGCTAATTGGCCGAAGATCTTTTACGCTGGTGGGATTAGATACCTTGGGTATAGGCCTCACTATAGCCAGTTTCCATAGATCCGGAAAAGAGGAGGAGGCTATGGATCTGTTGATGATGGCCGTAATAGCTGCAAGTGTACGAGGAAGAGTCATCAACAGCATCTCCAAGGAGATACAGTCAGATCCCTGAGCATTGGACTTAAGACCACGTAAAAGCTTCAGCACCATGTCCTCGTGGACTGGTTCAAGCTGAAAATGACCATTACTGAATCTGTGGTGCTCAAAGTAAGTTAAGTCGGCGGAACTGACCCCACCACTGCCAGGCACATCCAAAAAATGGTCATTTATTTTGTCAGGGTTGTTGCAAAAATGCGGCAAACAGTGCTCTGGTCTTTTAGAAATGGCTATAGAAGACTTAATATGGTTCCATAATGTTTTTGGTTGTTTGATATTTTTATTAATATAAGTTTTAAAATATGCACACTTTTCACTATCAAAAGCGGCCCTGACCAAATATTTGAGCTCTTTATAAGAGTTTATGTGATGTACAGATTTAGTTGCTTTAGATTTAACATGGTACTTGTCACGCAACTTCATCATTTCCTTGACAGTATATGTTATCCATGGATGAGACTTTTCTTTAATTAAAACTTTTTTAAGAGGTGCATGTAGGTCGAAGAGATTCAACATATATTCATTAAATGTTGTTACCATAGAGTTCACATCCTCCAAACTTTCAATATATTCCCAGTCCATCTTATTCAAGTCATCATTAAAAGTGTCAAGCAATATATCTTTAAGTGGCCTGTAGGTGATCCAGTGTGGGGACGGTTTCTCCAATTTAAAATTTAGTTCAACAGATATAACTGCATGTTGGCCAAGCTCTGGTATGTGTGATACGGAGACCCCACACACACGGGCGTCAGTGCACACAACATCAATTAATGTTTCACTATGATCAGTGAAATGAGTGGGCTCGGTAACAATTTGCTTTAGCTTGAAACATAGTAAAAAATTGTCAAGTAATTTTGTTTTATTTTCCAGCTGGTTTAAAATGTTAATGTTGAAGTCACCAAGTAAGACAACCTTATCCGCGCTAGCAAAAGAGGAAATGGAATCGGTAATCGCATCCAGGAAGACATTCACATCAAGCCACGGCGGCCTGTATGCAGTGCCGATGATCACTGACTGCGAGTTGATGTTAAGCCTGAGCCACATTTGCTCGACCTGCGACGCCGGTGGGTGCGGCACGGTGCGTACGCGCACTCCGCGGCGCACGTAGAATCCCACGCCGCCCCCGCGGCCGCCACACACCGTATGCGGGCGCGGCACGTGCCGCAGCCGGTAGCCCGGCACTGTCGGCGCGCGACCCTCCTCTCCCTGCCTAAGCCAGGTTTCGTTTATCGCCATAATGTCTACCATTAGGCTATCCATGGCAACAAGGAACTCCTCATGGCGCGAACCCAGTGACCCCGCATTAAATAATCCAACTTTAAGATTCCTTGTCTTATTCATTTGTGAATAGTGTTGTATATAATAATAGTATGCTTATTGTAAATAGTATCAGAAGTATTATGTAGTGTATAGTTTTGGATCACAATGTCAAATGTAAATATACTGAAATATAGAGTATTAGGTGTAATTAAAAGTAATATAAAGTGAGTTATTATAACTATTACTGAGATATACATAGTCAGCCAATGTGTACTAATATAAAGAGTCCGTAAAAATAAATATATCATAATAAAATATATTGAAGACGTGAAGTTACTGAGCGGAAGAGTAATACCTAAAAAGTGTACATAGATAGTCGCTGGTTGAGCAGCTGGGCCACCAGAACAAACCAAGATATTATACTGAAACACGAGAATAGCCGGCCTCGCACAAGACAACCTTAAATACTTAAGAGAAAACAAAACAGATAAAATTAGGTAAGGTTTAAAAGATACATATCTTGCTATAACAAAGTGTTTGCAAGCGATCATGTATTTAGACATCCTTTGCGGTAGGCACCCCGCAACAAAAAACACGCGCTAGGTCGTCCTCTGAGCGGATGCAGTGGGTAGGCTTACCGTCACCCTGCTTAGCCAGAATACGGCCGAACTTCGTCCACATATACCTCCACCCGAGACGGCTGCCAGCTTCACGCACACGATAAAACAAATATTTGTTTGTTTTGGTGAGCCTCTCGTTCAGAAAAAAGCGACGTGGGGGTCCGGGGAGTCCCATGTCCGCGGTGGTGGCACCGCGCCGCACGCGCGCGCTCTGCAGCAAGTCGTCGCGCAGAGCGCGCCGCGACAGGCGCACCACGATGCGCCGCCCGCGCGCCGGCGCCGCCTCTGCTCCCATTGGGCTTGCTCCGCCTACTGGACTCGCTCCACCCGCAGCACTCGCCTTCACCTCTCGTTCAGCCCGCAGGCCCACCCTTTGCGCGAACACTATGTCCCGTTCATCGAGAGTCACCCCAAGCTTTGCCGCCACCTGCCCGACGGTGTGCAACACACTCTCCCCCTGAATCTCCGGGATGTTGGCGATTTCTAAATCGGAGCCAAGTAAATCCTGCTCACGGTCGTTGAGCTCGAGCTGCAACTGCAGCACTATCTGCTCGAGCTGACCCACTCTGCCGTCTGGCACTGCAGCATTTCCCCTATTTTCTAGTGCCTCGATCCTAGTCTCCAGGATGTCAACCCGCTCGGTACAAACTCCCATCGACGCGTGCAGGCCAGCCATCTCCCTACGAAATTCCCTCATTTCATCCCGAACCTCCCGCAGCTCAGATCGGAAGAGCCTTATTTCCTCACGGAGTGTCAGCTGTGCCTCCGGCGAAGGTTCCCCATCAGCACCTCGTTCGCTCCCAGCCTGAGACGAAACTTTAGCCACTTCAACGGGGGGCTTGGCCAGAGTACCCTGTGCCTGAGTCACCGCAACAGGTGACCTTAACATAGCGCCCGGAACCGACACTGCAACCGGAGATGCAGGCTCTGCAGATGCGGCTGCTGCCGCTGATGCTGTTGGAATTGCAGGGGGCCCACTACCCAGATCCTTGACGGGTGTGGCGCTATTATCTCCCCTGGGCAACTTTTTCCTGCACTCGGGGCACAACCAATCGCTACTTATCCGGGCAGGATCAGGCAACAATAAGCAGGCGAGATGATATCGGTTGTGGCAGGCGGAGTTACTACATGCAGCGCCCCCCTTTGTCGACAGAAACTTTCCGCAGGCGGCACACTTCACCATAGTAGTATGGCTAGATGTCGCACCCTTCTTTCACGCCTCTTTGTTGGCCCTAGATGGCGCCTGCTACGCAAAATTTATTGACCGACACGCACAGATCTGTGGTAACGTTATCAACACTTGTCAAAAATGTCATCATTGTCAAAAAAGACAGAGGATACTTTTCATCCCGGTAGAAGGTTCCCGTGGGATAATTTCCGACATACACGCGGGTGAAGCCGCGGGCAACAGCTAGTATATTAAGACATAGGATACTTTTCATCCCGGTAGAAGGTTCCCGTTGGATAACTTCCGACATACACGCGGGCAACAGCTAGTATATTAAGACATAGGATACTTTTCATCCCGGTAGAAGGTTCCCGTGGGATAATTTCCGACATACACGCGGGTGAAGCCGCTGGCAACAGCTAGTATATTAAGACAGAGGATACTTTTCATCCCGGTTGAAGGTTCCCGTGGGATAATTTCCGACATACACGCGGGCGAAGCCGCGGGCAACAGCTAGTATATTAAGACATAGGATACTTTTCATCCCGGTGGAAGGTTCCCGTGGGATAATTTCCGACATACACGCGGGCAACAGCTAGTATATTAAGACATAGGATACTTTTCATCCCGGTAGAAGGTTCCCGTGGGATAAATTCCGACATACACGCGGGCAACAGCTTGTATATTAATACAAATGATACTTTTCATCCCGGTAGAAGGTTCCCGTGGGATAATTTCCGACATACACGCGGGCGAAGCCGCGGGCAACAGCTAGTGTATTAAGACATAGGATACTTTCCATCCCGGTAGAAGGTTCCCGTGGGATAATTTCCGACATACACGCGGGTGAAGCCGCGGGCAACAGCTAGTATATTAAGACAGAGGATACTTTTCATCCCGGTAGAAGGTTCCCGTGGGATAATTTCCGACATACACGCGGGTGAAGCCGCGGGCAACAGCTAGTATATTAAGACAGAGGATACTTTTCATCCCGGTAGAAGGTTCCTGTGGGATAATTTCCGACATACACGTGGGCGAAGCCGCGGGCAACAGCTAGTATATTAAGACATAGGATACTTTTCATCCCGGTAGAAGGTTCCCGTGGGATAATTTCCGACATACACGCGGGCAACAGCTAGTATATTAAGACATAGGATACTTTTCATCCCGGTAGAAGGCTCCCGTGGGATAATTTCCGACATACACGCGGGCAACAGCTAGTATATTAAGACATAAGATACTTTTCATCCCGGTAGAAGGTTCGTGTGGGTTAATTTCCGACATACACGCGGGCGAAGCCGCGGGCAACAGCTAGTATATTAAGACATAGGATACTTTTCATCCCGGTAGAAGGTTCCCGTGGGATAATTTCCGACATACACGCGGGCGAAGCCGCGGGCAACAGCTAGTACATTAAGACATAGGATACTTTTCATCCCGGTAGAAGGTTCCCGTGGGATAATTTCCGACATACACGCGGGCAACAGCTAGTATATTAAGACATAGGATACTTTTCATCCCGGTAGAAGGTTCCCGTGGGATAATTTCCGACATACACGCGGGCAACAGCTAGTATATTAAGACATAGGATACTTTTCATCCCGGTAGAAGGTTCCCGTGGGATAATTTCCGACATACACGCGGGCGAAGCCGCGGGCAACAGCTAGTATATTAAGACATAGGATACTTTTCATCCCGGTAGAAGGTTCCCGTGGGATAATTTCCGACATACACGCGGGCAACAGCTAGTATATTAAGACATATGATACTTTTCATCTCGGTAGAAGGTTCCCGTGGGATAATTTCCGACATACACGCGGGCGAAGCCGCGGGCAACAGCTAGTATATTAAGACATAGGATACTTTTCATCCCGGTAGAAGGTTCCCGTGGGATAACTTCCGACATACACGCGGGCAACAGCTAGTATATTAAGACATAGGATACTTTTCATCCCGGTAGAAGGTTCCCGTGGGTTAATTTCCGACATACACGCGGGCGAAGCCGCGGGCAACAGCTAGTATATTAAGACATAGGATACTTTTCATCCCGGTAGAAGGTTCCCGTGGGATAATTTCCGACATACACGCGGGCGAAGCCGCTGGCAACAGCTAGTATATTAAGACATAGGATACTTTTCATCTCGGTAGAAGGTTCCCGTGGGATAACTTCCGACATACACGCGGGCAACAGCTAGTATATTAAGACATAGGATACTTTTCATCCCGGTAGAAGGTTCCCGTGGGTTAATTTCCGACATACACGCGGGCGAAGCCGCGGGCAACAGCTAGTATATTAAGACATAGGATACTTTTCATCCCGGTAGAAGGTTCCCGTGGGATAATTTCCGACATACACGCGGGCGAAGCCGCTGGCAACAGCTAGTATATTAAGACATAGGATACTTTTCATCTCGGTAGAAGGTTCCCGTGGGATAATTTCCGAAATACACGCGGGCGAAGCCGCGGGCAACAGCTAGTATATTAAGACATAAGATACTTTTCATCCCGGTAGAAGGTTCCCGTGGGATAATTTCCGACATACACGCGGGCAACAGCTAGTATATTAAGACATAGGATACTTTTCATCCCGGTAGAAGGTTCCCGTGGGATAATTTCCGACATACACGCGGGCGAAGCCGCGGGCAACAGCTAGTATATTAAGACATAGGATACTTTTCATCCCGGTAGAAGGTTCCCGTGGGATAATTTCCGACATACACGCGGGCGAAGCCGCGGGCAACAGCTAGTATATTAAGACATAGGATACTTTTCATCCCGGTAGAAGGTTCCCGTGGGATAATTTCCGACATACACGCGGGCAACAGCTAGTATATTAAGACATAGGATACTTTTCATCCCGGTAGAAGGTTCCCGTGGGATAATTTCCGACATACACGCGGGTGAAGCCGCGGGCAACAGCTAGTATATTAAGACAGAGGATACTTTTCATCCCGGTTGAAGGTTCCCGTGGGATAATTTCTGACATACACGCGGGCGAAGCCGCGGGCAACAGCTAGTATATTAAGACATAGGATACTTTTCATCCCGGTGGAAGGTTCCCGTGGGATAATTTCCGACATACACGCGGGCAACAGCTAGTATATTAAGACATAGGATACTTTTCGTCCCGGTAGAAGGTTCCCGTGGGATAATTTCCGACATACACGCGGGCAACAGCTAGTCTATTAAGACAAATGATACTTTTCATCCCGGTAGAAGGTTCCCGTGGGATAATTTCCGACATACACGCGGGCGAAGCCGCGGGCAACAGCTAGTATATTAAGACATAGGATACTTTTCATCCCGGTAGAAGGTTCCCGTGGGATAATTTCCGACATACACGCGGGTGAAGCCGCGGGCAACAGCTAGTATATTAAGACAGAGGATACTGTTCATCCCGGTAGAAGGTTCCAGTGGGATAATTTCCGACATACACGCGGGTGAAGCCGCGGGCAACAGCTAGTATATTAAGACAGAGGATACTTTTCATCCCGGTAGAAGGTTCCTGTGGGATAATTTCCAACATACACGCGGGCGAAGCCGCGGGCAACAGCTAGTATATTAAGACATAGGATACTTTTCATTTTTTTTTTTTTTTTTATTTGTGATGGGTTTGCTCTTGACTCTAGTCTAGGTAAGAGGTGACAGACACAAAGTCGACGATGGAGTGAGCTTACCCAGAAGAAGCCTGTTCACTCTCACTTTGAAGAGATTAGGGTTGTATACGTTCGGAAACACAGACGCAGGTAGTGAGTTCCACTCTTTTGCTGTGCGCATTATAAAAGACATTTGGAAGCGCTTAGTGCGAATTGGTGGAATAGCAACCAGGTAGGGATGGTAACTGGCAGTGCGTCTAGATGTCCGGTGGTAGAAGGGGGCCGGTGGAATGAGGTCGTGGAGTTCTCGGGCACACTCTCCGAAGTACAATCTGTAGAAGACCGACAAGCAGGCAACCTTGCGGCGATGAGCCAAGCAATGAAGCTTGGCATCCACCAGTTTTACGTCGCCAATGAGCCTCTTAGCTCTGCGTTCCACCGAGTCAAGCGCGGCTAGTTGGTACTTAGCTGATCCATCCCAAAGGTGAATGCAATACTCCATGCAGGATCGGACTTGCGCTTTGTAAAGGGTTAAAAGCTGTCCAGGCGTAAAGTATCGCTTCACCCTATTTAGGATGCCCAGTTTCTTGGCCGCAGTTTGGGCCTTGTACTCGATGGTGGCGCCGAAGTTGAGACCAGATGTCAACTCCATGCCTAGGAGCTCAAGTCGATCAGTTACAGGAACAGATGTACCCCGAAAAGTAGGAGTTTGGGCGAAACGACTCTTTTTAGCGGTAAAAAGACACGCCTGCGTTTTGGTGGCGTTAAAAGAGACCAGATTATCATCACCCCACTGGGAGACAAAGCTTAAGGTCAAATCTGTCCGCTCTACCATGGCCTCTCTCAAGGAACGAACTTCAGCCCCGCTGGTTTTTGCGCTGGACAAGTATCTCTCTGAAACTGTACTGTCATCTGCGTACCCAACAATACCAGGCCGAAGCAGGTCATTGATGTGCAGCAGGAAAAGAGTTGCAGAGAGAACAGACCCCTGAGGAACTCCGGCATCAATAGCCATAAGGTCAGAAGAGCAGCCATCAACAACTACTCTAATCGACCGTTCACTAAGGAAATCTGATATACAGCTACAAAAATCAGCTGGGATGCCATAAGCAGGAAGCTTGCTGAGCAGAGCAGCGTGCCAGACCCTGTCAAAGGCCTTCGAGATGTCAAGCGATACAGCCAGTGCTTCGCCGTGTTTCTCGATGGCTTCGCCAAAGCAGTGCGTGACATACACAAGAAGATCGCCAGTTGACCGTCCCCGGCGAAAGCCATATTGACGGTCACTGCGGAGATCATTGTCTTCAAGGTAGTTCAGCAACTTATTGTTCAGTACCCTTTCCAAAACTTTGCACAGAATGGAGGTAATGGCGATCGGACGGTAATGGGCAGGGTCTGCACGGTCGCCTTTTTTGGGCACTGGTTGTACATTTCCAAGCTTCCAGGTATCCAAGCATCCCGGTAGAAGGTTCCCGTGGGATAATTTCCGACATACACGCGGGCAACAACTAGTATATTAAGACATAGGATACTTTTCATCCCGGTAGAAGGTTCCCGTGGGATAATTTCCGACATACACGCGGGCAACAGCTAGTATATTAAGACATAGGATACTTTTCATCTCGGTAGAAGGTTCCCGTGGGATAATTTCCGACATACACGCGGGCGAAGCCGCGGGCAACAGCTAGTATATTAAGACATAGGATACTTTTCATCCCGGTAGAAGGTTCCCGTGGGATAATTTCCGACATACACGCGGGTGAAGCCGCGGGCAACAGCTAGTATATTAAGACATAGGATACTTTTCATCCCGGTAGAAGGTTCCCGTGGGATAATTTCCGACATACACGCGGGTGAAGCCGCGGGCAACAGCTAGTATATTAAGATATAAGATACTTTTCATCCCGGTAGAAGTTTCCCGTGGGATAACTTCCGACATACACGCGGGCAACAGCTAGTATATTAAGACATAGGATACTTTTCATCCCGGTAGAAGGTTCCCGTGGGTTAATTTCCGACATACACGCGGGCGAAGCCGCGGGCAACAGCTAGTATATTAAGACATAGGATACTTTTCATCCCGGTGGAAGGTTCCCGTGGGATAATTTCCGACATACACGCGGGCAACAGCTAGTATATTAAGACATAGGATACTTTTCATCCCGGTAGAAGGTTCCCGTGGGATAATTTCCGACATACACGCGGGCAACAGCTAGTATATTAAGACATAGGATACTTTTCATCCCGGTAGAAGGTTCCCGTGGGATAATTTCCGACATACACGCGGGCGAAGCCGCGGGCAACAGCTAGTATATTAAGACATAGGATACTTTTCATCCCGGTAGAAGGTTCCCGTGGGATAATTTCCGACATACACGCGGGTGAAGCCGCGGGCAACAGCTAGTATATTAAGACAGAGGATACTTTTCATCCCGGTAGAAGGTTCCCGTGGGATAATTTCCGACATACACGCGGGTGAAGCCGCGGGCAACAGCTAGTATATTACGACATAGGATACTTTTCATCCCGGTAGAAGGTTCCCGTGGGATAATTTCCGACATACACGCGGGCAACAGCTAGTAAATTAAGACATAGGATACTTTTCATCCCGGTAGAAAAATGTTCCCGTGGGATAATTTCCGACATACACGCGGGCGAAGCCGCTGGCAACAGCTAGTATATTAAGACATAGGATACTTTTCATCCCGGTAGAAGGTTCCCGTGGGATAATTTCCGACATACACGCGGGCAACAGCTAGTATATTAAGACATAGGATACTTTTCATCTCGGTAGAAGGTTCCCGTGGGATAATTTCCGACATACACGCGGGCGAAGCCGCGGAAAAAAGACATAGGATACTTTTCATCCCGGTAGAAGGTTCCCGTGGGATAATTTCCGACAAACAAACGTGCGAAGCCGCGGGCAACAGCTAGTATATTAAGACATAGGATACTTTTCATCCCGGTAGAAGGTTCCCGTGGGATAATTTCCGACATACACGCGGGTGAAGCCGCGGGCAAAAGCTAGTATATTAAGATATAGGATACTTTTCATCCCGGTAGAAGGTTCCCGTGGGATAACTTCCGACATACACGCGGGCAACAGCTAGTATATTAAGACATAGGATACTTTTCATCCCGGTAGAAGGTTCCCGTGGGTTAATTTCCGACATACACGCGGGCGAAGCCGCGGGCAACAGCTAGTATATTAAGACATAGGATACTTTTCATCCCGGTAGAAGGTTCCCGTGGGATAATTTCCGACATACACGCGGGTGAAGCCGCGGGCAACAGCTAGTATATTAAGATATAGGATACTTTTCATCCCGGTAGAAGGTTCCCGTGGGATAACTTCCGACATACACGCGGGCAACAGCTAGTATATTAAGACATAGGATACTTTTCATCCCGGTAGAAGGTTCCCGTGGGATAATTTCCGACATACACGCGGGCAACAGCTAGTATATTAAGACATAGGATACTTTTCATCCCGGTAGAAGGTTCCCGTGGGATAATTTCCGACATACACGCGGGCAACAGCTAGTATATTAAGACATAGGATACTTTCATCCCGGTAGAAGGTTCCCGTGGGATAATTTCCGACATACACGCGGGCGAAGCCGCTGGCAACAGCTAGTATATTAAGACATAGGATACTTTTCATCCCGGTAGAAGGTTCCCGTGGGATAATTTCCGACATACACGCGGGTGAAGCCGCGGGCAACAGCTAGTATATTAAGACATAGGATACTTTTCATCCCGGTAGAAGGTTCCCGTGGGATAATTTCCGACATACACGCGGGCAACAGCTAGTATATTAAGACATAGGATACTTTCATCCCGGTAGAAGGTTCCCGTGGGATAATTTCCGACATACACGCGGGCCAAGCCGCGGGCAACAGCTAGTATATTAAGACATAGGATACTTTTCATCCCGGTAGAAGGTTCCCGTGGGATAATTTCCGACATACACGCGGGCGAAGCCGCGGGCAACAGCTAGTATATTAAGACATAGGATACTTTTCATCCCGGTAGAAGGTTCCCGTGGGATAATTTCCGACATACACGCGGGCAACAGCTAGTATATTAAGACATAGGATACTTTTCATCCCGGTAGAAGGTTCCCGTAGGATAATTTCCGACATACACGCGGGCGAAGCCGCGGGCAACAGCTAGTATATTAAGACATAGGATACTTTTCATCCCGGTAGAAGGTTCCCGTGGGATAATTTCCGACATACACGCGGGTGAAGCCGCGGGCAACAGCTAGTATATTAAGACAGAGGATACTTTTCATCCCGGTAGAAGGTTCCCGTGGGATAATTTCCGACATACACGCGGGTGAAGCCGCGGGCAACAGCTAGTATATTAAGACATAGGATACTTTTCATCCCGGTAGAAGGTTCCCGTGGGATAATTTCCGACATACACGCGGGCAACAGCTAGTAAATTAAGACATAGGATACTTTTCATCCCGGTAGAAAAATGTTCCCGTGGGATAATTTCCGACATACACGCGGGCGAAGCCGCTGGCAACAGCTAGTATATTAAGACAGAGGATACTTTTCATCCCGGTAGAAGATTCCCGTGGGATAATTTCCGACATACACGCGGGCAACAGCTAGTATATTAAGACATAGGATACTTTTCATCCCGGTAGAAGGTTCCCGTGGGATAATTTCCGACATACACGCGGGCGAAGCCGCGGGCAACAGCTAGTATATTAAGACATAGGATACTTTTCATCCCGGTAGAAGGTTCCCGTGGGATAATTTCCGACATAAATGCGGGTGAAGCCGCGGGCAACAGCTAGTATATTAAGACATAGGATACTTTTCATCTCGGTAGAAGGTTCCCGTGGGATAACTTCCGACATTCACGCGGGTGAAGCCGCGGGCAACAGCTAGTATATTAAGACATAGGATACTTTTCATCCCGGTAGAAGGTTCCCGTGGGATAATTTCCGACATACACGCGGGCAACAGCTAGTATATTAAGACATAGGATACTTTTCATCCCGGTAGAAGGTTCCCGTGGGATAATTTCCGACATACACGCGGGCGAAGCCGCGGGCATCAGCTAGTATATTAAGACATAGGATACTTTTCATCCCGGTATAAAGTTTCCGTGGGATAATTTCCGACATACACGCGGGCGAAGCCGCGGGCAACAGCTAGTATATTAAAACATAGGATACTTTTCATCCCGGTAGAAGATTCCCGTGGGATAATTTCCGACATACACGCGGGCAACAGCTAGTATATTAAGACATAGGATACTTTTCATCCCGGTAGAAGGTTCCCGTGGGATAATTTCCGACATACACGCGGGCGAAGCCGCGGGCAACAGCTAGTATATTAAGACATAGGATACTTTTCATCCCGGTAGAAGGTTCCCGTGGGATAATTTCCGACATAAACGCGGGTGAAGCCGCGGGCAACAGCTAGTATATTAAGACATAGGATACTTTTCATCCCGGTAGAAGGTTCCTGTGGGATAAGTTCCGGCATACACGCGGGTGAAGCCGCGGGCAACAGCTAGTATATTAAGACATAGGATACTTTTCATCCCGGTAGAAGGTTCCCGTGGGATAATTTCCGACATACACGCGGGCAACAGCTAGTATATTAAGACATAGGATACTTTTCATCCCGGTAGAGGGTTCCCGTGGGATAATTTCCGACATACACGCGGGCAACAGCTAGTAAATTAAGACATAGGATACTTTTCATCCCGGTAGAAGGTTCCCGTGGAATAATTTCCGACATACACGCGGGTGAAGCCGCGGGCAACAGCTAGTATATTAAGACATAGGATACTTTTCATCTCGGTAGAAGGTTCCCGTGGGATAATTTCCGACATACACGCGGGCAACAGCTAGTATATTAAGACATAGGATACTTTTCATCACGGTAGAAGGTTCCCGTGGGATAATTTCCGACATACACGCGGGTGAAGCCGCGGGCAACAGCTAGTATATTAAGACATAGGATACTTTTCATCCCGGTAGAAGGTTCCCGTGGGATAATTTCCGACATACACGCGGGTGAAGCCGCGGGCAACAGCTAGTATATTAAGACATAGGATACTTTTCAACCCGGTAGAAGGTTCCCGTGGGATAATTTCCGACATACACGCGGGCAACAGCTAGTAAATTAAGACATAGGATACTTTTCATCCCGGTAGAAGGTTCCCGTGGAATAATTTCCGACATACACGCGGGTGAAGCCGCGGGCAACAGCTAGTATATTAAGACATAGGATACTTTTCATCTCGGTAGAAGGTTCCCGTGGGATAATTTCCGACATACACGCGGGCAACAGCTAGTATATTAAGACATAGGATACTTTTCATCCCGGTAGAAGGTTCCCGTGGGATAATTTCCGACATACACGCGGGCAACAGCTAGTATATTAAGACATAGGATACTTTTCATCCCGGTAGAAGGTTCCCGTGGGATAATTTCCGACATACACGCGGGCAACAGCTAGTATATTAAGACATAGGATACTTTTCATCTCGGTAGAAGGTTCCCGTGGGATAATTTCCGACATACACGCGGGCGAAGCCGCGGGCAAAAGACATAGGATACTTTTCATCCCGGTAGAAGGTTCCCGTGGGATAATTTCCGACATACACGCGGGCAACAGCTAGTATATTAAGACATGGGATACTTTTCATCCCGGTAGAAGGTTCCCGTGGGATAATTTCCGACATACACGCGGGTGAAGCCGCGGGTAAAAGCTAGTATATTAAGATATAGGATACTTTTCATCCCGGTAGAAGGTTCCCGTGGGATAACTTCCGACATACACGCGGGCAACAGCTAGTATATTAAGACATAGGATACTTTTCATCCCGGTAGAAGGTTCCCGTGGGTTAATTTCCGACATACACGCGGGCGAAGCCGCGGGCAACAGCTAGTATATTAAGACATAGGATACTTTTCATCCCGGTAGAAGGTTCCCGTGGGATAATTTCCGACATACACGCGGGTGAAGCCGCGGGCAACAGCTAGTATATTAAGATATAGGATACTTTTCATCCCGGTAGAAGGTTCCCGTGGGATAACTTCCGACATACACGCGGGCAACAGCTAGTATATTAAGACATAGGATACTTTTCATCCCGGTAGAAGGTTCCCGTGGGATAATTTCCGACATACACGCGGGCAACAGCTAGTATATTAAGACATAGGATACTTTTCATCCCGGTAGAAGGTTCCCGTGGGATAATTTCCGACATACACGCGGGCGAAGCCGCGGGCAAAAGCTAGTATATTAAGACATAGGATACTGTTCATCCCGGTAGAAGGTTCCCGTGGGATAATGTCCGACATACACGCGGGCAACAGCTAGTATATTAAGACAGGATACTTTTCATCCCGGTAGAAGGTTCCCGTGGGATAATTTCCGACATACACGCGGGCGAAGCCGCGGGCAACAGCTAGTATATTAAGACATAGGATACTTTTCATCTCGGTAGAAGGTTCCCTTGGGATAACTTCCGACATTCACGCGGGTGAAGCCGCGGGCAACAGCTAGTATATTAAGACATAGGATACTTTTCATCCCGGTAGAAGGTTCCCGTGGGATAATTTCCGACATACACGCGGGCAACAGCTAGTATATTAATACATAGGATACTTTTTATCCCGGTAGAAGGTTCCCGTGGGATAATTTCCGACATACACGCGGGCGAAGCCGCGGGCAACAGCTAGTATATTAAGACATAGGATACTTTTCATCCCGGTATAAGGTTCCCGTGGGATAATTTCCGACATACACGCGGGCGAAGCCGCGGGCAACAGCTAGTATATTAAAACATAGGATACTTTTCATCCCGGTAGAAGATTCCCGTGGGATAATTTCCGACATACACGCGGGCAACAGCTAGTATATTAAGACATAGGATACTTTTCATCCCGGTAGAAGGTTCCCGTGGGATAATTTCCGACATACACGCGGGCGAAGCCGCGGGCAACAGCTAGTATATTAAGACATAGGATACTTTTCATCCCGGTAGAAGGTTCCCGTGGGATAATTTCCGACATAAATGCGGGTGAAGCCGCGGGCAACAGCTAGTATATTAAGACATAGGATACTTTTCATCCCGGTAGAAGGTTCCCGTGGGATAAGTTCCGGCATACAGGCGGGTGAAGCCGCGGGCAACAGCTAGTATATTAAGACATAGGATACTTTTCATCCCGGTAGAAGGTTCCCGTGGGATAATTTCCGACATACACGCGGGCAACAGCTAGTATATTAAGACATAGGATACTTTTCATCCCGGTAGAAGGTTCCCGTAGGATAATTTCCGACATACACGCGGGCGAAGCCGCGGGCAACAGCTAGTATATTAAGACATAGGATACTTTTCATCCCGGTAGAAGGTTCCCGTGGGATAATTTCCGACATACACGCGGGTGAAGCCGCGGGCAACAGCTAGTATATTAAGACAGAGGATACTTTTCATCCCGGTAGAAGGTTCCCGTGGGATAATTTCCGACATACACGCGGGTGAAGCCGCGGGCAACAGCTAGTATATTAAGACATAGGATACTTTTCATCCCGGTAGAAGGTTCCCGTGGGATAATTTCCGACATACACGCGGGCAACAGCTAGTAAATTAAGACATAGGATACTTTTCATCCCGGTAGAAAAATGTTCCCGTGGGATAATTTCCGACATACACGCGGGCGAAGCCGCTGGCAACAGCTAGTATATTAAGACATAGGATACTTTTCATCTCGGTAGAAGGTTCCCGTGGGATAATTTCCGACATACACGCCGGCAACAGCTAGTATATTAAGACATAGGATACTTTTCATCCCGGTAGAAGGTTCCCGTGGGATAATTTCCGACATACACGCGGGTGATAGATTATTCAAAATATTTTGACTAAATATACAAAATAAATATAAGAATAAGTATGCTAAAATATGTGTGTCTATTTGTAAATGCCAATTTATGTCTACAATAATGCCAATAACAAACAGCTGTGAAATTGGTTTGAGTTTACATACTTTATTATTTTTACAGGTTAGATTTTAGGTTAAGTTTATTATAGCAATATAGAAAGCTACTAAGATCAATTATCGGGTTATCTCATGTTTAAATATAAAGATAAAAATAAATTATGATTTAACAACATTATTAGCAAAAACTAGTAGCTCAAATATAATATTTTCTAAAAACATGTGACCACCCCACTTGTTTACTCATTGGTATAAAAAGACTCGAGTCAAACGGATTGACACACTATTAAGTGTCTAATATTTAAAAATAAATACTTGTTATACCTATAAATATAATTATTATCTGTTTAATATTTTATACTCAATTGTTAAAATTAATTAATGAATATAACAAACTTATCTTTCTATAAATCAAACACTGATTTGAATCAACTGTCGATTGTGAATCATACTTGTTTGTTATCGGGTATAAAAGAGCGGAGCCACAGTCGATCAGGGCAGTTGCTCTTCGATTTTCAAGGCGTTAACATCTAAGGGTATGATATTATTCTGATTATTGTTGTTGTTGATGATGTATATTGTATAGGTACTATTATTATTATTTTATGAATTGAGTAATTTGATAGTATATCTCAATTATTGCTTATTATGACCATATTGTTGTTGTAGTTATATTATTGATAATATTGCTAATATGTCAAACCGTATAATGGAATATTCATGTTCTTTTCCTAGCTAATGTTATTATGTTGCTATTATTATGGGTTCTCTTGGACCATTGTCCAAGAGATAGAATTAACTGTTTTTGAGATAACGATAATTATAAAGAAATATAAGTAATATGTTGATGTAATACTTTATACTGTTTCCATGGAGTTTCTTGTCCGCTCTTCTCCATGATGACCTAGTTTTGTGAACGGACGACTAGCTTTCTGATTAACTACTGACAAGCCTAATTGAAATAATAAATGCCTAGTCTTGTCTTTTTGTGTCTTTGTTATGAAACCCTTTCCGTACACACCATGTTCATAGTACTTTCATACACAGTAAATGACCAATAAACATCCTGACATTTAATGCTTGCTGTTTTGATAATATCTATATATACACTTTTAATGTCATTATTATTTCTGATTAACTACTGACAAGCCTAATTGAAATAATAAATGCCTAGTCTTGTCTTTTTGTGTCTTTGTTATGAAACCCTTTCCGTACACACCATGTTCATAGTACTTTCATACACAGTAAATGACCAATAAACATCCTGACATTTAATGCTTGCTGTTTTGATAATATCTATATATACACTTTTAATGTCATTATTATTTAATTATCTAATAAATCTGTTAGATAATTAAATAATAATGACATTAAAAGTGTATATATAGATATTATCAAAACAGCAAGCATTAAATGTCAGGATGTTTATTGGTCATTTACTGTGTATGAAAGTACTATGAACATGGTGTGTACGGAAAGGGTTTCATAACAAAGACACAAAAAGACAAGACTAGGCATTTATTATTTCAATTAGGCTTGTCAGTAGTTAATCAGAAAGCTAGTCGTCCGTTCACAAAACTAGGTCATCATGGAGAAGAGCGGACAAGAAACTCCATGGAAACAGTATAAAGTATTACATCAACATATTACTTATATTTCTTTATAATTATCGTTATCTCAAAAACAGTTAATTCTATCTCTTGGACAATGGTCCAAGAGAACCCATAATAATAGCAACATAATAACATTAGCTAGGAAAAGAACATGAATATTCCATTATACGGTTTGACATATTAGCAATATTATCAATAATATAACTACAACAACAATATGGTCATAATAAGCAATAATTGAGATATACTATCAAATTACTCAATTCATAAAATAATAATAATAGTACCTATACAATATACATCATCAACAACAACAATAATCAGAATAATATCATACCCTTAGATGTTAACGCCTTGAAAATCGAAGAGCAACTGCCCTGATCGACTGTGGCTCCGCTCTTTTATACCCGATAACAAACAAGTATGATTCACAATCGACAGTTGATTCAAATCAGTGTTTGATTTATAGAAAGATAAGTTTGTTATATTCATTAATTAATTTTAACAATTGAGTATAAAATATTAAACAGATAATAATTATATTTATAGGTATAACAAGTATTTATTTTTAAATATTAGACACTTAATAGTGTGTCAATCCGTTTGACTCGAGTCTTTTTATACCAATGAGTAAACAAGTGGGGTGGTCACATGTTTTTAGAAAATATTATATTTGAGCTACTAGTTTTTGCTAATAATGTTGTTAAATCATAATTTATTTTTATCTTTATATTTAAACATGAGATAACCCGATAATTGATCTTAGTAGCTTTCTATATTGCTATAATAAACTTAACCTAAAATCTAACCTGTAAAAATAATAAAGTATGTAAACTCAAACCAATTTCACAGCTGTTTGTTATTGGCATTATTGTAGACATAAATTGGCATTTACAAATAGACACACATATTTTAGCATACTTATTCTTATATTTATTTTGTATATTTAGTCAAAATATTTTGAATAATCTATCACTTGCTGTTTTGATAATATCTATATATACACTTTTAATGTAATTATTATTTAATTATCTAACATCAGAAGTGGGATCATGCTCTGTCTCACATAACAAATTTCTAATGAATTTTATTTTATTATTTTCATGATCAATGTTTGAGCAATCTGCGTTCTGCTGGAATCCATCGGTGTCGGTGGGTCGTTGACTCAACTCTTACCATGAAGATGTGCTGCCTATACTGAGAGCAGGACTGCGGAGCTGCGAGGTGCTGTAGAATCTTGGAAGGCCATTCCAGGGGTTCAATGGAGCATTAGTGCTGGTCTACAAATTAGCTAAAAAGTCGGTAAGGCCTATAGAGGCTCTGCTTTAATATTATTTTATAATCTGAGACTTCCTCCAGCTGATGGTGAATCTTAGAAAAATTTTAGCAACCTATAAACTAGAATCTTAAAACGAAATGTTTGTCATTAAAAGTTAATTTTCAACCGGTATTTTAACAGACTAAAAACGAAAGCAGATTTTGTTATGAGAAAATGATGCTTATAAAAAAGGGGTACCTACAATGTTGAATAGGATAGTTAAGTTGAAAGATCATTGATTACCTGGGGTGTGGTTGAAGCGTAGCTTATAAAACCAATAGTTGCTACTATGTTAGTTACAAGATTATAATTAATTCTATTTCTCTCAAAAATGAGGCTGACAATAAAATGCAAGTTTTAACAAAAGTTGAACTTGGCAATCCCAAATGTTAAGGTTTGTTGCTTATAAATCAAAGTGCTAGTAAAGTTAGCTTGTGAGCATTTTATTCCAGAAGTAATTATGAAGTAGTTGTTGTATGGTCGAAGAAATGCAAGTGTTCACGGAAACATAATTTAAAATTTCTAATATTACTCTGGTGTTCACAAATTAATTAAAAAGATAGCTTTGAAGAAAATGTTACAATAAGTATGATTTATTCATACTTAGCTTAGCCACAATATAAAGTTGGTATATACTATGTCATAAAGCGGATGAAACATATATTTTTATTTGATCCGGTATACTTACTAACATGTAAGAAAAAGCAAATTTCACATACATTGTTGATAAACAAATAATTTTAGATGTATTAACTGATTGTTTTTCATTTTCAAAGTGCTATTGTTGAAGACGCTATTTAAGTTTTTAAATACTGTAAATTATAATTATAAATAATAATTTTAATAATTATAAATAACTGTCTGTGCCTGTGGCTAAGCTAAGATATAGTCTGTTGTGGAGCTTACGAAACTATGGCACACTGCTAATCGAGATTTACAGTTGGCTATTAATTATACCGTTTCTAAAAGTACGGGAAGATCTCCCATACAGTTGTGGTGGGGAAAAAAATGTTTGCCATTGGGTATCAAGCAAAGTCTTACAATCTTACAAGTCTTACAAATCGACGATGATAATTCAATTGAAGATCTGATTACTGTTAGATCATTATGTAAATTAAGGATGGACGAGCGATCATTTCGGGACAAGTTAAGTATTGACAAGGGCAAAGCTCAAATAAAGCCTTTTGTAAAGGGGGATTTTGTCTTAATATATAAAGCATGGAAAACATACGACTAAACTTGGTCCTAAATATGAAGGCCCTAAGGAAGTTTTAGAAGTATTTTCTAATAATCACTAAAAAGTAAAACGTAAATTTAACAGGATGTCCGAAGAAATCACTAGTCATGATTTTTTTTTTTTGAGACCAGCCACTGGCTCGTAATGATCCATTTATGGATGACAACGACAATGAACCGACCGTATGGGCGGATGATTTGTAAATTATCCTAGCTACTCCACCTCCCTCCCTATTACGCTGGCTGACAAATGAATAAATGACTAATGACTGATTACTGATGACAAATGGCCAACATGCGTATCCTTTTCCTGGTCTTAGGGCTAGATCCCAGGCGGGTGATGCCATGTGGTATGGCTAGATCCAAGGCGGGTGATGCCGTGTTAAAAAAAAAAAAAATGATAACAATAAAATATATTATACCGCTGGTCGATCTTTGCCCTGATACTTCACTGAAATTCACACTGCAGCGGGTGATAGGTGCTTGTATGCCAAGGCCATAGATCAATAAAATATATACTGCTGGTTAAAAAAAAAAAAAAAAATGATAACAATAATATATATTATACCGCTGGTCGATCTTTGCCCTGATACTTCACTGAAATTCACACTGCAGCGGGTGATAGGTGCTTGTATGCCAAGGCCATAGATCAATAAAATATATACTGCTGGTTAAAAAAAAAAAAAAAAAAAAAATGATAACAATAATATATATTATACCGCTGGTCGATCTTTGCCCTGATACTTCACTGAAATTCACACTGCAGCGGGTGATAGGTGCTTGTATGCCAAGGCCATAGATCAATAAAATATATACTGCTGGTTAAAAAAAAAAAAAAATGATAACAATAATATATATTATACCGCTGGTCGATCTTTGCCCTGATACTTCACTGAAATTCACACTGCAGCGGGTGATAGGTGCTTGTATGCCAAGGCCATAGATCAATAAAATATATACTGCTGGTTAACTAATCATTAATGCAGCAGGTACTAAACAAAACAGACAATATTATATATACAGACTAAAATAAGGGGTACTTCGAGAGCGAAGTACTGGTCAGTCTGGCCGTGATAGATTATTCAAAATATTTTGACTAAATATACAAAATAAATATAAGAATAAGTATGCTAAAATATGTGTGTCTATTTGTAAATGCCAATTTATGTCTACAATAATGCCAATAACAAACAGCTGTGAAATTGGTTTGAGTTTACATACTTTATTATTTTTACAGGTTAGATTTTAGGTTAAGTTTATTATAGCAATATAGAAAGCTACTAAGATCAATTATCGGGTTATCTCATGTTTAAATATAAAGATAAAAATAAATTATGATTTAACAACATTATTAGCAAAAACTAGTAGCTCAAATATAATATTTTCTAAAAACATGTGACCACCCCACTTGTTTACTCATTGGTATAAAAAGACTCGAGTCAAACGGATTGACACACTATTAAGTGTCTAATATTTAAAAATAAATACTTGTTATACCTATAAATATAATTATTATCTGTTTAATATTTTATACTCAATTGTTAAAATTAATTAATGAATATAACAAACTTATCTTTCTATAAATCAAACACTGATTTGAATCAACTGTCGATTGTGAATCATACTTGTTTGTTATCGGGTATAAAAGAGCGGAGCCACAGTCGATCAGGGCAGTTGCTCTTCGATTTTCAAGGCGTTAACATCTAAGGGTATGATATTATTCTGATTATTGTTGTTGTTGATGATGTATATTGTATAGGTACTATTATTATTATTTTATGAATTGAGTAATTTGATAGTATATCTCAATTATTGCTTATTATGACCATATTGTTGTTGTAGTTATATTATTGATAATATTGCTAATATGTCAAACCGTATAATGGAATATTCATGTTCTTTTCCTAGCTAATGTTATTATGTTGCTATTATTATGGGTTCTCTTGGACCATTGTCCAAGAGATAGAATTAACTGTTTTTGAGATAACGATAATTATAAAGAAATATAAGTAATATGTTGATGTAATACTTTATACTGTTTCCATGGAGTTTCTTGTCCGCTCTTCTCCATGATGACCTAGTTTTGTGAACGGACGACTAGCTTTCTGATTAACTACTGACAAGCCTAATTGAAATAATAAATGCCTAGTCTTGTCTTTTTGTGTCTTTGTTATGAAACCCTTTCCGTACACACCATGTTCATAGTACTTTCATACACAGTAAATGACCAATAAACATCCTGACATTTAATGCTTGCTGTTTTGATAATATCTATATATACACTTTTAATGTCATTATTATTTAATTATCTAACACGGGCAACAGCTAGTATATTAAGACATAGGATACTTTTCATCCCGGTAGAAGATTCCCGTGGGATAATTTCCGACATACACGCGGGCAACAGCTAGTATATTAAGACATAGGATACTTTTCATCCCGGTAGAAGGTTCCCGTGGGATAATTTCCGACATACACGCGGGCGAAGCCGCGGGCAACAGCTAGTATATTAAGACATAGGATACTTTTCATCCCGGTAGAAGGTTCCCGTGGGATAATTTCCGACATAAATGCGGGTGAAGCCGCGGGCAACAGCTAGTATATTAAGACATAGGATACTTTTCATCCCGGTAGAAGGTTCCCGTGGGATAAGTTCCGGCATACAGGCGGGTGAAGCCGCGGGCAACAGCTAGTATATTAAGACATAGGATACTTTTCATCCCGGTAGAAGGTTCCCGTGGGATAATTTCCGACATACACGCGGGCAACAGCTAGTATATTAAGACATAGGATACTTTTCATCCCGGTAGAAGGTTCCCGTAGGATAATTTCCGACATACACGCGGGCGAAGCCGCGGGCAACAGCTAGTATATTAAGACATAGGATACTTTTCATCCCGGTAGAAGGTTCCCGTGGGATAATTTCCGACATACACGCGGGTGAAGCCGCGGGCAACAGATAGTATATTAAGACAGAGGATACTTTTCATCCCGGTAGAAGGTTCCCGTGGGATAATTTCCGACATACACGCGGGTGAAGCCGCGGGCACCAGCTAGTATATTAAGACATAGGATACTTTTCATCCCGGTAGAAGGTTCCCGTGGGATAATTTCCGACATACACGCGGGCAACAGCTAGTAAATTAAGACATAGGATACTTTTCATCCCGGTAGAAAAATGTTCCCGTGGGATAATTTCCGACATACACGCGGGCGAAGCCGCTGGCAACAGCTAGTATATTAAGACAAAGGATACTTTTCATCTCGGTAGAAGGTTCCCGTGGGATAATTTCCGACATACACGCGGGCAACAGCTAGTATATTAAGACATAGGATACTTTTCATCCCGGTAGAAGGTTCCCGTGGGATAATTTCCGACATACACGCGGGCAACAGCTAGTATATTACGACATAGGATACTTTTCATCCCGGTAGAAGGTTCCCGTGGGATAATTTCCGACATACACGCGGGCAACAGCTAGTATATTAAGACATAGGATACTTTTTATCTCGGTAGAAGGTTCCCGTGGGATAATTTCCGACATAAACGCGGGCGAAGCCGCGGGCAAAAGACATAGGATACTTTTCATCCCGGTAGAAGGTTCCCGTGGGATAATTTCCGACATACACGCGGGCGAAGCCGCGGGCAACAGCTAGTATATTAAGACATAGGATACTTTTCATCCCGGTAGAAGGTTCCCGTGGGATAATTTCCGACATACACGCGGGTGAAGCCGCGGGCAAAAGCTAGTATATTAAGATATAGGATACTTTCATCCCGGTAGAAGGTTCCCGTGGGATAAATTCCGACATGCACGCGGGCAACAGCTAGTATATTAAGACATAGGATACTTTTCATCCCGGTAGAAGATTCCCGTGGGATAATTTCGACATACACGCGGGCAACAGCTAGTATATTAAGACATAGGATACTTTTCATCCCGGTAGAAGGTTCCCGTGGGATAATTTCCGACATACACGCGGGCGAAGCCGCGGGCAACAGCTAGTATATTAAGACATAGGATACTTTTCATCCCGGTATAAGGTTCCCGTGGGATAATTTCCGACATACACGCGGGCGAAGCCGCGGGCAACAGCTAGTATATTAAAACATAGGATACTTTTCATCCCGGTAGAAGATTCCCGTGGGATAATTTCCGACATACACGCGGGCGAAGCCGCTGGCAACAGCTAGTATATTAAGACATAGGATACTTTTCATCCCGGTAGAAGGTTCCCGTGGGATAATTTCCGACATACACGCGGGCGAAGCCGCTGGCAACAGCTAGTATATTAAGACATAGGATACTTTTCATCCCGGTAGAAGGTTCCCGTGGGATAATTTCCGACATACACGCGGGTGAAGCCGCGGGCAACAGCTAGTATATTAAGACATAGGATACTTTTCATCCCGGTAGAAGGTTCCCGTGGGATAATTTCCGACATACACGCGGGCAACAGCTAGTATATTAAGACATAGGATACTTTCATCCCGGTAGAAGGTTCCCGTGGGATAAATTCCGACATGCACGCGGGCAACAGCTAGTATATTAAGACATAGGATACTTTTCATCCCGGTAGAAGGTTCCCGTGGGATAATTTCCGACATACACGCGGGCAACAGCTAGTATATTAAAACATAGGATACTTTCATCCGGGTAGAAGGTTCCCGTGGGATAAATTCCGACATGCACGCGGGCAACAGCTAGTATATTAAGACATAGGATACTTTTCATCCCGGTAGAAGGTTCCCGTGGGATAATTTCCGATATACACGCGGGCAACAGCTAGTATATTAAGACATAGGATACTTTTCATCTCGGTAGAAGGTTCCCGTGGGATAATTTCCGACATACACGCGGGCAACAGCTAGTATATTAAGACATAGGATACTTTTCATCCCGGTAGAAGGTTCCCGTGGGATAATTTCGACATACACGCGGGCAACAGCTAGTATATTAAGACATAGGATACTTTTCATCCCGGTAGAAGGTTCCCGTGGGATAATTTCCGACATACACGCGGGCGAAGCCGCGGGCAACAGCTAGTATATTAAGACATAGGATACTTTTCATCCCGGTATAAGGTTCCCGTGGGATAATTTCCGACATACACGCGGGCGAAGCCGCGGGCAACAGCTAGTATATTAAAACATAGGATACTTTTCATCCCGGTAGAAGATTCCCGTGGGATAATTTCCGACATACACGCGGGCGAAGCCGCTGGCAACAGCTAGTATATTAAGACATAGGATACTTTTCATCCCGGTAGAAGGTTCCCGTGGGATAATTTCCGACATGCACGCGGGCAACAGCTAGTATATTAAGACATAGGATACTTTTCATCCCGGTAGAAGGTTCCCGTGGGATAATTTCCGACATACACGCGGGCGAAGCCGCGGGCAACAGCTAGTATATTAAAACATAGGATACTTTTCATCCCGGTAGAAGATTCCCGTGGGATAATTTCCGACATACACGCGGGCGAAGCCGCGGGCAACAGCTAGTATATTAAAACATAGGATACTTTTCATCCCGGTAGAAGATTCCCGTGGGATAATTTCCGACATACACGCGGGCGAAGCCGCTGGCAACAGCTAGTATATTAAGACATAGGATACTTTTCATCCCGGTAGAAGGTTCCCGTGGGATAAATTCCGACATGCACGCGGGCAACAGCTAGTATATTAAGACATAGG
Source organism: Dicycla oo (assembly GCA_948252095.1). Classification (NCBI taxonomy): domain Eukaryota; kingdom Metazoa; phylum Arthropoda; class Insecta; order Lepidoptera; family Noctuidae; genus Dicycla; species Dicycla oo. The sequence goes on from OX411711.1 coordinate 22,059,816, forward strand.
ATACTTTTCATCCCGGTAGAAGGTTCCCGTGGGATAATTTCGACATACACGCGGGCAACAGCTAGTATATTAAGACATAGGATACTTTTCATCCCGGTAGAAGGTTCCCGTGGGATAATTTCCGACATACACGCGGGCGAAGCCGCGGGCAACAGCTAGTATATTAAGACATAGGATACTTTTCATCCCGGTAGAAGATTCCCGTGGGATAATTTCCGACATACACGCGGGCGAAGCCGCTGGCAACAGCTAGTATATTAAGACATAGGATACTTTTCATCCCGGTAGAAGGTTCCCGTGGGATAAATTCCGACATGCACGCGGGCAACAGCTAGTATATTAAGACATAGGATACTTTTCATCCCGGTAGAAGGTTCCCGTGGGATAATTTCGACATACACGCGGGCAACAGCTAGTATATTAAGACATAGGATACTTTTCATCCCGGTAGAAGGTTCCCGTGGGATAATTTCCGACATACACGCGGGCGAAGCCGCGGGCAACAGCTAGTATATTAAGACATAGGATACTTTTCATCCCGGTATAAGGTTCCCGTGGGATAATTTCCGACATACACGCGGGCGAAGCCGCGGGCAACAGCTAGTATATTAAAACATAGGATACTTTTCATCCCGGTAGAAGATTCCCGTGGGATAATTTCCGACATACACGCGGGCGAAGCCGCTGGCAACAGCTAGTATATTAAGACATAGGATACTTTTCATCCCGGTAGAAGGTTCCCGTGGGATAATTTCCGACATACACGCGGGCGAAGCCGCTGGCAACAGCTAGTATATTAAGACATAGGATACTTTTCATCCCGGTAGAAGGTTCCCGTGGGATAATTTCCGACATACACGCGGGTGAAGCCGCGGGCAACAGCTAGTATATTAAGACATAGGATACTTTTCATCCCGGTAGAAGGTTCCCGTGGGATAATTTCCGACATACACGCGGGCAACAGCTAGTATATTAAGACATAGGATACTTTCATCCCGGTAGAAGGTTCCCGTGGGATAAATTCCGACATGCACGCGGGCAACAGCTAGTATATTAAGACATAGGATACTTTTCATCCCGGTAGAAGGTTCCCGTGGGATAATTTCCGACATACACGCGGGCAACAGCTAGTATATTAAAACATAGGATACTTTCATCCGGGTAGAAGGTTCCCGTGGGATAAATTCCGACATGCACGCGGGCAACAGCTAGTATATTAAGACATAGGATACTTTTCATCCCGGTAGAAGGTTCCCGTGGGATAATTTCCGACATACACGCGGGCGAAGCCGCGGGCAACAGCTAGTATATTAAGACATAGGATACTTTTCATCGCGGTAGAAGGTTCCCGTGGGATAATTTCCGACATACACGCGGGCGAAGCCGCGGGCAACAGCTAGTATATTAAGACATAGGATACTGTTCATCCCGGTAGAAGGTTCCCGTGGGATAATTTCCGACATACACGCGGGCAACAGCTAGTATATTAAGACATAGGATACTTTTCATCCCGGTCGTAGGTTCCCGTGGGATAATGTCCGACATACACGCGGGCAACAGCTAGTATATTAAGACAGGATACTTTTCATCCCGGTAGAAGGTTCCCGTGGGATAATTTCCGACATACACGCGGGCGAAGCCGCGGGCAACAGCTAGTATATTAAGACATAGGATACTTTTCATCTCGGTAGAAGGTTCCCGTGGGATAACTTCCGACATTCACGCGGGTGAAGCCGCGGGCAACAGCTAGTATATTAAGACATAGGATACTTTTCATCCCGGTAGAAGGTTCCCGTGGGATAATTTCCGACATACACGCGGGCAACAGCTAGTATATTAAGACATAGGATACTTTTCATCCCGGTAGAAGGTTCCCGTGGGATAATTTCCGACATACACGCGGGCGAAGCCGCGGGCAACAGCTAGTATATTAAGACATAGGATACTTTTCATCCCGGTATAAGGTTCCCGTGGGATAATTTCCGACATACACGCGGGCGAAGCCGCGGGCAACAGCTAGTATATTAAAACATAGGATACTTTTCATCCCGGTAGAAGATTCCCGTGGGATAATTTCCGACATACACGCGGGCGAAGCCGCTGGCAACAGCTAGTATATTAAGACATAGGATACTTTTCATCCCGGTAGAAGGTTCCCGTGGGATAATTTCCGACATACACGCGGGTGAAGCCGCGGGCAACAGCTAGTATATTAAGACATAGGATACTTTTCATCCCGGTAGAAGGTTCCCGTGGGATAATTTCCGACATACACGCGGGCAACAGCTAGTATATTAAGACATAGGATACTTTCATCCCGGTAGAAGGTTCCCGTGGGATAAATTCCGACATGCACGCGGGCAACAGCTAGTATATTAAGACATAGGATACTTTTCATCCCGGTAGAAAGTTCCCGTGGGATAATTTCCGACATACACGCGGGCAACAGCTAGTATATTAAGACATAGGATACTTTTCATCCCGGTAGAAGGTTCCCGTGGGATAATTTCCGACATACACGCGGGCGAAGCCGCGGGCAACAGCTAGTATATTAAGACATAGGATACTTTTCATCCCGGTATAAGGTTCCCGTGGGATAATTTCCGACATACACGCGGGCGAAGCCGCGGGCAACAGCTAGTATATTAAAACATAGGATACTTTTCATCCCGGTAGAAGATTCCCGTGGGATAATTTCCGACATACACGCGGGCGAAGCCGCTGGCAACAGCTAGTATATTAAGACATAGGATACTTTTCATCCCGGTAGAAGGTTCCCGTGGGATAATTTCCGACATACACGCGGGTGAAGCCGCGGGCAACAGCTAGTATATTAAGACATAGGATACTTTTCATCCCGGTAGAAGGTTCCCGTGGGATAATTTCCGACATACACGCGGGCAACAGCTAGTATATTAAGACATAGGATACTTTCATCCCGGTAGAAGGTTCCCGTGGGATAAATTCCGACATGCACGCGGGCAACAGCTAGTATATTAAGACATAGGATATTCAAAGGCATACTATTCTATCAACGATTACTTAAACGATAAGAATAGTTGGTCGCTGTGTTTAACTTAAGACAATGTTTATGTTCTTTCTCCAGAATTAGCTTACCTACTGACAGGTTATATGGGTTCATATAATTATTTATTTTCTTTGACTGTAAAGGTCAATTTATTTTAATTTTATTTTTATTTATCATTGACATAATCTACTCATTACAATGTTTTTTTTTATGAGTGGTATTGCAATATGTGGTTAGCTAGTGATCTCGACAATTGATCATAATTATTCTTGTCTGAGCAACCGGCAGCAGGTTCGTCATGCTCCCTTAGATGTCACTGCTTGCGGTAGCGTCGGGGGTCGGGTTGCCTCCTTCCCTCAAATATGGCGAGGGGGGTAATGGCTGATCTTTGCGTTATGCTCGTGAACGGGTGCTGCTTGTGGTGACTGGTCGTCTTGCTGACCTTGGTTTTGTTTTGTTATTAGTAATTTAACTCGTTTTTTTTTTACTTCGATGGTCCTAGTTTATCATCTGTGACTTCGAGTTACGGCTATATGTAAGTGGGCACGCCCTTTATTACTGGAGGCTTTTAATATAGGTATAAAGTTCTACTTACGTTTTTAGTTTTGTATTTTGATTCTGCTTGAGTATAGTTTTCGATTTTCTTTTTCTTCTTTTTTTAAGTATATTGGCGTGTGCTAGCTGACTTATAGCAAATAATTAAATTTAATTTAATGTTTGTGTTGCGTAATGTACTTGCATGTAATTTGCACAGTGTTGTATAGAATATATATATATATATATTTTTTTTTTTTTTATTTAACTGACAGACAGCTGTGCTGCTGAGGAGTTTGTTGCGCCACTTCTTCTCCTCAGCTAAAGCACTAGGAAGTGGTGAAGGGCGGGCGTTTTGGGGGACTGTCTTATGTAATATTGACGTTCGAAAAGTGCTGATTCTCAGCCTAGTTTGAATAAATGACTTTTGATTTTGATTTTGATAACTTCCGACATTCACGCGGGTGAAGCCGCGGGCAACAGCTAGTATATTAAGACATAGGATACTTTTCATCCCGGTAGAAGGTTCCCGTGGGATAATTTCCGACATACACGCGGGCAACAGCTAGTATATTAAGACATAGGATACTTTTCATCCCGGTAGAAGGTTCCCGTGGGATAATTTCCGACATACACGCGGGCGAAGCCGCGGGCAACAGCTAGTATATTAAGACATAGGATACTTTTCATCCCGGTATAAGGTTCCCGTGGGATAATTTCCGACATACACGCGGGCGAAGCCGCGGGCAACTGCTAGTATATTAAAACATAGGATACTTTTCATCCCGGTAGAAGATTCCCGTGGGATAATTTCCGACATACACGCGGGCAACAGCTAGTATATTAAGACATAGGATACTTTTCATCCCGGTAGAAGGTTCCCGTGGGATAATTTCCGACATACACGCGGGCGAAGCCGCGGGCAACAGCTAGTATATTAAGACATAGGATACTTTTCATCCCGGTAGAAGGTTCCCGTGGGATAATTTCCGACATAAACGCGGGTGAAGCCGCGGGCAACAGCTAGTATATTAAGACATAGGATACTTTTCATCCCGGTAGAAGGTTCCCGTGGGATAAGTTCCGGCATACACGCGGGTGAAGCCGCGGGCAACAGCTAGTATATTAAGACATAGGATACTTTTCATCCCGGTAGAAGGTTCCCGTGGGATAATTTCCGACATACACGCGGGCAACAGCTAGTATATTAAGACATAGGATACTTTTCATCCCGGTAGAAGGTTCCCGTGGGATAATTTCCGACATACACGCGGGCAACAGCTAGTATATTAAGACATAGGATACTTTTCATCCCGGTAGAAGGTTCCCGTGGGATAATTTCCGACATACACGCGGGCGAAGCCGCGGGCAACAGCTAGTATATTAAGACATAGGATACTTTTCATCCCGGTAGAAGGTTCCCGTGGGATAATTTCCGACATACACGCGGGTGAAGCCGCGGGCAACAGCTAGTATATTAAGACTTAGGATACTTTTCATCCCGGTAGAAGGTTCCCGTGGGATAATTTCCGACATACACGCGGGCAACAGCTAGTATATTAAGACATAGGATACTTTTCATCCCGGTAGAAGGTTCCCGTGGGATAATTTCCGACATACACGCGGGCGAAGCCGCGGGCAACAGCTAGTATATTAAGACATAGGATACTTTTCATCCCGGTAGAAGGTTCCCGTGGGATAATTTCCGACATACACGCGGGTGAAGCCGCGGGCAACAGCTAGTATATTAAGACTTAGGATACTTTTCATCCCGGTAGAAGGTTCCCGTGGGATAATTTCCGACATACACGCGGGCGAAGCCGCGGGCAACAGCTAGTATATTAAGACATAGGATACTTTTCATCCCGGTATAAGGTTCCCGTGGGATAATTTCCGACATACACGCGGGCGAAGCCGCGGGCAACAGCTAGTATATTAAAACATAGGATACTTTTCATCCCGGTAGAAGATTCCCGTGGGATAATTTCCGACATACACGCGGGCGAAGCCGCTGGCAACAGCTAGTATATTAAGACATAGGATACTTCTCATCCCGGTAGAAGGTTCCCGTGGGATAATTTCCGACATACACGCGGGTGAAGCCGCGGGCAACAGCTAGTATATTAAGACATAGGATACTTTTCATCCCGGTAGAAGGTTCCCGTGGGATAATTTCCGACATACACGCGGGCAACAGCTAGTATATTAAGACATAGGATACTTTCATCCCGGTAGAAGGTTCCCGTGGGATAAATTCCGACATGCACGCGGGCAACAGCTAGTATATTAAGACATAGGATATTCAAAGGCATACTATTCTATCAACGATTACTTAAACGATAAGAATAGTTGGTCGCTGTGTTTAACTTAAGACAATGTTTATGTTCTTTCTCCAGAATTAGCTTACCTACTGACAGGTTATATGGGTTCATATAATTATTTATTTTCTTTGACTGTAAAGGTCAATTTATTTTAATTTTATTTTTATTTATCATTGACATAATCTACTCATTACAATGTTTTTTTTTATGAGTGGTATTGCAATATGTGGTTAGCTAGTGATCTCGACAATTGATCATAATTATTCTTGTCTGAGCAACCGGCAGCAGGTTCGTCATGCTCCCTTAGATGTCACTGCTTGCGGTAGCGTCGGGGGTCGGGTTGCCTCCTTCCCTCAAATATGGCGAGGGGGGTAATGGCTGATCTTTGCGTTATGCTCGTGAACGGGTGCTGCTTGTGGTGACTGGTCGTCTTGCTGACCTTGGTTTTGTTTTGTTATTAGTAATTTAACTCGTTTTTTTTTTACTTCGATGGTCCTAGTTTATCATCTGTGACTTCGAGTTACGGCTATATGTAAGTGGGCACGCCCTTTATTACTGGAGGCTTTTAATATAGGTATAAAGTTCTACTTACGTTTTTAGTTTTGTATTTTGATTCTGCTTGAGTATAGTTTTCGATTTTCTTTTTCTTCTTTTTTTAAGTATATTGGCGTGTGCTAGCTGACTTATAGCAAATAATTAAATTTAATTTAATGTTTGTGTTGCGTAATGTACTTGCATGTAATTTGCACAGTGTTGTATAGAATATATATATATATATATATTTTTTTTTTATTTAACTGACAGACAGCTGTGCTGCTGAGGAGTTTGTTGCGCCACTTCTTCTCCTCAGCTAAAGCACTAGGAAGTGGTGAAGGGCGGGCGTTTTGGGGGACTGTCTTATGTAATATTGACGTTCGAAAAGTGCTGATTCTCAGCCTAGTTTGAATAAATGACTTTTGATTTTGATTTTGATAACTTCCGACATTCACGCGGGTGAAGCCGCGGGCAACAGCTAGTATATTAAGACATAGGATACTTTTCATCCCGGTAGAAGGTTCCCGTGGGATAATTTCCGACATACACGCGGGCAACAGCTAGTATATTAAGACATAGGATACTTTTCATCCCGGTAGAAGGTTCCCGTGGGATAATTTCCGACATACACGCGGGCGAAGCCGCGGGCAACAGCTAGTATATTAAGACATAGGATACTTTTCATCCCGGTATAAGGTTCCCGTGGGATAATTTCCGACATACACGCGGGCGAAGCCGCGGGCAACAGCTAGTATATTAAAACATAGGATACTTTTCATCCCGGTAGAAGATTCCCGTGGGATAATTTCCGACATACACGCGGGCAACAGCTAGTATATTAAGACATAGGATACTTTTCATCCCGGTAGAAGGTTCCCGTGGGATAATTTCCGACATACACGCGGGCGAAGCCGCGGGCAACAGCTAGTATATTAAGACATAGGATACTTTTCATCCCGGTAGAAGGTTCCCGTGGGATAATTTCCGACATAAACGCGGGTGAAGCCGCGGGCAACAGCTAGTATATTAAGACATAGGATACTTTTCATCCCGGTAGAAGGTTCCCGTGGGATAAGTTCCGGCATACACGCGGGTGAAGCCGCGGGCAACAGCTAGTATATTAAGACATAGGATACTTTTCATCCCGGTAGAAGGTTCCCGTGGGATAATTTCCGACATACACGCGGGCAACAGCTAGTATATTAAGACATAGGATACTTTTCATCCCGGTAGAAGGTTCCCGTGGGATAATTTCCGACATACACGCGGGCAACAGCTAGTATATTAAGACATAGGATACTTTTCATCCCGGTAGAAGGTTCCCGTGGGATAATTTCCGACATACACGCGGGCGAAGCCGCGGGCAACAGCTAGTATATTAAGACATAGGATACTTTTCATCCCGGTAGAAGGTTCCCGTGGGATAATTTCCGACATACACGCGGGTGAAGCCGCGGGCAACAGCTAGTATATTAAGACTTAGGATACTTTTCATCCCGGTAGAAGGTTCCCGTGGGATAATTTCCGACATACACGCGGGCGAAGTCGCGGGCAACAGCTAGTATATTAAGACATAGGATACTTTTCATCCCGGTAGAAGGTTCCCGTGGGATAACTTCCGACATACACGCGGGCAACAGCTAGTATATTAAGACATAGGATACTTTTCATCCCGGTAGAAGGTTCCCGTGGGATAATTTCCGACATACACGCGGGCAACAGCTAGTATATTAAGACATAGGATACTTTTCATCTCGGTAGAAGGTTCCGGTGGGATAATTTCCGACATACACGCGGGCAACAGCTAGTATATTAAGACATAGGATACTTTTCATCCCGGTAGAAGGTTCCCGTGGGATAATTTCCGACATACACGCGGGCAACAGCTAGTATATTAAGACATAGGATACTTTTCATCTCGGTAGAAGGTTCCGGTGGGATAATTTCCGACATACACGCGGGCGAAGCCGCGGGCAAAAGACATAGGATACTTTTCATCCCGGTAGAAGGTTCCCGTGGGATAATTTCCGACATACACGCGGGCGAAGCCGCGGGCAACAGCTAGTATATTAAGACATAGGATACTTTTCATCCCGGTAGAAGGTTCCCGTGGGATAATTTCCGACATACACGCGGGTGAAGCCGCGGGCAAAAGCTAGTATATTAAGATATAAGATACTTTTCATCCCGGTAGAAGGTTCCCGTGGGATAACTTCCGACATACACGCGGGCAACAGCTAGTATATTAAGACATAGGATACTTTTCATCCCGGTAGAAGGTTCCCGTGGGTTAATTTCCGACATACACGCGGGCGAAGCCGCGGGCAACAGCTAGTATATTAAGACATAGGATACTTTTCATCCCGGTAGAAGGTTCCCGTGGGATAATTTCCGACATACACGCGGGCAACAGCTAGTATATTAAGACAGGATACTTTTCATCCCGGTAGAAGGTTCCCGTGGGATAATTTCCGACATACACGCGGGCAACAGCTAGTATATTAAGACATAGGATACTTTTCATCCCGGTAGAAGGTTCCCGTGGGATAATTTCCGACATACACGCGGGCGAAGCCGCTGGCAATAGCTAGTATATTAAGACATAGGATACTTTTCATCCCGGTAGAAGGTTCCCGTGGGATAATTTCCGACATACACGCGGGTGAAGCCGCGGGCAACAGCTAGTATATTAAGACATAGGATACTTTTCATCCCGGTAGAAGGTTCCCGTGGGATAATTTCCGACATACACGCGGGCAACAGCTAGTATATTAAGACATAGGATACTTTCATCCCGGTAGAAGGTTCCCGTGATATAAATTCCGACATGCACGCGGGCAACAGCTAGTATATTAAGACATAGGATACTTTTCATCCCAGTAGAAGGTTCCCGTGGGATAATTTCCGACATACACGCGGGCGAAGCCGCGGGCAACAGCTAGTATATTAAGACATAGGATACTTTTCATCCCGGTAGAAGGTTCCCGTGGGATAATTTCCGACATACACGCGGGCGAAGCCGCGGGCAACAGCTAGTATATTAAGACATAGGATACTGTTCATCCCGGTAGAAGGTTCCCGTGGGATAATTTCCGACATACACGCGGGCAACAGCTAGTATATTAAGACATAGGATACTTTTCATCCCGGTCGTAGGTTCCCGTGGGATAATGTCCGACATACACGCGGGCAACAGCTAGTATATTAAGACAGGATACTTTTCATCCCGGTAGAAGGTTCCCGTGGGATAATATCCGACATACACGCGGGCGAAGCCGCGGGCAACAGCTAGTATATTAAGACATAGGATACTTTTCATCTCGGTAGAAGGTTCCCGTGGGATAACTTCCGACATTCACGCGGGTGAAGCCGCGGGCAACAGCTAGTATATTAAGACATAGGATACTTTTCATCCCGGTAGAAGGTTCCCGTGGGATAATTTCCGACATACACGCGGGCGAAGCCGCGGGCAACAGCTAGTATATTAAGACATAGGATACTTTTCATCCCGGTATAAGGTTCCCGTGGGATAATTTCCGACATACACGCGGGCGAAGCCGCGGGCAACAGCTAGTATATTAAAACATAGGATACTTTTCATCCCGGTAGAAGATTCCCGTGGGATAATTTCCGACATACACGCGGGCAACAGCTAGTATAATAAGACATAGGATACTTTTCATCCCGGTAGAAAGTTCCCGTGGGATAATTTCCGACATACACGCGGGCGAAGCCGCGGGCAACAGCTAGTATATTAAGACATAGGATACTTTTCATCCCGGTAGAAGGTTCCCGTGGGATAATTTCCGACATAAACGCGGGTGAAGCCGCGGGCAACAGCTAGTATATTAAGACATAGGATACTTTTCATCCCGGTAGAAGGTTCCCGTGGGATAAGTTCCGGCATACACGCGGGTGAAGCCGCGGGCAACAGCTAGTATATTAAGACATAGGATACTTTTCATCCCGGTAGAAGGTTCCCGTGGGATAATTTCCGACATACACGCGGGCAACAGCTAGTATATTAAGACATAGGATACTTTTCATTCCGGTAGAAGGTTCCCGTGGGATAATTTCCGACATACACGCGGGCGAAGCCGCGGGCAACAGCTAGTATATTAAGACATAGGATACTTTTCATCCCGGTAGAAGGTTCCCGTGGGATAATGTCCGACATACACGCGGGCAACAGCTAGTATATTAAGACATAGGATACTTTTCATCCCGGTAGAAGGTTCCCGTGGGATAATTTCCGACATACACGCGGGCAACAGCTAGTATATTAAGACAAAGGATACTTTTCATCCCGGTAGAAGGTTCCCGTGGGATAATTTCCGACATACACGCGGGCGAAGCCACGGGCAACAGCTAGTATATTAAGACATAGGATACTTTTCATCCCGGTAGAAGGTTCCCGTGGGATAATTTCCGACATACACGCGGGCGAAGCCGCGGGCAACAGCTAGTATATTAAGACATAAGATACTTTTCATCCCGGTAGAAGGTTCCCGTGGGATAATTTCCGACATACACGCGGGCAACAGCTAGTATATTAAGACATAGGATACTTTTCATCCCGGTAGAAGGTTCCCGTGGGATAATTTCCGACATACACGCGGGTGAAGCCGCGGGCAACAGCTAGTATATTAAGACATAGGATACTTTTCATCCCGGTAGAAGGTTCCCGTGGGATAATTTCCGACATACACGCGGGCGAAGCCGCGGGCAACAGCTAGTATATTAAGACATAGGATACTTTTCATCCCGGTAGAAGGTTCCCGTGGGATAATTTCCGACATCCACGCGGGCGAAGCCGCGGGCAACAGCTAGTATATTAAGACATAGGATACTTTTCATCCCGGTAGAAGGTTCCCGTGGGATAATTTCCGACATCCACGCGGGCGAAGCCGCGGGCAACAGCTAGTATATTAAGACATAGGATACTTTTCATCCCGGTAGAAGGTTCCCGTGGGATAATTTTCGACATACACGCGGGCGAAGCCGCGGGCAACAGCTAGTATATTAAGACATAGGATACTTTTCATCTCGGTAGAAGGTTCCCGTGGGATAATTTCCGACATACACGCGGGCGAAGCCGCGGGCAACAGCTAGTATATTAAGACATAGGATACTTTTCATCCCGGTAGAAGGTTTCCGTGGGATAATTTCCGACATACACGCGGGCAACAGCTAGTATATTAAGACATAGGATACTTTTCATCTCGGTAGAAGGTTCCCGTGGGATAATTTCCGACATACACGCGGGCGAAGCCGCGGGCAAAAGACATAGGATACTTTTCATCCCGGTAGAAGGTTCCCGTGGGATAATTTCCGACATACACGCGGGCGAAGCCGTGGGCAACAGTTAGTATATTAAGACATAGGATACTTTTCATCCCGGTAGAAGGTTCCCGTGGGATAATTTCCGACATACACGCGGGCGAAGCCGCGGGCAACAGCTAGTATATTAAGACATAGGATACTTTTCACCCCGGTAGAAGGTTCCCGTGGGATAATTTCCGACATACACGCGGGCAACAGCTAGTATATTAAGACATAGGATACTTTTCATCCCGGTAGAAGGTTCCCGTGGGATAATGTCCGACATACACGCGGGCAACAGCTAGTATATTACGACATAGGATACTTTTCATCCCGGTAGAAGGTTCCCGTGGGATAATTTCCGACATACACGCCGGCAACAGCTAGTATATTAAGACATAGGATACTTTTCATCCCGGTAGAAGGTTCCCGTGGGATAATTTCCGATATACACGCGGGCAACAGCTAGTATATTAAGACATAGGATACTTTTTGTCTCGGTAGAAGGTTCCCGTGGGATAATTTCCGACATACACGCGGGCGAAGCCGCGGGCAACAGCTAGTATATTAAGACATAGGATACTTTTCATCCCGGTAGAAGGTTCCCGTGGGATAATTTCCGACATACACGCGGGCAACAGCTAGTATATTAAGACATAGGATACTTTTCATCTTGGTAGAAGGTTCCCGTGGGATAATTTCCGACATACACGCGGGCGAAGCCGCGGGCAAAAGACATAGGATACTTTTCATCCCGGTAGAAGGTTCCCGTGGGATAATTTCCGACATACACGCGGGCGAAGCCGCGGGCAACAGCTAGTATATTAAGACATAGGATACTTTTCATCCCGGTAGAAGGTTCCCGTGGGATAATTTCCGACATACACGCGGGCGAAGCCGCGGGCAACAGCTAGTCTATTAAGACATAGGATACTTTTCATCCCGGTAGAAGGTTCCCGTGGGATAATTTCCGACATACACGCGGGCAACAGCTAGTATATTAAGACATAGGATACTTTTCATCCCGGTTGAAGGTTCCCGTGGGATAATGTCCGACATACACGCGGGCAACAGCTAGTATATTACGACATAGGATACTTTTCATCCCGGTAGAAGGTTCCCGTGGGATAATTTCCGACATACACGCGGGCAACAGCTAGTATATTAAGACATAGGATACTTTTCATCCCGGTAGAAGGTTCCCGTGGGATAATTTCCGATATACACGCGGGCAACAGCTAGTATATTAAGACATAGGATATTTTTATCTTGGTAGAAGGTTCCCGTGGGATAATTTCCGACATACACGCGGGCAACAGCTAGTATATTAAGACATAGGATACTTTTCATCCCGGTAGAAAGTTCCCTTGGGATAATTTCCGACATACACGCGGGCAACAGCCAGTATATTAAGACATAGGATACTTTTCATCCCTGTAGAAGGTTCCCGTGGGATAATTTCCGACATACACGCGGGCGAAGCCGCGGGCAACAGCTAGTATATTAAGACAAAGGATACTTTTCATCCCGGTAGAAGGTTCCCGTGGGATAATTTCCGACATACACGCGGGCGAAGACGCGGGCAACAGCTAGTATATTAAGACATAGGATACTTTTCATCCCGGTAGAAGGTTCCCGTGGGATAATGTCCGACATACACGCGGGCAACAGCTAGTATATTAAGACATAGGATACTTTTCATCCCGGTAGAAGGTTCCCGTGGGATAATTTCCGACATACACGCGGGCGAAGCCGCAGGCAACAGCTAGGATATTAAGACATAGGATACTTTTCATCCCGGTAGAAGGTTCCCGTGGGATAATTTCCGACATACACGCGGGTGAAGCCGCGGGCAACAGCTAGTATATTAAGACATAGGATACTTTTCATCCCGGTAGAAGGTTCCCGTGGGATAAGTTCCGACATACACGCGGGCAACAGCTAGTATATTAAGACATAGGATACTTTTCATCCCGGTAGAAGGTTCCCGTGGGATAATTTCCGACATACACGCGGGCAACAGCTAGTATGTTAAGACATAGGATACTTTTCATCTTGGTAGAAGGTTCCCGTGGGATAATTTCCGACATACACGCGGGCGAAGCCGCGGGCAAAAGACATAGGATACTTTTCATCCCGGTAGAAGGTTCCCGTGGGATAATTTCCGACATACACGCGGGCGAAGCCGCGGGCAACAGCTAGTATATTAAGACATAGGATACTTTTCATCCCGGTAGAAGGTTCCCGTGGGATAATTTCCGACATACACGCGGGCGAAGCCGCGGGCAACAGCTAGTCTATTAAGACATAGGATACTTTTCATCCCGGTTGAAGGTTCCAGTGGGATAATGTCCGACATACACGCGGGCAACAGCTAGTATATTACGACATAGGATACTTTTCATCCCGGTAGAAGGTTCCCGTGGGATAATTTCCGACATACACGCGGGCAACAGCTAGTATATTAAGACATAGGATACTTTTCATCCCGGTAGAAGGTTCCCGTGGGATAATTTCCGATATACACGCGGGCAACAGCTAGTATATTAAGACAAAGGATATTTTTATCTTGGTAGAAGGTTCCCGTGGGATAATTTCCGACATACACGCGGGCAACAGCTAGTATATTAAGACATAGGATACTTTTCATCCCGGTAGAAGGTTCCCTTGGGATAATTTCCGACATACACGCGGGCAACAGCCAGTATATTAAGACATAGGATACTTTTCATCCCGGTAGAAGGTTCCCGTGGGATAATTTCCGACATACACGCGGGCGAAGCCGCGGGCAACAGCTAGTATATTAAGACAAAGGATACTTTTCATCCCGGTAGAAGGTTCCCTTGGGATAATTTCCGACATACACGCGGGCGAAGCCGCGGGCAACAGCTAGTATATTAAGACATAGGATACTTTTCATCCCGGTAGAAGGTTCCCGTGGGATAATTTCCGACATACACGCGGGTGAAGCCGCGGGCAACAGCTAGTATATTAAGACATAGGATACTTTTCATCTCGGTAGAAGGTTCCCGTGGGATAATTTCCGACATACACGCGGGCAACAGCTAGTATATTAAGACATAGGATACTTTTCATCCCGGTAGAAGGTTCCCGTGGGATAACTTCCGACATACACGCGGGCAACAGCTAGTATATTAAGACATAGGATACTTTTCATCCCGGTAGAAGGTTCCCGTGGGATAATTTTCGACATACACGCGGGCGAAGCCGCGGGCAACAGCTAGTATATTAAGACATAGTATACTTTTCATCTCGGTAGAAGGTTCCCGTGGGATAATTTCCGACATACACGCGGGCGAAGCCGCGGGCAACAGCTAGTATATTAAGACATAGGATACTTTTCATCCCGGTAGAAGGTTTCCGTGGGATAATTTCCGACATACACGCGGGCAACAGCTAGTATATTAAGACATAGGATACTTTTTGTCTCGGTAGAAGGTTCCCGTGGGATAATTTCCGACATACACGCGGGCGAAGCCGCGGGCAACAGCTAGTATATTAAGACATAGGATACTTTTCATCCCGGTAGAAGGTTCCCGTGGGATAATTTCCGACATACACGCGGGCAACAGCTAGTATATTAAGACATTGGATACTTTTCATCTTGGTAGAAGGTTCCCGTGGGATAATTTCCGACATACACGCGGGCGAAGCCGCGGGCAAAAGACATAGGATACTTTTCATCCCGGTAGAAGGTTCCCGTGGGATAATTTCCGACATACACGCGGGCGAAGCCGCGAGCAACAGCTAGTCTATTAAGACATAGGATACTTTTCATCCCGGTAGAAGGTTCCCGTGGGATAATTTCCGACATACACGCGGGCAACAGCTAGTATATTAAGACATAGGATACTTTTCATCCCGGTTGAAGGTTCCCGTGGGATAATGTCCGACATACACGCGGGCAACAGCTAGTATATTACGACATAGGATACTTTTCATCCCGGTAGAAGGTTCCCGTGGGATAATTTCCGACATACACGCGGGCAACAGCTAGTATATTAAGACATAGGATACTTTTCATCCCGGTAGAAGGTTCCCGTGGGATAATTTCCGATATACACGCGGGCAACAGCTAGTATATTAAGACATAGGATATTTTTATCTTGGTAGAAGGTTCCCGTGGGATAATTTCCGACATACACGCGGGCAACAGCTAGTATATTAAGACATAGGATACTTTTCATCCCGGTAGAAGGTTCCCTTGGGATAATTTCCGACATACACGCGGGCAACAGCCAGTATATTAAGACATAGGATACTTTTCATCCCGGTAGAAGGTTCCCGTGGGATAATTTCCGACATACACGCGGGCGAAGCCGCGGGCAACAGCTAGTATATTAAGACAAAGGATACTTTTCATCCCGGTAGAAGGTTCCCGTGGGATAATTTCCGACATACACGCGGGCGAAGCCGCGGGCAACAGCTAGTATATTAAGACATAGGATACTTTTCATCCCGGTAGAAGGTTCCCGTGGGATAATGTCCGACATACACGCGGGCAACAGCTAGTATATTAAGACATAGGATACTTTTCATCCCGGTAGAAGGTTCCCGTGGGATAATTTCCGACATACACGCGGGCGAAGCCGCAGGCAACAGCTAGGATATTAAGACATAGGATACTTTTCATCCCGGTAGAAGGTTCCCGTGGGATAATTTCCGACATACACGCGGGTGAAGCCGCGGGCAACAGCTAGTATATTAAGACATAGGATACTTTTCATCCCGGTAGAAGGTTCCCGTGGGATAGGTTCCGACATACACGCGGGCAACAGCTAGTATATTAAGACATAGGATACTTTTCATCCCGGTAGAAGGTTCCCGTGGGATAATTTCCGACATACACGCGGGCAACAGCTAGTATGTTAAGACATAGGATACTTTTCATCTTGGTAGAAGGTTCCCGTGGGATAATTTCCGACATACACGCGGGCGAAGCCGCGGGCAAAAGACATAGGATACTTTTCATCCCGGTAGAAGGTTCCCGTGGGATAATTTCCGACATACACGCGGGCGAAGCCGCGGGCAACAGCTAGTATATTAAGACATAGGATACTTTTCATCCCGGTAGAAGGTTCCCGTGGGATAATTTCCGACATACACGCGGGCGAAGCCGCGGGCAACAGCTAGTCTATTAAGACATAGGATACTTTTCATCCCGGTTGAAGGTTCCCGTGGGATAATGTCCGACATACACGCGGGCAACAGCTAGTATATTACGACATAGGATACTTTTCATCCCGGTAGAAGGTTCCCGTGGGATAATTTCCGACATACACGCGGGCAACAGCTAGTATATTAAGACATAGGATACTTTTCATCCCGGTAGAAGGTTCCCGTGGGATAATTTCCGATATACACGCGGGCAACAGCTAGTATATTAAGACATAGGATATTTTTATCTTGGTAGAAGGTTCCCGTGGGATAATTTCCGACATACACGCGGGCAACAGCTAGTATATTAAGACATAGGATACTTTTCATCCCGGTAGAAGGTTCCCTTGGGATAATTTCCGACATACACGCGGGCAACAGCCAGTATATTAAGACATAGGATACTTTTCATCCCGGTAGAAGGTTCCCGTGGGATAATTTCCGACATACACGCGGGCGAAGCCGCGGGCAACAGCTAGTATATTAAGACAAAGGATACTTTTCATCCCGGTAGAAGGTTCCCTTGGGATAATTTCCGACATACACGCGGGCGAAGCCGCGGGCAACAGCTAGTATATTAAGACATAGGATACTTTTCATCCCGGTAGAAGGTTCCCGTGGGATAATTTCCGACATACACGCGGGTGAAGCCGCGGGCAACAGCTAGTATATTAAGACATAGGATACTTTTCATCTCGGTAGAAGGTTCCCGTGGGATAATTTCCGACATACACGCGGGCAACAGCTAGTATATTAAGACATAGGATACTTTTCATCCCGGTAGAAGGTTCCCGTGGGATAATTTCCGACATACACGCGGGCGAAGCCGCGGGCAACAGCTAGTATATTAAGACATAGGATACTTTTCATCCCGGTAGAAGGTTCCCGTGGGATAATTTCCGACATACACGCGGGCGAAGCCGCGGGCAACAGCTAGTCTATTAAGACATAGGATACTTTTCATCCCGGTAGAAGGTTCCCGTGGGATAATTTCCGACATACACGCGGGCAACAGCTAGTATATTAAGACATAGGATACTTTTCATCCCGGTTGAAGGTTCCCGTGGGATAATGTCCGACATACACGCGGGCAACAGCTAGTATATTACGACATAGGATACTTTTCATCCCGGTAGAAGGTTCCCGTGGGATAATTTCCGACATACACGCGGGCAACAGCTAGTATATTAAGACATAGGATACTTTTCATCCCGGTAGAAGGTTCCCGTGGGATAATTTCCGATATACACGCGGGCAACAGCTAGTATATTAAGACATAGGATATTTTTATCTTGGTAGAAGGTTCCCGTGGGATAATTTCCGACATACACGCGGGCAACAGCTAGTATATTAAGACATAGGATACTTTTCATCCCGGTAGAAAGTTCCCTTGGGATAATTTCCGACATACACGCGGGCAACAGCCAGTATATTAAGACATAGGATACTTTTCATCCCTGTAGAAGGTTCCCGTGGGATAATTTCCGACATACACGCGGGCGAAGCCGCGGGCAACAGCTAGTATATTAAGACAAAGGATACTTTTCATCCCGGTAGAAGGTTCCCGTGGGATAATTTCCGACATACACGCGGGCGAAGACGCGGGCAACAGCTAGTATATTAAGACATAGGATACTTTTCATCCCGGTAGAAGGTTCCCGTGGGATAATGTCCGACATACACGCGGGCAACAGCTAGTATATTAAGACATAGGATACTTTTCATCCCGGTAGAAGGTTCCCGTGGGATAATTTCCGACATACACGCGGGCGAAGCCGCAGGCAACAGCTAGGATATTAAGACATAGGATACTTTTCATCCCGGTAGAAGGTTCCCGTGGGATAATTTCCGACATACACGCGGGTGAAGCCGCGGGCAACAGCTAGTATATTAAGACATAGGATACTTTTCATCCCGGTAGAAGGTTCCCGTGGGATAAGTTCCGACATACACGCGGGCAACAGCTAGTATATTAAGACATAGGATACTTTTCATCCCGGTAGAAGGTTCCCGTGGGATAATTTCCGACATACACGCGGGCAACAGCTAGTATGTTAAGACATAGGATACTTTTCATCTTGGTAGAAGGTTCCCGTGGGATAATTTCCGACATACACGCGGGCGAAGCCGCGGGCAAAAGACATAGGATACTTTTCATCCCGGTAGAAGGTTCCCGTGGGATAATTTCCGACATACACGCGGGCGAAGCCGCGGGCAACAGCTAGTATATTAAGACATAGGATACTTTTCATCCCGGTAGAAGGTTCCCGTGGGATAATTTCCGACATACACGCGGGCGAAGCCGCGGGCAACAGCTAGTCTATTAAGACATAGGATACTTTTCATCCCGGTTGAAGGTTCCCGTGGGATAATGTCCGACATACACGCGGGCAACAGCTAGTATATTACGACATAGGATACTTTTCATCCCGGTAGAAGGTTCCCGTGGGATAATTTCCGACATACACGCGGGCAACAGCTAGTATATTAAGACATAGGATACTTTTCATCCCGGTAGAAGGTTCCCGTGGGATAATTTCCGATATACACGCGGGCAACAGCTAGTATATTAAGACATAGGATATTTTTATCTTGGTAGAAGGTTCCCGTGGGATAATTTCCGACATACACGCGGGCAACAGCTAGTATATTAAGACATAGGATACTTTTCATCCCGGTAGAAGGTTCCCTTGGGATAATTTCCGACATACACGCGGGCAACAGCCAGTATATTAAGACATAGGATACTTTTCATCCCGGTAGAAGGTTCCCGTGGGATAATTTCCGACATACACGCGGGCGAAGCCGCGGGCAACAGCTAGTATATTAAGACAAAGGATACTTTTCATCCCGGTAGAAGGTTCCCTTGGGATAATTTCCGACATACACGCGGGCGAAGCCGCGGGCAACAGCTAGTATATTAAGACATAGGATACTTTTCATCCCGGTAGAAGGTTCCCGTGGGATAATTTCCGACATACACGCGGGTGAAGCCGCGGGCAACAGCTAGTATATTAAGACATAGGATACTTTTCATCTCGGTAGAAGGTTCCCGTGGGATAATTTCCGACATACACGCGGGCAACAGCTAGTATATTAAGACATAGGATACTTTTCATCCCGGTAGAAGGTTCCCGTGGGATAACTTCCGACATACACGCGGGCAACAGCTAGTATATTAAGACATAGGATACTTTTCATCCCGGTAGAAGGTTCCCGTGGGATAATTTTCGACATACACGCGGGCGAAGCCGCGGGCAACAGCTAGTATATTAAGACATAGTATACTTTTCATCTCGGTAGAAGGTTCCCGTGGGATAATTTCCGACATACACGCGGGCGAAGCCGCGGGCAACAGCTAGTATATTAAGACATAGGATACTTTTCATCCCGGTAGAAGGTTTCCGTGGGATAATTTCCGACATACACGCGGGCAACAGCTAGTATATTAAGACATAGGATACTTTTTGTCTCGGTAGAAGGTTCCCGTGGGATAATTTCCGACATACACGCGGGCGAAGCCGCGGGCAACAGCTAGTATATTAAGACATAGGATACTTTTCATCCCGGTAGAAGGTTCCCGTGGGATAATTTCCGACATACACGCGGGCAACAGCTAGTATATTAAGACATTGGATACTTTTCATCTTGGTAGAAGGTTCCCGTGGGATAATTTCCGACATACACGCGGGCGAAGCCGCGGGCAAAAGACATAGGATACTTTTCATCCCGGTAGAAGGTTCCCGTGGGATAATTTCCGACATACACGCGGGCGAAGCCGCGGGCAACAGCTAGTCTATTAAGACATAGGATACTTTTCATCCCGGTAGAAGGTTCCCGTGGGATAATTTCCGACATACACGCGGGCAACAGCTAGTATATTAAGACATAGGATACTTTTCATCCCGGTTGAAGGTTCCCGTGGGATAATGTCCGACATACACGCGGGCAACAGCTAGTATATTACGACATAGGATACTTTTCATCCCGGTAGAAGGTTCCCGTGGGATAATTTCCGACATACACGCGGGCAACAGCTAGTATATTAAGACATAGGATACTTTTCATCCCGGTAGAAGGTTCCCGTGGGATAATTTCCGATATACACGCGGGCAACAGCTAGTATATTAAGACATAGGATATTTTTATCTTGGTAGAAGGTTCCCGTGGGATAATTTCCGACATACACGCGGGCAACAGCTAGTATATTAAGACATAGGATACTTTTCATCCCGGTAGAAGGTTCCCTTGGGATAATTTCCGACATACACGCGGGCAACAGCCAGTATATTAAGACATAGGATACTTTTCATCCCGGTAGAAGGTTCCCGTGGGATAATTTCCGACATACACGCGGGCGAAGCCGCGGGCAACAGCTAGTATATTAAGACAAAGGATACTTTTCATCCCGGTAGAAGGTTCCCGTGGGATAATTTCCGACATACACGCGGGCGAAGCCGCGGGCAACAGCTAGTATATTAAGACATAGGATACTTTTCATCCCGGTAGAAGGTTCCCGTGGGATAATGTCCGACATACACGCGGGCAACAGCTAGTATATTAAGACATAGGATACTTTTCATCCCGGTAGAAGGTTCCCGTGGGATAATTTCCGACATACACGCGGGCAACAGCTAGTATGTTAAGACATAGGATACTTTTCATCTTGGTAGAAGGTTCCCGTGGGATAATTTCCGACATACACGCGGGCGAAGCCGCGGGCAAAAGACATAGGATACTTTTCATCCCGGTAGAAGGTTCCCGTGGGATAATTTCCGACATACACGCGGGCGAAGCCGCGGGCAACAGCTAGTATATTAAGACATAGGATACTTTTCATCCCGGTAGAAGGTTCCCGTGGGATAATTTCCGACATACACGCGGGCGAAGCCGCGGGCAACAGCTAGTCTATTAAGACATAGGATACTTTTCATCCCGGTAGAAGGTTCCCGTGAGATAATTTCCGACATACACGCGGGCAACAGCTAGTATATTAAGACATAGGATACTTTTCATCCCGGTTGAAGGTTCCCGTGGGATAATGTCCGACATACACGCGGGCAACAGCTAGTATATTACGACATAGGATACTTTTCATCCCGGTAGAAGGTTCCCGTGGGATAATTTCCGACATACACGCGGGCAACAGCTAGTATATTAAGACATAGGATACTTTTCATCCCGGTAGAAGGTTCCCGTGGGATAATTTCCGATATACACGCGGGCAACAGCTAGTATATTAAGACATAGGATATTTTTATCTTGGTAGAAGGTTTCTGTGGGATAATTTCCGACATACACGCGGGCAACAGCTAGTATATTAAGACATAGGATACTTTTCATCCCGGTAGAAGGTTCCCTTGGGATAATTTCCGACATACACGCGGGCAACAGCCAGTATATTAAGACATAGGATACTTTTCATCCCGGTAGAAGGTTCCCGTGGGATAATTTCCGACATACACGCGGGCGAAGCCGCGGGCAACAGCTAGTATATTAAGACAAAGGATACTTTTCATCCCGGTAGAAGGTTCCCGTGGGATAATTTCCGACATACACGCGGGCGAAGCCGCGGGCAACAGCTAGTATATTAAGACATAGGATACTTTCATCCCGGTAGAAGGTTCCCGTGGGATAATTTCCGACATACACGCGGGCGAAGCCGCAGGCAACAGCTAGGATATTAAGACATAGGATACTTTTCATCCCGGTAGAAGGTTCCCGTGGGATAATTTCCGACATACACGCGGGTGAAGCCGCGGGCAACAGCTAGTATATTAAGACATAGGATACTTTTCATCCCGGTAGAAGGTTCCCGTGGGATAAGTTCCGACATACACGCGGGCAACAGCTAGTATATTAAGACATAGGATACTTTTCATCCCGGTAGAAGGTTCCCGTGGGATAATTTCCGACATACACGCGGGCAACAGCTAGTATGTTAAGACATAGGATACTTTTCATCTTGGTAGAAGGTTCCCGTGGGATAATTTCCGACATACACGCGGGCGAAGCCGCGGGCAAAAGACATAGGATACTTTTCATCCCGGTAGAAGGTTCCCGTGGGATAATTTCCGACATACACGCGGGCGAAGCCGCGGGCAACAGCTAGTATATTAAGACATAGGATACTTTTCATCCCGGTAGAAGGTTCCCGTGGGATAATTTCCGACATACACGCGGGCGAAGCCGCGGGCAACAGCTAGTCTATTAAGACATAGGATACTTTTCATCCCGGTAGAAGGTTCCCGTGGGATAATTTCCGACATACACGCGGGCAACAGCTAGTATATTAAGACATAGGATACTTTTCATCCCGGTTGAAGGTTCCCGTGGGATAATGTCCGACATACACGCGGGCAACAGCTAGTATATTACGACATAGGATACTTTTCATCCCGGTAGAAGGTTCCCGTGGGATAATTTCCGACATACACGCGGGCAACAGCTAGTATATTAAGACATAGGATACTTTTCATCCCGGTAGAAGGTTCCCGTGGGATAATTTCCGATATACACGCGGGCAACAGCTAGTATATTAAGACATAGGATATTTTTATCTTGGTAGAAGGTTCCCGTGGGATAATTTCCGACATACACGCGGGCAACAGCTAGTATATTAAGACATAGGATACTTTTCATCCCGGTAGAAGGTTCCCTTGGGATAATTTCCGACATACACGCGGGCAACAGCCAGTATATTAAGACATAGGATACTTTTCATCCCGGTAGAAGGTTCCCGTGGGATAATTTCCGACATACACGCGGGCGAAGCCGCGGGCAACAGCTAGTATATTAAGACAAAGGATACTTTTCATCCCGGTAGAAGGTTCCCTTGGGATAATTTCCGACCTACACGCGGGCGAAGCCGCGGGCAACAGCTAGTATATTAAGACATAGGATACTTTTCATCCCGGTAGAAGGTTCCCGTGGGATAATTTCCGACATACACGCGGGTGAAGCCGCGGGCAACAGCTAGTATATTAAGACATAGGATACTTTTCATCTCGGTAGAAGGTTCCCGTGGGATAATTTCCGACATACACGCGGGCAACAGCTAGTATATTAAGACATAGGATACTTTTCATCCCGGTAGAAGGTTCCCGTGGGATAACTTCCGACATACACGCGGGCAAAAGCTAGTATATTAAGACATAGGATACTTTTCATCCCGGTAGAAGGTTCCCGTGGGATAATTTTCGACATACACGCGGGCGAAGCCGCGGGCAACAGCTAGTATATTAAGACATAGGATACTTTTCATCTCGGTAGAAGGTTCCCGTGGGATAATTTCCGACATACACGCGGGCGAAGCCGCGGGCAACAGCTAGTATATTAAGACATAGGATACTTTTCATCCCGGTAGAAGGTTTCCGTGGGATAATTTCCGACATACACGCGGGCAACAGCTAGTATATTAAGACATAGGATACTTTTTGTCTCGGTAGAAGGTTCCCGTGGGATAATTTCCGACATACACGCGGGCGAAGCCGCAGGCAACAGCTAGTATATTAAGACATAGGATACTTTTCATCCCGGTAGAAGGTTCCCGTGGGATAATTTCCGACATACACGCGGGCAACAGCTAGTATATTAAGACATTGGATACTTTTCATCTTGGTAGAAGGTTCCCGTGGGATAATTTCCGACATACACGCGGGCGAAGCCGCGGGCAAAAGACATAGGATACTTTTCATCCCGGTAGAAGGTTCCCGTGGGATAATTTCCGACATACACGCGGGCGAAGCCGCGGGCAACAGCTAGTCTATTAAGACATAGGATACTTTTCATCCCGGTAGAAGGTTCCCGTGGGATAATTTCCGACATACACGCGGGCAACAGCTAGTATATTAAGACATAGGATACTTTTCATCCCGGTTGAAGGTTCCCGTGGGATAATGTCCGACATACACGCGGGCAACAGCTAGTATATTACGACATAGGATACTTTTCATCCCGGTAGAAGGTTCCCGTGGGATAATTTCCGACATACACGCGGGCAACAGCTAGTATATTAAGACATAGGATACTTTTCATCCCGGTAGAAGGTTCCCGTGGGATAATTTCCGATATACACGCGGGCAACAGCTAGTATATTAAGACATAGGATATTTTTATCTTGGTAGAAGGTTCCCGTGGGATAATTTCCGACATACACGCGGGCAACAGCTAGTATATTAAGACATAGGATACTTTTCATCCCGGTAGAAGGTTCCCTTGGGATAATTTCCGACATACACGCGGGCAACAGCCAGTATATTAAGACATAGGATACTTTTCATCCCGGTAGAAGGTTCCCGTGGGATAATTTCCGACATACACGCGGGCGAAGCCGCGGGCAACAGCTAGTATATTAAGACAAAGGATACTTTTCATCCCGGTAGAAGGTTCCCGTGGGATAATTTCCGACATACACGCGGGCGAAGCCGCGGGCAACAGCTAGTATATTAAGACATAGGATACTTTTCATCCCGGTAGAAGGTTCCCGTGGGATAATGTCCGACATACACGCGGGCAACAGCTAGTATATTAAGACATAGGATACTTTTCATCCCGGTAGAAGGTTCCCGTGGGATAATTTCCGACATACACGCGGGCGAAGCCGCAGGCAACAGCTAGGATATTAAGACATAGGATACTTTTCATCCCGGTAGAAGGTTCCCGTGGGATAATTTCCGACATACACGCGGGTGAAGCCGCGGGCAACAGCTAGTATATTAAGACATAGGATACTTTTCATCCCGGTAGAAGGTTCCCGTGGGATAACTTCCGACATACACGCGGGCAACAGCTAGTATATTAAGACATAGGATACTTTTCATCCCGGTAGAAGGTTCCCGTGGGATAATTTCCGACATACACGCGGGCAACAGCTAGTATGTTAAGACATAGGATACTTTTCATCTTGGTAGAAGGTTCCCGTGGGATAATTTCCGACATACACGCGGGCGAAGCCGCGGGCAAAAGACATAGGATACTTTTCATCCCGGTAGAAGGTTCCCGTGGGATAATTTCCGACATACACGCGGGCAAAGCCGCGGGCAACAGCTAGTATATTAAGACATAGGATACTTTTCATCCCGGTAGAAGGTTCCCGTGGGATAATTTCCGACATACACGCGGGCGAAGCCGCGGGCAACAGCTAGTCTATTAAGACATAGGATACTTTTCATCCCGGTAGAAGGTTCCCGTGGGATAATTTCCGACATACACGCGGGCAACAGCTAGTATATTAAGACATAGGATACTTTTCATCCCGGTTGAAGGTTCCCGTGGGATAATGTCCGACATACACGCGGGCAACAGCTAGTATATTACGACATAGGATACTTTTCACCCCGGTAGAAGGTTCCCGTGGGATAATTTCCGACATACACGCGGGCAACAGCTAGTATATTAAGACATAGGATACTTTTCATCCCGGTAGAAGGTTCCCTTGGGATAATTTCCGACATACACGCGGGCAACAGCCAGTATATTAAGACATAGGATACTTTTCATCCCGGTAGAAGGTTCCCGTGGGATAATTTCCGACATACACGCGGGCGAAGCCGCGGGCAACAGCTAGTATATTAAGACAAAGGATACTTTTCATCCCGGTAGAAGGTTCCCGTGGGATAATTTCCGACATACACGCGGGCGAAGCCGCGGGCAACAGCTAGTATATTAAGACATAGGATACTTTTCATCCCGGTAGAAGGTTCCCGTGGGATAATTTCCGACATACACGCGGGTGAAGCCGCGGGCAACAGCTAGTATATTAAGACATAGGATATTTTTCATCTCGGTAGAAGGTTCCCGTGGGATAATTTCCGACATACACGCGGGCAACAGCTAGTATATTAAGACATAGGATACTTTTCATCCCGGTAGAAGGTTCCCGTGGGATAACTTCCGACATACACGCGGGCAACAGCTAGTATATTAAGACATAGGATACTTTTCATCCCGGTAGAAGGTTCCCGTGGGATAATTTCCGACATACACGCGGGCGAAGCCGCGGGCAACAGCTAGTATATTAAGACAAAGGATACTTTTCATCCCGGTAGAAGGTTCCCGTGGGATAATTTCCGACATACACGCGGGCGAAGCCGCGGGCAACAGCTAGTATATTAAGACATAGGATACTTTTCATCCCGGTAGAAGGTTCCCGTGGGATAATTTCCGACATACACGCGGGTGAAGCCGCGGGCAACAGCTAGTATATTAAGACATAGGATACTTTTCATCTCGGTAGAAGGTTCCCGTGGGATAATTTCCGACATACACGCGGGCAACAGCTAGTATATTAAGACATAGGATACTTTTCATCCCGGTAGAAGGTTCCCGTGGGATAACTTCCGACATACACGCGGGCAACAGCTAGTATATTAAGACATAGGATACTTTTCATCCCGGTAGAAGGTTCCCGTGGGGTAATTTCCGACACACACGCGGGCGAAGCCGCGGGCAACAGCTAGTATATTAAGACATAGGATACTTTTCATCCCGGTAGAAGGTTCCCGTGGGATAATTTCCGACATACACGCGGGCGAAGCCGCGGGCAACAGCTAGTATATTAAGACATAGGATACTTTTCATCCCGGTAGAAGGTTCCCGTGGGATAATTTCCGACATACACGCGGGCGAAGCCGCGGGCAACAGCTAGTATATTAAGACATAGGATACTTTTCATCCCGGTAGAAGGTTCCCGTGGGATAATTTCCGACATACACGCGGGCGAAGCCGCGGGCAACAGCTAGTATATTAAGACATAGGATACTTTTCATCCCGGTAGAAGGTTCTCGTGGGATAATTTCCGACATACACGCGGGCGAAGCCGCGGGCAACAGCTAGTATATTAAGACATAGGATACTTTTCATCCCGGTAGAAGGTTCCCGTCGGATAATTTCCGACATACACGCGGGCAACAGCTAGTATATTAAGACATAGGATACTTTTCATCCCGGTAGAAGGTTCCCGTGGGATAACTTCCGACATACACGCGGGCAACAGCTAGTATATTAAGACATAGGATACTTTTCATCCCGGTAGAAGGTTCCCGTGGGATAACTTCCGACATACACGCGGGCAACAGCTAGTATATTAAGACATAGGATACTTTTCATCCCGGTAGAAGGTTCCCTTGGGATAATTTCCGACATACACGCGGGCAACAGCCAGTATATTAAGACATAGGATACTTTTCATCCCGGTAGAAGGTTCCTGTGGGATAATTTCCGACATACACGCGGGCGAAGCTGCGGGCAACAGCTAGTATATTAAGACATAGGATACGTTTCATCCCGGTAGAAGGTTCCCGTGGGATAATTTCCGACATACACGCGGGCGAAGCCGCGGGCAACAGCTAGTATATTAAGACATAGGATACTTTTCATCCCGGTAGAAGGTTCCCGTGGGATAATTTCCGACATACACGCGGGCGAAGCCGCGGGCAACAGCTAGTATATTAAGACATAGGATACTTTTCATCCCGGTAGAAGGTTCCCGTGGGATAATTTCCGACATTCACGCGGGCAACAGCTAGTATATTAAGACATAGGATACTTTTCATCCCGGTAGAAGGTTCCCGTGGGATAATGTCCGACATACACGCGGGCAACAGCTAGTATATTAAGACATAGGATACTTTTCATCCCGGTAGAAGGTTCCCGTGGGATAATTTCCGACATACACGCTGGCGAAGCCGCTGGCAACAGCTAGTATATTAAGACATAGGATACTTTTCATCCCGGTAGAAGGTTCCCGTGGGATAATTTCCGACATACACGCGGGTGAAGCCGCGGGCAACAGCTAGTATATTAAGACATAGGATACTTTTCATCTCGGTAGAAGGTTCCCGTGGGATAATTTCCGACATACACGCGGGCGAAGCCGCGGGCAACAGCTAGTATATTAAGACATAGGATACTTTTCATCCCGGTAGAAGGTTACCGTGGGATAATTTCCGACATACACGCGGGTGAAGCCGCGGGCAACAGCTAGTATATTAAGACATAGGATACTTTTCATCTCGGTAGAAGGTTCCCGTGGGATAATTTCCGACATACACGCGGGCAACAGCTAGTATATTAAGACATAGGATACTTTTCATCCCGGTAGAAGGTTCCCGTGGGATAATTTCCGACATACACGCGGGCGAAGCCGCGGGCAACAGCTAGTATATTAAGACAAAGGATAATTTTCATCCCGGTAGAAGGTTCCCTTGGGATAATTTCCGACATACACGCGGGCGAAGCCGCGGGCAACAGCTAGTATATTAAGACATAGGATACTTTTCATCCCGGTAGAAGGTTCCCGTGGGATAATTTCCGACATACACGCGGGTGAAGCCGCGGGCAACAGCTAGTATATTAAGACATAGGATACTTTTCATCTCGGTAGAAGGTTCCCGTGGGATAATTTCCGACATACACGCGGGCAACAGCTAGTATATTAAGACATAGGATACTTTTCATCCCGGTAGAAGGTTCCCGTGGGATAACTTCCGACATACACGCGGGCAACAGCTAGTATATTAAGACATAGGATACTTTTCATCCCGGTAGAAGGTTCCCGTGGGATAATTTTCGACATACACGCGGGCGAAGCCGCGGGCAACAGCTAGTATATTAAGACATAGGATACTTTTCATCTCGGTAGAAGGTTCCCGTGGGATAATTTCCGACATACACGCGGGCGAAGCCGCGGGCAACAGCTAGTATATTAAGACATAGGATACTTTTCATCCCGGTAGAAGGTTTCCGTGGGATAATTTCCGACATACACGCGGGCAACAGCTAGTATATTAAGACATAGGATACTTTTTGTCTCGGTAGAAGGTTCCCGTGGGATAATTTCCGACATACACGCGGGCGAAGCCGCGGGCAACAGCTAGTATATTAAGACATAGGATACTTTTCATCCCGGTAGAAGGTTCCCGTGGGATAATTTCCGACATACACGCGGGCAACAGCTAGTATATTAAGACATTGGATACTTTTCATCTTGGTAGAAGGTTCCCGTGGGATAATTTCCGACATACACGCGGGCGAAGCCGCGGGCAAAAGACATAGGATACTTTTCATCCCGGTAGAAGGTTCCCGTGGGATAATTTCCGACATACACGCGGGCGAAGCCGCGGGCAACAGCTAGTCTATTAAGACATAGGATACTTTTCATCCCGGTAGAAGGTTCCCGTGGGATAATTTCCGACATACACGCGGGCAACAGCTAGTATATTAAGACATAGGATACTTTTCATCCCGGTTGAAGGTTCCCGTGGGATAATGTCCGACATACACGCGGGCAACAGCTAGTATATTACGACATAGGATACTTTTCATCCCGGTAGAAGGTTCCCGTGGGATAATTTCCGACATACACGCGGGCAACAGCTAGTATATTAAGACATAGGATACTTTTCATCCCGGTAGAAGGTTCCCGTGGGATAATTTCCGATATACACGCGGGCAACAGCTAGTATATTAAGACATAGGATATTTTTATCTTGGTAGAAGGTTCCCGTGGGATAATTTCCGACATACACGCGGGCAACAGCTAGTATATTAAGACATAGGATACTTTTCATCCCGGTAGAAGGTTCCCTTGGGATAATTTCCGACATACACGCGGGCAACAGCCAGTATATTAAGACATAGGATACTTTTCATCCCGGTAGAAGGTTCCCGTGGGATAATTTCCGACATACACGCGGGCGAAGCCGCGGGCAACAGCTAGTATATTAAGACAAAGGATACTTTTCATCCCGGTAGAAGGTTCCCGTGGGATAATTTCCGACATACACGCGGGCGAAGCCGCGGGCAACAGCTAGTATATTAAGACATAGGATACTTTTCATCCCGGTAGAAGGTTCCCGTGGGATAATGTCCGACATACACGCGGGCAACAGCTAGTATATTAAGACATAGGATACTTTTCATCCCGGTAGAAGGTTCCCGTGGGATAATTTCCGACATACAAGCGGGCGAAGCCGCAGGCAACAGCTAGGATTTTAAGACATAGGATACTTTTCATCCCGGTAGAAGGTTCCCGTGGGATAATTTCCGACATACACGCGGGTGAAGCCGCGGGCAACAGCTAGTATATTAAGACATAGGATACTTTTCATCCCGGTAGAAGGTTCCCGTGGGATAACTTCCGACATACACGCGGGCAACAGCTAGTATATTAAGACATAGGATACTTTTCATCCCGGTAGAAGGTTCCCGTGGGATAATTTCCGACATACACGCGGGCAACAGCTAGTATGTTAAGACATAGGATACTTTTCATCTTGGTAGAAGGTTCCCGTGGGATAATTTCCGACATACACGCGGGCGAAGCCGCGGGCAAAAGACATAGGATACTTTTCATCCCGGTAGAAGGTTCCCGTGGGATAATTTCCGACATACACGCGGGCGAAGCCGCGGGCAACAGCTAGTATATTAAGACATAGGATACTTTTCATCCCGGTAGAAGGTTCCCGTGGGATAATTTCCGACATACACGCGGGCGAAGCCGCGGGCAACAGCTAGTCTATTAAGACATAGGATACTTTTCATCCCGGTAGAAGGTTCCCGTGGGATAATTTCCGACATACACGCGGGCAACAGCTAGTATATTAAGACATAGGATACTTTTCATCCCGGTTGAAGGTTCCCGTGGGATAATGTCCGACATACACGCGGGCAACAGCTAGTATATTACGACATAGGATACTTTTCATCCCGGTAGAAGGTTCCCGTGGGATAATTTCCGACATACACGCGGGCAACAGCTAGTATATTAAGACATAGGATACTTTTCATCCCGGTAGAAGGTTCCCGTGGGATAATTTCCGATATACACGCGGGCAACAGCTAGTATATTAAGACATAGGATATTTTTATCTTGGTAGAAGGTTCCCGTGGGATAATTTCCGACATACACGCGGGCAACAGCTAGTATATTAAGACATAGGATACTTTTCATCCCGGTAGAAGGTTCCCTTGGGATAATTTCCGACATACACGCGGGCAACAGCCAGTATATTAAGACATAGGATACTTTTCATCCCGGTAGAAGGTTCCCGTGGGATAATTTCCGACATACACGCGGGCGAAGCCGCGGGCAACAGCTAGTATATTAAGACAAAGGATACTTTTCATCCCGGTAGAAGGTTCCCGTGGGATAATTTCCGACATACACGCGGGCGAAGCCGCGGGCAACAGCTAGTATATTAAGACATAGGATACTTTTCATCCCGGTAGAAGGTTCCCGTGGGATAATTTCCGACATACACGCGGGCGAAGCCGCAGGCAACAGCTAGGATATTAAGACATAGGATACTTTTCATCCCGGTAGAAGGTTCCCGTGGGATAATTTCCGACATACACGCGGGTGAAGCCGCGGGCAACAGCTAGTATATTAAGACATAGGATACTTTTCATCCCGGTAGAAGGTTCCCGTGGGATAAGTTCCGACATACACGCGGGCAACAGCTAGTATATTAAGACATAGGATACTTTTCATCCCGGTAGAAGGTTCCCGTGGGATAATTTCCGACATACACGCGGGCAACAGCTAGTATGTTAAGACATAGGATACTTTTCATCTTGGTAGAAGGTTCCCGTGGGATAATTTCCGACATACACGCGGGCGAAGCCGCGGGCAAAAGACATAGGATACTTTTCATCCCGGTAGAAGGTTCCCGTGGGATAATTTCCGACATACACGCGGGCGAAGCCGCGGGCAACAGCTAGTATATTAAGACATAGGATACTTTTCATCCCGGTAGAAGGTTCCCGTGGGATAATTTCCGACATACACGCGGGCGAAGCCGCGGGCAACAGCTAGTCTATTAAGACATAGGATACTTTTCATCCCGGTAGAAGGTTCCCGTGGGATAATTTCCGACATACACGCGGGCAACAGCTAGTATATTAAGACATAGGATACTTTTCATCCCGGTTGAAGGTTCCCGTGGGATAATGTCCGACATACACGCGGGCAACAGCTAGTATATTACGACATAGGATACTTTTCATCCCGGTAGAAGGTTCCCGTGGGATAATTTCCGACATACACGCGGGCAACAGCTAGTATATTAAGACATAGGATACTTTTCATCCCGGTAGAAGGTTCCCGTGGGATAATTTCCGATATACACGCGGGCAACAGCTAGTATATTAAGACATAGGATATTTTTATCTTGGTAGAAGGTTCCCGTGGGATAATTTCCGACATACACGCGGGCAACAGCTAGTATATTAAGACATAGGATACTTTTCATCCCGGTAGAAGGTTCCCTTGGGATAATTTCCGACATACACGCGGGCAACAGCCAGTATATTAAGACATAGGATACTTTTCATCCCGGTAGAAGGTTCCCGTGGGATAATTTCCGACATACACGCGGGCGAAGCCGCGGGCAACAGCTAGTATATTAAGACAAAGGATACTTTTCATCCCGGTAGAAGGTTCCCTTGGGATAATTTCCGACCTACACGCGGGCGAAGCCGCGGGCAACAGCTAGTATATTAAGACATAGGATACTTTTCATCCCGGTAGAAGGTTCCCGTGGGATAATTTCCGACATACACGCGGGTGAAGCCGCGGGCAACAGCTAGTATATTAAGACATAGGATACTTTTCATCTCGGTAGAAGGTTCCCGTGGGATAATTTCCGACATACACGCGGGCAACAGCTAGTATATTAAGACATAGGATACTTTTCATCCCGGTAGAAGGTTCCCGTGGGATAACTTCCGACATACACGCGGGCAACAGCTAGTATATTAAGACATAGGATACTTTTCATCCCGGTAGAAGGTTCCCGTGGGATAATTTTCGACATACACGCGGGCGAAGCTGCGGGCAACAGCTAGTATATTAAGACATAGGATACTTTTCATCTCGGTAGAAGGTTCCCGTGGGATAATTTCCGACATACACGCGGGCGAAGCCGCGGGCAACAGCTAGTATATTAAGACATAGGATACTTTTCATCCCGGTAGAAGGTTTCCGTGGGATAATTTCCGACATACACGCGGGCAACAGCTAGTATATTAAGACATAGGATACTTTTTGTCTCGGTAGAAGGTTCCCGTGGGATAATTTCCGACATACACGCGGGCGAAGCCGCGGGCAACAGCTAGTATATTAAGACATAGGATACTTTTCATCCCGGTAGAAGGTTCCCGTGGGATAATTTCCGACATACACGCGGGCAACAGCTAGTATATTAAGACATTGGATACTTTTCATCTCGGTAGAAGGTTCCCGTGGGATAGTTTCCGACATACACGCGGGCGAAGCCGCGGGCAAAAGACATAGGATACTTTTCATCCCGGTAGAAGGTTCCCGTGGGATAATTTCCGACATACACGCGGGCGAAGCCGCGGGCAACAGCTAGTCTATTAAGACATAGGATACTTTTCATCCCGGTAGAAGGTTCCCGTGGGATAATTTCCGACATACACGCGGGCAACAGCTAGTATATTAAGACATAGGATACTTTTCATCCCGGTTGAAGGTTCCCGTGGGATAATGTCCGACATACACGCGGGCAACAGCTAGTATATTACGACATAGGATACTTTTCATCCCGGTAGAAGGTTCCCGTGGGATAATTTCCGACATACACGCGGGCAACAGCTAGTATATTAAGACATAGGATACTTTTCATCCCGGTAGAAGGTTCCCGTGGGATAATTTCCGATATACACGCGGGCAACAGCTAGTATATTAAGACATAGGATATTTTTATCTTGGTAGAAGGTTCCCGTGGGATAATTTCCGACATACACGCGGGCAACAGCTAGTATATTAAGACATAGGATACTTTTCATCCCGGTAGAAGGTTCCCTTGGGATAATTTCCGACATACACGCGGGCAACAGCCAGTATATTAAGACATAGGATACTTTTCATCCCGGTAGAAGGTTCCCGTGGGATAATTTCCGACATACACGCGGGCGAAGCCGCGGGCAACAGCTAGTATATTAAGACAAAGGATACTTTTCATCCCGGTAGAAGGTTCCCGTGGGATAATTTCCGACATACACGCGGGCGAAGCCGCGGGCAACAGCTAGTATATTAAGACATA
Organism: Dicycla oo; assembly: GCA_948252095.1. Taxonomy (NCBI): domain Eukaryota; kingdom Metazoa; phylum Arthropoda; class Insecta; order Lepidoptera; family Noctuidae; genus Dicycla; species Dicycla oo. The sequence continues at coordinate 22,094,801 of OX411711.1, forward strand.
GGATACTTTTCATCCCGGTAGAAGGTTCCCGTGGGATAATGTCCGACATACACGCGGGCAACAGCTAGTATATTAAGACATAGGATACTTTTCATCCCGGTAGAAGGTTCCCGTGGGATAATTTCCGACATACACGCGGGCGAAGCCGCAGGCAACAGCTAGGATATTAAGACATAGGATACTTTTCATCCCGGTAGAAGGTTCCCGTGGGATAATTTCCGACATACACGCGGGTGAAGCCGCGGGCAACAGCTAGTATATTAAGACATAGGATACTTTTCATCCCGGTAGAAGGTTCCCGTGGGATAACTTCCGACATACACGCGGGCAACAGCTAGTATATTAAGACATAGGATACTTTTCATCCCGGTAGAAGGTTCCCGTGGGATAATTTCCGACATACACGCGGGCAACAGCTAGTATGTTAAGACATAGGATACTTTTCATCTTGGTAGAAGGTTCCCGTGGGATAATTTCCGACATACACGCGGGCGAAGCCGCGGGCAAAAGACATAGGATACTTTTCATCACGGTAGAAGGTTCCCGTGGGATAATTTCCGACATACACGCGGGCGAAGCCGCGGGCAACAGCTAGTATATTAAGACATAGGATACTTTTCATCCCGGTAGAAGGTTCCCGTGGGATAATTTCCGACATACACGCGGGCGAAGCCGCGGGCAACAGCTAGTCTATTAAGACATAGGATACTTTTCATCCCGGTAGAAGGTTCCCGTGGGATAATTTCCGACATACACGCGGGCAACAGCTAGTATATTAAGACATAGGATACTTTTCATCCCGGTTGAAGGTTCCCGTGGGATAATGTCCGACATACACGCGGGCAACAGCTAGTATATTACGACATAGGATACTTTTCATCCCGGTAGAAGGTTCCCGTGGGATAATTTCCGACATACACGCGGGCAACAGCTAGTATATTAAGACATAGGATACTTTTCATCCCGGTAGAAGGTTCTTGTGGGATAATTTCCGATATACACGCGGGCAACAGCTAGTATATTAAGACATAGGATATTTTTATCTTGGTAGAAGGTTCCCGTGGGATAATTTCCGACATACACGCGGGCAACAGCTAGTATATTAAGACATAGGATACTTTTCATCCCGGTAGAAGGTTCCCTTGGGATAATTTCCGACATACACGCGGGCAACAGCCAGTATATTAAGACATAGGATACTTTTCATCCCGGTAGAAGGTTCCCGTGGGATAATTTCCGACATACACGCGGGCGAAGCCGCGGGCAACAGCTAGTATATTAAGACAAAGGATACTTTTCATCCCGGTAGAAGGTTCCCGTGGGATAATTTCCGACATACACGCGGGCGAAGCCGCGGGCAACAGCTAGTATATTAAGACATAGGATACTTTTCATCCCGGTAGAAGGTTCCCGTGGGATAATTTCCGACATACACGCGGGTGAAGCCGCGGGCAACAGCTAGTATATTAAGACATAGGATACTTTTCATCTCGGTAGAAGGTTCCCGTGGGATAATTTCCGACATACACGCGGGCAACAGCTAGTATATTAAGACATAGGATACTTTTCATCCCGGTAGAAGGTTCCCGTGGGATAACTTCCGACATACACGCGGGCAACAGCTAGTATATTAAGACATAGGATACTTTTCATCCCGGTAGAAGGTTCCCGTGGGATAATTTCCGACATACACGCGGGCGAAGCCGCGGGCAACAGCTAGTATATTAAGACAAAGGATACTTTTCATCCCGGTAGAAGGTTCCCGTGGGATAATTTCCGACATACACGCGGGCGAAGCCGCGGGCAACAGCTAGTATATTAAGACATAGGATACTTTTCATCCCGGTAGAAGGTTCCCGTGGGATAATTTCCGACATACACGCGGGTGAAGCCGCGGGCAACAGCTAGTATATTAAGACATAGGATACTTTTCATCTCGGTAGAAGGTTCCCGTGGGATAATTTCCGACATACACGCGGGCAACAGCTAGTATATTAAGACATAGGATACTTTTCATCCCGGTAGAAGGTTCCCGTGGGATAACTTCCGACATACACGCGGGCAACAGCTAGTATATTAAGACATAGGATACTTTTCATCCCGGTAGAAGGTTCCCGTGGGGTAATTTCCGACACACACGCGGGCGAAGCCGCGGGCAACAGCTAGTATATTAAGACATAGGATACTTTTCATCCCGGTAGAAGGTTCCCGTGGGATAATTTCCGACATACACGCGGGCGAAGCCGCGGGCAACAGCTAGTATATTAAGACATAGGATACTTTTCATCCCGGTAGAAGGTTCCCGTGGGATAATTTCCGACATACACGCGGGCGAAGCCGCGGGCAACAGCTAGTATATTAAGACATAGGATACTTTTCATCCCGGTAGAAGGTTCCCGTGGGATAATTTCCGACATACACGCGGGCGAAGCCGCGGGCAACAGCTAGTATATTAAGACATAGGATACTTTTCATCCCGGTAGAAGGTTCTCGTGGGATAATTTCCGACATACACGCGGGCGAAGCCGCGGGCAACAGCTAGTATATTAAGACATAGGATACTTTTCATCCCGGTAGAAGGTTCCCGTCGGATAATTTCCGACATACACGCGGGCAACAGCTAGTATATTAAGACATAGGATACTTTTCATCCCGGTAGAAGGTTCCCGTGGGATAACTTCCGACATACACGCGGGCAACAGCTAGTATATTAAGACATAGGATACTTTTCATCCCGGTAGAAGGTTCCCGTGGGATAACTTCCGACATACACGCGGGCAACAGCTAGTATATTAAGACATAGGATACTTTTCATCCCGGTAGAAGGTTCCCTTGGGATAATTTCCGACATACACGCGGGCAACAGCCAGTATATTAAGACATAGGATACTTTTCATCCCGGTAGAAGGTTCCTGTGGGATAATTTCCGACATACACGCGGGCGAAGCTGCGGGCAACAGCTAGTATATTAAGACATAGGATACGTTTCATCCCGGTAGAAGGTTCCCGTGGGATAATTTCCGACATACACGCGGGCGAAGCCGCGGGCAACAGCTAGTATATTAAGACATAGGATACTTTTCATCCCGGTAGAAGGTTCCCGTGGGATAATTTCCGACATACACGCGGGCGAAGCCGCGGGCAACAGCTAGTATATTAAGACATAGGATACTTTTCATCCCGGTAGAAGGTTCCCGTGGGATAATTTCCGACATTCACGCGGGCAACAGCTAGTATATTAAGACATAGGATACTTTTCATCCCGGTAGAAGGTTCCCGTGGGATAATGTCCGACATACACGCGGGCAACAGCTAGTATATTAAGACATAGGATACTTTTCATCCCGGTAGAAGGTTCCCGTGGGATAATTTCCGACATACACGCTGGCGAAGCCGCTGGCAACAGCTAGTATATTAAGACATAGGATACTTTTCATCCCGGTAGAAGGTTCCCGTGGGATAATTTCCGACATACACGCGGGTGAAGCCGCGGGCAACAGCTAGTATATTAAGACATAGGATACTTTTCATCTCGGTAGAAGGTTCCCGTGGGATAATTTCCGACATACACGCGGGCGAAGCCGCGGGCAACAGCTAGTATATTAAGACATAGGATACTTTTCATCCCGGTAGAAGGTTACCGTGGGATAATTTCCGACATACACGCGGGTGAAGCCGCGGGCAACAGCTAGTATATTAAGACATAGGATACTTTTCATCTCGGTAGAAGGTTCCCGTGGGATAATTTCCGACATACACGCGGGCAACAGCTAGTATATTAAGACATAGGATACTTTTCATCCCGGTAGAAGGTTCCCGTGGGATAACTTCCGACATACACGCGGGCAACAGCTAGTATATTAAGACATAGGATACTTTTCATCCCGGTAGAAGGTTCCCGTGGGGTAATTTCCGACATACACGCGGGCAACAGCTAGTATATTAAGACATAGGATACTTTTCATCCCGGTAGAAGGTTCCCGTGGGATAATTTCCGACATTCACGCGGGCAACAGCTAGTATATTAAGACATAGGATACTTTTCATCCCGGTAGAAGGTTCCCGTGGGATAATTTCCGACATACACGCGGGCAACAGCTAGTATATTAAGACATAGGATACTTTTCATCCCGGTAGAAGGTTCCCGTGGGATAACTTCCGACATACACGCGGGCGAAGCCGCGGGCAACAGCTAGTATATTAAGACATAGGATACTTTTCATGCCGGTAGAAGGTTCCCGTGGGATAATTTCCGACATACACGCGGGTGAAGCCGCGGGCAACAGCTAGTATATTAAGACATAGGATACTTTTCATCCCGGTAGAAGGTTCCCGTGGGATAATTTCCGACATACACGCGGGCAACAGCTAGTATATTAAGACATAGGATACTTTTCATCCCGGTAGAAGGTTCCCGTGGTATAACTTCCGACATACACGCGGGCAACAGCTAGTATATTAAGACATAGGATACTTTTCATCCCGGTAGAAGGTTCCCGTGAGATAATTTCCGACATACACGCGGGCAACAGCCAGTATATTAAGACATAGGATACTTTTCATCCCGGTAGAAGGTTCCCGTGGGATAATTTCCGACATACACGCGGGCGAAGCCGCTGGCAACAGCTAGTATATTAAGACATTGGATACTTTTCATCCCGGTAGAAGGTTCCCGTGGGATAATTTCTGACATACACGCGGGCGAAGCCGCGGGCAACAGCTAGTATATTTAGACATAGGATACTTTTCATCCCGGTAGAAGGTTCCCGTGGGATAATTTCCGACATACACGCGGGCGAAGCCGCGGGCAACAGCTAGTATATTAAGACATAGGATACTTTTCATCCCGGTAGAAGGTTCCCGTGGGATAATTTCCGACATACACGCGGGCAACAGCTAGTATATTAAGACATAGGATACTTTTCATCCCGGTAGAAGGTTCCCGTGGGATAATGTCCGACATACACGCGGGCAACAGCTAGTATATTGAGACATAGAAAGAAAGAAATGAAAGAAAGAAAGAAAATACGTTTATTTGCGATAAACATGGCGCAAAGAAATAAAAAACAAAATAAAATAAAGAACAAGTTTGGGGAAAATATGCGTCACATTCACGCAAAACGGCCGTCGCTCAGCATAATGCCGCGACCCCATACGAGACAGAGCCTCAGCGCTGGTTTTCAGCGACAGCCGGCGTTGACGTAATGACGTCGACCGGTGCATCATGCAGTGGAAGTAAAAATGCCAATTAAAATTAGATAAATAAGATTATTGAATATTTTCAAAGTTTATGTAAATACATATAATAGGTATAGAAGTTGAGTACATACATTGCGTTCCGTCCGCGCTAGCACCCACCGACTCCGACACCGGCGCTGCGGACGGATGCATTATCTGTGCCGTGCGCGTACCACGGCGCAGCTGTCAGAAATATTTTAGCTGTTGTTGTTTGCTATATATATAAATGTACTCTGTGGTTGTTTGTTTTGTCGGATAATTATATAACATGGCGCAGCAGATTATATAATTTTATTGTATGATGGGATTATGTAACAATGATGTTTTTGTGTGATTGTGTGAGTTTGTGTTAAAAATATAGATTTTATAACAAAATAAAATAAAATAAAATACTCGGCGACTCAGAGATCAACCTCAGCTAGATGACAAATTAAATGGTAAGTGTGAATTAATTACATTATAGGTACCTAAGGATTCATGATTAAAATTAAATTATATTACTTTTACATAAATGAAATTAGATTGATTATAATTAATTATATATGATAAGATATATTTTAAATAAAGAATTACCAAACAAACCATAGGGTGCCAGTTGAATTAATTATGTTTAACCGTGAATTTCAGAAAAATAAGATGGCGTTCCTAAGCAAAGAGGATGATTGAAGTGACGCAACACAGACATCAATGTAGCCCCACTATCAGAAGAGTGTATTCTAAGCAGCCCACGCTCTGGAAGATCCCAAACCAACGCTCGCAGGCCATGACACCTGAGGTAGGTACAGTCAATCAATCCTAGAGAGAAATTTGACCTTGAATGAGTAACTTTTTGTGTTGGAATTTGAAGGATTGTATTGTTTTCAGGCGTCGCATTGGTGGTGGGAGATCATTCCAACAGCGTGTGGCTGCGTACTTGAAACATCCCCTGAAAGCTGCAGTCCTGTGCCTTGGCACCGACAGTGGGCTAACCATTGAGCGAAGCCTATTTTTAAGGTAGTTTTGTTTCCAAGTTAGCTTTTCATAAAGATAGTGGGGTTTTTGAGTTGTAATGACACCAAACAACAGGTTTGCTAAATGAAGCTTCCTCCTGGCAGCCATCTTTAATAATTTTAGTTTGTTAATGAATGGAGTAACATGACTTCTTCGCGGGACATTAACACAAAAACGAACACAAGCATTCTGGATGCGTTGGATTACACGCTCCGTTCTTGAAAACAGGCATGGACCATAGACTGTGTCACAGTAATTTAATTTGGATAGGATGAGACTGTCAACAAGTTGTTTCCGCACTGGTGTGCTTAGGTATTTCCGTATTCCATATAAGACTTTTAGCCTATAAAAACAATTTCGGAGAACATTGTTCACATGGGCCTCAAAACGCAGTTCTGGATCCATAATTAGCCCAAGATTGCATGCCAGCTCCACTCTCTCAATTTTATCTCCCATGATGACTATCTCAGGGTTGGCAGACAGTATTGAACTAACCTGTTTCTTAGAACCTAGCACCATAAATTTCGATTTGAGCGGGTTCAGAACCAGAGAGTTCTCCTCTGACCATACAACCACTCTATCCAAATCCTCATTTATTTTCTGGACTGCCAAAGATGTGTCATCCCCTTTGAAGGACATGTATAACTGGATATCATCAGCATACATGTGATATCTGCAGTTAACAAAAGACTTTATGATATCCGCACTGTACAGAATGTACAACAGAGGTCCCAGAATCGATCCCTGAGGGACACCCCTTGATACTTGGACGGGTAGGGATGACACCGTTGCCCCATCCTCCCTATGCATCACAACATATTGAGACCTGTAGGTAAGATAGCTATTAAACCACTCCACCGCATCACTGTCGAAGCCATAGAAAGCTAACTTTGACAGCAGTAGAGTGGTATTAATTGCGTCAAAAGCCCGGGAAAAGTCCAGCAGAGCCAGGATTGTTCCCTCTCCCCGGTCACGTGCCTCAAGGATACTACCCACAACATCAGCCAGAGCCGTAGCAGTACCTCTACCCTTTCTGAAACCCGACTGAAGGTCAGGAAGTATGTTATTAGATTCAAGATATTGGATAACCTGCGAGTATACTACACGTTCCAAAATCTTGGACAGGCAAGGTAGTATGCTAATTGGTCTCAAGTCCTTCATGTTAACCGGGTTATTGTTTTAGTATATTAAGACATAGGATACTTTTCATCCCGGTAGAAGGTTCCCGTGGGATAATTTCCGACATACACGCGGGCAACAGCTAGTATATTAAGACATAGGATACTTTTCATCTCGGTAGAAGGTTCCAGTGGGATAATTTCCGACATACACGCGGGCGAAGCCGCGGGCAACAGCTAGTATATTAAGACATAGGATACTTTTCATCCCGGTAGAAGGTTCCCGTGGGATAACTTCCGACATACACGCGGGCGAAGCCGCGGGCAACAGCTAGTATATTAAGACATAGGATACTTTTCATCCCGGTAGAAGGTTCCCGTGGGATAATTTCCGACATACACGCGGGTGAAGCCGCGGGCAACAGCTAGTATATTAAGACATAGGATACTTTTCATCCCGGTAGAAGGTTCCCGTGGGATAATTTCCGACATACACGCGGGCGAAGTCGCGGGCAACAGCTAGTATATTAAGACATAGGATACTTTTCATCCCGGTAGAAGGTTCCCGTGAGATAATTTCCGACATACACGCGGGCAACAGCCAGTATATTAAGACATAGGATACTTTTCATCCCGGTAGAAGGTTCCCGTGGGATAATTTCCGACATACACGCGGGCGAAGCCGCTGGCAACAGCTAGTATATTAAGACATAGGATATTTTTCATCCCGGTAGAAGGTTCCCGTGAGATAATTTCCGACATACACGCGGGCAACAGCCAGTATATTAAGACATAGGATACTTTTCATCCCGGTAGAAGGTTCCCGTGGGATAATTTCCGACATACACGCGGGCGAAGCCACTGGCAACAGCTAGTATATTAAGACATAGGATACTTTTCATCCCGGTAGAAGGTTCCCGTGGGATAATTTCCGACATACACGCGGGCGAAGCCGCGGGCAACAGCTAGTATATTAAGACATAGGATACTTTTCATCCCGGTAGAAGGTTCCCGTGGGATAATTTCCGACATACACGCGGGCGAAGCCGCGGGCAACAGCTAGTATATTAAGATATAGGATACTTTTCATCCCGGTAGAAGGTTCCCGTGGGATAATTTCCAACATACACGCGGGCAACAGCTAGTATATTAAGACATAGGATACTTTTCATCCCGGTAGAAGGTTCCCGTGGGATAATGTCCGACATACACGCGGGCAACAGCTAGTATATTAAGACAGGATACTTTTCATCCCGGTAGAAGGTTCCCGTGGGATTATTTCCGACATACACGCGGGCAACAGCTAGTATATTAAGACATAGGATACTTTTCATCCCGGTAAAAGGTTCCCGTGGAATAATTTCCGACATACACGCGGGCAACAGCTAGTATATTAAGACATAGGATACTTTTAATCTCGGTAGAAGGTTCCAGTGGGATAATTTCCGACATACACGCGGGCGAAGCCGCGGGCAACAGCTAGTATATTAAGACGTAGGATACTTTTCATCCCGGTAGAAGGTTCCCGTGGGATAACTTCCGACATACACGCGGGCGAAGCCGCGGGCAACAGCTAGTATATTAAGACATAGGATACTTTTCATCCCGGTAGAAGGTTCCCGTGGGATAATTTCCGACATACACGCGGGCAACAGCTAGTATATTAAGACATAGGATACTTTTCATCCCGGTAGAAGGTTCCCGTGGGATAATTTCCGACATACACGCGGGTGAAGTCGCGGGCAACAGCTAGTATATTAAGACATAGGATACTTTTCGTCCCGGTAGAAGGTTCCCGTGGGATAATTTCCGACATACACGCGGGCAACAGCTAGTATATTAAGACATAGGATACTTTTCATCTCGGTAGAAGGTTCCCGTGGGATAATTTCCGACATACACGCGGGCGAAGCCGCGGGTAAAAGACATAGGATACTTTTCATCCCGGTAGAAGGTTCCCGTGGGATAATTTCCGACATACACGCGGGCGAAGCCGCGGGCAACAGCTAGTATATTAAGACATAGGATACTTTTCATCCCGGTAGAAGGTTCCCGTGGGATAATTTCCGACATACACGCGGGCAACAGCTAGTATATTAAGACATAGGATACTTTTCATCCCGGTAGAAGGTTCCCGTGGGATAATGTCCGACATACACGCGGGCAACAGCTAGTATATTAAGACATAGGATACTTTTCATCTCGGTAGAAGGTTCCCGTGGGATAATTTCCGACATACACGCGGGCGAAGCCGCGGGCAAAAGACATAGGATACTTTTCATCCCGGTAGAAGGTTCCCGTGGGATAATTTCCGACATACACGCGGGCGAAGCCGCGGGCAACAGCTAGTATATTAAGACATAGGATACTTTTCATCCCGGTAGAAGGTTCCCGTGGGATAATTTCCGACATACACGCGGGCAACAGCTAGTATATTAAGACATAGGATACTTTTCATCCCGGTAGAAGGTTCCCGTGGGATAATTTCCGACATACACGCGGGCAACAGCTAGTATATTAAGACATAGGATACTTTTCATCTCGGTAGAAGGTTCCCGTGGGATAATTTCCGACATACACGCGGGCGAAGCTGCGGGCAAAAGACATAGGATACTTTTCATCCCGGTAGAAGGTTCCCGTGGGATAATTTCCGACATACACGCGGGCGAAGCCGCAGGCAACAGCTAGTATATTAAGACATAGGATACTTTTCATCCCGGTAGAAGGTTCCCGTGGGATAATTTCCGACATACACGCGGACGAAGCCGCGGGCAACAGCTAGTATATTAAGACATAGGATACTTTTCATCCCGGTAGAAGGTTCCCGTGGGATAATTTCCGACATACACGCGGGCAACAGCTAGTATATTAAGACATAGGATACTTTTCATCCCGGTAGAAGGTTCCCGTGGGATAATGTCCGACATACACGCGGGCAACAGCTAGTATATTACGACATAGGATACTTTTCATCCCGGTAGAAGGTTCCCGTGGGATAATTTCCGACATACACGCGGGCAACAGCTAGTATATTAAGACATAGGATACTTTTCATCCCGGTAGAAGGTTCCCGTGGGATAATTTCCGATATACACGCGGGCAACAGCTAGTATATTAAGACATAGGATACTTTTTATCTCGGTAGAAGGTTCCCGTGGGATAATTTCCGACATACACGCGGGCGAAGCCGCGGGCAACAGCTAGTATATTAAGACATAGGATACTTTTCATCCCGGTAGAAGGTTCCCGTGGGATAATTTCCGACATACACGCGGGCGAAGCCGCGGGCAACAGCTAGTATATTAAGACATAGGATACTTTTCATCCCGGTAGAAGGTTCCCGTGGGATAATTTCCGACATACACGCGGGCAACAGCTAGTATATTAAGACATAGGATACTTTTCATCCCGGTAGAAGGTTCCCGTGGGATAATGTCCGACATACACGCGGGCAACAGCTAGTATATTAAGACAGGATACTTTTCATCCCGGTAGAAGGTTCCCGTGGGATTATTTCCGACATACACGCGGGCAACAGCTAGTATATTAAGACATAGGATACTTTTCATCCCGGTAGAAGGTTCCCGTGGGATTATTTCCGACATACACGCGGGCAACAGCTAGTATATTAAGACATAGGATACTTTTCATCCCGGTAGAAGGTTCCCGTGGGATAATTTCCGACATACACGCGGGCAACAGCTAGTATATTAAGACATAGGATACTTTTAATCTCGGTAGAAGGTTCCAGTGGGATAATTTCCGACATACACGCGGGCGAAGCCGCGGGCAACAGCTAGTATATTAAGACGTAGGATACTTTTCATCCCGGTAGAAGGTTCCCGTGGGATAACTTCCGACATACACGCGGGCGAAGCCGCGGGCAACAGCTAGTATATTAAGACATAGGATACTTTTCATCCCGGTAGAAGGTTCCCGTGGGATAATTTCCGACATACACGCGGGCAACAGCTAGTATATTAAGACATAGGATACTTTTCATCCCGGTAGAAGGTTCCCGTGGGATAATTTCCGACATACACGCGGGTGAAGTCGCGGGCAACAGCTAGTATATTAAGACATAGGATACTTTTCGTCCCGGTAGAAGGTTCCCGTGGGATAATTTCCGACATACACGCGGGCAACAGCTAGTATATTAAGACATAGGATACTTTTCATCTCGGTAGAAGGTTCCCGTGGGATAATTTCCGACATACACGCGGGCGAAGCCGCGGGTAAAAGACATAGGATACTTTTCATCCCGGTAGAAGGTTCCCGTGGGATAATTTCCGACATACACGCGGGCGAAGCCGCGGGCAACAGCTAGTATATTAAGACATAGGATACTTTTCATCCCGGTAGAAGGTTCCCGTGGGATAATTTCCGACATACACGCGGGCAACAGCTAGTATATTAAGACATAGGATACTTTTCATCCCGGTAGAAGGTTCCCGTGGGATAATGTCCGACATACACGCGGGCAACAGCTAGTATATTAAGACATAGGATACTTTTCATCTCGGTAGAAGGTTCCCGTGGGATAATTTCCGACATACACGCGGGCGAAGCCGCGGGCAAAAGACATAGGATACTTTTCATCCCGGTAGAAGGTTCCCGTGGGATAATTTCCGACATACACGCGGGCGAAGCCGCGGGCAACAGCTAGTATATTAAGACATAGGATACTTTTCATCCCGGTAGAAGGTTCCCGTGGGATAATTTCCGACATACACGCGGGCAACAGCTAGTATATTAAGACATAGGATACTTTTCATCCCGGTAGAAGGTTCCCGTGGGATAATTTCCGACATACACGCGGGCAACAGCTAGTATATTAAGACATAGGATACTTTTCATCCCGGTAGAAGGTTCCCGTGGGATAATGTCCGACATACACGCGGGCAACAGCTAGTATATTAAGACATAGGATACTTTTCATCTCGGTAGAAGGTTCCCGTGGGATAATTTCCGACATACACGCGGGCGAAGCCGCGGGCAAAAGACATAGGATACTTTTCATCCCGGTAGAAGGTTCCCGTGGGATAATTTCCGACATACACGCGGGCGAAGCCGCGGGCAACAGCTAGTATATTAAGACATAGGATACTTTTCATCCCGGTAGAAGGTTCCCGTGGGATAATTTCCGACATACACGCGGGCAACAGCTAGTATATTAAGACATAGGATACTTTTCATCCCGGTAGAAGGTTCCCGTGGGATAATTTCCGACATACACGCGGGCAACAGCTAGTATATTAAGACATAGGATACTTTTCATCTCGGTAGAAGGTTCCCGTGGGATAATTTCCGACATACACGCGGGCGAAGCTGCGGGCAAAAGACATAGGATACTTTTCATCCCGGTAGAAGGTTCCCGTGGGATAATTTCCGACATACACGCGGGCGAAGCCGCAGGCAACAGCTAGTATATTAAGACATAGGATACTTTTCATCCCGGTAGAAGGTTCCCGTGGGATAATTTCCGACATACACGCGGACGAAGCCGCGGGCAACAGCTAGTATATTAAGACATAGGATACTTTTCATCCCGGTAGAAGGTTCCCGTGGGATAATTTCCGACATACACGCGGGCAACAGCTAGTATATTAAGACATAGGATACTTTTCATCCCGGTAGAAGGTTCCCGTGGGATAATGTCCGACATACACGCGGGCAACAGCTAGTATATTACGACATAGGATACTTTTCATCCCGGTAGAAGGTTCCCGTGGGATAATTTCCGACATACACGCGGGCAACAGCTAGTATATTAAGACATAGGATACTTTTCATCCCGGTAGAAGGTTCCCGTGGGATAATTTCCGATATACACGCGGGCAACAGCTAGTATATTAAGACATAGGATACTTTTTATCTCGGTAGAAGGTTCCCGTGGGAAAATTTCCGACATACACGCGGGCGAAGCCGCGGGCAACAGCTAGTATATTAAGACATAGGATACTTTTCATCCCGGTAGAAGGTTCCCGTGGGATAATTTCCGACATACACGCGGGCGAAGCCGCGGGCAACAGCTAGTATATTAAGACATAGGATACTTTTCATCCCGGTAGAAGGTTCCCGTGGGATAATTTCCGACATACACGCGGGCGAAGCCGCGGGCAACAGCTAGTATATTAAGACATAGGATACTTTTCATCCCGGTAGAAGGTTCCCGTGGGATAATTTCCGACATACACGCGGGCAACAGCTAGTATATTAAGACATAGGATACTTTTCATCCCGGTAGAAGGTTCCCGTGGGATAATGTCCGACATACACGCGGGCAACAGCTAGTATATTAAGACAGGATACTTTTCATCCCGGTAGAAGGTTCCCGTGGGATTATTTCCGACATACACGCGGGCAACAGCTAGTATATTAAGACATAGGATACTTTTCATCCCGGTAGAAGGTTCCCGTGGGATAATTTCCGACATACACGCGGGCAACAGCTAGTATATTAAGACATAGGATACTTTTAATCTCGGTAGAAGGTTCCAGTGGGATAATTTCCGACATACACGCGGGCGAAGCCGCGGGCAACAGCTAGTATATTAAGACGTAGGATACTTTTCATCCCGGTAGAAGGTTCCCGTGGGATAACTTCCGACATACACGCGGGCGAAGCCGCGGGCAACAGCTAGTATATTAAGACATAGGATACTTTTCATCCCGGTAGAAGGTTCCCGTGGGATAATTTCCGACATACACGCGGGCAACAGCTAGTATATTAAGACATAGGATACTTTTCATCCCGGTAGAAGGTTCCCGTGGGATAATTTCCGACATACACGCGGGTGAAGTCGCGGGCAACAGCTAGTATATTAAGACATAGGATACTTTTCGTCCCGGTAGAAGGTTCCCGTGGGATAATTTCCGACATACACGCGGGCAACAGCTAGTATATTAAGACATAGGATACTTTTCATCTCGGTAGAAGGTTCCCGTGGGATAATTTCCGACATACACGCGGGCGAAGCCGCGGGTTAAAGACATAGGATACTTTTCATCCCGGTAGAAGGTTCCCGTGGGATAATTTCCGACATACACGCGGGCGAAGCCGCGGGCAACAGCTAGTATATTAAGACATAGGATACTTTTCATCCCGGTAGAAGGTTCCCGTGGGATAATTTCCGACATACACGCGGGCAACAGCTAGTATATTAAGACATAGGATACTTTTCATCCCGGTAGAAGGTTCCCGTGGGATAATGTCCGACATACACGCGGGCAACAGCTAGTATATTAAGACATAGGATACTTTTCATCTCGGTAGAAGGTTCCCGTGGGATAATTTCCGACATACACGCGGGCGAAGCCGCGGGCAAAAGACATAGGATACTTTTCATCCCGGTAGAAGGTTCCCGTGGGATAATTTCCGACATACACGCGGGCGAAGCCGCGGGCAACAGCTAGTATATTAAGACATAGGATACTTTTCATCCCGGTAGAAGGTTCCCGTGGGATAATTTCCGACATACACGCGGGCAACAGCTAGTATATTAAGACATAGGATACTTTTCATCCCGGTAGAAGGTTCCCGTGGGATAATTTCCGACATACACGCGGGCAACAGCTAGTATATTAAGACATAGGATACTTTTCATCTCGGTAGAAGGTTCCCGTGGGATAATTTCCGACATACACGCGGGCGAAGCTGCGGGCAAAAGACATAGGATACTTTTCATCCCGGTAGAAGGTTCCCGTGGGATAATTTCCGACATACACGCGGGCGAAGCCGCAGGCAACAGCTAGTATATTAAGACATAGGATACTTTTCATCCCGGTAGAAGGTTCCCGTGGGATAATTTCCGACATACACGCGGGCAAAGCCGCGGGCAACAGCTAGTATATTAAGACATAGGATACTTTTCATCCCGGTAGAAGGTTCCCGTGGGATAATTTCCGACATACACGCGGGCAACAGCTAGTATTTTAAGACATAGGATACTTTTCATCCCGGTAGAAGGTTCCCGTGGGATAATGTCCGACATACACGCGGGCAACAGCTAGTATATTACGACATAGGATACTTTTCATCCCGGTAGAAGGTTCCCGTGGGATAATGTCCGACATACACGCGGGCAACAGCTAGTATATTAAGACAGGATACTTTTCATCCCGGTAGAAGGTTCCCGTGGGATTATTTCCGACATACACGCGGGCAACAGCTAGTATATTAAGACATAGGATACTTTTCATCCCGGTAGAAGGTTCCCGTGGGATAATTTCCGACATACACGCGGGCAACAGCTAGTATATTAAGACATAGGATACTTTTAATCTCGGTAGAAGGTTCCAGTGGGATAATTTCCGACATACACGCGGGCGAAGCCGCGGGCAACAGCTAGTATATTAAGACGTAGGATACTTTTCATCCCGGTAGAAGGTTCCCGTGGGATAACTTCCGACATACACGCGGGCGAAGCCGCGGGCAACAGCTAGTATATTAAGACATAGGATACTTTTCATCCCGGTAGAAGGTTCCCGTGGGATAATTTCCGACATACACGCGGGCAACAGCTAGTATATTAAGACATAGGATACTTTTCATCCCGGTAGAAGGTTCCCGTGGGATAATTTCCGACATACACGCGGGTGAAGTCGCGGGCAACAGCTAGTATATTAAGACATAGGATACTTTTCGTCCCGGTAGAAGGTTCCCGTGGGATAATTTCCGACATACACGCGGGCAACAGCTAGTATATTAAGACATAGGATACTTTTCATCTCGGTAGAAGGTTCCCGTGGGATAATTTCCGACATACACGCGGGCGAAGCCGCGGGTTAAAGACATAGGATACTTTTCATCCCGGTAGAAGGTTCCCGTGGGATAATTTCCGACATACACGCGGGCGAAGCCGCGGGCAACAGCTAGTATATTAAGACATAGGATACTTTTCATCCCGGTAGAAGGTTCCCGTGGGATAATTTCCGACATACACGCGGGCAACAGCTAGTATATTAAGACATAGGATACTTTTCATCCCGGTAGAAGGTTCCCGTGGGATAATGTCCGACATACACGCGGGCAACAGCTAGTATATTAAGACATAGGATACTTTTCATCTCGGTAGAAGGTTCCCGTGGGATAATTTCCGACATACACGCGGGCGAAGCCGCGGGCAAAAGACATAGGATACTTTTCATCCCGGTAGAAGGTTCCCGTGGGATAATTTCCGACATACACGCGGGCGAAGCCGCGGGCAACAGCTAGTATATTAAGACATAGGATACTTTTCATCCCGGTAGAAGGTTCCCGTGGGATAATTTCCGACATACACGCGGGCAACAGCTAGTATATTAAGACATAGGATACTTTTCATCCCGGTAGAAGGTTCCCGTGGGATAATTTCCGACATACACGCGGGCAACAGCTAGTATATTAAGACATAGGATACTTTTCATCTCGGTAGAAGGTTCCCGTGGGATAATTTCCGACATACACGCGGGCGAAGCTGCGGGCAAAAGACATAGGATACTTTTCATCCCGGTAGAAGGTTCCCGTGGGATAATTTCCGACATACACGCGGGCGAAGCCGCAGGCAACAGCTAGTATATTAAGACATAGGATACTTTTCATCCCGGTAGAAGGTTCCCGTGGGATAATTTCCGACATACACGCGGGCAAAGCCGCGGGCAACAGCTAGTATATTAAGACATAGGATACTTTTCATCCCGGTAGAAGGTTCCCGTGGGATAATTTCCGACATACACGCGGGCAACAGCTAGTATTTTAAGACATAGGATACTTTTCATCCCGGTAGAAGGTTCCCGTGGGATAATGTCCGACATACACGCGGGCAACAGCTAGTATATTACGACATAGGATACTTTTCATCCCGGTAGAAGGTTCCCGTGGGATAATTTCCGACATACACGCGGGCAACAGCTAGTATATTAAGACATAGGATACTTTTCATCCCGGTAGAAGGTTCCCGTGGGATAATTTCCGATATACACGCGGGCAACAGCTAGTATATTAAGACATAGGATACTTTTTATCTCGGTTGAAGGTTCCCGTGGGATAATTTCCGACATACACGCGGGCGAAGCCGCGGGCAACAGCTAGTATATTAAGACATAGGATACTTTTCATCCCGGTAGAAGGTTCCCGTGGGATAATTTCCGACATACACGCGGGTGGAGCCGCGGGCAACAGCTAGTATATTAAGACATAGGATACTTTTCATCCCGGTGGAAGGTTCCCGTGGGATAATTTCCGACATACACGCGGGCAACAGCTAGTATATTAAGACATAGGATACTTTTCATCCCGGTAGTAGGTTCCCGTGGGATAACTTCCGACATACACGCGGGCAACAGCTAGTATATTAAGACATAGGATACTTTTTATCCCGGTAGAAGGTTCCCGTGGGATAATTTCCGACATACACGCGGGTGAAGCCGCGGGCAACAGCTAGTATATTAAGACATAGGATACTTTTCATCCCGGTAGAAGGTTCCCGTGGGATAATTTCCGACATACACGCGGGCGAAGTCGCGGGCAACAGCTAGTATATTAAGACATAGGATACTTTTCATCCCGGTAGAAGGTTCCCGTGGGATAATGTCCGACATACACGCTGGCAACAGCTAGTATATTACGACAGAGGATACTTTTCGTCCCGGTAGAAGGTTCCCGTGGGATAATTTCCGACATACACGCGGGCAACAGCTAGTATATTAAGACATAGGATACTTTTCATCCCGGTAGAAGGTTCCCGTGGGATAATTTCCGATATACACGCGGGCAACAGCTAGTATATTAAGACATAGGATACTTTTTATCTCGGTAGAAGGTTCCCGTGGGTAAATTTCCGACATACACGCGGGCGAAGCCGCGGGCAACAGCTAGTATATTAAGACATAGGATACTTTTCATCCCGGTAGAAGGTTCCCGTGGGATAATTTCCGACATACACGCGGGTGAAGCCGCGGGCAACAGCTAGTATATTAAGACATAGAATACTTTTCATCCCGGTGGAAGGTTCCCGTGGGATAATTTCCGACATACACGCGGGCAACAGCTAGTATATTAAGACATAGGATACTTTTCATCCCGGTAGTAGGTTCCCGTGGGATAACTTCCGACATACACGCGGGCAACAGCTAGTATATTAAGACATAGGATACTTTTCATCCCGGTAGAAGGTTCCCGTGGGATAATTTCCGACATACACGCGGGTGAAGCCGCGGGCAACAGCTAGTATATTAAGACATAGGATACTTTTCATCCCGGTAGAAGGTTCCCGTGAGATAATTTCCGACATACACGCGGGCAACAGCCAGTATATTAAGACATAGGATACTTTTCATCCCGGTAGAAGGTTCCCGTGGGATAATTTCCGACATACACGCGGGCGAAGCCGCTGGCAACAGCTAGTATATTAAGACATAGGATACTTTCCATCCCGGTAGAAGGTTCCCGTGAGATAATTTCCGACATACACGCGGGCAACAGCCAGTATATTAAGACATAGGATACTTTTCATCCCGGTAGAAGGTTCCCGTGAGATAATTTCCGACATACACGCGGGCGAAGCCGCTGGCAGCAGCTAGTATATTAAGACATAGGATACTTTTCATCCCGGTAGAAGGTTCCCGTGGGATAATTTCCGACATACACGCGGGCGAAGCCGCGGGCAACAGCTAGTATATTAAGACATAGGATACTTTTCATCCCGGTAGAAGGTTCCCGTGAGATAATTTCCGACATACACGCGGGCAACAGCCAGTATATTAAGACATAGGATACTTTTCATCCCGGTAGAAGGTTCCCGTGGGATAATTTCCGACATACACGCGGGCGAAGCCGCGGGCAACAGCTAGTATATTAAGACATAGGATACTTTTCATCCCGGTAGAAGGTTCCCGTGGGATAATTTCCGACATACACGCGGGCAACAGCTAGTATATTAAGACATAGGATACTTTTCATCCCGGTAGAAGGTTCCCGTGGGATAATGTCCGACATACACGCGGGCAACAGCTAGTATATTAAGACAGGATACTTTTCATCCCGGTAGAAGGTTCCCGTGAGATAATTTCCGACATACACGCGGGCAACAGCCAGTATATTAAGACATAGGATACTTTTCATCCCGGTAGAAGGTTCCCGTGGGATAATTTCCGACATACACGCGGGCGAAGCCGCGGGCAACAGCTAGTATATTAAGACATAGGATACTTTTCATCCCGGTAGAAGGTTCCCGTGGGATAATTTCCGACATACACGCGGGCAACAGCTAGTATATTAAGACATAGGATACTTTTCATCCCGGTAGAAGGTTCCCGTGGGATAATTTCCGACATACACGCGGGCGAAGACGCGGGCAACAGCTAGTATATTAAGACATAGGATACTTTTCATCCCGGTAGAAGGTTCCCGTGAGATAATTTCCGACATACACGCGGGCAACAGCCAGTATATTAAGACATAGTATACTTTTCATCCCGGTAGAAGGTTACCGTGGGATAATTTCCGACATACACGCGGGCGAAGCCGCTGGCAACAGCTAGTATATTAAGACATAGGATACTTTTCATCCCGGTAGAAGGTTCCCGTGAGATAATTTCCGACATACACGCGGGCAACAGCCAGTATATTAAGACATAGGATACTTTTCATCCCGGTAGAAGGTTCCCGTGAGATAATTTCCGACATACACGCGGGCGAAGCCGCTGGCAACAGCCAGTATATTAAGACATAGGATACTTTTCATCCCGGTAGAAGGTTCCCGTGGGATAATTTCCGACATACACGCGGGCGAAGCCGCTGGCAATAGCTAGTATATTAAGACATAGGATACTTTTCATCCCGGTAGAAGGTTCCCGTGAGATAATTTCCGACATACACGCGGGCAACAGCCAGTATATTAAGACATAGGATATTTTTCATCCCGGTAGAAGGTTCCCGTGGGATAATTTCCGACATACACGCGGGCGAAGCCGCTGGCAACAGCCAGTATATTAAGACATAGGATACTTTTCATCCCGGTAGAAGGTTCCCGTGGGATAATTTCCGACATACACGCGGGCGAAGCCGCTGGCAATAGCTAGTATATTAAGACATAGGATACTTTTCATCCCGGTAGAAGGTTCTCGTGGGATAATTTCCGACATACACGCGGGCGAAGCCGCTGGCAACAGCCAGTATATTAAGACATAGGATACTTTTCATCCCGGTAGAAGGTTCCCGTGGGATAATTTCCGACATACACGCGGGCGAAGCCGCTGGCAATAGCTAGTATATTAAGACATAGGATACTTTTCATCCCGGTAGAAGGTTCTCGTGGGATAATTTCCGACATACACGCGGGCGAAGCCGCGGGCAACAGCTAGTATATTAAGACATAGGATACTTTTCATCCCGGTAGAAGGTTCCCGTCGGATAATTTCCGACATACACGCGGGCAACAGCTAGTATATTAAGACATAGGATACTTTTCATCCCGGTAGAAGGTTCCCGTGGGATAACTTCCGACATACACGCGGGCAACAGCTAGTATATTAAGACATAGGATACTTTTCATCCCGGTAGAAGGTTCCCGTGGGATAACTTCCGACATACACGCGGGCAACAGCTAGTATATTAAGACATAGGATACTTTTCATCCCGGTAGAAGGTTCCCTTGGGATAATTTCCGACATACACGCGGGCAACAGCCAGTATATTAAGACATAGGATACTTTTCATCCCGGTAGAAGGTTCCCGTGGGATAATTTCCGACATACACGCGGGCGAAGCTGCGGGCAACAGCTAGTATATTAAGACATAGGATACGTTTCATCCCGGTAGAAGGTTCCCGTGGGATAATTTCCGACATACACGCGGGCGAAGCCGCGGGCAACAGCTAGTATATTAAGACATAGGATACTTTTCATCCCGGTAGAAGGTTCCCGTGGGATAATTTCCGACATACACGCGGGCGAAGCCGCGGGCAACAGCTAGTATATTAAGACATAGGATACTTTTCATCCCGGTAGGTTCCCGTGGGATAATTTCCGACATTCACGCGGGCAACAGCTAGTATATTAAGACATAGGATACTTTTTATCCCGGTAGAAGGTTCCCGTGGGATAATGTCCGACATACACGCGGGCAACAGCTAGTATATTAAGACATAGGATACTTTTCATCCCGGTAGAAGGTTCCCGTGGGATAATTTCCGACATACACGCGGGTGAAGCCGCTGGCAACAGCTAGTATATTAAGACATAGGATACTTTTCATCCCGGTAGAAGGTTCCCGTGGGATAATTTCCGACATACACGCGGGTGAAGCCGCGGGCAACAGCTAGTATATTAAGACATAGGATACTTTTCATCTCGGTAGAAGGTTCCCGTGGGATAATTTCCGACATACACGCGGGCGAAGCCGCGGGCAACAGCTAGTATATTAAGACATAGGATACTTTTCATCCCGGTAGAAGGTTACCGTGGGATAATTTCCGACATACACGCGGGTGAAGCCGCGGGCAACAGCTAGTATATTAAGACATAGGATACTTTTCATCCCGGTAGAAGGTTCCCGTGGGATAACTTCCGACATACACGCGGGCAACAGCTAGTATATTAAGACATAGGATACTTTTCATCCCGGTAGAAGGTTCCCGTGGGGTAATTTCCGACATACACGCGGGCAACAGCTAGTATATTAAGACATAGGATACTTTTCATCCCGGTAGAAGGTTCCCGTGGAATAATTTCCGACATACACGCAGGGGAAGCCGCGGGCAACAGCTAGTATATTAAGACATAGGATACTTTTCATCCCGGTAGAAGGTTCCCGTGGGATAATTTCCGACATACACGCGGGCGAAGCCGCGGGCAACAGCTAGTATATTAAGACATAGGATACTTTTCATCCCGGTAGAAGGTTCTCGTGGGATAATTTCCGACATACACGCGGGCAAAGCCGCGGGCAACAGCTAGTATATTAAGACATAGGATACTTTTCATCCCGGTAGAAGGTTCCCGTGGGATAATTTCCGACATTCACGCGGGCAACAGCCAGTATATTAAGACATAGGATACTTTTCATCCCGGTTGAAAGTTCCCGTGGGATAACTTCCGACATACACGCGGGCAAAAGCTAGTATATTAAGACATAGGATACTTTTCATCCCGGTAGAAGGTTCCCGTGGGATAACTTCCGACATTCACGCGGGCGAAGCCGCGGGCAACAGCTAGTATATTAAGACATAGGATACTTTTCATGCCGGTAGAAGGTTCCCGTGGGATAATTTCCGACATACACGCGGGTGAAGCCGCGGGCAACAGCTAGTATATTAAGACATAGGATACTTGTCATCCCGGTAGAAGGTTCCCGTGGGATAATTTCCGAAATACACGCGGGCAACAGCTAGTATATTAAGACATAGGATACTTTTCATCCCGGTAGAAGGTTCCCGTGGTATAACTTCCGACATACACGCGGGCAACAGCTAGTATATTAAGACATAGGATACTTTTCATCCCGGTAGAAGGTTCCCGTGAGATAATTTCCGACATACACGCGGGCAACAGCCAGTATATTAAGACATAGGATACTTTTCATCCCGGTAGAAGGTTCCCGTGGGATAATTTCCGACATACACGCGGGCGAAGCCGCTGGCAACAGCTAGTATATTAAGACATTGGATACTTTTCATCCCGGTAGAAGGTTCCCGTGGGATAATTTCCGACATACACGCGGGCGAAGCCGCGGGCAACAGCTAGTATATTAAGACATAGGATACTTTTCATCCCGGTAGAAGGTTCCCGTGGGATAATTTCCGACATACACGCGGGCGAAGCCAGGGGCAACAGCTAGTATATTAAGACATAGGATACTTTTCATCCCGGTAGAAGGTTCCCGTGGGATAATTTCCGACATACACGCGGGCGAAGCCGCGGGCAACAGCTAGTATATTAAGACATAGGATACTTTTCATCCCGGTAGAAGGTTCCCGTGGGATAATTTCCGACATACACGCGGGCAACAGCTAGTATATTAAGACATAGGATACTTTTCATCCCGGTAGAAGGTTCCCGTGGGATAATTTCCGACATACACGCGGGCGAAGTCGCGGGCAACAGCTAGTATATTAAGACATAGGATACTTTTCATCCCGGTAGAAGGTTCCCGTGAGATAATTTCCGACATACACGCGGGCAACAGCTAGTATATTAAGACAGGATACTTTTCATCCCGGTAGAAGGTTCCCGTGAGATAATTTCCGACATACACGCGGGCAACAGCCAGTATATTAAGACATAGGATACTTTTCACCCCGGTAGAAGGTTCCCGTGGGATAATTTCCGACATACACGCGGGCGAAGCCGCGGGCAACAGCTAGTATATTAAGACATAGGATACTTTTCATCCCGGTAGAAGGTTCCCGTGGGATAATTTCCGACATACACGCGGGCAACAGCTAGTATATTAAGACATAGGATACTTTTCATCCCGGTAGAAGGTTCCCGTGGGATAATTTCCGACATACACGCGGGCGAAGTCGCGGGCAACAGCTAGTATATTAAGACATAGGATACTTTTCATCCCGATAGAAGGTTCCCGTGAGATAATTTCCGACATACACGCGGGCAACAGCCAGAATATTAAGACATAGGATACTTTTCATCCCGGTAGAAGGTTCCCGTGGGATAATTTCCGACATACACGCGGGCGAAGCCGCTGGCAACAGCTAGTATATTAAGACATAGGATACTTTTCATCCCGGTAGAAGGTTCCCGTGATATAATTTCTGACATACACGCGGGCAACAGCCAGTATATTAAGACATAGGATACTTTTCATCCCGGTAGAAGGTTCCCGTGAGATAATTTCCGACATACACGCGGGCGAAGCCGCTGGCAACAGCCAGTATATTAAGACATAGGATACTTTTCATCCCGGTAGAAGGTTCCCGTGGGATAATTTCCGACATACACGCGGGCGAAGCCGCTGGCAATAGCTAGTATATTAAGACATAGGATACTTTTCATCCCGGTAGAAGGTTCCCGTGAGATAATTTCCGACATACACGCGGGCAACAGCCAGTATATTAAGACATAGGATACTTTTCATCCCGGTAGAAGGTTCCCGTGGGATAATTTCCGACATACACGCGGGCGAAGCCGCGGGCAACAGCTAGTATATTAAGACATAGGATACTTTTCATCCCGGTAGAAGGTTCCCGTGGGATAATTTCCGACATACACGCGGGCAACAGCTAGTATATTAAGACATAGGATACTTTTCATCCCGGTAGAAGGTTCCCGTGGGATAATGTCCGACATACACGCGGGCAACAGCTAGTATATTAAGACAGGATACTTTTCATCCCGGTAGAAGGTTCCCGTGGGATTATTTCCGACATACACGCGGGCAACAGCTAGTATATTAAGACATAGGATACTTTTCATCCCGGTAAAAGGTTCCCGTGGGATAATTTCCGACATACACGCGGGCAACAGCTAGTATATTAAGACGCAGGATACTTTTCATCCCGGTAGAAGGTTCCCGTGGGATAACTTCCGACATACACGCGGGCGAAGCCGCGGGCAACAGCTAGTATATTAAGACATAGGATACTTTTCATCTCGGTAGAAGGTTCCCGTGGGATAATTTCCGACATACACGCGGGTGAAGTCGCGGGCAACAGCTAGTATATTAAGACATAGGATACTTTTCGTCCCGGTAGAAGGTTCCCGTGGGATAATTTCCGACATACACGCGGGCAACAGCTAGTATATTAAGACATAGGATACTTTTTATCCCGGTAGAAGGTTCCCGTGGGATAATTTCCGACATACACGCGGGTGAAGCCGCGGGCAACAGCTAGTATATTAAGACATAGGATACTTTTTATCTCGGTAGAAGGTTCCCGTGGGATAATTTCCGACATACACGCGGGTGAAGCCGCGGGCAACAGCTAGTATATTAAGACATAGGATACTTTTCATCCCGGTAGAAGGTTCCCGTGGGATAATTTCCGACATACACGCGGGCAACAGCTAGTATATTAAGACATAGGATACTTTTCATCTCGGTAGAAGGTTCCCGTGGGATAATTTCCGACATACACGCGGGCGAAGCTGCGGGCAAAAGACATAGGATACTTTTCATCCCGGTAGAAGGTTCCCGTGGGATAATTTCCGACATACACGCGGGCGAAGCCGCGGGCAACAGCTAGTATATTAAGACATAGGATACTTTTCATCCCGGTAGAAGGTTCCCGTGGGATAATTTCCGACATACACGCGGGCGAAGCCGCGGGCAACAGCTAGTATATTAAGACATAGGATACTTTTCATCCCGGTAGAAGGTT
The DNA here is from genome assembly GCA_948252095.1 of Dicycla oo. NCBI lineage: Eukaryota > Metazoa > Arthropoda > Insecta > Lepidoptera > Noctuidae > Dicycla > Dicycla oo. The sequence continues at coordinate 22,120,464 of OX411711.1, forward strand.
CCCGTGGGATAATTTCCGACATACACGCGGGCGAAGCCAGGGGCAACAGCTAGTATATTAAGACATAGGATACTTTTCATCCCGGTAGAAGGTTCCCGTGGGATAATTTCCGACATACACGCGGGCGAAGCCGCGGGCAACAGCTAGTATATTAAGACATAGGATACTTTTCATCCCGGTAGAAGGTTCCCGTGGGATAATTTCCGACATACACGCGGGCAACAGCTAGTATATTAAGACATAGGATACTTTTCATCCCGGTAGAAGGTTCCCGTGGGATAATGTCCGACATACACGCGGGCAACAGCTAGTATATTAAGACAGGATACTTTTCATCCCGGTAGAAGGTTCCCGTGGGATTATTTCCGACATACACGCGGGCAACAGCTAGTATATTAAGACATAGGATACTTTTCATCCCGGTAGAAGGTTCCCGTGGGATAATTTCCGACATACACGCGGGCAACAGCTAGTATATTAAGACGTAGGATACTTTTCATCCCGGTAGAAGGTTCCCGTGGGATAACTTCCGACATACACGCGGGCGAAGCCGCGGGCAACAGCTAGTATATTAAGACATAGGATATTTTCGTCCCGGTAGAAGGTTCCCGTGGGATAATTTCCGACATACACGCGGGCAACAGCTAGTATATTAAGACATAGGATACTTTTCATCCCGGTAGAAGGTTCCCGTGGGATAATTTCCGACATACACGCGGGCAACAGCTAGTATATTAAGACATAGGATACTTTTCATCCCGGTAGAAGGTTCCCGTGGGATAATTTCCGACATACACGCGGGCGAAGCCGCGGGCAACAGCTAGTATATTAAGACATAGGATACTTTTCATCCCGGTAGAAGGTTCCCGTGGGATAATGTCCGACATACAAGCGGGCAACAGCTAGTATATTAAGACATAGGATACTTTTAATCTCGGTAGAAGGTTCCAGTGGGATAATTTCTGACATACACGCGGGCGAAGCCGCGGGCAACAGCTAGTATATTAAGACGTAGGATACTTTTCATCCCGGTAGAAGGTTCCCGTGGGATAATTTCCGACATACACGCGGGTGAAGTCGCGGGCAACAGCTAGTATATTAAGACATAGGATACTTTTCGTCCCGGTAGAAGGTTCCCGTGGGATAATTTCCGACATACACGCGGGCAACAGCTAGTATATTAAGACATAGGATACTTTTCATCCCGGTAGAAGGTTCCCGTGGGATAACTTCCGACATACACGCGGGCAACAGCTAGTATATTAAGACATAGGATACTTTTCATCCCGGTAGAAGGTTCCCGTGGGATAATTTCCGACATACACGCGGGCGAAGCCGCGGGCAACAGCTAGTATATTAAGACATAGGATACTTTTAATCCCGGTAGAAGGTTCCCGTGGGATAATGTCCGACATACACGCGGGCAACAGCTAGTATATTAAGAAATAGGATACTTTTCATCCCGGTAGAAGGTTCCCGTGGGATAATTTCCGACATACACGCGGGCAACAGCTAGTATATTAAGACATAGGATACTTTTCATCCCGGTAGAAGGTTCCCGTGGGATAATTTCCGACATACACGCGGGCAACAGCTAGTATATTAAGACATAGGATACTTTTCATCTCGGTAGAAGGTTCCCGTGGAATAATTTCCGACATACACGCGGGCGAAGCCGCGGGCAAAAGACATAGGATACTTTTCATCCCGGTAGAAGGTTCTCGTGGGATAATTTCCGACATACACGCGGGCGAAGCCGCGGGCAACAGCTAGTATATTAAGACATAGGATACTTTTCATCCCGGTAGAAGGTTCCCGTGGGATTATTTCCGACATACACGCGGGCAACAGCTAGTATATTAAGACATAGGATACTTTTCATCCCGGTAGAAGGTTCCCGTGGGATAATTTCCGACATACACGCGGGCAACAGCTAGTATATTAAGACATAGGATACTTTTAATCTCGGTAGAAGGTTCCAGTGGGATAATTTCCGACATACACGCGGGCGAAGCCGCGGGCAACAGCTAGTATATTAAGACGTAGGATACTTTTCATCCCGGTAGAAGGTTCCCGTGGGATAACTTCCGACATACACGCAGGCGAAGCCGCGGGCAACAGCTAGTATATTAAGACATAGGATACTTTTCGTCCCGGTAGAAGGTTCCCGTGGGATAACTTCCGACATACACGCGGGCAACAGCTAGTATATTAAGACATAGGATACTTTTCATCCCGGTAGAAGGTTCCCGTGGGATAATTTCCGACATACACGCGGGCGAAGCCGCGGGCAACAGCTAGTATATTAAGACATAGGATACTTTTCACCCCGGTAGAAGGTTCCCGTGGGATTATTTCCGACATACACGCGGGCAACAGCTAGTATATTAAGACAGGATACTTTTCATCCCGGTAGAAGGTTCCCGTGGGATAATTTCCGACATACACGCGGGCAACAGCTAGTATATTAAGACATAGGATACTTTTCATCCCGGTAGAAGGTTCCCGTGGGATAATGTCCGACATACACGCGGGCAACAGCTAGTATATTAAGACAGGATACTTTTCATCCCGGTAGAAGTTTCCCGTGGGATTATTTCCGACATACACGCGGGCAACAGCTAGTATATTAAGACATAGGATACTTTTCATCCCGGTAGAAGGTTCCCGTGGGATAATTTCCGACATACACGCGGGCAACAGCTAGTATATTAAGACATAGGATATTTTTCATCCCGGTAGAAGGTTCCCGTGGGATAATGTCCGACATACACGCGGGCAACAGCTAGTATATTAAGACAGGATACTTTTCATCCCGGTAGAAGGTTCCCGTGGGATTATTTCCGACAAACACGCGGGCAACAGCTAGTATATTAAGACATAGGATACTTTTCATCCCGGTAGAAGGTTCCCGTGGGATAATTTCCGACATACACGCGGGCGAAGCCGCTGGCAATAGCTAGTATATTAAGACATAGGATACTTTTCATCCCGGTAGAAGGTTCCCGTGAGATAATTTCCGACATACACGCGGGCAACAGCCAGTATATTAAGACATAGGATACTTTTCATCCCGGTAGAAGGTTCCCGTGGGATAATTTCCGACATACACGCGGGCGAAGCCGCGGGCAACAGCTAGTATATTAAGACATAGGATACTTTTCATCCCGGTAGAAGGTTCCCGTGGGATAATTTCCGACATACACGCGGGCAACAGCTAGTATATTAAGACATAGGATACTTTTCATCCCGGTAGAAGGTTCCCGTGGGATAATGTCCGACATACACGCGGGCAACAGCTAGTATATTAAGACAGGATACTTTTCATCCCGGTAGAAGGTTCCCGTGGGATTATTTCCGACATACACGCGGGCAACAGCTAGTATATTAAGACATAGGATACTTTTCATCCCGGTAAAAGGTTCCCGTGGGATAATTTCCGACATACACGCGGGCAACAGCTAGTATATTAAGACGCAGGATACTTTTCATCCCGGTAGAAGGTTCCCGTGGGATAACTTCCGACATACACGCGGGCGAAGCCGCGGGCAACAGCTAGTATATTAAGACATAGGATACTTTTCATCTCGGTAGAAGGTTCCCGTGGGATAATTTCCGACATACACGCGGGTGAAGTCGCGGGCAACAGCTAGTATATTAAGACATAGGATACTTTTCGTCCCGGTAGAAGGTTCCCGTGGGATAATTTCCGACATACACGCGGGCAACAGCTAGTATATTAAGACATAGGATACTTTTTATCCCGGTAGAAGGTTCCCGTGGGATAATTTCCGACATACACGCGGGTGAAGCCGCGGGCAACAGCTAGTATATTAAGACATAGGATACTTTTTATCTCGGTAGAAGGTTCCCGTGGGATAATTTCCGACATACACGCGGGTGAAGCCGCGGGCAACAGCTAGTATATTAAGACATAGGATACTTTTCATCCCGGTAGAAGGTTCCCGTGGGATAATTTCCGACATACACGCGGGCAACAGCTAGTATATTAAGACATAGGATACTTTTCATCTCGGTAGAAGGTTCCCGTGGGATAATTTCCGACATACACGCGGGCGAAGCTGCGGGCAAAAGACATAGGATACTTTTCATCCCGGTAGAAGGTTCCCGTGGGATAATTTCCGACATACACGCGGGCGAAGCCGCGGGCAACAGCTAGTATATTAAGACATAGGATACTTTTCATCCCGGTAGAAGGTTCCCGTGGGATAATTTCCGACATACACGCGGGCGAAGCCGCGGGCAACAGCTAGTATATTAAGACATAGGATACTTTTCATCCCGGTAGAAGGTTCCCGTGGGATAATTTCCGACATACACGCGGGCGAAGCCAGGGGCAACAGCTAGTATATTAAGACATAGGATACTTTTCATCCCGGTAGAAGGTTCCCGTGGGATAATTTCCGACATACACGCGGGCGAAGCCGCGGGCAACAGCTAGTATATTAAGACATAGGATACTTTTCATCCCGGTAGAAGGTTCCCGTGGGATAATTTCCGACATACACGCGGGCAACAGCTAGTATATTAAGACATAGGATACTTTTCATCCCGGTAGAAGGTTCCCGTGGGATAATGTCCGACATACACGCGGGCAACAGCTAGTATATTAAGACAGGATACTTTTCATCCCGGTAGAAGGTTCCCGTGGGATTATTTCCGACATACACGCGGGCAACAGCTAGTATATTAAGACATAGGATACTTTTCATCCCGGTAGAAGGTTCCCGTGGGATAATTTCCGACATACACGCGGGCAACAGCTAGTATATTAAGACGTAGGATACTTTTCATCCCGGTAGAAGGTTCCCGTGGGATAACTTCCGACATACACGCGGGCGAAGCCGCGGGCAACAGCTAGTATATTAAGACATAGGATATTTTCGTCCCGGTAGAAGGTTCCCGTGGGATAATTTCCGACATACACGCGGGCAACAGCTAGTATATTAAGACATAGGATACTTTTCATCCCGGTAGAAGGTTCCCGTGGGATAATTTCCGACATACACGCGGGCAACAGCTAGTATATTAAGACATAGGATACTTTTCATCCCGGTAGAAGGTTCCCGTGGGATAATTTCCGACATACACGCGGGCGAAGCCGCGGGCAACAGCTAGTATATTAAGACATAGGATACTTTTCATCCCGGTAGAAGGTTCCCGTGGGATAATGTCCGACATACAAGCGGGCAACAGCTAGTATATTAAGACATAGGATACTTTTAATCTCGGTAGAAGGTTCCAGTGGGATAATTTCTGACATACACGCGGGCGAAGCCGCGGGCAACAGCTAGTATATTAAGACGTAGGATACTTTTCATCCCGGTAGAAGGTTCCCGTGGGATAATTTCCGACATACACGCGGGTGAAGTCGCGGGCAACAGCTAGTATATTAAGACATAGGATACTTTTCGTCCCGGTAGAAGGTTCCCGTGGGATAATTTCCGACATACACGCGGGCAACAGCTAGTATATTAAGACATAGGATACTTTTCATCCCGGTAGAAGGTTCCCGTGGGATAACTTCCGACATACACGCGGGCAACAGCTAGTATATTAAGACATAGGATACTTTTCATCCCGGTAGAAGGTTCCCGTGGGATAATTTCCGACATACACGCGGGCGAAGCCGCGGGCAACAGCTAGTATATTAAGACATAGGATACTTTTAATCCCGGTAGAAGGTTCCCGTGGGATAATGTCCGACATACACGCGGGCAACAGCTAGTATATTAAGAAATAGGATACTTTTCATCCCGGTAGAAGGTTCCCGTGGGATAATTTCCGACATACACGCGGGCAACAGCTAGTATATTAAGACATAGGATACTTTTCATCCCGGTAGAAGGTTCCCGTGGGATAATTTCCGACATACACGCGGGCAACAGCTAGTATATTAAGACATAGGATACTTTTCATCTCGGTAGAAGGTTCCCGTGGAATAATTTCCGACATACACGCGGGCGAAGCCGCGGGCAAAAGACATAGGATACTTTTCATCCCGGTAGAAGGTTCTCGTGGGATAATTTCCGACATACACGCGGGCGAAGCCGCGGGCAACAGCTAGTATATTAAGACATAGGATACTTTTCATCCCGGTAGAAGGTTCCCGTGGGATTATTTCCGACATACACGCGGGCAACAGCTAGTATATTAAGACATAGGATACTTTTCATCCCGGTAGAAGGTTCCCGTGGGATAATTTCCGACATACACGCGGGCAACAGCTAGTATATTAAGACATAGGATACTTTTAATCTCGGTAGAAGGTTCCAGTGGGATAATTTCCGACATACACGCGGGCGAAGCCGCGGGCAACAGCTAGTATATTAAGACGTAGGATACTTTTCATCCCGGTAGAAGGTTCCCGTGGGATAACTTCCGACATACACGCAGGCGAAGCCGCGGGCAACAGCTAGTATATTAAGACATAGGATACTTTTCGTCCCGGTAGAAGGTTCCCGTGGGATAACTTCCGACATACACGCGGGCAACAGCTAGTATATTAAGACATAGGATACTTTTCATCCCGGTAGAAGGTTCCCGTGGGATAATTTCCGACATACACGCGGGCGAAGCCGCGGGCAACAGCTAGTATATTAAGACATAGGATACTTTTCACCCCGGTAGAAGGTTCCCGTGGGATTATTTCCGACATACACGCGGGCAACAGCTAGTATATTAAGACAGGATACTTTTCATCCCGGTAGAAGGTTCCCGTGGGATAATTTCCGACATACACGCGGGCAACAGCTAGTATATTAAGACATAGGATACTTTTCATCCCGGTAGAAGGTTCCCGTGGGATAATGTCCGACATACACGCGGGCAACAGCTAGTATATTAAGACAGGATACTTTTCATCCCGGTAGAAGTTTCCCGTGGGATTATTTCCGACATACACGCGGGCAACAGCTAGTATATTAAGACATAGGATACTTTTCATCCCGGTAGAAGGTTCCCGTGGGATAATTTCCGACATACACGCGGGCAACAGCTAGTATATTAAGACATAGGATATTTTTCATCCCGGTAGAAGGTTCCCGTGGGATAATGTCCGACATACACGCGGGCAACAGCTAGTATATTAAGACAGGATACTTTTCATCCCGGTAGAAGGTTCCCGTGGGATTATTTCCGACAAACACGCGGGCAACAGCTAGTATATTAAGACATAGGATACTTTTCATCCCGGTAGAAGGTTCCCGTGGGATAATTTCCGACATACACGCGGGCAACAGCTAGTATATTAAGACATAGGATACTTTTAATCTCGGTAGAAGGTTCCAGTGGGATAATTTCCGACATACACGCGGGCGAAGCCGCGGGCAACAGCTTGTATATTAAGACGTAGGATACTTTTCATCCCGGTAGAAGGTTCCCGTGGGATAACTTCCGACATACACGCGGGCAACAGCTAGTATATTAAGACATAGGATACTTTTCATCCCGGTAGAAGGTTCCCGTGGGATAATTTCCGACATACACGCGGGCGAAGCCGCGGGCAACAGCTAGTATATTAAGACATAGGATACTTTTCATCCCGGTAGAAGGTTCCCGTGGGATTATTTCCGACATACACGCGGGCAACAGCTAGTATATTAAGACAGGATACTTTTCATCCCGGTAGAAGGTTCCCGTGGGATAATTTCCGACATACACGCGGGCAACAGCTAGTATATTAAGACATAGGATACTTTTCATCCCGGTAGAAGGTTCCCGTGGGATAATGTCCGACATACACGCGGGCAACAGCTAGTATATTAAGACAGGATACTTTTCATCCCGGTAGAAGGTTCCCGTGGGATTATTTCCGACATACACGCGGGCAACAGCTAGTATATTAAGACATAGGATACTTTTCATCCCGGTAGAAGGTTCCCGTGGGATAATTTCCGACATACACGCGGGCAACAGCTAGTATATTAAGACATAGGATACTTTTCATCCCGGTAGAAGGTTCCCGTGGGATAATGTCCGACATACACGCGGGCAACAGCTAGTATATTAAGACAGGATACTTTTCATCCCGGTAGAAGGTTCCCGTGGGATTATTTCCGACATACACGCGGGCAACAGCTAGTATATTAAGCCATAGGATACTTTTCATCCCGGTAGAAGGTTCCCGTGGGATAATTTCCGACATACACGCGGGCAACAGCTAGTATATTAAGACATAGGATACTTTTAATCTCGGTAGAAGGTTCCAGTGGGATAATTTCCGACATACACGCGGGCGAAGCCGCGGGCAACAGCTTGTATATTAAGACGTAGGATACTTTTCATCCCGGTAGAAGGTTCCCGTGGGATAACTTCCGACATACACGCGGGCGAAGCCGCGGGCAACAGCTAGTATATTAAGACATAGGATACTTTTCGTCCCGGTAGAAGGTTCCCGTGGGATAATTTCCGACATACACGCGGGCAACAGCTAGTATATTAAGACATAGGATACTTTTCATCCCGGTAGAAGGTTCCCGTGGGATAATTTCTGACATACACGCGGGCAACAGCTAGTATATTAAGACATAGGATACTTTTCATCCCGGTAGAAGGTTCCCGTGGGATAATTTCCGACATACACGCGGGCGAAGCCGCGGGCAACAGCTAGTATATTAAGACATAGGATACTTTTCATCCCGGTAGAAGGTTCCCGTGGGATAATGTCCGACATACACGCGGGCAACAGCTAGTATATTAAGACAGGATACTTTTCATCCCGGTAGAAGGTTCCCGTGGGATTATTTCCGACATACACGCGGGCAACAGCTAGTATATTAAGACATAGGATACTTTTCATCCCGGTAGAAGGTTCCCGTGGGATAATTTCCGACATACACGCGGGCAACAGCTAGTATATTAAGACATAGGATACTTTTCATCCCGGTAGAAGGTTCCCGTGGGATAATTTCTGACATACACGCGGGCAACAGCTAGTATATTAAGACATAGGATACTTTTCATCCCGGTAGAAGGTTCCCGTGGGATAACTTCCGACATACACGCGGGCAACAGCTAGTATATTAAGACATAGGATACTTTCCATCCCGTAGAAGGTTCCCGTGGGATAATTTCCGACATACACGCGGGCGAAGCCGCGGGCAACAGCTAGTATATTAAGACATAGGATACTTTTAATCCCGGTAGAAGGTTCCCGTGGGATAATGTCCGACATACACGCGGGCAACAGCTAGTATATTAAGACATAGGATACTTTTCATCCCGGTAGAATGTTCCCGTGGGATAATTTCCGACATACACGCGGGCAACAGCTAGTATATTAAGACATAGGATACTTTTCATCCCGGTAGAAGGTTCCCGTGGGATAATTTCCGACATACACGCGGGCAACAGCTAGTATATTAAGACATAGGATACTTTTCATCTCGGTAGAAGGTTCCCGTGGGATAATTTCCGACATACACGCGGGCGAAGCCGCGGGCAAAAGACATAGGATACTTTTCATCCCGGTAGAAGGTTCCCGTGGGATAATTTCCGACATACACGCGGGCGAAGCCGCGGGCAACAGCTAGTATATTAAGACATAGGATACTTTTCATTCCGGTAGAAGGTTCCCGTGGGATAATTTCCGACATACACGCGGGCAACAGCTAGTATATTAAGACATAGGATACTTTTCATCCCGGTAGAAGGTTCCCGTGGGATAATGTCCGACATACACGCGGGCAACAGCTAGTATATTAAGACAGGATACTTTTCATCCCGGTAGAAGGTTCCCGTGGGATTATTTCCGACATACACGCGGGCAACAGCTAGTATATTAAGACATAGGATACTTTTCATCCCGTTAGAAGGTTCCCGTGGGATAATTTCCGACATACACGCGGGCAACAGCTAGTATATTAAGACATAGGATACTTTTAATCTCGGTAGAAGGTTCCAGTGGGATAATTTCCGACATACACGCGGGCGAAGCCGCGGGCAACAGCTAGTATATTAAGACGTAGGATACTTTTCATCCCGGTAGAAAGTTCCCGTGGGATAACTTCCGACATACACGCAGGCGAAGCCGCGGGCAACAGCTAGTATATTAAGACATAGGATACTTTTCGTCCCGGTAGAAGGTTCCCGTGGGATAATTTCCGACATACACGCGGGCAACAGCTAGTATATTAAGACACAGGATACTTTTCATCCCGGTAGAAGGTTCCCGTGGGATAACTTCCGACATACACGCGGGCAACAGCTAGTATATTAAGACATAGGATACTTTTCATCCCGGTAGAAGGTTCCCGTGGGATAATTTCCGACATACACGCGGGCGAAGCCGCGGGCAACAGCTAGTATATTAAGACGTAGGATACTTTTCATCCCGGTAGAAGGTTCCCGTGGGATTATTTCCGACATACACGCGGGCAACAGCTAGTATATTAAGACAGGATACTTTTCATCCCGGTAGAAGGTTCCCGTGGGATTATTTCCGACATACACGCGGGCAACAGCTAGTATATTAAGACATAGGATACTTTTCATCCCGGTAGAAGGTTCCCGTGGGATAATTTCCGACATACACGCGGGCAACAGCTAGTATATTAAGACATAGGATACTTTTAATCTCGGTAGAAGGTTCCAGTGGGATAATTTCCGACATACACGCGGGCGAAGCCGCGGGCAACAGCTAGTATATTAAGACGTAGGATACTTTTCATCCCGGTAGAAGGTTCCCGTGGGATAACTTCCGACATACACGCGGGCGAAGCCGCGGGCAACAGCTAGTATATTAAGACATAGGATACTTTTCATCCCGGTAGAAGGTTCCCGTGGGATAATTTCCGACATACACGCGGGTGAAGTCGCGGGCAACAGCTAGTATATTAATACATAGGATACTTTTCGTCCCGGTAGAAGGTTCCCGTGGGATAATTTCCGACATACACGCGGGCAACAGCTAGTATATTAAGACATAGGATACTTTTTATCCCGGTAGAAGGTTCCCGTGGGATAATTTCCGACATACACGCGGGTGAAGCCGCGGGCAACAGCTAGTATATTAAGACATAGGATACTTTTTATCTCGGTAGAAGGTTCCCGTGGGATAATTTCCGACATACACGCGGGCGAAGCCGCGGGCAACAGCTAGTATATTAAGACATAGGATACTTTTTATCCCGGTAGAAGGTTCCCGTGGGATAATTTCCGACATACACGCGGGCGAAGCCGCGGGCAACAGCTAGTATATTAAGACGTAGGATACTTTTCATCCCGGTAGAAGGTTCCCGTGGGATTATTTCCGACATACACGCGGGCAACAGCTAGTATATTAAGACAGGATACTTTTCATCCCGGTAGAAGGTTCCCGTGGGATTATTTCCGAAATACACGCGGGCAACAGCTAGTATATTAAGACATAGGATACTTTTCATCCCGGTAGAAGGTTCTCGTGGGATAATTTCCGACATACACGCGGGCGAAGCCGCGGGCAACAGCTAGTATATTAAGACATAGGATACTTTTCATCCCGGTAGAAGGTTCCCGTGGGATTATTTCCGACATACACGCGGGCAACAGCTAGTATATTAAGACATAGGATACTTTTCATCCCGGTAGAAGGTTCCCGTGGGATAATTTCCGACATACACGCGGGCAACAGCTAGTATATTAAGACATAGGATACTTTTAATCTCGGTAGAAGGTTCCAGTGGGATAATTTCCGACATACACGCGGGCGAAGCCGCGGGCAACAGCTAGTATATTAAGACGTAGGATACTTTTCATCCCGGTAGAAGGTTCCCGTGGGATAACTTCCGACATACACGCAGGCGAAGCCGCGGGCAACAGCTAGTATATTAAGACATAGGATACTTTTCGTCCCGGTAGAAGGTTCCCGTGGGATAACTTCCGACATACACGCGGGCAACAGCTAGTATATTAAGACATAGGATACTTTTCATCCCGGTAGAAGGTTCCCGTGGGATAATTTCCGACATACACGCGGGCGAAGCCGCGGGCAACAGCTAGTATATTAAGACATAGGATACTTTTCACCCCGGTAGAAGGTTCCCGTGGGATTATTTCCGACATACACGCGGGCAACAGCTAGTATATTAAGACAGGATACTTTTCATCCCGGTAGAAGGTTCCCGTGGGATAATTTCCGACATACACGCGGGCAACAGCTAGTATATTAAGACATAGGATACTTTTCATCCCGGTAGAAGGTTCCCGTGGGATAATGTCCGACATACACGCGGGCAACAGCTAGTATATTAAGACAGGATACTTTTCATCCCGGTAGAAGTTTCCCGTGGGATTATTTCCGACATACACGCGGGCAACAGCTAGTATATTAAGACATAGGATACTTTTCATCCCGGTAGAAGGTTCCCGTGGGATAATTTCCGACATACACGCGGGCAACAGCTAGTATATTAAGACATAGGATATTTTTCATCCCGGTAGAAGGTTCCCGTGGGATAATGTCCGACATACACGCGGGCAACAGCTAGTATATTAAGACAGGATACTTTTCATCCCGGTAGAAGGTTCCCGTGGGATTATTTCCGACAAACACGCGGGCAACAGCTAGTATATTAAGACATAGGATACTTTTCATCCCGGTAGAAGGTTCCCGTGGGATAATTTCCGACATACACGCGGGCAACAGCTAGTATATTAAGACATAGGATACTTTTAATCTCGGTAGAAGGTTCCAGTGGGATAATTTCCGACATACACGCGGGCGAAGCCGCGGGCAACAGCTTGTATATTAAGACGTAGGATACTTTTCATCCCGGTAGAAGGTTCCCGTGGGATAACTTCCGACATACACGCGGGCAACAGCTAGTATATTAAGACATAGGATACTTTTCATCCCGGTAGAAGGTTCCCGTGGGATAATTTCCGACATACACGCGGGCGAAGCCGCGGGCAACAGCTAGTATATTAAGACATAGGATACTTTTCATCCCGGTAGAAGGTTCCCGTGGGATTATTTCCGACATACACGCGGGCAACAGCTAGTATATTAAGACAGGATACTTTTCATCCCGGTAGAAGGTTCCCGTGGGATAATTTCCGACATACACGCGGGCAACAGCTAGTATATTAAGACATAGGATACTTTTCATCCCGGTAGAAGGTTCCCGTGGGATAATGTCCGACATACACGCGGGCAACAGCTAGTATATTAAGACAGGATACTTTTCATCCCGGTAGAAGGTTCCCGTGGGATTATTTCCGACATACACGCGGGCAACAGCTAGTATATTAAGACATAGGATACTTTTCATCCCGGTAGAAGGTTCCCGTGGGATAATTTCCGACATACACGCGGGCAACAGCTAGTATATTAAGACATAGGATACTTTTCATCCCGGTAGAAGGTTCCCGTGGGATAATGTCCGACATACACGCGGGCAACAGCTAGTATATTAAGACAGGATACTTTTCATCCCGGTAGAAGGTTCCCGTGGGATTATTTCCGACATACACGCGGGCAACAGCTAGTATATTAAGACATAGGATACTTTTCATCCCGGTAGAAGGTTCCCGTGGGATAATTTCCGACATACACGCGGGCAACAGCTAGTATATTAAGACATAGGATACTTTTAATCTCGGTAGAAGGTTCCAGTGGGATAATTTCCGACATACACGCGGGCGAAGCCGCGGGCAACAGCTTGTATATTAAGACGTAGGAAACTTTTCATCCCGGTAGAAGGTTCCCGTGGGATAACTTCCGACATACACGCGGGCGAAGCCGCGGGCAACAGCTAGTATATTAAGACATAGGATACTTTTCGTCCCGGTAGAAGGTTCCCGTGGGATAATTTCCGACATACACGCGGGCAACAGCTAGTATATTAAGACATAGGATACTTTTCATCCCGGTAGAAGGTTCCCGTGGGATAATTTCTGACATACACGCGGGCAACAGCTAGTATATTAAGACATAGGATACTTTTCATCCCGGTAGAAGGTTCCCGTGGGATAATTTCCGACATACACGCGGGCGAAGCCGAGGGCAACAGCTAGTATATTAAGACATAGGATACTTTTCATCCCGGTAGAAGGTTCCCGTGGGATAATGTCCGACATACAAGCGGGCAACAGCTAGTATATTAAGACATAGGATACTTTTAATCTCGGTAGAAGGTTCCAGTGGGATAATTTCCGACATACACGCGGGCGAAGCCGCGGGCAACAGCTAGTATATTAAGACGTAGGATACTTTTCATCCCGGTAGAAGGTTCCCGTGGGATAATTTCCGACATACACGCGGGTGAAGTCGCGGGCAACAGCTAGTATATTAAGACATAGGATACTTTTCGTCCCGGTAGAAGGTTCCCGTGGGATAATTTCCGACATACACGCGGGCAACAGCTAGTATATTAAGACATAGGATACTTTTCATCCCGGTAGAAGGTTCCCGTGGGATAACTTCCGACATACACGCGGGCAACAGCTAGTATATTAAGACATAGGATACTTTTCATCCCGTAGAAGGTTCCCGTGGGATAATTTCCGACATACACGCGGGCGAAGCCGCGGGCAACAGCTAGTATATTAAGACATAGGATACTTTTAATCCCGGTAGAAGGTTCCCGTGGGATAATGTCCGACATACACGCGGGCAACAGCTAGTATATTAAGACATAGGATACTTTTCATCCCGGTAGAAGGTTCCCGTGGGATAATTTCCGACATACACGCGGGCAACAGCTAGTATATTAAGACATAGGATACTTTTCATCCCGGTAGAAGGTTCCCGTGGGATAATTTCCGACATACACGCGGGCAACAGCTAGTATATTAAGACATAGGATACTTTTCATCTCGGTAGAAGGTTCCCGTGGGATAATTTCCGACATACACGCGGGCGAAGCCGCGGGCAAAAGACATAGGATACTTTTCATCCCGGTAGAAGGTTCCCGTGGTATAATTTCCGACATACACGCGGGCGAAGCCGCGGGCAACAGCTAGTATATTAAGACATAGGATACTTTTCATTCCGGTAGAAGGTTCCCGTGGGATAATTTCCGACATACACGCGGGCAACAGCTAGTATATTAAGACATAGGATACTTTTCATCCCGGTAGAAGGTTCCCGTGGGATAATGTCCGACATACACGCGGGCAACAGCTAGTATATTAAGACAGGATACTTTTCATCCCGGTAGAAGGTTCCCGTGGGATTATTTCCGACATACACGCGGGCAACAGCTAGTATATTAAGACATAGGATACTTTTCATCCCGTTAGAAGGTTCCCGTGGGATAATTTCCGACATACACGCGGGCAACAGCTAGTATATTAAGACATAGGATACTTTTAATCTCGGTAGAAGGTTCCAGTGGGATAATTTCCGACATACACGCGGGCGAAGCCGCGGGCAACAGCTAGTATATTAAGACGTAGGATACTTTTCATCCCGGTAGAAAGTTCCCGTGGGATAACTTCCGACATACACGCAGGCGAAGCCGCGGGCAACAGCTAGTATATTAAGACATAGGATACTTTTCGTCCCGGTAGAAGGTTCCCGTAGGATAATTTCCGACATACACGCGGGCAACAGCTAGTATATTAAGACACAGGATACTTTTCATCCCGGTAGAAGGTTCCCGTGGGATAATTTCCGACATACACGCGGGCGAAGCCGCGGGCAACAGCTAGTATATTAAGACGTAGGATACTTTTCATCCCGGTAGAAGGTTCCCGTGGGATTATTTCCGACATACACGCGGGCAACAGCTAGTATATTAAGACAGGATACTTTTCATCCCGGTAGAAGGTTCCCGTGGGATTATTTCCGACATACACGCGGGCAACAGCTAGTATATTAAGACATAGGATACTTTTCATCCCGGTAGAAGGTTCCCGTGGGATAATTTCCGACATACACGCGGGCAACAGCTAGTATATTAAGACATAGGATACTTTTAATCTCGGTAGAAGGTTCCAGTGGGATAATTTCCGACATACACGCGGGCGAAGCCGCGGGCAACAGCTAGTATATTAAGACGTAGGATACTTTTCATCCCGGTAGAAGGTTCCCGTGGGATAACTTCCGACATACACGCGGGCAACAGCTAGTATATTAAGACATAGGATACTTTTCATCCCGGTAGAAGGTTCCCGTGGGATAATGTCCGACATACACGCGGGCAACAGCTAGTATATTAAGACAGGATACTTTTCATCCCGGTAGAAGGTTCCCGTGGGATTATTTCCGACATACACGCGGGCAACAGCTAGTATATTAAGACATAGGATACTTTTCATCCCGTTAGAAGGTTCCCGTGGGATAATTTCCGACATACACGCGGGCAACAGCTAGTATATTAAGACATAGGATACTTTTAATCTCGGTAGAAGGTTCCAGTGGGATAATTTCCGACATACACGCGGGCGAAGCCGCGGGCAACAGCTAGTATATTAAGACGTAGGATACTTTTCATCCCGGTAGAAAGTTCCCGTGGGATAACTTCCGACATACACGCAGGCGAAGCCGCGGGCAACAGCTAGTATATTAAGACATAGGATACTTTTCGTCCCGGTAGAAGGTTCCCGTAGGATAATTTCCGACATACACGCGGGCAACAGCTAGTATATTAAGACACAGGATACTTTTCATCCCGGTAGAAGGTTCCCGTGGGATAATTTCCGACATACACGCGGGCGAAGCCGCGGGCAACAGCTAGTATATTAAGACGTAGGATACTTTTCATCCCGGTAGAAGGTTCCCGTGGGATTATTTCCGACATACACGCGGGCAACAGCTAGTATATTAAGACAGGATACTTTTCATCCCGGTAGAAGGTTCCCGTGGGATTATTTCCGACATACACGCGGGCAACAGCTAGTATATTAAGACATAGGATACTTTTCATCCCGGTAGAAGGTTCCCGTGGGATAATTTCCGACATACACGCGGGCAACAGCTAGTATATTAAGACATAGGATACTTTTAATCTCGGTAGAAGGTTCCAGTGGGATAATTTCCGACATACACGCGGGCGAAGTCGCGGGCAACAGCTAGTATATTAAGACGTAGGATACTTTTCATCCCGGTAGAAGGTTCCCGTGGGATAACTTCCGACATACACGCGGGCGAAGCCGCGGGCAACAGCTAGTATATTAAGACATAGGATACTTTTCATCCCGGTAGAAGGTTCCCGTGGGATAATTTCCGACATACACGCGGGTGAAGTCGCGGGCAACAGCTAGTATATTAATACATAGGATACTTTTCGTCCCGGTAGAAGGTTCCCGTGGGATAATTTCCGACATACACGCGGGCAACAGCTAGTATATTAAGACATAGGATACTTTTTATCCCGGTAGAAGGTTCCCGTGGGATAATTTCCGACATACACGCGGGTGAAGCCGCGGGCAACAGCTAGTATATTAAGACATAGGATACTTTTTATCTCGGTAGAAGGTTCCCGTGGGATAATTTCCGACATACACGCGGGCGAAGCCGCGGGCAACAGCTAGTATATTAAGACATAGGATACTTTTTATCCCGGTAGAAGGTTCCCGTGGGATAATTTCCGACATACACGCGGGTGAAGCCGCGGGCAACAGCTAGTATATTAAGACATAGGATACTTTTCATCCCGGTAGAAGGTTCCCGTGGGATAATTTCCGACATACACGCGGGCAACAGCTAGTATATTAAGACATAGGATACTTTTCATCTCGGTAGAAGGTTCCCGTGGGATAATTTCCGACATACACGCGGGCGAAGCTGCGGGCAAAAGACATAGGATACTTTTTATCTCGGTAGAAGGTTCCCGTGGGATAATTTCCGACATACACGCGGGCGAAGCCGCGGGCAACAGCTAGTATATTAAGACATAGGATACTTTTTATCCCGGTAGAAGGTTCCCGTGGGATAATTTCCGACATACACGCGGGTGAAGCCGCGGGCAACAGCTAGTATATTAAGACATAGGATACTTTTCATCCCGGTAGAAGGTTCCCGTGGGATAATTTCCGACATACACGCGGGCAACAGCTAGTATATTAAGACATAGGATACTTTTCATCTCGGTAGAAGGTTCCCGTGGGATAATTTCCGACATACACGCGGGCGAAGCCGCGGGCAACAGCTAGTATATTAAGACATAGGATACTTTTCATCCCGGTAGAAGGTTCCCGTGGGATAATTTCCGACATACACGCGGGCGAAGCCGCGGGCAACAGCTAGTATATTAAGACATAGGATACTTTTCATCCCGGTAGAAGGTTCCCGTGGGATAATTTCCGACATACACGCGGGCGAAGCCGCGGGCAACAGCTAGTATATTAAGACATAGGATACTTTTCATCCCGGTGGAAGGTTCCCGTGGGATAATTTCCGACATACACGCGGGCAACAGCTAGTATATTAAGACATAGGATACTTTTCATCCCGGTAGAAGGTTCCCGTGGGATAATTTCCGACATACACGCGGGCAACAGCTAGTATATTAAGACATAGGATACTTTTCATCTCGGTAGAAGGTTCCCGTGGGATAATTTCCGACATACACGCGGGCGAAGCTGCGGGCAAAAGACATAGGATACTTTTCATCCCGGTAGAAGGTTCCCGTGGGATAATTTCCGACATACACGCGGGCGAAGCCGCGGGCAACAGCTAGTATATTAAGACATAGGATACTTTTCATCCCGGTAGAAGGTTCCCGTGGGATAATTTCCGATATACACGCGGGCGAAGCCGCGGGCAACAGCTAGTATATTAAGACATAGGATACTTTTCATCCCGGTAGAAGGTTCCC
Source organism: Dicycla oo (assembly GCA_948252095.1). Lineage (NCBI taxonomy): Eukaryota > Metazoa > Arthropoda > Insecta > Lepidoptera > Noctuidae > Dicycla > Dicycla oo. Next base: position 22,139,228 of record OX411711.1, read on the forward strand.
GTGGGATAATGTCCGACATACACGCGGGCAACAGCTAGTATATTAAGACAGGATACTTTTCATCCCGGTAGAAGGTTCCCGTGGGATTATTTCCGACATACACGCGGGCAACAGCTAGTATATTAAGACATAGGATACTTTTCATCCCGGTAGAAGGTTCCCGTGGGATAATTTCCGACATACACGCGGGCAACAGCTAGTATATTAAGACATAGGATACTTTTAATCTCGGTAGAAAGTTTCAGTGGGATAATTTCCGACATACACGCGGGCGAAGCCGCGGGCAACAGCTTGTATATTAAGACGTAGGATACTTTTCATCCCGGTAGAAGGTTCCCGTGGGATAACTTCCGACATACACGCGGGCGAAGCCGCGGGCAACAGCTAGTATATTAAGACATAGGATACTTTTCATCCCGGTAGAAGGTTCCCGTGGGATAATTTCCGACATACACGCGGGCAACAGCTAGTATATTAAGACATAGGATACTTTTCATCCCGGTAGAAGGTTCCCGTGGGATAATTTCCGACATACACGCGGGCGAAGCCGCGGGCAACAGCTAGTATATTAAGACATAGGATACTTTTCATCCCGGTAGAAGGTTCCCGTGGGATAATGTCCGACATACAAGCGGGCAACAGCTAGTATATTAAGACATAGGATACTTTTAATCTCGGTAGAAGGTTCCAGTGGGATAATTTCCGACATACACGCGGGCGAAGCCGCGGGCAACAGCTAGTATATTAAGACGTAGGATACTTTTCATCCCGGTAGAAGGTTCCCGTGGGATAATTTCCGACATACACGCGGGTGAAGTCGCGGGCAACAGCTAGTATATTAAGACATAGGATACTTTTCGTCCCGGTAGAAGGTTCCCGTGGGATAATTTCCGACATACACGCGGGCAACAGCTAGTATATTAAGACATAGGATACTTTTCATCCCGGTAGAAGGTTCCCGTGGGATAACTTCCGACATACACGCGGGCAACAGCTAGTATATTAAGACATAGGATACTTTTCATCCCGTAGAAGGTTCCCGTGGGATAATTTCCGACATACACGCGGGCGAAGCCGCGGGCAACAGCTAGTATATTAAGACATAGGATACTTTTAATCCCGGTAGAAGGTTCCCGTGGGATAATGTCCGACATACACGCGGGCAACAGCTAGTATATTAAGACATAGGATACTTTTCATCCCGGTAGAAGGTTCCCGTGGGATAATTTCCGACATACACGCGGGCAACAGCTAGTATATTAAGACATAGGATACTTTTCATCCCGGTAGAAGGTTCCCGTGGGATAATTTCCGACATACACGCGGGCAACAGCTAGTATATTAAGACATAGGATACTTTTCATCTCGGTAGAAGGTTCCCGTGGGATAATTTCCGACATACACGCGGGCGAAGCCGCGGGCAAAAGACATAGGATACTTTTCATCCCGGTAGAAGGTTCCCGTGGGATAATTTCCGACATACACGCGGGCGAAGCCGCGGGCAACAGCTAGTATATTAAGACATAGGATACTTTTCATCCCGGTAGAAGGTTCCCGTGGGATAATTTCCGACATACACGCGGGCAACAGCTAGTATATTAAGACATAGGATACTTTTCATCCCGGTAGAAGGTTCCCGTGGGATAATGTCCGACATACACGCGGGCAACAGCTAGTATATTAAGACAGGATACTTTTCATCCCGGTAGAAGGTTCCCGTGGGATTATTTCCGACATACACGCGGGCAACAGCTAGTATATTAAGACATAGGATACTTTTCATCCCGGTAGAAGGTTCCCGTGGGATAATTTCCGACATACACGCGGGCAACAGCTAGTATATTAAGACATAGGATACTTTTAATCTCGGTAGAAGGTTCCAGTGGGATAATTTCCGACATACACGCGGGCGAAGCCGCGGGCAACAGCTAGTATATTAAGACGTAGGATACTTTTCATCCCGGTAGAAAGTTCCCGTGGGATAACTTCCGACATACACGCAGGCGAAGCCGCGGGCAACAGCTAGTATATTAAGACATAGGATACTTTTCGTCCCGGTAGAAGGTTCCCGTGGGATAATTTCCGACATACACGCGGGCAACAGCTAGTATATTAAGACATAGGATACTTTTCATCCCGGTAGAAGGTTCCCGTGGGATAACTTCCGACATACACGCGGGCAACAGCTAGTATATTAAGACATAGGATACTTTTCATCCCGGTAGAAGGTTCCCGTGGGATAATTTCCGACATACACGCGGGCGAAGCCGCGGGCAACAGCTAGTATATTAAGACGTAGGATACTTTTCATCCCGGTAGAAGGTTCCCGTGGGATTATTTCCGACATACACGCGGGCAACAGCTAGTATATTAAGACAGGATACTTTTCATCCCGGTAGAAGGTTCCCGTGGGATTATTTCCGACATACACGCGGGCAACAGCTAGTATATTAAGACATAGGATACTTTTCATCCCGGTAGAAGGTTCCCGTGGGATAATTTCCGACATACACGCGGGCAACAGCTAGTATATTAAGACATAGGATACTTTTAATCTCGGTAGAAGGTTCCAGTGGGATAATTTCCGACATACACGCGGGCGAAGCCGCGGGCAACAGCTAGTATATTAAGACATAGGATACTTTTCATCCCGGTAGAAGGTTCCCGTGGGATAATTTCCGACATACACGCGGGCGAAGCCGCGGGCAACAGCTAGTATATTAAGACATAGGATACTTTTCATCCCGGTAGAAGGTTCCCGTGGGATAATTTCCGACATACACGCGGGCGAAGCCGCGGGCAACAGCTAGTATATTAAGACATAGGATACTTTTCATCCCGGTGGAAGGTTCCCGTGGGATAATTTCCGACATACACGCGGGCAACAGCTAGTATATTAAGACATAGGATACTTTTCATCCCGGTAGAAGGTTCCCGTGGGATAATTTCCGACATACACGCGGGCGAAGCCGCGGGCAACAGCTAGTATATTAAGACATAGGATACTTTTCATCCCGGTAGAAGGTTCCCGTGGGATAATTTCCGACATACACGCGGGCGAAGCCGCGGGCAACAGCTAGTATATTAAGACATAGGATACTTTTCATCCCGGTAGAAGGTTCCCGTGGGATAATTTCCGACATACACGCGGGCGAAGCCGCGGGCAACAGCTAGTATATTAAGACATAGGATACTTTTCATCCCGGTGGAAGGTTCCCGTGGGATAATTTCCGACATACACGCGGGCAACAGCTAGTATATTAAGACATAGGATACTTTTCATCCCGGTAGAAGGTTCCCGTGGGATAATTTCCGACATACACGCTGGCAACAGCTAGTATATTAAGACATAGGATACTTTTCATCTCGGTAGAAGGTTCCCGTGGGATAATTTCCGACATACACGCGGGCGAAGCTGCGGGCAAAAGACATAGGATACTTTTCATCCCGGTAGAAGGTTCCCGTGGGATAATTTCCGACATACACGCGGGCGAAGCCGCGGGCAACAGCTAGTATATTAAGACATAGGATACTTTTCATCCCGGTAGAAGGTTCCCGTGGGATAATTTCCGACATACACGCGGGCGAAGCCGCGGGCAACAGCTAGTATATTAAGACATAGGATACTTTTCATCCCGGTAGAAGGTTCCCGTGGGATAATGTCCGACATACACGCGGGCAACAGCTAGTATATTAAGACAGGATACTTTTCATCCCGGTAGAAGGTTCCCGTGGGATTATTTCCGACATACACGCGGGCAACAGCTAGTATATTAAGACATAGGATACTTTTCATCCCGGTAGAAGGTTCCCGTGGGATAATTTCCGACATACACGCGGGCAACAGCTAGTATATTAAGACATAGGATACTTTTAATCTCGGTAGAAGGTTCCAGTGGGATAATTTCCGACATACACGCGGGCGAAGCCGCGGGCAACAGCTTGTATATTAAGACGTAGGATACTTTTCATCCCGGTAGAAGGTTCCCGTGGGATAACTTCCGACATACACGCGGGCGAAGCCGCGGGCAACAGCTAGTATATTAAGACATAGGATACTTTTCGTCCCGGTAGAAGGTTCCCGTGGGATAATTTCCGACATACACGCGGGCAACAGCTAGTATATTAAGACATAGGATACTTTTCATTCCGGTAGAAGGTTCCCGTGGGATAATTTCCGACATACACGCGGGCAACAGCTAGTATATTAAGACATAGGATACTTTTCATCCCGGTAGAAGGTTCCCGTGGGATAATTTCCGACATACACGCGGGCGAAGCCGCGGGCAACAGCTAGTATATTAAGACATAGGATACTTTTCATCCCGGTAGAAGGTTCCCGTGGGATAATCTCCGACATACAAGCGGGCAACAGCTAGTATATTAAGACATAGGATACTTTTAATCTCGGTAGAAGGTTCCAGTGGGATAATTTCCGACATACACGCGGGCGAAGCCGCGGGCAACAGCTAGTATATTAAGACGTAGGATACTTTTCATCCCGGTAGAAGGTTCCCGTGGGATAATTTCCGACATACACGCGGGTGAAGTCGCGGGCAACAGCTAGTATATTAAGACATAGGATACTTTTCGTCCCGGTAGAAGGTTCCCGTGGGATAATTTCCGACATACACGCGGGCGAAGCCGCGGGCAACAGCTAGTATATTAAGACATAGGATACTTTTCATCCCGGTGGAAGGTTCCCGTGGGATAATTTCCGACATACACGCGGGCAACAGCTAGTATATTAAGACATAGGATACTTTTCATCCCGTAGAAGGTTCCCGTGGGATAATTTCCGACATACACGCGGGCGAAGCCGCGGGCAACAGCTAGTATATTAAGACATAGGATACTTTTAATCCCGGTAGAAGGTTCCCGTGGGATAATGTCCGACATACACGCGGGCAACAGCTAGTATATTAAGACATAGGATACTTTTAATCCCGGTAGAAGGTTCCCGTGGGATAATGTCCGACATACACGCGGGCAACAGCTAGTATATTAAGACATAGGATACTTTTCATCCCGGTGGAAGGTTCCCGTGGGATAATTTCCGACATACACGCGGGCAACAGCTAGTATATTAAGACATAGGATACTTTTCATCCCGGTAGAAGGTTCCCGTGGGATAATTTCCGACATACACGCGGGCAACAGCTAGTATATTAAGACATAGGATACTTTTCATCTCGGTAGAAGGTTCCCGTGGGATAATTTCCGACATACACGCGGGCGAAGCTGCGGGCAAAAGACATAGGATACTTTTCATCCCGGTAGAAGGTTCCCGTGGAATAATTTCCGACATACACGCGGGCGAAGCCGCGGGCAACAGCTAGTATATTAAGACATAGGATACTTTTCATCCCGGTAGAAGGTTCCCGTGGGATAATTTCCGACATACACGCGGGCGAAGCCGCGGGCAACAGCTAGTATATTAAGACATAGGATACTTTTCATCCCGGTAGAAGGTTCCCGTGGGATAATGTCCGACATACACGCGGGCAACAGCTAGTATATTAAGACAGGATACTTTTCATCCCGGTAGAAGGTTCCCGTGGGATTATTTCCGACATACACGCGGGCAACAGCTAGTATATTAAGACATAGGATACTTTTCATCCCGGTAGAAGGTTCCCGTGGGATAATTTCCGACATACACGCGGGCAACAGCTAGTATATTAAGACATAGGATACTTTTAATCTCGGTAGAAGGTTCCAGTGGGATAATTTCCGACATACACGCGGGCGAAGCCGCGGGCAACAGCTTGTATATTAAGACGTAGGATACTTTTCATCCCGGTAGAAGGTTCCCGTGGGATAACTTTCGACATACACGCGGGCGAAGCCGCGGGCAACAGCTAGTATATTAAGACATAGGATACTTTTCGTCCCGGTAGAAGGTTCCCGTGGGATAATTTCCGACATACACGCGGGCAACAGCTAGTATATTAAGACATAGGATACTTTTCATCCCGGTAGAAGGTTCCCGTGGGATAATTTCCGACATACACGCGGGCAACAGCTAGTATATTAAGACATAGGATACTTTTCATCCCGGTAGAAGGTTCTTGTGGGATAATTTCCGACATACACGCGGGCGAAGCCGCGGGCAACAGCTAGTATATTAAGACATAGGATACTTTTCATCCCGGTAGAAGGTTCCCGTGGGATAATTTCCGACATACACGCGGGTGAAGTCGCGGGCAACAGCTAGTATATTAAGACATAGGATACTTTTCGTCCCGGTAGAAGGTTCCCGTGGGATAATTTCCGACATACACGCGGGCAACAGCTAGTATATTAAGACATAGGATACTTTTCATCCCGGTAGAAGGTTCCCGTGGGATAACTTCCGACATACACGCGGGCAACAGCTAGTATATTAAGACATAGGATACTTTTCATCCCGGTAGAAGGTTCCCGTGGGATAACTTCCGACATACACGCGGGCAACAGCTAGTATATTAAGACATAGGATACTTTTCATCCCGTAGAAGGTTCCCGTGGGATAATTTCCGACATACACGCGGGCGAAGCCGCGGGCAACAGCTAGTATATTAAGACATAGGATACTTTTAATCCCGGTAGAAGGTTCCCGTGGGATAATGTCCGACATACACGCGGGCAACAGCTAGTATATTAAGACATAGGATACTTTTCATCCCGGTAGAAGGTTCCCGTGGGATAATTTCCGACATACACGCGGGCAACAGCTAGTATATTAAGACATAGGATATTTTTAATCTCGGGAGAAGGTTCCAGTGGGATAATTTCCGACATACACGCGGGCGAAGCCGCGGGCAACAGCTAGTATATTAAGACGTAGGATACTTTTCATCCCGGTAGAAGGTTCCCGTGGGATAATTTCCGACATACACGCGGGTGAAGTCGCGGGCAACAGCTAGTATATTAAGACATAGGATACTTTTCGTCCCGGTAGAAGGTTCCCGTGGGATAATTTCCGACATACACGCGGGCAACAGCTAGTATATTAAGACATAGGATACTTTTCATCCCGGTAGAAGGTTCCCGTGGGATAATTTCCGACATACACGCGGGCAACAGCTAGTATATTAAGACATAGGATACTTTTCATCCCGGTAGAAGGTTCCCGTGGGATAACTTCCGACATACACGCGGGCAACAGCTAGTATATTAAGACATAGGATACTTTTCATCCCGGTAGAAGGTTCCCGTGGGATAATTTCCGACATACACGCGGGTGAAGTCGCGGGCAACAGCTAGTATATTAAGACATAGGATACTTTTCGTCCCGGTAGAAGGTTCCCGTGGGATAATTTCCGACATACACGCGGGCAACAGCTAGTATATTAAGACATAGGATACTTTTCATCCCGGTAGAAGGTTCCCGTGGGATAACTTCCGACATACACGCGGGCAACAGCTAGTATATTAAGACATAGGATACTTTTCATCCCGTAGAAGGTTCCCGTGGGATAATTTCCGACATACACGCGGGCGAAGCCGCGGGCAACAGCTAGTATATTAAGACATAGGATACTTTTAATCCCGGTAGAAGGTTCCCGTGGGATAATGTCCGACATACACGCGGGCAACAGCTAGTATATTAAGACATAGGATACTTTTCATCCCGGTAGAAGGTTCCCGTGGGATAATTTCCGACATACACGCGGGCAACAGCTAGTATATTAAGACATAGGATACTTTTCATCCCGGTAGAAGGTTCCCGTGGGATAATTTCCGACATACACGCGGGCAACAGCTAGTATATTAAGACATAGGATACTTTTCATCTCGGTAGAAGGTTCCCGTGGGATAATTTCCGACATACACGTGGGCGAAGCCGCGGGCAAAAGACATAGGATACTTTTCATCCCGGTAGAAGGTTCCCGTGGGATAATTTCCGACATACACGCGGGCGAAGCCGCGGGCAACAGCTAGTATATTAAGACATAGGATACTTTTCATCCCGGTAGAAGGTTCCCGTGGGATAATTTCCGACATACACGCGGGCAACAGCTAGTATATTAAGACATAGGATACTTTTCATCCCGGTAGAAGGTTCCCGTGGGATAATGTCCGACATACACGCGGGCAACAGCTAGTATATTAAGACAGGATACTTTTCATCCCGGTAGAAGGTTCCCGTGGGATTATTTCCGACATACACGCGGGCAACAGCTAGTATATTAAGACATAGGATACTTTTCATCCCGGTAGAAGGTTCCCGTGGGATAATTTCCGACATACACGCGGGCAACAGCTAGTATATTAAGACATAGGATACTTTTAATCTCGGTAGAAGGTTCCAGTGGGATAATTTCCGACATACACGCGGGCGAAGCCGCGGGCAACAGCTAGTATATTAAGACGTAGGATACTTTTCATCCCGGTAGAAAGTTCCCGTGGGATAACTTCCGACATACACGCAGGCGAAGCCGCGGGCAACAGCTAGTATATTAAGACATAGGATACTTTTCGTCCCGGTAGAAGGTTCCCGTGGGATAATTTCCGACATACACGCGGGCAACAGCTAGTATATTAAGACATAGGATACTTTTCATCCCGGTAGAAGGTTCCCGTGGGATAACTTCCGACATACACGCGGGCAACAGCTAGTATATTAAGACATAGGATACTTTTCATCCCGGTAGAAGGTTCCCGTGGGATAATTTCCGACATACACGCGGGCGAAGCCGCGGGCAACAGCTAGTATATTAAGACGTAGGATACTTTTCATCCCGGTAGAAGGTTCCCGTGGGATTATTTCCGATATACACGCGGGCGAAGCCGCGGGCAACAGCTAGTATATTAAGACATAGGATACTTTTCATCCCGGTAGAAGGTTCCCGTGGGATAATGTCCGACATACACGCGGGCAACAGCTAGTATATTAAGACAGGATACTTTTCATCCCGGTAGAAGGTTCCCGTGGGATTATTTCCGACATACACGCGGGCAACAGCTAGTATATTAAGACATAGGATACTTTTCATCCCGGTAGAAGGTTCCCGTGGGATAATTTCCGACATACACGCGGGCAACAGCTAGTATATTAAGACATAGGATACTTTTAATCTCGGTAGAAGGTTTCAGTGGGATAATTTCCGACATACACGCGGGCGAAGCCGCGGGCAACAGCTTGTATATTAAGACGTAGGATACTTTTCATCCCGGTAGAAGGTTCCCGTGGGATAACTTCCGACATACACACGGGCGAAGCCGCGGGCAACAGCTAGTATATTAAGACATAGGATACTTTTCATCCCGGTAGAAGGTTCCCGTGGGATAATTTCCGACATACACGCGGGCAACAGCTAGTATATTAAGACATAGGATACTTTTCATCCCGGTAGAAGGTTCCCGTGGGATAATTTCCGACATACACGCGGGCGAAGCCGCGGGCAACAGCTAGTATATTAAGACATAGGATACTTTTCATCCCGGTAGAAGGTTCCCGTGGGATAATGTCCGACATACAAGCGGGCAACAGCTAGTATATTAAGACATAGGATACTTTTAATCTCGGTAGAAGGTTCCAGTGGGATAATTTCCGACATACACGCGGGCGAAGCCACGGGCAACAGCTAGTATATTAAGACGTAGGATACTTTTCATCCCGGTAGAAGGTTCCCGTGGGATAATTTCCGACATACACGCGGGTGAAGTCGCGGGCAACAGCTAGTATATTAAGACATAGGATACTTTTCGTCCCGGTAGAAGGTTCCCGTGGGATAATTTCCGACATACACGCGGGCAACAGCTAGTATATTAAGACATAGGATACTTTTCATCCCGGTAGAAGGTTCCCGTGGGATAACTTCCGACATACACGCGGGCAACAGCTAGTATATTAAGACATAGGATACTTTTCATCCCGTAGAAGGTTCCCGTGGGATAATTTCCGACATACACGCGGGCGAAGCCGCGGGCAACAGCTAGTATATTAAGACATAGGATACTTTTAATCCCGGTAGAAGGTTCCCGTGGGATAATGTCCGACATACACGCGGGCAACAGCTAGTATATTAAGACATAGGATACTTTTCATCCCGGTAGAAGGTTCCCGTGGGATAATTTCCGACATACACGCGGGCAACAGCTAGTATATTAAGACATAGGATACTTTTCATCCCGGTAGAAGGTTCCCGTGGGATAATTTCCGACATACACGCGGGCAACAGCTAGTATATTAAGACATAGGATACTTTTCATCTCGGTAGAAGGTTCCCGTGGGATAATTTCCGACATACACGCGGGCGAAGCCGCGGGCAAAAGACATAGGATACTTTTCATCCCGGTAGAAGGTTCCCGTGGGATAATTTCCGACATACACGCGGGCGAAGCCGCGGGCAACAGCTAGTATATTAAGACATAGGATACTTTTCATCCCGGTAGAAGGTTCCCGTGGGATAATTTCCGACATACACGCGGGCAACAGCTAGTATATTAAGACATAGGATACTTTTCATCCCGGTAGAAGGTTCCCGTGGGATAATGTCCGACATACACGCGGGCAACAGCTAGTATATTAAGACAGGATACTTTTCATCCCGGTAGAAGGTTCCCGTGGGATTATTTCCGACATACACGCGGGCAACAGCTAGTATATTAAGACATAGGATACTTTTCATCCCGGTAGAAGGTTCCCGTGGGATAATTTCCGACATACACGCGGGCAACAGCTAGTATATTAAGACATAGGATACTTTTAATCTCGGTAGAAGGTTCCAGTGGGATAATTTCCGACATACACGCGGGCGAAGCCGCGGGCAACAGCTAGTATATTAAGACGTAGGATACTTTTCATCCCGGTAGAAAGTTCCCGTGGGATAACTTCCGACATACACGCAGGCGAAGCCGCGGGCAACAGCTAGTATATTAAGACATAGGATACTTTTCGTCCCGGTAGAAGGTTCCCGTGGGATAATTTCCGACATACACGCGGGCAACAGCTAGTATATTAAGACATAGGATACTTTTCATCCCGGTAGAAGGTTCCCGTGGGATAACTTCCGACATACACGCGGGCAACAGCTAGTATATTAAGACATAGGATACTTTTCATCCCGGTAGAAGGTTCCCGTGGGATAATTTCCGACATACACGCGGGCGAAGCCGCGGGCAACAGCTAGTATATTAAGACGTAGGATACTTTTCATCCCGGTAGAAGGTTCCCGTGGGATTATTTCCGACATACACGCGGGCAACAGCTAGTATATTAAGACAGGATACTTTTCATCCCGGTAGAAGGTTCCCGTGGGATTATTTCCGACATACACGCGGGCAACAGCTAGTATATTAAGACATAGGATACTTTTCATCCCGGTAGAAGGTTCCCGTGGGATAATTTCCGACATACACGCGGGCAACAGCTAGTATATTAAGACATAGGATACTTTTAATCTCGGTAGAAGGTTCCAGTGGGATAATTTCCGACATACACGCGGGCGAAGCCGCGGGCAACAGCTAGTATATTAAGACATAGGATACTTTTCATCCCGGTAGAAGGTTCCCGTGGGATAATTTCCGACATACACGCGGGCGAAGCCGCGGGCAACAGCTAGTATATTAAGACATAGGATACTTTTCATCCCGGTGGAAGGTTCCCGTGGGATAATTTCCGACATACACGCGGGCAACAGCTAGTATATTAAGACATAGGATACTTTTCATCCCGGTAGAAGGTTCCCGTGGGATAATTTCCGACATACACGCGGGCGAAGCCGCGGGCAACAGCTAGTATATTAAGACATAGGATACTTTTCATCCCGGTAGAAGGTTCCCGTGGGATAATTTCCGACATACACGCGGGCGAAGCCGCGGGCAACAGCTAGTATATTAAGACATAGGATACTTTTCATCCCGGTAGAAGGTTCCCGTGGGATAATTTCCGACATACACGCGGGCGAAGCCGCGGGCAACAGCTAGTATATTAAGACATAGGATACTTTTCATCCCGGTGGAAGGTTCCCGTGGGATAATTTCCGACATACACGCGGGCAACAGCTAGTATATTAAGACATAGGATACTTTTCATCCCGGTAGAAGGTTCCCGTGGGATAATTTCCGACATACACGCTGGCAACAGCTAGTATATTAAGACATAGGATACTTTTCATCTCGGTAGAAGGTTCCCGTGGGATAATTTCCGACATACACGCGGGCGAAGCTGCGGGCAAAAGACATAGGATACTTTTCATCCCGGTAGAAGGTTCCCGTGGGATAATTTCCGACATACACGCGGGCGACGCCGCGGGCAACAGCTAGTATATTAAGACATAGGATACTTTTCATCCCGGTAGAAGGTTCCCGTGGGATAATTTCCGACATACACGCGGGCGAAGCCGCGGGCAACAGCTAGTATATTAAGACATAGGATACTTTTCATCCCGGTAGAAGGTTCCCGTGGGATAATGTCCGACATACACGCGGGCAACAGCTAGTATATTAAGACAGGATACTTTTCATCCCGGTAGAAGGTTCCCGTGGGATTATTTCCGACATACACGCGGGCAACAGCTAGTATATTAAGACATAGGATACTTTTCATCCCGGTAGAAGGTTCCCGTGGGATAATTTCCGACATACACGCGGGCAACAGCTAGTATATTAAGACATAGGATACTTTTAATCTCGGTAGAAGGTTCCAGTGGGATAATTTCCGACATACACGCGGGCGAAGCCGCGGGCAACAGCTTGTATATTAAGACGTAGGATACTTTTCATCCCGGTAGAAGGTTCCCGTGGGATAACTTCCGACATACACGCGGGCGAAGCCGCGGGCAACAGCTAGTATATTAAGACATAGGATACTTTTCGTCCCGGTAGAAGGTTCCCGTGGGATAATTTCCGACATACACGCGGGCAACAGCTAGTATATTAAGACATAGGATACTTTTCATTCCGGTAGAAGGTTCCCGTGGGATAATTTCCGACATACACGCGGGCAACAGCTAGTATATTAAGACATAGGATACTTTTCATCCCGGTAGAAGGTTCCCGTGGGATAATTTCCGACATACACGCGGGCGAAGCCGCGGGCAACAGCTAGTATATTAAGACATAGGATACTTTTCATCCCGGTAGAAGGTTCCCGTGGGATAATCTCCGACATACAAGCGGGCAACAGCTAGTATATTAAGACATAGGATACTTTTAATCTCGGTAGAAGGTTCCAGTGGGATAATTTCCGACATACACGCGGGCGAAGCCGCGGGCAACAGCTAGTATATTAAGACGTAGGATACTTTTCATCCCGGTAGAAGGTTCCCGTGGGATAATTTCCGACATACACGCGGGTGAAGTCGCGGGCAACAGCTAGTATATTAAGACATAGGATACTTTTCGTCCCGGTAGAAGGTTCCCGTGGGATAATTTCCGACATACACGCGGGCGAAGCCGCGGGCAACAGCTAGTATATTAAGACATAGGATACTTTTCATCCCGGTGGAAGGTTCCCGTGGGATAATTTCCGACATACACGCGGGCAACAGCTAGTATATTAAGACATAGGATACTTTTTATCCCGTAGAAGGTTCCCGTGGGATAATTTCCGACATACACGCGGGCGAAGCCGCGGGCAACAGCTAGTATATTAAGACATAGGATACTTTTAATCCCGGTAGAAGGTTCCCGTGGGATAATGTCCGACATACACGCGGGCAACAGCTAGTATATTAAGACATAGGATACTTTTAATCCCGGTAGAAGGTTCCCGTGGGATAATGTCCGACATACACGCGGGCAACAGCTAGTATATTAAGACATAGGATACTTTTCATCCCGGTGGAAGGTTCCCGTGGGATAATTTCCGACATACACGCGGGCAACAGCTAGTATATTAAGACATAGGATACTTTTCATCCCGGTAGAAGGTTCCCGTGGGATAATTTCCGACATACACGCGGGCAACAGCTAGTATATTAAGACATAGGATACTTTTCATCTCGGTAGAAGGTTCCCGTGGGATAATTTCCGACATACACGCGGGCGAAGCTGCGGGCAAAAGACATAGGATACTTTTCATCCCGGTAGAAGGTTCCCGTGGAATAATTTCCGACATACACGCGGGCGAAGCCGCGGGCAACAGCTAGTATATTAAGACATAGGATACTTTTCATCCCGGTAGAAGGTTCCCGTGGGATAATTTCCGACATACACGCGGGCGAAGCCGCGGGCAACAGCTAGTATATTAAGACATAGGATACTTTTCATCCCGGTAGAAGGTTCCCGTGGGATAATGTCCGACATACACGCGGGCAACAGCTAGTATATTAAGACAGGATACTTTTCATCCCGGTAGAAGGTTCCCGTGGGATTATTTCCGACATACACGCGGGCAACAGCTAGTATATTAAGACATAGGATACTTTTCATCCCGGTAGAAGGTTCCCGTGGGATAATTTCCGACATACACGCGGGCAACAGCTAGTATATTAAGACATAGGATACTTTTAATCTCGGTAGAAGGTTCCAGTGGGATAATTTCCGACATACACGCGGGCGAAGCCGCGGGCAACAGCTTGTATATTAAGACGTAGGATACTTTTCATCCCGGTAGAAGGTTCCCGTGGGATAACTTCCGACATACACGCGGGCGAAGCCGCGGGCAACAGCTAGTATATTAAGACATAGGATACTTTTCGTCCCGGTAGAAGGTTCCCGTGGGATAATTTCCGACATACACGCGGGCAACAGCTAGTATATTAAGACATAGGATACTTTTCATCCCGGTGGAAGGTTCCCGTGGGATAATTTCCGACATACACGCGGGCAACAGCTAGTATATTAAGACATAGGATACTTTTTATCCCGTAGAAGGTTCCCGTGGGATAATTTCCGACATACACGCGGGCGAAGCCGCGGGCAACAGCTAGTATATTAAGACATAGGATACTTTTAATCCCGGTAGAAGGTTCCCGTGGGATAATGTCCGACATACACGCGGGCAACAGCTAGTATATTAAGACATAGGATACTTTTAATCCCGGTAGAAGGTTCCCGTGGGATAATGTCCGACATACACGCGGGCAACAGCTAGTATATTAAGACATAGGATACTTTTCATCCCGGTGGAAGGTTCCCGTGGGATAATTTCCGACATACACGCGGGCAACAGCTAGTATATTAAGACATAGGATACTTTTCATCCCGGTAGAAGGTTCCCGTGGGATAATTTCCGACATACACGCGGGCAACAGCTAGTATATTAAGACATAGGATACTTTTCATCTCGGTAGAAGGTTCCCGTGGGATAATTTCCGACATACACGCGGGCGAAGCTGCGGGCAAAAGACATAGGATACTTTTCATCCCGGTAGAAGGTTCCCGTGGAATAATTTCCGACATACACGCGGGCGAAGCCGCGGGCAACAGCTAGTATATTAAGACATAGGATACTTTTCATCCCGGTAGAAGGTTCCCGTGGGATAATTTCCGACATACACGCGGGCGAAGCCGCGGGCAACAGCTAGTATATTAAGACATAGGATACTTTTCATCCCGGTAGAAGGTTCCCGTGGGATAATGTCCGACATACACGCGGGCAACAGCTAGTATATTAAGACAGGATACTTTTCATCCCGGTAGAAGGTTCCCGTGGGATTATTTCCGACATACACGCGGGCAACAGCTAGTATATTAAGACATAGGATACTTTTCATCCCGGTAGAAGGTTCCCGTGGGATAATTTCCGACATACACGCGGGCAACAGCTAGTATATTAAGACATAGGATACTTTTAATCTCGGTAGAAGGTTCCAGTGGGATAATTTCCGACATACACGCGGGCGAAGCCGCGGGCAACAGCTTGTATATTAAGACGTAGGATACTTTTCATCCCGGTAGAAGGTTCCCGTGGGATAACTTCCGACATACACGCGGGCGAAGCCGCGGGCAACAGCTAGTATATTAAGACATAGGATACTTTTCGTCCCGGTAGAAGGTTCCCGTGGGATAATTTCCGACATACACGCGGGCAACAGCTAGTATATTAAGACATAGGATACTTTTCATCCCGGTAGAAGGTTCCCGTGGGATAATTTCCGACATACACGCGGGCAACAGCTAGTATATTAAGACATAGGATACTTTTCATCCCGGTAGAAGGTTCTTGTGGGATAATTTCCGACATACACGCGGGCGAAGCCGCGGGCAACAGCTAGTATATTAAGACATAGGATACTTTTCATCCCGGTAGAAGGTTCCCGTGGGATAATGTCCGACATACAAGCGGGCAACAGCTAGTATATTAAGACATAGGATACTTTTAATCTCGGTAGAAGGTTCCAGTGGGATAATTTCCGACATACACGCGGGCGAAGCCGCGGGCAACAGCTAGTATATTAAGACGTAGGATACTTTTCATCCCGGTAGAAGGTTCCCGTGGGATAATTTCCGACATACACGCGGGTGAAGTCGCGGGCAACAGCTAGTATATTAAGACATAGGATACTTTTCGTCCCGGTAGAAGGTTCCCGTGGGATAATTTCCGACATACACGCGGGCAACAGCTAGTATATTAAGACATAGGATACTTTTCATCCCGGTAGAAGGTTCCCGTGGGATAACTTCCGACATACACGCGGGCAACAGCTAGTATATTAAGACATAGGATACTTTTCATCCCGTAGAAGGTTCCCGTGGGATAATTTCCGACATACACGCGGGCGAAGCCGCGGGCAACAGCTAGTATATTAAGACATAGGATACTTTTAATCCCGGTAGAAGGTTCCCGTGGGATAATGTCCGACATACACGCGGGCAACAGCTAGTATATTAAGACATAGGATACTTTTCATCCCGGTAAAAGGTTCCCGTGGGATAATTTCCGACATACACGCGGGCAACAGCTAGTATATTAAGACATAGGATACTTTTCATCCCGGTAGAAGGTTCCCGTGGGATAATTTCCGACATACACGCGGGCAACAGCTAGTATATTAAGACATAGGATACTTTTCATCTCGGTAGAAGGTTCCCGTGGGATAATTTCCGACATACACGTGGGCGAAGCCGCGGGCAAAAGACATAGGATACTTTTCATCCCGGTAGAAGGTTCCCGTGGGATAATTTCCGACATACACGCGGGCGAAGCCGCGGGCAACAGCTAGTATATTAAGACATAGGATACTTTTCATCCCGGTAGAAGGTTCCCGTGGGATAATTTCCGACATACACGCGGGCAACAGCTAGTATATTAAGACATAGGATACTTTTCATCCCGGTAGAAGGTTCCCGTGGGATAATGTCCGACATACACGCGGGCAACAGCTAGTATATTAAGACAGGATACTTTTCATCCCGGTAGAAGGTTCCCGTGGGATTATTTCCGACATACACGCGGGCAACAGCTAGTATATTAAGACATAGGATACTTTTCATCCCGGTAGAAGGTTCCCGTGGGATAATTTCCGACATACACGCGGGCAACAGCTAGTATATTAAGACATAGGATACTTTTAATCTCGGTAGAAGGTTCCAGTGGGATAATTTCCGACATACACGCGGGCGAAGCCGCGGGCAACAGCTAGTATATTAAGACGTAGGATACTTTTCATCCCGGTAGAAAGTTCCCGTGGGATAACTTCCGACATACACGCAGGCGAAGCCGCGGGCAACAGCTAGTATATTAAGACATAGGATACTTTTCGTCCCGGTAGAAGGTTCCCGTGGGATAATTTCCGACATACACGCGGGCAACAGCTAGTATATTAAGACATAGGATACTTTTCATCCCGGTAGAAGGTTCCCGTGGGATAACTTCCGACATACACGCGGGCAACAGCTAGTATATTAAGACATAGGATACTTTTCATCCCGGTAGAAGGTTCCCGTGGGATAATTTCCGACATACACGCGGGCGAAGCCGCGGGCAACAGCTAGTATATTAAGACGTAGGATACTTTTCATCCCGGTAGAAGGTTCCCGTGGGATTATTTCCGACATACACGCGGGCAACAGCTAGTATATTAAGACAGGATACTTTT
This sequence comes from Dicycla oo, assembly GCA_948252095.1. Taxonomy (NCBI): domain Eukaryota; kingdom Metazoa; phylum Arthropoda; class Insecta; order Lepidoptera; family Noctuidae; genus Dicycla; species Dicycla oo. The sequence continues at coordinate 22,157,203 of OX411711.1, forward strand.
CATCCCGGTAGAAGGTTCCCGTGGGATTATTTCCGACATACACGCGGGCAACAGCTAGTATATTAAGACATAGGATACTTTTCATCCCGGTAGAAGGTTCCCGTGGGATAATTTCCGACATACACGCGGGCAACAGCTAGTATATTAAGACATAGGATACTTTTCATCCCGGTAGAAGGTTCCCGTGGGATAACTTCCGACATACACGCGGGCAACAGCTAGTATATTAAGACATAGGATACTTTTCATCCCGGTAGAAGGTTCCCGTGGGATAATTTCCGATATACACGCGGGCGAAGCCGCGGGCAACAGCTAGTATATTAAGACATAGGATACTTTTCATCTCGGTAGAAGGTTCCAGTGGGATAATTTCCGACATACACGCGGGCGAAGCCGCGGGCAACAGCTAGTATATTAAGACGTAGGATACTTTTCATCCCGGTAGAAGGTTCCCGTGGGATAACTTCCGACATACACGCGGGCGAAGCCGCGGGCAACAGCTAGTATATTAAGACATAGGATACTTTTCATCCCGGTAGAAGGTTCCCGTGGGATAATTTCCGACATACACGCGGGTGAAGTCGCGGACAACAGCTAGTATATTAATACATAGGATACTTTTCGTCCCGGTAGAAGGTTCCCGTGGGATAATTTCCGACATACACGCGGGCAACAGCTAGTATATTAAGACATAGGATACTTTTTATCCCGGTAGAAGGTTCCCGTGGGATAATTTCCGACATACACGCGGGTGAAGCCGCGGGCAACAGCTAGTATATTAAGACATAGGATACTTTTTATCTCGGTAGAAGGTTCCCGTGGGATAATTTCCGACATACACGCGGGCGAAGCCGCGGGCAACAGCTAGTATATTAAGACATAGGATACTTTTTATCCCGGTAGAAGGTTCCCGTGGGATAATTTCCGACATACACGCGGGTGAAGCCGCGGGCAACAGCTAGTATATTAAGACATAGGATACTTTTCATCCCGGTAGAAGGTTCCCGTGGGATAATTTCCGACATACACGCGGGCAACAGCTAGTATATTAAGACATAGGATACTTTTCATCTCGGTAGAAGGTTCCCGTGGGATAATTTCCGACATACACGCGGGCGAAGCTGCGGGCAAAAGACATAGGATACTTTTCATCCCGGTAGAAGGTTCCCGTGGGATAATTTCCGACATACACGCGGGCGAAGCCGCGGGCAACAGCTAGTATATTAAGACATAGGATACTTTTCATCCCGGTAGAAGGTTCCCGTGGGATAATTTCCGACATACACGCGGGCGAAGCCGCGGGCAACAGCTAGTATATTAAGACATAGGATACTTTTCATCCCGGTAGAAGGTTCCCGTGGGATAATTTCCGACATACACGCGGGCGAAGCCGCGGGCAACAGCTAGTATATTAAGACATAGGATACTTTTCATCCCGGTGGAAGGTTCCCGTGGGATAATTTCCGACATACACGCGGGCAACAGCTAGTATATTAAGACATAGGATACTTTTCATCCCGGTAGAAGGTTCCCGTGGGATAATTTCCGACATACACGCGGGCAACAGCTAGTATATTAAGACATAGGATACTTTTCATCTCGGTAGAAGGTTCCCGTGGGATAATTTCCGACATACACGCGGGCGAAGCTGCGGGCAAAAGACATAGGATACTTTTCATCCCGGTAGAAGGTTCCCGTGGGATAATTTCCGACATACACGCGGGCGAAGCCGCGGGCAACAGCTAGTATATTAAGACATAGGATACTTTTCATCCCGGTAGAAGGTTCCCGTGGGATAATTTCCGACATACACGCGGGCGAAGCCGCGGGCAACAGCTAGTCTATTAAGACATAGGATACTTTTCATCCCGGTAGAAGGTTCCCGTGGGATAATTTCCGACATACACGCGGGCAACAGCTAGTATATTAAGACATAGGATACTTTTCATCCCGGTAGAAGGTTCCTGTGGGATAATGTCCGACATACACGCGGGCAACAGCTAGTATATTACGACATAGGATACTTTTCATCCCGGTAGAAGGTTCCCGTGGGATAATTTCCGACATACACGCGGGCAACAGCTAGTATATTAAGACATAGGATACTTTTCATCCCGGTAGAAGGTTCCCGTGGGATAATTTCCGATATACACGCGGGCAACAGCTAGTATATTAAGATATAGGATACTTTTTATCTCGGTAGAAGGTTCCCGTGGGATAATTTCCGACATACACGCGGGCGAAGCCGCGGGCAACAGCTAGTATATTAAGACATAGGATACTTTTCATCGCGGTAGAAGGTTCCCGTGGGATAATTTCCGACATACACGCGGGTGAAGCCGCGGGCAACAGCTAGTATATTAAGACATAGGATACTTTTCATCCCGGTAGAAGGTTCCCGTGGGGTAATTTCCGACATACACGCGGGCAACAGCTAGTATATTAAGACATAGGATATTTTTCATCCCGGTAGTAGGTTCCCGTGGGATAACTTCCGACATACACGCGGGCAACAGCTAGTATATTAAGACATGGGATACTTTTTATCCCGGTAGAAGGTTCCCGTGGGATAATTTCCGACATACACGCGGGTGAAGCCGCGGGCAACAGCTAGTATATTAAGACATAGGATACTTTTCATCCCGGTAGAAGGTTCCCGTGGGATAATTTCCGACATACACGCGGGCGAAGTCGCGGGCAACAGCTAGTATATTAAGACATAGGATACTTTTCATCCCGGTAGAAGGTTCCCGTGAGATAATTTCCGACATACACGCGGGCAACAGCCAGTATATTAAGACATAGGATACTTTTCATCCCGGTAGAAGGTTCCCGTGGGATAATTTCCGACATACACGCGGGCGAAGCTGCGGGCAAAAGACATAGGATACTTTTCATCCCGGTAGAAGGTTCCCGTGGGATAATTTCCGACATACACGCGGGCGAAGCCGCGGGCAACAGCTAGTATATTAAGACATAGGATACTTTTCATCCCGGTAGAAGGTTCCCGTGGGATAATTTCCGACATACACGCGGGCGAAGCCGCGGGCAACAGCTAGTATATTAAGACATAGGATACTTTTCATCCCGGTAGAAGGTTCCCGTGGGATAATTTCCGACATACACGCGGGCAACAGCTAGTATATTAAGACATAGGATACTTTTCATCCCGGTAGAAGGTTCCTGTGGGATAATGTCCGACATACACGCGGGCAACAGCTAGTATATTACGACATAGGATACTTTTCATCCCGGTAGAAGGTTCCCGTGGGATAATTTTCGACATACACGCGGGCAACAGCTAGTATATTAAGACATAGGATACTTTTCATCCCGGTAGAAGGTTCCCGTGGGATAATTTCCGATATACACGCGGGCAACAGCTAGTATATTAAGACATAGGATACTTTTTATCTCGGTAGAAGGTTCCCGTGGGATAATTTCCGACATACACGCGGGCGAAGCCGCGGGCAACAGCTAGTATATTAAGACATAGGATACTTTTCATCGCGGTAGAAGGTTCCCGTGGGATAATTTCCGACATACACGCGGGTGAAGCCGCGGGCAACAGCTAGTATATTAAGACATAGGATACTTTTCATCCCGGTAGAAGGTTCCCGTGGGATAATTTCCGACATACACGCGGGCAACAGCTAGTATATTAAGACATAGGATACTTTTCATCCCGGTAGTAGGTTCCCGTGGGATAACTTCCGACATACACGCGGGCAACAGCTAGTATATTAAGACATAGGATACTTTTTATCCCGGTAGAAGGTTCCCGTGGGATAATTTCCGACATACACGCGGGTGAAGCCGCGGGCAACAGCTAGTATATTAAGACATAGGATACTTTTCATCCCGGTAGAAGGTTCCCGTGGGATAATTTCCGACATACACGCGGGCGAAGTCGCGGGCAACACCTAGTATATTAAGACATAGGATACTTTTCATCCCGGTAGAAGGTTCCCGTGAGATAATTTCCAACATACACGCGGGCAACAGCCAGTATATTAAGACATAGGATACTTTTCATCCCGGTAGAAGGTTCCCGTGGGATAATTTCCGACATACACGCGGGCGAAGCCGCTGGCAACAGCTAGTATATTAAGACATAGGATACTTTTCATCCCGGTAGAAGGTTCCCGTGAGATAATTTCCGACATACACGCGGGCAACAGCCAGTATATTAAGACATAGGATACTTTTCATCCCGGTAGAAGGTTCCCGTGGGATAATTTCCGACATACACGCGGGCGAAGCCGCTGGCAACAGCTAGTATATTAAGACATAGGATACTTTTCATCCCGGTAGAAGGTTCCCGTGGGATAATTTCCGACATACACGCGGGCGAAGCCGCGGGCAACAGCTAGTATATTAAGACATAGGATACTTTTCATCCCGGTAGAAGGTTCCCGTGGGATAATTTCCGACATACACGCGGGCAACAGCCAGTATATTAAGACATAGGATACTTTTCATCCCGGTAGAAGGTTCCCGTGGGATAATTTCCGACATACACGCGGGCGAAGCTGCGGGCAAAAGACATAGGATACTTTTCATCCCGGTAGAAGGTTCCCGTGGGATAATTTCCGACATACACGCGGGCGAAGCCGCGGGCAACAGCTAGTATATTAAGACATAGGATACTTTTCATCCCGGTAGAAGGTTCCCGTGGGATAATTTCCGACATACACGCGGGCGAAGCCGCGGGCAACAGCTAGTATATTAAGACATAGGATACTTTTCATCCCGGTAGAAGGTTCCCGTGGGATAATTTCCGACATACACGCGGGCAACAGCTAGTATATTAAGACATAGGATACTTTTCATCCCGGTAGAAGGTTCCTGTGGGATAATGTCCGACATACACGCGGGCAACAGCTAGTATATTACGACATAGGATACTTTTCATCCCGGTAGAAGGTTCCCGTGGGATAATTTTCGACATACACGCGGGCAACAGCTAGTATATTAAGACATAGGATACTTTTCATCCCGGTAGAAGGTTCCCGTGGGATAATTTCCGATATACACGCGGGCAACAGCTAGTATATTAAGACATAGGATACTTTTTATCTCGGTAGAAGGTTCCCGTGGGATAATTTCCGACATACACGCGGGCGAAGCCGCGGGCAACAGCTAGTATATTAAGACATAGGATACTTTTCATCGCGGTAGAAGGTTCCCGTGGGATAATTTCCGACATACACGCGGGTGAAGCCGCGGGCAACAGCTAGTATATTAAGACATAGGATACTTTTCATCCCGGTAGAAGGTTCCCGTGGGATAATTTCCGACATACACGCGGGCAACAGCTAGTATATTAAGACATAGGATACTTTTCATCCCGGTAGTAGGTTCCCGTGGGATAACTTCCGACATACACGCGGGCAACAGCTAGTATATTAAGACATAGGATACTTTTTATCCCGGTAGAAGGTTCCCGTGGGATAATTTCCGACATACACGCGGGTGAAGCCGCGGGCAACAGCTAGTATATTAAGACATAGGATACTTTTCATCCCGGTAGAAGGTTCCCGTGGGATAATTTCCGACATACACGCGGGCGAAGTCGCGGGCAACACCTAGTATATTAAGACATAGGATACTTTTCATCCCGGTAGAAGGTTCCCGTGAGATAATTTCCAACATACACGCGGGCAACAGCCAGTATATTAAGACATAGGATACTTTTCATCCCGGTAGAAGGTTCCCGTGGGATAATTTCCGACATACACGCGGGCGAAGCCGCTGGCAACAGCTAGTATATTAAGACATAGGATACTTTTCATCCCGGTAGAAGGTTCCCGTGGGATAATTTCCGACATACACGCGGGCGAAGCCGCGGGCAACAGCTAGTATATTAAGACATAGGATACTTTTCATCCCGGTAGAAGGTTCCCGTGGGATAATTTCCGACATACACGCGGGCAACAGCTAGTATATTAAGACATAGGATACTTTTCATCCCGGTAGAAGGTTCCCGTGGGATAATGTCCGACATACACGCGGGCAACAGCTAGTATATTAAGACAGGATACTTTTCATCCCGGTAGAAGGTTCGCGTGGGATTATTTCCGACATACACGCGGGCAACAGCTAGTATATTAAGACATAGGATACTTTTCATCCCGGTAGAAGGTTCCCGTGGGATAATTTCCGACATACACGCGGGCAACAGCTAGTATATTAAGACATAGGATACTTTTAATCTCGGTAGAAGGTTCCAGTGGGATAATTTCCGACATACACGCGGGCGAAGCCGCGGGCAACAGCTAGTATATTAAGACGTAGGATACTTTTCATCCCGGTAGAAGGTTCCCGTGGGATAACTTCCGACATACACGCGGGCGAAGCCGCGGGCAACAGCTAGTATATTAAGACATAGGATACTTTTCGTCCCGGTAGAAGGTTCCCGTGGGATAATTTCCGACATACACGCGGGCAACAGCTAGTATATTAAGACATAGGATACTTTTCATCCCGGTAGAAGGTTCCCGTGGGATAACTTCCGACATACACGCGGGCAACAGCTAGTATATTAAGACATAGGATACATTTCATCCCGGTAGAAGGTTCCCCTGGGATAATTTCCGACATACACGCGGGCGAAGCCGCGGGCAACAGCTAGTATATTAAGACATAGGATACTTTTCATCCCGGTAGAAGGTTCCCGTGGGATAATGTCCGACATACACGCGGGCAACAGCTAGTATATTAAGACATAGGAAACTTTTAATCTCGGTAGAAGGTTCCAGTGGGATAATTTCGGACATACACGCGGGCGAAGCATCGGGCAACAGCTAGTATATTAAGACGTAGGATACTTTTCATCCCGGTAGAAGGTTCCCGTGGGATAATTTCCGACATACACGCGGGTGAAGTCGCGGGCAACAGCTAGTATATTAAGACATAGGATACTTTTCGTCCCGGTAGAAGGTTCCCGTGGGATAATTTCCGACATACACGCGGGCAACAGCTAGTATATTAAGACATAGGATACTTTTCATCCCGGTAGAAGGTTCCCGTGGGATAATGTCCGACATACACGCGGGCAACAGCTAGTATATTAAGACAGGATACTTTTCATCCCGGTAGAAGGTTCGCGTGGGATTATTTCCGACATACACGCGGGCAACAGCTAGTATATTAAGACATAGGATACTTTTCATCCCGGTAGAAGGTTCCCGTGGGATAATTTCCGACATACACGCGGGCAACAGCTAGTATATTAAGACATAGGATACTTTTCATCCCGGTAGAAGGTTCCCGTGGGATAACTTCCGACATACACGCGGGCAACAGCTAGTATATTAAGACATAGGATACATTTCATCCCGGTAGAAGGTTCCCCTGGGATAATTTCCGACATACACGCGGGCGAAGCCGCGGGCAACAGCTAGTATATTAAGACATAGGATACTTTTCATCCCGGTAGAAGGTTCCCGTGGGATAATGTCCGACATACACGCGGGCAACAGCTAGTATATTAAGACATAGGAAACTTTTAATCTCGGTAGAAGGTTCCAGTGGGATAATTTCCGACATACACGCGGGCGAAGCATCGGGCAACAGCTAGTATATTAAGACGTAGGATACTTTTCATCCCGGTAGAAGGTTCCCGTGGGATAATTTCCGACATACACGCGGGTGAAGTCGCGGGCAACAGCTAGTATATTAAGACATAGGATACTTTTCGTCCCGGTAGAAGGTTCCCGTGGGATAATTTCCGACATACACGCGGGCAACAGCTAGTATATTAAGACATAGGATACTTTTCATCCCGGTAGAAGGTTCCCGTGGGATAACTTCCGACATACACGCGGGCAACAGCTAGTATATTAAGACATAGGATACTTTTCATCCCGGTAGAAGGTTCCCGTGGGATAATTTCCGACATACACGCGGGCGAAGCCGCGGGCAACAGCTAGTATATTAAGACATAGGATACTTTTCATCCCGGTAGAAGGTTCCCGTGGGATAATGTCCGACATACACGCGGGCAACAGCTAGTATATTAAGACATAGGATACTTTTCATCTCGGTAGAAGGTTCCCGTGGGATAATGTCCGACATACACGCGGGCAACAGCTAGTATATTACGACATAGGATACTTTTCATCCCGGTAGAAGGTTCCCGTGGGATAATTTCCGATATACACGCGGGCAACAGCTAGTATATTAAGACATAGGATACTTTTCATCCCGGTCGAAGGTTCCCGTGGGATAATTTCCGACATACACGCGGGCAACAGCTAGTATATAAAGACATAGGATACTTTTCATCTCGGTAGAAGGTTCCAGTGGGATAATTTCCGACATACACGCGGGCGAAGCCGCGGGCAACAGCTAGTATATTAAGACATAGGATACTTTTCATCTCGGTAGAAGGTTCCCGTGGGATAATGTCCGACATACACGCGGGCAACAGCTAGTATATTACGACATAGGATACTTTTCATCCCGGTAGAAGGTTCCCGTGGGATTATTTCCGACATACACGCGGGCAACAGCTAGTATATTAAGACATAGGATACTTTTCATCCCGGTCGAAGGTTCCCGTGGGATAATTTCCGACATACACGCGGGCAACAGCTAGTATATAAAGACATAGGATACTTTTCATCTCGGTAGAAGGTTCCAGTGGGATAATTTCCGACATACACGCGGGCGAAGCCGCGGGCAACAGCTAGTATATAAAGACATAGGATACTTTTCATCCCGGTAGAAGGTTCCCGTGGGATAATTTCCGACATACACGCGGGCGAAGCCGCGGGCAACAGCTAGTATATTAAGACATAGGATACTTTTCATCCCGGTAGAAGGTTCCCGTGGGATAATTTCCGACATACACGCGGGCAACAGCTAGTATATTAAGACATAGGATACTTTTCATCCCGGTAGAAGGTTCCCGTGGGATAATGTCCGACATACACGCGGGCAACAGCTAGTATATTACGACATAGGATACTTTTCATCCCGGTAGAAGGTTCCCGTGGGATAATGTCCGACATACACGCGGGCAACAGCTAGTATATTACGACATAGGATACTTTTCATCCCGGTAGAAGGTTCCCGTGGGATAATTTCCGACATACACGCGGGCGAAGCCGCGGGCAACAGCTAGTATATTAAGACATAGGATACTTTTCATCCCGGTAGAAGGTTCCCGTGGGATAATTTCCGACATACACGCGGGTGAAGCCGCGGGCAACAGCTAGTATATTAAGACATAGGATACTTTTCATCCCGGTAGAAGGTTCCCGTGGGATAATGTCCGACATACACGCGGGCAACAGCTAGTATATTACGACATAGGATAGTTTTCATCCCGGTAGAAGGTTCCCGTGGGATAATTTCCGACATACACGCGGGCAACAGCTAGTATATTAAGACATAGGATACTTTTCATCCCGGTAGAAGGTTCCCGTGGGATAATTTCCGATATACACGCGGGCAACAGCTAGTATATTAAGACATAGGATACTTTTTATCTCGGTAGAAGGTTCCCGTGGGATAATTTCCGACATACACGCGGGCGAAGCCGCGGGCAACAGCTAGTATATTAAGACATAGGATACTTTTCATCCCGGTAGAAGGTTCCCGTGGGATAATTTCCGACATACACGCGGGCAACAGCTAGTATATTAAGACATAGGATACTTTTCATCCCGGTAGAAGGTTCCCGTGGGATAACTTCCGACATACACGCGGGCAACAGCTAGTATATTAAGACATAGGATACTTTTCATCCCGGTAGAAGGTTCCCGTGGGATAACTTCCGACATACACGCGGGCAACAGCTAGTATATTAAGACATAGGATACTTTTCATCCCGGTAGAAGGTTCCCGTGGGATAATTTCCGACATACACGCGGGCAACAGCCAGTATATTAAGACATAGGATACTTTTCATCCCGGTAGAAGGTTCCCGTGGGATAATTTCCGACATACACGCGGGCGAAGCCACTGGCAACAGCCAGTATATTAAGACATAGGATACTTTTCATCCCGGTAGAAGGTTCCCGTGGGATAATTTCCGACATACACGCGGGCAACAGCTAGTATATTAAGACATAGGATACTTTTCATCCCGGTAGAAGGTTCCCGTGGGATAACTTCCGACATACACGCGGGCAACAGCTAGTATATTAAGACATAGGATACTTTTCATCCCGGTAGAAGGTTCCCGTGGGATAATTTCCGACATACACGCGGGCGAAGCCGCGGGCAACAGCTAGTATATTAAGACATAGGATACTTTTCATCCCGGTAGAAGGTTCCCGTGGGATAATGTCCGACATACACGCGGGCAACTGTTAGTATATTAAGACATAGGATACTTTTCATCCCGGTAGAAGGTTCCCGTGGGATTATTTCCGACATACACGCGGGCAACAGCTAGTATATTAAGACATAGGATACTTTTCATCCCGGTCGAAGGTTCCCGTGGGATAATTTCCGACATACACGCTGGCAACAGCTAGTATATTAAGACATAGGATACTTTTCATCTCGGTAGAAGGTTCCAGTGGGATAATTTCCGACATACACGCGGGCGAAGCCGCGGGCAACAGCTAGTATATTAAGACATAGGATACTTTTCATCCCGGTAGAAGGTTCCCGTGGGATAACTTCCGACATACACGCGGGCGAAGCCGCGGGCAACAGCTAGTATATTAAGACATAGGATACTTTGCATCCCGGTAGAAGGTTCCCGTGGGATAATTTCCGACATACACGCGGTAGAAGCCGCGGGCAACAGCTAGTATATTAAGACATAGGATACTTTTCATCCCGGTAGAAGGTTCCCGTGGGATAATTTCTGACATACACGCGGGTGAAGTCGCGGGCAACAGCTAGTATATTAAGACATAGGATACTTTTCATCCCGGTAGAAGGTTCCCGTGGGATAATTTCCGACATACACGCGGGCAACAGCTAGTATATTAAGACATAGGATACTTTTCATCCCGGTAGAAGGTTCCCGTGGGATAACTTCCGACATACACGCGGGCAACAGCTAGTATATTAAGACATAGGATACTTTTCATCCCGGTAGAAGGTTCCCGTGGGATAATTTCCGACATACACGCGGGTGAAGTCGCGGGCAACAGCTAGTATATTAAGACATAGGATACTTTTCATCCCGGTAGAAGGTTCCCGTGGGATAATTTCCGACATACACGCGGGCAACAGCTAGTATATTAAGACATAGGATACTTTTCATCCCGGTAGAAGGTTCCCGTGGGATAACTTCCGACATACACGCGGGCAACAGCTAGTATATTAAGACATAGGATACTTTTCGTCCCGGTAGAAGGTTCCCGTGGGATAATTTCCGACATACACGCGGGCAACAGCTAGTATATTAAGACATAGGATACTTTTCATCTCGGTAGAAGGTTCCCGTGGGATAATTTCCGACATACACGCGGGCGAAGCCGCGGGCAAAAGACATAGGATACTTTTCATCCCGGTAGAAGGTTCCCGTGGGATAATTTCCGACATACACGCGGGCGAAGCCGCGGGCAACAGCTAGTATATTAAGACATAGGATACTTTTCATCCCGGTAGAAGGTTCCCGTGGGATAATTTCCGACATACACGCGGGCAACAGCTAGTATATTAAGACATAGGATACTTTTCATCCCGGTAGAAGGTTCCCGTGGGATAATGTCCGACATACACGCGGGCAACAGCTAGTATATTACGACATAGGATACTTTTCATCCCGGTAGAAGGTTCCCGTGGGATAATTTCCGACATACACGCGGGCAACAGCTAGTATATTAAGACATAGGATACTTTTCATCGAGGTAGAAGGTTCCCGTGGGATAATTTCCGATATACACGCGGGCAACAGCTAGTATATTAAGACATAGGATACTTTTTATCTCGGTAGAAGGTTCCCGTGGGATAATTTCCGACATACACGCGGGCGAAGCCGCGGGCAACAGCTAGTATATTAAGACATAGGATACTTTTCATCCCGGTAGATGGTTCCCGTGGGATAATTTCCGACATACACGCGGGTGAAGCCGCGGGCAACAGCTAGTATATTAAGACATAGGATACTTTTCATCCCGGTAGAAGGTTCCCGTGGGATAATTTCCGACATACACGCGGGCAACAGCTAGTATATTAAGACATAGGATACTTTTCATCCCGCTCTAAGCCTTGGTACAGTGTGGACGCATAATACAGTTATCCTCGTTGTTTTTTTGTGATTGGTCAGTTTGTTTGAGTTACGTTTCTCGTTTGCTCCTGTGAGGTTTAAATGGACTAATCCCACCCAGTGGGCGGCGCAAGAAAGAGTTGAAAATAGTTTTGTGAATTTCGACCCGTCATGTCTCCGCCCGGCTCCGAACCCGCGCCGCAGGGATTCGCAGTCGACCGACCCGCCACCGCGCCAACAAGGTTAGTCATCAACCGGCGAAACAAGCGACCGCGCTGAGCGCGCCCCACAAGTCGCTGTACCGCTACTGTACTGCAACGCAGCGCCTAGGACTAAACGACGAGCAATACACGTTTGAGCTTTTGTTGGCTATTTTATAACTGCGGGTACTTCATCATGTTTAACTCTAAGCGTACGCCACCTAAAATCCCGCTACGACATGAACAGTCACTCTCCGAGCCTGACTTGACAGATTGTTCACCCTCAAAAATCGACCCTAATATTACTTGTCGCAAGCGCAAGCAACCGGAGTGTGAGCATGGAGTAATACTCGCAGCCCTTAGGGCGGACCTCCAAAAGTCCTCTTCTATCCAGGCGGAACTACAAAAGACTCTCAGTGAATGGAAGGTAAGCTTGGATGGTAGGCTGACTGCGATCAATGATAATATTGCATCGATTAGAGGTGACTTGGAAACCTATATAAAGGAATCAAAGAAAGAAATGGCCAGTCTTCGCTCCGAAAATGCCGCTATAAAGGAAACGGTCTCAAAACTGTCGATAGAAGTAGCTGGGGTAAAAACATCTGCCCAACATATCTCTGACCAATATGACGATTGCCTTGAGCGACTTAATAACATAAATAAGCAAACTTTAAGCGTAAACCCAGATGCATTAAAGACTCTCGAATTAAAGATTGACAGCTTGGAACAGCAGGGCAGGCAATGTAACATTGAAATCTCCAATGTCCCCGAGAGGCGAGGAGAAAACTTACCAGCGTTATTGGAGGATATAGGTAAACAGATCAACCATAATATATCGAGAGACGATGTTACATCGATACATCGCGTGCCGCATGCCACAAGCAGTGAAAGGCCTAAAAATATCATTGCCACTGTAAAAACACGTACTCTGAGGGACAATATAATAACTGCATGCCGTCTGAAGAAAGGACTTACCTCTAAAGACCTGGGCATCGCGGGCACACCTCACACTGTATATGTAAATGAACACTTAACTCTACAGAAAAAACAGTTGCTACGCGAGACCCGAGAGGCAGCTAAAAAATTTAGCTATAAGTTTGTCTGGGTTAAGCATGCCACCATTCTTGTTAAACAATCTGAAACCTCGCCCACTATAGCCATTAAATGTAAAAATGATATTAAAAACATTAAACATACTCCGAGTGGTGGGCTTATAACAAGTTAGGTTAATTTAATTTAAGTATTATTTATGTTATCACTAAATTACAATGTCTAATACTACAAAAAATCATGACTTCAGCATATACTACCAAAACAGTAGAGGCATTCGCACAAAATTAAATACTTTGTATATGAATATTCTCTCTAACTGCTTCGATGCTATTATTTTAACAGAAACATGGCTTATTCCAGCAATTAATAATAATGAATTTATTGATGACCGATATTTGGTTTTTCGTTGTGACCGAAATAGAACTGCTACTAGGAAGTCCGATGGTGGTGGCGTTTTGATAGCGGTATTGCGAAAATATAACCCTATTTGTATCCCTTCTACACAGCTTGGTACTTTAGATCAATACCTTGAGCAAATCGCTATTATCATTCCTAGTTGCAACAGCTCTTCTCATACTCTTATCTGCGCAGCCTATGTACCGAATAATATACCTTTTGCGGTATACAACACTTTTTTTGATAATATGGACAATTTAATCGAATCAATAAAGACTGATGGTATATTACTACTAGGTGACTTCAATATACCTACAGCACAATGGGCTAAACTAAATCCTGGTCAAATTGATATGACTTCCTGGGCACCTCACAGACTTGTAACCGTTTAAAGGACTTCTTGATTGTTCACGATGTAAAGCAATTCAATCATATATCCAACTCGAATGGACGCATACTAGATCTCCTTGTGTCTGATGCAAAGTGCACAGTTCTGAAACCTAATCAAGATCTTTTACCGGTTGATAGTCACCATCCACCGTTTTACACTCTGTTATCCCTAAATATTAACATCAGTTTATCGAAGCCTCTAAATACACTATACCTCACTATACTATACATATAATTACCGTAAAGCCGACTACTCGGTCATTAACGAAGACATTGATGAGATTAACTGGGAGGGCACTCTGGGGGGTGACTCGACTGATAAGTGCATTGATACTTTTTACAACTGCTTATATGGTATAATAAAAAACCGCATACCGCTGTCGAAGCCACCAAACTCGCACTTCCCGATCTGGTTTTCTAAACCGCTCATTCATATCTTTAGGTATAAAAAGAAAGCCTGGTCTAAATGGAAAAAGTACCGTAATATTAGTGACTACGAAGTATTTTCCTTGTATAGAGAGCGTTTTAAAGAGGAATGTGACAAATGTTTTCATAAGTACGTAAATAGTGTTGAGGATGGTATTCCCAAAGACGTTAAGCACTTTTGGGTTTACGTCGCTAATCGGCAAGGCAAGTCCGGTATACCGACCTGCATGTCCTACAATAACGTAACTTCTAGCAACTCAGTTGAAATTTGTAATTTGTTCTCAGATTTTTTTCGGTCAGTTTATGAGCCCTCTAGTCTCTCTCCCGGATGGTGCCCAGCCTCCGACTCAAGTAAGAACAATAACAGCTGTCTCTGTACTTTGAATTTCACGGTCCATGAAGTTTGCAGACAACTAAAATCGTTAGATATAAACAAGGGCCCGGGCCCTGATGGCATACCGCCTTATTTTCTAAAGAGGACAGCTGAAACAATTTGTATGCCTCTTTCCATGTTGTTCAACAAATGTATTCAAAGTGGTACATTTCCGTCTACGTGGAAAAAAGCAAATATAATACCAGTACATAAAAGTGGATCTAGACTAAACATAGAAAACTATAGACCTATTTCGATACTTAGTACTCTTGCAAAATTATTTGAAAAACTCGTTCATCAGGCCATTTATCCATTCTTGCGGCACAATATAATACCCGAGCAACACGGTTTTGTTAAAAATAGGTCTACAGTGACGAACCTAATGATCTTTACAGAGTATTTGTTTAATAATATGGACGCAGGACATCAGACCGACGCTGTTTATACTGATTTTAAAAAGGCTTTTGATAGGGTGGACCATTCAATTTTATTAAACAAAATAGCCTTTAATGGCATCAGAGGCAACTTACTGCGTTGGTTCTGTTCATATATCAGCAATCGTAATCAAACTGTAGTGAGCAATGGTTACAAATCAGACTCATTTCTGGCGACTTCAGGCGTTCCCCAGGGATCTATTCTTGGCCCATTGATGTTTATTATATACATAAACGATATTTGTAACTGTTTTCAGAATAGTAACTTCCTACTATACGCTGATGATCTTAAGGTATTTAGAACAATAAAAAACACTGTTGATAGCGGCCTACTGCAGGAAGACCTGAATAGATTATCTGATTATTGTAAAGATAATAAATTAATACTAAGTATCCCTAAGTGCAAATACATAAATTTTACTAAAAATAAGAATGTAATAACGTACGATTATTCACTTTGTAATAAGACTCTAGATAAAGAAACCTATATCTGTGACCTGGGCGTTCTTCTTGATTGCAAACTTCACTTAAACCTACATATAGCTAAAATCACTTCTAAAGCATTTCAAATGTATAATTTTGTGATGAGAACTACGTCAGATTTTAAACGATCGACCACATATCTGTATTTATTTAATTCTTTAGTTCGCCCACAAGTTGAATATGCATGTATGATCTGGGATCCCTATTATATAAAATATGAGACTGCAATAGAGCGAGTTCAGCGTAAGTTCCTTAGTACAATGCAGTACAAATGTCGCATGGAACGCTTATCCTATGAGGACGCATTGAGTGAGTTTCAATTGTTAACGCTTCGCTCTAGACGCTTGTTGCTCCAAGGAGTGATGCTTCATGGACTTGTACACAATAAATTTGACTGCTCTGATTTGATACGTAAAATATACTATATTGTACCTAGAACAGTTATGAGACGAGAGGCACGCTCTTATCCACTGTTTGCTACAACTCCCTGTCGTACAAATGCAGGGGAAAGAGCGCCGCTCCAGAGATTGGTCCAAACTTACAATAATAACTTTAATGATATCGATGTATTTGCCCTATCTAAACATAAATTTAAAAAACAAATTGTTATGCGCCTTGCTCAAAACTTTTAACTTAATTATTTTCTATTTTCTTTCCTTTAATTATTATGTATTTAACTATTAGACAACGAAAAATTGTATTGTTGTTTTATAATATGTATTTTTATTACTTAAGTTAACCAAAACTGTATCTTATATAAGTTAGTAAGATGTGGAAATGTAGTGGATTGTACATTTACCTATAGCATACTGTGTACCTTGATATAACATACAGTGTATGATTGTTTGTTTCCCAAATAAAATAAAATAAAATAAAATAAAAAATAGAAGGTTCCCGTGGGATAACTTCCGACATACACGCGGGCAACAGCTAGTATATTAAGACATAGGATACTTTTCATCCCGGTAGAAGGTTCCCGTGGGATAACTTCCGACATACACGCGGGCAACAGCTAGTATATTAAGACATAGGATACTTTTCATCCCGGTAGAAGGTTCCCGTGGGATAATTTCCGACATACACGCGGGCAACAGCCAGTATATTAAGACATAGGATACTTTTCATCCCGGTAGAAGGTTCCCGTGGGATAATTTCCGACATACACGCGGGCGAAGCCACTGGCAACAGCCAGTATATTAAGACATAGGATACTTTTTTTCCCGGTAGAAGGTTCCCGTGGGATAATTTCCGACATACACGCGGGCGAAGCCGCGGGCAACAGCTAGTATATTAAGACATAGGATACTTTTCATCCCGGTAGAAGGTTCCCGTGGGATAATTTCCGACATACACGCGGGCGAAGCCGCGGGCAACAGCTAGTACATTAAGACATAGGATACTTTTCATCCCGGTAGAAGGTTCCCGTGGGATAATTTCCGACATACACGCGGGCGAAGCCGCGGGCAACAGCTAGTATATTAAGACATAGGATACTTTTCATCCCGGTAGAAGGTTCCCGTGGGATAACTTCCGACATACACGCGGGCAACAGCTAGTATATTAAGACATAGGATACTTTTCATCCCGGTAGAAGGTTCCCGTGGGATAATGTCCGACATACACGCGGGCAACTGTTAGTATATTAAGACATAGGATACTTTTCATCCCGGTAGAAGGTTCCCGTGGGATTATTTCCGACATACACGCGGGCAACAGCTAGTATATTAAGACATAGGATACTTTTCATCCCGGTCGAAGGTTCCCGTGGGATAATTTCCGACATACACGCTGGCAACAGCTAGTATATTAAGACATTGGATACTTTTCATCTCGGTAGAAGGTTCCAGTGGGATAATTTCCGACATACACGCGGGCGAAGCCGCGGGCAACAGCTAGTATATTAAGACATAGGATACTTTTCATCCCGGTAGAAGGTTCCCGTGGGATAACTTCCGACATACACGCGGGCGAAGCCGCGGGCAACAGCTAGTATATTAAGACATAGGATACTTTGCATCCCGGTAGAAGGTTCCCGTGGGATAATTTCCGACATACACGCGGGTGAAGCCGCGGGCAACAGCTAGTATATTAAGACATAGGATACTTTTCATCCCGGTAGAAGGTTCCCGGGGGATAATTTCTGACATACACGCGGGTGAAGTCGCGGGCAACAGCTAGTATATTAAGACATAGGATACTTTTCATCCCGGTAGAAGGTTCCCGTGGGATAATTTCCGACATACACGCGGGCAACAGCTAGTATATTAAGACATAGGATACTTTTTATCCCGGTAGAAGGTTCCCGTGGGATAACTTCCGACATACACGCGGGCAACAGCTAGTATATTAAGACATAGGATACTTTTCATCCCGGTAGAAGGTTCCCGTGGGATAATTTCCGACACACACGCGGGTGAAGTCGCGGGCAACAGCTAGTATATTAAGACATAGGATACTTTTCATCCCGGTAGAAGGTTCCCGTGGGATAATTTCCGACATACACGCGGGCAACAGCTAGTATATTAAGACATAGGATACTTTTCATCCCGGTAGAAGGTTCCCGTGGGATAACTTCCGACATACACGCGGGCAACAGCTAGTATATTAAGACATAGGATACTTTTCATCCCGGTAGAAGGTTCCCGTGGGATAATTTCCGACATACACGCGGGCGAAGCCGCGGGCAACAGCTAGTATATTAAGACATAGGATACTTTTCATCCCGGTAGAAGGTTCCCGTGGGATAATGTCCGACATACACGCGGGCAACAGCTAGTATATTAAGACATAGGATACTTTTCATCCCGGTAGAAGGTTCCCGTGGGATAATTTCCCACATACACGCTGGCAACAGCTAGTATATTAAGACATAGGATACTTTTCATCCCGGTAGAAGGTTCCCGTGGGATAATTTCCGACATACACGCGGGCAACAGCTAGTATATTAAGACATAGGATACTTTTCATCTCGGTAGAAGGTTCCCGTGGGATAATTTCCGACATACACGCGGGCGAACCCGCGGGCAAAAGACATAGGATACTTTTCATCCCGGTAGAAGGTTCCCGTGGGATAACTTCCGACATACACGCGGGCGAAGCCGCGGGCAACAGCTAGTATATTAAGACATAGGATACTTTTCATCCCGGTAGAAGGTTCCCGTGGGATAATTTCCGACATACACGCGGGCGAAGCCGCGGGCAACAGCTAGTATATTAAGACATAGGATACTTTTCATCCCGGAAGAAGATTCCCGTGGGATAATTTCCGACATACACGCGGGCGAAGCCGCGGGCAACAGCTAGTATATTAAGACATAGGATACTTTTCATCCCGGTAGAAGGTTCCCGTGGGATAATGTCCGACATACACGCGGGCAACAGCTAGTATATTACGACATAGGATACTTTTCATCCCGGTAGAAGGTTCCCGTGGGATAATTTCCGACATACACGCGGGCAACAGCTAGTATATTAAGACATAGGATACTTTTCATCCCGGTAGAAGGTTCCCGTCGGATAATTTCCGATATACACGCGGGCAACAGCTAGTATATTAAGACATAGGATACTTTTTATCTCGGTAGAAGGTTCCCGTGGGATAATTTCCGACATACACGCGGGCGAAGCCGCGGGCAACAGCTAGTATATTAAGACATAGGATACTTTTCATCCCGGTAGAAGGTTCCCGTGGGATAATTTCCGACATACACGCGGGTGAAGCCGCGGGCAACAGCTAGTATATTAAGACATAGGATACTTTTCATCCCGGTAGAAGGTTCCCGTAGGATAATTTCCGACATACACGCGGGCAACAGCTAGTATATTAAGACATAGGATACTTTTCATCCCGGTAGTAGGTTCCCGTGGGATAACTTCCGACATACACGCGGGCAACAGCTAGTATATTAAGACATAGGATACTTTTCATCCCGGTAGAAGGTTCCCGTGGGATAATTTCCGACATACACGCGGGCAACAGCTAGTATATTAAGACATAGGATACTTTTCATCTCGGTAGAAGGTTCCCGTGGGATAATTTCCGACATACACGCGGGCGAAGCCGCGGGCAACAGCTAGTATATTAAGACATAGGATACTTTTCATCCCGGTAGAAGGTTCCCGTGGGATAACTTCCGACATACACGCGGGCAACAGCTAGTATATTAAGACATAGGATACTTTTCATCCCGGTAGAAGGTTCCCTTGGGATAATTTCCGACATACACGCGGGCAACAGCTAGTATATTAAGACATAGGATACTTTTCATCCCGGTAGAAGGTTCCCGTGGGATAATTTCCGACATACACGCGGGCAACAGCTAGTATATTAAAACGTAGGATACTTTTCATCCCGGTAGAAGGTTCCCGTGGGATAACTTCCGACATACACGCGGGCAACAGCTAGTATATTAAGACATAGGATACTTTTCATCCCGGTAGAAGGTTCCCGTTGGATAATTTCCGACATACACGCGGGCAACAGCTAGTATATAAAGACATAGGATACTTTTCATCCCGGTAGAAGGTTCCCGTGGGATAATTTCCGACATACACGCGGGCGAAGCCGCGGGCAAAAGACATAGGATACTTTTCATCCCGGTAGAAGGTTCCCGTGGGATAATTTCCGATATACACGCGGGCGAAGCCGCGGGCAACAGCTAGTATATTAAGACATAGGATACTTTTCATCCCGGTAGAAGGTTCCCGTGGGATAATTTCCGACATACACGCGGGCAACAGCTAGTATATTAAGACATAGGATACTTTTCATCCCGGTAGAAGGTTCCCGTGGGATAATGTCCGACATACACGCGGGCAACAGCTAGTATATTACGACATAGGATACTTTTCATCCCGGTAGAAGGTTCCCGTGGGATAATTTCCGATATACACGCGGGCAACAGCTAGTATATTAAGACATAGGATACTTTTTATCTCGGTAGAAGGTTCCCGTGGGATAATTTCCGACATACACGCGGGCGAAGCCGCGGGCAACAGCTAGTATATTAAGACATAGGATACTTTTCATCCCGGTAGAAGGTTCCCGTGGGATAATTTCCGACATACACGCGGGCAACAGCTAGTATATTAAGACATAGGATACTTTTCATCCCGGTAGAAGGTTCCCGTGGGATAACTTCCGACATACACGCGGGCAACAGCTAGTATATTAAGACATAGGATACTTTTCATCCCGGTAGAAGGTTCCCGTGGGATAACTTCCGACATACACGCGGGCAACAGCTAGTATATTAAGACATAGGATACTTTTCATCCCGGTAGAAGGTTCCCGTGGGATAATTTCCGACATACACGCGGGCAACAGCCAGTATATTAAGACATAGGATACTTTTCATCCCGGTAGAAGGTTCCCGTGGAATAATTTCCGACATACACGCGGGCGAAGCCGCTGGCAACAGCTAGTATATTAAGACATAGGATACTTTTCATCCCGGTAGAAGGTTCCCGTGGGATAATTTCCGACATACACGCGGGCGAAGCCGCCGGCAACAGCTAGTATATTAAGACATAGGATACTTTTCATCCCGGTAGAAGGTTCCCGTGGGATAATTTCCGACGTACACGCGGGCGAAGCCGCGGGCAACAGCTAGTATATTAAGACATAGGATACTTTTCATCCCGGTAGAAGGTTCCCGTGGGATAACTTCCGACATACACGCGGGCAACAGCTAGTATATTAAGACATAGGATACTTTTCATCCCGGTAGAAGGTTCCCGTGGGATAATGTCCGACATACACGCGGGCAACAGCTAGTATATTAAGACATAAGATACTTTTCATCCCGGTAGAAGGTTCCCGTGGGATTATTTCCGACATACACGCGGGCAACAGCTAGTATATTAAGACATAGGATACTTTTCATCCCGGTCCAAGGTTCCCGTGGGATAATTTCCGACATACACGCGGGCAACAGCTAGTATATAAAGACATAGGATACTTTTCATCTCGGTAGAAGGTTCCAGTGGGATAATTTCCGACATACACGCGGGCGAAGCCGCGGGCAACAGCTAGTATATTAAGACATAGGATACTTTTCATCCCGGTAGAAGGTTCCCGTGGGATAATTTCCGACATACACGCGGGCGAAGCCGCGGGCAACAGCTAGTATATTAAGACATAGGATACTTTTCATCCCGGTAGAAGGTTCCCGTGGGATAATTTCCGACATACACGCGGGCAACAGCTAGTATATTAAGACATAGGACACTTTTCATCCCGGTAGAAGGTTCCCGTGGGATAATGTCCGACATACACGCGGGCAACAGCTAGTATATTACGACATAGGATACTTTTCATCCCGGTAGAAGGTTCCCGTGGGATAATTTCCGACATACACGCGGGCGAAGCCGCGGGCAACAGCTAGTATATTAAGACATAGGATACTTTTCATCCCGGTAGAAGGTTCCCGTGGGATAATTTCCGACATACACGCGGGTGAAGCTGCGGGCAACAGCTAGTATATTAAGACATAGGATACTTTTCATCCCGGTAGAAGGTTCCCGTGGGATAATGTCCGACATACACGCGGGCAACAGCTAGTATATTACGACATAGGATAGTTTTCATCCCGGTAGAAGGTTCCCGTGGGATAATTTCCGACATACACGCGGGCAACAGCTAGTATATTAAGACATAGGATACTTTTCATCCCGGTACAAGGTTCCCGTGGGATAATTTCCGATATACACGCCGGCAACAGCTAGTATATTAAGACATAGGATACTTTTCATCCCGGTAGAAGGTTCCCGTGGGATAATTTCCGACATACACGCGGGCAACAGCTAGTATATTAAGACATAGGATACTTTTCATCCCGGTAGAAGGTTCCCGTGGGATAACTTCCGACATACACGCGGGCAACAGCTAGTATATTAAGACATAGGATACTTTTCATCCCGGTAGAAGGTTCCCGTGGGATAACTTCCGACATACACGCGGGCAACAGCTAGTATATTAAGACATAGGATACTTTTCATCCCGGTAGAAGGTTCCCGTGGGATAATTTCCGACATACACGCGGGCAACAGCCAGTATATTAAGACATAGGATACTTTTCATCCCGGTAGAAGGTTCCCGTGGGATAATTTCCGACATACACGCGGGCGAAGCCACTGGCAACAGCCAGTATATTAAGACATAGGATACTTTTTTTCCCGGTAGAAGGTTCCCGTGGGATAATTTCCGACATACACGCGGGCGAAGCCGCGGGCAACAGCTAGTATATTAAGACATAGGATACTTTTCATCCCGGTAGAAGGTTCCCGTGGGATAATTTCCGACATACACGCGGGCGAAGCCGCGGGCAACAGCTAGTATATTAAGACATAGGATACTTTTCATCCCGGTAGAAGGTTCCCGTGGGATAATTTCCGACATACACGCGGGCGAAGCCGCGGGCAACAGCTAGTATATTAAGACATAGGATACTTTTCATCCCGGTAGAAGGTTCCCGTGGGATAACTTCCGACATACACGCGGGCAACAGCTAGTATATTAAGACATAGGATACTTTTCATCCCGGTAGAAGGTTCCCGTGGGATAATGTCCGACATACACGCGGGCAACTGTTAGTATATTAAGACATAGGATACTTTTCATCCCGGTAGAAGGTTCCCGTGGGATTATTTCCGACATACACGCGGGCAACAGCTAGTATATTAAGACATAGGATACTTTTCATCCCGGTCGAAGGTTCCCGTGGGGTAATTTCCGACATACACGCTGGCAACAGCTAGTATATTAAGACATAGGATACTTTTCATCCCGGTAGAAGGTTCCCGTGGGATAATTTCCGACATACACGCGGGCAACAGCTAGTATATTAAGACATAGGATACTTTTCATCCCGGTAGAAGGTTCCCGTGGGATAATGTCCGACATACACGCGGGCAACAGCTAGTATATTACGACATAGGATACTTTTCATCCCAGTAGAAGGTTCCCGTGGGATAATTTCCGATATACACGCGGGCAACAGCTAGTATATTAAGACATAGGATACTTTTTATCTCGGTAGAAGGTTCCCGTGGGATAATTTCCGACATACACGCGGGCGAAGCCGCGGGCAACAGCTAGTATATTAAGACATAGGATACTTTTCATCCCGGTAGAAGGTTCCCGTGGGATAATTTCCGACATACACGCGGGCAACAGCTAGTATATTAAGACATAGGATACTTTTCATCCCGGTAGAAGGTTCCCGTGGGATAACTTCCGACATACACGCGGGCAACAGCTAGTATATTAAGACATAGGATACTTTTCATCCCGGTAGAAGGTTCCCGTGGGATAACTTCCGACATACACGCGGGCAACAGCTAGTATATTAAGACATAGGATACTTTTCATCCCGGTAGAAGGTTCCCGTGGGATAATTTCCGACATACACGCGGGCAACAGCCAGTATATTAAGACATAGGATACTTTTCATCCCGGTAGAAGGTTCCCGTGGAATAATTTCCGACATACACGCGGGCGAAGCCGCTGGCAACAGCTAGTATATTAAGACATAGGATACTTTTCATCCCGGTAGAAGGTTCCCGTGGGATAATTTCCGACATACACGCGAGGGAAGCCGCGGGCAACAGCTAGTACATTAAGACATAGGATACTTTTCATCCCGGTAGAAGGTTCCCGTGGGATAATTTCCGACATACACGCGGGCGAAGCCGCGGGCAACAGCTAGTATATTAAGACATAGGATACTTTTCATCCCGGTAGAAGGTTCCCGTGGGATAATTTCCGACGTACACGCGGGCGAAGCCGCGGGCAACAGCTAGTATATTAAGACATAGGATACTTTTCATCCCGGTAGAAGGTTCCCGTGCGATAACTTCCGACATACACGCGGGCAACAGCTAGTATATTAAGACATAGGATACTTTTCATCCCGGTAGAAGGTTCCCGTGGGATAATTTCCGACATACACGCGGGCAACAGCTAGTATATTAAGACATAGGATACTTTTCATCCCGGTAGAAGGTTCCCGTGGGATAATGTCCGACATACACGCGGGCAACAGCTAGTATATTAAGACATAAGATACTTTTCATCCCGGTAGAAGGTTCCCGTGGGATTATTTCCGACATACACGCGGGCAACAGCTAGTATATTAAGACATAGGATACTTTTCATCCCGGTCCAAGGTTCCCGTGGGATAATTTCCGACATACACGCGGGCAACAGCTAGTATATAAAGACATAGGATACTTTTCATCTCGGTAGAAGGTTCCAGTGGGATAATTTCCGACATACACGCGGGCGAAGCCGCGGGCAACAGCTAGTATATTAAGACATAGGATACTTTTCATCCCGGTAGAAGGTTCCCGTGGGATAATTTCCGACATACACGCGGGCGAAGCCGCGGGCAACAGCTAGTATATTAAGACATAGGATACTTTTCATCCCGGTAGAAGGTTCCCGTGGGATAATTTCCGACATACACGCGGGCAACAGCTAGTATATTAAGACATAGGATACTTTTCATCCCGGTAGAAGGTTCCCGTGGGATAATGTCCGACATACACGCGGGCAACAGCTAGTATATTACGACATAGGATACTTTTCATCCCGGTAGAAGGTTCCCGTGGGATAATTTCCGACATACACGCGGGCGAAGCCGCGGGCAACAGCTAGTATATTAAGACATAGGATACTTTTCATCCCGGTAGAAGGTTCCCGTGGGATAATTTCCGACATACACGCGGGTGAAGCCGCGGGCAACAGCTAGTATATTAAGACATAGGATACTTTTCATCCCGGTAGAAGGTTCCCGTGGGATAATGTCCGACATACACGCGGGCAACAGCTAGAATATTACGACATAGGATAGTTTTCATCCCGGTAGAAGGTTCCCGTGGGATAATTTCCGACATACACGCGGGCAACAGCTAGTATATTAAGACATAGGATACTTTTCATCCCGGTAGAAGGTTCCCGTGGGATAAATTCCGATATACACGCCGGCAACAGCTAGTATATTAAGACATAGGATACTTTTCATCCCGGTAGAAGGTTCCCGTGGGATAATTTCCGACATACACGCGGGCAACAGCTAGTATATTAAGACATAGGATACTTTTCATCCCGGTGGAAGGTTCCCGTGGGATAATTTCCGACATACACGCGGGCAACAGCTAGTATATTAAGACATAGGACACTTTTCATCCCGGTAGAAGGTTCCCGTGGGATAACTTCCGACATACACGCGGGCAACAGCTAGTATATTAAGACATAGGATACTTTTCATCCCGGTAGAAGGTTCCCGTGGGATAATTTCCGACATACACGCGGGCAACAGCCAGTATATTAAGACATAGGATACTTTTCATCCCGGTAGAAGGTTCCCGTGGGATAATTTCCGACATACACGCGGGCGAAGCCACTGGCAACAGCCAGTATATTAAGACATAGGATACTTTTTTTCCCGGTAGAAGGTTCCCGTGGGATAATTTCCGACATACACGCGGGCGAAGCCGCGGGCAACAGCTAGTATATTAAGACATAGGATACTTTTCATCCCGGTAGAAGGTTCCCGTGGGATAATTTCCGACATACACGCGGGCGAAGCCGCGGGCAACAGCTAGTATATTAAGACATAGGATACTTTTCATCCCGGTAGAAGGTTCCCGTGGGATAATTTCCGACATACACGCGGGCGAAGCCGCGGGCAACAGCTAGTATATTAAGACATAGGATACTTTTCATCCCGGTAGAAGGTTCCCGTGGGATAATTTCCGACATACACGCGGGCGAAGCCGCGGGCAACAGCTAGTATATTAAGACATAGGATACTTTTCATCCCGGTAGAAGGTTCCCGTGGGATAATTTCCGACATACACGCGGGCGAAGCCGCGGGCAACAGCTAGTATATTAAGACATAGGATACTTTTCATCCCGGTAGAAGGTTCCCGTGGGATAACTTCCGACATACACGCGGGCAACAGCTAGTATATTAAGACATAGGATACTTTTCATCCCGGTAGAAGGTTCCCGTGGGATAATTTCCGACATACACGCGGGCAACAGCCAGTATATTAAGACATAGGATACTTTTCATCCCGGTAGAAGGTTCCCGTGGAATAATTTCCGACATACACGCGGGCGAAGCCGCTGGCAACAGCTAGTATATTAAGACATAGGATACTTTTCATCCCGGTAGAAGGTTCCCGTGGGATAATTTCCGACATACACGCGGGCGAAGCCGCCGGCAACAGCTAGTATATTAAGACATAGGATACTTTTCATCCCGGTAGAAGGTTCCCGTGGGATAATTTCCGACGTACACGCGGGCGAAGCCGCGGGCAACAGCTAGTATATTAAGACATAGGATACTTTTCATCCCGGTAGAAGGTTCCCGTGGGATAACTTCCGACATACACGCGGGCAACAGCTAGTATATTAAGACATAGGATACTTTTCATCCCGGTAGAAGGTTCCCGTGGGATAATGTCCGACATACACGCGGGCAACAGCTAGTATATTAAGACATAAGATACTTTTCATCCCGGTAGAAGGTTCCCGTGGGATTATTTCCGACATACACGCGGGCAACAGCTAGTATATTAAGACATAGGATACTTTTCATCCCGGTCCAAGGTTCCCGTGGGATAATTTCCGACATACACGCGGGCAACAGCTAGTATATAAAGACATAGGATACTTTTCATCTCGGTAGAAGGTTCCAGTGGGATAATTTCCGACATACACGCGGGCGAAGCCGCGGGCAACAGCTAGTATATTAAGACATAGGATACTTTTCATCCCGGTAGAAGGTTCCCGTGGGATAATTTCCGACATACACGCGGGCGAAGCCGCGGGCAACAGCTAGTATATTAAGACATAGGATACTTTTCATCCCGGTAGAAGGTTCCCGTGGGATAATTTCCGACATACACGCGGGCAACAGCTAGTATATTAAGACATAGGACACTTTTCATCCCGGTAGAAGGTTCCCGTGGGATAATGTCCGACATACACGCGGGCAACAGCTAGTATATTACGACATAGGATACTTTTCATCCCGGTAGAAGGTTCCCGTGGGATAATTTCCGACATACACGCGGGCGAAGCCGCGGGCAACAGCTAGTATATTAAGACATAGGATACTTTTCATCCCGGTAGAAGGTTCCCGTGGGATAATTTCCGACATACACGCGGGTGAAGCTGCGGGCAACAGCTAGTATATTAAGACATAGGATACTTTTCATCCCGGTAGAAGGTTCCCGTGGGATAATGTCCGACATACACGCGGGCAACAGCTAGTATATTACGACATAGGATAGTTTTCATCCCGGTAGAAGGTTCCCGTGGGATAATTTCCGACATACACGCGGGCAACAGCTAGTATATTAAGACATAGGATACTTTTCATCCCGGTACAAGGTTCCCGTGGGATAATTTCCGATATACACGCCGGCAACAGCTAGTATATTAAGACATAGGATACTTTTCATCCCGGTAGAAGGTTCCCGTGGGATAATTTCCGACATACACGCGGGCAACAGCTAGTATATTAAGACATAGGATACTTTTCATCCCGGTAGAAGGTTCCCGTGGGATAACTTCCGACATACACGCGGGCAACAGCTAGTATATTAAGACATAGGATACTTTTCATCCCGGTAGAAGGTTCCCGTGGGATAACTTCCGACATACACGCGGGCAACAGCTAGTATATTAAGACATAGGATACTTTTCATCCCGGTAGAAGGTTCCCGTGGGATAATTTCCGACATACACGCGGGCAACAGCCAGTATATTAAGACATAGGATACTTTTCATCCCGGTAGAAGGTTCCCGTGGGATAATTTCCGACATACACGCGGGCGAAGCCACTGGCAACAGCCAGTATATTAAGACATAGGATACTTTTTTTCCCGGTAGAAGGTTCCCGTGGGATAATTTCCGACATACACGCGGGCGAAGCCGCGGGCAACAGCTAGTATATTAAGACATAGGATACTTTTCATCCCGGTAGAAGGTTCCCGTGGGATAATTTCCGACATACACGCGGGCGAAGCCGCGGGCAACAGCTAGTATATTAAGACATAGGATACTTTTCATCCCGGTAGAAGGTTCCCGTGGGATAATTTCCGACATACACGCGGGCGAAGCCGCGGGCAACAGCTAGTATATTAAGACATAGGATACTTTTCATCCCGGTAGAAGGTTCCCGTGGGATAACTTCCGACATACACGCGGGCAACAGCTAGTATATTAAGACATAGGATACTTTTCATCCCGGTAGAAGGTTCCCGTGGGATAATGTCCGACATACACGCGGGCAACTGTTAGTATATTAAGACATAGGATACTTTTCATCCCGGTAGAAGGTTCCCGTGGGATTATTTCCGACATACACGCGGGCAACAGCTAGTATATTAAGACATAGGATACTTTTCATCCCGGTCGAAGGTTCCCGTGGGGTAATTTCCGACATACACGCTGGCAACAGCTAGTATATTAAGACATAGGATACTTTTCATCCCGGTAGAAGGTTCCCGTGGGATAATTTCCGACATACACGCGGGCAACAGCTAGTATATTAAGACATAGGATACTTTTCATCCCGGTAGAAGGTTCCCGTGGGATAATGTCCGACATACACGCGGGCAACAGCTAGTATATTACGACATAGGATACTTTTCATCCCAGTAGAAGGTTCCCGTGGGATAATTTCCGATATACACGCGGGCAACAGCTAGTATATTAAGACATAGGATACTTTTTATCTCGGTAGAAGGTTCCCGTGGGATAATTTCCGACATACACGCGGGCGAAGCCGCGGGCAACAGCTAGTATATTAAGACATAGGATACTTTTCATCCCGGTAGAAGGTTCCCGTGGGATAATTTCCGACATACACGCGGGCAACAGCTAGTATATTAAGACATAGGATACTTTTCATCCCGGTAGAAGGTTCCCGTGGGATAACTTCCGACATACACGCGGGCAACAGCTAGTATATTAAGACATAGGATACTTTTCATCCCGGTAGAAGGTTCCCGTGGGATAACTTCCGACATACACGCGGGCAACAGCTAGTATATTAAGACATAGGATACTTTTCATCCCGGTAGAAGGTTCCCGTGGGATAATTTCCGACATACACGCGGGCAACAGCCAGTATATTAAGACATAGGATACTTTTCATCCCGGTAGAAGGTTCCCGTGGAATAATTTCCGACATACACGCGGGCGAAGCCGCTGGCAACAGCTAGTATATTAAGACATAGGATACTTTTCATCCCGGTAGAAGGTTCCCGTGGGATAATTTCCGACATACACGCGAGGGAAGCCGCGGGCAACAGCTAGTACATTAAGACATAGGATACTTTTCATCCCGGTAGAAGGTTCCCGTGGGATAATTTCCGACATACACGCGGGCGAAGCCGCGGGCAACAGCTAGTATATTAAGACATAGGATACTTTTCATCCCGGTAGAAGGTTCCCGTGGGATAATTTCCGACGTACACGCGGGCGAAGCCGCGGGCAACAGCTAGTATATTAAGACATAGGATACTTTTCATCCCGGTAGAAGGTTCCCGTGCGATAACTTCCGACATACACGCGGGCAACAGCTAGTATATTAAGACATAGGATACTTTTCATCCCGGTAGAAGGTTCCCGTGGGATAATTTCCGACATACACGCGGGCAACAGCTAGTATATTAAGACATAGGATACTTTTCATCCCGGTAGAAGGTTCCCGTGGGATAATGTCCGACATACACGCGGGCAACAGCTAGTATATTAAGACATAAGATACTTTTCATCCCGGTAGAAGGTTCCCGTGGGATTATTTCCGACATACACGCGGGCAACAGCTAGTATATTAAGACATAGGATACTTTTCATCCCGGTCCAAGGTTCCCGTGGGATAATTTCCGACATACACGCGGGCAACAGCTAGTATATAAAGACATAGGATACTTTTCATCTCGGTAGAAGGTTCCAGTGGGATAATTTCCGACATACACGCGGGCGAAGCCGCGGGCAACAGCTAGTATATTAAGACATAGGATACTTTTCATCCCGGTAGAAGGTTCCCGTGGGATAATTTCCGACATACACGCGGGCGAAGCCGCGGGCAACAGCTAGTATATTAAGACATAGGATACTTTTCATCCCGGTAGAAGGTTCCCGTGGGATAATTTCCGACATACACGCGGGCAACAGCTAGTATATTAAGACATAGGATACTTTTCATCCCGGTAGAAGGTTCCCGTGGGATAATGTCCGACATACACGCGGGCAACAGCTAGTATATTACGACATAGGATACTTTTCATCCCGGTAGAAGGTTCCCGTGGGATAATTTCCGACATACACGCGGGCGAAGCCGCGGGCAACAGCTAGTATATTAAGACATAGGATACTTTTCATCCCGGTAGAAGGTTCCCGTGGGATAATTTCCGACATACACGCGGGTGAAGCCGCGGGCAACAGCTAGTATATTAAGACATAGGATACTTTTCATCCCGGTAGAAGGTTCCCGTGGGATAATGTCCGACATACACGCGGGCAACAGCTAGAATATTACGACATAGGATAGTTTTCATCCCGGTAGAAGGTTCCCGTGGGATAATTTCCGACATACACGCGGGCAACAGCTAGTATATTAAGACATAGGATACTTTTCATCCCGGTAGAAGGTTCCCGTGGGATAAATTCCGATATACACGCCGGCAACAGCTAGTATATTAAGACATAGGATACTTTTCATCCCGGTAGAAGGTTCCCGTGGGATAATTTCCGACATACACGCGGGCAACAGCTAGTATATTAAGACATAGGATACTTTTCATCCCGGTGGAAGGTTCCCGTGGGATAATTTCCGACATACACGCGGGCAACAGCTAGTATATTAAGACATAGGACACTTTTCATCCCGGTAGAAGGTTCCCGTGGGATAACTTCCGACATACACGCGGGCAACAGCTAGTATATTAAGACATAGGATACTTTTCATCCCGGTAGAAGGTTCCCGTGGGATAATTTCCGACATACACGCGGGCAACAGCCAGTATATTAAGACATAGGATACTTTTCATCCCGGTAGAAGGTTCCCGTGGGATAATTTCCGACATACACGCGGGCGAAGCCACTGGCAACAGCCAGTATATTAAGACATAGGATACTTTTTTTCCCGGTAGAAGGTTCCCGTGGGATAATTTCCGACATACACGCGGGCGAAGCCGCGGGCAACAGCTAGTATATTAAGACATAGGATACTTTTCATCCCGGTAGAAGGTTCCCGTGGGATAATTTCCGACATACACGCGGGCGAAGCCGCGGGCAACAGCTAGTATATTAAGACATAGGATACTTTTCATCCCGGTAGAAGGTTCCCGTGGGATAATTTCCGACATACACGCGGGCGAAGCCGCGGGCAACAGCTAGTATATTAAGACATAGGATACTTTTCATCCCGGTAGAAGGTTCCCGTGGGATAATTTCCGACATACACGCGGGCGAAGCCGCGGGCAACAGCTAGTATATTAAGACATAGGATACTTTTCATCCCGGTAGAAGGTTCCCGTGGGATAATTTCCGACATACACGCGGGCGAAGCCGCGGGCAACAGCTAGTATATTAAGACATAGGATACTTTTCATCCCGGTAGAAGGTTCCCGTGGGATAACTTCCGACATACACGCGGGCAACAGCTAGTATATTAAGACATAGGATACTTTTCATCCCGGTAGAAGGTTCCCGTGGGATAATGACCGACATACACGCGGGCAACTGTTAGTATATTAAGACATAGGATACTTTTCATCCCGGTAGAAGGTTCCCGTGGGATTATTTCCGACATACACGCGGGCAACAGCTAGTATATTAAGACATAGGATACTTTTCATCCCGGTCGAAGGTTCCCGTGGGATAATTTCCGACATACACGCTGGCAACAGCTAGTATATTAAGACATAGGATACATTTCATCCCGGTAGAAGGTTCCCGTGGGATAATTTCCGACATACACGCGGGCAACAGCTAGTATATTAAGACATAGGATACTTTTCATCCCGGTAGAAGGTTCCCGTGGGATAATGTCCGACATACACGCGGGCAACAGCTAGTATATTACGACATAGGATACTTTTCATCCCGGTAGAAGGTTCCCGTGGGATAATTTCCGATATACACGCGGGCAACAGCTAGTATATTAAGACATAGGATACTTTTTATCTCGGTAGAAGGTTCCCGTGGGATAATTTCCGACATACACGCGGGCGAAGCCGCGGGCAACAGCTAGTATATTAAGACATAGGATACTTTTCATCCCGGTAGAAGGTTCCCGTGGGATAATTTCCGACATACACGCGGGCAACAGCTAGTATATTAAGACATAGGATACTTTTCATCCCGGTAGAAGGTTCCCGTGGGATAACTTCCGACATACACGCGGGCAACAGCTAGTATATTAAGACATAGGATACTTTTCATCCCGGTAGAAGGTTCCCGTGGGATAACTTCCGACATACACGCAGGCAACAGCTAGTATATTAAGACATAGGATACTTTTCATCCCGGTAGAAGGTTCCCGTGGGATAATTTCCGACATACACGCGGGCAACAGCCAGTATATTAAGACATAGGATACTTTTCATCCCGGTAGAAGGTTCCCGTGGAATAATTTCCGACATACACGCGGGCGAAGCCGCTGGCAACAGCTAGTATATTAAGACATAGGATACTTTTCATCCCGGTAGAAGGTTCCCGTGGGATAATTTCCGACATACACGCGAGGGAAGCCGCGGGCAACAGCTAGTACATTAAGACATAGGATACTTTTCATCCCGGTAGAAGGTTCCCGTGGGATAATTTCCGACATACACGCGGGCGAAGCCGCGGGCAACAGCTAGTATATTAAGACATAGGATACTTTTCATCCCGGTAGAAGGTTCCCGTGGGATAATTTCCGACGTACACGCGGGCGAAGCCGCGGGCAACAGCTAGTATATTAAGACATAGGATACTTTTCATCCCGGTAGAAGGTTCCCGTGGGATAACTTCCGACATACACGCGGGCGAAGCCGCGGGCAACAGCTAGTATATTAAGACATAGGATACTTTGCATCCCGGTAGAAGGTTCCCGTGGGATAATTTCCGACATACACGCGGGTGAAGCCGCGGGCAACAGCTAGTATATTAAGACATAGGATACTTTTCATCCCGGTAGAAGGTTCCCGGGGGATAATTTCTGACATACACGCGGGTGAAGTCGCGGGCAACAGCTAGTATATTAAGACATAGGATACTTTTCATCCCGGTAGAAGGTTCCCGTGGGATAATTTCCGACATACACGCGGGCAACAGCTAGTATATTAAGACATAGGATACTTTTTATCCCGGTAGAAGGTTCCCGTGGGATAACTTCCGACATACACGCGGGCAACAGCTAGTATATTAAGACATAGGATACTTTTCATCCCGGTAGAAGGTTCCCGTGGGATAATTTCCGACACACACGCGGGTGAAGTCGCGGGCAACAGCTAGTATATTAAGACATAGGATACTTTTCATCCCGGTAGAAGGTTCCCGTGGGATAATTTCCGACATACACGCGGGCAACAGCTAGTATATTAAGACATAGGATACTTTTCATCCCGGTAGAAGGTTCCCGTGGGATAACTTCCGACATACACGCGGGCAACAGCTAGTATATTAAGACATAGGATACTTTTCATCCCGGTAGAAGGTTCCCGTGGGATAATTTCCGACATACACGCGGGCGAAGCCGCGGGCAACAGCTAGTATATTAAGACATAGGATACTTTTCATCCCGGTAGAAGGTTCCCGTGGGATAATGTCCGACATACACGCGGGCAACAGCTAGTATATTAAGACATAGGATACTTTTCATCCCGGTAGAAGGTTCCCGTGGGATAATTTCCCACATACACGCTGGCAACAGCTAGTATATTAAGACATAGGATACTTTTCATCCCGGTAGAAGGTTCCCGTGGGATAATTTCCGACATACACGCGGGCAACAGCTAGTATATTAAGACATAGGATACTTTTCATCTCGGTAGAAGGTTCCCGTGGGATAATTTCCGACATACACGCGGGCGAACCCGCGGGCAAAAGACATAGGATACTTTTCATCCCGGTAGAAGGTTCCCGTGGGATAACTTCCGACATACACGCGGGCGAAGCCGCGGGCAACAGCTAGTATATTAAGACATAGGATACTTTTCATCCCGGTAGAAGGTTCCCGTGGGATAATTTCCGACATACACGCGGGCGAAGCCGCGGGCAACAGCTAGTATATTAAGACATAGGATACTTTTCATCCCGGAAGAAGGTTCCCGTGGGATAATTTCCGACATACACGCGGGCGAAGCCGCGGGCAACAGCTAGTATATTAAGACATAGGATACTTTTCATCCCGGTAGAAGGTTCCCGTGGGATAATGTCCGACATACACGCGGGCAACAGCTAGTATATTACGACATAGGATACTTTTCATCCCGGTAGAAGGTTCCCGTGGGATAATTTCCGACATACACGCGGGCAACAGCTAGTATATTAAGACATAGGATACTTTTCATCCCGGTAGAAGGTTCCCGTCGGATAATTTCCGATATACACGCGGGCAACAGCTAGTATATTAAGACATAGGATACTTTTTATCTCGGTAGAAGGTTCCCGTGGGATAATTTCCGACATACACGCGGGCGAAGCCGCGGGCAACAGCTAGTATATTAAGACATAGGATACTTTTCATCCCGGTAGAAGGTTCCCGTGGGATAATTTCCGACATACACGCGGGTGAAGCCGCGGGCAACAGCTAGTATATTAAGACATAGGATACTTTTCATCCCGGTAGAAGGTTCCCGTAGGATAATTTCCGACATACACGCGGGCAACAGCTAGTATATTAAGACATAGGATACTTTTCATCCCGGTAGTAGGTTCCCGTGGGATAACTTCCGACATACACGCGGGCAACAGCTAGTATATTAAGACATAGGATACTTTTCATCCCGGTAGAAGGTTCCCGTGGGATAATTTCCGACATACACGCGGGCAACAGCTAGTATATTAAGACATAGGATACTTTTCATCTCGGTAGAAGGTTCCCGTGGGATAATTTCCGACATACACGCGGGCGAAGCCGCGGGCAACAGCTAGTATATTAAGACATAGGATACTTTTCATCCCGGTAGAAGGTTCCCGTGGGATAACTTCCGACATACACGCGGGCAACAGCTAGTATATTAAGACATAGGATACTTTTCATCCCGGTAGAAGGTTCCCTTGGGATAATTTCCGACATACACGCGGGCAACAGCTAGTATATTAAGACATAGGATACTTTTCATCCCGGTAGAAGGTTCCCGTGGGATAATTTCCGACATACACGCGGGCAACAGCTAGTATATTAAAACGTAGGATACTTTTCATCCCGGTAGAAGGTTCCCGTGGGATAACTTCCGACATACACGCGGGCAACAGCTAGTATATTAAGACATAGGATACTTTTCATCCCGGTAGAAGGTTCCCGTTGGATAATTTCCGACATACACGCGGGCAACAGCTAGTATATTAAGACATAGGATACTTTTCATCCCGGTAGAAGGTTCCCGTGGGATAATTTCCGACATACACGCGGGCGAAGCCGCGGGCAAAAGACATAGGATACTTTTCATCCCGGTAGAAGGTTCCCGTGGGATAATTTCCGATATACACGCGGGCGAAGCCGCGGGCAACAGCTAGTATATTAAGACATAGGATACTTTTCATCCCGGTAGAAGGTTCCCGTGGGATAATTTCCGACATACACGCGGGCAACAGCTAGTATATTAAGACATAGGATACTTTTCATCCCGGTAGAAGGTTCCCGTGGGATAATGTCCGACATACACGCGGGCAACAGCTAGTATATTACGACATAGGATACTTTTCATCCCGGTAGAAGGTTCCCGTGGGATAATTTCCGATATACACGCGGGCAACAGCTAGTATATTAAGACATAGGATACTTTTTATCTCGGTAGAAGGTTCCCGTGGGATAATTTCCGACATACACGCGGGCGAAGCCGCGGGCAACAGCTAGTATATTAAGACATAGGATACTTTTCATCCCGGTAGAAGGTTCCCGTGGGATAATTTCCGACATACACGCGGGCAACAGCTAGTATATTAAGACATAGGATACTTTTCATCCCGGTAGAAGGTTCCCGTGGGATAACTTCCGACATACACGCGGGCAACAGCTAGTATATTAAGACATAGGATACTTTTCATCCCGGTAGAAGGTTCCCGTGGGATAACTTCCGACATACACGCGGGCAACAGCTAGTATATTAAGACATAGGATACTTTTCATCCCGGTAGAAGGTTCCCGTGGGATAATTTCCGACATACACGCGGGCAACAGCCAGTATATTAAGACATAGGATACTTTTCATCCCGGTAGAAGGTTCCCGTGGAATAATTTCCGACATACACGCGGGCGAAGCCGCTGGCAACAGCTAGTATATTAAGACATAGGATACTTTTCATCCCGGTAGAAGGTTCCCGTGGGATAATTTCCGACATACACGCGAGGGAAGCCGCGGGAAACAGCTAGTACATTAAGACATAGGATACTTTTCATCCCGGTAGAAGGTTCCCGTGGGATAATTTCCGACATACACGCGGGCGAAGCCGCCGGCAACAGCTAGTATATTAAGACATAGGATACTTTTCATCCCGGTAGAAGGTTCCCGTGGGATAATTTCCGACGTACACGCGGGCGAAGCCGCGGGCAACAGCTAGTATATTAAGACATAGGATACTTTTCATCCCGGTAGAAGGTTCCCGTGGGATAACTTCCGACATACACGCGGGCAACAGCTAGTATATTAAGACATAGGATACTTTTCATCCCGGTAGAAGGTTCCCGTGGGATAATGTCCGACATACACGCGGGCAACAGCTAGTATATTAAGACATAAGATACTTTTCATCCCGGTAGAAGGTTCCCGTGGGATTATTTCCGACATACACGCGGGCAACAGCTAGTATATTAAGACATAGGATACTTTTCATCCCGGTCCAAGGTTCCCGTGGGATAATTTCCGACATACACGCGGGCAACAGCTAGTATATAAAGACATAGGATACTTTTCATCTCGGTAGAAGGTTCCAGTGGGATAATTTCCGACATACACGCGGGCGAAGCCGCGGGCAACAGCTAGTATATTAAGACATAGGATACTTTTCATCCCGGTAGAAGGTTCCCGTGGGATAATTTCCGACATACACGCGGGCGAAGCCGCGGGCAACAGCTAGTATATTAAGACATAGGATACTTTTCATCCCGGTAGAAGGTTCCCGTGGGATAATTTCCGACATACACGCGGGCAACAGCTAGTATATTAAGACAAAGGATACTTTTCATCCCGGTAGAAGGTTCCCGTGGGATAATGTCCGACATACACGCGGGCAACAGCTAGTATATTACGACATAGGATACTTTTCATCCCGGTAGAAGGTTCCCGTGGGATAATTTCCGACATACACGCGGGCGAAGCCGCGGGCAACAGCTAGTATATTAAGACATAGGATACTTTTCATCCCGGTAGAAGGTTCCCGTGGGATAATTTCCGACATACACGCGGGTGAAGCTGCGGGCAACAGCTAGTATATTAAGACATAGGATACTTTTCATCCCGGTAGAAGGTTCCCGTGGGATAATGTCCGACATACACGCGGGCAACAGCTAGTATATTACGACATAGGATAGTTTTCATCCCGGTAGAAGGTTCCCGTGGGATAATTTCCGACATACACGCGGGCAACAGCTAGTATATTAAGACATAGGATACTTTTCATCCCGGTACAAGGTTCCCGTGGGATAATTTCCGATATACACGCCGGCAACAGCTAGTATATTAAGACATAGGATACTTTTCATCCCGGTAGAAGGTTCCCGTGGGATAATTTCCGACATACACGCGGGCAACAGCTAGTATATTAAGACATAGGATACTTTTCATCCCGGTAGAAGGTTCCCGTGGGATAACTTCCGACATACACGCGGGCAACAGCTAGTATATTAAGACATAGGATACTTTTCATCCCGGTAGAAGGTTCCCGTGGGATAACTTCCGACATACACGCGGGCAACAGCTAGTATATTAAGACATAGGATACTTTTCATCCCGGT
Source organism: Dicycla oo (assembly GCA_948252095.1). Lineage (NCBI taxonomy): Eukaryota > Metazoa > Arthropoda > Insecta > Lepidoptera > Noctuidae > Dicycla > Dicycla oo. The sequence goes on from OX411711.1 coordinate 22,196,328, forward strand.
AGAAGGTTCCCGTGGGATAATTTCCGACATACACGCGGGCAACAGCCAGTATATTAAGACATAGGATACTTTTCATCCCGGTAGAAGGTTCCCGTGGGATAATTTCCGACATACACGCGGGCGAAGCCACTGGCAACAGCCAGTATATTAAGACATAGGATACTTTTTTTCCCGGTAGAAGGTTCCCGTGGGATAATTTCCGACATACACGCGGGCGAAGCCGCGGGCAACAGCTAGTATATTAAGACATAGGATACTTTTCATCCCGGTAGAAGGTTCCCGTGGGATAATTTCCGACATACACGCGGGCGAAGCCGCGGGCAACAGCTAGTATATTAAGACATAGGATACTTTTCATCCCGGTAGAAGGTTCCCGTGGGATAATTTCCGACATACACGCGGGCGAAGCCGCGGGCAACAGCTAGTATATTAAGACATAGGATACTTTTCATCCCGGTAGAAGGTTCCCGTGGGATAACTTCCGACATACACGCGGGCAACAGCTAGTATATTAAGACATAGGATACTTTTCATCCCGGTAGAAGGTTCCCGTGGGATAATGTCCGACATACACGCGGGCAACTGTTAGTATATTAAGACATAGGATACTTTTCATCCCGGTAGAAGGTTCCCGTGGGATTATTTCCGACATACACGCGGGCAACAGCTAGTATATTAAGACATAGGATACTTTTCATCCCGGTCGAAGGTTCCCGTGGGGTAATTTCCGACATACACGCTGGCAACAGCTAGTATATTAAGACATAGGATACTTTTCATCCCGGTAGAAGGTTCCCGTGGGATAATTTCCGACATACACGCGGGCAACAGCTAGTATATTAAGACATAGGATACTTTTCATCCCGGTAGAAGGTTCCCGTGGGATAATGTCCGACATACACGCGGGCAACAGCTAGTATATTACGACATAGGATACTTTTCATCCCAGTAGAAGGTTCCCGTGGGATAATTTCCGATATACACGCGGGCAACAGCTAGTATATTAAGACATAGGATACTTTTTATCTCGGTAGAAGGTTCCCGTGGGATAATTTCCGACATACACGCGGGCGAAGCCGCGGGCAACAGCTAGTATATTAAGACATAGGATACTTTTCATCCCGGTAGAAGGTTCCCGTGGGATAATTTCCGACATACACGCGGGCAACAGCTAGTATATTAAGACATAGGATACTTTTCATCCCGGTAGAAGGTTCCCGTGGGATAACTTCCGACATACACGCGGGCAACAGCTAGTATATTAAGACATAGGATACTTTTCATCCCGGTAGAAGGTTCCCGTGGGATAACTTCCGACATACACGCGGGCAACAGCTAGTATATTAAGACATAGGATACTTTTCATCCCGGTAGAAGGTTCCCGTGGGATAATTTCCGACATACACGCGGGCAACAGCCAGTATATTAAGACATAGGATACTTTTCATCCCGGTAGAAGGTTCCCGTGGAATAATTTCCGACATACACGCGGGCGAAGCCGCTGGCAACAGCTAGTATATTAAGACATAGGATACTTTTCATCCCGGTAGAAGGTTCCCGTGGGATAATTTCCGACATACACGCGAGGGAAGCCGCGGGCAACAGCTAGTACATTAAGACATAGGATACTTTTCATCCCGGTAGAAGGTTCCCGTGGGATAATTTCCGACATACACGCGGGCGAAGCCGCGGGCAACAGCTAGTATATTAAGACATAGGATACTTTTCATCCCGGTAGAAGGTTCCCGTGGGATAATTTCCGACGTACACGCGGGCGAAGCCGCGGGCAACAGCTAGTATATTAAGACATAGGATACTTTTCATCCCGGTAGAAGGTTCCCGTGCGATAACTTCCGACATACACGCGGGCAACAGCTAGTATATTAAGACATAGGATACTTTTCATCCCGGTAGAAGGTTCCCGTGGGATAATTTCCGACATACACGCGGGCAACAGCTAGTATATTAAGACATAGGATACTTTTCATCCCGGTAGAAGGTTCCCGTGGGATAATGTCCGACATACACGCGGGCAACAGCTAGTATATTAAGACATAAGATACTTTTCATCCCGGTAGAAGGTTCCCGTGGGATTATTTCCGACATACACGCGGGCAACAGCTAGTATATTAAGACATAGGATACTTTTCATCCCGGTCCAAGGTTCCCGTGGGATAATTTCCGACATACACGCGGGCAACAGCTAGTATATAAAGACATAGGATACTTTTCATCTCGGTAGAAGGTTCCAGTGGGATAATTTCCGACATACACGCGGGCGAAGCCGCGGGCAACAGCTAGTATATTAAGACATAGGATACTTTTCATCCCGGTAGAAGGTTCCCGTGGGATAATTTCCGACATACACGCGGGCGAAGCCGCGGGCAACAGCTAGTATATTAAGACATAGGATACTTTTCATCCCGGTAGAAGGTTCCCGTGGGATAATTTCCGACATACACGCGGGCAACAGCTAGTATATTAAGACATAGGATACTTTTCATCCCGGTAGAAGGTTCCCGTGGGATAATGTCCGACATACACGCGGGCAACAGCTAGTATATTACGACATAGGATACTTTTCATCCCGGTAGAAGGTTCCCGTGGGATAATTTCCGACATACACGCGGGCGAAGCCGCGGGCAACAGCTAGTATATTAAGACATAGGATACTTTTCATCCCGGTAGAAGGTTCCCGTGGGATAATTTCCGACATACACGCGGGTGAAGCCGCGGGCAACAGCTAGTATATTAAGACATAGGATACTTTTCATCCCGGTAGAAGGTTCCCGTGGGATAATGTCCGACATACACGCGGGCAACAGCTAGAATATTACGACATAGGATAGTTTTCATCCCGGTAGAAGGTTCCCGTGGGATAATTTCCGACATACACGCGGGCAACAGCTAGTATATTAAGACATAGGATACTTTTCATCCCGGTAGAAGGTTCCCGTGGGATAAATTCCGATATACACGCCGGCAACAGCTAGTATATTAAGACATAGGATACTTTTCATCCCGGTAGAAGGTTCCCGTGGGATAATTTCCGACATACACGCGGGCAACAGCTAGTATATTAAGACATAGGATACTTTTCATCCCGGTGGAAGGTTCCCGTGGGATAATTTCCGACATACACGCGGGCAACAGCTAGTATATTAAGACATAGGACACTTTTCATCCCGGTAGAAGGTTCCCGTGGGATAACTTCCGACATACACGCGGGCAACAGCTAGTATATTAAGACATAGGATACTTTTCATCCCGGTAGAAGGTTCCCGTGGGATAATTTCCGACATACACGCGGGCAACAGCCAGTATATTAAGACATAGGATACTTTTCATCCCGGTAGAAGGTTCCCGTGGGATAATTTCCGACATACACGCGGGCGAAGCCACTGGCAACAGCCAGTATATTAAGACATAGGATACTTTTTTTCCCGGTAGAAGGTTCCCGTGGGATAATTTCCGACATACACGCGGGCGAAGCCGCGGGCAACAGCTAGTATATTAAGACATAGGATACTTTTCATCCCGGTAGAAGGTTCCCGTGGGATAATTTCCGACATACACGCGGGCGAAGCCGCGGGCAACAGCTAGTATATTAAGACATAGGATACTTTTCATCCCGGTAGAAGGTTCCCGTGGGATAATTTCCGACATACACGCGGGCGAAGCCGCGGGCAACAGCTAGTATATTAAGACATAGGATACTTTTCATCCCGGTAGAAGGTTCCCGTGGGATAATTTCCGACATACACGCGGGCGAAGCCGCGGGCAACAGCTAGTATATTAAGACATAGGATACTTTTCATCCCGGTAGAAGGTTCCCGTGGGATAATTTCCGACATACACGCGGGCGAAGCCGCGGGCAACAGCTAGTATATTAAGACATAGGATACTTTTCATCCCGGTAGAAGGTTCCCGTGGGATAACTTCCGACATACACGCGGGCAACAGCTAGTATATTAAGACATAGGATACTTTTCATCCCGGTAGAAGGTTCCCGTGGGATAATGACCGACATACACGCGGGCAACTGTTAGTATATTAAGACATAGGATACTTTTCATCCCGGTAGAAGGTTCCCGTGGGATTATTTCCGACATACACGCGGGCAACAGCTAGTATATTAAGACATAGGATACTTTTCATCCCGGTCGAAGGTTCCCGTGGGATAATTTCCGACATACACGCTGGCAACAGCTAGTATATTAAGACATAGGATACATTTCATCCCGGTAGAAGGTTCCCGTGGGATAATTTCCGACATACACGCGGGCAACAGCTAGTATATTAAGACATAGGATACTTTTCATCCCGGTAGAAGGTTCCCGTGGGATAATGTCCGACATACACGCGGGCAACAGCTAGTATATTACGACATAGGATACTTTTCATCCCGGTAGAAGGTTCCCGTGGGATAATTTCCGATATACACGCGGGCAACAGCTAGTATATTAAGACATAGGATACTTTTTATCTCGGTAGAAGGTTCCCGTGGGATAATTTCCGACATACACGCGGGCGAAGCCGCGGGCAACAGCTAGTATATTAAGACATAGGATACTTTTCATCCCGGTAGAAGGTTCCCGTGGGATAATTTCCGACATACACGCGGGCAACAGCTAGTATATTAAGACATAGGATACTTTTCATCCCGGTAGAAGGTTCCCGTGGGATAACTTCCGACATACACGCGGGCAACAGCTAGTATATTAAGACATAGGATACTTTTCATCCCGGTAGAAGGTTCCCGTGGGATAACTTCCGACATACACGCAGGCAACAGCTAGTATATTAAGACATAGGATACTTTTCATCCCGGTAGAAGGTTCCCGTGGGATAATTTCCGACATACACGCGGGCAACAGCCAGTATATTAAGACATAGGATACTTTTCATCCCGGTAGAAGGTTCCCGTGGAATAATTTCCGACATACACGCGGGCGAAGCCGCTGGCAACAGCTAGTATATTAAGACATAGGATACTTTTCATCCCGGTAGAAGGTTCCCGTGGGATAATTTCCGACATACACGCGAGGGAAGCCGCGGGCAACAGCTAGTACATTAAGACATAGGATACTTTTCATCCCGGTAGAAGGTTCCCGTGGGATAATTTCCGACATACACGCGGGCGAAGCCGCGGGCAACAGCTAGTATATTAAGACATAGGATACTTTTCATCCCGGTAGAAGGTTCCCGTGGGATAATTTCCGACGTACACGCGGGCGAAGCCGCGGGCAACAGCTAGTATATTAAGACATAGGATACTTTTCATCCCGGTAGAAGGTTCCCGTGGGATAACTTCCGACATACACGCGGGCAACAGCTGGTATATTAAGACATAGGATACTTTTCATCCCGGTAGAAGGTTCCCGTGGGATAATTTCCGACATACACGCGGGCAAAAGCTAGTATATTAAGACATAGGATACTTTTCATCCCGGTAGAAGGTTCCCGTGGGATAATGTCCGACATACACGCGGGCAACAGCTAGTATATTAAGACATAAGATACTTTTCATCCCGGTAGAAGGTTCCCGTGGGATTATTTCCGACATACACGCGGGCAACAGCTAGTATATTAAGACATAGGATACTTTTCATCCCGGTCCAAGGTTCCCGTGGGATAATTTCCGACATACACGCGGGCAACAGCTAGTATATAAAGACATAGGATACTTTTCATCTCGGTAGAAGGTTCCAGTGGGATAATTTCCGACATACACGCGGGCGAAGCCGCGGGCAACAGCTAGTATATTAAGACATAGGATACTTTTCATCCCGGTAGAAGGTTCCCGTGGGACAATTTCCGACATACACGCGGGCAACAGCCAGTATATTAAGACATAGGATACTTTTCATCCCGGTAGAAGGTTCCCGTGGGATAATTTCCGACATACACGCGGGCGAAGCCACTGGCAACAGCCAGTATATTAAGACATAGGATACTTTTTTTCCCGGTAGAAGGTTCCCGTGGGATAATTTCCGACATACACGCGGGCGAAGCCGCGGGCAACAGCTAGTATATTAAGACATAGGATACTTTTCATCCCGGTAGAAGGTTCCCGTGGGATAATTTCCGACATACACGCGGGCGAAGCCGCGGGCAACAGCTAGTATATTAAGACATAGGATACTTTTCATCCCGGTAGAAGGTTCCCGTGGGATAATTTCCGACATACACGCGGGCGAAGCCGCGGGCAACAGCTAGTATATTAAGACATAGGATACTTTTCATCCCGGTAGAAGGTTCCCGTGGGATAACTTCCGACATACACGCGGGCAACAGCTAGTATATTAAGACATAGGATACTTTTCATCCCGGTAGAAGGTTCCCGTGGGATAATGTCCGACATACACGCGGGCAACTGTTAGTATATTAAGACATAGGATACTTTTCATCCCGGTAGAAGGTTCCCGTGGGATTATTTCCGACATACACGCGGGCAACAGCTAGTATATTAAGACATAGGATACTTTTCATCCCGGTCGAAGGTTCCCGTGGGATAATTTCCGACATACACGCTGGCAACAGCTAGTATATTAAGACATAGGATACTTTTCATCCCGGTAGAAGGTTCCCGTGGGATAATTTCCGACATACACGCGGGCAACAGCTAGTATATTAAGACATAGGATACTTTTCATCCCGGTAGAAGGTTCCCGTGGGATAATTTCCGACATACACGCGGGCAACAGCTAGTATATTAAGACATAGGATACTTTTCATCCCGGTAGAAGGTTCCCGTGGGATAACTTCCGACATACACGCGGGCAACAGCTAGTATATTAAGACATAGGATACTTTTCATCCCGGTAGAAGGTTCCCGTGGGATAACTTCCGACATACACGCGGGCAACAGCTAGTATATTAAGACATAGGATACTTTTCATCCCGGTAGAAGGTTCCCGTGGGATAATTTCCGACATACACGCGGGCAACAGCCAGTATATTAAGACAAAGGATACTTTTCATCCCGGTAGAAGGTTCCCGTGGAATAATTTCCGACATACACGCGGGCGAAGCCGCTGGCAACAGCTAGTATATTAAGACATAGGATACTTTTCATCCCGGTAGAAGGTTCCCGTGGGATAATTTCCGACATACACGCGAGGGAAGCCGCGGGCAACAGCTAGTACATTAAGACATAGGATACTTTTCATCCCGGTAGAAGGTTCCCGTGGGATAATTTCCGACATACACGCGGGCGAAGCCGCGGGCAACAGCTAGTATATTAAGACATAGGATACTTTTCATCCCGGTAGAAGGTTCCCGTGGGATAATTTCCGACGTACACGCGGGCGAAGCCGCGGGCAACAGCTAGTATATTAAGACATAGGATACTTTTCATCCCGGTAGAAGGTTCCCGTGCGATAACTTCCGACATACACGCGGGCAACAGCTAGTATATTAAGACATAGGATACTTTTCATCCCGGTAGAAGGTTCCCGTGGGATAATTTCCGACATACACGCGGGCAACAGCTAGTATATTAAGACATAGGATACTTTTCATCCCGGTAGAAGGTTCCCGTGGGATAATGTCCGACATACACGCGGGCAACAGCTAGTATATTAAGACATAAGATACTTTTCATCCCGGTAGAAGGTTCCCGTAGGATTATTTCCGACATACACGCGGGCAACAGCTAGTATATTAAGACATAGGATACTTTTCATCCCGGTCCAAGGTTCCCGTGGGATAATTTCCGACATACACGCGGGCAACAGCTAGTATATAAAGACATAGGATACTTTTCATCTCGGTAGAAGGTTCCAGTGGGATAATTTCCGACATACACGCGGGCGAAGCCGCGGGCAACAGCTAGTATATTAAGACATAGGATACTTTTCATCCCGGTAGAAGGTTCCCGTGGGATAATTTCCGACATACACGCGGGCGAAGCCGCGGGCAACAGCTAGTATATTAAGACATAGGATACTTTTCATCCCGGTAGAAGGTTCCCGTGGGATAATTTCCGACATACACGCGGGCAACAGCTAGTATATTAAGACATAGGATACTTTTCATCCCGGTAGAAGGTTCCCGTGGGATAATGTCCGACATACACGCGGGCAACAGCTAGTATATTACGACATAGGATACTTTTCATCCCGGTAGAAGGTTCCCGTGGGATAATTTCCGACATACACGCGGGCGAAGCCGCGGGCAACAGCTAGTATATTAAGACATAGGATACTTTTCATCCCGGTAGAAGGTTCCCGTGGGATAATTTCCGACATACACGCGGGTGAAGCCGCGGGCAACAGCTAGTATATTAAGACATAGGATACTTTTCATCCCGGTAGAAGGTTCCCGTGGGATAATGTCCGACATACACGCGGGCAACAGCTAGTATATTACGACATAGGATAGTTTTCATCCCGGTAGAAGGTTCCCGTGGGATAATTTCCGACATACACGCGGGCAACAGCTAGTATATTAAGACATAGGATACTTTTCATCCCGGTAGAAGGTTCCCGTGGGATAATTTCCGATATACACGCCGGCAACAGCTAGTATATTAAGACATAGGATACTTTTCATCCCGGTAGAAGGTTCCCGTGGGATAATTTCCGACATACACGCGGGCAACAGCTAGTATATTAAGACATAGGATACTTTTCATCCCGGTGGAAGGTTCCCGTGGGATAATTTCCGACATACACGCGGGCAACAGCTAGTATATTAAGACATAGGATACTTTTCATCCCGGTAGAAGGTTCCCGTGGGATAACTTCCGACATACACGCGGGCAACAGCTAGTATATTAAGACATAGGATACTTTTCATCCCGGTAGAAGGTTCCCGTGGGATAATTTCCGACATACACGCGGGCAACAGCCAGTATATTAAGACATAGGATACTTTTCATCCCGGTAGAAGGTTCCCGTGGGATAATTTCCGACATACACGCGGGCGAAGCCACTGGCAACAGCCAGTATATTAAGACATAGGATACTTTTTTTCCCGGTAGAAGGTTCCCGTGGGATAATTTCCGACATACACGCGGGCGAAGCCGCGGGCAACAGCTAGTATATTAAGACATAGGATACTTTTCATCCCGGTAGAAGGTTCCCGTGGGATAATTTCCGAAATACACGCGGGCGAAGCCGCGGGCAACAGCTAGTATATTAAGACATAGGATACTTTTCATCCCGGTAGAAGGTTCCCGTGGGATAATTTCCGACATACACGCGGGCGAAGCCTCGGGCAACAGCTAGTATATTAAGACATAGGATACTTTTCATCCCGGTAGAAGGTTCCCGTGGGATAATTTCCGACATACACGCGGGCGAAGCCGCGGGCAACAGCTAGTATATTAAGACATAGGATACTTTTCATCCCGGTAGAAGGTTCCCGTGGGATAATTTCCGACATACACGCGGGCGAAGCCGCGGGCAACAGCTAGTATATTAAGACATAGGATACTTTTCATCCCGGTAGAAGGTTCCCGTGGGATAACTTCCGACATACACGCGGGCAACAGCTAGTATATTAAGACATAGGATACTTTTCATCCCGGTAGAAGGTTCCCGTGGGATAATGTCCGACATACACGCGGGCAACTGTTAGTATATTAAGACATAGGATACTTTTCATCCCGGTAGAAGGTTCCCGTGGGATTATTTCCGACATACACGCGGGCAACAGCTAGTATATTAAGACATAGGATACTTTTCATCCCGGTCGAAGGTTCCCGTGGGATAATTTCCGACATACACGCTGGCAACAGCTAGTATATTAAGACATAGGATACTTTTCATCCCGGTAGAAGGTTCCCGTGGGATAATTTCCGACATACACGCGGGCAACAGCTAGTATATTAAGACATAGGATACTTTTCATCCCGGTAGAAGGTTCCCGTGGGATAATGTCCGACATACACGCGGGCAACAGCTAGTATATTACGACATAGGATACTTTTCATCCCGGTAGAAGGTTCCCGTGGGATAATTTCCGATATACACGCGGGCAACAGCTAGTATATTAAGACATAGGATACTTTTCATCCCGGTAGAAGGTTCCCGTGGGATAATTTCCGACATACACGCGGGCAACAGCTAGTATATTAAGACATAGGATACTTTTCATCCCGGTAGAAGGTTCCCGTGGGATAACTTCCGACATACACGCGGGCAACAGCTAGTATATTAAGACATAGGATACTTTTCATCCCGGTAGAAGGTTCCCGTGGGATAACTTCCGACATACACGCGGGCAACAGCTAGTATATTAAGACATAGGATACTTTTCATCCCGGTAGAAGGTTCCCGTGGGATAATTTCCGACATACACGCGGGCAACAGCCAGTATATTAAGACATAGGATACTTTTCATCCCGGTAGAAGGTTCCCGTGGAATAATTTCCGACATACACGCGGGCGAAGCCGCTGGCAACAGCTAGTATATTAAGACATAGGATACTTTTCATCCCGGTAGAAGATTCCCGTGGGATAATTTCCGACATACACGCGAGGGAAGCCGCGGGCAACAGCTAGTACATTAAGACATAGGATACTTTTCATCCCGGTAGAAGGTCCCCGTGGGATAATTTCCGACATACACGCGGGCGAAGCCGCGGGCAACAGCTAGTATATTAAGACATAGGATACTTTTCATCCCGGTAGAAGGTTCCCGTGGGATAATTTCCGACGTACACGCGGGCGAAGCCGCGGGCAACAGCTAGTATATTAAGACATAGGATACTTTTCATCCCGGTAGAAGGTTCCCGTGGGATAACTTCCGACATACACGCGGGCAACAGCTAGTATATTAAGACATAGGATACTTTTCATCCCGGTAGAAGGTTCCCGTGGGATAATTTCCGACATACACGCGGGCAAAAGCTAGTATATTAAGACATAGGATACTTTTCATCCCGGTAGAAGGTTCCCGTGGGATAATGTCCGACATACACGCGGGCAACAGCTAGTATATTAAGACATAAGATACTTTTCATCCCGGTAGAAGGTTCCCGTGGGATTATTTCCGACATACACGCGGGCAACAGCTAGTATATTAAGACATAGGATACTTTTCATCCCGGTCCAAGGTTCCCGTGAGATAATTTCCGACATACACGCGGGCAACAGCTAGTATATAAAGACATAGGATACTTTTCATCTCGGTAGAAGGTTCCAGTGGGATAATTTCCGACATACACGCGGGCGAAGCCGCGGGCAACAGCTAGTATATTAAGACATAGGATACTTTTCATCCCGGTAGAAGGTTCCCGTGGGATAATTTCCGACATACACGCGGGCGAAGCCGCGGGCAACAGCTAGTATATTAAGACATAGGATACTTTTCATCCCGGTAGAAGGTTCCCGTGGGATAAATTCCGACATACACGCGGGCAACAGCTAGTATATTAAGACATAGGATACTTTTCATCCCGGTAGAAGGTTCCCGTGGGATAATGTCCGACATACACGCGGGCAACAGCTAGTATATTACGACATAGGATACTTTTCATCCCGGTAGAAGGTTCCCGTGGGATAATTTCCGACATACACGCGGGCGAAGCCGCGGGCAACAGCTAGTATATTAAGACATAGGATACTTTTCATCCCGGTAGAAGGTTCCCGTGGGATAATTTCCGACATACACGCGGGTGAAGCCGCGGGCAACAGCTAGTATATTAAGACATAGGATACTTTTCATCCCGGTAGAAGGTTCCCGTAGGATAATGTCCGACATACACGCGGGCAACAGCTAGTATATTACGACATAGGATAGTTTTCATCCCGGTAGAAGGTTCCCGTGGGATAATTTCCGACATACACGCGGGCAACAGCTAGTATATTAAGACATAGGATGCTTTTCATCCCGGTAGAAGGTTCCCGTGGGATAATTTCCGATATACACGCCGGCAACAGCTAGTATATTAAGACATAGGATACTTTTCATCCCGGTAGAAGGTTCCCGTGGGATAATTTCCGACATACACGCGGGCAACAGCTAGTATATTAAGACATAGGATACTTTTCATCCCGGTAGAAGGTTCCCGTGGGATAACTTCCGACATACACGCGGGCAACAGCTAGTATATTAAGACATAGGATACTTTTCATCCCGGTAGAAGGTTCCCGTGGGATAATTTCCGACATACACGCGGGCGAAGCCACTGGCAACAGCCAGTATATTAAGACATAGGATACTTTTTTTCCCGGTAGAAGGTTCCCGTGGGATAATTTCCGACATACACGCGGGCGAAGCCGCGGGCAACAGCTAGTATATTAAGACATAGGATACTTTTCATCCCGGTAGAAGGTTCCCGTGGGATAATTTCCGACATACACGCGGGCGAAGCCGCGGGCAACAGCTAGTATATTAAGACATAGGATACTTTTCATCCCGGTAGAAGGTTCCCGTGGGATAATTTCCGACATACACGCGGGCGAAGCCGCAGGCAACAGCTAGTATATTAAGACATAGGATACTTTTTATCCCGGTAGAAGGTTCCCGTGGGATAACTTCCGACATACACGCGGGCAACAGCTAGTATATTAAAACATAGGATACTTTTCATCCCGGTAGAAGGTTCCCGTGGGATAATGTCCGACATACACGCGGGCAACTGTTAGTATATTAAGACATAGGATACTTTTCATCCCGGTAGAAGGTTCCCGTGGGATTATTTCCGACATACACGCGGGCAACAGCTAGTATATTAAGACATAGGATACTTTTCATCCCGGTCGAAGGTTCCCGTGGGATAATTTCCGACATACACGCTGGCAACAGCTAGTATATTAAGACATAGGATACTTTTCATCTCGGTAGAAGGTTCCAGTGGGATAATTTCCGACATACACGCGGGCGAAGCCGCGGGCAACAGCTAGTATATTAAGACATAGGATACTTTTCATCCCGGTAGAAGGTTCCCGTGGGATAACTTCCGACATACACGCGGGCGAAGCCGCGGGCAACAGCTAGTATATTAAGACATAGGATACTTTGCATCCCGGTAGAAGGTTCCCGTGGGATAATTTCCGACATACACGCGGGTGAAGCCGCGGGCAACAGCTAGTATATTAAGACATAGGATACTTTTCATCCCGGTAGAAGGTTCCCGTGGGATAATTTCTGACATACACGCGGGTGAAGTCGCGGGCAACAGCTAGTATATTAAGACATAGGATACTTTTCATCCCGGTAGAAGGTTCCCGTGGGATAATTTCCGACATACACGCGGGCAACAGCTAGTATATTAAGACATAGGATACTTTTCATCCCGGTAGAAGGTTCCCGTGGGATAACTTCCGACATACACGCAGGCAACAGCTAGTATATTGAGACATAGGATACTTTTCATCCCGGTAGAAGGTTCCCGTGGGATAATTTCCGACATACACGCGGGTGAAGTCGCGGGCAACAGCTAGTATATTAAGACATAGGATACTTTTCATCCCGGTAGAAGGTTCCCGTGGGATAATTTCCGACATACACGCGGGCAACAGCTAGTATATTAAGACAAAGGATACTTTTCATCCCGGTAGAAGGTTCCCGTGGGATAACTTCCGACATACATGCGGGCAACAGCTAGTATATTAAGACATAGGATACTTTTCATCCCGGTAGAAGGTTCCCGTGGGATAATTTCCGACATACACGCGGGCAACAGCTAGTATATTAAGACATAGGATAGTTTTCATCTCGGTAGAAGGTTCCCGTGGGATAATTTCCGACATACACGCGGGCGAAGCCGCGGGCAAAAGACATAGGATACTTTTCATCCCGGTAGAAGGTTCCCGTGGGATAATTTCCGACATACACGCGGGCAACAGCCAGTATATTAAGACATAGGATACTTTTCATCCCGGTAGAAGGTTCCCGTGGGATAATTTCCGACATACACGCGGGCGAAGCCACTGGCAACAGCCAGTATATTAAGACATAGGATACTTTTTTTCCCGGTAGAAGGTTCCCGTGGGATAATTTCCGACATACACGCGGGCGAAGCCGCGGGCAACAGCTAGTATATTAAGACATAGGATACTTTTCATCCCGGTAGAAGGTTCCCGTGGGATAATTTCCGACATACACGCGGGCGAAGCCGCGGGCAACAGCTAGTATTATAAGACATAGGATACTTTTCATCCCGGTAGAAGGTTCCCGTGGGATAATTTCCGACATACACGCGGGCGAAGCCGCGGGCAACAGCTAGTATATTAAGACATAGGATACTTTTCATCCCGGTAGAAGGTTCCCGTGGGATAACTTCCGACATACACGCGGGCAACAGCTAGTATATTAAGACATAGGATACTTTTCATCCCGGTAGAAGGTTCCCGTGGGATAATGTCCGACATACACGCGGGCAACTGTTAGTATATTAAGACATAGGATACTTTTCATCCCGGTAGAAGGTTCCCGTGGGATTATTTCCGACATACACGCGGGCAACAGCTAGTATATTAAGACATAGGATACTTTTCATCCCGGTCGAAGGTTCCCGTGGGATAATTTCTGACATACACGCTGGCAACAGCTAGTATATTAAGACATAGGATACTTTTCATCTCGGTAGAAGGTTCCAGTGGGATAATTTCCGACATACACGCGGGCGAAGCCGCGGGCAACAGCTAGTATATTAAGACATAGGATACTTTTCATCCCGGTAGAAGGTTCCCGTGGGATAACTTCCGACATACACGCGGGCGAAGCCGCGGGCAACAGCTAGTATATTAAGACATAGGATACTTTGCATCCCGGTAGAAGGTTCCCGTGGGATAATTTCCGACATACACGCGGGTGAAGCCGCGGGCAACAGCTAGTATATTAAGACATAGGATACTTTTCATCCCGGTAGAAGGTTCCCGTGGGATAATTTCTGACATACACGCGGGTGAAGTCGCGGGCAACAGCTAGTATATTAAGACATAGGATACTTTTCATCCCGGTAGAAGGTTCCCGTGGGATAATTTCCGACATACACGCGGGCAACAGCTAGTATATTAAGACATAGGATACTTTTTATCCCGGTAGAAGGTTCCCGTGGGATAACTTCCGACATACACGCGGGCAACAGCTAGTATATTAAGACATAGGATACTTTTCATCCCGGTAGAAGGTTCCCGTGGGATAATTTCCGACATACACGCGGGTGAAGTCGCGGGCAACAGCTAGTATATTAAGACATAGGATACTTTTCATCCCGGTAGAAGGTTCCCGTGGGATAATTTCCGACATACACGCGGGCAACAGCTAGTATATTAAGACATAGGATACTTTTCATCCCGGTAGAAGGTTCCCGTGGGATAACTTCCGACATACACGCGGGCAACAGCTAGTATATTAAGACATAGGATACTTTTCATCCCGGTAGAAGGTTCCCGTGGGATAATTTCCGACATACACGCGGGCAACAGCTAGTATATTAAGACATAGGATACTTTTCATCTCGGTAGAAGGTTCCCGTGGGATAATTTCCGACATACACGCGGGCGAAGCCGCGGGCAAAAGACATAGGATACTTTTCATCCCGGTAGAAGGTTCCCGTGGGATAATTTCCGACATACACGCGGGCGAAGCCGCGGGCAACAGCTAGTATATTAAGACATAGGATACTTTTCATCCCGGTAGAAGGTTCCCGTGGGATAATTTCCGACATACACGCGGGCGAAGCCGCGGGCAACAGCTAGTATATTAAGACATAGGATACTTTTCATCCCGGTAGAAGGTTCCCGTGGGATAATTTCCGACATACACGCGGGCAACAGCTAGTATATTAAGACATAGGAAAATTTTCATCCCGGTAGAAGGTTCCCGTGGGATAATGTCCGACATACACGCGGGCAACAGCTAGTATATTACGACATAGGATACTTTTCATCCCGGTAGAAGGTTCCCGTGGGATAATTTCCGACATACACGCGGGCAACAGCTAGTATATTAAGACATAGGATACTTTTCATCCCGGTAGAAGGTTCCCGTGGGATAATTTCCGATATACACGCGGGCAACAGCTAGTATATTAAGACATAGGATACTTTTTATCTCGGTAGAAGGTTCCCGTGGGATAATTTCCGACATACACGCGGGCGAAGCCGTGGGCAACAGCTAGTATATTAAGACATAGGATACTTTTCATCCCGGTAGAAGGTTCCCGTGGGATAATTTCCGACATACACGCGGGTGAAGCCGCGGGCAACAGCTAGTATATTAAGACATAGGATACTTTTCATCCCGGTAGAAGGTTCCCGTGGGATAATTTCCGACATACACGCGGGCAACAGCTAGTATATTAAGACATAGGATACTTTTCATCCCGGTAGAAGGTTCCCGTGGGATAACTTCCGACATACACGCGGCCAACAGCTAGTATATTAAGACATAGGATACTTTTCATCCCGGTAGAAGGTTCCCGTGGGATAACTTCCGACATACACGCGGGCAACAGCTAGTATATTAAGACATAGGATACTTTTCATCCCGGTAGAAGGTTCCCGTGGGATAATTTCCGACATACACGCTGGCTACAGCTAGTATATTAAGACATAGGATACTTTTTTTCCCGGTAGAAGGTTCCCGTGGGATAATTTCCGACATACACGCGGGCGAAGCCGCAAGCAACAGCTAGTATATTAAGACATAGGATACTTTTCATCCCGGTAGAAGGTTCCCGTGGGATAATGTCCGACATACACGCGGGCAACAGCTAGTATATTAAGACATAGGATACTTTTCATCCCGGTAGAAGGTTCCCGTGGGATAATTTCCGACATACACGCTGGCAACAGCTAGTATATTAAGACATAGGATACTTTTTTTCCCGGTAGAAGGTTCCCGTGGGATAATTTCCGACATACACGCGGGCGAAGCCGCGGGCAACAGCTAGTATATTAAGACATAGGATACTTTTCATCCCGGTAGAAGGTTCCCGTGGGATAATTTCCGACATACACGCGGGCGAAGCCGCGGGCAACAGCTAGTATATTAAGACATAGGATACTTTTCATCCCGGTAAAAGGTTCCCGTGGGATAATTTCCGACATACACGCGGGCGAAGCCGCGGGCAACAGCTAGTATATTAAGACATAGGATACTTTTCATCCCGGTAGAAGGTTCCCGTGGGATAACTTCCGACATACACGCGGGCAACAGCTAGTATATTAAGACATAGGATACTTTTGATCCCGGTAGAAGGTTCCCGTGGGATAATGTCCGACATACACGCGGGCAACTGTTAGTATATTAAGACATAGGATACTTTTCATCCCGGTAGAAGGTTCCCGTGGGATTATTTCCGACATACACGCGGGCAACAGCTAGTATATTAAGACATAGGATACTTTTCATCCCGGTCGAAGGTTCCCGTGGGATAATTTCCGACATACACGCTGGCAACAGCTAGTATATTAAGACATTGGATACTTTTCATCTCGGTAGAAGGTTCCAGTGGGATAATTTCCGACATACACGCGGGCGAAGCCGCGGGCAACAGCTAGTATATTAAGACATAGGATACTTTTCATCCCGGTAGAAGGTTCCCGTGGGATAACTTCCGACATACACGCGGGCGAAGCCGCGGGCAACAGCTAGTATATTAAGACATAGGATACTTTGCATCCCGGTAGAAGGTTCCCGTGGGATAATTTCCGACATACACGCGGGTGAAGCCGCGGGCAACAGCTAGTATATTAAGTAATAGGATACTTTTCATCCCGGTAGAAGGTTCCCGTGGGATAATTTCTGACATACACGCGGGTGAAGTCGCGGGCAACAGCTAGTATATTAAGACATAGGATACTTTTCATCCCGGTAGAAGGTTCCCGTGGGATAATTTCCGACATACACGCGGGCAACAGCTAGTATATTAAGACATAGGATACTTTTCATCCCGGTAGAAGGTTCCCGTGGGATAATTTCCGACATACACGCGGGCGAAGCCGCGGGCAACAGCTAGTATATTAAGACATAGGATACTTTTCATCCCGGTAAAAGGTTCCCGTGGGATAATTTCCGACATACACGCGGGCGAAGCCGCGGGCAACAGCTAGTATATTAAGACATAGGATACTTTTCATCCCGGTAGAAGGTTCCCGTGGGATAACTTCCGACATACACGCGGGCAACAGCTAGTATATTAAGACATAGGATACTTTTCATCCCGGTAGAAGGTTCCCGTGGGATAATGTCCGACATACACGCGGGCAACTGTTAGTATATTAAGACATAGGATACTTTTCATCCCGGTAGAAGGTTCCCGTGGGATTATTTCCGACATACACGCGGGCAACAGCTAGTATATTAAGACATAGGATACTTTTCATCCCAGTCGAAGGTTCCCGTGGGATAATTTCCGACATACACGCTGGCAACAGCTAGTATATTAAGACATTGGATACTTTTCATCTCGGTAGAAGGTTCCAGTGGGATAATTTCCGACATACACGCGGGCGAAGCCGCGGGCAACAGCTAGTATATTAAGACATAGGATACTTTTCATCCCGGTAGAAGGTTCCCGTGGGATAACTTCCGACATACACGCGGGCGAAGCCGCGGGCAACAGCTAGTATATTAAGACATAGGATACTTTGCATCCCGGTAGAAGGTTCCCGTGGGATAATTTCCGACAAACACGCGGGTGAAGCCGCGGGCAACAGCTAGTATATTAAGTAATAGGATACTTTTCATCCCGGTAGAAGGTTCCCGTGGGATAATTTCTGACATACACGCGGGTGAAGTCGCGGGCAACAGCTAGTATATTAAGACATAGGATACTTTTCATCCCGGTAGAAGGTTCCCGTGGGATAATTTCCGACATACACGCGTGCAACAGCTAGTATATTAAGACATAGGATACTTTTCATCCCGGTAGAAGGTTCCCGTGGGATAACTTCCGACATACACGCGGGCAACAGCTAGTATATTAAGACATAGGATACTTTTCATCCCGGTAGAAGGTTCCCGTGGGATAATTTCCGACATACACGCGGGTAAAGTCGCGGGCAACAGCTAGTATATTAAGACATAGGATACTTTTCATCCCGGTAGAAGGTTCCCGTGGGATAATTTCCGACATACACGCGGGCAACAGCTAGTATATTAAGACATAGGATACTTTTCATCCCAGTAGAAGGTTCCCGTGGGATAACTTCCGACATACACGCGGGCAACAGCTAGTATATTACGACATAGGATACTTTTCATCCCGGTAGAAGGTTCCCGTGGGATAATTTCCGACATACACGCGGGCGAAGCCGCGGGCAACAGCTAGTATATTAAGACATAGGATACTTTTCATCCCGGTAGAAGGTGCCCGTGGGATAATGTCCGACATACACGCGGGCAACAGCTAGTATATTAAGACATAGGATACTTTTCATCCCGGTAGAAGGTTCCCGTGGGATAATTTCCGACATAAACGCTGGCAACAGCTAGTATATTAAGACATAGGATACTTTTCATCCCGGTAGAAGGTTCCCGTGGGATAATTTCCGACATACACGCGGGCAACAGCTAGTATATTAAGACATAGGATACTTTTCATCTCGGTAGAAGGTTCCCGTGGGATAATTTCCGACATACACGCGGGCGAACCCGCGGGCAAAAGACATAGGATACTTTTCATCCCGGTAGAAGGTTCCCGTGGGATAATTTCCGACATACACGCGGGCAACAGCTAGTATATTAAGACATAGGATACTTTTCATCCCAGTAGAAGGTTCCCGTGGGATAACTTCCGACATACACGCGGGCAACAGCTAGTATATTACGACATAGGATACTTTTCATCCCGGTAGAAGGTTCCCGTGGGATAATTTCCGACATACACGCGGGCGAAGCCGCGGGCAACAGCTAGTATATTAAGACATAGGATACTTTTCATCCCGGTAGAAGGTGCCCGTGGGATAATGTCCGACATACACGCGGGCAACAGCTAGTATATTAAGACATAGGATACTTTTCATCCCGGTAGAAGGTTCCCGTGGGATAATTTCCGACATACACGCTGGCAACAGCTAGTATATTAAGACATAGGATACTTTTCATCCCGGTAGAAGGTTCCCGTGGGATAATTTCCGACATACACGCGGGCAACAGCTAGTATATTAAGACATAGGATACTTTTCATCTCGGTAGAAGGTTCCCGTGGGATAATTTCCGACATACACGCGGGCGAACCCGCGGGCAAAAGACATAGGATACTTTTCATCCCGGTAGAAGGTTCCCGTGGGATAATTTCCGACATACACGCGGGCGAAGCCGCGGGCAACAGCTAGTATATTAAGACATAGGATACTTTTCATCCCGGTAGAAGGTTCCCGTGGGATAATTTCCGACATACACGCGGGCGAAGCCGCGGGCAACAGCTAGTATATTAAGACATAGGATACTTTTCATCCCGGTAGAAGGTTCCCGTGGGATAATGTCCGACATACACGCGGGCAACAGCTAGTATATTACGACATAGGATACTTTTCATCCCGGTAGAAGGTTCCCGTGGGATAATTTCCGACATACACGCGGGCAACAGCTAGTATATTAAGACATAGGATACTTTTCATCCCGGTAGAAGGTTCCCGTGGGATAATTTCCGATATACACGCGGGCAACAGCTAGTATATTAAGACATAGGATACTTTTTATCTCGGTAGAAGGTTCCCGTGGGATAATTTCCGACATACACGCGGGCGAAGCCGCGGGCAACAGCTAGTATATTAAGACATAGGATACTTTTCATCCCGGTAGAAGGTTCCCGTGGGATAATTTCCGACATACACGCGGGTGAAGCCGCGGGCAACAGCTAGTATATTAAGACATAGGATACTTTTCATCCCGGTAGAAGGTTCCCGTGGGATAATTTCCGACATACACGCGGGCAACAGCTAGTATATTAAGACATAGGATACTTTTCATCCCGGTAGTAGGTTCCCGTGGGATAACTTCCGACATACACGCGGGCAACAGCTAGTATATTAAGACATAGGATACTTTTCATCCCGGTAGAAGGTTCCCGTGGGATAATTTCCGAAATACACGCGGGCAACAGCTAGTATATTAAGACATAGGATACTTTTCATCTCGGTAGAAGGTTCCCGTGGGATAATTTCCGACATACACGCGGGCGAAGCCGCGGGCAATAGACATAGGATACTTTTCATCCCGGTAGAAGGTTCCCGTGGGATAATTTCCGACATACACGCGGGCAACAGCTAGTATATTAAGACATAGGATACTTTTCATCCCGGTAGAAGGTTCCCGTGGGATAACTTCCGACATACACGCGGGCAACAGCTAGTATATTAAGACATAGGATACTTTTCATCCCGGTAGAAGGTTCCCGTGGGATAATTTCCGACATTCACGCGGGCAACAGCTAGTATATTAAGACATAGGATACTTTTCATCTCGGTAGAAGGTTCCCGTGGGATAATTTCCGACATACACGCGGGCGAAGCCGCGGGCAAAAGACATAGGATACTTTTCATCCCGGTAGAAGGTTCCCGTGGGATAATTTCCGACATACACGCGGGCGAAGCCGCGGGCAACAGCTAGTATATTAAGACATAGGATACTTTTCATCCCGGTAGAAGGTTCCCGTGGGATAATTTCCGACATACACGCGAGCGAAGCCGCGGGCAACAGCTAGTATATTAAGACATAGGATACTTTTCATCCCGGTAGAAGGTTCCCGTGGGATAATTTCCGACATACACGCGGGCAACAGCTAGTATATTAAGACATAGGAAAATTTTCATCCCGGTAGAAGGTTCCCGTGGGATAATGTCCGACATACACGCGGGCAACAGCTAGTATATTACGACATAGGATACTTTTCATACCGGTAGAAGGTTCCCGTGGGATAATTTCCGACATACACGCGGGCAACAGCTAGTATATTAAGACATAGGATACTTTTCATCCCGGTAGAAGGTTCCCGTGGGATAATTTCCGATATACACGCGGGCAACAGCTAGTATATTAAGACATAGGATACTTTTTATCTCGGTAGAAGGTTCCCGTGGGATAATTTCCGACATACACGCGGGCGAAGCCGTGGGCAACAGCTAGTATATTAAGACATAGGATACTTTTCATCCCGGTAGAAGGTTCCCGTGGGATAATTTCCGACATACACGCGGGTGAAGCCGCGGGCAACAGCTAGTATATTAAGACATAGGATACTTTTCATCCCGGTAGAAGGTTCCCGTGGGATAATTTCCGACATACACGCGGGCAACAGCTAGTATATTAAGACATAGGATACTTTTCATCCCGGTAGAAGGTTCCCGTGGGATAACTTCCGACATACACGCGGCCAACAGCTAGTATATTAAGACATAGGATACTTTTCATCCCGGTAGAAGGTTCCCGTGGGATAACTTCCGACATACACGCGGGCAACAGCTAGTATATTAAGACATAGGATACTTTTCATCCCGGTAGAAGGTTCCCGTGGGATAATTTCCGACATACACGCTGGCAACAGCTAGTATATTAAGACATAGGATACTTTTTTTCCCGGTAGAAGGTTCCCGTGGGATAATTTCCGACATACACGCGGGCGAAGCCGCGGGCAACAGCTAGTATATTAAGACATAGGATACTTTTCATCCCGGTAGAAGGTTCCCGTGGGATAATTTCCGACATACACGCGGGCGAAGCCGCGGGCAACAGCTAGTATATTAAGACATAGGATACTTTTCATCCCGGTAGAAGGTTCCCGTGGGATAATGTCCGACATACACGCGGGCAACAGCTAGTATATTAAGACATAGGATACTTTTCATCCCGGTAGAAGGTTCCCGTGGGATAATTTCCGACATACACGCTGGCAACAGCTAGTATATTAAGACATAGGATACTTTTTTTCCCGGTAGAAGGTTCCCGTGGGATAATTTCCGACATACACGCGGGCGAAGCCGCGGGCAACAGCTAGTATATTAAGACATAGGATACTTTTCATCCCGGTAGAAGGTTCCCGTGGGATAATTTCCGACATACACGCGGGCGAAGCCGCGGGCAACAGCTAGTATATTAAGACATAGGATACTTTTCATCCCGGTAAAAGGTTCCCGTGGGATAATTTCCGACATACACGCGGGCGAAGCCGCGGGCAACAGCTAGTATATTAAGACATAGGATACTTTTCATCCCGGTAGAAGGTTCCCGTGGGATAACTTCCGACATACACGCGGGCAACAGCTAGTATATTAAGACATAGGATACTTTTCATCCCGGTAGAAGGTTCCCGTGGGATAATGTCCGACATACACGCGGGCAACTGTTAGTATATTAAGACATAGGATACTTTTCATCCCGGTAGAAGGTTCCCGTGGGATTATTTCCGACATACACGCGGGCAACAGCTAGTATATTAAGACATAGGATACTTTTCATCCCGGTCGAAGGTTCCCGTGGGATAATTTCCGACATACACGCTGGCAACAGCTAGTATATTAAGACATTGGATACTTTTCATCTCGGTAGAAGGTTCCAGTGGGATAATTTCCGACATACACGCGGGCGAAACCGCGGGCAACAGCTAGTATATTAAGACATAGGATACTTTTCATCCCGGTAGAAGGTTCCCGTGGGATAATTTCCGACATACACGCGGGCAACAGCTAGTATATTAAGACATAGGATACTTTTCATCCCGGTAGAAGGTTCCCGTGGGATAACTTCCGACATACACGCGGGCAACAGCTAGTATATTAAGACATAGGATACTTTTCATCCCGGTAGAAGGTTCCCGTGGGATAATTTCCGACATACACGCGGGTGAAGTCGCGGGCAACAGCTAGTATATTAAGACATAGGATACTTTTCATCCCGGTAGAAGGTTCCCGTGGGATAATTTCCGACATACACGCGGGAAACAGCTAGTATATTAAGACATAGGATACTTTTCATCCCGGTAGAAGGTTCCCGTGGGATAACTTCCGACATACACGCGGGCAACAGCTAGTATATTAAGACATAGGATACTTTTCATCCCGGTAGAATGTTCCCGTGGGATAATTTCCGACATACACGCGGGCGAAGCCGCGGGCAACAGCTAGTATATTAAGACATAGGATACTTTTCATCCCGGTAGAAGGTTCCCGTGGGATAATGTCCGACATACACGCGGGCAACAGCTAGTATATTAAGACATAGGATACTTTTCATCCCGGTAGAAGGTTCCCGTGGGATAATTTCCGACATACACGCTGGCAACAGCTAGTATATTAAGACATAGGATACTTTTCATCCCGGTAGAAGGTTCCCGTGGGATAATTTCCGACATACACGCGGGCAACAGCTAGTATATTAAGACATAGGATACTTTTCATCTCGGTAGAAGGTTCCCGTGGGATAATTTCCGACATACACGCGGGCGAACCCGCGGGCAAAAGACATAGGATACTTTTCATCCCGGTAGAAGGTTCCCGTGGGATAATTTCCGACATACACGCGGGCGAAGCCGCGGGCAACAGCTAGTATATTAAGACATAGGATACTTTTCATCCCGGTAGAAGGTTCCCGTGGGATAATTTCCGACATACACGCGGGCGAAGCCGCGGGCAACAGCTAGTATATTAAGACATAGGATACTTTTCATCCCGGTAGAAGGTTCCCGTGGGATAATGTCCGACATACACGCGGGCAACAGCTAGTATATTAAGACATAGGATACTTTTCATCCCGGTAGAAGGTTCCCGTGGGATAATTTCCGACATACACGCTGGCAACAGCTAGTATATTAAGACATAGGATACTTTTTATCCCGGTAGAAGGTTCCCGTGGGATAATTTCCGACATACACGCGGGCGAACCCGCGGGCAAAAGACATAGGATACTTTTCATCCCGGTAGAAGGTTCCCGTGGGATAATTTCCGACATACACGCGGGCGAAGCCGCGGGCAACAGCTAGTATATTAAGACATAGGATACTTTTCATCCCGGTAGAAGGTTCCCGTGGGATAATTTCCGACATACACGCGGGCGAAGCCGCGGGCAACAGCTAGTATATTAAGACATAGGATACTTTTCATCCCGGTAGAAGGTTCCCGTGGGATAATTTCCGACATACACGCGGGCGAAGCCGCGGGCAACAGCTAGTATATTAAGACATAGGATACTTTTCATCCCGGTAGAAGGTTCCCGTGGGATAATGTCCGACATACACGCGGGCAACAGCTAGTATATTACGACATAGGATACTTTTCATCCCGGTAGAAGGTTCCCGTGGGATAATTTCCGACATACACGCGGGCAACAGCTAGTATATTAAGACATAGGATACTTTTCATCCCGGTAGAAGGTTTCCGTGGGATAATTTCCGATATACACGCGGGCAACAGCTAGTATATTAAGACATAGGATACTATTTATCTCGGTAGAAGGTTCCCGTGGGATAATTTCCGACATACACGCGGGCGAAGCCGCGGGCAACAGCTAGTATATTAAGACATAGGATACTTTTCATCCCGGTAGAAGGTTCCCGTGGGATAATTTCCGACATACACGCGGGCAACAGCTAGTATATTAAGACATAGGATACTTTTCATCCCGGTAGAAGGTTCCCGTGGGATAACTTCCGACATACACGCGGGCAACAGCTAGTATATTAAGACATAGGATACTTTTCATCCCGGTAGAAGGTTCCCGTGGGATAATTTCCGACATTCACGCGGGCAACAGCTAGTATATTAAGACATAGGATACTTTTCATCTCGGTAGAAGGTTCCCGTGGGATAATTTCCGACATACACGCGGGCGAAGCCGCGGGCAAAAGACATAGGATACTTTTCATCCCGGTAGAAGGTTCCCGTGGGATAATTTCCGACATACACGCGGGCGAAGCCGCGGGCAACAGCTAGTATATTAAGACATAGGATACTTTTCATCCCGGTAGAAGGTTCCCGTGGGATAATTTCCGACATACACGCGAGCGAAGCCGCGGGCAACAGCTAGTATATTAAGACATAGGATACTTTTCATCCCGGTAGAAGGTTCCCGTGGGATAATTTCCGACATACACGCGGGCAACAGCTAGTATATTAAGACATAGGAAAATTTTCATCCCGGTAGAAGGTTCCCGTGGGATAATGTCCGACATACACGCGGGCAACAGCTAGTATATTACGACATAGGATACTTTTCATACCGGTAGAAGGTTCCCGTGGGATAATTTCCGACATACACGCGGGCAACAGCTAGTATATTAAGACATAGGATACTTTTCATCCCGGTAGAAGGTTCCCGTGGGATAATTTCCGATATACACGCGGGCAACAGCTAGTATATTAAGACATAGGATACTTTTTATCTCGGTAGAAGGTTCCCGTGGGATAATTTCCGACATACACGCGGGCGAAGCCGTGGGCAACAGCTAGTATATTAAGACATAGGATACTTTTCATCCCGGTAGAAGGTTCCCGTGGGATAATTTCCGACATACACGCGGGTGAAGCCGCGGGCAACAGCTAGTATATTAAGACATAGGATACTTTTCATCCCGGTAGAAGGTTCCCGTGGGATAATTTCCGACATACACGCGGGCAACAGCTAGTATATTAAGACATAGGATACTTTTCATCCCGGTAGAAGGTTCCCGTGGGATAACTTCCGACATACACGCGGCCAACAGCTAGTATATTAAGACATAGGATACTTTTCATCCCGGTAGAAGGTTCCCGTGGGATAACTTCCGACATACACGCGGGCAACAGCTAGTATATTAAGACATAGGATACTTTTCATCCCGGTAGAAGGTTCCCGTGGGATAATTTCCGACATACACGCTGGCAACAGCTAGTATATTAAGACATAGGATACTTTTTTTCCCGGTAGAAGGTTCCCGTGGGATAATTTCCGACATACACGCGGGCGAAGCCGCGGGCAACAGCTAGTATATTAAGACATAGGATACTTTTCATCCCGGTAGAAGGTTCCCGTGGGATAATTTCCGACATACACGCGGGCGAAGCCGCGGGCAACAGCTAGTATATTAAGACATAGGATACTTTTCATCCCGGTAGAAGGTTCCCGTGGGATAATGTCCGACATACACGCGGGCAACAGCTAGTATATTAAGACATAGGATACTTTTCATCCCGGTAGAAGGTTCCCGTGGGATAATTTCCGACATACACGCTGGCAACAGCTAGTATATTAAGACATAGGATACTTTTTTTCCCGGTAGAAGGTTCCCGTGGGATAATTTCCGACATACACGCGGGCGAAGCCGCGGGCAACAGCTAGTATATTAAGACATAGGATACTTTTCATCCCGGTAGAAGGTTCCCGTGGGATAATTTCCGACATACACGCGGGCGAAGCCGCGGGCAACAGCTAGTATATTAAGACATAGGATACTTTTCATCCCGGTAAAAGGTTCCCGTGGGATAATTTCCGACATACACGCGGGCGAAGCCGCGGGCAACAGCTAGTATATTAAGACATAGGATACTTTTCATCCCGGTAGAAGGTTCCCGTGGGATAACTTCCGACATACACGCGGGCAACAGCTAGTATATTAAGACATAGGATACTTTTCATCCCGGTAGAAGGTTCCCGTGGGATAATGTCCGACATACACGCGGGCAACTGTTAGTATATTAAGACATAGGATACTTTTCATCCCGGTAGAAGGTTCCCGTGGGATTATTTCCGACATACACGCGGGCAACAGCTAGTATATTAAGACATAGGATACTTTTCATCCCGGTCGAAGGTTCCCGTGGGATAATTTCCGACATACACGCTGGCAACAGCTAGTATATTAAGACATTGGATACTTTTCATCTCGGTAGAAGGTTCCAGTGGGATAATTTCCGACATACACGCGGGCGAAACCGCGGGCAACAGCTAGTATATTAAGACATAGGATACTTTTCATCCCGGTAGAAGGTTCCCGTGGGATAATTTCCGACATACACGCGGGCAACAGCTAGTATATTAAGACATAGGATACTTTTCATCCCGGTAGAAGGTTCCCGTGGGATAACTTCCGACATACACGCGGGCAACAGCTAGTATATTAAGACATAGGATACTTTTCATCCCGGTAGAAGGTTCCCGTGGGATAATTTCCGACATACACGCGGGTGAAGTCGCGGGCAACAGCTAGTATATTAAGACATAGGATACTTTTCATCCCGGTAGAAGGTTCCCGTGGGATAATTTCCGACATACACGCGGGCAACAGCTAGTATATTAAGACATAGGATACTTTTCATCCCGGTAGAAGGTTCCCGTGGGATAACTTCCGACATACACGCGGGCAACAGCTAGTATATTAAGACATAGGATACTTTTCATCCCGGTAGAATGTTCCCGTGGGATAATTTCCGACATACACGCGGGCGAAGCCGCGGGCAACAGCTAGTATATTAAGACATAGGATACTTTTCATCCCGGTAGAAGGTTCCCGTGGGATAATGTCCGACATACACGCGGGCAACAGCTAGTATATTAAGACATAGGATACTTTTCATCCCGGTAGAAGGTTCCCGTGGGATAATTTCCGACATACACGCTGGCAACAGCTAGTATATTAAGACATAGGATACTTTTCATCCCGGTAGAAGGTTCCCGTGGGATAATTTCCGACATACACGCGGGCAACAGCTAGTATATTAAGACATAGGATACTTTTCATCTCGGTAGAAGGTTCCCGTGGGATAATTTCCGACATACACGCGGGCGAACCCGCGGGCAAAAGACATAGGATACTTTTCATCCCGGTAGAAGGTTCCCGTGGGATAATTTCCGACATACACGCGGGCGAAGCCGCGGGCAACAGCTAGTATATTAAGACATAGGATACTTTTCATCCCGGTAGAAGGTTCCCGTGGGATAATTTCCGACATACACGCGGGCGAAGCCGCGGGCAACAGCTAGTATATTAAGACATAGGATACTTTTCATCCCGGTAGAAGGTTCCCGTGGGATAATGTCCGACATACACGCGGGCAACAGCTAGTATATTAAGACATAGGATACTTTTCATCCCGGTAGAAGGTTCCCGTGGGATAATTTCCGACATACACGCGGGCAACAGCTAGTATATTAAGACATAGGATACTTTTTATCCCGGTAGAAGGTTCCCGTGGGATAATTTCCGACATACACGCGGGCGAACCCGCGGGCAAAAGACATAGGATACTTTTCATCCCGGTAGAAGGTTCCCGTGGGATAATTTCCGACATACACGCGGGCGAAGCCGCGGGCAACAGCTAGTATATTAAGACATAGGATACTTTTCATCCCGGTAGAAGGTTCCCGTGGGATAATTTCCGACATACACGCGGGCGAAGCCGCGGGCAACAGCTAGTATATTAAGACATAGGATACTTTTCATCCCGGTAGAAGGTTCCCGTGGGATAATTTCCGACATACACGCGGGCGAAGCCGCGGGCAACAGCTAGTATATTAAGACATAGGATACTTTTCATCCCGGTAGAAGGTTCCCGTGGGATAATGTCCGACATACACGCGGGCAACAGCTAGTATATTACGACATAGGATACTTTTCATCCCGGTAGAAGGTTCCCGTGGGATAATTTCCGACATACACGCGGGCAACAGCTAGTATATTAAGACATAGGATACTTTTCATCCCGGTAGAAGGTTTCCGTGGGATAATTTCCGATATACACGCGGGCAACAGCTAGTATATTAAGACATAGGATACTTTTTATCTCGGTAGAAGGTTCCCGTGGGATAATTTCCGACATACACGCGGGCGAAGCCGCGGGCAACAGCTAGTATATTAAGACATAGGATACTTTTCATCCCGGTAGAAGGTTCCCGTGGGATAATTTCCGACATACACGCGGGTGACGCCGCGGGCAACAGCTAGTATATTAAGACATAGGACACTTTTCATCCCGATAGAAGGTTCCCGTGGGATAATTTCCGACATACACGCGGGCAACAGCTAGTATATTAAGACATAGGATACTTTTCATCCCGGTAGTAGGTTCCCGTGGGATAACTTCCGACATACACGCGGGCAACAGCTAGTATATTAAGACATAGGATACTTTTCATCCCGGTAGAAGGTTCCCGTGGGATAATTTCCGACATACACGCGGGCAACAGCTAGTATATTAAGACATAGGATACTTTTCATCTCGGTAGAAGGTTCCCGTGGGATAATTTCCGACATACACGCGGGCGAAGCCGCGGGCAAAAGACATAGGATACTTTTCATCCCGGTAGAAGGTTCCCGTGGGATAATTTCCGACATACACGCGGGCGAAGCCGCGGGCAACAGCTAGTATATTAAGACATAGGATACTTTTCATCCCGGTAGAAGGTTCCCGTGGGATAATTTCCGACATACACGCGGGCAACAGCTAGTATATTAAGACATAGGATACTTTTCATCCCGGTAGAAGGTTCCCGTGGGATAATGTCCGACATACACGCGGGCAACAGCTAGTATATTACGACATAGGATACTTTTCATCCCGGTAGAAGGTTCCCGTGGGATAATTTCCGACATACACGCGGGCAACAGCTAGTATATTAAGACATAGGATACTTTTCATCCCGGTAGAAGGTTCCCGTGGGATAATTTCCGATATACACGCGGGCAACAGCTAGTATATTAAGACATAGGATACTTTTTATCTCGGTAGAAGGTTCCCGTGGGATAATTTCCGACATACACGCGGGCGAAGCCGCGGGCAACAGCTACTATATTAAGACATAGGATACTTTTCATCCCGGTAGAAGGTTCCCGTGGGATAACTTCCGACATACACGCGGGCAACAGCTAGTATATTAAGACATAGGATACTTTTCATCCCGGTAGAAGGTTCTCGTGGGATTATTTCCGACATACACGCGGGCAACAGCTAGTATATTAAGACATAGGATACTTTTCATCCCGGTAGAAGGTTCCCGTGGGATAATTTCCGACGTACACGCGGGCGAAGCCGCGGGCAACAGCTAGTATATTAAGACATAGGATACTTTTCATCCCGGTAGAAGGTTCCCGTGGGATAACTTCCGACATACACGCGGGCAACAGCTAGTATATTAAGACATAGGATACTTTTCATCCCGGTAGAAGGTTCCCGTGGGATAATGTCCGACATACACGCGGGCAACAGCTAGTATATTAAGACATAGGATACTTTTCATCCCGGTAGAAGGTTCCCGTGGGATAATTTCCGACATACACGCGGGCGAAGCCGCGGGCAACAGCTAGTATATTAAGACATAGGATACTTTTCATCCCGGTAGAAGGTTCCCGTGGGATAACTTCCGACATACACGCGGCCAACAGCTAGTAAGTATATTAAGACATAGGATACTTTTCATCCCGGTAGAAGGTTCCCGTGGGATTATTTCCGACATACACGCGGGCAACAGCTAGTATATTAAGACATAGGATACTTTTCATCCCGGTCGAAGGTTCCCGTGGGATAATTTCCGACATACACGCTGGCAACAGCTAGTATATTAAGACATAGGATACTTTTCATCTCGGTAGAAGGTTCCAGTGGGATAATTTCCGACATACACGCGGGCGAAGCCGCGGGCAACAGCTAGTATATTAAGACATAGGATACTTTTCATCCCGGTAGAAGGTTCCCGTGGGATAACTTCCGACATACACGCGGGCGAAGCCGCGGGCAACAGCTAGTATATTAAAACATAGGATACTTTGCATCCCGGTAGAAGGTTCCCGTGGGATAATTTCCGACATACACGCGGGTGAAGCCGCGGGCAACAGCTAGTATATTAAGACATAGGATACTTTTCATCCCGGTAGAAGGTTCCCGTGGGATAATTTCTGACATACACGCAGGTGAAGTCGCGAGCAACAGCTAGTATATTAAGACATAGGATACTTTTCATCCCGGTAGAAGGTTCCCGTGGGATAATTTCCGACATACACGCGGGCAACAGCTAGTATATTAAGACATAGGATACTTTTCATCCCGGTAGAAGGTTCCCGTGGGATAACTTCCGACATACACGCGGGCAACAGCTAGTATATTAAGACATAGGATACTTTTCATCCCGGTAGAAGGTTCCCGTGGGATAATTTCCGACATACACGCGGGTGAAGTCGCGGGCAACAGCTAGTATATTAAGACATAGGATACTTTTCATCCCGGTAGAAGGTTCCCGTGGGATAATTTCCGACATACACGCGGGCAACAGCTAGTATATTAAGACATAGGATACTTTTCATCCCGGTAGAAGGTTCCCGTGGGATAACTTCCGACATACACGCGGGCAACAGCTAGTATATTAAGACATAGGATACTTTTCATCCCGGTAGAATGTTCCCGTGGGATAATTTCCGACATACACGCGGGCGAAGCCGCGGGCAACAGCTAGTATATTAAGACATAGGATACTTTTCATCCCGGTAGAAGGTTCCCGTGGGATAATGTCCGACATACACGCGGGCAACAGCTAGTATATTAAGACATAGGATACTTTTCATCCCGGTAGAAGGTTCCCGTGGGATAATTTCCGACATACACGCGGGCAACAGCTAGTATATTAAGACATAGGATACTTTTCATCCCGGTAGAAGGTTCCCGTGGGATAATTTCCGACATACACGCGGGCAACAGCTAGTATATTAAGACATAGGATACTTTTCATCTCGGTAGAAGGTTCCCGTGGGATAATTTCCGACAAACACGCGGGCGAAGCCGCGGGCAAAAGACATAGGATACTTTTCATCCCGGTAGAAGGTTCCCGTGGGATAATTTCCGACATACACGCGGGCGAAGCCGCGGGCAACAGCTAGTATATTAAGACATAGGATACTTTTCATCCCGGTAGAAGGTTCCCGTGGGATAATTTCCGACATACACGCGGGCGAAGCCGCGGGCAACAGCTAGTATATTAAGACATAGGATACTTTTCATCCCGGTAGAAGGTTCCCGTGGGATAATGTCCGACATACACGCGGGCAACAGCTAGTATATTACGACATAGGATACTTTTCATCCCGGTAGAAGGTTCCCGTGGGATAATTTCCGACATACACGCGGGCAACAGCTAGTATATTAAGACATAGGATACTTTTCATCCCGGTAGAAGGTTCCCGTGGGATAATTTCCGACATACACGCGGGCGAAGCCGCGGGCAACAGCTAGTATATTAAGACATAGGATACTTTTCATCCCGGTAGAAGGTTCCCGTGGGATAATTTCCGACATACACGCGGGCGAAGCCGCGGGCAACAGCTAGTATATTAAGACATAGGATACTTTTCATCCCGGTAGAAGGTTCCCGTGGGATAATTTCCGACATACACGCGGGCGAAGCCGCGGGCAACAGCTAGTATATTAAGACATAGGATACTTTTCATCCCGGTAGAAGGTTCCCGTGGGATAATGTCCGACATACACGCGGGCAACAGCTAGTATATTACGACAAAGGATACTTTTCATCCCGGTAGAAGGTTCCCGTGGGATAATTTCCGACATACACGCGGGCAACAGCTAGTATATTAAGACATAGGATACTTTTCATCCCGGTAGAAGGTTCCCGTGGGATAATTTCCGATATACACGCGGGCAACAGCTAGTATATTAAGACATAGGATACTTTTTATCTCGGTAGAAGGTTCCCGTGGGATAATTTCCGACATACACGCGGGCGAAGCCCCGGGCAACAGCTAGTATATTAAGACATAGGATACTTTTCATCCCGGTAGAAGGTTCCAGTGGGATAATTTCCGACATACACGCGGGCGAAGCCGCGGGCAACAGCTAGTATATTAAGACATAGGATACTTTTCATCCCGGTAGAAGGTTCCCGTGGGATAACTTCCGACATACACGCGGGCAACAGCTAGTATATTAAGACATAGGATACTTTTCATCCCGGTAGAAGGTTCCCGTGGGATAATTTCCGACATACACGCGGGCAACAGCTAGTATATTAAGACATAGGATACTTTTCATCTCGGTAGAAGGTTCCCGTGGGATAATTTCCGACATACACGCGGGCGAAGCCGCGGGCAACAGCTAGTATATTAAGACATAGGATACTTTTCATCCCGGTAGAAGGTTCCCGTGGGATAATTTCCGACAAACACGCGGGCAACAGCTAGTATATTAAGACATAGGATACTTTTCATCCCGGTAGAAGGTTCCCGTGGGATAACTTCCGACATACACGCGGGCAACAGCTAGTATATTAAGACATAGGATACTTTTCATCCCGGTAGAAGGTTCCCGTGGGATAATTTCCGACATACACGCGGGTGAAGTCGCGGGCAACAGCTAGTATATTAAGACATAGGATACTTTTCATCCCGGTAGAAGGTTCCCGTGGGATAATTTCCGACATACACGCGGGCAACAGCTAGTATATTAAGACATAGGATACTTTTCATCCCGGTAGAAGGTTCCCGTGGGATAACTTCCGACATACACGCGGGCAACAGCTAGTATATTAAGACATAGGATACTTTTCATCCCGGTAGAATGTTCCCGTGGGATAATTTCCGACATACACGCGGGCGAAGCCGCGGGCAACAGCTAGTATATTAAGACATAGGATACTTTTCATCCCGGTAGAAGGTTCCCGTGGGATAATGTCCGACATACACGCGGGCAACAGCTAGTATATTAAGACATAGGATACTTTTCATCCCGGTAGAAGGTTCCCGTGGGATAATTTCCGACATACACGCGGGCAACAGCTAGTATATTAAGACATAGGATACTTTTCATCCCGGTAGAAGGTTCCCGTGGGATAATTTCCGACATACACGCGGGCAACAGCTAGTATATTAAGACATAGGATACTTTTCATCTCGGTAGAAGGTTCCCGTGGGATAATTTCCGACAAACACGCGGGCGAAGCCGCGGGCAAAAGACATAGGATACTTTTCATCCCGGTAGAAGGTTCCCGTGGGATAATTTCCGACATACACGCGGGCGAAGCCGCGGGCAACAGCTAGTATATTAAGACATAGGATACTTTTCATCCCGGTAGAAGGTTCCCGTGGGATAATTTCCGACATACACGCGGGCGAAGCCGCGGGCAACAGCTAGTATATTAAGACATAGGATACTTTTCATCCCGGTAGAAGGTTCCCGTGGGATAATGTCCGACATACACGCGGGCAACAGCTAGTATATTACGACATAGGATACTTTTCATCCCGGTAGAAGGTTCCCGTGGGATAATTTCCGACATACACGCGGGCAACAGCTAGTATATTAAGACATAGGATACTTTTCATCCCGGTAGAAGGTTCCCGTGGGATAATTTCCGACATACACGCGGGCGAAGCCGCGGGCAACAGCTAGTATATTAAGACATAGGATACTTTTCATCCCGGTAGAAGGTTCCCGTGGGATAATTTCCGACATACACGCGGGCGAAGCCGCGGGCAACAGCTAGTATATTAAGACATAGGATACTTTTCATCCCGGTAGAAGGTTCCCGTGGGATAATTTCCGACATACACGCGGGCGAAGCCGCGGGCAACAGCTAGTATATTAAGACATAGGATACTTTTCATCCCGGTAGAAGGTTCCCGTGGGATAATGTCCGACATACACGCGGGCAACAGCTAGTATATTACGACAAAGGATACTTTTCATCCCGGTAGAAGGTTCCCGTGGGATAATTTCCGACATACACGCGGGCAACAGCTAGTATATTAAGACATAGGATACTTTTCATCCCGGTAGAAGGTTCCCGTGGGATAATTTCCGATATACACGCGGGCAACAGCTAGTATATTAAGACATAGGATACTTTTTATCTCGGTAGAAGGTTCCCGTGGGATAATTTCCGACATACACGCGGGCGAAGCCCCGGGCAACAGCTAGTATATTAAGACATAGGATACTTTTCATCCCGGTAGAAGGTTCCCGTGGGATAATTTCCGACATACACGCGGGTGAAGCCGCGGGCAACAGCTAGTATATTAAGACATAGGATACTTTTCATCCCGGTAGAAGGTTCCCGTGGGATAATTTCCGACATACACGCGGGCAACAGCTAGTATATTAAGACATAGGATACTTTTCATCCCGGTAGAAGGTTCCCGTGGGATAATTTCCGACATACACGCGGGCAACAGCTAGTATATTAAGACATAGGATACTTTTCATCTCGGTAGAAGGTTCCCGTGGGATAATTTCCGACATACACGCGGGCGAAGCCGCGGGCAACAGCTAGTATATTAAGACATAGGATACTTTTCATCCCGGTAGAAGGTTCCCGTGGGATAATTTCCGACAAACACGCGGGCAACAGCTAGTATATTAAGACATAGGATACTTTTCATCCCGGTAGAAGGTTCCCGTGGGATAATGTCCGACATACACGCGGGCAACAGCAAGTATATTACGACATAGGATACTTTTCATCCCGGTAGAAGGTTCCCGTGGGATAATTTCCGACATACACGCGGGCAACAGCTAGTATATTAAGACATAGGATACTTTTCATCCCGGTAGAAGGTTCCCGTGGGATAATTTTCGATATACACGCGGGCAACAGCTAGTATATTAAGACATAGGATACTTTTTATCTCGGTAGAAGGTTCCCGTGGGATAATTTCCGACATACACGCGGGCGAAGCCGCGGGCAACAGCTAGTATATTAAGACATAGGATACTTTTCATCCCGGTAGAAGGTTCCCGTGGGATAATTTCCGTCATACACGCGGGTGAAGCCGCGGGCAACAGCTAGTATATTAAGACATAGGATACTTTTCATCCCGGTAGAAGGTTCCCGTGGGATAATTTCCGACATACACGCGGGCAACCGCTAGTATATTAAGACATAGGATACTTTTCATCCCGGTAGAAGGTTCCCGTGGGATAACTTCCGACATACACGCGGGCAACAGCTAGTATATTAAGACATAGGATACTTTTCATCCCGGTAGAAGGTTCCCGTGGGATAACTTCCGACATACACGCGGGCAACAGCTAGTATATTAAGACATAGGATACTTTTCATCCCGGTAGAAGGTTCCCGTGGGATAATTTCCGACATACACGCGGGCAACAGCCAGTATATTAAGACATAGGATACTTTTCATCCCGGTAGAAGGTTCCCGTGGGATAATTTCCTACATACACGCGGGCAACAGCCAGTATATTAAGACATAGGATACTTTTCATCCCGGTAGAAGGTTCCCGTGGGATAATTTCCGACGTACACGCGGGCGAAGCCGCGGGCAACAGCTAGTATATTAAGACATAGGATACTTTTCATCCCGGTAGAAGGTTCCCGTGGGATAACTTCCGACATACACGCGGGCAACAGCTAGTATATTAAGACATAGGATACTTTTCATCCCGGTAGAAGGTTCCCGTGGGATAATGTCCGACATACACGCGGGCAACAGCTAGTATATTAAGACATAGGATACTTTTCATCCCGGTAGAAGGTTCCCGTGGGATAATTTCCGACATACACGCGGGCGAAGCCGCGGGCAACAGCTACTATATTAAGACATAGGATACTTTTCATCCCGGTAGAAGGTTCCCGTGGGATAACTTCCGACATACACGCGGGCAACAGCTAGTATATTAAGACATAGGATACTTTTCATCCCGGTAGAAGGTTCTCGTGGGATTATTTCCGACATACACGCGGGCAACAGCTAGTATATTAAGACATAGGATACTTTTCATCCCGGTAGAAGGTTCCCGTGGGATAATTTCCGACATACACGCGGGCAACAGCTAGTATATTAAGACATAGGATACTTTTCATCCCGGTAGAAGGTTCCCGTGGGATAACTTCCGACATACACGCGGGCAACAGCTAGTATATTAAGACATAGGATACTTTTCATCCCGGTAGAAGGTTCCCGTGGGATAACTTCCGACATACACGCGGGCAACAGCCAGTATATTAAGACATAGGATACTTTTTATCCCGGTAGAAGGTTCCCGTGGGATAATTTCCGACGTACACGCGGGCGAAGCCGCGGGCAACAGCTAGTATATTAAGACATAGGATACTTTTCATCCCGGTAGAAGGTTCCCGTGGGATAACTTCCGACATACACGCGGGCAACAGCTAGTATATTAAGACATAGGATACTTTTCATCCCGGTAGAAGGTTCCCGTGGGATAATGTCCGACATACACGCGGGCAACAGCTAGTATATTAAGACATAGGATACTTTTCATCCCGGTAGAAGGTTCCCGTGGGATAATTTCCGACATACACGCGGGCGAAGCCGCGGGCAACAGCTAGTATATTAAGACATAGGATACTTTTCATCCCGGTAGAAGGTTCCCGTGGGATAACTTCCGACATACACGCGGCCAACAGCTAGTAAGTATATTAAGACATAGGATACTTTTCATCCCGGTAGAAGGTTCCCGTGGGATTATTTCCGACATACACGCGGGCAACAGCTAGTATATTAAGACATAGGATACTTTTCATCCCGGTCGAAGGTTCCCGTGGGATAATTTCCGACATACACGCTGGCAACAGCTAGTATATTAAGACATAGGATACTTTTCATCTCGGTAGAAGGTTCCAGTGGGATAATTTCCGACATACACGCGGGCGAAGCCGCGGGCAACAGCTAGTATATTAAGACATAGGATACTTTTCATCCCGGTAGAAGGTTCCCGTGGGATAACTTCCGACATACACGCGGGCGAAGCCGCGGGCAACAGCTAGTATATTAAAACATAGGATACTTTGCATCCCGGTAGAAGGTTCCCGTGGGATAATTTCCGACATACACGCGTGTGAAGCCGCGGGCAACAGCTAGTATATTAAGACATAGGATACTTTTCATCCCGGTAGAAGGTTCCCGTGGGATAATTTCTGACATACACGCGGGTGAAGTCGCGAGCAACAGCTAGTATATTAAGACATAGGATACTTTTCATCCCGGTAGAAGGTTCCCGTGGGATAATTTCCGACATACACGCGGGCAACAGCTAGTATATTAAGACATAGGATACTTTTTATCCCGGTAGAAGGTTCCCGTGGGATAACTTCCGACAATCACGCGGGCAACAGCTAGTATATTAAGACATAGGATACTTTTCATCCCGGTAGAAGGTTCCCGTGGGATAATTTCCGACATACACGCGGGTGAAGTCGCGGGCAACAGCTAGTATATTAAGACATAGGATACTTTTCATCCCGGTAGAAGGTTCCCGTGGGATAATTTCCGACATACACGCGGGCAACAGCTAGTATATTAAGACATAGGATACTTTTCATCCCGGTAGAAGGTTCCCGTGGGATAACTTCCGACATACACGCGGGCAACAGCTAGTATATTAAGACATAGGATACTTTTCATCCCGGTAGAATGTTCCCGTGGGATAATTTCCGACATACACGCGGGCGAAGCCGCGGGCAACAGCTAGTATATTAAGACATAGGATACTTTTCATCCCGGTAGAAGGTTCCCGTGGGATAATGTCCGACATACACGCAGGCAACAGCTAGTATATTAAGACATAGGATACTTTTCATCCCGGTAGAAGGTTCCCGTGGGATAATTTCCGACATACACGCGGGCAACAGCTAGTATATTAAGACATAGGATACTTTTCATCCCGGTAGAAGGTTCCCGTGGGATAATTTCCGACATACACGCGGGCAACAGCTAGTATATTAAGACATAGGATACTTTTTATCTCGGTAGAAGGTTCCCGTGGGATAATTTCCGACAAACACGCGGGCGAAGCCGCGGGCAAAAGACATAGGATACTTTTCATCCCGGTAGAAGGTTCCCGTGGGATAATTTCCGACATACACGCGGGCGAAGCCGCGGGCAACAGCTAGTATATTAAGACATAGGATACTTTTCATCCCGGTAGAAGGTTCCCGTGGGATAATGTCCGACATACACGCGGGCAACAGCTAGTATATTACGACATAGGATACTTTTCATCCCGGTAGAAGGTTCCCGTGGGATAATTTCCGACATACACGCGGGCAACAGCTAGTATATTAAGACATAGGATACTTTTCATCCCGGTAGAAGGTTCCCGTGGGATAATTTCCGACATACACGCGGGCGAAGCCGCGGGCAACAGCTAGTATATTAAGACATAGGATACTTTTCATCCCGGTAGAAGGTTCCCGTGGGATAATTTCCGACATACACGCGGGCGAAGCCGCGGGCAACAGCTAGTATATTAAGACATAGGATACTTTTCATCCCGGTAGAAGGTTCCCGTGGGATAATTTCCGACATACACGCGGGCGAAGCCGCGGGCAACAGCTAGTATATTAAGACATAGGATACTTTTCATCTCGGTAGAAGGTTCCCGTGGGATAATGTCCGACATACACGCGGGCAACAGCTAGTATATTACGACATAGGATACTTTTTATCTCGGTAGAAGGTTCCCGTGGGATAATTTCCGACATACACGCGGGCAACAGCTAGTATATTAAGACATAGGATACTTTTCATCCCGGTAGAAGGTTCCCGTGGGATAATTTCCGACATACACGCGGGCAACAGCTAGTATATTAAGACATAGGATACTTTTTATCTCGGTAGAAGGTTCCCGTGGGATAATTTCCGACAAACACGCGGGCGAAGCCGCGGGCAAAAGACATAGGATACTTTTCATCCCGGTAGAAGGTTCCCGTGGGATAATTTCCGACATACACGCGGGCGAAGCCGCGGGCAACAGCTAGTATATTAAGACATAGGATACTTTTCATCCCGGTAGAAGGTTCCCGTGGGATAATGTCCGACATACACGCGGGCAACAGCTAGTATATTACGACATAGGATACTTTTCATCCCGGTAGAAGGTTCCCGTGGGATAATTTCCGACATACACGCGGGCAACAGCTAGTATATTAAGACATAGGATACTTTTCATCCCGGTAGAAGGTTCCCGTGGGATAATTTCCGACATACACGCGGGCGAAGCCGCGGGCAACAGCTAGTATATTAAGACATAGGATACTTTTCATCCCGGTAGAAGGTTCCCGTGGGATAATTTCCGACATACACGCGGGCGAAGCCGCGGGCAACAGCTAGTATATTAAGACATAGGATACTTTTCATCCCGGTAGAAGGTTCCCGTGGGATAATTTCCGACATACACGCGGGCGAAGCCGCGGGCAACAGCTAGTATATTAAGACATAGGATACTTTTCATCCCGGTAGAAGGTTCCCGTGGGATAATGTCCGACATACACGCGGGCAACAGCTAGTATATTACGACAAAGGATACTTTTCATCCCGGTAGAAGGTTCCCGTGGGATAATTTCCGACATACACGCGGGCAACAGCTAGTATATTAAGACACAGGATACTTTTCATCCCGGTAGAAGGTTCCCGTGGGATAATTTCCGATATACACGCGGGCAACAGCTAGTATATTAAGACATATGATACTTTTTATCTCGGTAGAAGGTTCCCGTGGGATAATTTCCGACATACACGCGGGCGAAGCCCCGGGCAACAGCTAGTATATTAAGACATAGGATACTTTTCATCCCGGTAGAAGGTTCCCGTGGGATAATTTCCGACATACACGCGGGTGAAGCCGCGGGCAACAGCTAGTATATTAAGACATAGGATACTTTTCATCCCGGTAGAAGGTTCCCGTGGGATAATTTCCGACATACACGCGGGCAACAGCTAGTATATTAAGACATAGGATACTTTTCATCCCGGTAGTAGGTTCCCGTGGGATAACTTCCGACATACACGCGGGCAACAGCTAGTATATTAAGACATAGGATACTTTTCATCCCGGTAGAAGGTTCCCGTGGGATAATTTCCGACATACACGCGGGCAACAGCTAGTATATTAAGACATAGGATACTTTTCATCTCGGTAGAAGGTTCCCGTGGGATAATTTCCGACATACACGCGGGCGAAGCCGCGGGCAACAGCTAGTATATTAAG
This sequence comes from Dicycla oo, assembly GCA_948252095.1. NCBI lineage: Eukaryota > Metazoa > Arthropoda > Insecta > Lepidoptera > Noctuidae > Dicycla > Dicycla oo. Next base: position 22,238,168 of record OX411711.1, read on the forward strand.
ACATAGGATACTTTTCATCCCGGTAGAAGGTTCCCGTGGGATAATTTCCGACAAACACGCGGGCAACAGCTAGTATATTAAGACATAGGATACTTTTCATCCCGGTAGAAGGTTCCCGTGGGATAATGTCCGACATACACGCGGGCAACAGCAAGTATATTACGACATAGGATACTTTTCATCCCGGTAGAAGGTTCCCGTGGGATAATTTCCGACATACACGCGGGCAACAGCTAGTATATTAAGACATAGGATACTTTTCATCCCGGTAGAAGGTTCCCGTGGGATAATTTCCGACATACACGCGGGCGAAGCCGCGGGCAACAGCTAGTATATTAAGACATAGGATACTTTTCATCCCGGTAGAAGGTTCCCGTGGGATAATTTCCGACATACACGCGGGCGAAGCCGCGGGCAACAGCTAGTATATTAAGACATAGGATACTTTTCATCCCGGTAGAAGGTTCCCGTGGGATAATTTCCGACATACACGCGGGCGAAGCCGCGGGCAACAGCTAGTATATTAAGACATAGGATACTTTTCATCCCGGTAGAAGGTTCCCGTGGGATAATGTCCGACATACACGCGGGCAACAGCTAGTATATTACGACATAGGATACTTTTCATCCCGGTAGAAGGTTCCCGTGGGATAATTTCCGACATACACGCGGGCAACAGCTAGTATATTAAGACATAGGATACTTTTCATCCCGGTAGAAGGTTTCCGTGGGATAATTTCCGATATACACGCGGGCAACAGCTAGTATATTAAGACATAGGATACTTTTTATCTCGGTAGAAGGTTCCCGTGGGATAATTTCCGACATACACGCGGGCGAAGCCGCGGGCAACAGCTAGTATATTAAGACATAGGATACTTTTCATCCCGGTAGAAGGTTCCCGTGGGATAATTTCCGACATACACGCGGGTGACGCCGCGGGCAACAGCTAGTATATTAAGACATAGGACACTTTTCATCCCGATAGAAGGTTCCCGTGGGATAATTTCCGACATACACGCGGGCAACAGCTAGTATATTAAGACATAGGATACTTTTCATCCCGGTAGTAGGTTCCCGTGGGATAACTTCCGACATACACGCGGGCAACAGCTAGTATATTAAGACATAGGATACTTTTCATCCCGGTAGAAGGTTCCCGTGGGATAATTTCCGACATACACGCGGGCAACAGCTAGTATATTAAGACATAGGATACTTTTCATCTCGGTAGAAGGTTCCCGTGGGATAATTTCCGACATACACGCGGGCGAAGCCGCGGGCAAAAGACATAGGATACTTTTCATCCCGGTAGAAGGTTCCCGTGGGATAATTTCCGACATACACGCGGGCGAAGCCGCGGGCAACAGCTAGTATATTAAGACATAGGATACTTTTCATCCCGGTAGAAGGTTCCCGTGGGATAATTTCCGACATACACGCGGGCAACAGCTAGTATATTAAGACATAGGATACTTTTCATCCCGGTAGAAGGTTCCCGTGGGATAATGTCCGACATACACGCGGGCAACAGCTAGTATATTACGACATAGGATACTTTTCATCCCGGTAGAAGGTTCCCGTGGGATAATTTCCGACATACACGCGGGCAACAGCTAGTATATTAAGACATAGGATACTTTTCATCCCGGTAGAAGGTTCCCGTGGGATAATTTCCGATATACACGCGGGCAACAGCTAGTATATTAAGACATAGGATACTTTTTATCTCGGTAGAAGGTTCCCGTGGGATAATTTCCGACATACACGCGGGCGAAGCCGCGGGCAACAGCTACTATATTAAGACATAGGATACTTTTCATCCCGGTAGAAGGTTCCCGTGGGATAACTTCCGACATACACGCGGGCAACAGCTAGTATATTAAGACATAGGATACTTTTCATCCCGGTAGAAGGTTCTCGTGGGATTATTTCCGACATACACGCGGGCAACAGCTAGTATATTAAGACATAGGATACTTTTCATCCCGGTAGAAGGTTCCCGTGGGATAATTTCCGACGTACACGCGGGCGAAGCCGCGGGCAACAGCTAGTATATTAAGACATAGGATACTTTTCATCCCGGTAGAAGGTTCCCATGGGATAACTTCCGACATACACGCGGGCAACAGCTAGTATATTAAGACATAGGATACTTTTCATCCCGGTAGAAGGTTCCCGTGGGATAATGTCCGACATACACGCGGGCAACAGCTAGTATATTAAGACATAGGATACTTTTCATCCCGGTAGAAGGTTCCCGTGGGATAATTTCCGACATACACGCGGGCGAAGCCGCGGGCAACAGCTAGTATATTAAGACATAGGATACTTTTCATCCCGGTAGAAGGTTCCCGTGGGATAACTTCCGACATACACGCGGCCAACAGCTAGTAAGTATATTAAGACATAGGATACTTTTCATCCCGGTAGAAGGTTCCCGTGGGATTATTTCCGACATACACGCGGGCAACAGCTAGTATATTAAGACATAGGATACTTTTCATCCCGGTCGAAGGTTCCCGTGGGATAATTTCCGACATACACGCTGGCAACAGCTAGTATATTAAGACATAGGATACTTTTCATCTCGGTAGAAGGTTCCAGTGGGATAATTTCCGACATACACGCGGGCGAAGCCGCGGGCAACAGCTAGTATATTAAGACATAGGATACTTTTCATCCCGGTAGAAGGTTCCCGTGGGATAACTTCCGACATACACGCGGGCGAAGCCGCGGGCAACAGCTAGTATATTAAAACATAGGATACTTTGCATCCCGGTAGAAGGTTCCCGTGGGATAATTTCCGACATACACGCGGGTGAAGCCGCGGGCAACAGCTAGTATATTAAGACATAGGATACTTTTCATCCCGGTAGAAGGTTCCCGTGGGATAATTTCTGACATACACGCGGGTGAAGTCGCGAGCAACAGCTAGTATATTAAGACATAGGATACTTTTCATCCCGGTAGAAGGTTCCCGTGGGATAATTTCCGACATACACGCGGGCAACAGCTAGTATATTAAGACATAGGATACTTTTCATCCCGGTAGAAGGTTCCCGTGGGATAACTTCCGACATACACGCGGGCAACAGCTAGTATATTAAGACATAGGATACTTTTCATCCCGGTAGAAGGTTCCCGTGGGATAATTTCCGACATACACGCGGGTGAAGTCGCGGGCAACAGCTAGTATATTAAGACATAGGATACTTTTCATCCCGGTAGAAGGTTCCCGTGGGATAATGTCCGACATACACGCGGGCAACAGCTAGTATATTACGACATAGGATACTTTTCATCCCGGTAGAAGGTTCCCGTGGGATAATTTCCGACATACACGCGGGCAACAGCTAGTATATTAAGACATAGGATACTTTTCATCCCGGTAGAAGGTTCCCGTGGGATAATTTCCGACATACACGCGGGCGAAGCCGCGGGCAACAGCTAGTATATTAAGACATAGGATACTTTTCATCCCGGTAGAAGGTTCCCGTGGGATAATTTCCGACATACACGCGGGCGAAGCCGCGGGCAACAGCTAGTATATTAAGACATAGGATACTTTTCATCCCGGTAGAAGGTTCCCGTGGGATAATTTCCGACATACACGCGGGCGAAGCCGCGGGCAACAGCTAGTATATTAAGACATAGGATACTTTTCATCCCGGTAGAAGGTTCCCGTGGGATAATGTCCGACATACACGCGGGCAACAGCTAGTATATTACGACATAGGATACTTTTTATCTCGGTAGAAGGTTCCCGTGGGATAATTTCCGACATACACGCGGGCAACAGCTAGTATATTAAGACATAGGATACTTTTCATCCCGGTAGAAGGTTCCCGTGGGATAATTTCCGACATACACGCGGGCAACAGCTAGTATATTAAGACATAGGATACTTTTTATCTCGGTAGAAGGTTCCCGTGGGATAATTTCCGACAAACACGCGGGCGAAGCCGCGGGCAAAAGACATAGGATACTTTTCATCCCGGTAGAAGGTTCCCGTGGGATAATTTCCGACATACACGCGGGCGAAGCCGCGGGCAACAGCTAGTATATTAAGACATAGGATACTTTTCATCCCGGTAGAAGGTTCCCGTGGGATAATGTCCGACATACACGCGGGCAACAGCTAGTATATTACGACATAGGATACTTTTCATCCCGGTAGAAGGTTCCCGTGGGATAATTTCCGACATACACGCGGGCAACAGCTAGTATATTAAGACATAGGATACTTTTCATCCCGGTAGAAGGTTCCCGTGGGATAATTTCCGACATACACGCGGGCGAAGCCGCGGGCAACAGCTAGTATATTAAGACATAGGATACTTTTCATCCCGGTAGAAGGTTCCCGTGGGATAATTTCCGACATACACGCGGGCGAAGCCGCGGGCAACAGCTAGTATATTAAGACATAGGATACTTTTCATCCCGGTAGAAGGTTCCCGTGGGATAATTTCCGACATACACGCGGGCGAAGCCGCGGGCAACAGCTAGTATATTAAGACATAGGATACTTTTCATCCCGGTAGAAGGTTCCCGTGGGATAATGTCCGACATACACGCGGGCAACAGCTAGTATATTACGACAAAGGATACTTTTCATCCCGGTAGAAGGTTCCCGTGGGATAATTTCCGACATACACGCGGGCAACAGCTAGTATATTAAGACACAGGATACTTTTCATCCCGGTAGAAGGTTCCCGTGGGATAATTTCCGATATACACGCGGGCAACAGCTAGTATATTAAGACATATGATACTTTTTATCTCGGTAGAAGGTTCCCGTGGGATAATTTCCGACATACACGCGGGCGAAGCCCCGGGCAACAGCTAGTATATTAAGACATAGGATACTTTTCATCCCGGTAGAAGGTTCCCGTGGGATAATTTCCGACATACACGCGGGTGAAGCCGCGGGCAACAGCTAGTATATTAAGACATAGGATACTTTTCATCCCGGTAGAAGGTTCCCGTGGGATAATTTCCGACATACACGCGGGCAACAGCTAGTATATTAAGACATAGGATACTTTTCATCCCGGTAGTAGGTTCCCGTGGGATAACTTCCGACATACACGCGGGCAACAGCTAGTATATTAAGACATAGGATACTTTTCATCCCGGTAGAAGGTTCCCGTGGGATAATTTCCGACATACACGCGGGCAACAGCTAGTATATTAAGACATAGGATACTTTTCATCTCGGTAGAAGGTTCCCGTGGGATAATTTCCGACATACACGCGGGCGAAGCCGCGGGCAACAGCTAGTATATTAAGACATAGGATACTTTTCATCCCGGTAGAAGGTTCCCGTGGGATAATTTCCGACAAACACGCGGGCAACAGCTAGTATATTAAGACATAGGATACTTTTCATCCCGGTAGAAGGTTCCCGTGGGATAATGTCCGACATACACGCGGGCAACAGCAAGTATATTACGACATAGGATACTTTTCATCCCGGTAGAAGGTTCCCGTGGGATAATTTCCGACATACACGCGGGCAACAGCTAGTATATTAAGACATAGGATACTTTTCATCCCGGTAGAAGGTTCCCGTGGGATAATTTCCGACATACACGCGGGCGAAGCCGCGGGCAACAGCTAGTATATTAAGACATAGGATACTTTTCATCCCGGTAGAAGGTTCCCGTGGGATAATTTCCGACATACACGCGGGCGAAGCCGCGGGCAACAGCTAGTATATTAAGACATAGGATACTTTTCATCCCGGTAGAAGGTTCCCGTGGGATAATTTCCGACATACACGCGGGCGAAGCCGCGGGCAACAGCTAGTATATTAAGACATAGGATACTTTTCATCCCGGTAGAAGGTTCCCGTGGGATAATGTCCGACATACACGCGGGCAACAGCTAGTATATTACGACATAGGATACTTTTCATCCCGGTAGAAGGTTCCCGTGGGATAATTTCCGACATACACGCGGGCAACAGCTAGTATATTAAGACATAGGATACTTTTCATCCCGGTAGAAGGTTTCCGTGGGATAATTTCCGATATACACGCGGGCAACAGCTAGTATATTAAGACATAGGATACTTTTTATCTCGGTAGAAGGTTCCCGTGGGATAATTTCCGACATACACGCGGGCGAAGCCGCGGGCAACAGCTAGTATATTAAGACATAGGATACTTTTCATCCCGGTAGAAGGTTCCCGTGGGATAATTTCCGACATACACGCGGGTGACGCCGCGGGCAACAGCTAGTATATTAAGACATAGGACACTTTTCATCCCGATAGAAGGTTCCCGTGGGATAATTTCCGACATACACGCGGGCAACAGCTAGTATATTAAGACATAGGATACTTTTCATCCCGGTAGTAGGTTCCCGTGGGATAACTTCCGACATACACGCGGGCAACAGCTAGTATATTAAGACATAGGATACTTTTCATCCCGGTAGAAGGTTCCCGTGGGATAATTTCCGACATACACGCGGGCGAAGCCGCGGGCAACAGCTAGTATATTAAGACATAGGATACTTTTCATCCCGGTAGAAGGTTCCCGTGGGATAATTTCCGACATACACGCGGGCGAAGCCGCGGGCAACAGCTAGTATATTAAGACATAGGATACTTTTCATCCCGGTAGAAGGTTCCCGTGGGATAATGTCCGACATACACGCGGGCAACAGCTAGTATATTACGACAAAGGATACTTTTCATCCCGGTAGAAGGTTCCCGTGGGATAATTTCCGACATACACGCGGGCAACAGCTAGTATATTAAGACACAGGATACTTTTCATCCCGGTAGAAGGTTCCCGTGGGATAATTTCCGATATACACGCGGGCAACAGCTAGTATATTAAGACATATGATACTTTTTATCTCGGTAGAAGGTTCCCGTGGGATAATTTCCGACATACACGCGGGCGAAGCCCCGGGCAACAGCTAGTATATTAAGACATAGGATACTTTTCATCCCGGTAGAAGGTTCCCGTGGGATAATTTCCGACATACACGCGGGTGAAGCCGCGGGCAACAGCTAGTATATTAAGACATAGGATACTTTTCATCCCGGTAGAAGGTTCCCGTGGGATAATTTCCGACATACACGCGGGCAACAGCTAGTATATTAAGACATAGGATACTTTTCATCCCGGTAGTAGGTTCCCGTGGGATAACTTCCGACATACACGCGGGCAACAGCTAGTATATTAAGACATAGGATACTTTTCATCCCGGTAGAAGGTTCCCGTGGGATAATTTCCGACATACACGCGGGCAACAGCTAGTATATTAAGACATAGGATACTTTTCATCTCGGTAGAAGGTTCCCGTGGGATAATTTCCGACATACACGCGGGCGAAGCCGCGGGCAACAGCTAGTATATTAAGACATAGGATACTTTTCATCCCGGTAGAAGGTTCCCGTGGGATAATTTCCGACAAACACGCGGGCAACAGCTAGTATATTAAGACATAGGATACTTTTCATCCCGGTAGAAGGTTCCCGTGGGATAATGTCCGACATACACGCGGGCAACAGCAAGTATATTACGACATAGGATACTTTTCATCCCGGTAGAAGGTTCCCGTGGGATAATTTCCGACATACACGCGGGCAACAGCTAGTATATTAAGACATAGGATACTTTTCATCCCGGTAGAAGGTTCCCGTGGGATAATTTCCGACATACACGCGGGCGAAGCCGCGGGCAACAGCTAGTATATTAAGACATAGGATACTTTTCATCCCGGTAGAAGGTTCCCGTGGGATAATTTCCGACATACACGCGGGCGAAGCCGCGGGCAACAGCTAGTATATTAAGACATAGGATACTTTTCATCCCGGTAGAAGGTTCCCGTGGGATAATTTCCGACATACACGCGGGCGAAGCCGCGGGCAACAGCTAGTATATTAAGACATAGGATACTTTTCATCCCGGTAGAAGGTTCCCGTGGGATAATGTCCGACATACACGCGGGCAACAGCTAGTATATTACGACATAGGATACTTTTCATCCCGGTAGAAGGTTCCCGTGGGATAATTTCCGACATACACGCGGGCAACAGCTAGTATATTAAGACATAGGATACTTTTCATCCCGGTAGAAGGTTTCCGTGGGATAATTTCCGATATACACGCGGGCAACAGCTAGTATATTAAGACATAGGATACTTTTTATCTCGGTAGAAGGTTCCCGTGGGATAATTTCCGACATACACGCGGGCGAAGCCGCGGGCAACAGCTAGTATATTAAGACATAGGATACTTTTCATCCCGGTAGAAGGTTCCCGTGGGATAATTTCCGACATACACGCGGGTGACGCCGCGGGCAACAGCTAGTATATTAAGACATAGGACACTTTTCATCCCGATAGAAGGTTCCCGTGGGATAATTTCCGACATACACGCGGGCAACAGCTAGTATATTAAGACATAGGATACTTTTCATCCCGGTAGTAGGTTCCCGTGGGATAACTTCCGACATACACGCGGGCAACAGCTAGTATATTAAGACATAGGATACTTTTCATCCCGGTAGAAGGTTCCCGTGGGATAATTTCCGACATACACGCGGGCGAAGCCGCGGGCAACAGCTAGTATATTAAGACATAGGATACTTTTCATCCCGGTAGAAGGTTCCCGTGGGATAATTTCCGACATACACGCGGGCGAAGCCGCGGGCAACAGCTAGTATATTAAGACATAGGATACTTTTCATCCCGGTAGAAGGTTCCCGTGGGATAATGTCCGACATACACGCGGGCAACAGCTAGTATATTAAGACATAGGATACTTTTCATCCCGGTAGAAGGTTCCCGTGGGATAATTTCCGACATACACGCGGGCAACAGCTAGTATATTAAGACATAGGATACTTTTTATCCCGGTAGAAGGTTCCCGTGGGATAATTTCCGACATACACGCGGGCGAACCCGCGGGCAAAAGACATAGGATACTTTTCATCCCGGTAGAAGGTTCCCGTGGGATAATTTCCGACATACACGCGGGCGAAGCCGCGGGCAACAGCTAGTATATTAAGACATAGGATACTTTTCATCCCGGTAGAAGGTTCCCGTGGGATAATTTCCGACATACACGCGGGCGAAGCCGCGGGCAACAGCTAGTATATTAAGACATAGGATACTTTTCATCCCGGTAGAAGGTTCCCGTGGGATAATTTCCGACATACACGCGGGCGAAGCCGCGGGCAACAGCTAGTATATTAAGACATAGGATACTTTTCATCCCGGTAGAAGGTTCCCGTGGGATAATGTCCGACATACACGCGGGCAACAGCTAGTATATTACGACATAGGATACTTTTCATCCCGGTAGAAGGTTCCCGTGGGATAATTTCCGACATACACGCGGGCAACAGCTAGTATATTAAGACATAGGATACTTTTCATCCCGGTAGAAGGTTTCCGTGGGATAATTTCCGATATACACGCGGGCAACAGCTAGTATATTAAGACATAGGATACTTTTTATCTCGGTAGAAGGTTCCCGTGGGATAATTTCCGACATACACGCGGGCGAAGCCGCGGGCAACAGCTAGTATATTAAGACATAGGATACTTTTCATCCCGGTAGAAGGTTCCCGTGGGATAATTTCCGACATACACGCGGGTGACGCCGCGGGCAACAGCTAGTATATTAAGACATAGGACACTTTTCATCCCGATAGAAGGTTCCCGTGGGATAATTTCCGACATACACGCGGGCAACAGCTAGTATATTAAGACATAGGATACTTTTCATCCCGGTAGTAGGTTCCCGTGGGATAACTTCCGACATACACGCGGGCAACAGCTAGTATATTAAGACATAGGATACTTTTCATCCCGGTAGAAGGTTCCCGTGGGATAATTTCCGACATACACGCGGGCAACAGCTAGTATATTAAGACATAGGATACTTTTCATCTCGGTAGAAGGTTCCCGTGGGATAATTTCCGACATACACGCGGGCGAAGCCGCGGGCAAAAGACATAGGATACTTTTCATCCCGGTAGAAGGTTCCCGTGGGATAATTTCCGACATACACGCGGGCGAAGCCGCGGGCAACAGCTAGTATATTAAGACATAGGATACTTTTCATCCCGGTAGAAGGTTCCCGTGGGATAATTTCCGACATACACGCGGGCAACAGCTAGTATATTAAGACATAGGATACTTTTCATCCCGGTAGAAGGTTCCCGTGGGATAATGTCCGACATACACGCGGGCAACAGCTAGTATATTACGACATAGGATACTTTTCATCCCGGTAGAAGGTTCCCGTGGGATAATTTCCGACATACACGCGGGCAACAGCTAGTATATTAAGACATAGGATACTTTTCATCCCGGTAGAAGGTTCCCGTGGGATAATTTCCGATATACACGCGGGCAACAGCTAGTATATTAAGACATAGGATACTTTTTATCTCGGTAGAAGGTTCCCGTGGGATAATTTCCGACATACACGCGGGCGAAGCCGCGGGCAACAGCTACTATATTAAGACATAGGATACTTTTCATCCCGGTAGAAGGTTCCCGTGGGATAACTTCCGACATACACGCGGGCAACAGCTAGTATATTAAGACATAGGATACTTTTCATCCCGGTAGAAGGTTCTCGTGGGATTATTTCCGACATACACGCGGGCAACAGCTAGTATATTAAGACATAGGATACTTTTCATCCCGGTAGAAGGTTCCCGTGGGATAATTTCCGACGTACACGCGGGCGAAGCCGCGGGCAACAGCTAGTATATTAAGACATAGGATACTTTTCATCCCGGTAGAAGGTTCCCGTGGGATAACTTCCGACATACACGCGGGCAACAGCTAGTATATTAAGACATAGGATACTTTTCATCCCGGTAGAAGGTTCCCGTGGGATAATGTCCGACATACACGCGGGCAACAGCTAGTATATTAAGACATAGGATACTTTTCATCCCGGTAGAAGGTTCCCGTGGGATAATTTCCGACATACACGCGGGCGAAGCCGCGGGCAACAGCTAGTATATTAAGACATAGGATACTTTTCATCCCGGTAGAAGGTTCCCGTGGGATAACTTCCGACATACACGCGGCCAACAGCTAGTAAGTATATTAAGACATAGGATACTTTTCATCCCGGTAGAAGGTTCCCGTGGGATTATTTCCGACATACACGCGGGCAACAGCTAGTATATTAAGACATAGGATACTTTTCATCCCGGTCGAAGGTTCCCGTGGGATAATTTCCGACATACACGCTGGCAACAGCTAGTATATTAAGACATAGGATACTTTTCATCTCGGTAGAAGGTTCCAGTGGGATAATTTCCGACATACACGCGGGCGAAGCCGCGGGCAACAGCTAGTATATTAAGACATAGGATACTTTTCATCCCGGTAGAAGGTTCCCGTGGGATAACTTCCGACATACACGCGGGCGAAGCCGCGGGCAACAGCTAGTATATTAAAACATAGGATACTTTGCATCCCGGTAGAAGGTTCCCGTGGGATAATTTCCGACATACACGCGGGTGAAGCCGCGGGCAACAGCTAGTATATTAAGACATAGGATACTTTTCATCCCGGTAGAAGGTTCCCGTGGGATAATTTCTGACATACACGCGGGTGAAGTCGCGAGCAACAGCTAGTATATTAAGACATAGGATACTTTTCATCCCGGTAGAAGGTTCCCGTGGGATAATTTCCGACATACACGCGGGCAACAGCTAGTATATTAAGACATAGGATACTTTTCATCCCGGTAGAAGGTTCCCGTGGGATAACTTCCGACATACACGCGGGCAACAGCTAGTATATTAAGACATAGGATACTTTTCATCCCGGTAGAAGGTTCCCGTGGGATAATTTCCGACATACACGCGGGTGAAGTCGCGGGCAACAGCTAGTATATTAAGACATAGGATACTTTTCATCCCGGTAGAAGGTTCCCGTGGGATAATTTCCGACATACACGCGGGCAACAGCTAGTATATTAAGACATAGGATACTTTTCATCCCGGTAGAAGGTTCCCGTGGGATAACTTCCGACATACACGCGGGCAACAGCTAGTATATTAAGACATAGGATACTTTTCATCCCGGTAGAATGTTCCCGTGGGATAATTTCCGACATACACGCGGGCGAAGCCGCGGGCAACAGCTAGTATATTAAGACATAGGATACTTTTCATCCCGGTAGAAGGTTCCCGTGGGATAATGTCCGACATACACGCGGGCAACAGCTAGTATATTAAGACATAGGATACTTTTCATCCCGGTAGAAGGTTCCCGTGGGATAATTTCCGACATACACGCGGGCAACAGCTAGTATATTAAGACATAGGATACTTTTCATCCCGGTAGAAGGTTCCCGTGGGATAATTTCCGACATACACGCGGGCAACAGCTAGTATATTAAGACATAGGATACTTTTCATCTCGGTAGAAGGTTCCCGTGGGATAATTTCCGACAAACACGCGGGCGAAGCCGCGGGCAAAAGACATAGGATACTTTTCATCCCGGTAGAAGGTTCCCGTGGGATAATTTCCGACATACACGCGGGCGAAGCCGCGGGCAACAGCTAGTATATTAAGACATAGGATACTTTTCATCCCGGTAGAAGGTTCCCGTGGGATAATTTCCGACATACACGCGGGCGAAGCCGCGGGCAACAGCTAGTATATTAAGACATAGGATACTTTTCATCCCGGTAGAAGGTTCCCGTGGGATAATGTCCGACATACACGCGGGCAACAGCTAGTATATTACGACATAGGATACTTTTCATCCCGGTAGAAGGTTCCCGTGGGATAATTTCCGACATACACGCGGGCAACAGCTAGTATATTAAGACATAGGATACTTTTCATCCCGGTAGAAGGTTCCCGTGGGATAATTTCCGACATACACGCGGGCGAAGCCGCGGGCAACAGCTAGTATATTAAGACATAGGATACTTTTCATCCCGGTAGAAGGTTCCCGTGGGATAATTTCCGACATACACGCGGGCGAAGCCGCGGGCAACAGCTAGTATATTAAGACATAGGATACTTTTCATCCCGGTAGAAGGTTCCCGTGGGATAATTTCCGACATACACGCGGGCGAAGCCGCGGGCAACAGCTAGTATATTAAGACATAGGATACTTTTCATCCCGGTAGAAGGTTCCCGTGGGATAATGTCCGACATACACGCGGGCAACAGCTAGTATATTACGACAAAGGATACTTTTCATCCCGGTAGAAGGTTCCCGTGGGATAATTTCCGACATACACGCGGGCAACAGCTAGTATATTAAGACATAGGATACTTTTCATCCCGGTAGAAGGTTCCCGTGGGATAATTTCCGATATACACGCGGGCAACAGCTAGTATATTAAGACATAGGATACTTTTTATCTCGGTAGAAGGTTCCCGTGGGATAATTTCCGACATACACGCGGGCGAAGCCCCGGGCAACAGCTAGTATATTAAGACATAGGATACTTTTCATCCCGGTAGAAGGTTCCAGTGGGATAATTTCCGACATACACGCGGGCGAAGCCGCGGGCAACAGCTAGTATATTAAGACATAGGATACTTTTCATCCCGGTAGAAGGTTCCCGTGGGATAACTTCCGACATACACGCGGGCAACAGCTAGTATATTAAGACATAGGATACTTTTCATCCCGGTAGAAGGTTCCCGTGGGATAATTTCCGACATACACGCGGGCAACAGCTAGTATATTAAGACATAGGATACTTTTCATCTCGGTAGAAGGTTCCCGTGGGATAATTTCCGACATACACGCGGGCGAAGCCGCGGGCAACAGCTAGTATATTAAGACATAGGATACTTTTCATCCCGGTAGAAGGTTCCCGTGGGATAATTTCCGACAAACACGCGGGCAACAGCTAGTATATTAAGACATAGGATACTTTTCATCCCGGTAGAAGGTTCCCGTGGGATAACTTCCGACATACACGCGGGCAACAGCTAGTATATTAAGACATAGGATACTTTTCATCCCGGTAGAAGGTTCCCGTGGGATAATTTCCGACATACACGCGGGTGAAGTCGCGGGCAACAGCTAGTATATTAAGACATAGGATACTTTTCATCCCGGTAGAAGGTTCCCGTGGGATAATTTCCGACATACACGCGGGCAACAGCTAGTATATTAAGACATAGGATACTTTTCATCCCGGTAGAAGGTTCCCGTGGGATAACTTCCGACATACACGCGGGCAACAGCTAGTATATTAAGACATAGGATACTTTTCATCCCGGTAGAATGTTCCCGTGGGATAATTTCCGACATACACGCGGGCGAAGCCGCGGGCAACAGCTAGTATATTAAGACATAGGATACTTTTCATCCCGGTAGAAGGTTCCCGTGGGATAATGTCCGACATACACGCGGGCAACAGCTAGTATATTAAGACATAGGATACTTTTCATCCCGGTAGAAGGTTCCCGTGGGATAATTTCCGACATACACGCGGGCAACAGCTAGTATATTAAGACATAGGATACTTTTCATCCCGGTAGAAGGTTCCCGTGGGATAATTTCCGACATACACGCGGGCAACAGCTAGTATATTAAGACATAGGATACTTTTCATCTCGGTAGAAGGTTCCCGTGGGATAATTTCCGACAAACACGCGGGCGAAGCCGCGGGCAAAAGACATAGGATACTTTTCATCCCGGTAGAAGGTTCCCGTGGGATAATTTCCGACATACACGCGGGCGAAGCCGCGGGCAACAGCTAGTATATTAAGACATAGGATACTTTTCATCCCGGTAGAAGGTTCCCGTGGGATAATTTCCGACATACACGCGGGCGAAGCCGCGGGCAACAGCTAGTATATTAAGACATAGGATACTTTTCATCCCGGTAGAAGGTTCCCGTGGGATAATGTCCGACATACACGCGGGCAACAGCTAGTATATTACGACATAGGATACTTTTCATCCCGGTAGAAGGTTCCCGTGGGATAATTTCCGACATACACGCGGGCAACAGCTAGTATATTAAGACATAGGATACTTTTCATCCCGGTAGAAGGTTCCCGTGGGATAATTTCCGACATACACGCGGGCGAAGCCGCGGGCAACAGCTAGTATATTAAGACATAGGATACTTTTCATCCCGGTAGAAGGTTCCCGTGGGATAATTTCCGACATACACGCGGGCGAAGCCGCGGGCAACAGCTAGTATATTAAGACATAGGATACTTTTCATCCCGGTAGAAGGTTCCCGTGGGATAATTTCCGACATACACGCGGGCGAAGCCGCGGGCAACAGCTAGTATATTAAGACATAGGATACTTTTCATCCCGGTAGAAGGTTCCCGTGGGATAATGTCCGACATACACGCGGGCAACAGCTAGTATATTACGACAAAGGATACTTTTCATCCCGGTAGAAGGTTCCCGTGGGATAATTTCCGACATACACGCGGGCAACAGCTAGTATATTAAGACATAGGATACTTTTCATCCCGGTAGAAGGTTCCCGTGGGATAATTTCCGATATACACGCGGGCAACAGCTAGTATATTAAGACATAGGATACTTTTTATCTCGGTAGAAGGTTCCCGTGGGATAATTTCCGACATACACGCGGGCGAAGCCCCGGGCAACAGCTAGTATATTAAGACATAGGATACTTTTCATCCCGGTAGAAGGTTCCCGTGGGATAATTTCCGACATACACGCGGGTGAAGCCGCGGGCAACAGCTAGTATATTAAGACATAGGATACTTTTCATCCCGGTAGAAGGTTCCCGTGGGATAATTTCCGACATACACGCGGGCAACAGCTAGTATATTAAGACATAGGATACTTTTCATCCCGGTAGAAGGTTCCCGTGGGATAATTTCCGACATACACGCGGGCAACAGCTAGTATATTAAGACATAGGATACTTTTCATCTCGGTAGAAGGTTCCCGTGGGATAATTTCCGACATACACGCGGGCGAAGCCGCGGGCAACAGCTAGTATATTAAGACATAGGATACTTTTCATCCCGGTAGAAGGTTCCCGTGGGATAATTTCCGACAAACACGCGGGCAACAGCTAGTATATTAAGACATAGGATACTTTTCATCCCGGTAGAAGGTTCCCGTGGGATAATGTCCGACATACACGCGGGCAACAGCAAGTATATTACGACATAGGATACTTTTCATCCCGGTAGAAGGTTCCCGTGGGATAATTTCCGACATACACGCGGGCAACAGCTAGTATATTAAGACATAGGATACTTTTCATCCCGGTAGAAGGTTCCCGTGGGATAATTTTCGATATACACGCGGGCAACAGCTAGTATATTAAGACATAGGATACTTTTTATCTCGGTAGAAGGTTCCCGTGGGATAATTTCCGACATACACGCGGGCGAAGCCGCGGGCAACAGCTAGTATATTAAGACATAGGATACTTTTCATCCCGGTAGAAGGTTCCCGTGGGATAATTTCCGTCATACACGCGGGTGAAGCCGCGGGCAACAGCTAGTATATTAAGACATAGGATACTTTTCATCCCGGTAGAAGGTTCCCGTGGGATAATTTCCGACATACACGCGGGCAACCGCTAGTATATTAAGACATAGGATACTTTTCATCCCGGTAGAAGGTTCCCGTGGGATAACTTCCGACATACACGCGGGCAACAGCTAGTATATTAAGACATAGGATACTTTTCATCCCGGTAGAAGGTTCCCGTGGGATAACTTCCGACATACACGCGGGCAACAGCTAGTATATTAAGACATAGGATACTTTTCATCCCGGTAGAAGGTTCCCGTGGGATAATTTCCGACATACACGCGGGCAACAGCCAGTATATTAAGACATAGGATACTTTTCATCCCGGTAGAAGGTTCCCGTGGGATAATTTCCTACATACACGCGGGCAACAGCCAGTATATTAAGACATAGGATACTTTTCATCCCGGTAGAAGGTTCCCGTGGGATAATTTCCGACGTACACGCGGGCGAAGCCGCGGGCAACAGCTAGTATATTAAGACATAGGATACTTTTCATCCCGGTAGAAGGTTCCCGTGGGATAACTTCCGACATACACGCGGGCAACAGCTAGTATATTAAGACATAGGATACTTTTCATCCCGGTAGAAGGTTCCCGTGGGATAATGTCCGACATACACGCGGGCAACAGCTAGTATATTAAGACATAGGATACTTTTCATCCCGGTAGAAGGTTCCCGTGGGATAATTTCCGACATACACGCGGGCGAAGCCGCGGGCAACAGCTACTATATTAAGACATAGGATACTTTTCATCCCGGTAGAAGGTTCCCGTGGGATAACTTCCGACATACACGCGGGCAACAGCTAGTATATTAAGACATAGGATACTTTTCATCCCGGTAGAAGGTTCTCGTGGGATTATTTCCGACATACACGCGGGCAACAGCTAGTATATTAAGACATAGGATACTTTTCATCCCGGTAGAAGGTTCCCGTGGGATAATTTCCGACATACACGCGGGCAACAGCTAGTATATTAAGACATAGGATACTTTTCATCCCGGTAGAAGGTTCCCGTGGGATAACTTCCGACATACACGCGGGCAACAGCTAGTATATTAAGACATAGGATACTTTTCATCCCGGTAGAAGGTTCCCGTGGGATAACTTCCGACATACACGCGGGCAACAGCCAGTATATTAAGACATAGGATACTTTTTATCCCGGTAGAAGGTTCCCGTGGGATAATTTCCGACGTACACGCGGGCGAAGCCGCGGGCAACAGCTAGTATATTAAGACATAGGATACTTTTCATCCCGGTAGAAGGTTCCCGTGGGATAACTTCCGACATACACGCGGGCAACAGCTAGTATATTAAGACATAGGATACTTTTCATCCCGGTAGAAGGTTCCCGTGGGATAATGTCCGACATACACGCGGGCAACAGCTAGTATATTAAGACATAGGATACTTTTCATCCCGGTAGAAGGTTCCCGTGGGATAATTTCCGACATACACGCGGGCGAAGCCGCGGGCAACAGCTAGTATATTAAGACATAGGATACTTTTCATCCCGGTAGAAGGTTCCCGTGGGATAACTTCCGACATACACGCGGCCAACAGCTAGTAAGTATATTAAGACATAGGATACTTTTCATCCCGGTAGAAGGTTCCCGTGGGATTATTTCCGACATACACGCGGGCAACAGCTAGTATATTAAGACATAGGATACTTTTCATCCCGGTCGAAGGTTCCCGTGGGATAATTTCCGACATACACGCTGGCAACAGCTAGTATATTAAGACATAGGATACTTTTCATCTCGGTAGAAGGTTCCAGTGGGATAATTTCCGACATACACGCGGGCGAAGCCGCGGGCAACAGCTAGTATATTAAGACATAGGATACTTTTCATCCCGGTAGAAGGTTCCCGTGGGATAACTTCCGACATACACGCGGGCGAAGCCGCGGGCAACAGCTAGTATATTAAAACATAGGATACTTTGCATCCCGGTAGAAGGTTCCCGTGGGATAATTTCCGACATACACGCGTGTGAAGCCGCGGGCAACAGCTAGTATATTAAGACATAGGATACTTTTCATCCCGGTAGAAGGTTCCCGTGGGATAATTTCTGACATACACGCGGGTGAAGTCGCGAGCAACAGCTAGTATATTAAGACATAGGATACTTTTCATCCCGGTAGAAGGTTCCCGTGGGATAATTTCCGACATACACGCGGGCAACAGCTAGTATATTAAGACATAGGATACTTTTTATCCCGGTAGAAGGTTCCCGTGGGATAACTTCCGACAATCACGCGGGCAACAGCTAGTATATTAAGACATAGGATACTTTTCATCCCGGTAGAAGGTTCCCGTGGGATAATTTCCGACATACACGCGGGTGAAGTCGCGGGCAACAGCTAGTATATTAAGACATAGGATACTTTTCATCCCGGTAGAAGGTTCCCGTGGGATAATTTCCGACAT
The DNA here is from genome assembly GCA_948252095.1 of Dicycla oo. NCBI lineage: Eukaryota > Metazoa > Arthropoda > Insecta > Lepidoptera > Noctuidae > Dicycla > Dicycla oo. The sequence goes on from OX411711.1 coordinate 22,257,124, forward strand.
ACACGCGGGCAACAGCTAGTATATTAAGACATAGGATACTTTTCATCCCGGTAGAAGGTTCCCGTGGGATAACTTCCGACATACACGCGGGCAACAGCTAGTATATTAAGACATAGGATACTTTTCATCCCGGTAGAATGTTCCCGTGGGATAATTTCCGACATACACGCGGGCGAAGCCGCGGGCAACAGCTAGTATATTAAGACATAGGATACTTTTCATCCCGGTAGAAGGTTCCCGTGGGATAATGTCCGACATACACGCAGGCAACAGCTAGTATATTAAGACATAGGATACTTTTCATCCCGGTAGAAGGTTCCCGTGGGATAATTTCCGACATACACGCGGGCAACAGCTAGTATATTAAGACATAGGATACTTTTCATCCCGGTAGAAGGTTCCCGTGGGATAATTTCCGACATACACGCGGGCAACAGCTAGTATATTAAGACATAGGATACTTTTTATCTCGGTAGAAGGTTCCCGTGGGATAATTTCCGACAAACACGCGGGCGAAGCCGCGGGCAAAAGACATAGGATACTTTTCATCCCGGTAGAAGGTTCCCGTGGGATAATTTCCGACATACACGCGGGCGAAGCCGCGGGCAACAGCTAGTATATTAAGACATAGGATACTTTTCATCCCGGTAGAAGGTTCCCGTGGGATAATGTCCGACATACACGCGGGCAACAGCTAGTATATTACGACATAGGATACTTTTCATCCCGGTAGAAGGTTCCCGTGGGATAATTTCCGACATACACGCGGGCAACAGCTAGTATATTAAGACATAGGATACTTTTCATCCCGGTAGAAGGTTCCCGTGGGATAATTTCCGACATACACGCGGGCGAAGCCGCGGGCAACAGCTAGTATATTAAGACATAGGATACTTTTCATCCCGGTAGAAGGTTCCCGTGGGATAATTTCCGACATACACGCGGGCGAAGCCGCGGGCAACAGCTAGTATATTAAGACATAGGATACTTTTCATCCCGGTAGAAGGTTCCCGTGGGATAATTTCCGACATACACGCGGGCGAAGCCGCGGGCAACAGCTAGTATATTAAGACATAGGATACTTTTCATCTCGGTAGAAGGTTCCCGTGGGATAATGTCCGACATACACGCGGGCAACAGCTAGTATATTACGACATAGGATACTTTTTATCTCGGTAGAAGGTTCCCGTGGGATAATTTCCGACATACACGCGGGCAACAGCTAGTATATTAAGACATAGGATACTTTTCATCCCGGTAGAAGGTTCCCGTGGGATAATTTCCGACATACACGCGGGCAACAGCTAGTATATTAAGACATAGGATACTTTTTATCTCGGTAGAAGGTTCCCGTGGGATAATTTCCGACAAACACGCGGGCGAAGCCGCGGGCAAAAGACATAGGATACTTTTCATCCCGGTAGAAGGTTCCCGTGGGATAATTTCCGACATACACGCGGGCGAAGCCGCGGGCAACAGCTAGTATATTAAGACATAGGATACTTTTCATCCCGGTAGAAGGTTCCCGTGGGATAATGTCCGACATACACGCGGGCAACAGCTAGTATATTACGACATAGGATACTTTTCATCCCGGTAGAAGGTTCCCGTGGGATAATTTCCGACATACACGCGGGCAACAGCTAGTATATTAAGACATAGGATACTTTTCATCCCGGTAGAAGGTTCCCGTGGGATAATTTCCGACATACACGCGGGCGAAGCCGCGGGCAACAGCTAGTATATTAAGACATAGGATACTTTTCATCCCGGTAGAAGGTTCCCGTGGGATAATTTCCGACATACACGCGGGCGAAGCCGCGGGCAACAGCTAGTATATTAAGACATAGGATACTTTTCATCCCGGTAGAAGGTTCCCGTGGGATAATTTCCGACATACACGCGGGCGAAGCCGCGGGCAACAGCTAGTATATTAAGACATAGGATACTTTTCATCCCGGTAGAAGGTTCCCGTGGGATAATGTCCGACATACACGCGGGCAACAGCTAGTATATTACGACAAAGGATACTTTTCATCCCGGTAGAAGGTTCCCGTGGGATAATTTCCGACATACACGCGGGCAACAGCTAGTATATTAAGACACAGGATACTTTTCATCCCGGTAGAAGGTTCCCGTGGGATAATTTCCGATATACACGCGGGCAACAGCTAGTATATTAAGACATATGATACTTTTTATCTCGGTAGAAGGTTCCCGTGGGATAATTTCCGACATACACGCGGGCGAAGCCCCGGGCAACAGCTAGTATATTAAGACATAGGATACTTTTCATCCCGGTAGAAGGTTCCCGTGGGATAATTTCCGACATACACGCGGGTGAAGCCGCGGGCAACAGCTAGTATATTAAGACATAGGATACTTTTCATCCCGGTAGAAGGTTCCCGTGGGATAATTTCCGACATACACGCGGGCAACAGCTAGTATATTAAGACATAGGATACTTTTCATCCCGGTAGTAGGTTCCCGTGGGATAACTTCCGACATACACGCGGGCAACAGCTAGTATATTAAGACATAGGATACTTTTCATCCCGGTAGAAGGTTCCCGTGGGATAATTTCCGACATACACGCGGGCAACAGCTAGTATATTAAGACATAGGATACTTTTCATCTCGGTAGAAGGTTCCCGTGGGATAATTTCCGACATACACGCGGGCGAAGCCGCGGGCAACAGCTAGTATATTAAGACATAGGATACTTTTCATCCCGGTAGAAGGTTCCCGTGGGATAATTTCCGACAAACACGCGGGCAACAGCTAGTATATTAAGACATAGGATACTTTTCATCCCGGTAGAAGGTTCCCGTGGGATAATGTCCGACATACACGCGGGCAACAGCAAGTATATTACGACATAGGATACTTTTCATCCCGGTAGAAGGTTCCCGTGGGATAATTTCCGACATACACGCGGGCAACAGCTAGTATATTAAGACATAGGATACTTTTCATCCCGGTAGAAGGTTCCCGTGGGATAATTTCCGACATACACGCGGGCGAAGCCGCGGGCAACAGCTAGTATATTAAGACATAGGATACTTTTCATCCCGGTAGAAGGTTCCCGTGGGATAATTTCCGACATACACGCGGGCGAAGCCGCGGGCAACAGCTAGTATATTAAGACATAGGATACTTTTCATCCCGGTAGAAGGTTCCCGTGGGATAATTTCCGACATACACGCGGGCGAAGCCGCGGGCAACAGCTAGTATATTAAGACATAGGATACTTTTCATCCCGGTAGAAGGTTCCCGTGGGATAATGTCCGACATACACGCGGGCAACAGCTAGTATATTACGACATAGGATACTTTTCATCCCGGTAGAAGGTTCCCGTGGGATAATTTCCGACATACACGCGGGCAACAGCTAGTATATTAAGACATAGGATACTTTTCATCCCGGTAGAAGGTTTCCGTGGGATAATTTCCGATATACACGCGGGCAACAGCTAGTATATTAAGACATAGGATACTTTTTATCTCGGTAGAAGGTTCCCGTGGGATAATTTCCGACATACACGCGGGCGAAGCCGCGGGCAACAGCTAGTATATTAAGACATAGGATACTTTTCATCCCGGTAGAAGGTTCCCGTGGGATAATTTCCGACATACACGCGGGTGACGCCGCGGGCAACAGCTAGTATATTAAGACATAGGACACTTTTCATCCCGATAGAAGGTTCCCGTGGGATAATTTCCGACATACACGCGGGCAACAGCTAGTATATTAAGACATAGGATACTTTTCATCCCGGTAGTAGGTTCCCGTGGGATAACTTCCGACATACACGCGGGCAACAGCTAGTATATTAAGACATAGGATACTTTTCATCCCGGTAGAAGGTTCCCGTGGGATAATTTCCGACATACACGCGGGCAACAGCTAGTATATTAAGACATAGGATACTTTTCATCTCGGTAGAAGGTTCCCGTGGGATAATTTCCGACATACACGCGGGCGAAGCCGCGGGCAAAAGACATAGGATACTTTTCATCCCGGTAGAAGGTTCCCGTGGGATAATTTCCGACATACACGCGGGCGAAGCCGCGGGCAACAGCTAGTATATTAAGACATAGGATACTTTTCATCCCGGTAGAAGGTTCCCGTGGGATAATTTCCGACATACACGCGGGCAACAGCTAGTATATTAAGACATAGGATACTTTTCATCCCGGTAGAAGGTTCCCGTGGGATAATGTCCGACATACACGCGGGCAACAGCTAGTATATTACGACATAGGATACTTTTCATCCCGGTAGAAGGTTCCCGTGGGATAATTTCCGACATACACGCGGGCAACAGCTAGTATATTAAGACATAGGATACTTTTCATCCCGGTAGAAGGTTCCCGTGGGATAATTTCCGATATACACGCGGGCAACAGCTAGTATATTAAGACATAGGATACTTTTTATCTCGGTAGAAGGTTCCCGTGGGATAATTTCCGACATACACGCGGGCGAAGCCGCGGGCAACAGCTACTATATTAAGACATAGGATACTTTTCATCCCGGTAGAAGGTTCCCGTGGGATAACTTCCGACATACACGCGGGCAACAGCTAGTATATTAAGACATAGGATACTTTTCATCCCGGTAGAAGGTTCTCGTGGGATTATTTCCGACATACACGCGGGCAACAGCTAGTATATTAAGACATAGGATACTTTTCATCCCGGTAGAAGGTTCCCGTGGGATAATTTCCGACGTACACGCGGGCGAAGCCGCGGGCAACAGCTAGTATATTAAGACATAGGATACTTTTCATCCCGGTAGAAGGTTCCCATGGGATAACTTCCGACATACACGCGGGCAACAGCTAGTATATTAAGACATAGGATACTTTTCATCCCGGTAGAAGGTTCCCGTGGGATAATGTCCGACATACACGCGGGCAACAGCTAGTATATTAAGACATAGGATACTTTTCATCCCGGTAGAAGGTTCCCGTGGGATAATTTCCGACATACACGCGGGCGAAGCCGCGGGCAACAGCTAGTATATTAAGACATAGGATACTTTTCATCCCGGTAGAAGGTTCCCGTGGGATAACTTCCGACATACACGCGGCCAACAGCTAGTAAGTATATTAAGACATAGGATACTTTTCATCCCGGTAGAAGGTTCCCGTGGGATTATTTCCGACATACACGCGGGCAACAGCTAGTATATTAAGACATAGGATACTTTTCATCCCGGTCGAAGGTTCCCGTGGGATAATTTCCGACATACACGCTGGCAACAGCTAGTATATTAAGACATAGGATACTTTTCATCTCGGTAGAAGGTTCCAGTGGGATAATTTCCGACATACACGCGGGCGAAGCCGCGGGCAACAGCTAGTATATTAAGACATAGGATACTTTTCATCCCGGTAGAAGGTTCCCGTGGGATAACTTCCGACATACACGCGGGCGAAGCCGCGGGCAACAGCTAGTATATTAAAACATAGGATACTTTGCATCCCGGTAGAAGGTTCCCGTGGGATAATTTCCGACATACACGCGGGTGAAGCCGCGGGCAACAGCTAGTATATTAAGACATAGGATACTTTTCATCCCGGTAGAAGGTTCCCGTGGGATAATTTCTGACATACACGCGGGTGAAGTCGCGAGCAACAGCTAGTATATTAAGACATAGGATACTTTTCATCCCGGTAGAAGGTTCCCGTGGGATAATTTCCGACATACACGCGGGCAACAGCTAGTATATTAAGACATAGGATACTTTTCATCCCGGTAGAAGGTTCCCGTGGGATAACTTCCGACATACACGCGGGCAACAGCTAGTATATTAAGACATAGGATACTTTTCATCCCGGTAGAAGGTTCCCGTGGGATAATTTCCGACATACACGCGGGTGAAGTCGCGGGCAACAGCTAGTATATTAAGACATAGGATACTTTTCATCCCGGTAGAAGGTTCCCGTGGGATAATGTCCGACATACACGCGGGCAACAGCTAGTATATTACGACATAGGATACTTTTCATCCCGGTAGAAGGTTCCCGTGGGATAATTTCCGACATACACGCGGGCAACAGCTAGTATATTAAGACATAGGATACTTTTCATCCCGGTAGAAGGTTCCCGTGGGATAATTTCCGACATACACGCGGGCGAAGCCGCGGGCAACAGCTAGTATATTAAGACATAGGATACTTTTCATCCCGGTAGAAGGTTCCCGTGGGATAATTTCCGACATACACGCGGGCGAAGCCGCGGGCAACAGCTAGTATATTAAGACATAGGATACTTTTCATCCCGGTAGAAGGTTCCCGTGGGATAATTTCCGACATACACGCGGGCGAAGCCGCGGGCAACAGCTAGTATATTAAGACATAGGATACTTTTCATCCCGGTAGAAGGTTCCCGTGGGATAATGTCCGACATACACGCGGGCAACAGCTAGTATATTACGACATAGGATACTTTTTATCTCGGTAGAAGGTTCCCGTGGGATAATTTCCGACATACACGCGGGCAACAGCTAGTATATTAAGACATAGGATACTTTTCATCCCGGTAGAAGGTTCCCGTGGGATAATTTCCGACATACACGCGGGCAACAGCTAGTATATTAAGACATAGGATACTTTTTATCTCGGTAGAAGGTTCCCGTGGGATAATTTCCGACAAACACGCGGGCGAAGCCGCGGGCAAAAGACATAGGATACTTTTCATCCCGGTAGAAGGTTCCCGTGGGATAATTTCCGACATACACGCGGGCGAAGCCGCGGGCAACAGCTAGTATATTAAGACATAGGATACTTTTCATCCCGGTAGAAGGTTCCCGTGGGATAATGTCCGACATACACGCGGGCAACAGCTAGTATATTACGACATAGGATACTTTTCATCCCGGTAGAAGGTTCCCGTGGGATAATTTCCGACATACACGCGGGCAACAGCTAGTATATTAAGACATAGGATACTTTTCATCCCGGTAGAAGGTTCCCGTGGGATAATTTCCGACATACACGCGGGCGAAGCCGCGGGCAACAGCTAGTATATTAAGACATAGGATACTTTTCATCCCGGTAGAAGGTTCCCGTGGGATAATTTCCGACATACACGCGGGCGAAGCCGCGGGCAACAGCTAGTATATTAAGACATAGGATACTTTTCATCCCGGTAGAAGGTTCCCGTGGGATAATTTCCGACATACACGCGGGCGAAGCCGCGGGCAACAGCTAGTATATTAAGACATAGGATACTTTTCATCCCGGTAGAAGGTTCCCGTGGGATAATGTCCGACATACACGCGGGCAACAGCTAGTATATTACGACAAAGGATACTTTTCATCCCGGTAGAAGGTTCCCGTGGGATAATTTCCGACATACACGCGGGCAACAGCTAGTATATTAAGACACAGGATACTTTTCATCCCGGTAGAAGGTTCCCGTGGGATAATTTCCGATATACACGCGGGCAACAGCTAGTATATTAAGACATATGATACTTTTTATCTCGGTAGAAGGTTCCCGTGGGATAATTTCCGACATACACGCGGGCGAAGCCCCGGGCAACAGCTAGTATATTAAGACATAGGATACTTTTCATCCCGGTAGAAGGTTCCCGTGGGATAATTTCCGACATACACGCGGGTGAAGCCGCGGGCAACAGCTAGTATATTAAGACATAGGATACTTTTCATCCCGGTAGAAGGTTCCCGTGGGATAATTTCCGACATACACGCGGGCAACAGCTAGTATATTAAGACATAGGATACTTTTCATCCCGGTAGTAGGTTCCCGTGGGATAACTTCCGACATACACGCGGGCAACAGCTAGTATATTAAGACATAGGATACTTTTCATCCCGGTAGAAGGTTCCCGTGGGATAATTTCCGACATACACGCGGGCAACAGCTAGTATATTAAGACATAGGATACTTTTCATCTCGGTAGAAGGTTCCCGTGGGATAATTTCCGACATACACGCGGGCGAAGCCGCGGGCAACAGCTAGTATATTAAGACATAGGATACTTTTCATCCCGGTAGAAGGTTCCCGTGGGATAATTTCCGACAAACACGCGGGCAACAGCTAGTATATTAAGACATAGGATACTTTTCATCCCGGTAGAAGGTTCCCGTGGGATAATGTCCGACATACACGCGGGCAACAGCAAGTATATTACGACATAGGATACTTTTCATCCCGGTAGAAGGTTCCCGTGGGATAATTTCCGACATACACGCGGGCAACAGCTAGTATATTAAGACATAGGATACTTTTCATCCCGGTAGAAGGTTCCCGTGGGATAATTTCCGACATACACGCGGGCGAAGCCGCGGGCAACAGCTAGTATATTAAGACATAGGATACTTTTCATCCCGGTAGAAGGTTCCCGTGGGATAATTTCCGACATACACGCGGGCGAAGCCGCGGGCAACAGCTAGTATATTAAGACATAGGATACTTTTCATCCCGGTAGAAGGTTCCCGTGGGATAATTTCCGACATACACGCGGGCGAAGCCGCGGGCAACAGCTAGTATATTAAGACATAGGATACTTTTCATCCCGGTAGAAGGTTCCCGTGGGATAATGTCCGACATACACGCGGGCAACAGCTAGTATATTACGACATAGGATACTTTTCATCCCGGTAGAAGGTTCCCGTGGGATAATTTCCGACATACACGCGGGCAACAGCTAGTATATTAAGACATAGGATACTTTTCATCCCGGTAGAAGGTTTCCGTGGGATAATTTCCGATATACACGCGGGCAACAGCTAGTATATTAAGACATAGGATACTTTTTATCTCGGTAGAAGGTTCCCGTGGGATAATTTCCGACATACACGCGGGCGAAGCCGCGGGCAACAGCTAGTATATTAAGACATAGGATACTTTTCATCCCGGTAGAAGGTTCCCGTGGGATAATTTCCGACATACACGCGGGTGACGCCGCGGGCAACAGCTAGTATATTAAGACATAGGACACTTTTCATCCCGATAGAAGGTTCCCGTGGGATAATTTCCGACATACACGCGGGCAACAGCTAGTATATTAAGACATAGGATACTTTTCATCCCGGTAGTAGGTTCCCGTGGGATAACTTCCGACATACACGCGGGCAACAGCTAGTATATTAAGACATAGGATACTTTTCATCCCGGTAGAAGGTTCCCGTGGGATAATTTCCGACATACACGCGGGCAACAGCTAGTATATTAAGACATAGGATACTTTTCATCTCGGTAGAAGGTTCCCGTGGGATAATTTCCGACATACACGCGGGCGAAGCCGCGGGCAAAAGACATAGGATACTTTTCATCCCGGTAGAAGGTTCCCGTGGGATAATTTCCGACATACACGCGGGCGAAGCCGCGGGCAACAGCTAGTATATTAAGACATAGGATACTTTTCATCCCGGTAGAAGGTTCCCGTGGGATAATTTCCGACATACACGCGGGCAACAGCTAGTATATTAAGACATAGGATACTTTTCATCCCGGTAGAAGGTTCCCGTGGGATAATGTCCGACATACACGCGGGCAACAGCTAGTATATTACGACATAGGATACTTTTCATCCCGGTAGAAGGTTCCCGTGGGATAATTTCCGACATACACGCGGGCAACAGCTAGTATATTAAGACATAGGATACTTTTCATCCCGGTAGAAGGTTCCCGTGGGATAATTTCCGATATACACGCGGGCAACAGCTAGTATATTAAGACATAGGATACTTTTTATCTCGGTAGAAGGTTCCCGTGGGATAATTTCCGACATACACGCGGGCGAAGCCGCGGGCAACAGCTACTATATTAAGACATAGGATACTTTTCATCCCGGTAGAAGGTTCCCGTGGGATAACTTCCGACATACACGCGGGCAACAGCTAGTATATTAAGACATAGGATACTTTTCATCCCGGTAGAAGGTTCTCGTGGGATTATTTCCGACATACACGCGGGCAACAGCTAGTATATTAAGACATAGGATACTTTTCATCCCGGTAGAAGGTTCCCGTGGGATAATTTCCGACGTACACGCGGGCGAAGCCGCGGGCAACAGCTAGTATATTAAGACATAGGATACTTTTCATCCCGGTAGAAGGTTCCCATGGGATAACTTCCGACATACACGCGGGCAACAGCTAGTATATTAAGACATAGGATACTTTTCATCCCGGTAGAAGGTTCCCGTGGGATAATGTCCGACATACACGCGGGCAACAGCTAGTATATTAAGACATAGGATACTTTTCATCCCGGTAGAAGGTTCCCGTGGGATAATTTCCGACATACACGCGGGCGAAGCCGCGGGCAACAGCTAGTATATTAAGACATAGGATACTTTTCATCCCGGTAGAAGGTTCCCGTGGGATAACTTCCGACATACACGCGGCCAACAGCTAGTAAGTATATTAAGACATAGGATACTTTTCATCCCGGTAGAAGGTTCCCGTGGGATTATTTCCGACATACACGCGGGCAACAGCTAGTATATTAAGACATAGGATACTTTTCATCCCGGTCGAAGGTTCCCGTGGGATAATTTCCGACATACACGCTGGCAACAGCTAGTATATTAAGACATAGGATACTTTTCATCTCGGTAGAAGGTTCCAGTGGGATAATTTCCGACATACACGCGGGCGAAGCCGCGGGCAACAGCTAGTATATTAAGACATAGGATACTTTTCATCCCGGTAGAAGGTTCCCGTGGGATAACTTCCGACATACACGCGGGCGAAGCCGCGGGCAACAGCTAGTATATTAAAACATAGGATACTTTGCATCCCGGTAGAAGGTTCCCGTGGGATAATTTCCGACATACACGCGGGTGAAGCCGCGGGCAACAGCTAGTATATTAAGACATAGGATACTTTTCATCCCGGTAGAAGGTTCCCGTGGGATAATTTCTGACATACACGCGGGTGAAGTCGCGAGCAACAGCTAGTATATTAAGACATAGGATACTTTTCATCCCGGTAGAAGGTTCCCGTGGGATAATTTCCGACATACACGCGGGCAACAGCTAGTATATTAAGACATAGGATACTTTTCATCCCGGTAGAAGGTTCCCGTGGGATAACTTCCGACATACACGCGGGCAACAGCTAGTATATTAAGACATAGGATACTTTTCATCCCGGTAGAAGGTTCCCGTGGGATAATTTCCGACATACACGCGGGTGAAGTCGCGGGCAACAGCTAGTATATTAAGACATAGGATACTTTTCATCCCGGTAGAAGGTTCCCGTGGGATAATTTCCGACATACACGCGGGCAACAGCTAGTATATTAAGACATAGGATACTTTTCATCCCGGTAGAAGGTTCCCGTGGGATAACTTCCGACATACACGCGGGCAACAGCTAGTATATTAAGACATAGGATACTTTTCATCCCGGTAGAATGTTCCCGTGGGATAATTTCCGACATACACGCGGGCGAAGCCGCGGGCAACAGCTAGTATATTAAGACATAGGATACTTTTCATCCCGGTAGAAGGTTCCCGTGGGATAATGTCCGACATACACGCGGGCAACAGCTAGTATATTAAGACATAGGATACTTTTCATCCCGGTAGAAGGTTCCCGTGGGATAATTTCCGACATACACGCGGGCAACAGCTAGTATATTAAGACATAGGATACTTTTCATCCCGGTAGAAGGTTCCCGTGGGATAATTTCCGACATACACGCGGGCAACAGCTAGTATATTAAGACATAGGATACTTTTCATCTCGGTAGAAGGTTCCCGTGGGATAATTTCCGACAAACACGCGGGCGAAGCCGCGGGCAAAAGACATAGGATACTTTTCATCCCGGTAGAAGGTTCCCGTGGGATAATTTCCGACATACACGCGGGCGAAGCCGCGGGCAACAGCTAGTATATTAAGACATAGGATACTTTTCATCCCGGTAGAAGGTTCCCGTGGGATAATTTCCGACATACACGCGGGCGAAGCCGCGGGCAACAGCTAGTATATTAAGACATAGGATACTTTTCATCCCGGTAGAAGGTTCCCGTGGGATAATGTCCGACATACACGCGGGCAACAGCTAGTATATTACGACATAGGATACTTTTCATCCCGGTAGAAGGTTCCCGTGGGATAATTTCCGACATACACGCGGGCGAAGCCGCGGGCAACAGCTAGTATATTAAGACATAGGATACTTTTCATCCCGGTAGAAGGTTCCCGTGGGATAATGTCCGACATACACGCGGGCAACAGCTAGTATATTACGACATAGGATACTTTTCATCCCGGTAGAAGGTTCCCGTGGGATAATTTCCGACATACACGCGGGCAACAGCTAGTATATTAAGACATAGGATACTTTTCATCCCGGTAGAAGGTTTCCGTGGGATAATTTCCGATATACACGCGGGCAACAGCTAGTATATTAAGACATAGGATACTTTTTATCTCGGTAGAAGGTTCCCGTGGGATAATTTCCGACATACACGCGGGCGAAGCCGCGGGCAACAGCTAGTATATTAAGACATAGGATACTTTTCATCCCGATAGAAGGTTCCCGTGGGATAATTTCCGACATACACGCGGGCAACAGCTAGTATATTAAGACATAGGATACTTTTCATCCCGGTAGAAGGTTCCCGTGGGATAATTTCCGACATACACGCGGGCGAAGCCGCGGGCAACAGCTAGTATATTAAGACATAGGATACTTTTCATCCCGGTAGAAGGTTCCCGTGGGATAATTTCCGACATACACGCGGGCGAAGCCGCGGGCAACAGCTAGTATATTAAGACATAGGATACTTTTCATCCCGGTAGAAGGTTCCCGTGGGATAATGTCCGACATACACGCGGGCAACAGCTAGTATATTACGACATAGGATACTTTTCATCCCGGTAGAAGGTTCCCGTGGGATAATTTCCGACATACACGCGGGCAACAGCTAGTATATTAAGACATAGGATACTTTTCATCCCGGTAGAAGGTTTCCGTGGGATAATTTCCGATATACACGCGGGCAACAGCTAGTATATTAAGACATAGGATACTTTTTATCTCGGTAGAAGGTTCCCGTGGGATAATTTCCGACATACACGCGGGCGAAGCCGCGGGCAACAGCTAGTATATTAAGACATAGGATACTTTTCATCCCGGTAGAAGGTTCCCGTGGGATAATTTCCGACATACACGCGGGTGACGCCGCGGGCAACAGCTAGTATATTAAGACATAGGACACTTTTCATCCCGATAGAAGGTTCCCGTGGGATAATTTCCGACATACACGCGGGCAACAGCTAGTATATTAAGACATAGGATACTTTTCATCCCGGTAGTAGGTTCCCGTGGGATAACTTCCGACATACACGCGGGCAACAGCTAGTATATTAAGACATAGGATACTTTTCATCCCGGTAGAAGGTTCCCGTGGGATAATTTCCGACATACACGCGGGCAACAGCTAGTATATTAAGACATAGGATACTTTTCATCTCGGTAGAAGGTTCCCGTGGGATAATTTCCGACATACACGCGGGCGAAGCCGCGGGCAAAAGACATAGGATACTTTTCATCCCGGTAGAAGGTTCCCGTGGGATAATTTCCGACATACACGCGGGCGAAGCCGCGGGCAACAGCTAGTATATTAAGACATAGGATACTTTTCATCCCGGTTGAAGGTTCCCGTGGGATAATTTCCGACATACACGCGGGCAACAGCTAGTATATTAAGACATAGGATACTTTTCATCCCGGTAGAAGGTTCCCGTGGGATAATGTCCGACATACACGCGGGCAACAGCTAGTATATTACGACATAGGATACTTTTCATCCCGGTAGAAGGTTCCCGTGGGATAATTTCCGACATACACGCGGGCAACAGCTAGTATATTAAGACATAGGATACTTTTCATCCCGGTAGAAGGTTCCCGTGGGATAATTTCCGATATACACGCGGGCAACAGCTAGTATATTAAGACATAGGATACTTTTTATCTCGGTAGAAGGTTCCCGTGGGATAATTTCCGACATACACGCGGGCGAAGCCGCGGGCAACAGCTACTATATTAAGACATAGGATACTTTTCATCCCGGTAGAAGGTTCCCGTGGGATAACTTCCGACATACACGCGGGCAACAGCTAGTATATTAAGACATAGGATACTTTTCATCCCGGTAGAAGGTTCTCGTGGGATTATTTCCGACATACACGCGGGCAACAGCTAGTATATTAAGACATAGGATACTTTTCATCCCGGTAGAAGGTTCCCGTGGGATAATTTCCGACGTACACGCGGGCGAAGCCGCGGGCAACAGCTAGTATATTAAGACATAGGATACTTTTCATCCCGGTAGAAGGTTCCCATGGGATAACTTCCGACATACACGCGGGCAACAGCTAGTATATTAAGACATAGGATACTTTTCATCCCGGTAGAAGGTTCCCGTGGGATAATGTCCGACATACACGCGGGCAACAGCTAGTATATTAAGACATAGGATACTTTTCATCCCGGTAGAAGGTTCCCGTGGGATAATTTCCGACATACACGCGGGCGAAGCCGCGGGCAACAGCTAGTATATTAAGACATAGGATACTTTTCATCCCGGTAGAAGGTTCCCGTGGGATAACTTCCGACATACACGCGGCCAACAGCTAGTAAGTATATTAAGACATAGGATACTTTTCATCCCGGTAGAAGGTTCCCGTGGGATTATTTCCGACATACACGCGGGCAACAGCTAGTATATTAAGACATAGGATACTTTTCATCCCGGTCGAAGGTTCCCGTGGGATAATTTCCGACATACACGCTGGCAACAGCTAGTATATTAAGACATAGGATACTTTTCATCTCGGTAGAAGGTTCCAGTGGGATAATTTCCGACATACACGCGGGCGAAGCCGCGGGCAACAGCTAGTATATTAAGACATAGGATACTTTTCATCCCGGTAGAAGGTTCCCGTGGGATAACTTCCGACATACACGCGGGCGAAGCCGCGGGCAACAGCTAGTATATTAAAACATAGGATACTTTGCATCCCGGTAGAAGGTTCCCGTGGGATAATTTCCGACATACACGCGGGTGAAGCCGCGGGCAACAGCTAGTATATTAAGACATAGGATACTTTTCATCCCGGTAGAAGGTTCCCGTGGGATAATTTCTGACATACACGCGGGTGAAGTCGCGAGCAACAGCTAGTATATTAAGACATAGGATACTTTTCATCCCGGTAGAAGGTTCCCGTGGGATAATTTCCGACATACACGCGGGCAACAGCTAGTATATTAAGACATAGGATACTTTTCATCCCGGTAGAAGGTTCCCGTGGGATAACTTCCGACATACACGCGGGCAACAGCTAGTATATTAAGACATAGGATACTTTTCATCCCGGTAGAAGGTTCCCGTGGGATAATTTCCGACATACTCGCGGGTGAAGTCGCGGGCAACAGCTAGTATATTAAGACATAGGATACTTTTCATCCCGGTAGAAGGTTCCCGTGGGATAATTTCCGACATACACGCGGGCAACAGCTAGTATATTAAGACATAGGATACTTTTCATCCCGGTAGAAGGTTCCCGTGGGATAACTTCCGACATACACGCGGGCAACAGCTAGTATATTAAGACATAGGATACTTTTCATCCCGGTAGAATGTTCCCGTGGGATAATTTCCGACATACACGCGGGCGAAGCCGCGGGCAACAGCTAGTATATTAAGACATAGGATACTTTTCATCCCGGTAGAAGGTTCCCGTGGGATAATGTCCGACATACACGCGGGCAACAGCTAGTATATTAAGACATAGGATACTTTTCATCCCGGTAGAAGGTTCCCGTGGGATAATTTCCGACATACACGCGGGCAACAGCTAGTATATTAAGACATAGGATACTTTTCATCCCGGTAGAAGGTTCCCGTGGGATAATTTCCGACATACACGCGGGCAACAGCTAGTATATTAAGACATAGGATACTTTTCATCTCGGTAGAAGGTTCCCGTGGGATAATTTCCGACAAACACGCGGGCGAAGCCGCGGGCAAAAGACATAGGATACTTTTCATCCCGGTAGAAGGTTCCCGTGGGATAATTTCCGACATACACGCGGGCGAAGCCGCGGGCAACAGCTAGTATATTAAGACATAGGATACTTTTCATCCCGGTAGAAGGTTCCCGTGGGATAATTTCCGACATACACGCGGGCGAAGCCGCGGGCAACAGCTAGTATATTAAGACATAGGATACTTTTCATCCCGGTAGAAGGTTCCCGTGGGATAATGTCCGACATACACGCGGGCAACAGCTAGTATATTACGACATAGGATACTTTTCATCCCGGTAGAAGGTTCCCGTGGGATAATTTCCGACATACACGCGGGCAACAGCTAGTATATTAAGACATAGGATACTTTTCATCCCGGTAGAAGGTTCCCGTGGGATCATTTCCGACAAACACGCGGGCAACAGCTAGTATATTAAGACATAGGATACTTTTCATCCCGGTAGAAGGTTCCCGTGGGATAATGTCCGACATACACGCGGGCAACAGCAAGTATATTACGACATAGGATACTTTTCATCCCGGTAGAAGGTTCCCGTGGGATAATTTCCGACATACACGCGGGCAACAGCTAGTATATTAAGACATAGGATACTTTTCATCCCGGTAGAAGGTTCCCGTGGGATAATTTTCGATATACACGCGGGCAACAGCTAGTATATTAAGACATAGGATACTTTTTATCTCGGTAGAAGGTTCCCGTGGGATAATTTCCGACATACACGCGGGCGAAGCCGCGGGCAACAGCTAGTATATTAAGACATAGGATACTTTTCATCCCGGTAGAAGGTTCCCGTGGGATAATTTCCGTCATACACGCGGGTGAAGCCGCGGGCAACAGCTAGTATATTAAGACATAGGATACTTTTCATCCCGGTAGAAGGTTCCCGTGGGATAATTTCCGACATACACGCGGGCAACCGCTAGTATATTAAGACATAGGATACTTTTCATCCCGGTAGAAGGTTCCCGTGGGATAACTTCCGACATACACGCGGGCAACAGCTAGTATATTAAGACATAGGATACTTTTCATCCCGGTAGAAGGTTCCCGTGGGATAACTTCCGACATACACGCGGGCAACAGCTAGTATATTAAGACATAGGATACTTTTCATCCCGGTAGAAGGTTCCCGTGGGATAATTTCCGACATACACGCGGGCAACAGCCAGTATATTAAGACATAGGATACTTTTCATCCCGGTAGAAGGTTCCCGTGGGATAATTTCCTACATACACGCGGGCAACAGCCAGTATATTAAGACATAGGATACTTTTCATCCCGGTAGAAGGTTCCCGTGGGATAATTTCCGACGTACACGCGGGCGAAGCCGCGGGCAACAGCTAGTATATTAAGACATAGGATACTTTTCATCCCGGTAGAAGGTTCCCGTGGGATAACTTCCGACATACACGCGGGCAACAGCTAGTATATTAAGACATAGGATACTTTTCATCCCGGTAGAAGGTTCCCGTGGGATAATGTCCGACATACACGCGGGCAACAGCTAGTATATTAAGACATAGGATACTTTTCATCCCGGTAGAAGGTTCCCGTGGGATAATTTCCGACATACACGCGGGCGAAGCCGCGGGCAACAGCTACTATATTAAGACATAGGATACTTTTCATCCCGGTAGAAGGTTCCCGTGGGATAACTTCCGACATACACGCGGGCAACAGCTAGTATATTAAGACATAGGATACTTTTCATCCCGGTAGAAGGTTCTCGTGGGATTATTTCCGACATACACGCGGGCAACAGCTAGTATATTAAGACATAGGATACTTTTCATCCCGGTAGAAGGTTCCCGTGGGATAACTTCCGACATACACGCGGGCAACAGCTAGTATATTAAGACATAGGATACTTTTCATCCCGGTAGAAGGTTCCCGTGGGATAACTTCCGACATACACGCGGGCAACAGCTAGTATATTAAGACATAGGATACTTTTCATCCCGGTAGAAGGTTCCCGTGGGATAACTTCCGACATACACGCGGGCAACAGCCAGTATATTAAGACATAGGATACTTTTCATCCCGGTAGAAGGTTCCCGTGGGATAATTTCCGACGTACACGCGGGCGAAGCCGCGGGCAACAGCTAGTATATTAAGACATAGGATACTTTTCATCCCGGTAGAAGGTTCCCGTGGGATAACTTCCGACATACACGCGGGCAACAGCTAGTATATTAAGACATAGGATACTTTTCATCCCGGTAGAAGGTTCCCGTGGGATAATGTCCGACATACACGCGGGCAACAGCTAGTATATTAAGACATAGGATACTTTTCATCCCGGTAGAAGGTTCCCGTGGGATAATTTCCGACATACACGCGGGCGAAGCCGCGGGCAACAGCTAGTATATTAAGACATAGGATACTTTTCATCCCGGTAGAAGGTTCCCGTGGGATAACTTCCGACATACACGCGGCCAACAGCTAGTAAGTATATTAAGACATAGGATACTTTTCATCCCGGTAGAAGGTTCCCGTGGGATTATTTCCGACATACACGCGGGCAACAGCTAGTATATTAAGACATAGGATACTTTTCATCCCGGTCGAAGGTTCCCGTGGGATAATTTCCGACATACACGCTGGCAACAGCTAGTATATTAAGACATAGGATACTTTTCATCTCGGTAGAAGGTTCCAGTGGGATAATTTCCGACATACACGCGGGCGAAGCCGCGGGCAACAGCTAGTATATTAAGACATAGGATACTTTTCATCCCGGTAGAAGGTTCCCGTGGGATAACTTCCGACATACACGCGGGCGAAGCCGCGGGCAACAGCTAGTATATTAAAACATAGGATACTTTGCATCCCGGTAGAAGGTTCCCGTGGGATAATTTCCGACATACACGCGGGTGAAGCCGCGGGCAACAGCTAGTATATTAAGACATAGGATACTTTTCATCCCGGTAGAAGGTTCCCGTGGGATAATTTCTGACATACACGCGGGTGAAGTCGCGAGCAACAGCTAGTATATTAAGACATAGGATACTTTTCATCCCGGTAGAAGGTTCCCGTGGGATAATTTCCGACATACACGCGGGCAACAGCTAGTATATTAAGACATAGGATACTTTTCATCCCGGTAGAAGGTTCCCGTGGGATAACTTCCGACATACACGCGGGCAACAGCTAGTATATTAAGACATAGGATACTTTTCATCCCGGTAGAAGGTTCCCGTGGGATAATTTCCGACATACACGCGGGTGAAGTCGCGGGCAACAGCTAGTATATTAAGACATAGGATACTTTTCATCCCGGTAGAAGGTTCCCGTGGGATAATTTCCGACATACACGCGGGCAACAGCTAGTATATTAAGACATAGGATACTTTTCATCCCGGTAGAAGGTTCCCGTGGGATAACTTCCGACATACACGCGGGCAACAGCTAGTATATTAAGACATAGGATACTTTTCATCCCGGTAGAATGTTCCCGTGGGATAATTTCCGACATACACGCGGGCGAAGCCGCGGGCAACAGCTAGTATATTAAGACATAGGATACTTTTCATCCCGGTAGAAGGTTCCCGTGGGATAATGTCCGACATACACGCAGGCAACAGCTAGTATATTAAGACATAGGATACTTTTCATCCCGGTAGAAGGTTCCCGTGGGATAATTTCCGACATACACGCGGGCAACAGCTAGTATATTAAGACATAGGATACTTTTCATCCCGGTAGAAGGTTCCCGTGGGATAATTTCCGACATACACGCGGGCAACAGCTAGTATATTAAGACATAGGATACTTTTTATCTCGGTAGAAGGTTCCCGTGGGATAATTTCCGACAAACACGCGGGCGAAGCCGCGGGCAAAAGACATAGGATACTTTTCATCCCGGTAGAAGGTTCCCGTGGGATAATTTCCGACATACACGCGGGCGAAGCCGCGGGCAACAGCTAGTATATTAAGACATAGGATACTTTTCATCCCGGTAGAAGGTTCCCGTGGGATAATGTCCGACATACACGCGGGCAACAGCTAGTATATTACGACATAGGATACTTTTCATCCCGGTAGAAGGTTCCCGTGGGATAATTTCCGACATACACGCGGGCAACAGCTAGTATATTAAGACATAGGATACTTTTCATCCCGGTAGAAGGTTCCCGTGGGATAATTTCCGACATACACGCGGGCGAAGCCGCGGGCAACAGCTAGTATATTAAGACATAGGATACTTTTCATCCCGGTAGAAGGTTCCCGTGGGATAATTTCCGACATACACGTGGGCGAAGCCGCGGGCAACAGCTAGTATATTAAGACATAGGATACTTTTCATCCCGGTAGAAGGTTCCCGTGGGATAATTTCCGACATACACGCGGGCGAAGCCGCGGGCAACAGCTAGTATATTAAGACATAGGATACTTTTCATCCCGGTAGAAGGTTCCCGTGGGATAATGTCCGACATACACGCGGGCAACAGCTAGTATATTACGACATAGGATACTTTTTATCTCGGTAGAAGGTTCCCGTGGGATAATTTCCGACATACACGCGGGCAACAGCTAGTATATTAAGACATAGGATACTTTTCATCCCGGTAGAAGGTTCCCGTGGGATAATTTCCGACATACACGCGGGCAACAGCTAGTATATTAAGACATAGGATACTTTTTATCTCGGTAGAAGGTTCCCGTGGGATAATTTCCGACAAACACGCGGGCGAAGCCGCGGGCAAAAGACATAGGATACTTTTCATCCCGGTAGAAGGTTCCCGTGGGATAATTTCCGACATACACGCGGGCGAAGCCGCGGGCAACAGCTAGTATATTAAGACATAGGATACTTTTCATCCCGGTAGAAGGTTCCCGTGGGATAATGTCCGACATACACGCGGGCAACAGCTAGTATATTACGACATAGGATACTTTTCATCCCGGTAGAAGGTTCCCGTGGGATAATTTCCGACATACACGCGGGCAACAGCTAGTATATTAAGACATAGGATACTTTTCATCCCGGTAGAAGGTTCCCGTGGGATAATTTCCGACATACACGCGGGCGAAGCCGCGGGCAACAGCTAGTATATTAAGACATAGGATACTTTTCATCCCGGTAGAAGGTTCCCGTGGGATAATTTCCGACATACACGCGGGCGAAGCCGCGGGCAACAGCTAGTATATTAAGACATAGGATACTTTTCATCCCGGTAGAAGGTTCCCGTGGGATAATTTCCGACATACACGCGGGCGAAGCCGCGGGCAACAGCTAGTATATTAAGACATAGGATACTTTTCATCCCGGTAGAAGGTTCCCGTGGGATAATGTCCGACATACACGCGGGCAACAGCTAGTATATTACGACAAAGGATACTTTTCATCCCGGTAGAAGGTTCCCGTGGGATAATTTCCGACATACACGCGGGCAACAGCTAGTATATTAAGACACAGGATACTTTTCATCCCGGTAGAAGGTTCCCGTGGGATAATTTCCGATATACACGCGGGCAACAGCTAGTATATTAAGACATATGATACTTTTTATCTCGGTAGAAGGTTCCCGTGGGATAATTTCCGACATACACGCGGGCGAAGCCCCGGGCAACAGCTAGTATATTAAGACATAGGATACTTTTCATCCCGGTAGAAGGTTCCCGTGGGATAATTTCCGACATACACGCGGGTGAAGCCGCGGGCAACAGCTAGTATATTAAGACATAGGATACTTTTCATCCCGGTAGAAGGTTCCCGTGGGATAATTTCCGACATACACGCGGGCAACAGCTAGTATATTAAGACATAGGATACTTTTCATCCCGGTAGTAGGTTCCCGTGGGATAACTTCCGACATACACGCGGGCAACAGCTAGTATATTAAGACATAGGATACTTTTCATCCCGGTAGAAGGTTCCCGTGGGATAATTTCCGACATACACGCGGGCAACAGCTAGTATATTAAGACATAGGATACTTTTCATCTCGGTAGAAGGTTCCCGTGGGATAATTTCCGACATACACGCGGGCGAAGCCGCGGGCAACAGCTAGTATATTAAGACATAGGATACTTTTCATCCCGGTAGAAGGTTCCCGTGGGATAATTTCCGACAAACACGCGGGCAACAGCTAGTATATTAAGACATAGGATACTTTTCATCCCGGTAGAAGGTTCCCGTGGGATAATGTCCGACATACACGCGGGCAACAGCAAGTATATTACGACATAGGATACTTTTCATCCCGGTAGAAGGTTCCCGTGGGATAATTTCCGACATACACGCGGGCAACAGCTAGTATATTAAGACATAGGATACTTTTCATCCCGGTAGAAGGTTCCCGTGGGATAATTTTCGATATACACGCGGGCAACAGCTAGTATATTAAGACATAGGATACTTTTTATCTCGGTAGAAGGTTCCCGTGGGATAATTTCCGACATACACGCGGGCGAAGCCGCGGGCAACAGCTAGTATATTAAGACATAGGATACTTTTCATCCCGGTAGAAGGTTCCCGTGGGATAATTTCCGTCATACACGCGGGTGAAGCCGCGGGCAACAGCTAGTATATTAAGACATAGGATACTTTTCATCCCGGTAGAAGGTTCCCGTGGGATAATTTCCGACATACACGCGGGCAACCGCTAGTATATTAAGACATAGGATACTTTTCATCCCGGTAGAAGGTTCCCGTGGGATAACTTCCGACATACACGCGGGCAACAGCTAGTATATTAAGACATAGGATACTTTTCATCCCGGTAGAAGGTTCCCGTGGGATAATGTCCGACATACACGCGGGCAACAGCTAGTATATTAAGACATAGGATACTTTTCATCCCGGTAGAAGGTTCCCGTGGGATAATTTCCGACATACACGCGGGCGAAGCCGCGGGCAACAGCTAGTATATTAAGACATAGGATACTTTTCATCCCGGTAGAAGGTTCCCGTGGGATAACTTCCGACATACACGCGGGCAACAGCTAGTAAGTATATTAAGACATAGGATACTTTTCATCCTGGTAGAAGGTTCCCGTGGGATAATGTCCGACATACACGCGGGCAACTGTTAGTATATTAAGACATAGGATACTTTTCATCCCGGTAGAAGGTTCCCGTGGGATTATTTCCGACATACACGCGGGCAACAGCTAGTATATTAAGACATAGGATACTTTTCATCCCGGTCGAAGGTTCCCGTGGGATAATTTCCGACATACACGCTGGCAACAGCTAGTATATTAAGACATAGGATACTTTTCATCTCGGTAGAAGGTTCCAGTGGGATAATTTCCGACATACACGCGGGCGAAGCCGCGGGCAACAGCTAGTATATTAAGACATAGGATACTTTTCATCCCGGTAGAAGGTTCCCGTGGGATAACTTCCGACATACACGCGGGCGAAGCCGCGGGCAACAGCTAGTATATTAAGACATAGGATACTTTGCATCCCGGTAGAAGGTTCCCGTGGGATAATTTCCGACATACACGCGGGTGAAGCCGCGGGCAACAGCTAGTATATTAAGACATAGGATACTTTTCATCCCGGTAGAAGGTTCCCGTGGGATAATTTCTGACATACACGCGAGTGAAGTCGCGGGCAACAGCTAGTATATTAAGACATAGGATACTTTTCATCCCGGTAGAAGGTTCCCGTGGGATAATTTCCGACATACACGCGGGCAACAGCTAGTATATTAAGACATAGGATACTTTTCATCCCGGTAGAAGGTTCCCGTGGGATAACTTCCGACATACACGCGGGCAACAGCTAGTATATTAAGACATAGGATACTTTTCATCCCGGTAGAAGGTTCCCGTGGGATAATTTCCGACAAACACGCGGGTGAAGTCGCGGGCAACAGCTAGTATATTAAGACATAGGATACTTTTCATCCCGGTAGAAGGTTCCCGTGGGATAATTTCCGACATACACGCGGGCAACAGCTAGTATATTAAGACATAGGATACTTTTCATCCCGGTAGAAGGTTCCCGTGGGATAACTTCCGACATACACGCGGGCAACAGCTAGTATATTAAGACATAGGATACTTTTCATCCCGGTAGAAGGTTCCCGTGGGATAATTTCCGACATACACGCGGGCGAAGCCGCGGGCAACAGCTAGTATATTAAGACATAGGATACTTTTCATCCCGGTAGAAGGTTCCCGTGGGATAATGTCCGACATACACGCGGGCAACAGCTAGTATATTAAGACATAGGATACTTTTCATCCCGGTAGAAGGTTCCCGTGGGATAATTTCCGACATACACGCGGGCAACAGCTAGTATATTAAGACATAGGATACTTTTCATCCCGGTAGAAGGTTCCCGTGGGATAATTTCCGACATACACGCGGGCAACAGCTAGTATATTAAGACATAGGATACTTTTCATCTCGGTAGAAGGTTCCCGTGGGATAATTTCCGACAAACACGCGGGCGAAGCCGCGGGCAAAAGACATAGGATACTTTTCATCCCGGTAGAAGGTTCCCGTGGGATAATTTCCGACATACACGCGGGCGAAGCCGCGGGCAACAGCTAGTATATTAAGACATAGGATACTTTTCATCCCGGTAGAAGGTTCCCGTGGGATAATTTCCGACATACACGCGGGCGAAGCCGCGGGCAACAGCTAGTATATTAAGACATAGGATACTTTTCATCCCGGTAGAAGGTTCCCGTGGGATAATTTCCGACATACACGCGGGCAACAGCTAGTATATTAAAACATAGGATACTTTTCATCCCGGTAGAAGGTTCCCGTGGGATAATGTCCGACATACACGCGGGCAACAGCTAGTATATTACGACATAGGATACTTTTCATCCCGGCAGAAGGTTCCCGTGGGATAATTTCCGACATACACGCGGGCAACAGCTAGTATATTAAGACATAGGATACTTTTTATCTCGGTAGAAGGTTCCCGTGGGATAATTTCCGACATACAGGCGGGCGAAGCCGCGGGCAACAGCTAGTATATTAAGACATAGGATACTTTTCATCCCGGTAGAAGGTTCCCGTGGGATAATTTCCGACATACACGCGGGTGAAGCCGCGGGCAAGAGCTAGTATATTAAGACATAGGATACTTTTCATCCCGGTAGAAGGTTCCCGTGGGATAATTTCCGACATACACGCGGGCAACAGCTAGTATATTAAGACATAGGATACTTTTCATCCCGGTAGTAGGTTCCCGTGGGATAACTTCCGACATACACGCGGGCAACAGCTAGTATATTAAGACATAGGATACTTTTCATCCCGGTAGAAGGTTCCCGTGGGATAATTTCCGACATACACGCGGGCAACAGCTAGTATATTAAGACATAGGATACTTTTCATCCCGGTAGAAGGTTCCCGTGGGATAATTTCCGACATACACGCGGGCAACAGCTAGTATATTAAGACATAGGATACTTTTCATCCCGGTAGAAGGTTCCCGTGGGATAACTTCCGACATACACGCGGTCAACAGCTAGTATATTAAGACATAGGATACTTTTCATCCCGGTAGAAGGTTCCCGTGGGATAATTTCCGACATACACGCGGGCGAAGCCGCTGGCAACAGCTAGTATATTAAGACATAGGATACTTTTCATCCCGGTAGAAGGTTCCCGTGGGATAATTTCCGACATACACGCGGGCGAAGCCGCGGGCAACAGCTAGTATATTAAGACATAGGATACTTTTCATCCCGGTAGAAGGTTCCCGTGGGATAATTTCCGACATACACGCGGGCGAAGCCGCGGGCAACAGCTAGTATATTAAGACATAGGATACTTTTCATCCCGGTAGAAGGTTCCCGTGGGATAACTTCCGACATACACGCGGGCAACAGCTAGTATATTAAGACATAGGATACTTTTCATCCCGGTAGAAGGTTCCCGTGGGATAATTTCCGACATACACGCGGGCAACAGCTAGTATATTAAGACATAGGATACTTTTCATCCCGGTAGAAGGTTCCCGTGGGATAATTTCCGACATACACGCGGGCAACAGCTAGTATATTAAGACATAGGATACTTTTCATCCCGGTAGAAGGTTCCCGTTGGATAATTTCCGACATACACGCGGGCGAAACCGCGGGCAACAGCTAGTATATTAAGACATAGGATACTTTTCATCTCGGTAGAAGGTTCCCGTGGGATAATTTCCGACATACACGCGGGCGAAGCCGCGGGCAACAGCTAGTATATTAAGACATAGGATACTTTTCATCCCGGTAGAAGGTTCCCGTGGGATAATTTCCGACATACACGCGGGTGAAGCCGCGGGCAACAGCTAGTATATTAAGACATAGGATAATTTTTATCCCGGTAGAAGGTTCCCGTGGGATAATTTCCGACATACACGCGGGCAACAGCTAGTATATTAAGATATAGGATACTTTTCATCCCGGTAGAAGGTTCCTGTGGGATAATTTCCGACATACACGCGGGCGAAGCCGCGGGCAACAGCTAGTATATTAAGACATAGGATACTTTTCATCCCGGTAGAAGGTTCCCGTGGGATAATTTCCGACACACACGCGGGCAACAGCTAGTATATTAAGACAAAGGATACTTTTCATCCCGGTAGAAGGTTCCCGTGGGATAATTTCCGACATACACGCGGGCAACAGCTAGTATATTAAGACATAGGATGCTTTTCATCCCGGTAGAAGGTTCCCGTGGGATAATTTCCGACATACACGCGGGCGAAGCCGCGGGCAACAGCTAGTATATTAAGACATAGGATACTTTTCATCCCGGTAGAAGGTTCCCGTGGGATAATTTCCGACATACACGCGGGCAACAGCTAGTATATTAAGACATAGGATACTTTTCATCCCGGTAGAAGGTTCCCGTGGGATAATGTCCGACATACACGCGGGCAACAGCTAGTATATTAAGACATAGGATACTTTTCATCCCGGTAGAAGGTTCCCGTGGGATAATTTCCGACATACACGCGGGCGAAGCCGCGGGCAACAGCTAGTATATTAAGACATAGGATACTTTTCATCCCGGTAGAAGGTTCCCGTGGGATAACTTCCGACATACACGCGGGCAACAGCTAGTAAGTATATTAAGACATAGGATACTTTTTATCCCGGTAGAAGGTTCCCGTGGGATAATGTCCGACATACACGCGGGCAACTGTTAGTATATTAAGACATAGGATACTTTTCATCCCGGTAGAAGGTTCCCGTGGGATAATTTCCGACATACACGCGGGCAAAAGCTAGTATATTAAGACATAGGATACTTTTCATCCCGGTAGAAGGTTCCCGTGGGATAACTTCCGACATACACGCGGGCAACAGCTAGTATATTAAGACATAGGATACTTTTCATCCCGGTAGAAGGTTCCCGTGGGATAATTTCCGACATACACGCGGGCAACAGCTAGTATATTAAGACATAGGATACTTTTCATCCCGGTAGAAGGTTCCCGTGGGATAATTTCCGACATACACGCGGGCAACAGCTAGTATATTAAGACATAGGATACTTTTCATCCCGGTAGAAGGTTCCCGTGGGATAATTTCCGACATACACGCGGGCGAAGCCGCGGGCAACAGCTAGTATATTAAGACATAGGATACTTTTCATCCCGGTAGAAGGTTCCCGTGGGATAATTTCCGACATACACGCGGGCGAAGCCGCGGGCAACAGCTAGTATATTAAGACATAGGATACTTTTCATCCCGGTAGAAGGTTCCCGTGGGATAATTTCCGACATACACGCGGGCAACAGCTAGTATATTAAGACATATCCGATATTAAGATATAACCGATCCTGAATCAGTCCTGAAAATAATCAGGAGTCTAGGGTCAAATGCACAGGGTGTCGACGGTATAAGTCTTGATATGATATCTCTCACGTTGCCAAATACTTTGCAAGCCATTACGGATATTGTTAACCGGTCCATAGCCACGCGTACATTCCCAGAACTCTTTTTTTTTTTTTTTTGTGGATGGGAAATCATCAAATAACTTCTCCCGCTGTGGGTGGAGCGGGAGGGCGTGTCAGACTTCTACTGACTAAAACCCACCCGTGTTCCTTCAGTTGCCTGTGCCTGGGCCACGGTAACTCTTTCGAACAACCCGCAACCCTGGCGGCCATCGGCCCTAGCGGACCCCTTCAGCTAGTGCTGACATCTCTTTGAGGCGCGCGTGGAACACAACGCGCCGTCGACCCGAGCCTGGTCCTTACCGGACGGCGAGCTACCCGTTGCTCGCCATCCGCAAGCCCGCGCCTACGGTGGCCGGGAATCGGCTATTGATTCCCGATGCCCAGGGCGTCTCCTACGGCGACTAGGGGCGTGAGGGCGCAAAGATTGCCTCTCCCTCACGCGTTCAGCCTCCTCCTTCGCGAGCATTACAGCTTCGCAGAAGGAGGTGGGTGACGGCTTCCCATGCACTCTCGATTCCCAGAACTCTGGCGATGTGCTATTGTACGACCTATCCCTAAAAACAATAACCCGGTTAACATGAAGGACTTGAGACCAATTAGCATACTACCTTGCCTGTCCAAGATTTTGGAACGTGTAGTATACTCGCAGGTTATCCAATATCTTGAATCTAATAACATACTTCCTGACCTTCAGTCGGGTTTCAGAAAGGGTAGAGGTACTGCTACGGCTCTGGCTGATGTTGTGGGTAGTATCCTTGAGGCACGTGACCGGGGGGAGGGAACAATCCTGGCTCTGCTGGACTTTTCCCGGACTTTTGACGCAATTAATACCACTCTACTGCTGTCAAAGTTAGCTTTCTATGGCTTCGGCAGTGATGCGGTGGAGTGGTTTAATAGCTATCTTACCTACAGGTCTCAATATGTTGTGATGCATAGGGAGGATGGGGCAACGGTGTCATCCCTACCCGTCCAAGTATCAAGGGGTGTCCCTCAGGGATCGATTCTGGGACCTCTGTTGTACATTCTGTACAGTGCGGATATCATAAAGTCTTTTGTTAACTGCAGATATCACATGTATGCTGATGATATCCAGTTGTACATGTCCTTCAAAGGGGATGACACATCTTTGGCAGTCCAGAAAATAAATGAGGATTTGGATAGAGTGGTTGTATGGTCAGAGGAGAACTCTCTGGTTCTGAACTCGCTCAAATCGAAATTTATGGTGCTAGGTTCTAAGAAACAGGTTAGTTCAATACTGTCTGCCAACCCTGAGATAGTCATCATGGGAGAGAAAATTGAGAGAGTGGAGCTGGCATGCAATCTTGGGCTAATTATGGATCCAGAACTGCGTTTTGAGGCCCATGTGACCAATGTTCTCCGAAATTGTTTTTATAGGCTAAAAGTCTTATATGGAATACGGAAATACCTAAGCACACCAGTGCGGAAACAACTTGTTGACAGTCTCATCCTATCCAAATTAAATTACTGTGACACAGTCTATAGTCCATGCCTGTTTTCAAGAACGGAGCGTGTAATCCAACGCATCCAGAATGCTTGTGTTCGTTTCTGTGTTAATGTCCCGCGAAGAAGTCATGTTACTCCATTCATTAACAAACTAAAATTATTAAAGATGGCTGCCAGGAGGAAGCTTCATTTAGCAAACCTGTTGTTTGGTGTCATTACAACTCAAAAACCCCACTATCTTTATGAAAAGCTAACTTGGAAACAAAACTACCTTAAAAATAGGCTTCGCTCAATGGTTAGCCCACTGTCGGTGCCAAGGCACAGGACTGCAGCTTTCAGGGGATGTTTCAAGTACGCAGCCATACGCTGTTGGAATGATCTCCCACCACCAATGCGACGCCTGAAAACAATACAATCCTTCAAATTCCAACACAAAAAGTTACTCATTCAAGGACAAATTTCTCTCTAGGATTGATTGACTGTACCTACCTCAGGTGTCATGGCCTGCGAGCGTTGGTTTGGGATCTTCCAGAGCGTGGGCTGCTTAGAATACACTCTTCTGATAGTGGGGCTAGATGTCTGTGTTGCGTCACTTCAATCATCCTCTTTGGAATTCTTTATTTGGTAATTCTTTATTTAAAATATATCTTATCATATATAATTAATTATAATCAATCTAATTTCATTTATGTAAAAGTAATATAATTTAATTTTAATCATGAATCCTTAGGTACCTATAATGTAATTAATTCACACTTACCATTTAATTTGTCATCTAGCTGAGGTTGATCTCTGAGTCGCCGAGTATTTTATTTTATTTTGTTATAAAATCTATATTTTTAACACAAACTCACACAATCACACAAAAACATCATTGTTACATAATCCCATCATACAATAAAATTATATAATGTGCTGCGCCATGTTATATAATTATCCGACAAAACAAACAACCACAGAGTACATTTATATATAAAGCAAACAACAACAGCTAAAATATTTCTGACAGCTGCGCCGTGGTGCGCGCACGGCACAGATAATGCATCCGTCCGCAGCGCCGGCGTCGGAGTCGGTGGGTGCTAGCGCGGACGACGCGCGCGACGGAACGGAATGTATGTACTCAACTTCTATACCTATTATATGTATTTACATAAACTTTGAAAACATTCAATAATCTTATTTATCTAATTTTAATTGGCATTTTTACTTCCACTGCATGATGCACCGGTCGACGTCATTACGTCAACGCCGGCTGTCGCTGAAAACCAGCGCTGAGGCTCTGTCTCGTATGGGGTCGCGGCATTATGCTGAGCGACGGCCGTTTAGCGTGAATGTGACGCATATTTTCCCCAAACTTGTTCTTTGTTTTATTTTGTTTTTTATTTCTTTGCGCCATGTTTATCGCAAATAAACGTATTTTCTTTCTTTCTTTCTTTTCTTTTACATAGGATACTTTTCATCCCGGTAGAAGGTTCCCGTGGGATAATTTCCGACATACACGCGGGTGAAGCCGCGGGCAACAGCTAGTATATTAAGACATAGGATACTTTTCATCCCGGTAGAAGGTTCCCGTGGGATAATTTCCGACATACACGCGGGTGAAGCCGCAGGCAACAGCTAGTATATTAAGACATAGGATACTTTTCATCTCGGTAGAAGGTTCCCGTGGGATAATTTCCGACATACACGCGGGCGAAGCCGCGGGCAACAGCTAGTATATTAAGACATAGGATACTTTTCATGCCGGTAGAAGGTTCCCGTGGGATAATTTCCGACATACACGCGGGTGAAGCCGCGGGCAAAAGCTAGTATATTAAGACATAGGATAATTTTTATCCCGGTAGAAGGTTCCCGTGGGATAATTTCCGACATACACGCGGGCAACAGCTAGTATATTAAGATATAGGATACTTTTCATCCCGGTAGAAGGTTCCTGTGGGATAATTTCCGACATACACGCGGGCGAAGCCGCGGGCAACAGCTAGTATATTAAGACATAGGATACTTTTCATCCCGGTAGAAGGTTCCCGTGGGATAATTTCCGACATACACGCGGGCAACAGCTAGTATATTAAGACATAGGATACTTTTCATCCCGGTAGAAGGTTCCCGTGGGATAATTTCCGACATACACGCGGGCAACAGCTAGTATATTAAGACATAGGATGCTTTTCATCCCGGTAGAAGGTTCCCGTGGGATAATTACCGACATACACGCGGGCGAAGCCGCGGGCAACAGCTAGTATATTAAGACATAGGATACTTTTCATCCCGGTAGAAGGTTCCCGTGGGATAATTTCCGACATACACGCGGGCGAAGCCGCTGGCAACAGCTAGTATATTAAGACATAGGATACTTTTCATCCCGGTAGAAGGTTCCCGTGGGATAATTTCCGACATACACGCGGGCAACAGCTAGTATATTAAGACATAGGATACTTTTCATCCCGGTAGAAGGTTCCCGTGGGATAATTTCCGACATACACGCGGGCGAAGCCGCTGGTAACAGCTAGTATATTAAAACATAGGATACTTTTCATCTCGGTAGAAGGTTCCCGTGGGATAATTTCCGACATACACGCGGGTGAAGCTGCGGGCAACAACTAGTATATTAAGACATAGGATACTTTTCATCCCGGTAGAAGGTTCCTGTGGGATAATTTCCGACATACACGCGGGCGAAGCCGCGGGCAACAGCTAGTATATTAAGACATAGGATACTTTTCATCCCGGTAGAAGGTTCCCGTGGGATAATTTCCGACATACACGCGGGCAACAGCTAGTATATTAAGACATAGGATACTTTTCATCCCGGTAGAAGGTTCCCGTGGGATAATTTCCGACATACACGCGGGCAACAGCTAGTATATTAAGACATAGGATACTTTTCATCCCGGTAGAAGGTTCCCGTGGGATAATTTCCGACATACACGCGGGCGAAGCCGCGGGCAACAGCTAGTATATTAAGACATTGGATACTTTTCATCCCGGTAGAAGGTTCCCGTGGGATAATTTCCGACATACACGCGGGCGAAGCCGCGGGCAACAGCTAGTATATTAAGACATAGGATACTTTTCATCCCGGTAGAAGGTTCCCGTGGGATAATTTCCGACATACACGCGGGCGAAGCCGCGGGCAACAGCTAGTATATTAAGACATAGGATACTTTTCATCCCGGTAGAAGGTTCCCGTGGGATAATTTCTGACATACACGCGGGCAACAGCTAGTATATTAAGACATAGGATACTTTTCATCCCGGTAGAAGGTTCCCGTGGGATAATTTCCGACATACACGCGGGCAACAGCTAGTATATTAAGACATAGGATACTTTTCATCTCGGTAGAAGGTTCCCGTGGGATAATTTCCGACATACACGCGGGCGAAGCCGCGGGCAACAGCTAGTATATTAAGACATAGGATACTTTTCATCCCGGTAGAAGGTTCCCGTGGGATAATTTCCGACATACACGCGGGTGAAGCCGCGGGCAACAGCTAGTATATTAAGACATAGGATAATTTTTATCCCGGTAGAAGGTTCCCGTGGGATAATTTCCGACATACACGCGGGCAACAGCTAGTATATTAAGATATAGGATACTTTTCATCCCGGTAGAAGGTTCCTGTGGGATAATTTCCGACATACACGCGGGCGAAGCCGCGGGCAACAGCTAGTATATTAAGACATAGGATACTTTTCATCCCGGTAGAAGGTTCCCGTGGGATAATTTCCGACATACACGCGGGCAACAGCTAGTATATTAAGACATAGGATACTTTTCATCCCGGTAGAAGGTTCCCGTGGGATAATTTCCGACATACACGCGGGCAACAGCTAGTATATTAAGACATAGGATGCTTTTCATCCCGGTAGAAGGTTCCCGTGGGATAATTTCCGACATACACGCGGGCGAAGCCGCGGGCAACAGCTAGTATATTAAGACATAGGATACTTTTCATCCCGGTAGAAGGTTCCCGTGGGATAATTTCCGACATACACGCGGGCGAAGCCGCTGGCAACAGCTAGTATATTAAGACATAGGATACTTTTCATCTCGGTAGAAGGTTCCCGTGGGATAATTTCCGACATACACGCGGGCGAAGCTGCGGGCAACAACTAGTATATTAAGACATAGGATACTTTTCATCCCGGTAGAAGGTTCCTGTGGGATAATTTCCGACATACACGCGGGCGAAGCCGCGGGCAACAGCTAGTATATTAAGACATAGGGTACTTTTCATCCCGGTAGAAGGTTCCCGTGGGATAATTTCCGACATACACGCGGGCAACAGCTAGTATATTAAGACATAGGATACTTTTCATCCCGGTAGAAGGTTCCCGTGGGATAATTTCCGACATACACGCGGGCGAAGCCGCTGGCAACAGCTAGTATATTAAGACATAGGATACTTTTCATCCCGGTAGAAGGTTCCCGTGGGATAATTTCCGACATACACGCGGGCAACAGCTAGTATATTAAGACATAGGATACTTTTCATCTCGGTAGAAGGTTCCCGTGGGATAATTTCCGACATACACGCGGGTGAAGCCGCGGGCAACAACTAGTATATTAAGACATAGGATACTTTTCATACCGGTAGAAGGTTCCTGTGGGATAATTTCCGACATACACGCGGGCAACAGCTAGTAAGTATATTAAGACATAGGATACTTTTCATCCCGGTAAAAGGTTCCCGTGGGATAATGTCCGACATACACGCGGGCAACTGTTAGTATATTAAGACATAGGATACTTTTCATCCCGGTAGAAGGTTCCCGTGGGATAATTTCCGACATACACGTGGGCAACAGCTAGTATATTAAGACATAGGATACTTTTCATCCCGGTAGAAGGTTCCCGTGGGATAATTTCCGACATACACGCGGGCAACAGCTAGTATATTAAGACATAGGATACTTTTCATCCCGGTAGAAGGTTCCCGTGGGATAATTTCCGACATACACGCGGGCAACAGCTAGTATATTAAGACATAGGATACTTTTCATCCCGGTAGAAGGTTCCCGTGGGATAATTTCCGACATACACGCGGGCGAAGCCGCGGGCAACAGCTAGTATATTAAGACATTGGATACTTTTCATCCCGGTAGAAGGTTCCCGTGGGATAATTTCCGACATACACGCGGGCGAAGCCGCGGGCAACAGCTAGTATATTAAGACATAGGATACTTTTCATCCCGGTAGAAGGTTCCCGTGGGATAATTTCCGACATACACGCGGGCGAAGCCGCGGGCAACAGCTAGTATATTAAGACATAGGATACTTTTCATCCCGGTAGAAGGTTCCCGTGGGATAATTTCCGACATACACGCGGGCGAAGCCGCGGGCAACAGCTAGTATATTAAGACATAGGATACTTTTCATCCCGGTAGAAGGTTCCCGTGGGATAATTTCCGACATACACGCGGGTGAAGCCGCGGGCAACAACTAGTATATTAAGACATAGGATACTTTTCATCCCGGTAGAAGGTTCCTGTGGGATAATTTCCGACATACACGCGGGCGAAGCCGCGGGCAACAGCTAGTATATTAAGACATAGGATACTTTTCATCCCGGTAGAAGGTTCCCGTGGGATAATTTTCGACATACACGCGGGCGAAGCCGCTGGCAACAGCTAGTATATTAAGACATAGGATACTTTTCATCTCGGTAGAAGGTTCCCGTGGGATAATTTCCGGCATACACGCGGGCGAAGCCGCGGGCAACAGCTAGTATATTAAGACATAGGATACTTTTCATCCCGGTAGAAGGTTCCCGTGGGATAATTTCCGACATACACGCGGGCAACAGCTAGTATATTAAGACATAGGATACTTTTCATCCCGGTAGAAGGTTCCCGTGGGATAATTTCCGACATACACGCGGGCAACAGCTAGTATATTAAGACATAGGATACTTTTCATCCCGGTAGAAGGTTCCCGTGGGATAATTTCCGACATACACGCGGGCAACAGCTAGTATATTAAGACATAGGATACTTTTCATCCCGGTAGAAGGTTCCCGTGGGATAATTTCCGACATACACGCGGGCGAAGCCGCGGGCAACAGCTAGTATATTAAGACATTGGATACTTTTCATCCCGGTAGAAGGTTCCCGTGGGATAATTTCCGACATACACGCGGGCGAAGCCGCGGGCAACAGCTAGTATATTAAGACATAGGATACTTTTCATCCCGGTAGAAGGTTCCCGTGGGATAATTTCCGACATACACGCGGGCGAAGCCGCGGGCAACAGCTAGTATATTAAGACATAGGATACTTTTCATCCCGGTAGAAGGTTCCCGTGGGATAATTTCCGACATACACGCGGGCGAAGCCGCGGGCAACAGCTAGTATATTAAGACATAGGATACTTTTCATCCCGGTAGAAGGTTCCCGTGGGATAATTTCCGACATACACGCGGGCGATGCCGCTGGCAACAGCTAGTATATTAAGACATAGGATACTTTTCATCCCGGCAGAAGGTTCCCGTGGGATAATTTCCGACATACACGCGGGCAACAGCTAGTATATTAAGACATAGGATACTTTTCATCTCGGTAGAAGGTTCCCGTGGTATAATTTCCGACATACACGCGGGCGAAGCCGCGGGCAACAGCTAGTATATTAAGACATAGGATACTTTTCATCCCGGTAGAAGGT
This sequence comes from Dicycla oo, assembly GCA_948252095.1. Classification (NCBI taxonomy): domain Eukaryota; kingdom Metazoa; phylum Arthropoda; class Insecta; order Lepidoptera; family Noctuidae; genus Dicycla; species Dicycla oo. The sequence continues at coordinate 22,293,178 of OX411711.1, forward strand.
TCCCGTGGAAAAATTTCCGACATACACGCGGGTGAAGCCGCGGGCAACAGCTAGTATATTAAGACATAGGATACTTTTCATCCCGGTAGAAGGTTCCCGTGGGATAACTTCCGTCATACACGCGGGCAACAGCTAGTATATTAAGACATAGGATACTTTTCATCCCGGTAGAAGGTTCCCGTGGGATAATTTCCGACATACACGCGGGCGAAGCCGCTGGCAACAGCTAGTATATTAAGACATAGGATACTTTTCATCTCGGTAGAAGGTTCCCGTGGGATAATTTCCGACATACACGCGGGTGAAGCCGCGGGCAACAACTAGTATATTAAGACATAGGATACTTTTCATCCCGGTAGAAGGTTCCTGTGGGATAATTTCCGACATACACGCGGGTGAAGCCGCGTGCAACAACTAGTATATTAAGACATAGGATACTTTTCATCCCGGTAGAAGGTTCCCGTGGGATAATTTTCGACATACACGCGGGCGAAGCCGCGGGCAACAGCTAGTATATTAAGACATAGGATACTTTTCATCCCGGTAGAAGGTTCCCGTGGGATAACTTCCGACATACACGCGGGCAACAGCTAGTATATTAAGACATAGGATACTTTTCATCCCGGTAGAAGGTTCCCGTGGGATAATTTCCGACATACACGCGGGCGAAGCCGCTGGCAACAGCTAGTATATTAAGACATAGGATACTTTTCATCTCGGTAGAAGGTTCCCGTGGGATAATTTCCGACATACACGCGGGTGAAGCCGCGGGCAACAACTAGTATATTAAGACATAGGATACTTTTCATCCCGGTAGAAGGTTCCTGTGGGATAATTTCCGACATACACGCGGGTGAAGCCGCGTGCAACAACTAGTATATTAAGACATAGGATACTTTTCATCCCGGTAGAAGGTTCCCGTGGGATAATTTTCGACATACACGCGGGCGAAGCCGCTGGCAACAGCTAGTATATTAAGACATAGGATACTTTTTATCTCGGTAGAAGGTTCCCGTGGGATAATTTCCGACATACACGCGGGCGAAGCCGCGGGCAACAGCTAGTATATTAAGACATAGGATACTTTTCATCCCGGTAGAAGGTTCCCGTGGGATAATTTCCGACATACACGCGGGCAACAGCTAGTATATTAAGACATAGGATACTTTTCATCCCGGTAGAAGGTTTTTATGAGTGGTATTGCAATATGTGGTTAGCTAGTGACCTCGACAATTGATCATATTACTCTTGCCTGAGCAACCGGCAGCAAGTTCGTCATGCTCCCTTAGATGTCACTACATGCAGTAGCGTCGGGGGTCGAGTTGCCTCCTGTCCTCAAATATAGCGAGGGGGGCTATGGCTGATATTTGCGTTATGCTCGTGAATGAGTGCTGCTTGTGGTGACTGGTCGTCTTGCTGATCTTAGTTTTGTTTTGTTATTAGTAATTAACTCTTTGTTTATTTTACTTCGATGGTCCTTGTTTATCATTTGTGACTTCGAGTTACGGCTTCATATACGGATATATGTAAGTGGGCGCGACCTTTCTTATTGGATGCTTTTATTTAGGTATAAAGTTCTGCTTACTTTTTTAGTTTTGTATTTTTATTTCTGCTTTAGTATAGTTTTCGATTTTTATTTATTGTTTAGTTTATTGGTGTGTGCTAGCTTACTTAAAGCAAATAATTTAATTTAATGTTTTGTGTTGCGTAATAATGTACAGTCAACGTCTAGAAGTTAACTTACACCGCAATGACCATTATCGCCTGCGCTATACGGGCTGCCAAAGTTGCCAATGTGTAGTATTGTCAAACGTTCTTATAGAAGAAGGTCATAAGTACAACTAATATTGCTATGCCATAGTTTTGTGAGATTGCTAGTCGACTTCTGACTGTTATAGTACCTAAATTATCATGCACAGTGTTTTATAGATTCAATTTTTTTAACTGAACAGACAGTTGAGCTGCTGGAGAGTTTGTTGCGTCACTTCTTCTTCCCAGCTAAAGCACTAGGAAGTGGTGAAGGGCGGGCGTTTTGGGTGTTATCAAATCATCATCATTACACTATTACAAAATTCAACAGTTTAACTGACACTCATTGATCGTGCTCACCGCCTCACTTCACCTAGCCGACTCACTTCGGCGCGGGTGGTTGCTATGGCTACGAGAATCGGGTGAAGTGATTAGATCACGCCGCGCTTTCTGAATAGGGTGAAGTAATCACGCTACGCTTGCGCGTTACGTCATATTTTATTTTTATTTTACTGGAAATATTCAAATACGCCTCAAACAAAGAGCTTCAAACGATGAAAACCTAAAATTTTTGATCTTTTTAAAAACTATCTGAACATTTATATTACGAAGTGCTGTTAATCTAGTTAATCTTTCTGATTTACAATAATTGGTATTCTAATTAACTGTGTAGGGTTATTTTAAACTGTTTTTAGGGTTCCGTACCTCAAAAGGAAAAAAAAACGGAACCCTTATAGGATAACTCGTGTGTCTGTCTGTCTGTCTGTCCGTCTGTCACAGCCAATTTGCTCCGAATCTAATGGACTGATTAAGTTGAAATTTGGTACACTTATGTATTTCTGTGACCCGAATACGGACGTGTAACGTTAATAAATGAATTTGAATATGGGGTCAATTTTCGAGGGCAAATAAGAAAATTTAAAAAAAAGATTTGCAAACTGTACTCTTTGATATATCAAACGAAAGGGCTTACCGTGAGGTTCTCAAATATATACATTTTTTAAGTTTTAAAATAAATTTTTTTAAAGTTATTTGAGAAAATAGACGAAAATTGACCATTCCCCCTCCTTATCTCCGAAACTTCCGAGTCTAAGATTTTGAAAAAAATACAGAAAATAGTAGTAAGTTTTCCTGTAATCTATAGAGATTACAGGAAAACTTATAAGAAGTCTATGGTCTTAAAATAACATGGTAAATATCTCAATGTTGTGTGTACAAACTTACATTTGCAGTTGGAATGTATTGGAGAACATGTTTTTCAACAACAGTGTTAAGTTTGTTCTTGGGATTACTTCATCCCAACTACGGAACCCTTCATTGTGCGTAGTCCGACACGCACTTGCCCGGTTTTTACGTCTATAAACTAATTTGCATTGTGGCGTAGCGGATTCGTGGGTAGAGCAAATGAGACTAGTGTGTCACTTAAACAGAGTTTATTTTAAAGGGTGTGACTTAAACAGATTTAACTATAGAGATCATGGTGGGGTGAGGTACTGCCCTGGCTAGCGCTGCGGTGGCTCGGCGTGGTCAGCCTTAGTTTGGCTGTCAGCGGTAGTTGCCGGATAGTGCTCAGCGTCTGAGGTTTAGGCTACCGGAGTAGTCAGGCCAGTAGTGTGGCCGTCAGCCGTAGTTGCTGGTGTAGTGCTCAGCGGCCGCCGGTGCAGTCAGTAGGTGGAGTACAGTGTTTAGACCGGTAACTAGCCGGTGTAGTGTGTTAGATCTGTAGTCTAACCCAAGCTGTGATCCCTGGAAACAACGCAAGGGTGCGTCCTTGAGCTCCGAGGAACATCCGGTAAGCCCCTGTGATGTGCGTAGTTTCCTAACCAGACGAGGTCCGTAGCCCCAAGGGAAGGGGAGGGTCAGAGGGGAGGAAACTAGCATCACAGTGGTTTACAAGATAAGAATAATAATGTAGAATAAACACAAGATAAAACACAGTTATAGTAATATACAGATTCTCCTATGGACTCTATGAGTACTCACCCAATTTCGGGGAACTATATATGCTTCAGTGACTATTGTAGAAAAAGGGCTGAATTTCTCTCGTCCGATCTATTTATAGACCATTGTTTCTAGAAAGTTTTATATAGAGGTGAAAGTGGTAATGTCATAGACTATTTGACAACTCCCACAGATAATTATTCGTTTTCAAATCGACTAATAACTTATGCTACAGCATTCTTAAATAATAATTTCTAAACACGGCTATGTGGTTTGAAAATTAATTAGTTGTATGTGTGGTTATGTTTTATCACTTTTTAAATTCAAATCCAAGATGGTGGCTGCCGATAGTCAGGTCAAAATGAAAATCTAAGATGGCGGCTGCAGAAATTTTCATATTTTTCATCATGTGTGTAATTTTCATGGGTGCTAAAACCGATAGTCAAGGTCAAAATGAAAATCCAAGATGACGGCTGCAAAAATTTTAATATTTTTCATAATGGGTGACGTTTTCATGGTTTTTGACGGTGCTATAACCGATAGTCAGGTCAAATGAAAATCTGAAATGGCAGCTGCGAAAATTTTCATATTTATCATCATGAGTGTCGTTTTCATGGTTTTTGAGGGTGCTAAATCCGAGTCTGGTCAAAATGAAAATCCAAGATGGCGGCTACGAAATTTTTTATATTTTTCGTCTTCTTTGAAGAAGCCTTAGATGTTAATGGTGATTACATCATTGACTAAGCTTTTTGTATTGTACCTAATAATAATAAAAAATATAAAACGTAAACCAAGTGTCTCATTACTTTTGTGCCAATCTGATACTAGTTTTGAATTAATATAAAATTATTACTAGATTAGCATAAAAAATATGATTAAAATCTCGATTATGATTGTATAAATGTGCTTGGTCCTTCCCTAGCATCAGGTAGGATGACATTGACAGCTAACTCCACGCTCACTTCACTTTAATACATAGTTACGCAAGCAGTCAAATGCAAGCGTGGGACAATAGTAAAGTCTTCTAACACCAGCTTTACTGTAGATATCGCTACAATATTTCCCTATATTGGCAGTTTATTACACCAAACATAAGACCAGCCGTACCTATAGCTGGATTTATAAAGACACTCTCTCACATATTATTGAAGAATGATAAGGATAAATCGCAAGATTTCTTTGCAGCAAAAAATCCTAAAATTCTGTTATGTGTGTACATTATTGTTAACTTAATCATAATCTCTATAAAAACTGCTACAATATGGTTGCAAACTCACCCAATCAGAATTTTGAGCGATTAAATAGTCACTAGCTCCTCAAGAGACCTTTTAACAGCCGGAGATGACATTATAAATTTGTGCATAGCCTCCACTCAACTGTGTATTGTTCATTAAAAAACTCCGCCCAGGAAATTGATATTCCCATCGACTTCAATTTTCCTTTTTATTTTTATATAAATCCATTAAAAATACCATTATGCTTCTTTCGACTAGCTTTAGGTACTCACGTCTCCATCCGCGTGTAAAATTTGGATTTCTCGGGAATTAAAAGTATCCCCGATATTTTTGAGGTAGAAACTGCTCTTGGCCAAATTGTTAGGACATTCTGTTTGGTATTTTAGTATCAACTATATGGACTAATAATAGTGGAAGAAATATTTAGCTGTGGACATTCAAATCAATCTTTGGTGACTATTAGTTTGGGTGAGCAATATTAATGATCAGTCGTGGAATTACTACAGTACGTTTTGCTGTTCAAAAGTTCACGGTCGTACTTTGTAGAATACATACAAGTCAAGGTCAAGGTGTCAAGTGCGACCACTTGAGACCTTCTTCTATTTAGGCATTTCATACACACGTACACACCCGTATATTGCACTCTTTCATCACGAACCAAACAGAAAAAGCACAGTATAAAGTCTTTTTCTGATTACGGTAATGAGAAAAAGCGAATATTTTAAACTTGTCACATAAAAGTTGAGGGTAGATTTGAAACAAAATAAATTTTCTGTCTGTAGTTATAATGGGTATGACGTTGTTGGTTGGTGAACTTAGTTACGAGCGTTTGTGTTATTGATATTAGAGGTGTTGAGTTTGAAGATTTTTATTGAAATTGCCAGGGCGAGCATTGTAGCCTTGCATAACAATGGTTGTAATCTATCTGAAATATCCAATGAAACCGGATTTTGTGTAAGTTATTTTATTGTTTTTGATTTTATTTGTTATCATAAGTGACGCTTCAAAATGTGTAATAAAGATTTCTTTTTTTTTTTTAGAGATTCTGTGAGGCGTTGGGTGAAGAGATTTGAGGAAGAGGGCAGTCTTGAGAGCCGTGTAAGAAGTGGTAGGCTGCCACTTATTAACCAGTCTCAGCGACGCTTTGTGGTTGGTGAATATGAAACGAATGTTTTCATACCTACAAGACGATTTGCTGAAGAATTTGATACGTCATTGCGTACTGTTCGCCGTCCATGCCGAAGGCCTCCTCATCGAATACCAGCGAAAAACCGTTTTTAACGCAAAGGCACAAGGAGAAACAGTTGCGTTTTGCTCGAGAATATTTAGATTTTGATTGGGATACTACTGTATTTGCTGACGAGAAGACATTCAAGTCGTGTCAAAAAGGAAGACTTCATTTGTGGCGCAGAGATAATACACGTTAGTCTGGCAGAAATATTATAAATAATACGGAGTCAGGAATAATTAGTGTGAATATGTGGAGGTGGATTAGCGCTCAAGGGCCGGGTGAGTTGGCATTGATACAAACGCGGGCCAACAGCTCCAATTACGTCGAGGTTTTGAGCGATATAATGCTACCTACTCTTCGAAATGTTTATCCAGTGGAAGAAATTGGTGACTTTTGTTTGGTTCAAGATAATTGTCCGATACATCGTGCCAGTATTGTTCATGACTGGTTTAGTGAGCATTCAGATGTTAAAGTTATTCCGTGGCCAGCGCGATCCCCTGATTTAAACCCTATAGAAAATGTATGGGGCTTAATGGTGCAAAGATGGGAAGCGCGAGACGAAATATGTCTCGAACAGCTGAAGTCCCATTGCATGGAGTTGTGGGATAGTTTACGTGGCACAGACATTTGCAGTAATATTGTGGCCTCCATGCGTGGACGTCTTCTTGACTGCATTGATAATGACGTAGGTCACAATAAATATTAATAAAAAAATATTATATTATTAAATGTTATCAGGGAAATTAAATGATAAATGATAAATGATTTTTATTTCTGTAAGTAGGTTTGTACAAACACTTTTACAAGTCAATATTTTTTTTTTAAACTAGATGAGGTCGGCGTTTCCTATCTGACTACTCTGAGAAGAAAGGCTGAAACAAACTCAGAGGTCACAGTCTCTTATAAAGTCCAGACATAATCTTGGTCACTTCATGTGAAGACCATGTAGATTGGTGTCTGAAATGGTCTTTTGAGGAAAGAACCACACAGATTGAGAGGACCTGTCCAGTCAGTGCACGCATTTGTCAGTAATCGCGCAGCTCAACTCAGAACTTAAGGAGCTCAACGATTCGACGAACAATACCAAAGAAAGGACATTGGGGTAGGCCGCATAGATTACTCAAACTGCCAGACCATGATTAAAAATAACTGAGAGAAAAAATAAAACAACAAAAAAAAAGCAAAAAAAGCAATGACCTACATAGTCTTCACATTCACAATAAAGTAAAATAATATAATACTTACAAAGTAAATATTCATGTCAACATACAGTATGCAAAAATAAAAATAATATAAAATAAAATTGGAGCAGTTCAATCCCAAGCCTTTTTGTCCTCAATATAATCTTTAACGGTATAAAAAGCTTTCTGACACAACTTGCGTTTAATGAATGATTTGAATTTATTAAGGCTCAGATCTTGAACGTGGCTTGGAAGTTTATTATAAAAGCGTATACATTGACACCTGAATGACCCACCTATTTTCTTGAGCCTTGTTGGAGGTACAACAAATTTGTGTTTGTTCCTAGTATTTATATTGTGGATATCACTGTATTTTTTAAACAATTTAATGTTTTTATGGGCATATAAAAGATTTTCAAAAATGTACTGAGAAGGCAAAGTCATTATATTAATCTCCTTAAATTTCTCTCTGAGAGATTGTCTCGGACTTGGTTTCCGTGTTGGAGTGTGCAAGTTCTCGGTTGGCTGCCATCAGGGCTTCTGTCGGCGGGCGCTCAATTATTGTTATCTCAGTGTATATGCCAACAGATTGTTCTGACAATTTACCTGTTTTTACTGAGGTCTTAGGTGAGATCAGTGCTATTGCCGCTAGCGGAGATGTTGAAAGTATATATATCCTGGGTGATTTTAATGCGCACCCTCGACAACTATTTTTTAGGGAATTGTTAAGTTTTTGCGCTGACCAATCGTGGATTTGTGCCGATATAGAAAAGCTAGGGTATGAAGCAGATATATACACTTTTATGAGCGATGCTCATGGGTGTAAAAGATGGCTTGATCACTGTGTTGTGTCACTATCGGCGTGGCAAACCATTGTTGGGGTAGGTATAAAAGAGGACGTATACGTGTCAGATCATCTACCGTTATACGTTGAGTGTGATCTTAACATGGTAAGGCCAAAACTGGCATCACATAACAGTCCGCGCTCTGGAGTAATCTGGGGGGAGAGGGAGGAATCTCAAGTTGTAGAATATCGTAGACTGTGTACTGAGAGATTGCGTGGCCTTGACTTTCCTCAAGAGTTCTCCAGGTGTGCGTATGGGACATGTAATTTAATGGAGCACAGAATTATTTTGGATGATTTATATAGCGAAATTGTTAATACATTGAGCACCGCTGCAGAACAAACACATCAAACGGGTAGACATAGGCCAAAAAAGGGGAAAGTGCTATGTGGCTGGAATAAACATGTGCACGATTCTTACCGAAGGGCCAGGCTTAAATTTGATATATGGGTACGGAATAACCGTCCAACGTCTGGAATATTTTTTGAACAAATGAATGAGGCACGTAAAATATTTAAGGGTCGCCTTAAGTGGTGCCAGAAAAATCAGGATCAGATCAAGATGGACATAATAGCTAAGCAGAGGGCAACCAATAACTTTAGTAAATTTTGGAAATCTACAAAAAGTCTAAATACTCGGCCTGGCCTACCAGTAAGCGTTGGAGGGAAAGGAGATCCAGAGGGGATTGCTAACATGTTTAGGGAGTTGTTTGAGGTGCAGTCTCCCCTTGGTCCCTCAGTTGAGATGTCAGGTGCTGGGTCCGCCAGTCCGGGGGTGCAACCAGTATATGTTACAGCTGAACAAGTGAGAAATGTAATTAGAAATATGAAGAGAGGAAAATCCCCCGGGCATGACGGACTCAGCATCGAGCATTTCAAATATGCGGGGGTGCATCTACCGAGGGTCCTGTCTCTATTGTACACAATGTGTATGAGTCATGCCTATCTGCCCGCTGAGCTTATGAGGACAATAGTAGTGCCCATTGTTAAAAATCGAACAGGTGATATCTCTGATAAAGGCAACTATCGTCCTGTCTCTCTCGCAACTACGATTGCCAAAGTTTTGGACAGTATTCTTGATTCATGCTTAAAAGAATACCTGCATATGCATGATGCACAGTTTGGTTTCCAGTCCAAATTGTCGACAGAGAGTGCGATCTTAAGTCTCAAGAATACTGTCCAATACTATACTGACCGCAGAACCACGGTGTATGCCTGTTTCCTGGATCTCTCCAGAGCTTTCGACCTAGTGTCATATGATGTGCTCTGGAGAAAGCTAGGGGACAGGAGTATACCACCGGGAGTTCTCAGAATTATGCAGTATTGGTATGCAGACCAAACAAATATTGTGAAATGGTCAACAACACTCTCTGATCCATATAGGTTGGAGTGCGGTGTGAGACAGGGGGGTCTGACGTCTCCTAGACTCTTCAACCTATATGTGAATGATCTTCTGGTCGAGCTCAGTAGCATGCGAGTCGGATGCCGAGTGGGTGGTGTGACCATTAATAATATCAGTTACGCGGACGACATGGTGCTGCTGGGTCCGACTGCGGGATCGATCAAGGAGATGTTGAGAGTATGCGAGAACTATGCAGCTACACACGGACTCGTTTATAATGTCAAAAAGAGTGAATACATGGTTTTTAAGGCCGCTGGTAAGGCCCCCGATTATGTACCAAGCTTTACTCTGAATGGCTTGAGTATAAGGCGAGTAAATAATTTTAAGTATCTGGGGCATATACTTACCGACGACCTTAAGGACAATGTGGATATAGAGAGGGAGCGCAGGGCACTGGCGGTCAGAGGGAATATGTTGGCGCGCAGGTTCTACCGTTGTACTAATCAGGTTAAAATAACTCTTTTCAAAGCTTACTGTCAGGGTATGTACACGGGGAGTCTGTGGGTCAGCTTTACCAAAAGATCGCTGGAGGTCCTGCGCATCCAATATAATAACGTTTTCAGAATGCTGTTGGGACTGCCCCGTTTTTGTAGCGCATCAGAGATGTTTGCGCTGAATCGAACTGACGACTTTTATGCGGTCATTCGACGAAAAATCTCGTCTTTAATAACAAGACTGCGGGACAGTGACAACAGTATTCTGAGGACAGTGGCGGAGAACATCTACTCTCCTATTCTGAGACGTTTTGTGGGGGTGATGAGTGAGTAAAGTTGTTTACTTTCGCTTGTGTGTCGCCCTCATGAAACGATCTCAAGTAAACATGTTTTTTAAACTATTATTATTATTATTACTTTACTAACATTAGTTAATAAGCCATTTACTAACACAAGGGATCTTATGTTGTCCGAAATAAAGCATTATTATTATTATTATTATTATTAATTTATAAATGCATCGAACAGCTGTTTTCTGCAAAACAAAGATAGTCTGAATGTCGGCTGCATTTCCCCACAACAGAATACCGTACGACATTATACTATGAAAATAGCTAAAGTACACTAAACGGGCTGTCTCTATGTTGGTTAAATTACGAATTTTCCTAACAGCGTATGCTGCGGAGCTTAGCTTTTTTGACAATTTATCTATATGTGGGCCCCACTGAAGCTTAGCATCCAAAGTTAAGCCCAAGAATACTGTGCTGTCATCAGGATTCAACTCTTCGCCCTTTATCAACACGTTAGTTTTCACCTGCCTAACGTGAGGTAGTGTAAACTTAATGCATTTGGTTTTTTTTTCATTAAGGAGTAAATTATTAACACTGAACCAGTGAACTATTTTTGAGATCGCTCTGTTTACATCGTCAGTAACCAGCTGCTGACGTTTAAGTTTAAACAAAAGTGAAGTATCATCCGCAAACAAAACTATATCATGATTATCCTTAATGAGGTAGGGCAAATCGTTAATATAAATAAGAAACAAGAAAGGACCAAGAATCGAGCCCTGTGGGACCCCCATTGTTACTATAGATCCGGGCGATCTTTTTCCATTAACGTCAACGCTCTGAATCCTATTACTCAAGTATGAAGTAAGAAGATCCAGAGCGGTGTTCCGGATCCCGTAATGGCGGAGTTTCCTGATTAACGTTTCATGAAGAACGCAATCGAATGCCTTGGACAAATCACAAAAGATGCCCAAGGCATCGCATTTGTCTTCCCATGCATTATGCTTGTTATGTAATAATTTATGTTTATTAAAAAATCTTTGCAATTGGTCTAAAATTAATTTCTCAAAAATTTTACTAAACGTAGGTAGTACTGAAATAGGTCTATAATTTGTGGGGTCTGATGTACTACCTGATTTAAACAAAGGTATTATTTTACTATATTTCATGAGGTCAGGAAACTCCCCACAGTCGATACAGTTATTAAATATAAGAGCTAAAGTAGGTGCTACAATGTCAATAATAGACTTAGCAACTTCTACAGAATTACCCCACAGATCTGCTGTCTTTTTTACATTTAAAGTGTGAAAGGTTTTAATTATGTCTCTACAGGTAATATGTTCAAAATTAAATTGCGAATCGCAAGCATTAACATTTTCCTTAAGCAAAGACTCAGCAACAGAAGTTGATGAGTTTAGGGATTTAGTAGTTGAAACGGGAATATCTGAAAAGAAATTTTCAAAGGCCGCGGCGACTTGTGAGTCTGATTTTATTATGTTGTCATTAATAGACAGGCTGTAGTCAGCACTTCGGTTATTAGACCTTCCCGTTACACTATTAATAATATTCCAAGTCGTTTTAATTACATTACTACTGTTTTTAATCTTCGAACTCAAATAACGCGACTTGGCCATACAACAAACTTTTTTAAATAATTTTGAATAGTTTCTAACATATAAATTAAATTCAGGGGATACTGGCCATAATAGTGAGTTAGTGATCGTAATATTGTAGGATTGAGGTTTAGTTTCAATCTTCTTTTCCTTTAGAAAACGAATAAATTAAGCTATAACCTCAATAAACCAAAAACATCATATTTCAGTAGCAGCCAAAAATGATTTACGAACAAATTAGGTATTTTATTTATTTCAAAGTTCGGAATATGTTTATGTTTTTAAGGTTGTTATCAATATCTCAATAAATATTCCTATGAATAATAGTGTTTTTTTTTAAATTAAATTGCCTATTATACTTTATTTTTACACTCTATACCCTATTGTCATTGATTAACGAAACTCAATAAATAATTGAACTCTGACACGAAAACGGAAAAACAAAAAGCCTTCTCCACTTCACGCACACACAATAACAGCCAGCCACTCATGTGAACCTGCCATCGCTGCTTGTAATTTTCACTTCGAATTTTAGCATTGCTTTTAAATAAGCATTAGGGCTGATAACTTATTTATTAAAAAAAAAAAAACAAGTATTTAGGTAGTTGTAGGTATCTTTATTTAGTGTTGACCACACATGCATCTGACCAACGAACAACGCGCTTTCGTAGTTATACTGTGTGAGCGTTACTGTCTGTATTAAAACATGACACACACAGAGATATGCACAGATATGGCATACAGGCCAAAATGATAATTCCGGTGACAGTCCACTTATGAGCGTTGATTGTACATGTATACTTAAGTAACTTGTGCTCCTGAGGCTCAAAATACAATATACCATCACGAATATGATGCACATAAATGTCTTCAGATGGAGATTCCCCATAGGCTACTACGGTGATCACAGCACAGCATACAGCAGAGCACAGCATAGCAACAGCCATATGCCTACCTACTAAAGCTAAACTAACTAATCAAGTTAGATTGTACGTGGCTGTTATATAAAAATACCTATTATTTAAATTGAATATGAGTACTTAAGTTATTTAAAAAACTATATTTGTTTGTTCAAGTTTCGAACTTTCCCGGTCCTGTTGCCGATCGTTGCTTTAAGTATTGTATTATACAGAGTCAAATTAAATTAGCTAGCGAAACTCCACAGACATGATATAATTTCAGAGTATCGTTTTTTGAAATAAAAACTTCTTTAGGCACGTTAAACGATTATTGGTAGGGGAAAATGTTATGAGTTTGCGTCACGCATCACGCGACATGCTAATGTGACGTGTTGTGCTGTCAAATTTTCACTTCAGTCGGCAGTCCCCATGACTATGTTTTTTTTTTTGTTTTCTCTTTAGGTATCTTACCAGAGTTTTTCTAGCTAATTTAATTTGACCAGCCCGATACATAATCGGACTGATGTCCGCAATTCCACGTCCAATCGCGTATCCTGCATAATAGATACCTTGGGTACGGAACACGGTACTTTCGTATATTTAATCTTTTAGTCACAGGGGAAGTCATTGAATTTTCCTATCCACGACAAGGAAACACATAATGTTGAGTTTATGATTGACAGAAATACGACAACCTTTTTCTTTTTTTCTGTTTTCATTTTTCGCGTTCCTGAAGCGTTAAATATTTCGTCTATGACGGAAAAAATATGCAATCCAAGTAGAGTGGAGACACTGTTATTTCCCGTTTTGTGGTGAACGGTTCCTTTCGTTTCGTTATCATTGGTATTTTAATTGATAGAGAGCTAAAGAGGCGCTTTTTCACTCGCGTGTTCTCATATGTGTAGTTAAGGAAAAGGTATTGAGTGCTTCTTTGTGCAAAATGGTTGATATTGCTTCCAATATTTTTTAGATAGGTATATTTATTGTTGTAATAGGTACCTCTTATGAGAAGGTTCCTGCTAGATTTACTAGCATAGTTGCTTTTGAGCATTATTTTTCATTATATTTAAAAAAATCCACACTATAATATGTGACGTTCCACGGCAAAAGATACCTTATGGTGCTTTTTAGTTTCGGAGACATTAAATGTTTCGTAAAAATGTGTACAAAAATGTTTCTTTTTATTGCTGAATTGCTAAATGTTACATCATAAGGTTTACGAAAGTAAACCATAATGTAACATTTATTTTCCTATATTTATTTCTTATGATATGTAAGTTATTAGCCCATAATGTGGCTTCAAAGTTTAGTAGAAAAGGTACCTTATGGCCGTGTGTTATGAAAAATAAGAAAATAATACTTGCGATCATATCGGGACATGCTCCGCTTAAATGATTAAGTAATTTATATCGAAATAGATAAAATAGAGTTTAATAAAACCATTTTTTTTTAATGATAATGCTTTTTTCGTTTCATTGTACCCCACTTGTCACTAAGTCTGAAAAAAGTATAGGTAAGAAGGAACTGATTATTTTGTAGCAGATTATTATTAAAATAATAGTTAAAATTAATAAAAAGAACATTTATTGTCCTGACTTAGTTTGTTACGTATTTCCTTTTCTTAAATGTATGGAACAAAGACTGTTATTGTGATGTTAGTAAGTTAAGTGACTTAAAAAGTTAAAAATAGTCTCTAAATGCATTATTATCAGTTATATAAATGCTAATGAAAGAATATTGTTGTTTTGTGTGCAAGAATTGATGTTGTTTGTTAAATTAAAACCTAAATCCCCTAATATCTATGGTGGCGCCGAAGTTTAGACCAGATGTCAACTCCATGCCTAGGAGCTCAAGCCGATCAGTTACACGAAGAGATGTACCCCGAAAAGTAGGAGTTTGGGCGAAATGACTCCTTTTAGCGGTAAAACGTCTGTGTTTCGGTGGAGTTAACACACTGGGAGACTAGGCTTAAGGTCAAATCTGTCTGCTCTACCATGGCCTCTCTCAAAGAACGAACTTAGAAACCGCTGGTTTTTGCGCTGGACAAGTATCTCTCTGAAATTATACTATCATCTGCGTACCCAACAATACCAGACTGAAGCAGGTCATTGATGTGCAGCAGGAAAAGAGTTGCAGAAATTACAGATCCCTAAGGAACTCCGGCATCAATAGCCATAAGGTCAGAGGAGCAGCCGTCAACGACTACTCTGATCGACCGTTCACTAAGGAAATCTGCTGATATCCAGCTACAAAAATCAGCTGGGATGCCATAAGCAGGAAGCTTGCGAGATGTCAAGCGATACAGCAAGTGTTTCGCCGTGTTTCTCGATGGCTTCGCCACAGCAGTGCGTGACATACACTAAAAGATCGCCAGTTGACCGTCCCCGGCAAAAGCCATATTGACGGTCACTGAGGAGATCATTGTCTTCAAGGTAGGTCAGCAACTTATTGTTCAGTACCCTTTCCATAACCTTGCAAAGAATGGAGGTTATGGCGATCGGACGGTAATGGGCAGGGTCTGTACGGTTGCCATTTTTGGGCACTGGTTGTACATATGCAAGCTTCCAGGATTTCGGCACCGTTCTTTTATCAAGAGAGAGGTGAAACAAACGTCTCAACACAGGAGACAGTTCAGGCGCACACTGCCTCCCTCAACAGTCTCGCTGGTATGCTGTCAGGCCCGCTGGCCTTGTTCACGTCTAGACTGCACAATACTCTTCGGACCTCTTTAATATGAACTGCGACCTCCGGCATCGAGGAGTTACAATGAGGTACAGTAGGTGAATTGCTTGCAAAGAGAGATGCAAATAAATTTGCTTTCTCACTTGTAGAGTCAACCAGCGACCCATCAGGTTTCATCATTGGAGGTAACGTGGAACGACAGAAATTCGTTTTAGCCGCTTTAGACAGGGACCAGAGCTGTTTACTACCCGGAGGGTGCGAATCCAGCCTGGCTCCAATACGTCCGACATGGTCTAAACGCACCCTACGTAAAACCCGCTTGCAGAACTTGGCGGCAGAATTAAAGGCCCTCTTCTTCGGGCGAACGCGTTCTAACTTTGTGATCGCGGGCTTTGAGCCAGGCTTGGTAGGCAGACTCTTTTTGGGTCTCAACATGGGCACATACTGCATATATTAAGGCCGGGATTTATGACCGAGCGGGATGTCGGAGAACGGAATAAAATACTCCATCCCCTGCCGAATCACGTCCGCAACCACGTCAGTACAGCAAGAGGGGTCACTCGAGGAAAAGCACACTTGCCGCCATTATCAGACGCAAAAAATTGCCGCATCTCACCTCAGGTCTAGGAACTGAATCAGGGTCTAACCAATATGATGACCGCTTACGATTATCAAAAGGATTCCATTTTTCATCGCAAGTCACAATGTGGTTCAAAATCCCTTCGTCTTTGTGTCTAAGCAACGCAAGGCATACCTCAACTCGTTCGTCGCGTTGGCGATCGTTCAGTTCGTGCGGCACCCACTTATCAAGTTTTTTTACTTTGCCAATTTGACGCAAATGGACCAATATTGTTTTGATGCTACGTTGAAAGCTGCGGCCAACTCAGCCGTAGATTGATTATCGTCAGCTTCCTCTATCGCCTTTAATTGCTGACTTCAGTTTTCGGGTAACCACGGGGTTCATTTTTTAGATCAAAATTTCCATGTCGGAAGCGTTCAAACCAATAACGAATCGTGCGTTCGTTTGTAGTGTTCACTCCGTACACGTCATTAATGTTGCGAGCCGTTTGTGCGGCATTGCTACCGCGACGGAACTCGTATTCCATAATTACTCATATTTTTATCGTGTACTTATTTATGAAAAAGATACAAATGTAGCAAAACAAAACACTAATCACTAAACAAACGACTGAATTTGAAAATAGAATTCTATATTTTTTCAATAAAATTCATTTGAATTTAGAATTTATTGCCAGCCATACATAAATTACGTATACGTTTCAAATGGCAAGTATTGTAAAACGGCAACTTCATAGGTTCATAGACCTATTATTATAGTGTACGTATAGATAGGTTTTTATTAACTACAATTCCCACATAAGGTCTTTTGACTGTGTCATTATCATACATAGGTGTTGCTTTTTTATTTTCTTCAACTATGAGTCTGAAAATGGTAGGCAAGTAATGTAAAAAAAGAAATCAAAGTTAACCAAACAAATTCATGTTTAGATTAAAACGCCGACGACGTTTCATTGGTGGGTATTTTTATTCACTCGTCGAGCTCTCTTAGGAACGATACGTAGACGAAAAGTTCAACACGTGTGTCTGTGTACTACGCAGTATGTACCTATACATTACATGTATTGTATGTATGTGTCTTTTTAGGGGTGGATGCGGAGAGTTATCAGAAAACTTTTATTTAATTTTAGGACATTATATTTATCATTTTATTAGTAGGTACCTACTAAGGATTTGTTTTGACTTTTAGTTGATTCGATTTAACTTTTTTTTTAATTTCAGGATGTTAAAAAAAGTCATAGATGCCTTTCATAAAACTTTATTTATGTTTCAAAAGTATTGACAGATATGCGGACGAATTTTTTTCATGCCCAATGAGCTCTTCCCCTTTTTATTTTTATTATATACTTGTAAATATTGTATATATTTTACTGTTAGCTTACTTAAGCTGTAGGTTGTATTCTTTTTTTATTAATAAAGGGACAAGGCATAAAAATAATGAAAATAATAATTTATCTTAATATAAAACCCCATTGGTACAGAGCCTCGATTTATTGTTTACCTGCAAAATAAAAATTCGACTTCACTGGAGGCAAGACCAATATTTATGGAAATCTCTATAAAAGATTTACCCTTAACCGGCTTTGGATTTGCTCTCCCACAACACGTCAGGCAAAGCCTACAAAGATATTTTGTGTAATAAATTCGAATAAATACTCACTCTATTTTTGAGGTATCTTGGATACAACTGCACGGGTCGATCTAAGATTAAGCTACGCTTGCCGAAGTCAGTCCGTGGATGGGTGACCATCCATTATATATCGAGAGCCCTCCGTGCCTGTCATTTGTAGATATTTGACAGTCGTTACGGGTAGTCAGAAACCCGAAAGTCTGATGGACCAGTCTTACCAAGGGGTATTGGTTACTGGGTTGTGGAATTGAGATAGGTAGTCGCTCCATGTAAAATTTTGGTATTCAGCTACATCCAGTTAGACTGGAAGCCGACCTCAACATAGTTGTTAAAAGGCTAGGCAAATGACTCACTTTATTTCTTATATATACTGTTTTATTAAAAATAACAAAACATACGAAAAATTTCACGTTTTAAAACGTGCGTTGTCTATTGAATTATTCAAAGCATTATTATACTTACATGAATTTTTAGATTCTAGTTGAAGGACCGCGATTATTTGAAGGTGAACTTTAGTCTTACGTAGCCGACCGATCAATCTTCTTGAAATATTAACAGACCTAAGCTGACAGAGATTGACACCTGCGGTTATGGCGACTACTTCAATTTATTTGCTTTGGAAATCTTTACAGAAAATTAATATTAATGTCTGAGCAACGATCGGCATGTGTTTTAGAAAGGCTCATGGCATCATGCTTTCCTAATAATATACAATAATTGCAACCAATTTGGATGTAGCGCTCGTCGCCTGCTGCCGCGGCACTGCTCCCTACGCTCCCTCGGCTTGCGCGCGCTCCGTCACAATTCTAATTTAACCTAGCTAACCCATTCGGTCGGGGTACGCTAGCATAGTTACTGTGAGAAATTTTAAAAGAGTCTTCATTACTAAAAAAGTGTGCATCATTAGAAGCGCTAATAGTTTCTAAAGATTTACTAATTTAAAAAAGTGTGCATCATTAGAAGCGCTAATAGTTTCTAAATATTTACTAATTTAAAAAAGTGTGCATCATTAGAAGCGCTAGTAGTTTCTAAAGGTTCACTAATTTAAAATAAAAGTGTGCATCATTAGAAGCGCTAATAGTTTCTAAAGGTTCACTAATAAAAAAAAAAGTGTGCATCATTTGAAGCGCTAATAGTTTCTATAGGTTTACTAATTTAAAAAAAAAGTGTGCATCATTAGAAGCGCTAATAGTTTCTAAAGGTTCACTAATAAAAAAAAAAGTGTGCATCATTAGAAGCGCTAGTAGTTTCTAATGGTTCACTAATTTAAAATAAAAGTGTGAATCATTAGAAGCGCTAATAGTTTCTAAAGGTTCACTAATAAAAAAAAAAAGTGTGCATCATTAGAAGCGCTAATAGTTTCTATAGGTTTACTAATTTAAAAAAAAAAGTGTGCATCTTTAGAAGCGCTAATAGTTCCTAAAGGTTCACTGTTTAAAAAAAAAAAGTGTGCATCATTAGAAGCGCTAATACACCCATCAAAAAAGGTTTTGAACGTTTGAGCGATTTTTACTATTGTAATATATTTATATTTCTTTTATAAATAATAACTAACCATTATTTGATGCATTAGTGACTAAAGCCACAAAATTATTTATTGAATTGTTAATTTATTCACAATAATTAATAATATGTGTACCGTAACATACGTAGTAAGTATAAAATAAACTAAAAACGAAATTGTAATTTTCATGTTTTACAAAATTAAATAACGTGATTTTTTTATTATTTGGTAATTCAATACAAATTGTGACCGCCACTGTTGTTTAAAACTAGTCGGTAACAATTTTTCATTGAATTTATAAGATTGTTATTCTGATCCTGCGGCAATCGCTCCCAATACAATTTTGACAAGTCTTTCAGTTGTTGGGTTGTCAACACTCGTCCAGGTTCTTTAGAACACGTCTCTGGAGCATGTCCCACGTGTGCTCGATGGGATTGATGTCTGGCGATTGTCCAGGCCACGGCATCACGATGTTTTCCATTGCCAAGTACTCTCTGGTCCTCCGAGCTGTTTGCAAACACGCATTGTCATGCATCAACGTAACATCTGAACTTTGTGCAAATGGGTGAACCGAAAGCCCGAGGACATCTTCAACGTAACTTTCAGCGTTCATATTGCCATCTACAAAAACGAGCTCAGTTCGTCTGTTCTTCATAATACCCGCCCATACCATCACTGTGGAGCCACTGTAAGGGTGCACTTCCTGGTCACATCTCAGCCGTTCAACATTTCCAGCACGACAATACAGTCTTACCCTTCTCGTATTAGGCCTAAATCCAAACTAGGACTCATCGCAAAATAAAATTTTATGCCATTGCTTCTGGGTCCATGTCAAGTGTTCCCTAAACTATTCGGTTCGACGGGCGCGATTCCCATGGCGTATAGGCGGACACCCAATAGGGCGTCGTGCTCGTAGGCCATATTCATGCAGCCTATTTTTCACGGTTTGATGACTAACAACAACACTGGTTGAGAATTGTAGCTTTAAACCTCTCTCTCGGGCGGTTAACATCTGCTGACGTCTTGCAGTCAGTTGTATGTATCGATCATGTCGAGCAGTTGTACTCCTTCCACGTCCTGGGTGCTGCTCAGCAGGATCCCTTGTATTAACGTAACGCTGCCAAAGACGACAAATCACGCTCCTATTGACCACCACTCAATTTTTTTCAAAACTGTATGTCTCAAAATAAAAATAAGATAAATACCAAATTTTTCAAGCAACGAAAACACATGAAATCGGGAAAAAATAATTAGCTTTTATTTTAATGAAAACAAAACACTCGAAACAATCAAAAAACAATCGAAAATCGTAAAATCAGCCACTATTATGTTTCCGAGAACACAAAGATTGTATACCAATCTACATTGTAAAAAATAAAGTATCAATTAATAAAACATGTCGTTTCTGTAAATGATGCGTGTTGCTTAGACTTTTTTGATGTGTGTACTTTCTAAAGGATCACTAATTTAAAAAAGTGTGCATCATTAGAAGCGCTAATAGTTTCTAAAGGATCACTAATTAAAAAAAAAAAGTGTGCATCATTAGAAGCGCTAATAGCTTCAAGGTTCACTAATTAATTCACAGGCCAGATGGCGTGGTTGGTTAAGATACCACCTGCCATGCCGCTGGTCGTGGGTTCGATTCCCATCCAGGACAAACATTTGTGTGCATAAACATGTCTGTTTGTCCTGAGTCTGGGTGTAATTATCTATATAAGTATGTATTTACAAAACAAAAAGTAGTGTATGTAGTATATCAGTTATCTGGTTTCCATAGTACAAGCTCTGCTTAGTTTGGGATCAGATGACCGTGTGTGAAATGTCCCAGGATATTATTATTATCTCCTTTATTCATTTTTTTTACATATAAGTTATATTTTTAAATATTAGAATTAAAAAAAAAACATTTAAAAATATAAAAAATAGAAATCCACCGGCATGGGGAACAGGGTCCAAGCTACCGGTGGTTAGGGTCCCAGAGACAGGAACCTCCTCACAATACGCGCCGTATCAAGGAGTACTGCCTTCTGAATCAGGCCCTTCACCCAGCCACCCAACGAGAGCCTCTTGAGATGTTGGTCGAGGCTCTTAGCGTTAAGGCCATTGACCGTAACGACTATCGGCACAATGATTGCCGAGTCCACATTCCACATAGCGACAACCTCGTGGGCTAAGTCGAGATACTTCAATTGTTTCTCCTTCTCAGCCTTCACGAGGTTCTCGTCATGCGGGATAGTGACATCGATTATCATTGTGCGGCGCACTGATCGATCTATTACCACTATATCAGGCTTATTGGCTACAATAGTCCTGTCAGTCATAATAGATCGATCCCAGTATAACGTGACATGGTCATTCTCGAGAACTGGGTCGGGCACATACCTGTAAAACGGTACCTCAGAGTCCACAAGGCCATATTTCAGAGCAAGTTGCTGATGGATAATCCTGGCTACTTGATTATGCCTGTGCAAATACTCGCCGTTAGCTAAACGAGAACACCCAGAAGTAATATGTCTGATAGACTCACCGGGACAATGGCATGCCCGACATAATATGTCGATCGTCCCGTCTTTCATTATATACTTCCGGTAGTTATTCGTTAGCATTACTTCATCCATAATCGCACAGACTGAACCTTCGGTTTCCCCAAAGAGGTCACCGAAGCGTAGCCAGGCCACGGACGCTAAGAAATCTACGTCGGGCCCATGAAGGGCCCGGAAAAAGCGTCCGTGAAGCTCCTTGCTTTGCCATACTTCCTTGCGGTCGTTGGTACTAAGCACCACAGGTTTGCGCCAGTTCTCTTTAGCCCAGGACAACGGGGTGAGTCCCTTGTCCACTGCAACCACATCTCGGTGCATACCCACGTCAGCCTTGAGAAAATATTCTCTGAGACTGCACACCTCGCGGTTGTGGAGGGTCTTGGCATTTAAAAAACCTCGACCCCCGCACTTCCGCGGAATGTACAGCCTCATGACAGACGAACGTGGGTGATGCATCCGGTTTGCAGTCAGCAGTGACCGGACTCTCCTATCCAGGGCGTCTAGTTCCGTCTGGGTCCACTTTAGTATGCCAAAGGAGTACATCAGGACCGGCATGACCGCCTGACAAAGAACTATTAAGTACCTTTTTCAGGCGACCGAAGAAGCGCTCCTGCAACGATTGTTTCATGTCAGCCCCGTTAATGCCTAACCCCTCTGACATACCCAGGTATTTGTAGGTATCAGTTGCGGAGAGTGATCTCAGGTTTATAGAATCTGAGAGTTGTAGTCCCTCAGATTCCACAATCTCGCCCCGCTTTACATGCATGACTGCACATTTATCTACACCAAATTCCATCCTGATGGAATCACTAAAAGTTTTAGTTACTTTTAGTGACTCCAGCAGTTGCAATTTGTTGGTGGCAAACAGTTTCAAATCATCCATATAAAGCAGGTGGCATATTACCTGACCCCCTCTCCGCAAAGGACAGCCCAGCCCTGTACCCTCCAGCAGAGTGCTAAGAGGGTTCAAGGCTAAACAAAACCACAGTGGACTCAGACTGTCGCCCTGGAATATTCCCCGCTTAATCCTAATAGGTTCGTTGCTCTCCTGAATTTGTCGGCATCCTGGATAGCGAAGAACCGTCCTCCACTGCCCCATACACGTCGTTAGGAAGGTGGTCAGAGTTGTATCAATTTTGTACAACTCTAACACCATCAAGAGCCATGTATGCGGCACCGAATCAAAGGCCTTCTTATAGTCTATCCAACATGTCGACAAATCCTTTCGGGATCGACGGACCTGTTGGCTTATGGCCATGTCAATGAGGAGTAGCTCCTTGGTGCCGCGGGACCCATTCCTACATCCATTTTGAGAGACAGACATAATAGAATTCTTTTCTAAATGAGAATTAATTTTCTCTCTCAAAATGGATGTAAGGAGTTTATAGACCGTCGGCAAACAAGTGATCGGCCTATAATTTTTGGGTTCCGTGGCATCACCTGACTTATGGAGCAGGTGAGTAACTCCTGTTGTAAAGAGCTGTGGCAGTGACCCAGACTCTAAGGCCGACTGGAATTGCGATGCTAAGCACGCGTGTGAACTTTGCAGCCATTTAAGCCAAAAATTGTGCAGTCCGTCCGGTCCCGGAGATTTCCAGTTCGGTATCGGACGGGCTGCACTGGCTACATCGGAGGAAGTAATTATTACTTCCTCCATCTCCGGTATGGCGTCACACACGCGCTCAACATCCCGCATCCATTCAGCCTCAGTATGGCAAACGGGCACCGACCAGATGTTACGCCAGAATATGCTAGTGGCATCATCATCCGGGCGGCATACGTCTGCCACATTTTGCTCAGGTCGCTCCCATGCTCTATACACCCACCTTTGATCACGATGGAATATGCGATTCTGGGTATACCGCTCAACCCGTCGCTTATACCTACGGATACGGCTTGCCTATGCACAGACCTTCTGCTTCAGGAAGTCAATGCGCTCTGTGACACGGGACATATATTCTTGAGGGCTGATTCCAGTCCCCGAGAACGCCCGCCTCACAAAGCGCATCACTCTAGGGCGAGTATTGCCCTCCCTGAAGCAGTATAGTTTGCCGATGAGCACCCTGGTCCCCTCGATACGCCGCTCGATCCTGCACTGCCAGGCTGGAACAGCGGGTTTTGGTCGTGTAGCTATGTCACAATTTGGAAATTTGACATTGGCTACACGACACGCCGCAATAGCCGCGCAATACAAGATCGAGTGCGTATCTACGAGATCTTCGCTGCTTTCAAAATAAAAACCAAGCAGCGAATCCAAGGCACACACCATCGCCCTATTCGTTCTGTGCATAGGCAAGCGAGGTAAATGTGGTCTAAGTTGGACGGGGGCAGTTCTAAACTCCCGAATCGCATCCTCCAGCGCGCTCCTCAATCGTTCGTTACACTGGCTACTTACCGTAACAATCTCATCGCCCCCCTCCTCATCATTAACATAAGACCGCGGTTGGGTTATGTCACTGACTAGAGGTTGCACCGCGGTCTGTGACGGGACAGGGACGATACGGTTGCTCAGTACCTCTGAGCGCAGCCTATCAAGCGCGGCGTCGTCCAATCTGTGATTCCGTTGGATAACCCGCACCTGATCCGAAAGTCGTTGGGCCGAGACGTTGATGGCTGGTTGAAGCGCCTGGAACAGAGACAGCATCCTATCGCGGTACGCAGTGAGGTTAGTTCCCCCCTCTGTAGCCCCGTAATATGCGCGCATGACGTTCTCATTCATTTGTTGAGTCCATTTCATGCGCTGCACACAACCACCGGCAGCGGGGACCCGGCTCGGGGCCGGTTGGCCCCTAGATCCCATGCCGTTCGGTGGCCGGCCTCTTCTCGGCCGACGAACTGGTGGTGGTGTTATCGGCGGCGAGAAGTATTCGTCGCTCGAGCTCGACGCAACTGCAGCGGCCGGTATCACAGGACTCACGTCTGGATCTGGTTCCGGCAAGTCTGGAGCATGTTCCGGCAACTGCGAGGCGGAGCTGAGCGACGAACCCGAAGATGTTGGGTATGTGTTTCGTCATGTGTTTTATTATTATTATTATTATTATTATTATGTCCTTTATTCATTTTAAAAACTTATTAAATACATTTTTAAATATTTTTTATAAAAAACATTTAAAAATATAAAAAATAGTGATCCGCCAGTAGCGGGAGCAAAGTCCAAGCTACCGGTGGTTAGGGCTGCAGAGACAGAAACCTCCTCACAATGCGAGCCGTATCACGAAGTACTGCCTTCTGAATCTAGCCCTTGATCCAACCACCTAACGAGAGCCTCGAAAGATGTTGATCGAGACTTTCGGCCATCAGGCCATTGTCCGTTACTACAATCGGCACAATGACAGCCGAGCTCACATTCCACATGTCAACAACCTCGTGTGCTAAGTCGAGATACTTCATTTGCTTCTCTTTCTCAGCTTTCACGAGGTTCTCGTCATGTGGAATGGTAACATCGACAATCATTGCGCGGCGCACTAATCGATTTACGAGTATCACCACTATATCAGGCTTATTGGCGACAATAGTCCTGTCAGTAATGATAGACCGATCCCAGTACAACGTGACATGGTCATTTTCGAGAACTGGGTCGGGCACATATTTGTAATACGGTACCTCAGAATCCACAAGTTTATATTTCAAAGTAAGTTGCTGGTGAATAATCCTGGCCACTTGATTATGCCTGTGCAAGTACTCGCCGTTAGCCAGACGAGAACAACCAGAGATAATATGTCTGATGGACTCACGGACGGACGGTGGCATGCCCGACACACATCAACCGTCCCGTCTTTCATAATATGTCTCCGGTAGTTATTCGTCAGAATAACTTCGTCCATAATTGCACAAACAAAACCTTCAGTTTCCCCGAATAGGTCACCGAAACGTAGTCAGGATACGGACGCTAAGAAATCTACACCGGGCTCATGAAGGGCCCGATAGAAGCGCCCGTGAAGCTCCTTGTTTTGCCATACCTTCCTGCCGTCATGGGTAGTAAGTACTACAGGTTTGCGCCAGTTCTCTTTAGCCATGGAGAGCGGGGTGAGCCCGTTATCCACTGTGACCACATCACGGTGCATACCCAATTCGGCTTTTAAAAAATATTCCCTGAGGCTGCACACCTCGCGATTGTGGAGGGTTTTAGCATTTAAAAAGCCACGGCCCCCGCACTTCCGCGAAATGTACAGTCTCATCACCGATGAA
The DNA here is from genome assembly GCA_948252095.1 of Dicycla oo. Classification (NCBI taxonomy): domain Eukaryota; kingdom Metazoa; phylum Arthropoda; class Insecta; order Lepidoptera; family Noctuidae; genus Dicycla; species Dicycla oo. The sequence goes on from OX411711.1 coordinate 22,319,117, forward strand.
CGTGGATGATGCATCCGGTTTGCGGTCAACAGTGTACGGACCCTCCTATCCAGGGCGTCAAGTTCGGTCTGAGTCCATTTGAGTATGCCGAAAGAGTACATCAAGATCGGCATGACCCAACCGTTGAAGGCGCGTACCTTATTTCCGCCTGAAAGAAGACTAATTAATACCTTCTTCAAGCGACCAAAGAATCGCTCCTTCAACGATTGCTTCATGTCAGCACCGTTGATGCCTAACGCTTCCAACATACCCAAATACTTATAGCTTTCAGATGAGGAGAGGGATCTAAGGTGTATGGAATCCGACAGTTGGATTCCCTCGGATTCCATGATCTCACCTCGCTTTACATGCATGACTGCACATTTGTCCACTCCAAATTCCATCCTGATGGCGCTACTGAAATTTTCAGTTGCTTTCAGTAGCTCCATCAGTCGCAATTTGTTGGGAGCACAGAGTTTTAAGTCATCCATGTAGAGGAGGTGAGATTATGACCTGACCGCCTCTCCTCAACCGATAGCCTAGATCTGAATCCTCTAGCAGTGTACTTAGAGGATTCAGGGCTAAGCAGAACCAAAGTGGACTCAAACTGTCGCCCTGAAATGTTCCCCGTTTAATCCATACATGATCATCATTCCCCTGGATCTGTCGACACCCAGGATAGCGAAGTACCGTCCTCCATTGCCCCATACACGACTCAAGGAAGGTGCGTAGAGTTGCATCTATCTTGTACAACTCCAGCACCCTCATGAGCCATGTATGTGGCACCGAGTCGTAGGCCTTCTTGTAATCTATCCAGCATGTCGACAGATCTTTGCGGGATCGACGAACCTGTTGGCTTATGGCCATGTCGATGAGGAGTAGCTCCTTAGTACCACGGGACCCGTTCCGACATCCATTCTGAGAGGCAGACATAATCGAGTTATTCTCAATGTGCGTATTAATTTTCGCTCTCAAGATGGATGTAAGAAGTTTATAGATCGTCGACAAACATGTGTCTATAATTCTTGGGTTCCGCGGGACTACCTGACTTATGGAGCAGGTGGGTAACGCCTGTTGTTAGAAACTGCGGTAGCGACCCAGACTCTAAGGATGACTGGAATTGAGATGCCAGGCGAGTGTGTGAACTAGTTATCCATTTCAACCAAAAGTGGTGCAGTCCGTCCGGTCCCGGTGATTTCCAAACTGCTCTGGCTACGTCTAATGGCGTAATTAGAACTGCTTCCATTTCTGGTATTGTTCCACACATTCGCTCACCAGTCTGCATCCAGTCAGCTTCAGAGTGACAGACGGGCACTGACCAGATGCTGCCCCAGAATGCGCTCGTGGCGGCATCATTCGGGCGGCACACGTCTGTCACATTTTGTTCAGGTCGCTCCCAAGCTCTATATACCCACCTCTCATCGCTCTGGAACATGCGATTCTGTGTGTATCGATCAACCCGCCGCTTATATCGCCGAATACGGCTCGCCCATGCATAAACTTTCTGCTTCAGGAAGTCGATGCGCCAGAGCGCGGGACTGGAATCAGCCCTCGAGAATACATGTCCAGTGTCACAGATGACACTGGACATGTATTCTCGAGGGCTGATTCCAGTCCCCGAGAATGTCCGCCTTACAAAGCGCATCACTCGTGGTCGTGTATTACCCTCCCTGAAGCAGTATAGTTTGCCGATGAGTACCCTGGCCCCATCGATACGACGCTCGATCTTGCGTTGCCAGGCTGGTACGGCTGGTTTTGGTCGAGTAGCTCCGTCACAGCTAGGAAACTTGACGTTAGCTAAACGACATGCCGCAACAGCCGCGCAATACAGAATCGAGTGTGTATCAACGAGAACCTCGCTGCTTTCGAAAAAATTCTTAAGCTGCGAGTCCAAGGCACACACCAGCGCCCTATTTTTCTTATGCATGGGTAAGCGTGGTAATCGGGGTCTAAGTTCGGTCGGAGTGGACCTATACTCTCGAAACGCATCCTCCAGTGCGCTCCTCAACCGGGTGTTGTATTGGCTACTTACTGTGGCAACCCTATCCTCCTCTTCTTCAACATGATTGAACCACGGCGGGATTGCATCTATAGTCGACGCTTGTACCGCGGTTTGTGCTGGAGTCGAGACGATATGTTGGCTATTATTATTATTATTTGATATTTCTCGGGACACTGGGGTCCCGGACCTTTTGAAGGCGTACGAGGAGCCGAAGCCAACTCGCAGAGGCCCCTTAGATAATTTTAAATGATGAGGAGGCACCAACCGAGGATTGATTATCCCTGTATGCACTATGCAAGTGCACCCAACCCCCGGTTGGTACAGGACTATTGTTGTACGTGGAAACAAAACATATTGGGCTATGGGTTTGGGTGACTAAAGTGGATTGGGTAACTTGAACTATGGAAGAACTATGTCCCCTGCCTGACCAATGTTATATACTCGTATTATACACGGATAAAATGGCAGGGGGTGACTTGCACACTCAATAATGGGCCCCCGGAGACGGCCGCTAGCACATAGTGACGTAGCGACAAGGGGGGCAACACTTCCTGAGGTGCTTGAGGAGTGGAGAGGTATTCCACGGCTATCAGGACAATCCCGGAAGTACGGTCAAGATCCCTACCAGCATCTTACTGGAATACTTCCTTCCTCCGAGCACGTTTGCTCTTGCGAATCTCCACTCAAGCCGGCCAATAAAGGCAAGAAAGAGGTGGGAGCTCTGTTCCTCGTCAGTGTTCACTCCAGCCGGCCAATAAAGGCAAGCCAGAAATGAGGACAAGATTTCTCCCGGGAGATAGGGTCCATGGGGTCGCTACTGCCCATCAGCTCGCCACATGCTGCCCTGCGGGTTTTTGTATCTCTCTTGGTCTGGCTCCTCATCCTAGACCCGTTCCGGCAAACTCTACCTGCACAGACCTAAAGTTTGGAGCACGCAAGCCCCACCACGACGTCAACATAGAGATACAGCGGTGGGGTTATTATTATTATTATTATTAATTTATAAAGTGTGCATCATTAGAAGTGCTAATAGTTTCTTAAGGTTCACTAATTAAAAAAAAAAAAGATTTTCTAATCATACACACTTTTTTTTTAAATTAGTGAACAATAAGTTTTTAGAGGATCAGTTAAATATGTTCCTTTTAGAAAGAACTATATTCTAGAGTTTTCAGTCTGTCATCTGTCCTTTAGTCCATATGAGTTTACTACCAGTGATATGAAAAAATTACCTAACTTACGAGCAAAGAACTCATTTAATCACTTTTATTTTTACGTAATATTGCTGGCAGTAAATCGCGTAAGGATTCCAAATTGATAATATTCTCTTACATCGTAAAAAAACGAGCACATTTTAGCATCAAAACGCAATCATTATGCGCCCCTATTTCTTTTTAGTACACGAGAGTCCTTTCTTTGAATAAAAAAGTTTATTTTCAGGGGTTTCACTCCATGCAAAAGAAAGAATAAGGACATTGCAAAATTTTGTGTCTTTTATTAGTTTTGTTAATATTTTATGTAATAAAGAACGATGGAAGTCACACACATAAAGCTGCGGTCGACGAATATATTATTATATACGGATTAGGTAAGTACTTTTAATAACTATGAATCCATACGACTAGAAATAAAAATAAAATTAAATATTTTCTGAAAAAGGTACCTAAATGAACAGCACACATCGAATTTATTTGTATATAAAATGTTAAAAGTATAAACATAAATCACAAAGGAAGCTCTTAGCTATAGAAAAATTTGTTCTTCGTTGGTATTCAATGAGTTTTTCCCCGGGAAATTATTTTCAAAACAATTAGCATAGAGTATATGCATAATCAGCCTATAATGTTCCAACTGCTGGGACACAGGTCTTCTAGAGAGTGTGGGCGGTCATGCGGTCCCAGTGCAGGTTGGTAGACGTCAGATGTCTTTGAATTTTTGATCCTAGGACATGCCGGTTTCCTCACGGTGTTTTCCTTCACCGTTTTAAGAGCAATTGTGATGAAACTATTTACACAAAATAAAGCTTCTGCCTGGTTTTGAACCCACGACCTACACTCGTAAGTCGGGGCCGTAACCACAAGGTCACCACTGCTTTAAGCGGCGTACTTTGTTTCATTTGTCAGTATGCCCAAAGATATAAATATGTCTAGGTAGATAGTCAAAGATGTGAACTCGTCGAAAAAATAGCGTCTAACTGTTCGCCGCAATTTACAAGTTCAATGCAAGCACAAAGACTGGCGCGAGTGTAAGACGTCAGCTGTCAGCATAACAAAGTCGGTCTGTAGGTTTTAGTTCTTTTGCTGCGCGGCACTCTATCTAGACATACGTATATATCGGGTGTATATTTTAGAAGGGAGAACTTTAAATTGAAATGAAACACAGAAAATTGTTTTTAATATCCGTGAAATTGACTTTATTTGATAGATAATTTTATGGCATGAACGTTTGAATATGATTTCTGGATGTGGCAGCCGCAGCTGCCGCGTGCATAGCGTAAACTGAAGGTCCAATTTTCACACACTCTTCACAGTAAATCTGGCTATATATCAGCAATAGTGCATCGAATGTTGGCATGCAAATGCTCAATTGTTACTGGTTTATTGTTGTTTGTGCTCTACAAGGAATTTTACTGTCCGGCAGTCCGATTTTTACGGTCTGATATAGCTCGCCATAAATGTATATACTAGTTTGTGCAGTATACGTAATTTTACCGTCCGACATTTTACTTTTCCGCATTCCGGGCCGTACTCATCGTTCCTAGCGTAAATACGCGTGTACTGAACTGCACTGCACCGATCCGAGTAAAGACGGACAAGTGCACAAGCCGTGCACTCATGCTACATCGGACCGTAAAAAATCGGACTGCTGGACAGTAAAATTCCTTGTAGTGCACAAACGCCTTATTGGAGTACACATGCGACTTTACATATCCTCATAGAAAATAAAGTAATGGCTTCAAATCGCACGAACGAGGTGGCCAGGAGTCTTACTCCCGAAAACGACTCGATTTTTTTTTCTGATTCAAACTCGTTTCTGTTTTGGACTCGATTTGAAACCTTGCTCCCGAACCAATTCGAATCGTAACCCAAGATCGACTTAGGCTCGAGTATTATCAGCGTCGTTAGGCGTATCTAATTATGTCACCGTCAAGTTCTGTAAGTCTTTGGTTAGTAACTTTTATGTGGTTGAATGTTTTTACTTCTCTATGACTTTCCCACGTAAAAAATAATACCCTAGTGCTTTATTTACACTTACAAACAAAAACTTATGAAAAACATATGATTTATTATTATTTTTGGGAATAAAGTGTACCACGACTTGTATTTAGTTAATCTGTGCCAGTTCATCATTTAATTATCTGTGAGCTGTCTATCCGAGCGCGATTGTTCAAAAATTTATTTGTGTCTACTGCTATATGATTTAATTATTGAAAGTAACACATAAAGTAGACATATTACAAGAAGATAAACTTTAAGGTACTCGTACGTAAGTGTTTTAATGTATGGTAAATTTTAACGTGCGTATACGTTTTTATGTTTGTGTGTGATTAATGTTTATATACTTTAGAATCCTGGTAAGAATTTATAATGTCTCGTCCATCATATTTGAAAATGGAAAAGTTGGTGCAATTCCTAGAAGGCCAGGCCAAGGCCTCATCGCCAAAGGGCATCTGCGTTCTGCACAAGCTCTCCATCAGACAAAATTGAAATGGAAAGAGGTCACAATTATATTAAATTCCTTGGGTCACAAAAGACTCCAAGTCATAGGCAGAAGTCCTGCCAGGGTTGAGGGTTGTTTGAAAGAGTTACCGTGGCTCTGGCAGGAGATCTATACTTACACCTACTTTTCGTCACTGGTATTAAGTCGCATGTAATAGGTGGTAGGTCTATTGCCATTCTTTGGGTGTATACAGAGTTCATCAGCTCCTACGACACGCTCTCCCGGCGACGAGGAGGAATTGTATACTTAATCAACCAAAATCTGAAAATGCTTTTTGTATTAAACTTAAGTAAATAGGTAGGTACATATCTATATTTACTCACACAAATGTAAAAATATACTAAATATTATTTACTTCTGATTTGAAAACAGATACATGGAAATTCGCCTAGTATAAATTAAAATGCTTGTAGATTTTTAGCAGTAAACTGTATTTCAAAATTTTAAAAGTTAATTTTTCACTTGAGCATACTTCCATGGCACAGAGAAAATTCTACACTTCTTAGTGTTACCACTATATAACTAGTACTAAAAATATGAATGTTGCTATTGCAAAGTATGTATTAGGATGGGGAAAGAGTCTTTTCGCATTATAGTATGTATGAACTTGTAATAAAATCTCTTTGGCTATACTATTTGTATCTGGCTGGTTTTGGTATCATTGAAAGTTTAAATTTTAAAGAACATAATTCCAAATTCAAATTAGGAAAATGTGTGATTTTCATTTGTTTTTCGTACCGTCAAGATGAGTGAATCTAATAAAGAAATTCGATACATTTTAAAATTTTACTACAAAAAAGGTAAAATGCAACGCAAGTCGCGAAAAAAATTTGCGATGTTTATGGACCTAGTGTAGTGTCTGTGAGAGTAGCACAAATTTGGTTTAAGCGTTTTCAATCCGGAAATTTTGATGTCAAAGATGCACGTCGCTCTGGTCGCCCTATTACGGATAAAATGGATGCCATTTTTCAAAAAGTGGAGCAAGATCGGCATATCAGTAGTTACGACGCAGCTGAAGAACTGGAAATTGACCACAAAACAGTTTTGGCGCATTTGAAAAAAACTGGTTACACAAAAAAGCTCGACATTTGGGTACCTCACGAGCTCACTGAAAGAAACCTAATGAACCGTGTACTCCTTTGTGATTCTTTATTACGACGTAATGAAACCAAACCATTTTTGAAGAAGCTGATAACTGGTGATGAAAAGTGGATCACGTATGACAAGAACGTGCGAAAAAGGTCGTGGTCAAAGGCCGGTCAGGCTTCACAGACTGTGGCGAAACCCGGGTTAACTCGCAACAAGGTGATGCGGTGTGTGTGGTGGGATTGGAAGAGCATTATTCATTATGAGCTGTTACCACTAGGCAGGACCATCGATTCTGAACTCTACTGCGAACAACTGATGAGATTAAAGCAAGAAGTTGAGAGAAAGCGGCCGGAATTAATCAACAGAAGGGGTGTGGTTTTTCATCATGATGACGCTAGACCTCACACACATCTTTAGCCACTCAGCAAAAATTAAGAGAGTTTGGCTGGGAGGTTTTAATGCATTCGCGGTATAGTCCTGACCTTGCACCTTCAGATTTCCACCTGTTTCGGTCTCTTCAGAATTCTTTAGGCAGTGTCAGGTTAACATCACGAGAGGGCTGCCAAAACCACTTGTCGCGGTATTTTGACCAGAAGTCCCAAAATTTCTATAGCAATGGGATCATGTCCCTACCTACAAGATGGCAAAAAGTTATCGAACAAAATGGTACCTACATACTTTAGTTAAATGTAAATAAACTATATTAAAAAATGTTTTGAATTTTCTTAAAAAATGCGAAGAAACTTTTTCCCCAACCTATTATGTTATTATTCATAAACACCTTGCATTTAATGAAAATGTCACTTCGTCTGGTTGATTTCTTCATATATGGTGTTAAATCTTCTACCAACACAAGAAACAACTGCTTCGATAGCAGATAATTTCTGCAAAATTCTCCGAATCCATTTCCCCCGAGTATTATAACGACTCATCCTTTGCATATTTCTTCTCGCACGAATATACATACGATTTGCTTCCTCAAGAACATTGAAAAACAACGCAAGACGAGCCATAGTAATAAAGAATTTGAAGAAATGTAGCAGTTAATAACGCTAAAAAGTCTCACTCGATCTGAATAAAGTAGCTACTTTGTTATCGTGTGATTTGACGCTTAGTTCGAACCTACAACTCGATTTAGGTTACTATCAAATGGCGTGTGGAGTACCAACTTTTCAATCTTAACGCATCAATTCGATCGAAATTAGTTTCACTTCGACCCACCGCACGATCATGCGCTAGTGTCGGATTCAAGAGCATCTAGTTCTAATCGAATTCAATTGATTCAGAGCTCGAAACTGTCGGGAGTAAGACCCCTTCGTGAAATTAGTCGTTTGTCAAATTTTTCCTTTAGTAAATTAAGCCAATAAAAAAAGTTAAGTTTTCAGTAAACTAAGCGTTGGTGTCAGCCGCGGCGGCCACATGCCTGGAATCATGTTCAAACATTAATGCCATAAAATTATCTATCAAATCTAGCCAATTTCATGGATATTAAAACATGTTTCTGTGTTTTATTTCAATTTAAAGTTCTCCCCTCTAAAAAAACCCCGATATGATCAAAGAGTATACCATCCCATGCATAGTTCTTATAAAGTATACAGTGTATAAGAAGTCCCCTGAAGAAGCTGTTTTCTACGCAATCTGTACATTTAACTAAGTAACCTTCCCATTCCACCGTCTTTTACGAGTACTCCTACTCCTTCACTGTGCACGCGGTTCAATTGTGGAATTCAGTTCCGCCTGACATTAGGTACTCCCAAACTGTTCTAGTATTTAAAAGAAGAGTGAAAAAAAATAAATTACAGCTACGACGAAATGGAAAGATAGTGTCTTTACATTTCGTCGTAGTTGTTAATTATTTTTATTTGGAAGTATTTATTATATATTTATTTGGTTTATAAGCGATTTTTTTTAGATTATATGTATTTTATTTTCTCTTCTACTCTTACACATGGTGTCTACATCTCTTTTTATCCTTTGACCTATCGCAGGTATGCTGGAAAAGATTTCTTTAGAAATAAGCATCATGTACGTATTTTTCTGTTCCTTTCTTCTTGTCTGTTTCTTTGTGTGTACCTAAATGGTTAAATAAAATAAATAAATACATAAAAATAATTGCTGGGAAACGATTTTGGATTTTGGTGTGAAAATTCGCTGTTTACGGTAGTGCGTAATGTAACGCACGCAATACATTGTGTTTATCAGTTTTTCTTTTAAACTGGTTGTTACTTAGCTACAGCCCGAAACAGAACAGTCGAGCTACTGTTTCACGATACTAGTATCATTATGTGAATCCTACTTTAGATGATGTAGAATTGTAGACTTCGAGTAAAAGAAAAACGAAGAGACCTAATAGTAAGTACCTTTTTTTTTCGTGGAGAAATGCTCATGCATACTGCACTACCACGGGGAGATAGTGCAGTTATGTGGGACCACTCACTGCGAACCCGCCGTGGCTTTCCGTCACCGGACCATCCTCTGGAGAGCACCCCCCATCACCGGCGCACAAGAATACGTTGCGCGCCGTGACCACCCCATGGACCAAACCAGCACATGGGCGTTAGAAGACCCCGTGCCTAGGCATCCTTGGTCCTCCTGCGACCGGTCAGGTCAGTGGCCCGGCCGCTTCTTTTCGACCACAGAGGATAGAGAGAGCGGCCAACGAAATACCGACACTCCTCCTCCCCTGCGGCCCCATCGCGTCCACCATCAGACGGTGGCGACCCCGTCAAGGCAGCGGAAGGTTTGAAGGCCGCTCTCCCTGAGCGGCGCATCGCAATACCGGCACTCCTCTCCCGTTGCGGCCTCCAAACCTCAGCCGCGATACTCCCATACGACATCGCGGCCCGCCTCAGTCGCGATGTCGCCCAAGCGGCACCGCAGCTTCCTGAGCAAAGCCCTGACGAGCGGCCCCTCCTTGGGTTCCTCTTCGCTTCACCGTGGGTAACCAAGCCACGGCTACTGAACCCCTACTGAGGTCTCATTCCAACGGCTCCCTTCTACCATCGGACATCACGACGCACTATAAGTTACCATCTCTACCTCGTTGCTATTCCACCAATTCGCACTAAGCGTTTCCAAAAGTCATTTTTATGATCCGCACAGCAAAAGAGTGGAACTCTCTACCTGCGTCTGTGTTTCCGAACGCACACATCCCCTAATCTCTTCAAAGTGAGAGTGAACAGGCTTCTTCTGGGTAAGCTCACTCCATCGTCGAATTTGTCTCTGTAGTCTCCGACCTAGACTAGAGTCAAGAGCAAACCTATCTCAAATAATAATAAAAAACCTCAATAAAACAGCTCTGAAAAAAATCTGCGGCAGAATAAACACTATACTTCTCCAAAGCCTCTTTCTAAGTTATTAGCTGTAGAATCTTCACATACCAACGGGAATATGTTTATTGTATGGTTCAAAATTCGTGTTCTCTTGTATGTATTATGAACTGTCCAAAGGAACGTCAGCGAAATGTACTTACGAGCTTCGTCGCTGGCACAAAGCGTGTGGCCTTGCAATTGTACTACGATTTAGTGATGCGCTTGCAGATGTCGTGGAAAATATCGATATATCATTTTAATTTTAAGTTAATAATTAAATAAAAAATAAATAAATTGTTTATAGACACAAAATACTGGTGTAACATACTTATTTGAATCCCTGGCTTCTGAGCTAGGTAGCAACCTGTGTTACAGGAGCCAGAGTCTTCACCCGCTTGGAATTTGGGATTCAATAATTGTGCATTGGTATATTTGTGTGGTATGTGTCTGTTTGTGGATGGTGTGTGGGTGTGTTGTGCGCGTGTGTGTAAGGTGTGTGTGTGTGCGTGTGTAGGTGTGTGATTTGAAGCCATGTGGAGATTTTCTTTTAATTTTTTCTAGTTGTTAATGGGTTTATGTTAAGGGTATTATTATTATTGTAAATGTAAGTAGCCATGTAAAAGTGTTGTCGTCTAGCGAAGCGGTTTTTTATGTTACTGGTGTGCATATGTCAGTACAAGTAATAGTTCTCTTTAGTTTTGTGGTGTGAATTACCGGTGTAATTTGATCTTGTTTCATTATGAGATTAAGAAAGTACAGCTGTCTCACGGTAATTACTTTACAATTTTCATACAGAGCTTTCGTAGGAAACAGGTATGGTTTGAATGTCATGACCTTTAGCAGAGATCTTTGAGCTCTTTCCTTTGAGTTAATTAAATTCAAATGAAAGGCGAAAGAACATAGTAATATCAATGTAGCAAGTTTCATAATAAACTGTTTTAATTAAGAAAATTGTGTCTCATTCGTAGCAGCTGTTTGCGGTTAGCGCCATGTCTTTCATCGCGACGTAGCCACACTAAACAACTCCTTTATATTTTGCTGAAACTATAATTAACAGAAGCCTACTTAAAAATATTGTGGATACTCATGGTTTTGTTGTTAGCGAAATGATGGAAGATGCACTTAATTATGTTATGTAAGTAGGTAGTTCCAAGCCTACACAAAATGCTTCAAGATTTAAGACACAAAGTAAAAATTAACCCGGGATGAGTGTGATGTTTAAAATAATAGCTATGAAATTGCCGATTTTTGATACCGGCTAGTGTGAATCTCTCATTCAATTTAGAATTCCACATTCAAATTAATTTTATAATATACCAGACATTAATAAAAAATCTGTTGTTCATTTGTTTTCCCGCCGTTCGATTTTTCTTTAAGGAGGAAGCGTTAGGGTAGCCCGCGAAATTCAATTTTCTTACGTTTTTTTGCAATTTGCAAGTCAGTATTAAGCTGTATGTTAAATAAAGTATGATTTGCGGACGTAACAAATATGTTTTTATAGAATTATATACAAGAGAATCAGTAATACAACTCCTTAAGTTAGTATAATCCTAAAATGTCATGATTCCATGAAATAGTATTTTTTTGGGATTACCTGGTCTTAAAGAGTTGTATTGATCACTTTAATGATTCTAATTATGTAAATAGATACTTGTTACGACCGCAAATTATAATTTGATCAACGTACAATATAATACCGACTTGCAAATTGCAAAAAACGTAAGACAATTTGAATTTTGCGGGTTACCCTGACGCTTCCCCCTTAATATCGATGTTTCTGTAACTATGGAAAAATCTAAATCACGCTATTTTCGAATATGAGCTCCCTCGTGGCACCAACGCAACACAGACATCACGCTAAATTAACGACGTGTATGGACAAGGTACAGCAAGTAGTGGACGCACGGTTCGTTTTAAGTTTGATCGCTTCCTTTATGGAAATTTTGGTCTCAATTCTTTCAATTTCATAGGTAAAGACCTAATATAAATAACCCTTCTTTATATTTGGGTAAAAGCTTCAAAAAGAATACTATCGTAATATTATTATTTGTTACTATACATTTTTGTATCTCGGCACCCACGTGCCGGTTTTATAGGACAACACGGGTCAAAGCCAAGTGCTAACCTAAAAGTACTATGTTAACATTATGGTGTGATGTTTAGGATTTATGTTGTTGATGATGTTTGTGTATGTGATATTGTGATGTGTGTGCATCATTCTCGTTTATTATTTAGTAATAGTGCTATAATAGTAATAGTATTATAATAATGTCCCACCACAGTTCAAAGGCCAGAGAAAGAACGACGGAAAAAAAATACGTCTAACATAATATCGACACCACCCCATCACTCATTCTAACATACTGGTCTAGACAGATGTAGAGTGTCGACGGCCGTGGGCTCTGTTTGTTCCAGAATACGTTCTATAGGCGTCTGCAGCAGGCTTGAAACTAGCAGCACCTCTATATTGTGCCTACACATTACCGACTGCTGGAAAGAAACCGTTACGTCATCGTCACCATCTTGCGGTGACGTAACAAACACCTTGAAGTTTTGAAAAGAAATAGCTTGCACGTGTTTTTTGATGACTGTTGTTTTGAAGGAAAGATTCTTCAATATTTTTTGACGTGAAAACGTCTTTTCGCTCGTTGTATTGGTGGTAGGTTCAATATTTCCGACCGACAAAAACATGTAAGATTTCAACCGCTAATAACTACGAGATTTCAAATGCTAGAGTAATGGTTGGCATCCAAAAAATAGCTACGTTTGATTGTCAAATATCGAGCAAATAGGGCTTCAGTTTAAGAACTATTATTACTTACCTCTTTATGCTTCGGTCGATTCATGAATTCACTATGTTACAAAATTGTCAGCAGCACCACTTGACTCTTAATATCAACATACGAGTACAACGATTAAACCACCCGTTAACCGAGCGGAAAGTCCTAGAAAGTGATTCGTATACAATTACCTGCCTGCCTGCCTGCCTAGCCTTTTCCCAACCATGTCGGAGTCGGCTTCCAGTCTAACCAGATGCAGCTGAATATCAGTATTTTACATGGAGTGACTGCCTATCTGACCTCCACAACCCAGTTACTGGGTAATACGATACCCTTCGCTAAGACTAGTTATCAGACTTTCGTGCTTCTGACGATCCTAAACGACTGTCAAAGATCTACGTACAAATGACAGCCAGGACCAACGGCTGAACGTGCTTTCTGAGGCACGGAGGAGTCTCATTATGTTATGGATGATCACCCATCCACGAACTGACCGCAGCAATCGTAGCTTAACCTTCAATCGACCCATGCGGCTATTATTTAGCCACGAGCTCCTCTCGTATAAAATTGCCTATACTTAGCATATACACATAGTACGTACGCGAATACAAGTTGACTTTTAGTTGTTGGTCGGAGTGTAATGAGTTCCTGACTACGCTTATATGTATAGCGTTTTATCCGCATAGTAATGAGATTATGTAAAAAAATCAATTTCGGGCTACGCAATAACCATCTTGGTAATATTGAATCGCTTAAGTTAGTGTTTAATGTACCCCTTACCCCTTCCATAATAATGGGCTTCACTTACACACTTTACGAAGAATATGAAGGTGCTACTTTACTCCACTATGACTATGAACCTCTCTCTGTCATCTTTCACATTTTAAAATCGGTAAAGTACGTACAAAATGCATAAAATTCGATAGCGGATGCTTCACTTATTTGTTCATTGCTTACTCACTCAAAGTGTCTAAATAGAAAATGAAACAAAAGTAAAAAATGGATTCGTTAGTAAACCGATCCGATGACGTTGGATTTCGACACTCGACATCTTTCACTCACATACCGAATGATCTAAAAACCGGCCAAGGGCGTGTCGCACCACACAAAATGAAGGGCTCCGTAGTTGGGACGAAATTAAAAAACAAACTTCAACTACAATACTTGATAATTATATTCTTCCGTAAATTTATATACGTCACGGTTAATTCTCCAACTACAAAATGTAAGTTTCTAATCCAAAAATTATTTTATTATTTTATATGATTAAACTACAAATTAACGATTTTATGTCTTCTTCCGTTACTTTCGCTTTGTGACCTTGCTTCTTGCCGAATCACATGATTCTAGGTCAACGTGAAGTGTGAGTTTTGATTTATTTGTTAGTATCAAAATACGTCGCATCAATTTATTTGTTTATTGCGTTGACATAGAAGCTTGACGCAGACCTACGTATTTGGTATTAATTTCACCTTGATACCTCCACGCGTTGCTGGAAAAAAAGGTCTTGACAGACTGACAATCAGACAGACCGACAAACACACAGACGGATAACAAAGTGATCCGATAAGAAGTTTTTTTCCTTATGAGGTACGGAAACCTAAAATGAAATGAAAGGAGCAGATAATCGTTGTAATTTTGTCAGTGTTATGTGAACTTGGAACGAAACAAAAACCGGCCAAGTGCGTGTCGGATCACGCAAAACAAGGGTTCCGTAGTTGGAACGAATTTATCGCAAAAACAAACTTAACATTGAAAATAGTTGAAAAACATGTTCTCCTATACAATCCAAATGAAAATGTAAGTTTTTACGCACAATATTGAGAGATTCAGGCCAGCTGGCGTGGTTGGTTGAGATACCGCCTATCATGTCGCAGGTCGTAGGTTCGATTCCCATCCAGGACAAACATTTGTATGCATGAACATGTCTGTTGGCCTGAGTCTGGGTGTAATAATATTTTTTTTATAAATACATACTTATATAGATATATAAGGATGTATTTACAAAAAAAAAAATATTTGTGTATGTAGTAATCAAGCTCTGCTTAGTTTGGGATCAGATGACCGTGTATGAAATGTCTCAAGATATCTCAGGATATTTACCATGTTATTATAGAAATTATACTAGAAAAACTAGTTAAAATAGTTATACTAGAAAAACTTAATCTTACTCATGAATCTTTAATAAATACATACACATCCGACGTCTCAAACCCACATTCTCACCTCCTTGAACCGACAGATGCGTACGAAATTATTAAAATCATATCTGACCTTAAAGTCGAAGGTGCTCTTGGCCCTGATAAAATTTCAGTCATATTTATCAAAAGAGCTTTAAAGTCCTTACTAGTACCAATGATGCACATTTTTAACCTGAGCCTTGAGACCGGTACCTTCCCAGAATGTTGGAAAATAGCTGTGGTTTCTCCTATCCACAAAAGCGGTCCCAAACATGCACCAAATAACTACAGACCTATAGCACTATTAAGCTCTGTCTCTAAAATATTAGAGAGGATAGTTAATTCTCGTCTTATTTCTTTCATTGAGAAAAATCATCTCATCTTTGAGAATCAGTTTGGTTTTCGAAGGAATAGGTCGACTGAGGACGCTGCCACTCTCCTAGTCAATTGTGTCTCTTCTCATATTGAGAAAAATGAAAAATGCCTTGCCAATCTTCCTTGATCTTGCAAGGGCATTTGACACTGTTTCAACTGGCCTACTCCTCAAGAAACTAGAATGGATAGGAATGAGAGGAATTCGCCACGAATGGTTCAAAAGCTATCTAACAAACCGTAAACGGTACACAAAAGTAAGCTCTTTCACTAGTGATCAACTCCCAATTAACCTCGGAGTTCCACAGGGCAGTGTACTTGTTCTCACGCTTTTCATTGTCTATATTAACGACATACTAAACCTCTCTGTAAATAATGCTGACATTATAACTTATGCAGAAGATACTGCCATCATATTTCACGGGAAAACGTGGGAACATGTACACTGTGTAGCAGACGAGGGATTGTCACTAATCGCGAATAACCTGGACAGAAATCTCCTAACATTGAATGGTAGTAAAACAAAATATATTGCTTTCTCCAAGACCGCCGCTTCAAAACCTCCGGCACACCTAAAACTCAAATTGCATCACTGCTCCTCTAGCATTCCCACTTCCCCTTGTGACTGTCCTCCTCTTGAACGTACCACTTCCATAAAATACCTCGGCATTCTTATCGATGACCACCTAACATTTAAGCAACATATATCCAACCTTTCTGGCCGAATAAGAAAACTCATTCACACCATGCGTAGACTACGAGACTGTCACACACACACTAAAACAAGTTTACCTAGCGCTATGCCAATCCATAATTCAGTACTGCATCAGCGTGTGGGGTAGTGCTGGAAAGACCTACTTGATTGAAGTAGAACGAGTACAGAGAGCGCTTCTTAAAGTAACAGTTAAGAAGCCCTACCGGTTTCTCTACTGACCTTCTCTATCATGAAACGAGAGTTCTCAGAGTCCGCCAGCTTTTCATTCTTTCTGCCTGCACTAAAACTCACAAAACTATTAACAGCAGACCCGACTACACATCAATCATAAGCAAAAGAAACTATAGAATCCCAACACCTGACAACAGCTCATTGCTAGGTAGACGCTCCCCAGCTTACTCTCTTATTAATACTTACAATAAAGTCTGCAAACTCTGCGAAATTAAGAATACCACCTTATTCAGCTGTAAAAAAAATATTAAGCAAATGTTGCAAAACTCCGGCTATGATGACTCGGAACAACTAATATAAATACCCTGACCTGACACTGAATCAAAAGACGTTTAATGGGAACAAATACGTATAGACACACACACACACACACACACATACACACACACACGCACACCCTCACACACATACACACACCACACACAAACATACCATACAATACTTGAAATCACCTCTCTGGTCTCCACTCTGGAATCCGTACCCCGAGCCCCAAGATACAGACTAACTGTCTAGTTTGAGGCTCACTGGCAAATATTATGTATTTTGTAAACTAGATATACATAGGTAATATTTTAAGCTACTCGTGTCGTCTCAACTTGTTGTTAACATATACAAACCTGCTTACTGTATTACCTGGACAATAAACCATTTTCTATTTTTACACTTCTTATACATTTTCCTGTAATATATAGGTATAGAACTATTTTCTCGTATCCTTTTTAAAAAAAATTATGCTCAGTAGTTTCGGAGAAAAAAATTCATCTATTTTCTTAAATAACTTTAAAACAATTTATTTTAAAAGTATAAAAATATATATTTGACACCCTCACAGGAAGCCCTTTCATTTGTTATGTCACACGGTACAGTATACAAAACTGTTTTTAATTTTCTTATTTGCCCCCTAAAATTAACCCCCAAATTCAAAATTAATTTATTTACGTTACATGTCCGTATTTGGGTCACAAAAATTCATAAGTGTACCGAATTTCAACTTAATCGGGCCTTTAGATTTCTGAGGAAATTAGCTGTGACAGACGGACAGACACACGAGTGATCTTATAAGGGTTCCGTTTTCCCTTTTAAGGTACGGAACCCTAAAAATGAACCTTCACTCGAGTCAAGCGTCTGATATTGGCGAGACATATAAATCAGCGGGTACAGTAATCTGTGATAGGTATGTATGTAAGTATGTAGATACCAATATCTATAGTCCGAAGCGTACACAATACAGGCCTGCAGATGCTAGGTCCGTCACAATTCATCACGCTTGTCCGTCTGTGGATGATAGAAAGGTATTTCCTCCTGGAAATAGCATTGTATCGTTCTGAATTGGATTAAAATCTACCCACGATAAATGCATTTCTTGAGACCCAGAGGCTATGCAACGATTATAAATGGCAATTTTCAATTTTATGGAGTCGTTCGTGACAGTTTTTCTATTAAAAAATTGGAAGAATTTCTATATTTTTGGGTTGAAATGATTTATTCGCTTTCAAAGCGTTTCTACAAAAACTTTCAACAAGTTTTGCATAATCATAAGCTAATATATGAACTGGTGAACTTCACACCACGTGAGACAAAATTTAGCTGTTCCTCCGGGTTTTTAATCATTTTCATTTGTCCTAAACCACCGCAGTAAAGAGGCGAACAAAAAAAAATCACATCGGTCAAGCCATTTTCGAGTTTTTGAGAAGCTAATGCACGGCTATTGATTTTTATATTATAAACTTTAAGGAATGCTTTAGACCATCGAACAGAATCACTTTTACTACGGGACCAACTATGAAATCGCGAAAATAAAATCAGCTGTTCGATACTAAAGTTACTACCTACTGTTCTAAACTGTATGGGACAGCTGTATTTTTTTCGCGATTTCAAAGTTGATCGCATAAAGTTATTCAGTTCGATGGTTTGTTTATAGCACCTCTTAAAGTTTGTAAAGTTTTTTTTTTTAACTGTGTCGGACAACGACATATATACACAGATAAATAACAAATGAGATAGATAGATTCGATAGCATATGTCAATCCACAATACATTTCTATCATCGTTCTCGCCGCTAGAATGTCACTTTGTCTAGGCCTTTTGGATTTGCATACAGGTATTGTTAACGAAATTGGTGACTTGTTACCGACCTCTTAATGAGAAATATGTGTTCCAGCTCGATTATATGACCGAGATGCGTGCTCTATCGGATACCCCGACCAAGTGACCTTGAGCGTTCGATAACTAGGTAAAGCACTCGTGTGATACTATTAATCAAATATTAATAATGTGCTTTTAGATTTAGTTTATTACTCTTAATTAATAAGTTGATAGCCCCTGAATAACGCACTATCGCAAGGTTTTGCTCGGGGTAGCGCCTTTACCTTTTTTTTGTAAATACATAGGTACTTATACAGATAATTACACCCAGACTCATGACAAACAGACATGTTCATGCACACAAATATTTGCCCTGGATGGGAATCGAAGTCACGATCTGCGGCATGATAGGCGGTACTGGCCTGTCATGTGATTGTGTCATAAACGTGGTATTTTCACTTTTAGAAAGCTAATACGAAAAATAAAAAAATGTAGGTAATAGGGATTTTATTGAGAAATTTTACAATTATTGTAAAAATTGATGAAAAAAATATACCAGATTTTTGTCAAAAAAAAAACACCTTCATTCTCAATTGAGGGCAGTTTTTATTTAACGTTTATTTTATGAGGACACCCTGTTATTTTCAATCATAATTGAGTTTGTTTCACCGTGGTAGATCGTTTAGTTTAAAAGTTATTTTGTTTACACAGAGGTAACAGCAGCGAACAAGAATTTAAAAAATGCTTTAAAAAGTTTATACTATTTTTTGACGTTTTAAAAAAAAAATTCCGTCAATAAAATTAAGCATAGTTCCCCTCATTTCAATATGTGCACATTATAAAGACTCACACTGTGTAACTAGTTGTCCAGTTACTGTGTGATTATGGGTAATAAATTGATGAGGTCGTTGACATAAATTGTTCAAATTATAGATGTTTTCTTTGTACTCGTACATACAGATAAATGAATACTCTTTCGTTAAATTTACTGTAGTATTTTACGAATGACAATAAAATAGGTCAGACGGAGCAATAAGGATTTCTTCTAGTGACCATTTTGCAAATTGAATTGAAATCTTAGAACCCTCCGTTCCGTTCCTCCGTCCGTTGGGTTACAACTCCCTTGTTGAAGACTTACACCCGTATTTATAAACAAGCAATTACTTGCTGTTAAGTAATTTCTTAATGAAGTCATTATTTGAGGATAGAAATCTTCATTTTAAAATGTTATTCTATAGTCGAGTAATCTTATTCTATATTCGAATCGAGTTACTTACTTGAGTAAGTGCTTGATAAGAATCAACGTTTGATTTAGTTGTTTCTTTCTGGTAACACTCAGTTACTGCGTTTTGTCTCATTAGAAAGCATACGTAAGGTGTAGACTATTTTACTTTAACGTAAATATTACTTAAACTGTATTTTACTTTTTAATTCTGATAAAATTGTCTTTAAAAAACAAATTTTAATTAATAATATACTTTTTTATTTAATAATTTCTAAACAAAAGAAGTGATTGTTGGGGGGAAAAAAAATTAATAGGACATAACCCTACAAAAATGGAGTGTATCTTTTTACATTTGAATTAGTTACTTACTGACATGTGATTTTTAATTTCTTATCTTTTACCTCACTGTGTAGTGTGTATACCTATTTATTTGAAGTATGTCATCTCGGCGAGTTCAAGATCTTTTCACTGTAGGTATATTGTGGTCTTTGACTATGACACACTTGTGATTGTGAAATATGAATGATGTTTCCACATACAATCTTGAAGCTACTTGTGGCATAAAAACGTAAGGCCGTTAGTAATGGCACAGTGGACTTACAGGAAGACCTTTTGTGTCCCTGATTGTAGAGTCCGTAATTCTCGGTAAACTCACATTCATCACAACACTTTGCTTCCTAAGAAGATTGTTTTAAAAAGAGTTTTCGCTTTTCATGAAATGGATCCACATCACGAAAATAAACTTTGCGATTTCTAGGCTCAGCAACTTCAATCTCCGGTAGTAAACCAAACTACCATAACTTAAATCAAACTACCATTGCAAAATCTAACGCAAAATGGTCGAGTTCTCAATTCTTAAGTAATGAAAATGGTGACTATTACTTGGCTAAGAATTCTAACCTTAGACAGTTCTAACTTCAAGCAAATTTTAAACTGTAGAATAAAAATCGTTTTACTGAAGTAATCACTTTTACTTGTTTATAAATACGGGTGCAAGTCGCCTAGAAAATTGAGTGAACTAGAGAAAAGAACCACGGAACTCTAATTAGGTACGGAGCGCTGTAACAATCACAAAATATTAAATCAAACTTAAAAACAATATGGTTAACACTGTATGAATCCGTATTTACGATATCATACCATAAAGTGGTACTTCGCGTCGTGGTCGTTGCGTTTCTTCTGCTTTCTATGCTCTTAAAAGTTCAGGTTTTTCGAAGAAAGTGTAATACTAACAGATGCAATTACCCTTTTCTTATTGACAGAACCCTCCAAAAAACGCTACCTATGTCAAATTCCCTGTCAATTCCTTTTAGTCGTTTCTAAAAATATAAGATACTTAATAAAAAAAAACCGGCCAAGTGCGTGTCGGACTACGCACAATGAAGGGTTCTGTAGGTGGGATGAATTTATCCGAAGAAAAAACTTCGCATCAAACATTGCATCTTAATAATTGCTTATTCCAACTGCAAATTAAGTATGTGCGCACAGTGTTGAGAGATTTTCCATGTTATTTTAAGATAATAGACTTCTTATAAGTTTTCTTGTAATTTTAGGCGCAGTAGTTTCGGAGATAAGGTGGGTCAATTTTCGTCTATTTTCTTAAATAACTTTAAAGTTATTTTAAAATTTAAAAAAATATATATCTTTGAGACCCTCACAGTGAGCCCTTTCATTTTATGTCACACGGTATAGTTTGCAAAATTTTCCCCCCAAAATCGACCGCTATGTTCAACATTCATTTATTTACGTTACACATCCGTTTCTATTTGGGTCACAAAAATTCATAAGTGTACCAAATTTCAACTTAATCGGTCCGTTAGATTAGGAGCACATTGGCTGTGACAGACGGACATACAGACAGAGACACGAGTGATCCTATAAGGGTTACGTTTTTCCTTTTGAGGTACGGAACCCTAAAACATGTTAAAATTTGAAGTTAATATGTTAAATTGTGTGCCAAAAGATCATTTGCTACCTAGGTAAGTCGTCTTGGGTAATAAAAACACCAGCTAATTGCATGACGGACCACGCACAATGAAGGGTTCTGTAGTTGGGATGGCTCCCAAAAACAAACATAACATTGTAGTTGAAAAACATTTTCTCCCATACATCGATATACGTCACGATCAATTCCCCAACTTTAAATCGGAAAAAAATATGATAAAACTACAAATTAAGGATTTTCAAACTTTTTCTTCATTTGCGCTGGGAGACCTTGCTTCTTGCCAAATTTCATGATTCTAGGTCGACGGGAAGTACCCTTTAGGTTTTGATTTATTTCCGAGTATCAAAATACGTAGCATAAATGGCCGCGGGTATGTTTTTGCGTCGACTTAGAAGCTTGATTTTTTTAGAGCTCCAAGCGACCGTAGACCTAAGCACACCTAAGTATTTGATATTAATTTCAACTTGATACCTCCACGCGTTCCTGAGAAAAGGGGTCTTGACAGACTGACAGACAGACAGATGGACAACGAAGTGATCCTATAACGGATCTGTTTTACCTTATGAGGTGCGAAACCCTAAAAAAAAGACATAAACCTACATACAAACAAGTACTTATAGAAACTGCACTTTTGCTCTGGACAGGTCGTTGTTCGGGACATGTTATTTCAGACGTTGGTCTGTCCATTTAACACAAAGCGACGGAACCCGTGTTAGTTAAGACCTGGGTTTAGTCGAAAGGCACCGTTAAAAACAACGTGCAGCATTAGCTGCATTAACTTGGTTGAATCGGAATCATTTTTCTTGTACCATTTTTTCGGAAAATCTTAACAATTTTTCAATCGTTTTTTTTTTCTTTATTACTCGCTTGGTGAGAAAAAATGAAATGACGAGAGTTTGGGTAGTTACTAAAATTATAAATTGTATTTCTTAATTTTCACACTATACAGCATCCTCGTGGCTAAATAATAACAGCCGCACGAGTCAATGTTCAAGATTAAGCAGCGCTTACCGAGGTCGGTCCATGTATGGGTGACTATCCATAACATACCGAGATCTCTCCGTGCCTCGGAAAGCATG
Source organism: Dicycla oo (assembly GCA_948252095.1). Taxonomy (NCBI): domain Eukaryota; kingdom Metazoa; phylum Arthropoda; class Insecta; order Lepidoptera; family Noctuidae; genus Dicycla; species Dicycla oo. The sequence continues at coordinate 22,341,827 of OX411711.1, forward strand.
TTAAGCGATTGTTCCCGACTGTCATTCGTAGATCTTTGACAGTCGGTACGGGTAGTCAGAAGCCTGAAAGTCTGACAACCAGTCTTGCCAAGGGGTTATATATAGTGTTACCTAGTAACAGGGTTGTGGTGATCAGAAAGGTAGGCTCCATGTAAAATACTGGTATCCAGCTGGATTCGGTAACACTGGAAGCCGACCCCAACATGGTTGGGAATTAAGGCTAGGGAGATTGATTGACAGCATGAGCATGCAGCAAGATGCGTTAAAATCGTTGATGACGGAACGACCCACATACATATACTAGTCAGATTTAACACCAAGAATTTCAAACTGCCTTTATGACTTGGTGTCTTGATAAACGTCATCTCCAACTTTGCTATACCTTTCGATGATTCTCCTTTTGTTCAGCTCTGTGAACATTACGGACTGATCTAAATTTTAAACTGCTTCATCGCTGTCCTTTATTGAATCCGTACATCATTGTTAATGGGTTTCCAAATTCAATTTCAATAACCCCATTATAATGTCAAGTTCATTTAAATTATTAGCTTACTGAATGCCCGAGTTACTAATTATACTCATTAAGAACAATAATATCCAGATTTCCGACCGTTTCCCTTCATACAAATTGAATGCGGGCTCAAGTAAGACACTCTTGTTAGTTTCGAGTGGCCCAAATTGGGTCGATAGAGTTGTATGGCCTTGGCCTTAGGCGAGAGACAATGGCTTGATACGCAAATGTAAACGTGGGGGAAGGCATTGGTAAGGCTTTGTTTACACTTACTGTTTTGTCAACAGCCCAGTTGGATTTGATATTGTTTTCCTGGAGACTGGAGTTTCGGGCTTCTACGGCCTCATTTCGAATAGTTAGGTACCGTATTCTATTTTGGTTTGTTGAATATTCTATAAGTAAAGCATTTGAACTCTATGTCATGGTCCCTTACACCTTACACAGGATGAAAGCAAAACCTGCTTTCATATACTTACACACGTCAAAAAAAGTTTCTGGTCACAAAGCTGATACATTTAAAAATTTAACTTTATAAAGAAATAGTATATATTTTTTTTTTTTAAATTAGAAATACACTGTTTGAAATAAAAAAATAAAAGTCATTTTATTTTTTAATAACAAAAATTGAGCACTTCAATCCTAATGTAACAGAAATTTGATTTACAAACTTAAACAACAATTTATTAATAGAAGGTTTTTATTTAATACAATATAACTCCTCCCCTGGCTCGAACACATGCGAAGTTCCTCCTGGGCATGCTGAGGTCAAGTTATCCAACATTTCTTGCGGTACCTAACCCATCCCATTCTTGATTAGCGGGTTCCCTGAGCTCTGGCACTGTCTAGGGAGGTGATCGATGGTTCCAAACAGCTCTCTTAAGAACATCTCATGCGTGCTCTATTGAATTTAAGTCAGGCAAGCCGCCAGGCTAGTCTAACCTTGTCGTATTCTCGGAGATCAGCATTGACTCGTTGAGCTCGATGTTCTTTGCCTTTAAAATTCTCCAGGTCTTCTCCAGACATGGAAACATCGGTTATCTGGATGAGTACTGATTCGCTATTCGTCAACGAAGAGACAGTTTTGCCAAATGTGTCTCTCCTCATCTTCTTCATTTTGCCGGAGTCTAGCCCACTGCAATCTCCGTCGCTGACGTTGCCGTGAATTCAGAGGTGCTAGCCAAGACCTCCGTGCTCGCCGCATCCGATCCGTTTCGCGCTCCGTGTGCGCGTGCCTGGTATAAGCAATTCCGAATGTTCTAAGTGCTAACTTCAACTTCACTGCTATTGCAGTGGCGTTGATTGTTGGGTCACGGGCTGCCAGCAATCTAATATAGATATAGCGCTTCTGAGCAGCATTCAGAACAGTTAGGCGACCACTGCGGGGTCGGTCAACTAATTATTCATGCCGTGGTACCTCTGCAACGTGGCCACGACACAGGGTTGGGATACAGTAACTCTGCGTGCTACTTCTCTCGTGAAATATCCTTCTTTCCTCAAAGTTACAATTATTGCTAGTAAAACTTCTGATTCCTCTTGGTATTTTTTTCAAAAACTACATTCCTCAAAAAATTATTTTAAATCCGTTATAATTGACTGTCAAATTTCTAAATGAGCGATGTCTAATTGAATTTGTTTTATATTCTTATTCTATATTTTTAAATAAAAAATCTAAAAAACCGACTTCAAAAACCTAAAACGAATAAAATAACTTTCATAATAAAACTTAACAGCATCTGAAGTCGGTGCTAAGCTAAGGTGCATTGAAGAATTGAAGACATCGACTTCAGAAGCTAAAGAAGACGAAGAAGTAAAAGAAGAATAAGTTTTATTATGAAAGTTATTTTATTCGTTTTAGGTTTTTGATGTCAGTTTTTACTTTTTTTTTTTTAATAAATTTATTTTTCCATTTTTAGTTGAATGTCTATACAATTACATAAGCCCAAGACCAACGAAACGAAGAATCATCAAAATCCGCTTAGGAATGCCAGTAATTACCCACATTTATGCATATAACTTCGTACAAAAAATAATTACCTAATGTATTATATACTAAAACCTTCCTGAGAGTATGTAGATCACGTTAGAGAAAAAAACATCAAAATTTGGTCATTAGTTTTTGAGAAAATAGTGGACATACAAACTTACATACATACATACATACATACGTACCTACATACGGGTCTAATACAGAACCTCCTTTTTGAAGTAGGTTAAAAAGAAGAAGATAACAATTTATACTCAGCTGATAAATCAGCTGTTCAATACATTTTGACAAATTATGCGAACATAAATGTACTGTAGTGCTATTCTGTACAAATCTCACCTTGAAAAGTTAGGTGAAGTGAGCGTGGAGTGAGCTGTCAATGGTGTCAATCCCATATCATCAGGTGGAATGACAGCTCACTTCATGCTCACTTCACCTAGGTTGTCACGGTGAGATTTTTACAGAATAGACCGACTGAACAGCTGATTTTTTTGGTCAATAAGCCAGGCCGTCACACTTACACGTATTAGTCCATTATCTTGAAAACTGCTGAACCGATTTTGATGAAATTTGCACTGTTCCCTAAGTTGAAGTAAATGTAAGCCAATAAAAATAAAATGGTCACGACCCGTTAATAGTTTCGAAGAAATGCGTGGACAAACTTATAAACATGCGTGTACAAACATATAAATGTTTATATGTTTGTACACGCATTTCTTCGAAACTATTAATCGGATCCTGGCCATTTTATTTGTATTGGCTATAACATTTTGTATATTTGTTTGGAAGCCCTAACAGATTATCATATGTGAATATATTGCAGACGTTCCAATAATATTACATACATACAGTTATCTGGTTTCCATAGTACAAGCTCTGCTTAGTTTGGGATCAGATGACCGTGTGTGAGAAATGTCTCAGGATATTATTATTATTATTATTTCCTTTATTCAATTGTTAATACATATATACATTATATTTTTAAATATTAGAATAAAAAAATATAAAAACATTTAAAAATATTTAAATAAATTGTAGCCCACCGGTATCGGGAACAGGGTTTATTATTATTATTATTTATTATACATACGTGTCGAATTGATAACCTGCTTTTTTGAAGTCGGTTAAAAAACGGTCTCAGCCATTAGCGCTGTATTACCAAGCTTATTGGCATCGTTTTTCGAGACGCAGTAAATATCTCATCATAAGCTGCAGACAAGAACTCAACGAATGCAACGTCTCATCCTCTTCACTCTTTAACTACCACATAGATACTTACTCCTTACAGTTAGATACTATACTTATCTTAACTCCCATCATTTTCTCAATTTCCATTCAGGCAGGTGAAACACGAATGATTTTCCGTGCGAACAGTTTGGTCGTGAACAATTAATTGAACACTACCTCAAGACGGTCCACTGAATGTCTTCGGTAGGCAGGATATGCGAGGGATCCAATTATCCGCTTCACATACACTTTCCATTATACACCATGAGTTAACAGAAATCATGGTAGGTATCCATACAGTGGCTTGGGTTAATCTTTTCATGGTACATTTAACGCTTACTGGTGCTATAAGAGTAAAAGGGAAAGTAAATTTCCATGTGGCATGTGTTTTCATTCTATTTCTACTTTTTCTACAAGTATTTTTACTTACAAACAACTTTTTTACAAAAAAAAAAAAAAAACACCGACTTCCAAAAAAAAACCACTACAAAGTGAAAATTAACTTTAATTTCAGAAGTTAGTGTCTTTGGTTCTGCATTTTAGTTTTTTGCCACCGAGTTCTGAAATTAAAGTTGTTTTTCACTTTGTAGTGTTTTTTTTTTTAAAGTCGGATTTTTTTTTTTGTAAAGAAGTTTTTTTTTTCACTTTTAGTGGGACAGTTTGTTATTTTATCTAAGTTACAATACAATTTTGTCAACTGCTCATTACCTTTTGCAAAATATTGCTTTTCCCAATATAGGGACGTTAATTGTTGAGGAGTTCTTCTAGTAAGAACCAGGAGAACTGGAGCTGATGGTGAAGTCACCAGATTTCACCATATGCAGTGTGACGAGTATAAATTGCTTAGCAACCATATTGAAGTAGGTCTTACTTAATCGAATCGCAACCCGTGAATACTTATTATTGAATAGTTCCGATGGCCATCCGTGCTCTTCATCATCAGTTCCACTTCACCAATGGTGCTTTCAGAGAGTAACTGCACGAGTTACTATTAAAAATATTCAAATTGCTATAGGTGTGTCTATAGAATTTGAGGGTTGCCCTCGATTTCCATGGGATCCCCATATCTGATTCGGAATTGGTGACAATGGGACCACCTCGAGAGCATACCGTTTCAAACAAAAAATATATATATATATATACGCGACGAATTGATAACCTCCTCCTTTCTTTGAAAGTCGTTTAAAAATGAGTTTACTCGTCTCTGTGCGTTCTATCCAAACTAGTTCTTTTGAACGAATGGTTAATCCGATTTTGATAACAGCCAATTTAATTTTTTTTTCGCGGCCATCAATCAATTCTCTTATTGAGCAAATACATGACCAATTATTTATTAACTTACGACAAATGGACTGCATCAGCTTACATACATAAAGGTGTGAGTTTATGTATGTATGTACATACGTAAACTCACGCCGTCTTCCCATGGGGGTAGGGAGAAACTACAGCCACCTGCTACAGTCGGACTTTTAACTAGCTGCGGTAAAATGACACTTCTCACTGTCATTTTGTCAAAAATGTTGCCACACTATCTCTATTAGTGGTGTGATTAAAACGCAATAACACATCGTTTTAGGGCCAGGATATTAGAAATTTACCAATTTTGATTTAACCGTAAAACAGAAACAAATATGCTGTGGAAGAGATGGCAGCACAACATGGTATTACTCTTTTAAGAGCGACTGTAATTCTGAATCAGCGTAAATACATAGTTTAATAAAGTTGTTTTTGTTTTATTAGAGTTCCGTACCAAAATGGTAAAAAGGAACCCTTATGGTGCGACTCAGTCTGTCTGTCTGTCTGTCACAGCTGGATATCTCAAGAACTACTAATGCTATCAAGTTGAATTTTAGAAATGTTTTAGATGACGTTTGCCTAACTATTTTGCAAATAAGAAAGAAATAAAACACAGATATTTTTTTTTTTGCAACAGGGACTGAAAGGGAGTCTTAAAAAATCGAAGTGGGACTATTAGGACATGTGGGACATCATATGAAAGAGCATCGTTTGCACATTCTCAACCAATTTTTTTTTTAGGCCGCATAGTTTTCGTCTTTTGATAAAGAAATTTAAAAAAAAATACCGTTCCCCCTTTATCTCCGAAATTTGCATAAAGAAAAATCTGAAATTATTCTATGTGATAAGTTTATGTAAAGATTACTGGAAAAATAAAACGATGTCTCTACATAGATTTTTATTTTAAATATATGATGGTACGGAACCCTCGGTGCGCGAGTCCGACTCGCTCTTAACCGGTTTAATTTTTTACAAATTAAAATTTAATTAATTTTTTTTAAAAAATTAAACGCTCTAATCAAATTTAAGTAATTAAAAAAAAAAACAATTTTAATAAAGTTTTCATTAGGATGCAAAACACCAAAAACCTCAAACATAAGATAAATAGACAAGAAGATAGAATACTCTTTGTCTTAGAAGAAGATAGAATCTTTATCTTTTTATGTACACCATAAAAATTGCAGATATAAATGTAGAAATTTTACAAGGGGAATAATATTTTAAAGAAATGTTTGTGATTAGAATTAATGTATTTAATAAACCCAATCCGATCACTGATGGGATGACAAAACAATAATTAAGCATTGCACATTTTTTTTTATTGTAAACTTATATTAACCTCAATTTCATTACTATCCTCTTTTATAAAATCTATTTAACATTAATTTATTTTGAACTGAATGTTAATTGAATGACTCGATTAGTTCGTCACATCACTGTTTAAATTTCGTTAAAAAGTGGTAACACATAAGCTATCATTTTACTGCGGCTAATTATTAAAAGTACGACTTTACTCCTTTTGGGATTTCCTTTTGGTTTATTCGAGTGTGTCGTGTGACAGTTTTTGTCAAATTGTTAAGAATTCAAAAATATAAGTTTGGTTTGTTGGAATAAAAAGCATTGTTATCAATCATAGATATTATTTCCGCATAAATAACCCACCCAATAATTTGTTCATCAGCTTATAATTCGTGATCATTATCAGAATTCCTAAGCTTCTGAATCTTTTATTACTTAGGTATTTCATTCCCAGAAGTTGTACCATTTTTTTCACGAAGCTGCCATTAAATAAATAGCTCTTTAGCTATGAAATTGCCAATTTTTGATACCGGCTAGTGTGAAGATCCAATATCTTTCATTCTATTTAGAATTCGATATTAAAATAATTGTATAATATAGCATGACATTAAAAAAACTGTTGTTTATTTGTTTTCCCGCCCTTCAATTTTTCTTCGATATCGATGTTTCTGTAACCATGAAAAAATCGAAATTGCGTGCTATTTTCGAATATGAGTTCCGTCGTGGCACCAACGCAACACAGACAGCACGCAATATTAACGACGTGTATGGACAAGGTACCGCAAGTGAACGCACGGTGCGTTTTTGGTTTGATCGTTTCCGTTCTGGATATTTTGATCTCAACAATGAGCCCCGGGGAAAATTTTCAATTCCAACGGGGCGGTGAAATCACCTTTATTATTAATTATTATTAATTTACTGATTCCCATTCCCAGGATATCTACGAGTATAGCAGAGGCATCAACGAACTTTCATTAAAATGGCAAAAGTGCATCGACAATATTTCTTTTAGAAAAAATATTTGTTTTTTTTTTTCTATGTTAGTCGGCAATTTCATAGGTAAAAACCTAATATTTATAAATAGTTTAAAGTGACATTTCCGCGAACAGCTGTGGGAAATGTGTCTCTGAACGTACAAATATATAACTACCTAAAAAATAAAGAATAAGTAAAATGTCAACACTAAATAATTATAATTGTTCATTCCAATTAGACAAACACAAAAGTCAGTTTCGCAAACTTTATTCTTAATTTTGTACAATATACGTAATCAATATTCTTATAATTTAACAACTTCCCATTAATCATTATAATTTAGCTAAATATTTACAACATTTTAACTCATTTCCAACAACCTTGAGCTCATTTTAATTTTATGTTATTGTTAACATGTATTTTGCACCTAACTAAGCTAAGACAATAGAAGATCAGAGATTTGTAAAGTTACGCGTTCACCGAGTCGGAATCGGAGCGACCGCACCGAACGGATTTGTTGCTTTGTATTGATTTCTGTGGTACCGCGTGCACTGGATCGGCAAATCTGCGGCAGAGACCGGTATTTCTGCCGATGACGTCATCCGCAGTGAAAGCGCCCAGTGTACATTATAAAGGATCCCCGAAACGATCAATTACAATAATTGTTCATTTTTACGTGATTGATGCACATTGATGTGCAAATTGATCGTCTGGCAAGCGCAATTGAAGCTATTGACTAGGTATATTACTACAATATACAGGGCTATTTTTAAACCATTAACTAAACTTTCACAGGGTGTTCTACTCATGAATATGAACAACTTTCACTATGGGACCAACTCTGAAATCGCAAAAAAAAAATCAGCTGTTCAGTACATTTTGACCAAATAAGCGAACATAAATGTACTGAACAGCTGATTTTTTTTTTTGCGATTTCAGGTTTGGTCCCATAGTAAAAGTTGTTCATATTCATGGGTAGAACACCCTGTGAAAGTTTAGTTAATGATTTAAAAATAGCCCTGTATATTGATGGAAATTGATCAATTGCCGTACGTGTGTTACGTTATAAAGATTAGTAGTTGTTTTGAAAGTATCTACATGATCGGCAAATGTATACCTACATTTGCGGTAGGTTCTATCTTAAATGTTAAATAAATATTACTTCAATTCAAGAAATCAAAAGCCATGTATCCTAATAATAACAATTACTAATCTTTAAAATGTAACAGTCAATACCAAATCTTAACAAACGTGATAACAAAGAAAAACATTTTTAATTGAAATTACTTTCAAATGAATAATTAATAGAACACTTAAAAATATTTTATTCCTATTGTTCCGCGAGCTGTCGCAATGCAGAATGAAATACAAACCAACTCTAGGTACATATATGTAAATCCCTGTCAAAATAAAATAGCCCTAAGCCATGCATAAATATTGGTAATTTTACCCTAAAAATGGAAATATCCTTAAAAGTGGAAACACTGGTTGATATTGCCGATGCAAAATCCGAATGCAGTGGATGCACCCTATCGGCATTTTGTAAATGCGGACGCTCCGTACTGTGCGTACGTTCCGATTCATACCCAGTGGATGCGTAACTTTAGAAAATGTTTCGGATTAATTTGGTATATAGCTTAAAAATAAGTTTAATTTTACTGAATTTGTATTGAATTTTCTAAATTTTTATGTTGAGATTTAGTAGTTCTGTCAAATCGAACCAACCCACACAAAACCACCACCCATTTACCGGAGAGTGTAATGGTTTTGGATAGTTAACGCTGATTATTTTTTCAGTCTTTTCCAAGCAAGTTTAGGATGTATATATGGTGACTGATTTTGATGGATCACACATCTGAAATATTGGATTTAACGCAAAACACAATTAATTAATGGAAGATTACGGGTTGGCTCATTTTGACAGAACTAAGTTAGTTTTTAAAGAAAAATCTGCCGATCCTATAAATTATATCATCGGTAATGGTAAAATACTGCATAAGCAAGACGATTAATCTAATACTGTTGTGATAAGACTGTTTCACATGAGAACATTCAATGTATCATCTACTCGTTAAATATTATCATCTATGTATATTATGCCATCTCTAATATCGTGCTACAATATTCAACATCTTAATTGACATTCTCAAATGTTTGGCACATTGTGCTCTTTTATATTTTTTTTCCATGTCCACGTCACGTCATCAAGATAACACAGGGAAGTAAAATGTATATGAAGACGCTTTTAAAAATCCGTTCACGATAACATTATAACGTGCACGTATTTTCCATACATTTTACGGACGTGGACGTCCACGATAGTACCGTCACGTTAGAAATTATAATAGCGCATATTGAAATGACTAGATTATAAGTTCATATTTTTTAAGAAATCTTTTAGATTCCAACCTTTTGTAAAAGGCCAAAAAAGCAAAGTTAATCAATGTATAGGAAAACAAGTAGATATCAGCTTTGGTAAAGATACTCCACAAACTCACTAAAATATACAAGGCTATTAAGTTTCTAAAAAACGAAGCCCCTTTGAAAAGAAAGTAAATAATAATTATGTCAGACAAGATCATTATATTTTGGTTCAATCGCTACCCTTTAAATACAATATTTATTTACAAACAGAGGTTACGTCATTATAAACAAAACAAATGACAGTCTCCCAATGCTCATTTCTAGTGAAATAGGATGACCGTCAAAATTAACACGTAAATGCTAAGAGCCATCAGAATACTTGTTTAAATTAAAAACACCGGTGGTATTTCTTATGTTATAAAATGTATTTAAACTTTAGTAACTTTAGTATCTACCTTATGCGCGATTCCACTGACAATGACGGTCAACATTCATACTAAAAGTGAGCACGAACAGCTGCATGAGCCCGTCAAAACTAAAGTTTATGCAAGTAGAAGTGGTATCTCTAAAAGTTAGTTCACGGCCAAAATAGTTTTACCTATCTCAGAAGCCTGTCATCGTTGCATTCAAAAAGTCTGCTCATTTAAAGTTTAAACTTTCCATTATCTGTAGCGGCTAAAGTCTGTTCCCTACGCTCTCCATATTTCAAACTTCAACATTCGGTGGCTTACGTACATGTATTATATTATCCGCTATCCATTTCCAATAGGGCCTTATCACACTAGAGTCTGAATCCAAAAATAAAGCCTTATCGAGATATTTACCATTTTCTTTCTTTTACAAATGCTGGTGTGGTAAGGGCCTATTTGTGAAGTTTTTTTACAGAAGATTTTATCGTCTTAAGATGTGCGGCACTGTTTGAGTTTGGCACATATTTTCATTTAACACATTCGTTGGCAGAAGACTTTGTTTCATGTAACCCTAGTTTGCTGCTGAAAAACTCTAAATAGGGGGTTTGAGAGGTGTGTTGCCGACGTGCAGGTTGTTGAGTTGGGGTAACAAGATGGCCGCCGTTGATATTGCTGTGACGAGCACGAACACTGCTAGCAGGGCCCGGTCAGCAACCACTGCCACCTGGGAATTGCCAGTCAATTAATAATGTCACTCAAAGTTTATTTAGCATGCAAAGTATACTAGGCTCTCTACAGTTTTAGAATACCTACTTAAACATTAACTTCTGTAGTCGAGTGTCTTCTCCAACTAATTGACAAGAATTTATCCTGTCAACATTTCTTTAGAGAGCACTAACATTCAGTTATACAAAACACAAGATGTTAATTTGGAAGACCACAAATACGATGAGCTGAGAAGTAAAAGACTCTCGGGAGGTGGGAAGCCTGCTCGAAAATCCCTTTCAAGCCGCGCATCAAACACAAATGCTAGGGATTACTAGGACATCAGTTCTAAGCGAACGATTTGCATCACATTTTATTTATTGTCCAACGAACGCCTGAAAATCGATAAAATGTGTTCTGCTTTCGCCTGATTTAACTATATCGAGTTCGCATATAATAAATTGGCCAATTAAGGAACTCTCGAGTGATACACATCTAAATCGGTGTCAAAATATATGAGTTCAGCACTAGTTTTACCCACGTATTATACAGGGGATATTACGAGTAGACTAAATAACGGCGTTTTATAAATAAATTGGATAGTAATAATAATGGGATGAATAAACTGTTATTTTATTAATAATAGAGATAATTTAGCCTTTATATAATTTTGCCTTATTATCCTCTAAGAAATTGGCAAAGAAAATTAGTGCGAAACTCTTTTCACTCCGCGTTATAATTTCAGAATTGATGCTAATCGTTCAATTGGACAAATTGTCTCTCCATTTCAAGTACAAACTTGCAATAATTTTAATTAAAAATAAAAACCTTCTATGTAGTATTTTTTTTTCTTACACAACAAAACAAGGAAAATATATTCCCTTATATTATTTGCTTGCAAACATATTAGAAGAACGCTACAAATAACTCGGAGTTACCCTGTATGAGAATGCTCGGTGCGGAGGCGTGTCGACTATTTATTAAAATATGAGTAAAAGCATTTATGGTATTTCAATATAAGAAAGTAAATAATAAAAATAAATAGTATTAGAACAGTGGATTTGGTTCAATATCGCTATTTATCTAGCTTTCATAAAAATCTTTGCTTCGCTTTCTTTATCATCGAAATATCATCTTATTTATGTAGTTAGTGAAAATTTATTAAACGATTCAGACGAAGAGCAAAGATTGATGTATGAAGGTATATCATAGGTATACGTTGATCAAAATGTTCATGAAGATTTTAGATTTAACCTTTTAGTGTTCACAATTCATTGATTTTATTCGCTACTACTATTCTAGTCAGAAATTACACGTGTTGCCAACCTATTAAATTAATTTCTTTCGAGTAATGTTTTGCTTAGTCACATTAAAGGCTTTCTCCTTCTCCTACTTTCAACGGACAGTTTTGATCATTGCTATCGTAAATATTAAATCATTTATGATATCCGATTCTATTTCTTTCTTCGCATTATACCGTAAGGACAATGGGCATTTTATACCAAGGGCAAATGGACTAACCTACACCATTATGACGTAGATAATTGATTATTGCATGGTCCAGGGTTCTAAGAAAAATAATATAAGGCCACGTTCAATCAATCTGCCGGGCCTTTTCCCAACTATGTTGAGGTCGGCTTCCAGTCTAACCGGATGCAGCAGAATACTCCAATAGTATTTTACATGGAGTGACTGCCTATCTGACCTCCACAACTCAGTTACTGGGTAATACGATAGCCCTTGGTAAGACTGGTTGTCAGACTTTCGGGCTACTGACGACCCGTAACGATTTTATAAGATCCATGAATGACAGCCGGGACCAACGGCTTAACGTGCTTTCCGAGACACGGGGAAGTCTGGGTATGTAAAGATGGTTAACCATCCACGGACCAAACCTGGCAAGCGTAGCTTAACCTCGACCCGTCCGGCTTTTATTACTTAGCCACGAACTCCTCCAATAATAAAGCCAGGTTATATGTTTAAAATGAAGTGTTTTCTCGGAGATAGGTAAACTTTTTTGTTCTATCAGTAGGTCCACGAGGGTATTTTGCTCTGTTGCTCCTACTGAAGTGTTGAAACCAAAATCTACCACGTTTCACACAGTTAAAATACCGATTAAAGTACTATTAATTGTGTTTCCACATTAAAAGCGTTTTTTGTAAAAGATTTGATTAAATATCCAATATTGCAATAATATGTGTTCATCAATATTTTACTTTACCCACGTAAAATCAAAACTTTTAAACATTAGATATTATGCCTGATCGTGACATTTTCACCGTTAAATTGATGAAAAAGTGTTTTGCAAGTATAATTTACGATATTTATGGTAATATGAAATTTATGAAATACATCAATATGAAGGTTTTTTTACCTAAATATGGATATTTGACGCTAAATATTTAGTATCTACGAAGGCCGTCTTTTTATAAAAACAACCCTATTAAGATCATATGAAAGTTATCTTCAAACATGCGTAGACAAAGTTTCTATTATCTCTGTATCATCGATACCTTTGTTATGTTTTTAGGCCTTTTCCATATATTGTAACTTCTTTATCAGAACTTTTCGGTAACGTAATACATACGTAGTTTACCATAACGTAGAGTTTTAAAACGGTAGACATTTAATTTTACACAAAACCCCCACTTTCCTTTGTTTCTGAGAGCCTTTCATTTCTGTAACCCTCTCGTCACAATGGCTTGCACTACTACGATAAAACATAGTCACGTCGAACAACTCCGGCCTCTAACGCCAGTTTTTAAATTGTCGCAAAAATTTACCCTATCGGAGTAATTATCAAGAATCATTAATCTTTTTTTTTTCTTTACCTAACTGCTGATTGGAAACGAACTGGGAAAGTTACGATTTATAGCTGCGTACTGGAAAAAATATTATTCCACAATTTCACTAGAATAAATTTTAATGTAGGCTTAATTGGATTATGTAATTTATGTTTTAACAATAGGTAGGTAATTTCTCGCCTTAGATTTAACAATTGTATGTTTTAGCATGCAAATAATTATTTGGTATTTACATATGAAATTGCCGATTTTTGACACCGGCTAGTGTGACCAAATTCAAATTAATTTTAAAATATAGACGGACATTAAAAAAAATCAGTTGTTCATTTGTTTTCCCGCCGTTCGATTTTTCTTTGATATCGATGTTCCTGTAACCATGGAAAAATCGAAATTGCGCTCTATTTTTGAAATCAAGTTCCGTCGTGGCACCAACGCAACAAAGACGGCACGCAATATTAACGACGTGTATGGACAAGGTACCGCAAGTGAACGCACGGTGCGTTTTTGGTTTGATCGCTTCCATTCTGGAAATTTTGATCTCAACAATGAGCCCCGGGGAAAAATTTTAAATCCAACGAGGCGGTGAAAAACGCCTTTAAAGAATTTATCGATTCTTGTTCCCAGGATGTATATAGCAGAGGCGTCAACGAACTTTCATTAAAATGGCAAAAGTGCATCTAAAATATTTCTTTAAAGAAAAAAAAAAAGTTTTTCTATGTAAATCGGCAATTTCATAAAGTAAAGATCTATTTATATCAATTAAAACGAAATTAAATAAAGTTGAATGAAAATGACAATGTTTTTCCCCATTACCTGAACCATTAACGTAGAAAGATAATTATTTTTCCGTAATTACGACTACGAACTGCAGTGATTGCGAAAACAGTGATTAAATTTACAATAAGTAAATTAACTTGCACGTCTTCAGAAATTATCAAGCGATTATTTTGCCTCGAATATGAACATGACATTATAATGTTGACAGCAGTTCACGGGTTAAGCCAATAAAAATGTTACGATATTGACCTGAACAGAAACGCGTCTAAAATATTTTACGGTGAAACCTCCTGGAACTCACGATATTTCCACGATTTTCAGATTATATTGTTACGACAGCTGTAAAACTGACCGAGTAGATAGTTAATTTTGACTGTAACTATAGACGCTAGGTATCGTTAAACTTATTGTTATTTCTTAAGTACCTACTGTCTTTGTTATGAAAATAATTACGAACCGTATCGGATAATAATATACTGTTACTATAGAATAAATAGCTTTGAATAAATAGCTTCTGTAGCTGGATATCAGATTTCCTTAGTGAACGGTCGATCAGAGTAGTTGTTGACGGCTGCTCTTCTGACCGTATGGCTATTGATGCCGGAGTTCCTCAGGAGTCTGTTCTCTCTGCGACCCTTTTCCTACTGCACATCAATGACCTGCTTCGGCCTGGTATTGTTGGGTACGCAGATGACAGTACAGTTTCAGAGAGATACTTGTCCAGCGCAAAAACCAGCGGGGCCGAAGTTCGTTCCTTGAGAGAGGCCATGGTAGAGCGGACAGATTTGACCTTAAGCTTTGTCTCCCAGTGGGCTGATGATAATCTGGTCTCTTTTAACGCCACCAAAACACAGGCGTGTCTTTTTACCGCTAAAAAGAGTCATTTCGCCCAAACTCCTACTTTTCGGGGTGCATCTGTTCCTGTAACTGATCGACTTGAGCGATACTTTACGCCTGGACAGATTTTAAACCTTTACAAAGCGCAAGTCCGATCCTGCACGGAGTATTGCAGTCACCTTTGGGATGGATCAGCCAAGTACTAACTAGCCGCGCTTGACTCGGTGGATTTTTCACTTTGTAGTGTTTTGTTTTGGAAGTCGGTTTTATTTTTTGCTAAAAAGTTTTTTATATGTTCAAATTTTGGCATTTGAGATGTCCTTTTCTTTTGGAAGGTTTTCAAATATTTCTGTAAGTCAGCTATAATCGGTATATAAAGCATCCGTAGGCCCTCAGATCTTGTCTCAAACAAATATTATGTACTAGCTGTTGCCCCCAGCTTCGCCCGCTTGGATGTCAATACTTCCCTATTTGAATCGGATCTTGTACACAAATTCATGGGTTTTTTTTTGCGCGGAACCCTAATACTTTTCGTTTTTTCTAAAATAAAAGTAGCATAAATGTTAACATTTATGCTACTTTTATTTTATCTTGTATCTGCCAGGGAAAGTTGGTCCAACCCTTTCGGAGATTATTTGGAACAGACAGACTTTTTTTTTGTGCTAAGTACCGTATATACTTTCATAATCATTTAGTTAAAGTTGTTATTTTGACATTATGAACAGACATTCATCATCAATTGTATTTATTTGTACCTACACAGAGTGTTAGATTAAACGAGCGATTTACTTTAAGGGGTCCTTGTATTTTAAAGAATTATGCGAACATAAATGTACTGAACGGCAGATTTTTTTTTTGGCGATTTCTAGTTTGGTCCCATAGTAAAATTTGTTTGTTATCATAAGTACAATCATGTGTTCAAGTATCGGTCACTAATTACCAGTCACCCCATATACATTCTATTCTGCGGAGTCTCCCTATACAGGCATTACTTGCTTAAAGGGAGGCTCCAATCACTAATCTGTTAAGCCTAAGTTATGTATTTTGATTTGATTTTGAGTTGATTTTGATACAATACATACATATACATGCCCAGCTCGACCTCTGGACTATTATGACTTACTTTAATTTGACATTACCGAGCAGATGGTGTAAGAAATAAATTGTATACTTGGTACCTGTTTCCACTCTATATTAGCGCGTTCCAGCCGTTCGTTGGCGGCTACCCGCTGCTCGTGACGGGCCGCGGCTTCGCGCAGCGTGCAGCCGCAACAAGAGCACCGCGGGCATGCGTTGATGCAACCCGAATCGGCGACCACGGTGGCAGGAGGCGGGGGGCCATTTCCAGCTACAGTTGCCATGTTTGCTGTTGCTCCACCTACAGACGAAAACATCTCTGTTATTCTGGTAACCTGAAAGCCAATTCTCTTTCAAAATCTGGTTGCGATCTCATCGTGATAACACTGGTTTACATGGTTCTTGTCCTTGAAATAAAAAGTATTTTTTCTTAGCAAATTGAGGTGAGCTTAAAAAAAATAATTTAAAAAATTCAACAGGTCACCTGTTGGATTTTTTAAATTATTGTTTCTAAAGTATTTATTGTTTTTAATTTACATAAGAAAATGTTTTAAAACTCAAAAATGATTTGCCTTAGCTTTTTTCTTGTATTTATGATATTTGTATCTGTGTCTCTTATAATAGGCCAGCAATAGTCACCTGTACTAAATTAGTAACTAACTGTCGGTAATTCTTTGAGTGAATCCGCTATGGAATGTCCTCTCTTAGATGTAATGAATTCACCACAAACGTAACAAAAACGGTCAGGATTTACTTTACACAAACTTTTTGACACTGCATTAAAATTTTATAATGAATTTAAATTCAACTTGTGGGTAGTTTGAAAATAGAATGTGATAACTTTTGTTTTTGACGTGATAAAAAAAGAGCACATGCTTTTTCGTTTAGCTAGTGCAATTAAATAAAATGATATAAAATTCACTGACAGGACATTATTATTTTTTTATTTTGTAAACTAGTGTAATCAATGTCAAATACTTGTCAAAATTATAGGGAAATTAGAGATGTTCTCAGCTTGCAAACAAATAGTATTGGGTTGGCTAATAAGTAATGAGCGACATACAACTATTTTATTTGTATTTATTTATTAAATGAATAATTGTTAATCATTAATAATATATTCACCGTCGTTTTCTATTACCATTCGCCATCGATCTGGCAAAGAGTGAATGGCGTCCGCTTAGAACTTAGATGGTTTTGAATTGAAGACGTCATCTATGTATTGTTTCAAGTGTAGTTCATCGTCAAAGCTTTTTTGCCGTAAATTATTACTAAGTGATCGGAACAAGCTGAAATCAGTTGGTGCTAAGTCCGGCGAATATGGAGGGTGGGGTATTATTTCCCAATTAAGCTCCAATAATTTTAGCCTGGTACTCTTAGCAATATGCGGCCGGGCATTGTCGTGCAGGAAAAATATTTTGTCGTGTTGTGGACGTTTGCGATGGATGTCAAGCTTCAGTTTTTCAAATTGACCACAATATACTGTTGCTGTAATCGTAGTATTAGTAGGAAGGAATTCCCAGCTTATTACTCCATATATATCCCACCAGACAGAAAGCATTACCTTGCGAGGATGAAAATCACCTTTTGACGTTGGTTTTCCCTGTTCTTACATCCCAGCCACTGGCGCTTGCGTGTGTGATTAACATAGAGACCCCACTTTTCATCTCCAGTGACAAGATGATCTAACCAATTAAATGTGCGGCGGAAAGATAAAAGTTGTACACAAATCTCAGCTCGGTAGGTCAGCTGATCTTTACTTAATTGATGGGGTACCCAAACACTATATTTGTAAGTCTTTCCCAAACCATGTAAATGATTTTCTATGACGCCATGAGAGCACTCGAGCTGAACAGCCAAAACGTGTGTAGTTCTTCGAGGATCTTCTTCGATTAATAGTTTAAATTTATCGATATCTATTTTCACGGAGCGCCCAGACCTTGGTTGATCGGTTAAGGAAAAATCGTTATTGCGGAACCGTTGGAACCAGCGCTTTGCTGTTGCTTCGGAGACTGCATCGTGACATATCCTTTGACATATATTACGTGTAGCTTCTGCAGCAGAATGCCCAGATTGAAACGCATCGTGGGTTTTAATATCACTCATTTCTTTGTGAACTTTAACGCACTAACAGCCAAACTATCAATATCGCGCATGAACGCGACTCGCTCTTTATATATCCTCTGCTAAAGAACGTTCTCGAACCTTTCCGAAAATTCTAGAAATTATAAACTAAAACGCTCATTACTTATTAGCCAACCCGATACTAACTACAAAAATGTATTATTTAAAACCCGCGTATTCAGTAGGAAAATTCGCCTAGAAATATAAATAGTATTTCTAGTAGAGAACCCCAAACATATATAATGTGGAAAACATATCTGCTTTTCCGGATTCACTTCGTAGAACTTCGAAGAGGGAGATATCCCTCGTAAACCTACCTAATAAGACTTAGGCGAGAAATGTTTTCAGAGTCCGTGATGAAAGGATTACAAAGGGTAGCTAGTAGACAGGGATTACTCGAGGTTTGTCAAAGACTTAAATGTGTCGTGCTATATTTACCCTTGAAAATGAGGATAATGACCCGACTGTACAGTAGGCCGCAAGTTGAAATAACACCTTTAACTGGCCTAGCGCAGTACAGGGCTTCAATAGAATAAGAGGCCAGCTTATACTGGTTCTGTTACCACTGATGTACTATTAAACGGTGCTACTAAATCCAATCTTTGCAGTAAATACCTAAATAATATTAGCTTTTTCAAGCCCAAAATAAAGTCACGTTTCAATTACAAACGCCTACATTGATACTTATTTATTTAGCCTATCTCACGAAGTCACGATTAAATGCTAATAATTGAAAGTCACGTATACTCTTTCGGGCAAGTGATCTTTATTTTACGATTTGGGGATTGATATTGATTTACGATCGTCATCAAATTAATAAGTGAATTTTTGTTTTCATCAAAAGACTTTCCTAAAGAATTAATAATAATAATTTTTGATCCAACTGAAACGTACTGAGACCAATTGAAGTTATAGGCCAATATTGGGACATTAAAGGACCTACTATAACCAACAATTTAATTAGTTGTTTTTGTTAACAAAACTCCATACGCTTAACGCTTAATAAGGGTCACAACAGCGTTTATCCCAGAAATTAAGTGTATTACACAATACGAATCACAAACGGGTAACCCCACGGGGAATGTTACTTAATTAATAACATTAAAACTTCCAAAACGTATAGGAATTCCTCGTATCCTAAAGGAACAATAAATCGCATAATGAATATTTGTCCTAAATACGCGTATGTCTTCAAAAAAGTATTTTATTCCCATCTAAGGTACACGAATTCGTAATCCCCCAAGAACGATGAAATATTATTTGGAGGAACGCGTGTC
This sequence comes from Dicycla oo, assembly GCA_948252095.1. Lineage (NCBI taxonomy): Eukaryota > Metazoa > Arthropoda > Insecta > Lepidoptera > Noctuidae > Dicycla > Dicycla oo. The sequence continues at coordinate 22,361,494 of OX411711.1, forward strand.
GATATCCGAGAAATATTGAAATTGTATCCAGCTGCGACGGAAAAATACACAGAAAAATCGTAATTGGTTCATGGCATAAAAGATACACATAAAGGCGAAATTCCTCTGACTCGATCTTGCCATCATTTCTACATCTCCATTTCGTCGAATTAGATTATTTATTGTTTTTGTAATTTGACAAGGAACGGCCATATTCATTAAGCCCCAGGCTTGTGTATGAAACTGCAACATGATTTTTCTAAATTGCAACCCTGAGGGATTCAATCTCCCGGAGGCTCTATGCGAGGGTCGTGTGGTCCATGGCCCTTTACGGGGCACCGGTGTGGGCGCGTTCCTTGGGGCGGACACCAGCCCGTCGGTTGAATGCGTCCCAGAGGGCCATCCGGCTAGTCCGGGGATACCGCACGGTCACCGGTGAGGCGGCGAGCCTCCTTGCCGGATTGCCGCCGTGGGATCTTGAGGCAAAAGTCTTCGCACACACATGGGAATGGCGCGAGGAGGGAAAACGGCGGGGCGTAATTCCCCTGCCGCGAGAAATCACGGCACAGCGGACAGAGCTCCGACGGGATCTCATGGCGACATGGAGAGTGCGACTGTCGCAACATAGTGCTGATGGGCACGCCACAATTGCGGCGATAAGTCCCCTCTTTGAGGAGTAGTTGGAGAGGCGCCACGGCGTCCTCACCTTTCGCCTGACGCAGGTCCTCACCGGAAACGATTGCTTCGGGAGGTTCCTGTTCCGGATAAGGCGGGAGGAAACGCCCGGATGTTACCATTGTGTGGATCGCCCGGAGGACATGGTGGAGCATACGATGGAGGTCTGCCCGGCTTGAACAGAGCACCGCCGCGTCCTCGCGGAGGCGATCGGCGGCGGCGATCTCTCGCGGTCGGCCCTAGTTCAGGCCATGGTACGGAGCGAGAGTGCATGGGAAGCCGTCACCTCCTTCCGCGAAGCAGTAATGCTCGCAAAGGAGGAGGTGGAATGCGTGAGGGAGAGGCAATTTTTGCGCCCTCACGCCCCTAGTCGCCGTAGCAGACGCCCTGGGCGTCGGGAATCGAGAGTCGATTCCCGGCCACTGTAGGCGCGGGCGTGCGGATGGCGAGCAATGGGTAGCTCGCCGTCCGGCAAGGACCAAGTCCGGGTCGACGGCCCATTGTGTTCCATGCACGCCTCAAAGAGATGTCAGCACTAACTGATGGGGTCTGCTAGAGCCGATGCCCGCCAGGGTTGCGGGTTGTTTGAAAGAGTTACCGTGGTCCTGGTATAGGCAACTGAAGGAACACGGGTGGGTTTTAGTCAGTAGAAGTCTGACACGCCCTCCCGCTAGGCCTAGAACGGGAGAAGTTTTTTGATAATTTCCCACCCAAAAAAAGGGATTCAATCGGTAGAATTGACGTTCCTTTAACCAAAAAAATCATAACCCATCTTGGGCTTTATCAGTGGTCGGGTAACTAATTCAAAATCATTACAAAATTAAAATACAAAAAGAATAAAAACAACTTATGATAATATTCTGAACACGCTGTAATCAGCCTAAAGCAGGAAGCAAATCCTTTACCACGTCCACGTGTGAATATTAAATTTGCACGGGTACCGCGGCGGTGCTTTGCGAAAGGAAATTAATATTCCGCTGTTCTTGTGAAAACTAATGATACGGGATGAAAGTGTTTAGAAGAAAATTATTACACAGTTACCTTACACCTATTCATTATTATTGCTGATTATTATTGTATTTGGAAAACTCATTCTCACTACGACGTACATATAAACGTACATATAGTAACATATTTCTTTCTATATTATTTAGCATACTAGTCCGCCTTCAAAAGTCATTTATTCAAACCAGGCTGATAATCAGCACTCTTCGAAAGTCAAAATTACATAAGACAGTCCCTCAAGACGCCCGCCCTTCACCACTTCCTAGTGCTTTAGCTGGGACGAAGAAGTGGCGCAACAAACTCTCCAACAGGATAGCTGTCCGTTCAGTTAGAAGAAGTTTACTGCCGCCTATGGTCATCTGCAATACCAGTGGCATCCCAGAAACAGAGCTGAATTTGTCTCTTATGTGTGAAGTGATTCCGAAAGAGAGAAAGAATCAAAACAAAAAAAAAGTCGGGAGGTGGCCTGGGACACCCGCCGCCGCCGGTTGGAACGAAGTTCCTTTGCCCTGTATATATGTATTATGTTTTAATACAGAGCCATCTAGTATGGTCTCAAGTTTCATGTGTCAAAAGTTTTGGTTTTTATAACTTTTTAATTCAGAGTAATCTTGTATAGTTTTTAGCTTGCTAAAACTTTTGACACTTCACGTCACGCTCTTTAGTTACGTCACAATTTCTGCCAGTCTACTCCTACCGCGCTATGAACTTCTTTCCAAAAAAATAAGTCAAAATGATTGCCTACAAGTGAACGTTCAAGCAACCCGCATGCATCTTCTCAAGTTGATAGTGGACACGAATTGGGCGGACTTGAGTATGGTTTATCATATTTTATCAATAAAACGGGCCTAGTTGGCACTTCTACGTCAAGACAATGTTTCACAGATTCTCTTATATTGGTCATAAAAGATACAGGCCACTTATCACAGAAATATTTGAAAGCATTCCAGTGTAGGTTCTCAGTGTAATAACAATTGTAACGAGCGTATAATAATTAAAATAAATAAATCAATACAGAGTGGCGATTAGGTTAGGTTTTAGGCGATATTAATTTAAACTACGTATTCAGTACATGATTCTGGACCGATGAAAAATTTCAGCTGATTTTTTTTTCGTCGGACCAGAATCTTGTACTGAGTACGGTGACAACCTAATGGGATTAAATATAATGATCACCATAAAATACTTTGATACCCTAAGCTTTTTGCACTTCAAATTGTATTCAAACACCAAATGTAGTAAATGATCACCAAATCTAGTAAATGATCACCAAATCTTAACGAGCGAATTATTGCGTTAGGTTAGGTTAGGTTTTTTTTTTATATTTGTTTGATTTGCTTTTAATGTTCTTTCTAGGTTAGGTTAGGTTAGGTTAATAATGATTAGTTTGTAGTCTAGGATAGCACGATGTTAAACATTTTGTTTATAATTTCACAATAAAATGGAGTTTTAACTTTGGTGATCATTTACTATTTTTGGCAGTATTTCACTTTATTTGGTGGTAAGTTAAACATAAGCCCAACCTAATTGCCAGTCTGCATAAAAGTAAAACAATATTCAAAACGATGCAGTTCTTTATGTGGAAAGCAATCTGTTTGTTTGTTCCTCTTCTGTGGGGCGTTTACCTGCATTTCTAAATATCATTTCTCAATAAAAATATTATAATATATCTCAAGAAATTAAAGCGAAATCATTATTATGATTTTTTTACAATCTTCTTTAGAAAAATCATCCAACATAAGCAAGTATTCGTTATTAATCTATACAACTTTTCAGTAGAGGGCAAAATTAAGAAAGGCCAATTTATATGGTAAACTTATACTGGTCCAAAATATATTTTGGATAACTATTTTGGCAGCAGATGGGATTTATCCTTCCCTGAATATGTACAATATAAACCAAAAAATTACGCGTCTAGCTAGAATTTCTTCAGACCAGCATCTAACTTTTTTTTTTATTTAAGATGAGTTTGCTCTTGACTCTAGTCTAGATCGGAGGCGACAGAGACAGAGTCGACGATAGAGTGAGCTTACCCAGAAGCCCGTTCACTCTCACTTTGAAGAGATTTGGGTTGTATGCGCTCGGAAACACAGACGCAGGTAGTGAGTTCCACTATTTTGCTGTGCGCATTATAAAAGACATTTGGAAACGCTTAGTGCGTATTTGTGGAATAGCAATTAGGTAGGGATGGTTACTGGCAGTGCGTCTAGATGTCCGATGGTAGAAGGGGGGTGGTGGAATGAGGTCGTGGAGTTCTTGAGCATACTCACCGAAGTACAATCTGTAGACGACCAACAAGCAGGCAATTTTGCGGCGATGAGTCAAGCTATGAAGCTTAGCATCCACCAGTTTTACGTCGCCAATGAGCCTCTTAACTCTGCGTTCCACCGATTCAAGCGCGGATAGTTGGTACTTAGCTGATCCATCCCAAAGGTGGCTGCAATACTCCATGCAGGATCGGACTTGCGCTTTGTAAAGAGTTAAAAGTTTTCCAGGCGTAAAGTATCGCTTCACCCTATTTAGCATGTCCAGTTTCTTGGCCACAGTTTGGGCATTGTACTCGATGGTGGCGCCAAAGTTGAGGCCTAGGCCTGCCTCCAAGCCGATCAGTTCCAAGACAGATGTACCCCGAAAAGTAGGAGTTTGAGAGAAACGACTCCTTTTAGCGGTAAAATGACACGCCTGTGTTTTGGTGGCGTTAAAAGAGACCAGATTATCATCACGTCACTGGGAGACAAGACTTAAGGTCAAATCTGTCCGCTCTACCATGGCCCCTCTCAAAGAACGAACTTCGGCCCAACAATACCAGGCTGAAGCAGGTCATTGATGTGCAGCAGGAAAAGAGTTGCAGACCCCTGAGGAACTCCGGCATCAACAGCCATAAGGTCAGAGGAGCAGCCGTCAACGACTACTCTGATCGACCGTTCACTAAGAAAATCTGATATCCAGCTACAAAAATCAGCTGGGAGGCATAAGCAGGAAGCTTGTTGAGCAGAGCAGCGTGCAAGACCCTGTCAAAGGCCTTCGAGATGTCAAGCGATACAGCAAGTGCCTCGCCGTGTTTCTCGATGGCTTCGCCACAGCAGTGCGTGACATACACAAGAAGATCGCCAGTTGACCCTCCCCAGCGAAAGCCATATTGACGGTCACTGAGTAGATCATTGTCTTCAAGGTAGGTCAGCAACTTATTGTTCTGTGCCCTTTCCATAACTTTGCACAGAATGGAGGTAATAGCGATCGGACGGTAACGGGCCGGGTCTACCTACATTGCAAATGTCATTTCTAATGCGCACAGCCAAAGAGTTGTACTCACTACCTGCGTCTGTGTTTCCGAACGTGTATGCGTTCCCTAATCACTTCAAAGTGAGAGTGAACAGGCTTCTTTTGGGTAAGCTCACTCCATCGTCGATTTTGTCTCTGTCGCCTCCGACCTGTCCTCCGACAAGTCAAGAGCAAACCCAACTCAAATAATAAAAAAAAAAAATTAAAACTCTTATTTCAGGCTACATTCCGCAAAGGTTGTCTATATATATTTTATTAACAGTTAAGGTTCAGGTTCTCACCTAGATGGTTGTGATTGTGACGTGCGAAGCGCGGTGAGGCAGGTGCGAGCGGGGCTCCATCGCATCGCACCTCTGCCTTGAGCCGGGAACCTGTGCGGGGATTCACCTGCACCCCGGCCGATGTCAGTGTGCCGCCGTCACCCTGGCAGAAAAACTAGGGTTAATATGGAAATAAAGCTGCAGTAAAATCCAGACAAATAAGTGTCTGGTGGTTAAATTAGACGTCACCGGTGAGGCAGTTCTCTCAAGAATGTCCGAGACTGCGATGAGCCGATGATGAGTACGTGCGGCGTACCCTTAAAAATTATGCTGACTGAATATAACCATATTAACCAATATACCAACTTGCCAAGGCGTATCAAAACTCAATGATGTGATGTTCAAAGCTTATTTACAAAAATGGCTGCATCCGAATTGCGTACAGTACTTACTATTCAAGTATTCAATACGCATGCCACAGACAGAATAACAGGATATCCCGTCCAAAACTGCACTCACAACGGAGATGAGAATGAACAAAAAGGCAGATATGAGAATGTACGCAATAAAACATCTCTCTATTTCAAAGTGCTCGATTTGTTTCGTATTGGAATTTTAACAGCTTTTGGCGAAAGCAATTTAATTGCCAAATGTCATATTGGAACGCAAAAACATGGCATATCTTGTTGGTATAGAAGAGGTAAAATCCTTTTGGTTTTGTATTCCCAGTATACAAAGTTGATGCACTATGCATTTGAACTTTGTATACTGGGAATACAAAACCAACCAATATGGAAAATTCCCAGAATTTATTATTCACTGAATCGGTGATCTCCGAAGTGTAAATAACAACACACCATGTATTGACATGGACCTTAAGCCAAGGCAAGGCCTTATTTTGATTCAAAGCCTGTTCCAACACACTAACCACGCCCAGTGGTGAGTAAGATGTAATCGAGATTTCTTTTAATGGCTGAATTTTCGAACACGTTTACATTTTTACACAAACATTACAAGAATATCTTAGACTTTCTAAACCGTGTTACCTTATTTATATTCCTAATTATCCAATAAGCACGTACATTTTCAAACTTAGTTAAATGTATTTTCAAGAGCAAATCAGCTTTGACACAGAGCTTATGAAAAACTTTTAATGGTGACGAGTTCGCGACTTCGAATTAGAAAATCAAAGTACCCACGGCTATCAGAGGTTTTTATAAATCAAAAGTTTGGAAGTTATTTCCATATTTCGATACAGACAGATTCGTAAATTAAATGTACTTTTCTTAAAGGTAGAGACTACTTTAAAGTTGTAAGATCAGAGATTAAATATAGATGTTACTGAAGAAGGTCAGAGTCCAATTATGTGGAAATTCTGAGTTTCTAGTATAAATAATACTCAATTAGTATAGTATAGTATTAATTACTATAGTAAATAATACTCAATTAAACCACAACGAGAGGTATATTTAATAAAATCAGGCGAATACAATAGCACCCTTCTTAAAATTATACCGCATAGAGCCTAAGCTAAAACCGAAGTGCCGTCAGGTAAAAACATCGAAATATCTCTTTTTAATTATTTAAAGAGAGATAGTTTTATACAGGCACAAGTAGTCGAATGTCAGCCAGTACAAAATAAGGTTGAGGTCCATTGCATGGAACCTTTACATTACCTAGGGGTTACAATATTTAGTCAATGTGGACTGGCCCGCTCTTACTACCAACCTGTGAAAGTCTGGTTTTGCACCTGCAGCGGCCGCACAGAGAAACTCATGAGAATTTCCCTCCAAAACCAAAAGGAAGGCAAAATTGTACGGGATAAATGTCGGAAATAATCATATGTAGAATAACTTGATCAATATGATATTTGGGAACTATCTTAAAGAGGCATGGATGATCGTGGTAGTCTACTAACATGTTGTATACGTGATTTGACGTATTTCTCCCAGGACGTTATAGGATAGTGTGAGCCATTTGCAACAATTAAGAACATAAAGCCTAGGCAAAAATTCGTGAGATTCGAGGAAACCCATTTTTATTTTTTAAATTCCTTAGAATTCGTCACTGTGTCTCATGTGATTTTTGGAAATACTTAATAAACTTCTTCCTTTAATTTATATCTGTTGATGTTTTAGAAAATTTGGTTACTTCGGAAGGTTTGTAAAAGTATTAGGTACCCAATGGTATAGCAATGAAGACCATTCAATTTGGAGTTTAGAGAAAAGCGATATTTAGTGACGAATTCCGGCGAATTTTCAAAAGTACATAAATTTTGATTTTCTCGAATCCCATGAATTTTTGCGTAGGCTTTATAGGGTGCTTATTTGTTGTACTATCACGTCCTGGAAGGAAAACGTCAAATTACAAGTCACTCTGTATAACAATTACTAAGAAAACCTAAAAAGAAATACGTTACTTACCAGTAACCTTTATGCACATAATTAAGATAATTATGTGCATAAAGGTTACTGATAACTAATTAAATTGTTGAGCCATCCAACGCAAGCCTAGCGGGAGTTCATGATGAGTTAAATATACAAGCGAAATATTACGTTACGCTTTTCCCCCTGGGGTATCGATAAAATGGGTTTTTTTAGCCGAATACAGCAATAACATGGAGTATTTGATTCCGAAACAAGTGAGCCTGCGTATCTTCTATCGATATAATTGATTGCTAACAAATTACTGATGAGTGATGTTACTTCGAACCCCTTTTTTCATCGTTTAGAAATAAAATCCCGTATAAATTGCCGTGATGGAGTAGAGCCTTGTGAGTTCTTCGTGCTGTTACTCGTATATTTATAATAACAGGTGGGGGTCGGAAATTATCCCACGGGAACGTATTACCGTGATAAAAAGTATCTTAAGTCCTAATCTAGGTCATGGTCTACCCATTTGGCAAATTTCATTCAAATTCTTTCAGCCGTCTTAGCGTGAAAGAGTAACAAACAAACTCACTTTCGCATTAATAATATTAAAAAGTTATTATAACATCGACTCCTAATCCGTGAGTCAAATTGTTCCGGTCTCACTATAAGGCTCCTTTTCACCACACATCCCTAAACGCGTTTAACGCTAAACGGAAACGCGTTTAAAGCTAAACGAGTTTAAAACATCTCTCCGTTTCTTTCAATCGTTTGAACATGACAGAGACAGAATGATGTTTCAAACCCGGGTTTGAACACATTCTGTCTTAGTCATTTTCAAACGATTGAAAGAAACGGAGAGATTTTTAAACTCGTTTAGCGTTAAACGCGTTTAGTAATGTGTGGTGAAAATGAGCCTTAGAGTACTGCCACAATGTTCAAAGAATGGTTCCTTATAGAGCATTTTATCTGGTATTCATAACAATAACGCCGTAAATGAAAATTGCTATTATTGCTACGTGATAAAATAAACTTAAAAAAGAAAAAAAAGTAATTAAGGTTGTACATTTCATTAACGCAAAACAAGTATAAGATTCTTCTATTTTTTCCTCAATATAAAAATAACACCAATAAATTATGCCAAAAAGGTAACAAAACCGAAAATAGGCCGACTTCACGCAAAGCGAAAACTATTCCTCAAAGGACAATTGTTACCAACAAAATAATATTTTTACTTGGCACTTTGGTCCCTCGGTAGCGTTTACAACCGTGATACATAGCTGAGATATAATATATAGGTAGCTTTGTCAGAAAATCGACGCCTAAGTGTGGCCTAAGGCAGCCACCGGAGATTTATAGACAAAATGTACGTCAGTACACTTTTGTATCTAGTTGTACCTGAAGTATTTTGAACCTGAGGGGCTTGAGGTTAAGTAATGACAGCAGCACGTGTCGATCGATTAGGTTAAGCAACGTTTGCCGCGGTTGGTCCGTGGATGGGTGAAAATACATGTGGATCTGTACATACGAAGAACCCTCTGTGCCTCGAAAAGCACGTTAAGCCGTTGGTCCCGGCTGTCATTCGTGGATCTTTGACTGTCGTTACGGTTCGTCAGAAGCCCGAAAGTCTGACATAACCAGACTTACCAAGGGGTATCGTATTACCCAGTAACTAGGTTGTGGAGGTCAGATAGGCAGTCGCTCCATGTAAAATTCTGGTATTCAGCTGCATCCGGTTAGACTGGAAGCCGACCCCAACATAGTTCTTTGAGAAAAGGCTATATAGATTTTAAAGATTTTCAGGAATAACATTCTGTGACAATTTTTTAAACGGATGTTTCTTGGATAAAGGCCATAGATCTTTCAAGATCTATTTTATCTAACTAACAAGCTAAAATAATGAATGTCGATAATAATTTTAGGTACCTAAATACAAGGCAAATACTCAGACATACCAACCTAATAATATCATGTTTTCTTTACTCTTTTAAGAAATATTTTGGTTTATCACGTGTAACAAAAATTGTGGCTTTGAAGGGCCTTTGAATAAAAACAGCCTTCACTGTATGAAAAATAAACATTGATGCATATTCAAATAAATAATGTATGAAAAAGTTTTTGACGAATTCAGATATGTTTCCATATAAAAAGTTGTTTATTAATGGATGATGTTTACCCCACAAAACAAGACTACACCGTTCTGTTACTCTTTGAAGTTACCCGTTTGTTTGACGAACTCAAATTACCAATTAAAAATTCATAATAAATTATTATGAACAAATATTGGCTCTGAACTTTGCATAATCACTACCCGTATAATCCTGGCACCCAATGATATTATTAATTAATTCATCATAATATTCCATGAACTTCGGGCTTTGGATATCCAATGCGCCAGTGCCATTTTAGTATTGAGGTTGAAATAACGACAGTTATTTAGTAGGCACTGTGGAGGCTCTAACTCCACAGGGGGAATAACAGATGGTAACGCAGAAAAGTATTATAATTATGAGTTGAAACTTTACAATATTCGGGGAAAATCGCGCACTTCTATATCTACATAGCCTAAAGCCGAGTTCAAATAACCCGCGCTGACCACGCACAGGACCAGCACACGCGTTGCGCCCGTCTTACACCCGCGTTCGCCACACGCAAAATCAGCGCACGCATCGCGCACGCCTTGCACCCGCTTATACTACTAGTGCAGTTATTTAATCAAAAAAACATGCCACGCGACTAAACTTGATCAGTCAATACGACACCAGCAGAAGCGTGGGCGCAAGGCGTATGCGGGGTGGGTGCAGCGCGTGTGCGAGGTGAGCGCGGGGCGGGCGCGAGGCAGATGCGTGGCGAGTGCGTGGCGTGTGCGGTTCGACTTCGATAAAATGCAATTTGAGATCTATTGATAAGATTCAAATAATATACAATAAATTTCAAAGCGAATTAGACGCGGGTGCTGACGCGCATGGCGAGCGCGTAGCGGGCGCCTGTCGTCTGAACGCGCCCTAACCGCTAGCTCAAGCCGAACCTCTCTATTTAATTATTATACTCTTTGAGCCGAACTGCGCCCTGAAACAAAAACACAAACTACCTTTTTTATTTATTTAAAAAGGCAGTTCTATACCTGAGTGAGCCAGTATAAAATGAGGTTGCCCATTGCATGGCAAATCATCATATTATGCTGAATATAATAAGACTTCTAAATTCCTTTATTGTATCGGACAATAGAGTGTTGTGACACTAGAAGATGCAATGTGTTAGAATTCTTATAAGAAGGGCTACTGTCTATCTTTTTGTCGGAATCCATCGTCATCAGTCTATACCAGTCTAATTGCAGTAATTGCAATAGTTATCGCGTTTTAGCATGGCAACAGCGGTCATTGCCCTTTCCCTGACGTCTCTCCGTAGGAACCCAAACAATAAACTATGTAATTTTAGTTTTTCTTGTTCAAGATCACGATATACAGGTTGTTTGGTGCATCGTTAGCCAAATGCAATCCGTATAACAGCCTAATGCGTACCGATTCATAAATTAGCAAATTAGTGAAGCTTGTCGAAGGTTTTATGGTATTATTGCATATCATTACAAAGAATATAGACTAGATAACTTTTTAAAAGAGTACAAAGAACATGGTCTCTTTTACTTATTTTTTAATTGCAATTCAAAGTTGACCTTTTAACTTATTTTTTACTTCTTGCAAAACTTTACTCAGTCAATAAAAAAAAAACTAGATGTTACTTGCAAGTAAGAGTTTTAGAAATAATGTCGTAAAATATAGGTCAATGACCGCTATTATTGCCGTGCTAAACCCCGGCAATTATAAACCGTATCTCTTCGTCATCAAAACCAAGATGGCGTAAAAAGAGTAATGAAATACATGACATATACTACCTAGTCCATGCTTCATTTTTAAAAAGATTTCTCCTATTTCTAAAGCCCATTATTATAAAACAGCACAAATACCTTGGGACTATCAGTCAGTACCTGTCTTTCAGGTGAAATTGTGTGAGCCGCTTTGCATTGAGATTTAATACCGTCGTTTTCGGGCGTGTAAAGTCTCTGGCTACTCCATTGAGAATAACAGGCATTTGATATTTACAGGCAGTAAATCAACTAGCTGTGACTGGGCAACTATTTTTGGGTTGTTTGTCTCATGCATTACTGGGTGTGAGTAAAGAATTTATGGACTGGGATTTGTAAATAAATTTATTGGTTCATGACTGATATTATTGGGTTGGTAGGAAAGTCTTGCGACACAAACAACACTTTCTTTGAATAAACATAATATTTTATTACGATCGTATTCATTACTGATATACTCTCCTTCTTCATCTACAACTCTTGCCCGAAGCCCCGGTAAACTTTGAATCCCATCCATCCAAAAATCCTTTGGTTTTGAATCAAAAAACTCTTCTAGGGTATTTTGAAGGTCTGTTTGGTCATCAAACTGTTTATCGCTTAAATATTTTTTGAAAGCCTGAAACAAATGGTAAACAGACGGAGCTACGTTTGGTGAGTATGGTGGATGGGGTAAGACTTCCCAACCCAGCTCTAAAATAGTTTGTTTAACTAATTTAGTTATGTGTGGCCGAGCGTTATCATGAAGAAGACGAACATGTAAACGTTTTTGCCGTTTTTGTTTAATAATTTCAGACATATTGCGTAGTTGTGACGAGTAGGTCTCTGCGTTTATTGTGGTGTTAGGCGGAAGGAGCTCGTAAAACAGCATGCCCTCAGAATCCCACCAACAACAGAATAAAAGTTTTTTCTTAGTACGAGTATGGGTTGGTTTGGGAGTTGGTTTTTTGTTGGTAGCCACTGGTGCTTCCGTGCATGGTTAACATACAATACCCAGCTATCATCTCCAGTAACTATTTCGCTGAGAAAATCCTTTCTGTGTGGATGAAGCAACAATGAAAGGCAAATAGAAACCCGCGTCGTCTTGTTGGACTTACTGAGTTCGTGGGGTGTCCAAAATGATAAGACTTTTCTGTATCCCTATTTCTTAAAGTGTTCAAGGATGGTGGAATGACTACAGCCGAGTTCATCTGCTAACTGTCGTGACGATGCATTGGGTTTCATTCGTAGAAGAGATCGCAGTTCGTCGTTAACCTCTGTTGGCCGGCCGGACCTAGGTTTGTCTTCGAAGGTTATATCACCAGAACGGAAACGTTCAAACGAACGTGCTACTGTCGAATGATGAACCACACTACTGTTAAACACACTGCACATATTAGTAGCAGCAGATCTTGCGGAACGTCCCTGTAGAAATTCGTAGAAGGCAATCGCTCGAAGTGCACTCTGATCCATCTTTTCTAACACTGCCTGATCGAAACGAACGGGCGCTTTACATACCCTTTGACATGGAAACTTCTCGAATATTCTAATATTTACCAAGATTGAATAATCTCGAACTGCTTTCCAATAAATAATATTTAGTTGAGCACTAAAGTGTCGCAAGACTTTTTTACCAACCCAATAAAAAGTTGGATTCTAATCAAGCTGGATTATGTTGCTTTCATAGAAGTGTTCACAACATGAACATTCATGTAACTTTGAAAAATGTAGGTACATAGGTTGTATTTAGACGAATTGGATAACATAGACTAATTATGTTGATAATGGTGCCGATTCTGTTGTGCACAAACTAAACTTAATTTAGGCTATTGCTAACTTTTTCTCTCTAATAAATCAAGAAAGAGACAGACGTAAATTAGAGCTGTCAAATTTAGTTGGAACTAATTTTTCCATACAAATCTAGACGACACGTAAAAACATGTCCGCTAAAACACGAAGAAGCGCAAGGCGTAAACTAGTTTAACATCTCTATCTTAGTTCATAGCTCTAGCATAGCTATATCCTTTTCTCGCGCTGCCTGTTAGTAAAAGATAGCGATTCTCTAATTTTAATTTAGTTATTGAACAAGTGAATCGGCACCTATTGTTAAAGTGGATGATACCGCCAATTCACACATTGAACCATTAGGTATAATTTTGTTTGGTTTCAAGCTTGTCAAAATGCTGTTCATCTTCTATTATTCAATAGTGCCACATTTATTGTTCCTTTCACTCACACAAATACATGCTCATAAAAACGTGTTTAAATAAACTACGTCAAAGTTCTCGTACCTAAGTATCGACTCAAATGAGGTAGGCTAACGTTTGTTCGATTCATAAACGAGACGCGTGCATCAAATTATCAATCACCGTGATGGCTGTGGGCAACTGTAGGCACTGTTAATAGGGTAACCAATATAAGTTTCTACTCCATATTCAAATTCATTGCTTCGAATTTAAAAAAAAAATAACTCCTAAAAGCTCGGGTCAGTGAAATCAATGATGGTTGGACTGTAGTTTTAAATGGTCTTTAGTGCAAGACTTTGTTTTATTATCAACACGATCGTGTTTCCCAATAATCACACATGTACATTTTAGAGATCATTATATTTGTCAAATCGAACCCACACTTATTTTCCCTATTGTCTGCTAAAGTAATTCGGAATAAACGCGACAATAGCAAACTTTGCATTCCTAGATCCAGGACAGCTTTAATGCGTAAAAGTATAATTTGTATGGCACCAATACTTTATATTTATAATACGTTGCCAAAATATTGGAGGGAATATACAATAGACAAATTATGAAGTAGGTTAAAAAATTGATAATTTATAATTATTTGATGTTTATGTTATAACCTACATATTTATATTTGTACGCCGATAAGGCAAACATGACTGTGAAATAATTTTATTGCAACATCTTACATGCCATGTGTATACTCATGTTTTGGACAATTATCTTATCAAAATACCTACTTGAGTTTGGTCTAAGGTACGCCCGTGATCTCGTGACCTGTGTTGCGAAAGGTATCAGCGCCAGCGTCATTCAATTTGATACAAATTGAAGGGCACAGACGTCGAGCTGGGACTGTGTTGTGGTTGGGGTGGAAAAACGACCATCCCCAACGCGACAAATAAAGCAGTTTGCTTCCCTACAGTTTGAACCTTTTACATCTTTATTCTTATGTCCTTAAATAGGTGAAATTCCCGATTTTTTATACCGGCTAATGTGAAGATATCTTATTGATGAATAAAATAAGATATCAATATCTTTCATTTTAGTAAGAATTCTTAATTCAAATTTATTTTATAATATAGCATGACATTGATAAAAAATCAGCTGTTCATTTGTTTTCCCGCCGTTCGATTTTCTTTGATTTCGATGTTTCTGTAACCATGGAAAAGTCGAAATTGCGCGCTATTTTCGAATAAGAGTTCCGTCGTGGCACCAACGCAACACAGACAGCACGCAATATTAACGACGTGTATGGACAAGGTACCGCAAGAGAACGCACGGTGCGTTTTTTTTATTTTTTTTTTATTCATTTCAAAATCGGTGTAAACAAAAAAACAAACATAATGTCTGCCAAACTGCAGCAGTTTGTCAGCAGTAGTCTCGTCTTGCAATGTGGACATTTAAAAAATAAAATATTTTGCTAAAACTTAATTAAGTACTTAATTATGCTAATTAAACTACAAAGCAAGATTTTGGTTTGATCGCTTCTGTTCTGGAAATTTTGATCTCAACAATGAGCCCCGGGGAAAAATTTGAAATCCAACGAGGCGATGAAAAACGCCTTAAAAGAATTTATCTGTTCCTTTCCCAGGATATCTATAGCAGAGGCATCAACGTACTTTCATTAAAATGGCAAAAGTGCATCGACAATATTTCTTAAAAAAAAATGTTCAATTTTTTTCTACGTAAATCGGCAATTTTATAGGTAAAGAACATAATATTATGTCATCGTCAAAAATTGCCATTCAGCGGGTATTTTCAGGGCTGATTTTCAAGTGTGAGCCGTACTTACCAACTTACTTTCTAAGCATCATCAGACTTCGAACAATGCTGTGGGAGTGAAAACGCACCTTGAGTAAATCCAAGTCCGTTTCGCCGAACGCACGACCACGTGTCTGGTTGCGCCGTCTCGAGGCACGCTCTTTCCACGGCGCGTTCGCTCGAGCTGGTGCGGCGTGACTTACGCGGGTCATTCCACAAATCCCCATTGATTATTCCCATCAATAAGGATCAGTGAACTTTTTGTCAACAAATCCCCATTAGGACCTCTGTGAAACGTCTTATGCTACACGACGCGACGCGACATGACTTACGCGTGGATGTGCCATGTTAGGCCATCTTTATAGAAATCAGTGTTACCTTTGGAGCGTCAGTGTCAAGGTTGATGAAGAGTAGGCGCGCGAGGCGCTGCAGCACCAGCTCGCGCAGCACCGCCGGCACCGGCTGCCCTCTCACTCCTCTACGAGCAACACCACACGTTCACACAACACATAATAATTATAATATTATAAACACATTTTTTTTATACCAAATCAGTCATAGGCGTAACTACAAATAAAATAAACCAGAAAAAGTTTCAGAGACCAGAGGCGCTTCGGTAGTCATTCATCATGTTTCTAAATTAACACGAACGTCGCGCCACAGAGTCGGTAACCCCCCACAGAGATTAAGCTAGGTACTAAGTATTTTACCGCCGCGCTTTATAGCTCCTGTCATTGCGCGTTTGTATGAAGTTTTCTCTCTGTCGGGTTACCTACTCCGATCGCAGATCACCACCCGTCTCTCAAAACTTTTTAGGAATTGCATATTACCTATAATTGGACCGTGTTATGCAGAAGACAGCCATGTCATGCCATCATGGATGTATGGACAAGGCATTTACGGCTTATATCTTCGGAATAAATAGAAATATCGACATGACAGTTTCTACATAAAATCTTGAATCTCGAAATTAGTATTGCTGTGTTTATAACTCATTTTTGGAAAAAGTGTCATATGGCTGCTTTCTGGATAACTAGGTCCAATGCTGTAATCATGGGAACGCTAAAAAGGCAAGTATTGCCATGATTGTAACAGCTCTATATTAGATCTTAGATCATCGCGCGTTCGTATTTCCGAAGATAGACGATGACTCCCGAAGCGCGTACTTTTCTTAAGATTTGTGTACAGGTGGATTTTTCGTTCCAAATTAGGTATAAGGTTTAAAGGTTCTAAATTATTTGAGGTCATATTTGTTATAGAATGTCAAAAATTACAAGGAACATACTATATAGATTTTGTTTTCAAAGTAAAAAAAAAAACTGTGACGCGAATTAGTTCGAAATTCGAAATTTTCGGTCTGGTTTCGTAGCGGCCAGTCTATTCACCGTAAAACAGTAATTTGGAGTCTCATTTGTTACGAAATATATGCGGAAAATTCTTTTACGATTGCTGACTTTTCTATATTCAAACTTTTAATTAGCTGCTGTAAAGTGACACTTCTCATCTGTCATTTCGTTAAAAAATGGTCCTATTTTGTCACGAAATGACATTTACATTAATAGTCCGACTATAGTACTCAAACCTCAGTTGGCCCAATAGTTTTTTTAGCCTTATAAGAAACAGGATCGATTGGTAACAAAACTTATTGTGAAAATTGCCCATTTTCTGGTTCACCAATTTATTGAAAATCTGTGAATGCCGACCAAAATTTCTCAAAACGTTAAGGACAGTCTCCTAAGACCGTTTTCCTGTAACAACAGTGGTTAAGGTATCTGTGCTTCTGCTTACTGCCCCATCTCAGAAATCCACCCTGTATAAAAACTCACACATGACTTGGATATCGAAACCAACTATTTTCATTTAAAAATCGCATCAGTTTTTTTAAGATTTCTTCTCCTTTAAAGGGTTAACATAAGGTGAAGTAAAAAACTCAACATGATAAATCCGCTCAGAGTAAAAACATTGCTCTCCCGTGTAGTCGGCTAAATTAATCCCACACGCAGAGAAAAAAAAAAAAAACAAATACGACCAACACTACCCGTGTGTTGGTCGTGTTTGTTGTTTTATTTTTTTCTCTTTCATTATTTCATTTCAGACGAGCTAGCATTTGTTCAGAAATAATCGAAAATTTATTTTTACCCAATACCAAACATATTTTCAGCTTTCAATATTGCCTATATTTGCATATCTAATTTGGTGGTTGAAAAACGGCCTTTCATTTGTTAAATCTCCTATACAAGCGCGAATTGTGTGCGTTCAAATTGAGCAATTTATTTCGTACTGAATTGCATGGCATATTTGATTGAATAATCTATTAATAACAAGGGTAATTACTAATTAGTTGAGTGCTCAAATAATTGGTAATGGTAATGTTCAATTATGGTAATAAAACTCGCCTGTAAGATATGTTGAGCGTGACCACTGAAAGGGACGCTGAAAAAGATACTAGGCACGTGCTAACTCCATAATATAAACCTGAAAAGAAATTAACTGTTAGTTTAAAAGTTCAGTTACCTAGAACTACGAATAACTGTACAGCCTGTATCAGAAAGGTGTGGTCATATTTCAGGGACCACAGGGGATACCTACAGGCCATCAAACTAAGCAACTTTCTCCATGGGAGTTCATGGGACCAATAACGTAATCGCGAAAAAAATATCAACTGTGACATACAAAACTTCAATACCTACTTTTTGCTGCCCGATGAGCTCTTCCCCTTTTTATTTTTATTTTTTTATTATATACTCGTACTTGTACATAATATACAGGGTTATTTGTAAAACACCAGCATCCTCTTCAGGGCTCATTGTACTCATCATTATGAACAACTTTTACTATGGAACCAAACCTGAAATCGCGAAAACAAAAAATCAGCTGTTCAGTACATTTATGTTCGCATAATTCGTCAAAATGTACTGAACAGCTGATTTTTTTTTCGCGATTTCAGGTTTGGTCTCATAGTAAAAGTTGTTCATAATGATGAGTACAATGACCCCTTAAGAAGTTGCTGGTGTTTTACAAATAACCCTCTATATATCTATTATAAAAGAAATACTTACTCGACCCTAATGTATGGGACGGCTGATTATTTGTTATTCATAGTGTATCTACTTCCCTACGATACATATAAAGTAACTATAGTTGAATAAAAATATCATATAATAATGAGCAGTTCAACGTACTCGATCGTAAGTTTATAACACAAAGAGAACTTTCAGTTATATTATATAGTTTGTATTATATTATTATACCCCACTAAAGGTGTCCTCGATGCGAAATTACAGAAAAATAGGTATTATGTTTTGATTTCGCTAGATATTCCCTTGTCAAAACGAATATAATAATAGGACGTGCAGCAAAACTACCCTTATTAGGAAGTACTTATCAAGGAAACCTCGCTCTAGTTACTAATAAAATAAAGCCATCCATAGATAAAACAATAAATAAAATAACGTAATTAGGCCTCAGGCATCAGGCCTTGTTTCGCCGAAAGGTATTGCAGAGGTGTACCTATAGTACACACACATTTCACTAGTTATGTTTAAGTCTCATGTAACTGGGGGCGAGCCTATTGCCATCAACCTGGCACAAATCCAGCAAACCGGCCTGCTACTGAGAAACTCCAGATAGAAAAACCCAATAAGCCTGCCTGACTGGGAATCGAACCCACAGCAGAAGCGGTTGCGACCAGTAAACCAACGAGAAAGAAAGAAGAATGTTAGATTTTAACAACCTCTAATTCAGTGTGAACATTACATTAATGTTACTAATGTGGTTGTCTCGGGGTTACCCGTTTAGTTTCGGACTTACACAGAGACCTTAAAGGGTACTTTAACTCATTGAGCGTTCACAAATCAAACTGTAGCTGAACTTTTTATTTCGTCTCCGAAACTTGTGGAGTAACCCCGAAACAAACAATTGTCTAAACATAAAACACGAATAAATAAAAATAACTTACTAATAAGAGGCGTCTTCTCCGTAGGTGGCAATGTGTCCCTTATAGTCATCAAGAAGACGGTCATAGACAGAAGTGCACTTATGCCCAGGGTCACCTTTTCACCTGACTCCGACGGCACGTAGAACACTAGAAGAGCTAGTGGAAAAATATAAAAGGTTTTATTTAGCTTCGCTTGGAAATCTCTCTTCCTTAATCTTGTTCATATCAAAACGTTTACATAAATACACACAAATGTATGTTGAGTCATCTATGCAATTATGATTAACAAAGGCACGAAATTAGCCTTCAGTAAATGTGATTACCATGAGGATGTCTTTGTGTTTATGT
Organism: Dicycla oo; assembly: GCA_948252095.1. Taxonomy (NCBI): domain Eukaryota; kingdom Metazoa; phylum Arthropoda; class Insecta; order Lepidoptera; family Noctuidae; genus Dicycla; species Dicycla oo. The sequence continues at coordinate 22,381,185 of OX411711.1, forward strand.
GTTTATTGTATTATTCTACTTGAACGTTTGTCTGATTATCTCGAATATTCGTTTTTCTCGCTCGGCACATTACGTGAATTGACGTCCATCATCATATTTATACAATGGTAAGAAGAGCTCGTTCATAAAGACGAAACTTACTTGAATTTCTCGGCAATCAGTGGTTTGTCGTAATAAAATATGTAATGAGCCAATCTACGAAAAGCCGCTTGTTGTGAACAATATTACGGAGCTGAATTACGGCTAGCTTCATCCTCAAAAGATTTAAGACTTCGCTGAATTTAGTTTTAGTTCACAAGAATGTTGGGGCTCGTTAAACTTTGAGAAAGTAATCATATAAACCATTATTGCTTGACAATATATGATAATCGAAAAAAACTGTTACCCTGATGAGACTCGTATAACTTTAAACCTTATTTTTATGTAGTGCATCATCATAAAATATTGCATTCCGCAAATAAATAGCTGTTATTATATAAAACAAATTTATTATTATTCCGAGAATAGCATTCCACACAGAATGATTCCACATAGAATATTTGCCATGTATTTTAGTTACAAACGTAATTAGCACCTCTAATGTTTTCAAATTAAAACCGACATTGTCTAATTGTTTACCTTAGATATGTACCCATATTATCTTTATTATTCATGATACAATTTGGAGTTCCACCTCACAATTAGCGGTCGGCACATACTAAACAATTAACTGTAGCTCTTGTACAATTTCCGAAGTTTTATTAATGGTGAAATAAATGGATTAGCATAACAAAGAGGCTCACTTACATTCCATTTGTTAATATAATTGTCAACGTTATATGAGAATACTCTAAATTACATGATTATCCAACAGTACGAAATCTACATGCTTGGATCTAGATATTGAAAAGGAATGATGGCGAAATACCGATACAAACGTAAAAGAAACTCCAGAATGTAACTCCACTTACCAATTCCGTTGATAAGGAGGCAGGGAAGAATAAGATTAAAGACGTAGAACATGGGTCTTCTCCTTAACTTGATGATGTAGGTGATGTCAGGGTAGGGCTCCACACAGCAGGAGTAGTACTGGTCATGGCGGATGGCTTCAAAGCTCACCAGGTCGAACTCGCCGTTCGTCTGGTAATTCGTTGTATCTCCTTCGTCAAACTGCTTCTTTAGGTCCAGCTATAGAAAAAAAAAAGATAATTTTGAAATTTTTGTTCAAATCGAGTGTTATAGACGTGGGCGAGAATTATTATGTGTTTAATAAAAGAGAAATACGTAGGTAAGTAGGTACTAAAGAAAAGAAAACATAGATGGGTTTTGTGTGAAAGAGGATATAGCCAGAATGGGGCTCAATACTGAGATGACGTCAGATAATGACGTATGCAAGAAGAGGGTAGCCTGAGCCTACACAAATTAATTAGTATGTATTATAGGTCAGGAAGATCATCATCTTCCTGACCTGACTGCACGTGTTTCCTAATAGACCATCGTCTATTAGGAAACACGTGCAGTCTACAGCTGAAAGTATGTTGTCCTAATTCCCACCAGCCAAAGAAGAAAGCCTCAAAGAGATGTCAGCAAAAGATGGGGTCCAATAGGGCCGATGCCGCTGGGGTCGCGGGTTGCTTGAAAAAGATACCGTGGCCCTGGCATAGGCAACTGAAGGAACACGGGTGGGTTTTAGTCAGTAAAAGTCTGACACGCCCTTCCGCTCCACCCAGAGCGGGAGAAGTTATTTGATGATTTCCCATCCATAAAAATAAAAAAAAAAAAAAGCCAAAGAAGAAAGGTACTCTGTTTTCACAAAATCACCCCACGGCACCTCTTAAAAGCCTCTTAGGTAAAAATGTAGAAGTTACATTTTTAGGTAATTTAGGCCAAATTATTCGAAAGAGTAAACTTCACAACTCTTAAAGTAGCGAAACCTGAAATATGTACCAATCCCGTCTTCGCAAATGTTAGATCGTAGATATAAGACGAATGCCGATTTGAAAGAAGATAGCATCCTAATTTAAAAGTCAAATAACACCGACCCAAGAGACATCAAATTTTAAAGCGATAGGTTTTACAGACAGGAGCCTAAAAACATTTTTTCAGGAGAATATTTCGGTATGAAATCTTATCTTTATCATTCATTCAAATTCTTGGGGTTTGTTGTGCAAATATTTTATTAAGTAGGCTACGAATTTTCGGAGCACCTTAAGTAAAGGTTTCTAAAATTAAAGGAGATAATAAATCCGACAGCTTATTTCGGTCCGATTGTCGAATCAGACATTTTCATAACTGTCTTTTGGATCTGTTTACATAAGGCAGATAGTAGGTTCATAAATACATTATTATTATTAGAATTGTATGAGATTTCTAATGCTTATATTTGGCAATTATGTAAACCCAAAACTATCATCAGTTTTACCTCAACGCATAACATAAATATCATACCATGTCCAATCTTTGTTACATAAAACTATTACTCTTTTTTTTTTTTCATTTGATTTATTTAGAAGTTTATCTCAATCAATAGCTTGTCATCCTAAATACAATACAATAGCTAACACTAAAATATATCATCAGTTTTAAGGTAGACTTCTTAGAATCAAGATAATTTCAGTTAGCCTTTGTTTTGTCACGGTCTTAGCAAGATAAGATAAAAAATAAAATCTGACAACCAAGACGTATTACCACGGTATTACTGTTTGCATTCCCAAACTCGTGCATAGTAAATTTATTTGTGCTTTCATAAAAGGTTGGTATGTCAAATAAAATTCTGAGCGATCGTACCATTTGTCCTTTAATTTTAAATGTGTGAGTACACATACGTCAGGAAGAACATTCACTAGAGATGCCAACGGGGTTGTGGACCATTAAAACGAATTATGAAGCGTAGAATCCACCTACCCACCTACCTACTCAGAAAAGGGTCAAGTGAGGCCTTTGAACTGCTGAGCTCAAATGTAATGTTTTAAGAAGTTCAGGTTGTTTTTTTTCTTTTCTAACAGGCTATCATTTTCATCACAAAATTCAGTTTCTTTAATTTATATTTTATTTAACTTTTTAACAGATCACGTCTTTGTCTTCCATATTTATTTCTAGTCTTAAGAAGCCCCCGAAGCATGCGTAGATCATACAAACGAAATACCAAAATAATTTGTATATCAAACATATTTTTAAGGTAGTGTGTATTTATTCCGATTGGATTACAGAATATCTAGGTTCCCAAACACATATTTTGAAAGGATACTGATTTGAAGACGAGATATGAGGATTTTTTCTATAGAAAACTTATTTTTCTCATATTTCATGTATATTTCAATGTTCTTATTTAATATATATTTGGGAACCTAGATATTCTGTAATTCAATTGGAATAAATACACTACCTCAAAAATATGTTTCATTTACAAATTATTTTAATATTTCGTTTGTATGAACTACACATGCTCCGGGGGCGCTTAAAGCCATTAATTATAATATCAACACTATTTCATTAAAATATTTTTCACAAATTACTAAATATAAACCACTTGGAAATTCACAATGCGCTTTGATTATGAAGGACGATGCCCCTTATTTAAAAATTATTAAAATACCAAAAACAAATAAATGTTCAACATACCTGCGAGTAACCTCTCATTTACAGTTATTCTTGTAATTATGTGCTACTGGCGAACGAGTAATGAAACAGCAGTATGTGTGTAGTGTGTGTAGAACATATATGTACGTACTTTTGCAATTGTGGATACCTAATGAAAAACGTAGTAATATGCGAGGTACGCGAGCTATTGTACTCGAAAGGACTCTCTACGCCGCGCCGCCAGCGGGTTTTCGCATTAAATACAATGACATTCTTTCCCATTTTTCACAATAAACACCCCCCGTATGAGACTTTTTTTTTATAATTCATACGAAGGATTTGTGAGTTTGGTGATGTCAGTGTAAATTACCGGATTGCTACATTGATTTACAAACTGTTTTTGCGTTTACAAAATGTGTACTTCTGTGGAATTCCGATTTGCTTGGACTTTCGTTGTGTAGGTAATTTCTGTCGGGAATTAAAGTATATATTTTGGTAGGATATATTTTTATACCCTGCTTTTAGATCAAATATCTCTTTTAGTCGTCTATAGCACAGTCAACCTAAATGTAGGCAGGCGCTAAATATTTTACCATAACACGTGTAAGTACCTATTTCAGTACATATTTTAAAAGCTTTCGAAACACGCCTGAATAAATCCACAACCGTAATGAAATTAGCTATTTGATTCCGAGAGATATTACAAACGACTAGAAAATTCTTTTTGAAAAACTGTGTGTACTTAAATAAACAATGATGAATACATAATAAATGGTGTTAGTCTCCGTATTTTGGTTGTGAAAATATAACAACAATATAGCAACAGAGAGGTTGAGAATTCAAGTGTATCTTTACATTTCAAATGAAGTCGTAATTCGGCCACTAATAGCTTGAGACAAGTTTGGGTTTAGAATTATATTTTGAAAACAAATGCTAAATCACCTAAATAAACAATGATGAATACATAATAAATGGTGTTAGTCTCCGTATTTCTGTTGGGAAAAGATCTACGGAGCGGCTGACAATTCATCTGTATCTTTACATTTCAAGTGAAGAACTATTTCGGCCACGGCTTGAGACAAGTTTGGGTTTAAAATTATATTTTGGGAACAAATGAATACAAGTGGAAATTGCTATATGGCCGTTATAAAGAAAATTCAACTTTTATATGAGAAATACCCAGGGCACCCAGGGGACGTAGCCCTATAAGATGGTCTGACCAAGTGAAGCAACACCTAGGCACTAAGATCTCCGACGCATTACAACAAGCCTAAGTTCGTCACAAGTGGAGGGAGATCATTGAAAAGCTAAGTTGGGCACATCACGAAGCTCACCAATGAACAAACGACTGAAGGAGAGGATGAGAAATATTCACAAAATAGTGCACATCACTACGACTACGCGCCGCGAACGCATTAGTTCACCTATGTTTGGCGGAGATCCTGCCCAAATCTACATCACGTAGAACATCAAAATATCATGTATCAACAGTCATTTTGTAGGCACAACGGCAGTTTTGATCGTGTGCAAAGTCATAAAAAAACCCAAGCTTTTATATTAAACGGCTAAGGTATTGTTCCGTTGTTCGGTCAAAAATCGATCGCTTATGACCGTCCCGGGCCCTTAGAAATACGTTACCGTCGTCTTAAACACAAAGATTGTGGTTTTATTTATTTGCTAAATAAATATAACAAAGAAAATGAAATTGTGTTCTTAATTACCACTAAGCGTCCATTAAAGCTCATTGGGGTACCTGGATATCGCCACAATGAAAGGGCGAGTCGGATGGATGATAGTATAATCATAATAATTTTAGATATTTCCAAAGATCTTGAGACTTGGGGTTGTATTAACGAGCATTGGGGCCTATTTAATCTGGTCTTTGTTACCTGTACAGTTAAAATGACTGATATGTTAAAAAAGACTGATATGGGCCAAGATTCAAGAAGCTATTAGTCCAGATAATTCTCGAACAATGCCTTAATGCCACTTAGATGAACATTTCACTTGATTGGGACTTGGAAAACGGCAACAAACATGGAGGTTTGAGGTTTGTCCATTGCTTACCGCCATCACGATATTTCAAACAAATAAGGATAACAATATAATTTATTTGTGTCAGAAACATCATGGTTCGGGATAAGCTGGACTCCTTCTTAAAGGCTTGGTCCGTAATCGCAGTAGACCGGGAAAAGTGGAAAGAGAGAAGGGAGGCTTTTCTATTGGGACAACACAGGCTAATAATAACACCACCGTATCTCTATATGATAGCGTTTGCGCACTCCTGAACTCTAGATCTGTGCCGGTAAAATTTACTTTGCCGAAATAGGTCTAGGGTGAGGAGCCAGACCTAGAGAGATACTTCAAACTGTTGTGTGCAAACTGTTGAGCAGTAATGACCCCACGGACCCTATCTCCCGGGAGAAGTCTTGTACCTCACCTCTGGCTTACCTTTGTTGACTGGCTGGAGTGAACACTGACGAGGAACTAAGCTCCGACCTATTCCTTGACTTTATTGGCCGGCTTGAGTGGAGATTCGCAAGAGTAAAGGTGCTCGAAAGAGGGAAGTATCCCAGTAAGAAATTGGCGTACCGTACTTTCGGGATTGTCCTGATAGCCGTGGAATACCTCTTCACTCCTCATAAGTACCTCAGGACATATTGCCCCTTTGTCGTTACGACACTGTGCTAGCAACCGTTTTCGGGGGCCCATTTATGAGTGTGCAAGTCACCCCCACTTTAGCCACCCAAACCCATAGTCCATTATCTTTTTTTCCATATCCTGGAACAGTCACCAACCGGGGTTTGTCCTTGGGTGCACTTGCATGTGCGAACATGGATAATCGTCGGTTGGTGCCTCATTTCATTCAAAACGTCTATCGGGACTCTGCGAGTTGGCTTCGGTCCCTCAGGACCCAGGGTCGCCAGAAATGACAAGAGACGTAAAAATAATAAAATGGATGAAAATCCGAGTCTTATAAGTTTATAAGACTCGGATATACATCTGCAAAAATACCTATTCGTGTGAATAATGCCTAACAGCTGTCCTTAGGATGAGGCGGTCTCATTTCTCGTAACTCACATCTCACCTCCAAGAATCTTACTTAACATTATAAATGCGAAAGTTTGTGAGCATGGATGTATGTTACTCTTTCACGCATAAACTACAAATTATGATGAAATTTGGCAAACAGATAGTTTATAACCAGGATTAACACATATAATACTTTATATCTCTATATTCCTACGGATTCGAGAATTACGCGGGTGAAACCGCGGGGAGCTGCTGGTTTCATTATAAAAAACCAAAACATTGTCAATTTTACTATGGCATACTCACTGCTGGAATCTAGCAAATTAACTTCTCTCATTTCTTAAAGAAATTAATTTCTTTTGTTAACGTAAATTAGTTTTTTTTATGATAACTTTTTATTCTGTTAGTCTTTAGGGAGTAAACATTTTTTTTTGTGTTTTAATGTAATTTGATTTTGTTTAATAGGTGTACAAATTAAAAATTGATGAATCTAGTACAAATATTGTTAACCTTTTTTTTTTGAAATTTGTTGTTATGGATGACTCATCAGATTATATTTTTTTATTATTCAAACAATTTTTATATCCTTTATCAATCGTAGAACATAATGAAAATCATGACAGATATTTCAAGGTAGGTATTATTATATTATTTCCAAACCAGTCACCAAAACCTCTGCCTTTTGAATAGCCGCATTAGACCATGCCTAGTCTTTTTATCTTGTTGGTGGAGTAGATACTGTCCAAAGAGTAACGAAGAAAAAGGCTTTTGTAAAAGTAATCCATAAAATCATTAATCATCACAGCATTTAAAACTGTAGTTCCATTAAATTCCAGTATTCGATACGAACAAAAAACTTTACAAAAAAGCTTTTAGTAAATTCCAAAACCGAGAGAAAATATTAACACCCGAATAGCATTTGTTTTAATGCAAGTCTGGCACAAAAACCAGCCCGTTGTGTGCATTTACCGTACCGCGGTACCGAACTGATTTTACTATACAAATGTATAAATAACCCTGTCTCAAGCAATGAGGAATTTTCTTTTGTTCAAAAACAAAAACCTACATTATTTATTGTTAAGCTGAGGTCATGTTTTCGCGTCAAAAAAGCTCATTACATCTTTTGTTTTGTTAGCTCATTGTTTATGCGAGACATGTTTCCGGAGCGGAAAATTGTTAAAATTTTACTATTATAACGATTGAATGAATTGTTGTTTTTTTTTTGCCTAGATGAAATCTCTTCATTTTCAGGCCAACGTTAAAATTCTACATTTTTAATCAAGTGCTCAGTTTGTTTTTATATAGGTTGTAGTTTTGGCCAGTACTTAATCATATTTTATGAAACTCGAACTTAGACTCACTTTAAAGTACATAAACTTTATAGTAAACTGACTTTGTTGAGCAATTTCCTGGAACCGAGTTTTATACTATCCAAACTAGCATATTAACATGTATTTATGTTCCGAGCGACTTTGATGAAATTTTCAGGCAATCTTCAGATTACCCCAGATCTTCAGATTATCGCAGCGGGTGATCCTGTGAAGTTTTTTTTTTGCTGTCGGGCTACCCCTGCGTTCTATAAAATCACAGCGATCTTAGAAAACTCGTTATGAGTAGCAGCACAACCTTTAACTGAGTTTATACAAAGATTATGCAGTCGCAAATATTTACCCTCCAGTGAAATTAGCTGGTCAATGAAGGTAACGTGGATAATCTAAATGTGGATTGCTCCAGCACTGGATAAACTGGATTATTAAGTTAGGGTGTTTACATAAAGAGGCGGGTTCCCGGTAAAGACAAGACGATGCCGATCGGTGCGAGTGAAATAGTCCCGTCTTACATACGCGCTCACATATAAAGAAGCAGGTAAGGGTCGAACTAAGGTTAATCTACTTGCCGGTTGGCATGTTCGGCTCATGGATGGGTGACCTTCCATTATATATCGAGACCCTTCCGTGCCTCGGAATGCATGTTAAGCCATTGGTCCCGGCTGTCAATCGTAAATCTTTAACAGTCGTTACGGGTAGTAAGAAACTCGAAAGTCTAACTGACCAGTATTACCAAAGGGTATCGTATTACCCAGTTACAGGGTGGTGGAGGTCAGATAGGCAGTCGCTCCATGTAAGATACTGGTATTCAGCTGTAGTCTAACCGAGACTGGAAGCCGACCCCAACATAGTTGGGAAAAGGCTAGGCAGATTGACAAATAGAAACAGCTAAAACATGTAACCGTTTCTTTCCGAAGATCAAACCTGCGATCTGTGTACCGGGAGTCGAGCCTGTAAACCTGCTTCTTTATGCAAGCACCCTTTGTTCAATTTGCAAGCCTGTTCGCGCTTCACGTGACACAGCCATAATTGTATCATTTTCATACATGTCATCTGGCTTTCCGATGGAATATTTCGGTGATATATCGAAGTGAAAACCTATTACTCAAGAGACTGGGTCTTATTTCTTTGGATGTTTTGTCTTTTTATACAACAAAGTTATTTTAAGACTAAGTAAGATTGATGAACAAAGGCTGTTTTATTATTGGGTTTGCTGATAGTTTCTGTGTCTACAAATAAACTCGTTATGAAACAAATTGAGTAACAACATAAATATTTACATTATCTATTAGGTAGGTACCTACCATTTCAATTGATCTCGAGAGAAATTCTGGCAATAGGTAATAGAAACATAATAACTATCAGGAAAATAAATATCATACCCGACTGCGGCTGTAGGTTAGTAAAAAATAAAACCGGTCAAGAGCGAGCCGAACTCGCGCACCGGGGGTTCCGCACCATCATATCTATAAAAAAAAACTGTGGTATTTAGAGAAATTGTTTTATTTTTCCTGTAATCTTTGCATAAACTTCTATCACACAGATTATTTTCAGATTTTTCTCTGGGCAAACTTCGGAGATGAGCCCCCCCTTATCTCCGAAGTTTGCACAGAGAAAAATCTGAAAATAATCTGTGTGAAAAACGGTATGTTTTTGATCAAAAGTCAAAAACTATGCGGCCTAAAATAAAAGCAAAAAATGTTTGAGAATGTGCAAATGGCGCTCTTTCCACATCCAAAAAAAAAAATACTACAATGTGAAAAATAACTTTAATTTCGGAAGCCGATGTCTTTGGATCTGTATTTTAGTTCTTTGCCACCGATTTCCGTAATTAAAGTAATTTTTTACTTTGTAGTGTTTTTTTTTTTTGGAAGGCGGTTGTTTCTTTTTTGTAAAAAAGCTTTTTATTTTTCACTTTTTAGTTGGTCACTTTGTAATTTATCTAAGTTACAATAGCCTATTGTAAACTGCTCATCTTTTACAAAATATTGCTTTTCCTGATGCAAGGATGTTAATGGTTGAGGAGTTCTCCTTGCAAAAACCAGGAGAACTGAAGCCGACAGTAAAGTCACCATCAGCTCCACTACACCATAAGCATTGTGGTTAGCAACAAATTGCTTAGCAACCATATTAAACTAATCGAATCGCACCCCGTGAAATACTTATTATTGAGTAGTTCCGATGGCCATCTGTGGTCTTCACCATCAGTTCCACTTCACCAAATGGTGCTTTCCGAGAGCAAATGCATAAGTTACTATAGAATTGCTACAGGTGAGCATATAAAGTTTGAGGGCTATCCTCGATTTCCATGGGACTCCCTCATCATATTCCGACTTGGTGACCATGGAACTACCTCGAGAGCATACCCTTTCAAACAAAAAAAAAAAAAATAATAATTTCCAAAATCGATCCACAATTGATGGAGAAATCGGTGAACATATTAAAAAAAAAAACATACAGAAAGTCGAACATTATAACCTCCTCCTTTTTGGAAGTCGGTTAACAATTACTATACCAAGTATAAGTAAAAACAAATAAAAATGAAGCAATGACAGATAAACTTGAAGCAATAAATACAAATGGTGCTCACATAATATACAAAAATTGTAAAAGATTTCCTAAAAAAAAAAAAAATGACAAGTAATAAGTCAGTTAAAATTTATCACAGAATAAAAAAATCAATGTCATAAAAATAATAATTAAATTAGCAACCAGTTTGATTTTGTCTAGACTCTAGCTAGATGGTCCTATGGAGCAGGTCCAGCCTGTTTCCAAGCATTCTTATCCAATAATCCAATAATTATATCTAAGGATTATATCCAAATATAATCCTCTAATTTGTAATATGCTGGTTTATAAAGTGTAAAATTTCTTTCATTTAATTGCAATGTATCACAAGGTATTTTGTTAAAACTTTTAACACAGTACCCCATACACTACCAGACGAGAAGAAGAAGACACAACATTATTATTTGTGTGAAGGTTTTAATTCCACAGCAAAAGAGTGATTTTCCTCATGAAAATAAAATAGCTACTTTGTATTTAGAAGCGATGCGATACTTTGTATATACGTAAGTATCATTGTACAGACGCCAGCAGGTCAAGCTACCCGAAACTGTAAATTTTTTCCATTCAACTGTTCACTGTTCACTGTTGAAAATCTATTAAAGAAATTTGACAGCTTTAGTAGCTTGATGTGCTGGCGTCTGTACTTTCGAACAAACTTAGGTACCTAGGCACAGGCACCTAGGTAGGACATATTCCTGAATGCCATGGCAGCGACCAGAATTACCTAGACGGCTATAGAACCAAGAACCCTGATGTAAATATGCTAATAAAACGTAAGCAATAGGATGTTAGATATCAGATTCCCTAACCGTAAGAGGATTTGAGGAGGTCTTATCACTTCCCTTTAGTAGATGCTTTCTATTTTTAACCAATTTCAAAAAAGGAGGTTCTGTATTCGACAAATTTGTATGTTTGTATGTCCGCGATTTTCTCAAAAACTAATTAACAAATTTTGATGATTCTTTTACTAACGTGATCTACATACTTTCAGGAAGGTTTTAATATATAGTACAGTAGCGGTCAGAACTCCAACGCCAGTATTACAAAACTATCGCATCGTTACCCGTCGCACTTGAGACCTTCTTCTATTTAGGCATTTCACACACACGTACACACCCGTATATTGCACTCTTTCATCACGAACCAAACAGAAAAAGCGCAGTATAAAGTCTTTTTCTGATTATGGTAATGAGAAATAGACAGCGAATATTTTAAACTAGTCACATAAAAGTTGAGGGTAGATTTGAAACAAAATAAATTTTCTGTCTGTACTTAGTTACGAGCGTTTGTGTTATTGATATTAGAGGTGCTGAGTTTGAAGATTTTTATTGAAAATGCAAGCAAATATAAATATTGAAGCCAGGGCGAGCATTGTAGCCTTGCATAACAATGGGTGTAATCCGGATTTTGTGTAAGTTATTTTATTATTTTTGATTTTATTTGTCCTCATAAGTGGCGCTTCAAAATGTGTAATAAAGATTTCTTTTTTTTTAGAGAGGTACTGTGAGACGTTGGGTGAAGAGATTTGAGGAAGAGAGGAGTCTTGAGAGCCGTGTAAGAAGTGGTAGGCTGCCACTTATTAACCAGTCTCAGCGAAGCTTTGTGGTTGGTGAATATGAAACGAATGATTTCATACCTACAAGACGATTTGCTGAAGAATTTGATACGTCATTGCGTACTGTTCGCCGTCCATGCCGATGGTCCCCTTATCGAATACCAGCGAAAAACCGTTTTTAACGCAAAGTAGAAGGCATAAGGAGAAACAGTTGCGTTTTGCTCGAGAATATTTAGACTTTGATTGGGATACTACTGTATTTGCTGACGAGAAGACGTTCAAGTCGTGTCAAAAAGGAAGACTTCATTTGTGGCGCAGAGATAATACACGTTGGTCTGACAGAAATATTATAAATAATACGGAGTCAGGAATAATTAGTGTGAATATGTGGAGGTGGATTAGTGCTCAAGGGCCGGGTGAGTTGGCATTGATACAGACGCGGGCCAACAGCTCCAATTACGTCGAGGTTTTGAGCGATATAATGCTACCTACTCTTCGCAATGTTTATCCAGTGGATGAAATTGGTGACTTTTGTTTGGTTCTAGATAATTATCCGATACATCGTGCCAGTATTGTTCGTGACTGGTTCAGTGAGCATTCGGATGTTAAAGTTATTCCGTGGCCAGCGCGATCCCCTGATTTAAACCCTATAGAAAATGTACGGGGCTTAATGGTGCAAAGATGGGAAGTGCGAGACGAAATATGTCTCGAACAACTGAAGTCCCATTGTATGGAGTTGTGGGATAGTTTACGTGGCACAGACATTTGCAGTAATATTGTGGCCTCCATGCGTCGACGTCTTCTTGACTGCATTGATAATGACGGAAGTCACACTAAATATTAATAAAAAAATATTATATTATTAAATGTTATCAGGGAAATTCAGGGGATACTGGCCATAATAGTAATAAGTTAGTGATCGTAAGATTGTAGGATTGAGGTTTAGTTTCAATCTTCTTTTCCTTTAGAAAACGAAAAAAATTAAGCTATAACCTCAATAAACCAAAAACATCATATTTTAGTAGCAGCCAAAAATGATTTACGAACAAATTAGGTATTTTATTTATTTCAAAGTTCGGAATATGTTTATGTTTTTAAGGTTGTTATCAATATCTCAATAAATATTCCTATGAATAATAGTGTTTTTTTTTTTAAATCAAATTGCCTATTATACTTTATTTTTACCCTCTATACCCTATTGTCATTGATTAACGAAACTCAATAAATAATTGAACTCTTGACACAAAAACGGAAAACAAAAAGAGTCGAATTTTTGTAAAATTTCGCACCGAGGTTCGAAACCTTCTCCACTTCACGCACACTCAATAACAGCCAGCCACTCATGTGAACCTGCCATCGCTGCTTGTAATTTTTACTTCGAATTTTAGCATTGCTTTTAAATAAGCACTATGGCACTATGTCTTTATTTAGTGTTGTCCACACATACATCTGACCAACCAACAACGCGCTTTCGTAGTTATACTGTGTGCGCGTTACTGTCTGCATTAAAACATCACGCACACAGAGATATGCACAGATATGGCGTACAGGCCAAAATGATCATTCCGGTGGCAGTCCACTTATGAGCGTTGATTGTACATTAGGTAATTGTTATATGTATAAATGTACTATATATCTAAGCGGATTTTGATGATTCTTCTTTTCGTTCGTTTTGGGCTTATGTAAATAATATTTATATAATCAACTAAAAATTTGAAAAATAAATTTACTTTTAAAAACGTAAAAACCGACCATTAAAAAAAATGACCAGCTTCTGAAGTCGGTGTCTTCCATTCTTGAATGCACATTAGTTTGGCACCGACTTCAGAAGCTGTTAAGTTTTTTTTTTTATGAAAGTTCTTTTATTCGTTTTAGGTTTTGTTTAGGTATGTTGCGCTGACCTCAAATAAATTGGGACAAGGGCAGGAGAATGACGATATGATGATGGTGCGCTAGTTTTAACTGCCTTGAAAAGTCTGGGAGGGTGCATACTCGGTAGGCTGTTTATCCCTTCCATATCCTAAGGGCACGTCTTCCTTACCATTATCGCGACCCCCGGTCTACTCCTTGATATGTAATGGTCTCTGTTGCACCATGTAACATAAGGCAACAGGGGCTAGTGTGAATCTTTGGGTTTATTCGAGTAATCGAGTCTGGCCAAACCACGCTGGGGTCGGTGCATTTCATTCATTCATAGTTTTCCTAGAAAAGTCTGGGCCAAAATAATGTACCTACCTATTTAATTGCCATTTACACTAATATTATAAAGAGGGAAAGTTTACAAACTTTAAGCGCAGGCCACACTGGGAACGAAGCTAAGTTCGTTTAGCTTCGCTCTTGTAGCTACCGCGTCATTTCATACTTCGGTTCATAGTTCGCGGTGTGAACCGAAGTATACAGGTTGTTCGGCGCATGGACCGACAGATTTTTTTGGGGGATTGGGGGGGTTCATTTGCTTGGTTTCACCCAAAGACCCCATGTCCTAAGTGTGACAGTAATTGTGATACGGTATTTGGCTTTTTTGTTTTTTTTTTTTTTCAACCATAATTATCTCAATTACCGTCACACTTAGGACATGGGTCTTTGGGTGAAACCTAGCAAATGACCTCCCCCCATCCCCCAAAAAATTGTGTCGGTCCATGCGCCCAACACCAAATTAGTTTCGTTCCCAGTGTGGCTTGCGCTTTACAGTTTGGATGTAGGAGGTAATCCGATCCGGTAAGATCCGATTTCTAAAAATTTTTTCACTGGCAGAAAGCTACACTATTGCCAAGTGCCATTAATATGTGTTATTGTGTAGTTGACTACAACGCAGGTGAAGTTTTACAAATTTTACCTAGGTTCTGCCCGCAAGCTAGGTAAAATTTGTGAGTTTGTATGCAAGGGGTAATCTTCGGAACTCTTGATCCGATTCCGAAAATTCTTTCACTAATGGAAAGCTACAGTATTGCCCAGTGCCATTTTTTATGTTACAACAAGACAATTCACGCGGACAAAGTCGCAGGTACAAGCTAGCGTTTGATAAAAAGGATAACCAAACGTCTTTATAAAGAACCACCACTGTTGAATGATATGATTTTGTCTCTAGATTTGATAGAAACCAATATTCGTTTTAGTTAATATTAATTTGTGACCTTTCTCTTGTTTTGATTTCATCGTCGTTTTTAGAACCGCTAACAGCAATAAGAACTATAATAGCGTTCTCCCTTTACGGCGCTGAATTGCAGTTCTGCATCATACCAATTGAACTAACAAATTCGTTCAAAGAAACGAATAAAATACCTTTTAACGCAGCAATGCATATCTGCAGCATACCATTCTATCGAATTAGTTACTACATTTACCGCTGGATGGCGTTATTTGTATTTTATGGCCACTCGAAGTGACGAACCCGTCAGAACCGGTTTGTGTAGTTCGCACGCGATTTCATTTGTTTTTTTTTTTAAATAGTTATACTGAAAATATCGACGTGAAATTGCTGTGGCGTAACGGTAAGATATTGTTTTCCACGGATTAGATGTAATTCAAATATTTTATATTGTATTTATAGTGATCGGTTCGAGTTTTGTTTTGATGCAGTAATGCATCACTGCGCTAAACTGTTATATTTTACTACTTTTTTCTAATACGTATGTTTTTTTTTTATTTCAGGCTCAATATGAGTTCAAAGCTTCCACGTTCAGGTTCTAGGCTTCCACATTTGTCGACTGAGGAACTGGAAAATCTTTTAGGCCAATGTGAAGATAGTGAGGATGGCTTAGACTATTCAAACGACGATGATGTAGCTGATCCCTCGTACATATTGGAACTGAATGATCCGTATTTACGTCAAGACTCGTATGAGGAACCCGAAGTAACAAATCCAGAAGATCAGGACAGTGACATCTTGCCACCGATCTCTGAGACCAATACCAGCACTACGGTTCATCCATGTGAGGCACCGCCTACTGTTCCAGTACCCAGTACCAGTTCCGAACCCATTTCACGAAGCACACGTGTTCCTAAGACAAATACCATATGGAAAACTAAGGACTAACTAGGAGAAACCACATCTCTAACTGCAAACTCCCAGAAGAAAAGCAGCTGAAAAAGCAACCCAGAGGCACAACAGTCGAACAGGTCGCAAGCTATTACGGCATTGACATATCCCTGGTGGCCTGGAGAGATAATAAAATTGTGCACTTAGTATCCAACTTTGCTGGCAAAAATCCCACATCTGTCGTTAGTAGATTCGACAAGTCTCAAAAGACATACATCACTGTGGAACGGCACTTTATTGTCGCAGAATACAATCGACACATGGGAGGTGTAGACCTAATGGACAGCGTAATGGGTCATTATAAAATTAGACTTCGCAGCAAACGTTGGTTTATGCGACTCTTTTACCATTTTCTTGACATGACCATTCTTGGCTCAAGAATTCATGCCGACACGGCAAATACTGACAGGGTGCTGAATTCTGCTGATTTCCGACTAGAAATTGCTGAGACTTTAGACAAATATAAAAGGGTGAACCGGCTGAAGCACACTAGCGACGTAGAAGCACTCATCCAGGACAAAAAGAAGAAAGGGCCTTGTCAGCATATCCCGCCTAAAGATGTCTGATTGGATCAGATAGGGCACTGGCCCGTTTGGACTGACAAAAGGCTTAGATGCATTTGCACCTAAGCCTTTTGTTGTATCCAGGTTGTACTGGAACAGCCCAAACAGAATGTGAAGAAAGAAAGTGCGGTATAGCCCTGTGTTTTAACAAAAATAACAACTGTTTTCGATCCTTCCACGTTTCGTAACATTTAATATGTTTTAACACCATGATGCACATCTGCATCACCATGTTTTTTTTTTTCAAAAATAAATACCTTTTCTAGCATATTTTTTTTTTCATTATTTTTTCCATCTTTATATGGCTCGTCTAAACCTATTGTCAATAAAAAAATACAAAAACACGTTCTTGCGCCGTAAAGGGTTAATAGATTTTGAAATACGTAGGTACTTAGTATTTCAATTCACGTTTCGTCTTTCAGACCTGTCTATTTTTCGAAATAAAGCTATACGATCCTAATATCAACATAAACTGAGTGAAAGGAAGGTAGTAACATCCTTAATGTAACTAACATTAAGGATGTTAGAAACATTAAGGATGTTACTAACATCCGACGGCTTACCTGGCAAAGCTTGGGTTCTGGTCTTGGAGGCTCTCGGGCCTCGACTAAGGGGGCTCCTTAGCGCATGCTTGGAGAGGGGCCACTTCGGTGGAAGACGAGGAAACTGGTCCTCGTTAAGGAGCCGGGGCGCCCTGCGGACTCTCCATCCGCTTACCGGCCCATCGTACTGCTCGACGAGGTGGGCAAGCTCTTTGAAAGAGTCATAGCAGACCGCCTAGTCGCGCGGCTGGTACGGGTGGGGCCGGATTTGGCGGAGAGCCAGTTTAGTTTCTACGGTGGACGCCATCATGTGCGTGCGAGCCCTCACGACGGGGGATGCTCTGGCCCGGAGTGGGGTCGACTTGGTGGTGTCTCTAGACATCGCCAATGCCTTCAATACCCTGCCCTGGATTTGAATTAGGGAGGCACTCTGGTATCACTGGATGCCGATCTACCTCTGTCGCGTGATCGAGGCCTATTTGACGGACAGGCCCGTCATCTACCCCGGTCACCAGGGAGAGTGGAACCGGCGAGAAATTTCGTGCGGTGTCTACAGAGATCGGTCCTAGGGCCGTATCTGTGGGATATTGGGTGACTGGGTGCTGCGCGCCGATCTTTCTAGCAGCGTCAGCGTGGTATGCTACACTGACGACACGCTGGTCCTAGCGCAGGGGAAGTCACACCAGGCGGTGGCCGAACTAGCGACACGCGGGGTTGTGACAATCGTCGAGAGGATCCAGCAATTGGGACTTGAGGTGGCCCTGCACAAGTCCGAGGTCATGTGTTTTCATGGTCCTCGGAACGCGCCACCGTCGGGTTCCCATATAATGGTAGGAGGGGTTCACATCGGCGTCGAGCCGACAATGAAGTACCTGGGACTCGTCCTCGACAGCCGATGGAACTTCGTGGAGCATTTCCGACGTTTGACTCCCAGACTAGAGCGGGCTGGGGCTGCCTTGAAGCGGCTCCTGCCCAATCTAGGGGGTCGAAGCGCCTCCTGCCGGAGGCTCTATGCGGGGGTCGTCCGGTCCATGGCCCTTTACGGGGCACCGGTGTGGGTGCGTTCCTTGGGCGGAGACCTACCCGCCGGTTGAACGCGTCCCAGAAGGTCATGGCCATCCGGCTAGTCTGGGGATACCGCACGGTCCCCGGTGAGGCGGCGAGCCTCCTTGCCGGATTGCCGCCGTGAGATCTGGAGGCAAAAGTCCTCGCACACACATGGGAGTGGCGCGAGGAGGCAAAACGACGGGGCGTGACTCCTCTGCCGCAAGAAATCACGGCACCGCGGACAGAGCTCCGGCGGGATCTCATGGCGCCATGGAGAATGCGACTGTCGCAACCCAGTGCTGGGCACGCCGCAACTGCGGCGATAAGTCCCCTCTTTGAGGAGTGGTTGGAGAGGCGCCACGGCATCCTCACCTTCTGCCTGATGCGGACATGCATCATCGGACACGGTTGCTTCGAGAGGTTCCTGTTCCGGATAAGGCTGGAGGAAACGCCCGGGTATTAACATTGTGTGGATCGCCCGGTGGACACGGTAGAGCATACGGTGGAGGTCTGCCCGGCTTGGGTGGAGCACCGCCGCGTTCTCGCGGAGGAAATCGGCGGCAAAGAACTCTCGAGTCCGGCCCTGGTCCAGGCAATAGTACGGAGCGAGAGTGCATGGGAAGCCGTCACCACCTTCTGCGAAGCAATAATGCTCGCGAAGGAGGAGGTGGAACGCGTGAGGGACGCAGGAGACGCCCTGGGCGTCGGGAATCGATAGCCGGTTCTCGGCCACCGTAGGCGCGGGCTTGTGGACGGCGAGTAATGGTTAGCTCGCCGTCTGGTCCACCAGGCCCGGGTCGACGGTACGTTGTGTTCCACGCGCGCGTCAATGAGATGTCAGCACTAACTGATGGGGTCCGCTAGGGCCAATGCCACCCAGGGTTGCAGGTTGTTTGAAAGAGTTACCGTGACCCTGGCACAGTCAACTGAAGGAGTGGTTGAGGGTGGGTTTTAGTTAGTAAAAGTCTGTCACGCCCTCCCGTTCGGCCCAGGGCGGGAGAGGTTATTTGATGATTTCCCATAAAATAAACAGATAAAAAAATAAAGAATGAAACCTCAAATGTCAATATCCTTCCAATGGCAAATATGATAAAAATCGGTCAAGTGTGTGTCGGACCACGCACAATGAAGGGTTCCGTAGTTGGGATGAATTTATCCCAAGAACAAACTTAACATTGTAGTTGATAAACATGTTCTCCCATACATTC
Source organism: Dicycla oo (assembly GCA_948252095.1). Lineage (NCBI taxonomy): Eukaryota > Metazoa > Arthropoda > Insecta > Lepidoptera > Noctuidae > Dicycla > Dicycla oo. The sequence goes on from OX411711.1 coordinate 22,400,626, forward strand.
CATCTGCAATTGTAAGTTTATACGCAAAGATTGAGAGATTTACCATGTTATTTCAAGACCATAAACTTTTTATAGGTTTTCCTGTAATCTATAGGTATAGAAGTATTTTCTGTATTTTTTTTTTAACTATATGCTCAGTAGTTTCGGAGATAAAGGGGGAATGGTCAATTTTCGTCTAATTTCTTAAATAACTTTAAAACAGTTTATTTTAATATTAAAAATATTTGAGACCCTCACTGTAATCCCTTTCATTTGATATACCGCAGTTTGCAAAACTTTTTTTATTTTCTAATTTGCCCCTAAAAATTGACCCCCATATTCAAAATTTATTAATTTACATTACACTCCGTGTTTGGGTCACAGAAATACAACAACAACAAAGACAGACAGACACATGAGTGATCCTATAAGGGTTCCGTTTTTTTCCTTTTGAGGTACGGAACCCTAAAAAAGGGGCCAGGACCATTTGCGGTTGAACGCCTGCCCGTGTTCCCGCCATAAGCGGCACAGGAGGACACCGTGGAGTTTTAGTGGGTTGAAGTCCCACATAACTGCACTATCTCCCCGTGGTAGTGCAGCATGCGTGAGCATTTCTACACGCAAAAAAGGAGCCAGGACTACAAAATAACAAAGGAAAATCTGTATCGAAGGACCACAAGATACCGATTTATGTATATCTTATGTTGAAAATTTAGATAATACCGGAAATCACCAATACCAAATACCTATAAAAATCTGCCTCGTTGGTCTAGTGGGCGCAAGCGCTACTGATGAGCATGAGATTCTGGGTTCGATTCCCAGTGTTATAGGGTTTTTCATCCAGAACTTTTAAGTAGCAGCCCGGAGTCTGGATTTGTGCCCAATTGATGGCAACAGGCTCGCCCAGATCACATAGGACTTAAATATAACTGGCGAAATGGGGGTGTATTATGTCCATCTCTGTCTGACCCTTCGAGGAAAACAGGCGAGATCTTATGTTACATGACATTCCTCACCTGAAACCCATCATAAGTCCACGATGCCCACTTCATGGTGCACAGCTGTACATCAAACGGGAACTGTTCCACATTGATGTCACACACGGACACGTATATTCCGTGGCTGAGCCACGTCACTTCTCCCGTGTGTTTCACTATCACGTTCGTGTTGATCACAGCTGACCGGTAGTTGGGGTCCGCACTGAAAAGAATAAGTGTTTTAGATTTTTTTTAAATAAATATGTCCATGATTACATATTTATGATTACGCACTTATACTAAAACGCACTTGTTTTGCTTGGGTTGAGTTTTTGTATGAAATGCCAGTTTTTTTTTTTTTTTTAAGATTCGGCTAAGAATGAAAGAAAATCGGTTTTACCTCAGGATATACCTTTTTTCAAAACCTAAAAGGATGCCCATTTTGTTTTTTTTTTTTTATTTGCCCACTCTGTCCCACTGATGAGGAAAGGCCTCCCACAAATCCCTCCAGGCAATCTATTTCTAGAGCCACCTCGATCCAGCCCTTGCAGTACGCGTCTAGGTCGTCTCGCCACCTCTTCCTGAGCCGGCCTCAGTGGTGCCATCCATTCTTAGGCACCCACCGTGTAGAGACTGTTGCCCGGCGATCACTTTGCATGCAGGTAACGTGACCCGCCCAATCCCATTTCAGCCTTTTTGCTTACGTTTAGGGTCCCCGTTATAGAGCGCAGCGTGGTGTTTCGTATTCTGTCTGTAACGCCCAAAATGCTGCGCTCCATTGCTCTTTGGCACACCCCAAGTCGGAACTTTTGCTACTCGGTGAGCGACCAGGTCTGTGCACCAAAGGAAATAATGATTTGAAATTCTAACTTGAATGAACGATGCACTACAATAAAGAGACGGTTAGTAAGTCCCAGGTAGGCAGTGAGTAGTAGCGGTTTTAGAGCAACACGTAGTACCAATTTGTTAAACCCGTATGCGTGTCGCTTGCATTGGATCTTCCCTTATTTGTATGCTGAAAATGGTGCAACACGACAAGGCATTAGGTGAATTTCACGCAAGCGGATCAAACTCAACTAGCCCGCGTGCATGAGCAAATATGCATAATTTGGAAACCCACTTACAGTTCCGTATTGCGATGGCATTGGGTTGAATTGTGGACTAAAGGACGTCACTTTTCTGGTGAAATAATAATAAAACTGCCTAGCCTTTTCCCAACTATGTTGGGGTCAGCTTCTAATCTAATTAGATGCAGCTGAATACCAGTATTTTACATCGAGTGACTGCCTATCTGACCTCCATAACCCAGTTACTGGGTGACCCTTTGGTTAGACTGATTGTCAGGCTTTTGGGCTTCTGACTACCCGTAATAACTGTCAAAGATCCACGAATGACAGCCGGAACCAACGGCTTAACGTGCTTGCCGAGGTACGGAGGAGTCTCTATATGTAATGGATAGTCATCCATCCACTAACCGACCGCGGCAAGCGTATCTTAACCCTAAGATCGACCCTTGCAGCTTGTATGATTTAACTATGAGTCCCTCTGGTGTAATAATAATGCTCGATAAAGGAGGAAGCTAATGCCAGTTGTCCATACATACATAATTACTGTCACTGACGTCCATACCTACATACCGTTAAAAACATGATTAGGTACTGTCACAGACAGTCCGTATACGTGCATACATATTGTTTATGTTTGTTTCCAGATGGAATTATTCGTGTTCATAAAAGACCAAAAAGAACACATTTCTGATTGAAAAATGTCTTGTCCTCTATATTCTTGGCGCCCACGTAAAATAGAAAGGGTAGGCGTAATTGTTTGTTCGGTTTTATCTTGTAAATATACACTAATGAACTTGAGTCTCTCATTTGGGCCTCCAAAATAAACGATTAAAGAGATTTTACCGTAATCATTACGGTAAACAAGGACCGAGTGAAATAATTAAGACTAAATCTCGTTAGGATTAGTGATCTTTGTGAAACTTTATTAGGACCTAGTAAGACAAAGATTGCATCTCCAGTCCAAATATTTTTAGAAAGGTTAAAGGTCAAATTTGTACCTAATTGAAATTATGTTGTGTCAAGCAAGTATTAACAAAGTGAGTAGGTTTCACTTACAAGTAAAGAAAGGTCGTTTTCTAATAAAAATTTCATTACCTATCAACTTATATGCATTTTATTGACATCAGCAGCATCAGTTGGACCATTCACTCATTGACCGAGCGAGCGAAGCAAGTGAAGTGTCTGCTTCAAATCTGGCAAAATTTTCATTCTTGTTGGTACTCCTCTACAGGTCGTATTTTACAATCGATCTGGACGAAACTTGGTATGCATGTTATACAACTTTATAGAATTTATTCGGTATTTTTGATTGAAGGGGTACTTCCCCAAAAAAGGGGCAAGAAAGGGGCTACTGGATGTCTCCGCCTTATGAGATTCAATTTCGATGGTTCTTATTTATTTGAAAGGTTGGTCTCATAAAAATTTGGTGAAGATCTGACGAGGATCTTCGGCGTGATGAGCAGAATAGCTCTTCAAAACGCAGTAAATTGCTCATTTTTAGATTTCAACAAATGAAATCGGCCCTTTAACTACTAGGTAGGGACTGATGGACCACCTGGGACCACCTTTTCATCACAAAACTAGATAATTATGAAAACAATTATTAGAATTTTCTAAAACGAGGCTTTATAACTAATATTAATGTTAGTTTTAAGGTTAGTTGATGGCGCAACTTTTAGGTAGACTAAGTCTACCTAAAAGTTGCGCCATCAACTAACTACTTACCCGAGCTTATTTTATGCTTTTTCCTACAGCCGCAGTCAGGTTATTCTTTAAATTGGATAAGTATAATAATTATAGGATTTTAAACTGGCATAATTATTTTCTCAACTAAAATTATTTAAAACGGCTTATTTACCATGTTTTTAAAAACAAAAAACATGCCCGATATCCCGTTTTAAATAGCTTTAGTGGTATATTCATTATAGCAATTAAGTTTGTGCTTGCGAGGTCTACTGTTCGCGGAACTACTAGTGTAGTTCCGTCACCTATATTACCTAAGCTTGACAATCGAAACCTAATTCGAAACAAACAGTTGACCACTAACCCTGAATACATAACAGGAATGAATCTAAATACAAATTGGTTCTCAGGACCAAAAGCCACAAGGTGAAAGATCACCTATCTATCACCTACGATTTTCTAAAGGGTTAGACGAAGACGTCTATCCCTTTAGAAATCCCAAACGCATTAGCTGTCATCCGAGGGCTAAACTAAAGATTTGAGCAATAGGTTTGCAATCAGGTTGATGTTACTCGATCAGGGATGTCACAACCCTTTTTCTAGGATAAATGATAAATGGCATTTTATTGTATTTGGTTTGACAGAGGCCTCTGCTCAGATCAGCATGTTCTAAAAGTTTACGTGACGAAAATTACTTTGTCTTTCATCGGCTGTTTCTGGGAAATTATTCGACGGTACGGCAAAAGAGTTCTTGGAATGCCTTGGGGAGGCCTTTACCCTGTAGACTTTACCTCTCTTCTAGCTGTTGCTTTTCCTCTACACTGTAGAGGAAAAGAAAAAAAAAAACATGTCAATGCCAACACCCGCAACGGTCGTCGATACAGCTAACTCAATTTTTTGTTACAAAGTTCGATTTTTTTTAAAGTTCCTAACGAACTGCCCTTATCCCGCTTGTGTAAAAAACCTTTTTGTTGGAGGTATTTCCACACGTAAGTAAACATTTTTGCTTATTGATCGATAATAAAGAATGAATTGAGTTTATTCCATTAGTCACACTAATGGAATAAACTAAATTTGCCGACCGCAGTCAGTAGGGGGCCCAAGTAGCACGCCAGCCACGTGCCAAAGGCTGCCCCGCCAACTTGCGAAAAATCCCGGTATGCTCCACCGTGCCAGCCGGCGACTGGATGGGAGGACCCGGTGGCCATATCCGGGGGGGTTCGGGCGTCCCCGCAGTCTTCAGATGAGTTCCCCGTAGGTTTGGTTGGCTCTAGTGTTCCACTTGGATCACTGAGCGGCGCCTCGACAAGTCGACTTTTTCCCCCAACAACTCCACTCAATATGACACACAAAGCGAAGAAAAATAGGGTAAAACAACGGCTGCACTTCCTCCCACTAAAAGTGCACCTCACTAATATCAGGGGGTTGCACTCCAATCTCGATTCGGTCCATCACCACCTTGAGACCGAGAAGCCGCACCTGTTTTTCCTAACGGAGACGAAGATAACAACCCCGTCGGACGTGGCGTACCTCAACTACCCGGGGTACTCTCTTGAACACAAGTTCAAGAAGCAAGCTGGGGTCTGTGTGTACGTCCGCGATGACATTTGTTGTCGTCGTCTCCGTTGCTTTGAGAAATCGGGTTTCTCTGCCATATGGCTACTTGTGGATACTGGCGTGGAGAAATCTCTCTACATCGGCATCTACCGATCGCATAGCGGTGACCAGGAGACAACAGCGCTCTTTAATTTCCTCGTGGAGTCGACTGACGTAGCCCAGCAACGGTACCCAACGGCGAAGCTCATTTTTCTGGGGGACTTCAACGCTCATCATAAAGAATGGTTGTTCCCATACCAGAAAACTGACCATGCTGGGTTGGAGGCGCGCAATTTTGCTTTAACGCTAGATCTAACCCAGATGGTGAATGTGGCAACGCGGGTACCGGATGTTGACGGCCATACACCCAATTGCTTGGACCTTCTGCTGGCATCTGATCCGGACAGTCATTCAGTATCGGTCTCAGCCCCGCTGGGAACGTCTGACCACTGTCTGGTGAAATCCATATCAACCTGCTCTCCTCCAGATGAGAGCCCTAGAGGCACGAGGCGAGTATGGCGATACGGGTCAGCAGACTGGGATGAGATGCGGCACTTTTTTGCGTCTTATCCATGGCGGCAAGTGTGCTTTTCCTCGGGTGACCCCTCGCGCTGTGCTGACGCGGTTGCGGACGTGATTCGCCAGGGGATGGAATATTTTATTCCATTCTCCGACATCCCGCTCGGTCACAAATCCCGGCCTTGGTATAATGCAGAATGTGCCCACGCTGAGGCCCGAAAAGAGACTGCCTACCAAGCCTGGGTCAAGGCCCGCGACCGCAAAGTTAGAGCGCGCAGGGTTCGCGCGAAGAAGAGAGGCTTTAATTCTGCCGCCAAGTTCTGCAAGCGGGTTTTGCGTAGGGCACGTTTTGACCATGTCGGACATATCGGGGCCAGGCTGGCTTCGCACCCTCCGGGTAGTAAACAGTTCTGGTCCCTGTCTAAAGCGGTTGAAACGAATTTCTGTCGTCCCACTTTACCTCCTATGATGAAACCTGATGGGTCGCTGGCTCACTCTGCAACTGAGAAGGCAAATTTATTTGCATCTCTCTTCGCAAGCAATTCACGTCTGGACGCTGGCTCAAAGCAACCACCTACTGTACCTCATTGTGACTCCTCGATGCCGGAGATCGCAGTACACATTAACGAGGTCCGAAGAGTATTGTGCAGTCTAGACGTGAACAAGGCCAGCGGGCCTGACGGCATTCCAGCGAGAGTGTTGAGGCAGTGTGCGCCTGAACTGTCTCCTGTATTGACACGTTTGTTCCGCCTCTCTCTTGAAAAAAGAACGGTGCCGAAATCCTGGAAGCTTGCAAATGTACAACCAGTGCCCAAAAAAGGCGACCGTGCAGACCCTGCCCATTACCGTCCGATCGCCATTACCTCCATTCTGTGCAAAGTTTTGGAAAGGGTACTGAACAATAAGTTGCTGAACTACCTTGAAGACAATGATCTCCTCAGTGATCGTCAATATGGCTTTCGCCGGGGACGGTCAACTGGCGATCTTCTTGTGTATGTCACGCACTGCTTTGGCGAAGCCATCGAGAAACACGGCGAAGCACTGGCTGTATCGCTTGACATCTCGAAGGCCTTTGACAGGGTCTGGCACGCTGCTCTGCTCAGCAAGCTTCCTGCTTATGGCATCCCAGCTGATTTTTGTAGCTGGATATCAGATTTCCTTAGTGAACGGTCGATTAGAGTAGTTGTTGATGGCTGCTCTTCTGACCTTATGGCTATTGATGCCGGAGTTCCTCAGGGGTCTGTTCTCTCTGCAACTCTTTTCCTGCTGCACATCAATGACCTGCTTCGGCCTGGTATTGTTGGGTACGCAGATGACAGTACAGTTTCAGAGAGATACTTGTCCAGCGCAAAAACCAGCGGGGCTGAAGTTCGTTCCTTGAGAGAGGCCATGGTAGAGCGGACAGATTTGACCTTAAGCTTTGTCTCCCAGTGGGGTGATGATAATCTGGTCTCTTTTAACGCCACCAAAACGCAGGCGTGTCTTTTTACCGCTAAAAAGAGTCGTTTCGCCCAAACTCCTACTTTTCGGGGTACATCTGTTCCTGTAACTGATCGACTTGAGCTCCTAGGCATGGAGTTGACATCTGGTCTCAACTTCGGCGCCACCATCGAGTACAAGGCCCAAACTGCGGCCAAAAAACTGGGCATCCTAAATAGGGTGAAGCGATACTTTACGCCTGGACAGCTTTTAACCCTTTACAAAGCGCAAGTCCGATCCTGCATGGAGTATTGCAGTCACCTTTGGGATTGATCAGCTAAGTACCAACTAGCCGCGCTTGACTCGGTGGAACGCAGAGCTAAGAGGCTCATTGGCGACGTAAAACTGGTGGATGCCAAGCTTCATTGCTTGGCTCATCGCCGCAAGGTTGCCTGCTTGTCGGTCTTCTACAGATTGTACTTCGGAGAGTGTGCCCGAGAACTCCACGACCTTATTCCACCGGCCCCCTTCTACCACCGGACATCTAGACGCACTGCCAGTTACCATCCCTACCTGGTTGCTATTCCACCAATTCGCACTAAGCGCTTCCAAATGTCTTTTATAATGCGCACAGCAAAAGAGTGGAACTCACTACCTGCGTCTGTGTTTCCGAACGTATACAACCCTAATCTCTTCAAAGTGAGAGTGAACAGGCTTCTTCTGGGTAAGCTCACTCCACCGTCGACTTTGTCTCTGTCACCTCTGACCTAGACTAGAGTCAAGAGCAAACCCATTACAAATAAAAAAAAAATAAAAAAATTCATTACTACTTATACTTCTACTAGCTTTTGCCCCGGGTTCGCCCGCGTGGGCGTCGGAGATTATCCCACAGGAACGTACTACCGGGATAAAAAGTATTATAAGTCCTAATCCAGGTCATGTTCTACACTTGTGTCAAATTTCATCCAAATCCGTTCAGCCGTTTTAGCGTGAAAGCGTAACAAACAAACAAATTCAAACATTAGATTGGATTGTGTGTGTGCCATGTTAGCCAAACTTTAATTAAGAATGATTTACATATTGGTTGTACAAAATATCTAGAGTGATAACTACTTACATACTTATTTTTTTTTAATTTGAGATGAGTATGCTCTTGACTAGTCTAGGCGTCAGATACAAAGTCGACGATGGAGTGAGCTTACCCAGAAGAAGCCTGTTCTTATTAATTTACTTACTAACTTACCAAGTCCTCACTACTGACTCTCATTACTAACCCAAGAGCTTCAATACTACATTCAAAGTTATTATGAAGATGGAAGAAAGAGTTGAATCCCTCGTGTCGTTCAAAATCAATATTGATATTTTTATGGTAACGGGATCGATGTGTTAGGGCATTATCCAAAAATAAAAGGGTACTTTCGCCACAAAATGGCACATTTTGCGCGAACGTAAGTGCAAAATCTTTATTTTATAGCATTTCTTTTGAAAAACCCTATCTTTACTTGTATGAACGTATGGTGTACCTATTTATTTATACCTTTTTTTATAAATTTGCATTTACTTTGTGAGTTTTTTCGTATGTCAACGCAAGGAAATCTGTAAAAACACATAGAAAAGTGGATAACTTTCTACCACTTGGAATCAAAAACATTTCGTACTCGATTATACTTTAGTCTTTTTTCTTTTCGTCAATAAGGCTTTTATAAGAAGTTAGTTAGGTATCTACAGTCAGATACTTGCGCCATAGCAAAACTACACAATGGTTTGTTGATATTATCACAGCATTTTATTTGAAAAATGGTTACATAATAATATTGGTTATTTTGTTTTTGAAGTACCTTTTTTGGCAGGCCCGTTGGCGTGGATGGTTAAGATACCACCTATCATGCCGCAGGTCGTGGGTTCGATTCCCATCCAGGACAAACATTTGTGTGCATGATCATGTCTGTTTGTCCTGAGTCTGGGTCTAATTATCTATATAATTATGTATTTACAACAAAAAAAAGTAGTATATGTAGTATATCAGTTATCTGGTTTCCATAGTACAAGCTCTGCTTAGTTTGGGACCAGATGACCGTGTGTGAAAATGTCCCAGGATATTATTATTATTATATTATTATACCTTTACCTAAATGACTTGTGTGAGTTTCGCTTGGTGTAGTTCAAATTGCTAACCTTGTTTACACAGGGTCCCTTATAGAAGCGTAAGGGCCGGTTTTTTGATCCGTACCCATCCGAACCCAGCACCTTGCGCGTGGTCTGCATGAGCAAGGGGCATGATCAGCGCGCCATCGGCAAGTTGAGGCGCGGCGCGTCGGTGACAAGCCTCGGTCCGACGATCACTCGCTTCCATGGACTCCACCGCGACGGACGATTTTCCCTCCGAATTAAATCATTTTACTGTTTGTCCGGAAAGGTTATTAATGTATTAAGGACGGTAAAACCATTGCCTATATATAATACTTTAGCCTTTCACATTTAGCCAAAATACAACTATTAGTTAAGTACTATGTTTAACCATCAAAAAACCAGCCCTTATAGAAGCGTCGTTAAAAGCAAACGCAACGTGATACGTACCTAAATTAATTTAAATAAAAGCGTGTAGAGCCGCAGATCGATGCGAATTCCTCCCCGTTTTCATCAGATATTGCGTGCCAAAGCACACACATGAAAATGTACAAATGCATACCAGACGTGACTTCAAGTAGTATTTGGCACTATTTACAGCTCTGCTCACCCCATTAAGCGTCATAGGCGTTAATTTATGTATGTATCCCTCCTTAACTTCCGAAACAGCATGAAATATGTAAATTCTGACATAAAATAAATGATGTGGTGAACACCAAACGTAAAATAGTTTCACCATTATGTAAATGTAATTTAAACTGTAAGCGAATAAATCGATTTGAACAAATGAAATGCTTTTCGATACCAGTAACTGAAGTACGTGAATTCCTTAGAGAAGGCGAATTTTTACGCAGAACGGTAGGTAATCGAAGAGTCGTGGTAGTAATGTGAATTTTAAGTTGCCTTCATTATTGAGCTCAGATTTAGGTGCCTATTTATCTGGATAATTCACCTTTCCAAAAAGAAAATTTCCCATTCGAACTTGACAAGGTCATTGTTATTAATTTTATTCTTACTAGGTTGGTAGATTTCTTGTTCTCCTATTCTACGTTCCTATTATTCTGTAAGCTACTCATGTAGTACCGCTAGATAGTAAGTTAGTTGTTGTGAATAAATCTTATTTTTAAATAGTAAATACGAATGCATAGTCATGAACGAATCATTAAACGTAGGTCCACTTACCTAATGATCAAACAAAAAGACAGAAATATGAGTAAAAGCCACTAGAAACATTATGATAATCAAATCAGGATAACGCAACTCGAAAAAGAGTCTCAATTATTATAACAAGTTTCCCTCTACAACCTCCAAATTAGGTCAGTTCCACCTATACGGGATATAAGGAGAAGGTCAGAAAGGTCTTTACTAAACGAAGCGTGAACCTACCAAAATCCCAATAGGTAGATATACAGGAAAAGTTTTTAAGCAGTGCGCAAATTTTCACAGGGTGTCCTACCCATGAATATGAACAACTTTCACTATGGGACAAACGCTGAAATCACGAAAAAAAAATCAGCTGTTTCATACATTTTGATTGAGTAGGTATTGAACTTTGTAAGAAACAGCTGATTTATTTTTCGTGATTGCAGAGTTGGGCCCATAGTAAAAGTTGTTTATATTCATGGGTAGAACACCCTGTGAAAATTTGCGCACTGCTTAAAAACTTTTCCTGTATAAAGTAGCCAAACTTACTGTTATATAATATTAAGGGATGAGACATTTCAAATATAGTATAGTTCGAGTCACGTAAGTTTGCCGCTTTCCGATACCGCATGGCATGGCACGCTGCTGTTTTAGTATAGATATTGACTACTGCGCAGTCATTTATAGCCAAGAGCGGCAAAGTTACATCACGCGAATTTTAGGGACCTATTTAAATAACATACAACAATTTTTGATAAAAAATTCAAAAATGTTTGATAACAAAAACAACAACAACAAAATTGTATTCCATTTTCGAACAAAATAAATCAATCAAATCTGTAAATCTACTCGTACTTTTTTTCGGTCGGGACAGTGATCGATTTGAGGTTGTGACCGATAAGTTCTCAGGGTGCTTTATAAAGCTCGTGTGATTATTCAATCAATCAAACAACTCAGTCTGTCGCAGTTCACTGCTGAACACAGGCCTCTCCCAGGCCGCGCCAAAACACCCTGACCTCCACTTTCCGCTTCAAGTCTGTCACAGCCACCTTTTTAAAGTCGTCGGTCCATCTAGTTGGGAGGCGTCTCACACTACGCTTACCAACGCGGTCTCCTGTTCAGGACTCGTCTGCTCCACCATCCATCGGTCATTCGACAAACATGGCCAGCCCACTGCCACTTCAGCTTGCTTACTATACAAGCTACGTCACTGACTCCAGTTCTTTTCCAGATAATTTCACCATCAAAAATATTTCATTTAATAGGTTCATTTAGTAAGTTGTCAAGGCTCGCATAACGCGTTCACTGTCAAAAAATCATCAGATCTAATGTAGTGCAAAAATAGATTCAAAATGTACGGCTTGGTCGTTTCGCGGCCGTCGCACAGACACTCCTATGCGTTTATGGTAAGTAATTAAGTCACTATGGTCTTTAACTTTGTGTCATGCAATATTTCAATGGAACGGACAAGCCATTTTGACCAAGATGTAAGGTTTGTAGAGTTAGGCCCTGGTAGAGTTAGGAGCCTGGCTTTAGATCAGATCTGACAGCTTTTTAACTGTGAAAGCGTTATGTCAGTCTTGGCAACCTACTATTAAATGAATGATTATCCGTAGGACTTGCCCCCTTTAAGGGGGTTGGAGGGTGAAAGTTACAGTTTTTTTTTTTTGTTATTTGTGTGCAAATCCTACCCCCATAACAAACAGTTTTCTAGGACTTCGAGAAGTGCCAAAACAAGTAAGTAAATCGGTTTGTAAATCAGTGATGAAATTGACGCATTTTAGGTATTAATAAAATCCAAAGCAATAAAACACAAATGAAACTTATTGTGATTCTGAATCTGCTAACTAAATATTATCCTGAGAATTGAGCTCTCTAGCATTATCCAGGCCAAAGCTACGCGGGTATGAAAATATGACGAAACGCTTCGAAAAAAAGGTGGGTAGTGCCCACCTGCATTTTGTTTCTGGCTCGTCTTGACAGGAGTGGGGGCACTACTGTGCCTTCAGACATCTGATTTTATCCTTCAAAGAAACTTCGAGCAAGACCGGCTCCATAGCGACCTTAAAATATGGGACTCATACTTTATTTCATTATTTAATTAAGATTTCTCTAATTAAGAGTTAATTTTAGCTGTCCTAAAAATATTCAGACCTAAAAATTTTTACACCATGTTTTCTCCAAGAGTGACTTTCTAGCTACTGCACTCGTAAAATAATTCATCAGAGCTTGAGTGAATTCATATATTCAATAAATAAATATGCATTTGTTAGAGCACCAAAACTGAAAATAATTTGATCGACTGCGTAGATTGCGAATATTAACATAACTGATTATGATGACTTGAATAACTCAGAATAACTACGATATCTATTATTAATTTATATGTCTTAAAGATATATCATTGAAAGCCGGATTTAATTATTATTTATGAATTCTGCAGGCATTTTCAACCAGCCGTCTTTTGTGTGATTCAGAGACAAACCTACGTAACATAAAGAGATGATATTTTGATCCACAAAATAAATAAATAAATATGACAATACTTAATTCATTAGGTAATAAATAATAAACAAACTGTCAAATAAGGTTTTATTATTTTACAGACACGCTTGATGGCGTGGGTATGGATATGTAAACCAAGACTGCGATATTCAAAGGCTTATATTCAACTGAAGGTAATATTCAAATCCATATTTTTTTGCGTGTTTTCAGATCTGTTTATATTACATACGAGTTCATCATTCTAATGTATACCTACTTTAGAAAGCTTTTATTTTTTGCAGTGTTAAACAATCCATACGTGAGTGTGCCTAATGAAAAAGGGTCGATGGATGCCCCTAGGCAAGGAACAACCTCTCAAATCTCAATTTCTATAGAGTTTAGGCAGATAACATTCACTTTTGTTCGTTCAGCTAATAAATTGTGTGATACTGACTGAAAATATCTATGCTTGTATTAAACTAAGGTTTGTTTTAATTTAGAAGCATTTAAATTAGCATTTTGTACGAAACAGGAAATTATATTATATAATTATATGTCTTCTTTAAAAATGTTTGCGTAAAGATATTGGGTAAACGTAATTTCTATATTAATTATATTTCTGTGTTAAGTTTTTGCGTCGGGTATTAACATTGAAAATGTTTTTTCGAGCGCTTCAGTATAGCCCCCATTTTCGCTCAGAGTGTGACATCGCCTTGGTGTCGTAAGTTTTAGGGCGACATTAATGGTTCAGGTCTCAAAAGACACGTATTAACAAGGGCTACAATATAGTGGAAAAATAGTCAAATTTTTCTTGAAAATCGCAAAAATGTGAAAATTTCGACAAATGTTTCAGGGTCTTTTGGCATAAAATCAACTACATCTCAAAAACTAAATGCGATATCGAAAAAAATTAAAAAAGCCCTCGGGATATTGAGTTGGGCTACATACGAGTATAAAAAAACCGGACCTCTGTGTCACTAATAGTCTAGGCAGGAGGGTGCCCTTTGTGTGGCGTAATTTCTGGGAGCGCGCTCCTTAGATGCGCGTTGCGTCGCTGAGTTGTTATGGGAGTGTTTCAGAGATTGATCGTGAAATGTATTTGTAATTATTTATATTGTAGGCCAGTTGGCGTGGTTGGTTAAGATACCACCTGCCATGGGGCCGTTCAAGTATTACGTAAGCACCAAGGGGGGGTGGGGGGGGTCTCTGTTTTGCTTATTTTGGATGACATGGGGGGTGGGGGGGTCTAGATGATGATTACGTCATCGTTAGTTATTTAAGTTTTTTCGGGGATTCCCGCAAATAATACATATGCGTAGGCACTCGCTTTGAGAACTGATTAGGGGAATTACCGCGCATTAGGGAAATTACCGTGCGCTATTCACTTGTCTAATAATTCACTCTCGTGCCGGCCGGCTGCAAGTGCGCATCTATCAGTATTGTTTTGTTTGGATTCTAAACGTATTGTAAGCATTGAAAGTTATCATTTGTGTTTATGTTGATGCAATTAGCCAAAGTTTAACGTTTTAATTATTTAAATTTAAATATCTTATTAGAATGTCATATCATATAGACAAATCCAAGTTATACCAAAAACTGTTCGAAAGTTTTAAAAAATCTCATACTGGGACGAAAGTGCAAAATGTACAAAAGTTAGTTAACGAAGTTTGGCGAAATTATAAATTACAAGCAAAGTCAGATAAGGAACTAGATATTATTGTATCTAAGAGAATTGAAGAAGAATTGCAAGCGGCGACTAAAAATAAATCCAATCTGCTTCATTTTTTTTCCAAGGTGAGTAAATATAAGTACAAAGTTTCTCTTTACGTTCTGTAACAATTAAAACGATTTATGAGTAAAAAATATGATGGCCTATCTCAAAGCAAAAAGGTAAATGATTGATATTTTATTTCTTAAAATCGACTCCGGCAATTGGTCACAAAATACACGGTGTTTTCAATATCTGTATGTGAAGGGTTTCTGTGGGGAAAAGCTTTCAATAATATTTAAACGCTGGTTTTATTAAATACGGTGAATTTATGTAGCTTAATAAGAGAATATCCAGCAGAACTCTTAGAAATTTTTCATTTTTAGGCAACGTCTTCTACCAGTAAACCTGCAGAAAAAACACAAATTATACAGCCATTTTCTAACATTGAAAAACAGAAAGAAGATAAAATTAAAACCGGCAATGAATCACAAGAGCAATGCGAAAATAATAATAATGCAGATAAACAAAGAGCAAAACCTTCTCAAGAAGCTTTGAAAAATAAGATTACTCTACTCGAAAAAAATCTGAACGCTTTGTATTCTGCCAGAGATACTATGCCAAATTGCGCTGAAGTTGATAAACAGATCATTAAGTTGCGCGAGGAACTAAAAACAGCAAAAAATACTTTAAACAGGAAGATTCAAAACGCAGTGGCCCAGAAGAAACACAGGGATGGTATGAAAAGAAAGTTAGAAGATATTTGTCAGGAAAATCCTGAAATAAAAAGAAGACTATCTCTGAGGGATTCAGTAGGACATCCTAAACTTGAAAGCGATCAACCATTACTATTGAAAACAATTGCGGATATAGCTTTATTTGGGAGTGCATGTGATGACAGGAGACGAACGGAATCTATTCGCAGCGTAAAAACTCTTGACGAACTCACACAAGAACTGCGTAAACTAGGATTTGACATTAGTCGCAGTGCGACATATCTTCGTTTGATTCCCAGAAAATCGAATTCTACAGAGGGACGAAGACATGTATCGACAGTCCCTGTTAGGCTCATTCGTGCTCAAACTGATCACCACAAGAGCCACTTAGATAGCAAGTTCGCTGAAACATCAATCCATTATTTAGAGAACATAGCATCCATACTTGGACCAGATCAAGTATTTTTCTTATCTCAAGATGACAAAGCTCGAGTCCCTATTGGCGTCACTGCGGCAAATAAGCAAGCACCTCTTTTAATGCATATGGAATATAGAATCAAATTACCTGACCACGATTGGGTAATCGCTGAGCGTCATAAATTAATACCATCTGTTTATGCTGGTATCAAAGTTACTTCCAATATGCTAGGACAACCGCAAGCCGTCGGATATTCTGGGCCAACATTCATCGCTATTCGAAGTGGAAAGCATAGTTCATCTACTGCTAATACTCATGCTCAGGATTTCGAGACGCTTCTCGAACTTGAAGAGTTTCGACCATTAGCAAAAACTGACCATGGACTAGTAAAACCAGTAGTAATTATGACGGTTGATGGAGGGCCAGATGAAAATCCGCGTTATCAAAAAGTCATAGGGTTTGCTATACAACATTTTAAACGACATGAACTCGATGCATTGTTTATAGCTACCAATGCTCCTGGAAGGAGTGCGTATAACAGAGTAGAGCGAAGAATGGCTCCTCTGAGTCGGGAACTGGCTGGTTTAATACTGCCTCATGACCATTTTGGGTCTCATTTGGATGAACGTGGCATTACAATTGATGAACAATTAGAAAGATATAATTTCGAATTTGCAGGAAATGTATTAGCTGAAGTATGGAGTTCAATGGAAATTGATGGCTATAATGTTACTGCAAAATATGTTGAGGCTGATGAACAAGATGTTCCTGAATTTCTAGACATTAAATGGTACTCAGAACATGTGCGTGAAAGCCAATACTTGCTTCAAATTGTAAAATGTAAAAATACAGAATGCTGTCGTCCAAGAAGTGGCCTATTCAGATTACTAGACAACAGGTTTCTTCCACCACCTGCAAAAGTAAAACAAACAGTTGATGACTTGGTTTTGGATGAAGGAGGACAATTTCTTGATCTTCCAGTCAATTTAGCTCTACGCTTGAGTACTACCCTCAAAGATTTTTTGCAAATGCCCTACGATTATTTTTGTCCGACGGTAAAATTGAGGCTCTCAAGCCGAACATGCAAAACGTGTGGTCTTTATCATGCTTCCGTCAAATCATTAAATCGTCACATCGAGAAGATCCATAAAAAAGTAAACACGCCCACAGAGGGAAAAGTTAGACCTGTAAGAGTCGCTGCTCGTCGTGCTAATGAACTGATGTGCATTATTCAAAATTTAGAGCACCAAGATTTTGAATGGCTCGATGAGAGTGACGTAGACATTCCAAAATCGGATGAAAGTGAGCAGACTCACAACACTGAGCAGCAATCCAATGTCATCGATAACTTAGAATCATGGATTCAGGTTTCATGGACTGAAGACTGTTAATGTGTTCCGAAAATATTCTTTATGTTAGTTATGTTCTTTATTTCTGATTATATTTTTTTGTCATTTACTCTATGTGTATCAGTTAAACCTAATATTTTCATGAATTTTCCTATTTTAAAAATAACAATATAAAAAAACATTTATTACTAAAAATGTTTACGTAAGCATAGGGGGAGGGGGTAAGTGCTTTGCTTACTTTTGATGACAAGGGGGGCGGGGGGGTAAAAAATAGTAAGAAATCTGCTCACGTAATACTTGAACGGCCCCCATGCCGGTCGTGGGTTCGATTCCCATCCAGGACAAACATTTGTGTGCATGAACATGTCTGTTTGTTCTGAGTCTGGGTGTAATTATCTATATAATTATGTATTTACAAAAAAAAAAGTAGTATATGTAGTATATCAGTTATCTGGTTTCCATAGTACAAGCTCTGCTTAGTTTGGTACCAGATGACCGTGTGTGAATAATGTCCTAGGTTATTATTATTATTAATTATTTGTAAATACGTTTTTGAATTTAATTTTATAATGATGTTCATTTAATTTTTGTTTTGTGATACTTTGAAAGTACCTTCAAATTACTAATAAGAACTTCATCTTTCAGACTAAAATTATTATTTCTATGTTCATAACTATTTTGTATCGCTTCGGTATTGCTGTGTTAAACAAAAAAATATTTTCTTTCAAAAATAGTCTTAAGAATTTCATTAAAGTTCAAAATTGCATGGCGTAATTTTTACCTTACGGATTTTTTACTTCGTGCATTTGAGCTCTATTACTTCAAAGAAGATACAAAATCTATTAGGTCTACATCTATTAGATTTGGCATCGTACAAAATGAAATGCCTGCCTAAGTGCATTTTCAATGTACCCGAAGGCCGTGTAGAGCACGAGATCTGTGTTTTTTTTTTTTTTTTATTGGTTGGTGTTTTTTTTTTTTTTATTTTTTTGAGATGGGTTTGCTCTTGACTATGGTATAGGTCAGAGGTGACAGAGGCAAAGTGTACGATGGAGTGAGCATACCCCTGTTCACTCTAACTTTGAAGAGATTCGGGTTGTAAGCGTTCGGGAACACAGACGCAGGTAGTGAGTTACACTCTTTTGCTGTGCGCATTATGAAGGATGTTTGGAAGCGCTTAGTGCGAATTGGTGGAATGGCAAATAGGTATGGATGGTAACTTGCAGTGCGTCTAGATGTTTATGTTTGCTAATAGGCCGACAGCAATCTGATAGAAATAACACCAAGATAATTAACATTTCGTAAACGATCTTATTTTCGTTGTGTGTAGGGCACAACGTTGAAAAAGTCGGGCTTCTAATGATGCACACTTTTTTATGTCTTTATATCTTTACTTTATATCTTGAGTGTCGCATGGATACTACATAGGTTCATAAGACAGAGCGCTCGAAGTCAACAGATATCGTGTTGCAAGTACAAATGAAAGTAAAATACCATCGTTCAATGGCGACCGCGGGCTGAGCGCACATTGACATAAACCTATGCGGTATCATGCGACACTGAAGAGGTAAAAAGGAATCTTTTTAACTTTCTTGCCTTTTCTCACAGTTGGTCGTAGACATAAAGCTAAAGGTAACCCGATCAAACCAGTTAGGTTAGGCCGTTAGGTTGCTAAGCCTTGTAACCACAGAAACGCTGTTTGGCATCAGACATAGTTATGGTGGTAATACGTTCCTATTATCAGAGGCATCTACTATCTACTGTTTCCAATTAACTGGGTAATAAAATATGCTACCTCATCCATATCTGTAAGCGAGATAAATGATATGGGTGGGTTTGTGAAGCTTAGATGGTAGTCACTCCACGAATTAGGAAGAGTTCAAAATGATTAATCCTCTTTCCTTTACAGCTGACTTTAAATGTCTGTTTGGAATCATCACATATACTTACAAGGTCAAATTAAATTAGCTAGCGAAACTCCGCAGACGTGAGAACAATATCTAAACACGATATAACAAAACAAAAAGTTTTTGATGTTTTTTTTTATTTGGATCAACGGCCGCAGTTAGTTGAAGCATGAAGCATGGCTGAGAAAATTAGATTTTATTTATCGTATTTAGATATCACGTCCAATAGAAAACCATCAACTTCTCATTTAAACTGATTTTCAAGTAGTTACACTATCTATCCACGGTCTTTGACCCCAAAAAATGTATCTTCAAATCCTATTTTTTTTTTGTTTATCATGTTACGACATCGATTACCCATCACGTCTGCGGAGTTTCGCTAACTAATTTAATTTGACTCTGTAATTGTAAAGTTTTCATCTTACATATCATTGGAATGGTTTATCCATTCCATTGCTATTTAAGGTATATCTCTTCATACATGAAATCTCTTAAGGTGTCATTGTACTGAACATCTTTTACTATGGGTCCAAAGCTGAAATCGCAAAAAAAAATCAGCTGTTCCGTACATTTTGACGAGTTATGCGAACTTAAATGTAGGGAACAGCCGATTCTTTTTTCGCGATTTCAGGTTTGGTCCCGTAGTAAAAGTTGTTCATAATCATGAGTACAATGACCCCGTAAGAGATTTCGTGTATTAATAGATAGACCTTATATACATCTAAGTACACCTACCCATAAATCAAGTCACTAACAACGACACCAACACACACATAATTCCACATAAGCTACCCTACCTAATAGTTCGGAACAAGGCCAAATCAATCTCAATGTGGCAAGCAACGGTCTGAAGCGAAAGGTGTGTTCAGGTGTACCTACCCCTTGACGAGCAATAAATTCAACTGACAGTTCAATTTCACTAAACTCCGTTCCTCAAATATTAAGGGGGAAGCGTCAGGGTAGCCCGCGAAATTCAAATTTTATTACGTTTTTTGCAGTTTGCAAGTCGGTATTATTAAGCTGTATGTTAAAAAAAAATTTGATCCGCGGCCGTAACAAATATGTATTTACATAATTATAATCGTTAGAATCAGTAATACAACGCATAATCCTCAAATGTCAAAATTTCATGAAATAGTCATTCATTAGGATTACCTGGTCTTAAAGAGTTGTATTGATCACTTTAATTATTATAAATATATAAATAGATGGGTCATATTAAAAAAAAATGTAAGTTACGGATATGAAACAGATAGGAAAATGATTTCTTTGTAACAGAAAAGTAACAGAGAGGAATCATTAGGGCCAGTTTATAATCACATACTTTTTAAAGAAAATTAGAAGTAATAAAAAAAGTAAAATATTATCCTTCTCTAAATTTATTAAAAATGGCTTGAGATAAAATGCAAACAAACATTAAAATTTATAAACATAAATAAAAAATATGCTATAAATTTTGTAGTTCCTTTATATTGTGTATTCTAATTCTCTTGGAATAATAAAATAAACAAAAGTTTTACATTAAATAAATAGATAATAAAAAGAAATAACCAGGACATGTTTGAAGTTTTTGTCTCAAGCAAAGTTGAAAAGGATCTATAAAAGTTATTTCTCTTTGGTCTGGCTGCATGAACGTGTCGGGATAAGTAAGATTTTAATAAAACACCAAATTTAGTGACACATTAGTTTCATTATCGTAATCAGTTCGCAAATTTACCCAGTTTTTTTTTATGCTGTTTCATTTCAGCACAAATAGACAGTGAGTTTCGTTAAAAGTAAATCAAAGTGAAAAATAATAATTAGATACATTCCAACCCTCCATTTCTGAAAGGCTGATCCAAGCAGCTCGGTCAAATCACCTATCAAGTGTAATTTGGGTTTTATAAGGAAACTTCACTGACTTTCTACTGCTCAGACATTTAAGCAGTAGTCCAAAATCCACTTTTTTTAAACTGTGTAAACCAAAATTTTTAACCCCTCAAGTAATCATCTCTGTTAGGTAATTACCCAAACTGCACTTGACAATAGATTTTATAGATGCTTACTTTTGACTGGTATTTCAGAAGTCATAAGTCAACAACATAGAAGATATAATTTTTAAACTTAATAATTAAGTATTAACCGCATCGATTCGGTCAAATTGGCATTAGATAGTACGCTATAGTTTTTAAAAAATACACTTCAAATATAACAAAATATAACAAGTAAGTACGTTATATAAAACAAACATGAAATAGAAAAATAAAAAAAAATATAATTAATCAGCCTTGATTTAGTCAAATTAACATTAGGTGTAGTTTTGTTATATCTGTAATAAAAATACATCTACAAATATAGCATCTAGGTTTTCACAAAGTGTTCAGAGTTTTAATCTTTGTCGCATGTGTAATGCCTACGTGTACAATCAATAACTGACAATATTTCAAAAAGCTATAAATTAACAAGAGCTATTTCAGTCTTGTAAAGCATTAACAAGACTGAAATTAACTTCTTATTTAGGAACACTTTGACACAAGTAGAGCTGGTAATATAAAATAACCGATAAAGTATGTTTCACCCGAACCCACGATGATTAAAGACTTTCGTCATCAGAGTCACTTAGATGTAAGAAAAAATTATTCCTTTTTTTCTGCATATATTGCACACTGCCCGAAGTAGATGGCTCCTGTATGTTTTCTTTTTGATCATTATTACAGACATTATTACTTAAATCTTTGAAGTCGTCAGAAATGATGCATGAAGAAATGTTGTACCGTTTTGATCCACTCAATAAAGCTCTTAGTTTTTTTTCATTATAATTAACTCGGACATCTGAGAGAACCGTTACCCTATCTTCTGAAACAGTAGATTTCATGGTAATAGGTATGGTATGACTGCATTTAGTGGGTATGATACATTCATCATCAGATGATGAATATGACAAAATTCTTTTAGCACGTCTCTGAGTTAAAATTTCTTCTTCTTCTAGCAAATGGTGTTTTTTAAGAAAATAACAGTTACAAAATCCTCTATTGGACGCATTGGTGCAGAAGCAACTCAAAATTCTTGAAAAAATTGCATGCGAATTTCCATGAGTAGTGTGAATTTGGTGAATACTCATGGTATTGGGAACTGGTTTAAGAGAGGAAAAATGTTTCTCAAACCTTTCTTTAATAGCTTGAATATCTTCTTCGTTCACAAGATAAAGTTTCACAATAATTTCATCTTTTAAAAGCCTAAATGCTGTTTCTGCATCCAGAACATCTGCTCCATGAGCAACTTTCCTGTCCAAAAGTCTTTTTACGGTGCCACCTACCCCGTCTGCTGCGCCTTTGCCATGAGAGGCCTCGAAAAAATTCCATGTACCTACCCATAAAGCCAAACTGTTTAATAATTGCATTAAACAAAAAGAAATTCTTTTTTTGTCTGTATTGCGTTACAGGTCCATCCGAAAATACATGTACAGTATCAATATCTTCATATTCACGGGCTATATACATTAAAATTGGGTTTAGATGTGCCCAAATTGCTTCTGGCGAATGCTCTGTAGAATCGGATAAAGTGCAGAAACACTGTGGTTTTTTGTCTTTAATATACATGACACTGGTATGTAGCGAAATTTGGTATTGAGATGCACCAAAATGGACAGCTTGGATTTCCTGATACATTTTACAAGTGTAATTTTCGGAAAAATCACAATGTATAATGACTTCGTTAGCCTGAAGATTATCTTTTATATATTTATACATATTGTACTGATGACTAATGTTAAACAAGTGAAGTTTATAAACTTGTAGTTCTGCTTCAAACGTCAGTATTAAATTTTGTAAATTTGCTGTCTTAGTCAACTTTGTCATTCTTTTAGAGACTTTAGTGACCTCATTTTTCTTGTACTCTACATTAATGGCAGCCCACTCCAACCAGGATACATTATCATTATTTTTTGTTGTAGAAAATTCATAATTAATACAATTACTTTTACAAGTCACACATTTTGAATACATGCATTGCTGAGATTTTGCGTCACAGACTAATGCGTCAATAAGATCATTAAGATTATTATATTTATTTAAAACTTGGAGCTTTTTGAGTGCTATAAATTTAAATTCTATATTTGCATGTTTTTTGCAAATACATGTATCACGGTCCGAAACCTTTGGCCGAAGAACATAAAAGGGTTTATATCTTACAAACGTTGTATAGGATACATTTATTCCTGTTTCTTCCTTAAATTTTTTGTAAATATCTGTTATATTAGCGAGTAGATATCTCTTCTGTATTTTTTCTTTATTAAATGTTTTAGTCTCCTTTTTTCCTGCTGTATCTCTAGACACATCATCTTGTAAATAAAATTTTGCAATAATAGTAGCCAAGTTATTTTGTTTTTCATGCCCTGATTTTGATATTCTTATTGCTCCTTTTAAACCCACAAAGGAACTTAAGCGAGTTTGCATTTTTCTTTCATCCCATATTTCAGGTTTATTAGCTTTCATTCGTTCTCTATAATTTCGCTGTCGTTCAGCAGGTGTTAGTGGCATATTACCTAAAAACAAAAAAAAATAAAATAACATCTACATATTTATAGACTATTGTATTCAAATGTAATTTTATATAAAACTGCTGAGCTCCAAAACAAAAAGTCTATCTTCAGTCCCTAGGTATATTTTTTTCCCAAATATTCCAAAGTAATTCCCGAACAATCTTAAAAGAGGACCACAACCCAGAAGTATATTTTAACTATCCCAGACCAATCTCCAAACCATCAAAAAATACTATTCAACACTCCCTCAAAGCAAAGACAAATGTTAGGAATGATATTTTTACCATTGAAAAACTATTTTACGATGCCAGGAGACTTAGAATACCCCATTTTAAAGTTTTGTCTAATGATTTTAAGCTTAAATAAAAAATAGGATAAGTTCTATGGTTTGTTTACATTTTGCCTAATTAATTAATGAATCTAGTTTGAATAGGGTATAGGCATGGTACAGCAGACACGTGGGTGTGTACCTTAAATTACATTATATTCATGATGCCACCAAAAATCGTTGATTGCACATCGATAAAATACATTTTTCACGTTTTATATTGTCTGGGGATAGATTTCGATCGAATCTATCCATATTGTCGTTTCGTGAAGAGTACCTTCTCAAAATTATTATCAATATAAAAATAAGAAAGAAGTGGGGTAGGTCTGATTAAAATGTATTTTTATTTGTGTACAATGTGAACAAACCTTAACCGTTCATATCTGTTACGTCACAGAAAAAAGTAACCAATATGATAACATATATGAATGAATTGCTTGTGTCTAACCTAAACAAATCTCTTTTGCAATACCAATTTTTACTTTCTTACGGATCTTTTATTTTATAGCAACTGCACCAGTATCCATTTATTCTAAGCTGTGCTAGAAAACAATAAAATGACTTACCAATGCTTTAAACGTCTCACAGTAAAATGTAACTCTCAATTGTCGAATAATCACTGCACCACAAACATCTCGACACCGTATGGTCAACAAAATGGCCGAACGTTTTTGATTCGTCAATGAGTATGACAGTTAAGTGACTAATGTTGCCAGTAAAATAATTTTGATAACTACCATAAAGAGAATAAAAATATGACATAACAGAGAGGAATAACAGAAATTAGTGAAATCAGGACACGCATTAATTAATTAATTATAAATTACACGTTTTGTAGATCATTATTATATTTATCGAATTCATTGGGCTTGAACCATACTCTATTAATAAATAAAATGCTTATGATTTGTAACATTAATATTGAATAATAAAATATTTTTAAAAGTACCGCTAAGAATGTGGACACAGGTTGCCTCTATGAAACAAAATCTACCCCGGTAGATTTTATTTGAAATTATTAATTTATTAAGATTTATGGAGGATTTTATTGTTTTGTATTTTATTTAAAAACAAGTTTACAATCTGCTTATTAGAGTATTTATAACTAGTTATGCCTTGTTATAAAAATAACTATGTTGGACGTAAAAAAGTACAATATTTTTGAATATGACCCAGATACTTGTTACGGCCGCGAATTACATTTTAATCAACGTACAACCTAATACTGACTTGTAAATTGCAAAAACGGTAAGGAAATTTGAATTTCGCAGGCTACCCTGACGATTTCGCCTTAAGCCCGTTCGTCCACGACGTTACTTAAAAATAACCAATTTGCATTATATTCTTAGTCTCAATCTGTCAAAAACATCCTCTAATTTCCCTACATTTTTGACAAGTTTTTGGTACTAACCCCATAAGATCTACATTATGGTCAATCTATCATCGAAGCTTTTTATCATTCTAATTATATTTTTTTTTAAATTATAACTATGCACACTTGCTTTTTCAATTCACTTTAGGCATTGGCAGAATGGTCGATATCGGCTTTTCTTGCCATAATAAAAAAATAAAATACAATAGACATGTTTTTGACATTGATTGTCGCTGAGATGAGAATGCGATTAGATTTTGAGCGATTAGATATTATTATTATTTTAAAATGTCTTTGAAATATCTCGGAACGCTGTGGTCCCGGACCTATTGAAGGCGTCCGAGGGCAGAAGCTAACTCGCAGAGTCCCCTTAGACAATTTTAAATGATGAGGAGCCAATCGAAGATTAACCCTGCGTGCACTATGTAGCATTTTTTTTTTTTTTTTGATTATTATCGTGTTCTGCTGCTGGGCAAAGGCCTCCACTTTTTCCTTCTAAACCTTCCTGTCTTGTGCGATCTCTGGCCATGTTGGCCCAGCAAACCTCGTCAGCTCATCACACCACCTTCACCGTGGTTGGGCTCGACGGTGATTATTTTTATTTAATATTATTTTATTATCTTTGACATATCTCCGTACTCTGGGGTCCCGGAGCTTTGGAGGTACGAGGGGCCGAAGCCAACTCGCAGAGGCCCCTTAGACATTTTTAAATAATGAGGAGTTACCAACCGACGATTATCTCTATAAGCACTATGCAAGTGCACCCATGGGCAACCCCCGGTTGGTAAAGGACTATTTCAGAACGTGGAAACAAAATATATTGGGCTATGAGTTTGGGTGGCTAGTTTATTTTATTATATTAGGTTGGGGAAAAAGTCTTTTCGCATTATAGTATGAACTTGTAATAAAATCTCTTTGGCTATACTATTTGTATCTGGCTGGTTTTGGTATCATTGAAAGTTTAAATTTTAAAGAACATAATTCCAAATTCAAATTAGGAAAATGTGTGATTTTCATTTGGTTTTCGTACCGTCAAGATGAGTGAATCTAATGAAGAAATTCGATACATTTTAAAATTTTACTACAAAAAAGGTAAAAATGCAACGCAAGCTGCGAAAAAAATTTTCGATGTTTATGGACCTAGTGTAGTGTCTGTGAGAGTAGCACAAATTTGGTTTAAGCGTTTTCAATCCGGAAATTTTGATGTCAAAGATGCACGTCGCTCTGGTCGCCCTATTACGGATAAAATGGATGCCATTTTTGAAAAAGTGGAGCAAGATCGGCATATCAGTAGTTACGACATAGCTGAAGAACTGGAAATTGACCACAAAACAGTTTTGGCGCATTTGAAAAAAACTGGGTACACAAAAAAGTTCGACATTTGGGTACCTCACGAGCTCACTGAAAGAAACCTAATGAACCGTGTACTCATTTGTGATTCTACGTCGCGACGTAATGAAACCGAACTATTTTTGAAAAAGCTGATAACTGGTGATGAAATGTGGATCACGTATGACAAGAACGTGCGAAAAAGGTCGTGGTCAAAGGCCGGTCAGGCTTCACAGACTGTGGCGAAACCCGGGTTAACTCGCAACAAGGTGATGCTGTGTGTGTGGTGGGATTGGAAGGGCATTATTCATTATGAGCTGTTACCACCAGGCAGGACCATCGATTCTGAACTCTACTACGAACAACTGATGGGATTAAAGCAAGAAGTTGAGAAAAAGCGGCCGGAATTAATCAACAGAAGGGTTGTGGTTTTTCATCATGATAACGCTAGACCTCACACATCTTTAGCCACTCAGCAAAAATATAAGAGAGTTTGGCTGGGAGGTGTTAATGCATCCGCCGTATAGTCCTGACCTTGCACCTTCAGATTTCCACCTGTTTCGGTCTCTTCAGAATTCTTTAGGCAGTGTCAGGTTAACATCACGAGAGGACTGCCAAAACCACTTGTCGTGGTATTTTGACCAGAAGGCCCAAAATTTCTATAGCAATGGGATCATGTCCCTACCAACAAGATGGCAAAAATTTATCGAACAAAATGGTACCTACATACTTTAGTTAAATGTAAATACACTATATTAAAAAATGTTTTGAATTTTCTTAAAAAATGCGAAGAAACTTTTTCCCCAACCTATTATTACTAGCTGACCCGACAAACGTTGTCCTGTCAAAATTTTGATAATTCATACAAAATTCCCATAGAAAATGAACTTTCACTTTTCCCGAATTTTCTCATTTTTCCGGCAAGTTTTAAAACATTTTCATTCATACAAGCTTTGTCCTGACAATTACAAACACAAAAAAAAAGAATTATCCAAATTGGTGCAGTCGTTCGCTAGTTATGCGCGTACATACACTTCTGCGATTCATTTATATATATATAGAAGATATTAATTATTATACCTTCAGATACAAACTCATATCACCAATGATTAACTAGAATGTCACATGTCACAGCATTGGTATTTCGATGGTACAAGGCTCGACTTACCTACCATACTAACGCGTTATTAACTAGTCTGTGATTGGTTGAAATGCTAGTGCTGTGACATTCTGGCTACTTATTGGTGGTTTGAGTTTGTAACTGGTAACTTTTTAGTATTATCTTCATGGACGACTGGCTTTATTTGGCAAGAAACAGTACCTAACTGCAAAATGTGTTGGCACTTTGTTTTAGTAATGGCACATTTACATTATGCATTTACTCCCGTCACGACCTAATAGCTAGTAGTGGAGCGAAAGGCTAAAAAATACGCACCATTTGCGCAGCTATTCAGTATTATCGCTTACGAATACTAATAGAAAGTTTAGTAAATGTTTTGTTGTTTTAGTTTTACATCTCTTGGGAGAAATTGGTGTTAATTCTGTTAGATACAGAGTTGATTAAATTATTTAAAAAAACTAGCTTCTACCTGCGATTTTGTCCACGTTTATTTCTTGTTATAATATAAAATATATTCTATGACACTCAGCAATACTGTAGCTTTAGTGATTAGTGAAAGAATTTTCGGAATCGGATCAGTATTTCCAAAGATTATCCCATACATAAAATTACATCTTAATAATGGTACTCCCTTTCTTCTCCTAAAATTGTTTGTGCGAAAATCCACGTTTGCTATAAAGCTCAGTAACCATAATGTTCAAAAATTCGAAATTTTGTTTTACATAATTATCTTTACTTCTAAAACTATTATGTTATAAAATCTAGTACAATAATAATTGTTTCTCCTAATTTTGCATGAAATACAGTCATAGCCCTAAGTATTGTATTATATAATGTGTATTATTCCTAATGTTTATTTATAATAAAATTGTTAGTCCTAAAATATTTGCTATAAATTAGGTTTTAGTGACAGAAACGAATTGCTGTAAATCCGGCTCCATGCAGTCTCCCTAGAGAGTAATTTAGAATCGCGTAGGCGCGTAGAGGCGAGGTGGCCAGCAAGCTGAAGCTGCGGTGGTGACCGAAAACCGTCTGCGACGATTAGCTCGCGTGGGACCGCCGGAGACCCGCAGCGCCGTAACCGTTCCAGAAGCCATGCCTGCTGCATGCTTGCTGCGGGAGCCGTCACAAAAGCCCAATTGCTTTTGCATCTTTATTATTTATGTATTGTATCAGTTTGATTTGGTAAAATACAATAATAAACAATTGTAATGAAAACATTATTAGGATAAATAAACATTAAATAATTTTAATTTAGGACTTACAACTTTTATTGGAAAAGGTTTTAAGTTTTTGTATAATAATGATTGTAATATTTATGGCAAACAAATTTAGGGCATATTGTATCATTAGCGATTCCAATTTTATGGCATGTGACATTAAGTTCAGGCAAGTTATCATTCGGACAAATGATGATCAGGACTAAAAAAAAATTATGGCACTTTAGATTATGGATAAAAAAGTTAGGGAACACAAAAGGGAACCCTTAATAATATTACGCTCATTTGCGACAAGGTCGACTTTTCTCAAAAAATATAATTTTAGAGGAACAGCAATTTTATAGTTTCAAGTTAACACTTTCACTGACACTGACACTGTTGGCAGTCTGAAAATGACACTCTAAATTTTCATACAAAATAATATTGCGTACAGCCGTACTGTCGTCAAAAAACAAGTCAAGGTACCTGTAATCTGGTTATATTTTTTATCCGGTATTTTTTGCCTTGACACTAGAAAAAATTAAATGAGTGCAATACGACACTGGACCACGTAATGTACCCAAATTTACACGGATATAGGCGGTTTGTCCGTTTTGACTTGGTAAAGTTATAGAGGTATGAGGAACAGGGTGTAAAGATCACTCATCTTCCATAGAAAAGGGAGGATCCTCCGACCAGACGGGTGTTGTCTGGTGGGCTACTGCCTGGCGATTGATGTCGGGACGTTGTATATATGCAAGTCGCGCGGTAAACTCTGATTGCGCGATACAGGGTTTTGCGTGACGTCAGTGTGATGCGTAGTTCGCATGTGGCGATGTAGGTGCCGCCACAAAGTTAACTGCCTGTGGGCGTAGCGTCATATCGAACACGAAAAAAAATACGCCTCAGGCCGTGACGTCAGCAAAAGTGTTAAAATTATACAATAATCGTTGATTTTTTAGGTAACTTATTTAGACAAAAATGTAGTGTGGTATAGTTTTCCGTTAAAATATTGAATCTTACGTATAAAGCACACACGACATACTACGCAATTTATGCAACAAAACTGTATTATTAACTTAAAAACCGGGCAAGTGCGTGTCGGACCACGCACAATGAAGGGTTCCATAGTTGGGATGAATTTATCCCAAGAACCAACTTAACATTGTAGTTGAGAAACATGTTCTCCCATACAACCAACTGCAAATGTAAGTTTGTACGCACAATATTGAGAGATTCACCATGTTATTTTCAGACCACAGACTTCTTATAGGTTTTTCCTGTAATCTATTACTATCTAAATATATAAATTACTGTCTAACACTATGCCCACGCCATTACTTTTCCCGTCACTCCCACAGTAGAAACACTTGTATCCTTTTCCGATTTCTCTGGCTTTCGTTCCTTTCCATTTTGTTTCTTGCAAACACGCCACATTTATTCATCCTTTTTTAATTTATCCGCTAACTCTCTGGCTCTCCAAGTCATCGTCCCAACATTCCAACTTGCATACCTCAATCTCACTTCCCGAGCTCGCTTCTTACGTTGCCCCCGCCCGGGGTGGTGCAACAACCCTAGTCCTCTTCCCACGGAAGCCGGGTGCTGCCCCTACGCGTCGCCTGTGGGGTACGCCCTAGCCCTATCGCGCATCGTATCTGTACTCATCATATTGCTAAGAGTTTTGGCAAAGTTTTACAGTCGGCCGCCTGCCTGACATCAACCATCCCAATGAATGCGCATTCCCAAGGATGGTTTACCCGCCCCGATTTCAGATCACACTAAAGTTACCCGTGTTCAATTTTCTGTTCTTACTTCGACTGCTTTTCTTATTTTCATATGAGAAAGGAACTTGTCCGATCGAAACCAGTATCGACAATTTTTATTGTTTTGAAACAGAAAACTTTACAAGAGTTTTAACTCAAGGCAACAAAAATGTATACTAATAATGCTTTCATTACCTCCGAAAATGTTAAAGTATTCAGTTTCAGTAACTACGTACTAGTAAGTCACATCGTTCAGATAGAACTGCAAACATCTTTTTCGAATCCCAAACACCCTATTTGGAAGTCCAAACTTATTCCTATTATCAAAGAAGGACCCTTTCACATTTAGCCAAAATTCAACCATTAGTTACTATGTTTAATCATTGGTTGAGTTAACTACGGATCAAAAAACTGGCCCTTAGACCTGTGTTCACCAACACTCAAACCACCGGTTAGGTATTTAAACTATTTAGGCTTATGTCAAATTTCCTTCCAAATTTGACATAAACCAACTGTTTAAATATCTAACAGGTGGTTTTAAAGTTGGTGAACACAAGCCTTAATAAGTTAAACAAATTACCATGAAACAAAAAATAACGAATGGTCATAATAAAATGTTTTCACCACTTTAGAAATGGGGTATTCCGAGTTAGTAGAACCTGTTGTTATTAGGGATCAGGAAGGCCCAGGATGTCCATTTTCACAACATAATCCTGTACTTGTGTTGAATTCAAAATCATCATCATCATTTATCATCCCGAAGGCGACAGTCAACTGTTAAACCCTTTTCATTCACTACTAAGCCTCGTCTTTCGTTCAACAGTCACATAGCTGCTTATAATAGTGTTTGTTGATCTATCTATCAACTCAGCCGTTTGCAGTCGGCAGTTGTTTTGTCCACCGCCACGTCAACAGAACGTCAACGAGAAGGAGATACACCTGCCCGGAAATAGTGGCATTTACTATGGCCGCGTGTCCGCCGCGCACCATCACCGGGACGTCACGTTCGGTTCGAATAATCTCGTTTCTCGTTGACGGCACCTAGACATTGTGCGGTGGACAAACATTATTAGGCTGTTTGTCCTCCGCCACGTCAACGGAACGTCAACGGGACGTCAACGAGAACTAGATGACTGAGCCGAAGTAGCGCTACATACATTTACTATGGCCGCGTTTCCACCGCGTGCTAATACCACTGGGATGTGATTATTCGAACCGAACGAGTCGTCCCAGTGACGTGATCTTTTATCCTCCGCAACCAAACTAGACGGTTCAGTATGTTTTATGATAGACAAAACAAAAGCCGGGCGAACGGTGGCGCCGCTGTGTTTTGTATTGCCCTTCACAATCTCAGGCCGAGTTTTAGCGGTCGCGCCGAGCTATTCGAAATGTCTGGGGCTGGAACCCAGAGCTCAGATGACGGACGTGCGACGGACACGCGGTCATAGTAAAACTAT
This sequence comes from Dicycla oo, assembly GCA_948252095.1. Classification (NCBI taxonomy): domain Eukaryota; kingdom Metazoa; phylum Arthropoda; class Insecta; order Lepidoptera; family Noctuidae; genus Dicycla; species Dicycla oo. Next base: position 22,432,805 of record OX411711.1, read on the forward strand.
GTACCGCTATGTCGGCACCGTCATCTTGTTCTCGTTGAAGTTCCGTTAGCGACAGCAGTGGACAAACCGCCTTAGCAGTAAGTAGTCCTTACTCATCTGAGTCACAACTTTCGTTCTTTACATTCAGTATACGAAATTTCATTCCAAATACATATTATGTATGTACGTATAAGTTTTGGGAGAACTTGTTTTTAGAAGAGTTCATTAATACAGTCAGCTACATCAAATTAAAAAAAAAAAATACAAAATCAAATTAATTTTGACCCCAAGTGTAGTACCCCAAGTACATGGAGTGTGATATGAATTTGTTTCAGTTAGGTTCTACTAACCCTAAAGTTTGGACTACCAATCCCCCTGTGCCGTAATCACTACACTTGGCCAGCGAATCCAAATATATAGGGTGACAGGGAAACCCGACGTATTCCTTGAAAGGGTCATAAGCAACAAATTAAGTTCAGTTAACTACGGGCCTAACTAGATGGTTACCGAGCTGTGTCAGTTCTTCGATTTTCGACAGCTCGGGAGAGATTTCTGAGATTATGTAAGGTTTGGGCAAGCATTTTTTTTTTTAATAATCACTCATTTTTCTGTTTTCAGTAAAGTATTAGAGTGGAGTAGTTTTTAACTACTTCAAAAAACGAGTTATCAATTCGATACGTATGTATGTAATATTATTGGAACTGCGAGATATTCACATATCATGATCTATTAGGGCTTCCACGGATTTCTTCGAAACCATTAATCGGATCGTGACCATTCTTTTTTTGTTGGCTTAAATTTAGGTACTTCAACTTAGGGCACAGTGAAAGTTTCATCGATATCGGTTCAGTACTTTTCAAGATAAGTGTGACGGCCTAGCTTATTGATACGAGCTACGAGTGTGGTGTCAAAGGGAAAACATCTCAAAACAAGGTTCAAAGTAACGGAAATAGTTAAAATGACCCAGCTTTCAACATTTATTGAGCACGGTTACTACTACATGATACTTTCTGAAGGTCTGATGATGACCAGGTAAGTGCTTATCGGTTCTCAGTAACGGAAATAGTTATGATGACCCAGCTTTCAACATTTATTGAGCACGGTTGCTACTACATGATACTTTCTAAAGGTCTGATGATGACTAGGTAAGTGCTTATCGGTTCTCAATAACAGAAATAGTTAGCTTGACCCAGCTTTCAACATTTATCTAATTGAGGACGGGTGCTACTACATAATACTTGCTGAAGGTCTGATGATGACGAGGTAAGTGCTTATCGGTTCTCAATAAGGGAAATAGTTAGGTTGACCCAGCTTTCAACATTTATCTAAATGAGCACGGATGCTGCTACATGATACTTTCTGAAGGTCTGATGATGACCAGGTAAGTGCTTATTGGTCTTCAGTAATGGAAATAGTTAGGATGACCTAGCTTTCAACATTTATCTAATTGAGCACGGATGCTACTACATGATACTTTCTGAAGGTCTGATGATGACCAGGTAAGTGCTTATCGGTTCTCGAATCAGTAACGGAAATAGTTAGGATGACCTAGCTTTCAACATTGAAATAATTGAGAACGGGTGCTACTACATGATACTTTCTGAAGGTCTGATGATGACCAGGTAAGTGCTAATCGGTTCTTGAATCAGTAACGGAAATAGTTAGGATGACCTAGCTTTCAACTCTTATCTAATTGAGCACAGGTGCTACTACATGATATTTTTTGAAGGTCTGATGATGACCAGGTAAGTGGTTATTGGTCCTCAGTAATGGAAATAGTTAGGATGACCTAGCTTTCAACATTTATATTCCTTTACTTATATTCTATTCAAATAAGTAAAAACACGATGGTTCTATATAGTGCCGTCACTGAGATCCTATACCCGCCTTTCAGATTCCACCATCAGGTAGGTGACATCATCAGTCATCTAGGTCTCCGTTAGCCCTACTTTCAAAGGGTAGGCAGTTAACTAAACGGCTAATAGTAGGCTGCGACATATAAAGAATGATTCGTGATTCCAAGGCGTGCCATTAATTTTATAAATATGTTCAATTAATCGCGAACCCGTCGTGCCAGGAGAGCACAGCGTTCTGTTAAGCCCTGATACGTAATGACTAACGATCCACAATTCGCAGAACGCACAAAGAACACTTAATTTTTTTCGCGTCATTAGTGACGACATTTTTCTTTCCCTCCCTTTGTAATTTTGTACCAACGTTAATGGAAAGTTTCTCCAATTAAAGTAACTGATTGCAGTTTGGGCTTTTCTTCTTTATTAGTTCCGTGTTCATTGATTCTTTCGAAATATTTAACAATTTTTGAATTTAATGTGACGCTGGGGAGTTGGTTGCCACTTCTCAGCGAAAACACTAGGAAGCTGTGTAGGGTGGGCTTTTTGGGATACTGTTTCATGCAATGATATTTAAATAAAAAGTGGTAGACAGGTTATACGCGCTCCGCAAGTGACACGTCAAAACTTGGCTAATAATTATCCATATTCCTGATAAGCCATTGGTTGAGTTAACTACGGATCAAAAAACCGGCCTTCAGGTTGCTTTTGGCAAGACCAAGTCAAAAACTGGATCGACTACTCATACATAAAGCTTGGGTAATTAATCCTGTTATAACTGGTTGCGTTACAACAGATTTAGGGATAACACCCAAAAGCCCACAAAGTCAATACCAAAAATAATTTGGTAACAGAATTAAATTTTAGAATCTGTATCTAACTTTGTTTTAAACAGAATTAATATCCTAATAAAAACTTTACCAGCCCATTATGGTTAACCATTTTGATTTTATTATTAAAATAATTTAATAAAATTACTCTCACTTGTTGTAAAGTATGATGTCAGGTCTCCAGACCCTTTCAAAGGGTATTCTGATGACGCCGATGCCGTCAAAATCGCTGGTGTTCCACCTCAAGTGGTAGTCTGTCCAGATCTGTGTGATCCAGCAGTTCGTTGTCAGCAGCTGGTCTTTCTCTTCCTGTAACAATGAAACTTAGGTTTATTTACAAGTTTATGGTAAATTTAAGTAAATTGCAGGGGTAAGTATAGTCATAGTATAATCTGGCAAGGTGCCTGTGATTACCATATTTGAAGAAAAAAGGTCAATATCGTTTATTTCAATGCATAGAAATAGGAAACTTAAGAAATATATAAAGAACTTTGCGAATGGATAACAGAAAATAAGTAGAAGTTGTACGTAAGTAAATAATATTTGTAAACCATCTTGAATTGGAAAACTATCTTTAATTTTAATTTATTAACTGGCTAATCATATTCCACTGTAAAAACTGTTATAGAAAACCATAAAATACAAAATACTGCCATTTTTTTTTTTTGCTAATCAAAACTTGACATACCTTATCAAGAGGAAAATGAGCTACATGTGTTATTAATTTCAAACTTAGTAATGCGATATTCACCATGAAATTGGTGTCCTGATTCCCACTACAAATAACATAGCTGAATATATACCTACGTACAATCCCTACCTAGTTGCTATTCCACCAATTCGCACTAAGCGCTTCCAAATGTCTTTTATAATGCGCACAGCAAAAGAGTGGAACTCACTACTTGCGTCTGTGTTTCCGAGCGCATACAACCCTAATCTCTTCAAAGTGAGAGTGAACAGTCTTCTTCTGGGTAAGCTCACTCCATCGTCGACTTTGTCTCTCACCTCTGACCTAGACAAGACAAGACTAGTCAAGAACAAACCCATCTCAAATAATAATTTAAAAACACCAATACAAAAACAATTGCCGAGAACTTGGAAGTAGAACTTATTTGTTTCTGTGAACTTTTAAAAGCAATCCAAGTTTTACCAGAATTAGTGCTGCAGAATGCTGGGAAAGATTAGGATAAATCGTGTGAAATATTAAGATATTTTCGTTAAACGTGTTCTTGGGATAAATGAGTAATCTTCTAAATAAATTCTCTTTTCTGACATTATGGTTATTTTTCGGAAAAACATAGGTATTTTATGAAATTATTTATTTCCTGAGGGTGCATTCAGAAAGTGTCAGCAACGCGGCAAATAGCTGACAAATATTTAGCTGTTTTAATTCATTTTTCAATATTACTAAATGACATTATGAAACATCGCATAGAAACATTGATTATGAATTGCAAAGATTAATATCGTAACACTGAGTAGATATTTGTAGGGGGTCTACCTTTTATAGCAGAACTTTTTATGTCATAATATTATTTTGCATAACAGTGGATAGCATAAACTTCATTTCGCAGAAAATCTTTGGCATACACTCTTTTTTCCTACTCTTTAGAATAGATATTCGGCATTTTTCACTGAGTGTTCGAAAAGGAGTCAAACCCGTTGATATGAGTTCCAGATAATGTTTCGCGACAACGAAATGTCACGGCGCCGGCTGCAAATAAAATTCTGCCATCTTAAAAATATGCCATTTTAAATTCGGACATATAAACATTCGGCCAAACAATAATTATATTAAATCATTATAAAAATGATTTAATATAATAATGATTTAATATAATTATTGTTTGGCCGAATGTTTATACTCGTATGTCCGAATTTAAAATGGCATGCCTTAAAAATATTAGTTTAAATAAGATTATGTCAAGTGTATTATGCCAAATAAATTTCGCAGCATCAAGATTCTGACAGATAGAGGGAACCCAGCAAATGCCCAAAAAATGCCCAAAAGGCATTTACTAGTTTTTTTTTTACTTTAAGAAACATTATTAATCTTAAGGCTTATGTCTGACTTAGTCTTTATAAATACAATATGTAACATTCTCCGTACCAAACACTATTAAAATAAAATAAATTTCTGATTAATTGAATGATTGATGCCGCTGGCGTATACCCCGAAAAATTATTATATACCATTTATAAACCGCTTAGATACAAAAAAGGTCGAAAACCGTCCTGAATAATGCTGACGCATGACCTCGTGACGCTGACAAATGTATCATTGTGTCAATACAATGTATCGGATGACGGAAAGGACAAGATATAAACCCAATAAAAGAGAAGCGAAATTGATGACTGATCAGAAATATAGGTAGATAGAAATATATATCGTACTAAAAACCCATACGGTTTTACGAAAACGCGTATCGTGTTTTGTTATAGGTAGGCAAAGATAATTTAACATCATGCCCGAAGAGGTATGTAGAAGTATAGGTACAGTGCCTACAAACAAATCTATATCTATTTATAAAAATCGATGTATGTATGTTCCCTATGGACTCCAAAACGGCTGAAGCGATTTTGATGAAATTTTCAGCAAATCTTCAGATTAACCCAGCAGGTGATCGTGTGATGTTTGGTAGTGATCGTCTCAACATTTCTTTTTTTTTGGTTTTGGTAATTTTGTGTCATATTTTTTTCTGAACAGTACATACCTAACCTAATAAAAAGTACTAGGCTTTCATGAATTCAAGATACTATTTAAATTATTAGTTTTATCCCACGAATATGATTTGGATGAAATTTAGCACACAGTCCAACGGGTGATCCTGTGAAGTTTTTTTATTTTACCGATCGGGTTACCCGTGCCAAGCCGAGGCGAGTTGCCAGTGTTTTATACATATACTTATGTACGATAGACATGACAAAGCGAGCAACATCAAAATCTACTTGAACCTACAGGACCCTCGCTCAGTTTATTTCTATGTCTCGTGTGATGGGATCCTGCCGTTTTAAAAGATTTTGAGAAAATTTCAGTACCCAAACGAATTTTAGCAACCGTTTTTTATAACAATGCAATAATTGGAATGAGTTTAGTACGCACATTTTCATTAGGTCAAATATTTACATGGCAGAATATTATATCATTAAGACATTTAGTCTTTAATGAAATGATTTATTACAGCAAACAATCTTTAGACAACAAATATTTAGTGAAATGATTTGTTATGACAAATATATATAAAGAAAAATAAGATTTTTTGGGAATTATATAATCAAAAAAATAGGTTTAAGTGACAGAAACAAATCTCTGTAAATCCGACTCCACGCAGGCTTGTCCGCCCTACCCCTAGAATGTAATTTAGAATCGCGTAGGCGCGTAGGGGCGAGGTGACCCGCGGACTGAGGAGCAGGAGCTATGGTAGTGGGCGAAAGCCATCTGCGACGATTAGCACGCGTGGGACCGCCGGAGACCCGCAGTACCGGAGCCGTGCCAGAAACCATGCTTGCTGCGTGTTGCATGCTCGCGTGCATGCTGCATGCTTGCTGCTTGTTTGCTTGCATACTGCATTCTTGCTTGCATGCTTGCTTGCATGTTTGCTTGCATGCTGCATGCATGCTGCATGCTTGCTTGCATGCTTTCTTGCATGTTGCATGCTGCATACTTGCTGCATGCTTACTGCATGCATGCTTGGTGTGGGTTTTGACATGGTTGATTGGTTTATTAGGCTTATTTTATTTTGCGTAAAATATGTTATACCAACTGAAATATTTGACTACATTAAAATTGGTAAAAGCACTAGTTCGTAAGCAAGTTTTTGTTTAATCGTTCACTTGCCAAACATTAGGTTTGCGTTACAATTATTTATGAAGAGTTTATTTGCTAAGTAATAATTTGGCAGATGAAATCATGCGGCAAACTGTTTGGGAAGTGATAATTTGTCAATTTCTTTTCGATGAAACAAGGGTAACCCCTCGTGTCATATACCCCACATCGCAGGTCTCAAAAAAAATATTTTCGAAGAAAATATGCCGAATTGTGCATTGTGGTCTTAGATATTGTGGTACTGTAAACCTCGTAGTGATAAAATGGCTGAACTTAACTACGGTTTATTTTCATTAGTAATATAATTTCAGGAGTACACATTCAGATCAATTAAAGAATTTTCTTATATCCCACCTTTGGGACAAAGCGTCTCTTCTGTAATTTTTTGCAAAAACGACTTAAATAGAAGAACCGCGATAATCGACTTTATGTACACAGTAAAATTGGTGAGAATCTGAAGGAGGGGGGACGGGTAAAAATACGTAAAAAAAAAATGCTCTTCCTGTAAAGTTGGAGAACATTCAGAAGTAACCCTTTGTTCCCAAAGGTGCGATATATGTCAAGCTATCTGTTGGTTGGTAACCAAAGGTTGGTGTCGGTAAAAATGTATCGTGTCAAACTTGGCTATTATGTAATTTAGATACGAGTATATTCTGCAGTTTTTCTATGACATGTCGCACGCATAATAATAAACTGACCGATTACGGTTCAGGTCCAAAATGAGTTAAGCGTAATCTATAGGTATAGAAGTATTTTCTGTATTTTTTTTTTTTTCAAATTTAGCTCAACAGTTTCGGAGATACAGGGGGAAATGGTCAATTTTCGTCAATTTTCTTAAATAACTTCAAAACAGTTTATTTTAAAATTATAACAAATATATATTTGAGACCCTCACAGTAAGCCCTTTCATTTGACATATCGCACGGTGCAGTTTGCAAAACTTTTTGTGTTTTCTTATTTGACCCCTATATTCAAAATTCATTAATTTACTTTACACGTCCGTATTTGGGTCAAAGAAATACATACGTGTATTAGATTCTAAGAAAATTTGCTGTGACAGACGCACAGACAGAGAGAGAGAGAGACAGACAGAGACATGAGTGATCCTGTCAGGGTTCCGTTTTTTCCTTTTGAGTACGGAATCCTAAAAACAATTTTTTTTTAGTTAGGTCAGTCTATTATTAAGCGTGCGATGTCTTTTGATACTATCTTATAATTTCTAAAACATTTCTCTTTAGTATCTTAAATCTCTTTAAGTACCTACGTGGTCCTATGTTTCACATTTCGCCAGTTATACCTAGTGAACTGGCCCAGTTTAGAATAATACCCAAATGCGATGCATTTGGTACACAGTACGCATTACAAAGAAGTTATCGGATATCGAATACCTACTGATCCAAGCAGGATTTTATATGTCCTTATCGCAAACCGAAAGTTAAGTTAACGTTTAACGTCCTGAAATTTTGAATTCACGTGTAGATCGTTTTTCAGTTATGCGCCCTACATGCGCGCTATATATATATATATATAGATTTTAGATTAAAGGGAACGAAGCCTCGCACACTAACTGACGCCGGAGGCTTCAAATATCCTCCCCGTACTGAAAACTACGACCTTCTCACTTATAACGTGAGTAGAATTTCGCAATTTCCCTACTTCCTAGTACCCAAACTCCTTAGCTCCGAATAGTCATATACAGTGAGTATGTGACTACTCCTATATACACTCACTCATCTACATTCTACATAAAAGGAGGTCAAAACTTTTCTTTATCACTTTTCCTTTAGTGTTATTTTATTTTATTTGCTCCTAGTCATGTATTAATATGATCTATATTTAAAGCAGGATTAAACTTAACTTGCAAGCTTTTAAATTTATATTTTTAATGAAGAGCGCTGTTGGTCTGAGATACAGATATCAAGTTATCTATTTAGTTCAGACTCAGACGTCTTGTGGAATGTTTGTTAGCTTAAGCTCATAAAAAATAGTTGTCATTGTATGTACTTTATTTGAATTGATTTCTTTTTTTTTGACATATCTCGGGACCCTGGGGTCCCGGACCTTTGGAAGTCGTACGAGGGGCCGTAGGGGTCGTACGAGGGTCCCAAATCAGCGCCATTACCTAATGGCAGGACCGCACCTCCTGTCAACAATGAGTGTGCCTAAAATATGATTTATTTAACGAATTAGGCCTAATCCAATAAAGGGCCTATTCTCTGATATCGCCCTTCTCCATCAACTTACTGTAGTCGGACATAAATCGTTAAGCCTGAGTCAAAAAGAATGTCCGAACCATTACAAAGCTTTGTTATAACGAAATAATGCTAGTATAAATTAAAATTGGAAGAGAATTTTCATAATTGAGTTATGAGAGTATAATTAGAATGCTGTCGTCAAGCATTTACCTGAGTCTCAAATGGAAAAGATTGCCGTATTCTTTATTATTTTCAAGCAATTTAATTTCGTTTTATATCTACCACGTGCTACAACCAACTATTAGCATAAACAAAAAACTGTTAAAATATTCTAGAACTTTAATGAATAATAATGAATCACCTAATTTCACGGAAATGTCTTTGTAATAAAATTATCTGTGTATTATTTGTATTGTTTTTATGTTTGTGTGTTAAAGGTACCTCTTTTATACTGCAAAGATAATTTTAGAGAACGTCGAAGGAAATTAAAATAAGCACGCGCCGTTAGTTCCTTTCCGCCATTATTACTAACTAAAACTATAAATGTGAAAGTGAGTTTGTTTGTTTGTTTGTTACGCTTCCACGCTAAAACGGGTGAACGGATTTGGATGAAATTTGACACATGGGTAGACCATGACCTGGAGAAGGATATAGACTTGTTTGCATCCTGGATCGCAGACAAAGTCGCAAGCAACAGCTTGTCTGTCATAATAATTCTATTGGGATTAAACAGGTGGAAACAAGAAAAAAAACCGGCCAAGTGCGTGTCGGACTACACACAATGAAGGGTTCCGTAGTTGGGATGAATCCCAAGAACAAACTTAACATTGTAGTTGAAAAACATGTTCTCCCAAACATTCCAACTGCAAATGTATGTTTGTATGCACAATATTAAGAGATTTACCACATTTTTTAAGACCATAGACTTCTTATAAGTTTTCCTGTAATCTATAGGTATTGAACTATTATCTGTATTTTTTTTTTCAAAATTTTTGGCTCAGTACTTTCGGAGATAAGGGGAGGGAATGGTCAATTTTCGTCTATTTTCTTAAATAACTTTAAAATGTATTATTTTTAAATTATTAAAAAAAAAAATATTTGAGACCCTCACAGTAAGCCCTTTTATTTGATATGTCACACGGTACAGTTTGCTATACTTTTTTTTCCTTATTTGCCCTCCAAAATTGACCCCCATATTCAAAATTCATTTATTAAGTTACACGTCCGTGTTTGGGTCACAGAAATATTGTACATACGTGTACCAAATTTCAACTTAATCGGTCCATTAGATTGATATCAAATTGGCTGTGACAGACGGACAGACAGACAGACACACGAGTGATCTTATAAGGATTCCGTTTTTTCTTTTTGAGGTACGGAACCCTAACAAAGTAACGAAAGAAACTTAGTATAGTTACCAAGGCAAAGTAAGTATTAAATGCCTTCTAAGATAAAATCGGAAGTCTTTGGTGAGTGCGAAAGTAAAAAGAGGAATGAACAAAAGAAGCATGTTAATAACGATGCTTGAAGCTCTATCCAGCCATGCAATTCATACGTGTATGCTGTGAAAGGATTTCTACTCGAGTAGCGCAAATAAAAAAAATACAGAACGACATTTCCATCGCACACAATAAAATAAAATTGAGGCATAAGTACGTATTGGATTTTTTTCCTCATGAATCACAAATTCTCAACTATAGAAATTGAGATTTGACGCCTAAACAGGCATCCGCAGCCACAAAAACGAATAACGTCGTACGTGACATTTTTAGAAAAAGAAAAAATCCACATCGTTTTATAAGAAAGAGTGTACTTCTCGGCTTTTACTGCCTCAAGCGACGTTTAACTTTAAAAAAGAACTAACATGCTCCTGAAGAGAGTGTAACCCTCAGAAATACTTGAGACATACTGAAATGTATTACGCTGGCCGTTATTTAGCATACTGTGACTGCCATAAAAATGACTTGTGGTTTCCGCATTTTATTATTTAAGTAAACCAAACATTCAAGATTGATGTGTGTGTGAAAAAATACACAACAGCTGTATAGGTAGGAAAATGTAAAGAATAATCTTAGGTATTTTTAAATGAATTAAATACCTATAATATTATAATGACCTATTTTGGTTGCATATTAGAAAATCAAAACTTTCCTGAGCAAATTTCAAAAGAACAACGTACAAATCAACAAAGTTTAAAATAACGACGGTCATTTGATCAAAAGTTCAGCTGACCAAAGTCTGGAATATCAATGTTTAAATTATTTATTACACTATTGACCAAATCGTTTAAAGGTCTAAATGGATTACTGGATAATATATATAAAAAACATCATTATGGTTAACACCCCGACTCAGAGTACCCCGACTCGGATAGGTTAGGTCAGAAGGCTAAGGCGGGAGCGAAGCGGAGCGGAGCTCCCGCCTTAGCCTTATTAATTATTGTTATTTTTTTGTTAAACCACCCAGAAATAGGAGCCCCGCGAAGCGGGGTTCCGTCGACCTATCTTAGCGCAGGTGGTAATCAGTTACTAGTACGTACAATTGTAAATAATTTTATGATAGATTATGTAATTTGATTAGTAATGATTTGATATTTTAAAATTACATCTAGCAACTTTTGATCAGTCGTTCATTTGATGTCACATACATTGGTATTTTAAAATTTTTCTAAATAAAACATTTGGTCATTTAAATTTTGTTATTTCGTTTATTGTTCTTTTGAAATTTGCTCGACAAAGTTTTGATTTTCTAATATGCAACCCCTATTTTAACCCAAACAATCAGCATTGTCATCCAACGTGGCAATGCCGCCAATCTTTTAGGTATTTTTCCCATTAACAGGGATGCGGATGAATTTCTTCCTGCTCAATGGCCCTTCCCCTTTTTATTTTTATTTATTATTATATACCTACTTGTACATAATATATAAATATTAGTCTTAGCTTGTATATTTTAATTTTATTTGGAATATTATTTTACACTTTGCTCAAATAAACTTGCTTACAAGCAACATAAAAAAAAATCAAAATAGGTCGAAACCTTAGCAATCGTCACGTCTTGTAGCCCCAAGATCGCTTCGCTTCAGTTCTGCGAATAAATACACATTCGGAAAATGCACCGAGAATTTTATAAATACTCCGCATTTTCAGTATTTTTCAGTTCAGAAAATATGCTGTGCATTAAAAAAGAAAAGCTAAGTTAGTGGAACTTGTCGATAGATTTGCAGCTATAATATATTATAAGTACAATAATTCTCCAAGTCAAATAAATCATGCGAGCCGTCCACAGCTTAGCTTTCGACTGGTCAACCCCAAGTTGACGTAGCACGATGAAATACGACTTCTGCCTACCGAAAATGTATAATAAAATCTTCTAGAAATCAATCATTCCGTTTCCGACGTAATACCGCATACAATATGATAGAACAATTTGTATGTCGGTCTGGTAACATAAAAAAACTTTTATAGGGCCATTAGTGGGTGGCACATAAGCTCAAATAAGTTTTTTTTTAGTTATGGTAAAATAAACTCTCTTTCTTTCAAGAACTTTCATTTATTCTGAAAAGGGTCACGGAGAACCGTTGGTTGCAGTTGCTAAGTCATCTCTCATGGGAATCCCGGAAAGGCTCGTGAGTGTTCAACAATAAACGTTTTCCCGGACGTCCGGATAATAAGATAATGATGATAAATGGTGTTTCTGACGGGCGGGATTTACCTATTACCCTTTATAAGAGTTTTCTTTTGTTTTGTTCTAATGTTTCCTACAACATAACCCGCTCAAAGAACTTTTTTTTGTAATTTTCCTGTCCTGTATCTACATTGTTATGATCATCGATTTATTAAACCCACTTGCGTGTAGGTTCTTCTATTTCAGAATATATTTAAAAACATAATGACTTGCAACAAAACCGGGTATTATGTAAGGGAATATTACTGTGTCACATTACCAGTTTATAAAGCCATCGCATCTTCGTACAACAGACTCATTTTACAACCAAATGATGTACTTAAAACCCTGTTTAGAGATACTTTGTTGTACGAAATATACGCAGGATACACAAAATGACAATTTACGCGAGGACTGACGGAAATTATAACTTCCTATGGAGGAAACCTTACACTTAGAGATCAATCTTGTTACACTCGACGTGACGTGTTGTAGTCTCGTCGTCGAAATATTACACGACGATATTAAAACGAATTTGGGAAGGATTTGCCTTTACAATGAACTATGTAAAAATTTCAGACGAACCCCGGTGTTGATGTGCAGTTTTTACAATCACTTTCATGAAGCTTTCGCTAACTAGAGAAGATTCTACTAGTTTTAAACTTACCTAGCCCTAATACCCATGTAGGTACAATGAGACTCGTGAATGTTTTCTCTTGAATCAAATTAGGTATTAGACAGGTATATTGACAATTCAAATTCAAAAGTGCCTGTAATTTAATAAATGCTTTGAGTCATCAGTTTGAGATATTCTTGCAAAGAAACATCGTTATTTCTGCCTAATAGCAATAAATCTGCTTCCCAGAAAGTGTGCGATTGATAGGTATCGATTTCACTTTGTCCCCATTTCACGAACTTGACAGAACTTGAGTAACTTTTAAAGCGTGTGCAGGGGTGGTAGTGCCTTCTGCGTATCAAGTTAAATACGCAAGAAGGTAACAAACTAAAGATGTTTTCCATAAGTCCCTAATAACCTCTCTCCGCTCACAAAATAAACACATTCCTACATCAATGTTATTTATAAGCACAAACATTTTTATAACTAAATTACAGAAGCACCACAGCCACATTCTGAAAGCATTAAGACCTATAAATGCTTTAATGAATAAATTAATTGAGTGAGTCTGTGAATATGTGGTGAAAGAAGTGGGAACAATAAAATGTATGGTTGCATGAATGCATGCATTGTTGCAGCCACAGAGCTATTGTATCTGTTTTTGTATTCGTTGATTGTGAATTCATAATGAGTTCATGATACGAGTATTATATACGTACCTACTTAATTACTACTTATGCGTGTGTAGTTTTTAAATCTCGCCCAGTTTTCAGAAGGCATAAATGCGTGATTCTTCTCTTCAACTATTGCAAATAGGTCCTGTTTTTCTCAACGCTAAAACTAAGCACTTTTAGGCAAAGTGGAAAACGACAATAAGACCAAAAACTTTAGGGTTAGGAAGGATGTGTACATAGTCTTAAACAGAAATGACGTACTTAGGGACCGACCCTAAGCAAATGTTGTTGCTACACGAAATTCTACGTAGGTACCAAAATTTTGAAGACGAACGGAAAATAAAGAGTGAAATGATAAAAAGTGAATGACAAATACTTAGTTCCATTTGATTCTTGAATTTTGCATCGAAAACGTCAATCGAAAGCCACTCCAACAGATGTCATTGCGGTTCACTTTGTTCGCCCGTCATTCTACTGAATAGTCTTTTGTGCCCAGCTTTAAAATAAATGTAAAATAAACAACAAAACAAATGAACTGACGATACGAACTCAGCGGGTTAATTAAAAAACAATAACTGTCTATAGATCTGCTGCTTTACCGATAGTCATTATGATATTGGAAATCTAATTTTTGACATTTTTCAAATAAGCCCACCGTTTCTTTTTTTTTTTCTTTTGGCTTCGCACGGTTTGTGCATTTAGCCAAAGCCACCGTTACGTACGTTATATTTTTTGTGTCTATGTGTAAAGGCAAGATTCGGACTTAGATTTTCTTTGCAAGTATTTTTCGAGCTATATACGAATATGAACCTTATTTTTAATACGTATCATAATAATTATTATTATGATACGTATTAAAAATAAGACCTATTATAGGTCTTTACCCTTTTTTACCTATAAAACTGACAACTTTTGATACCGGCTAATGTGAAGACCGGCTGATCTTTGATTCTATTTAGAATTCCAAATTCAAAGTAATTTTATAATATAGAATGTCATTAAAAAAAAAATCTGTTGTTCGTTTTCCCGCCGTTCGATTATTTTTTGTTATCGATGTTTCTGTAACCATGGAAAAATCGAAATTGCGCGGTATTTGCGAATATGAGTTCCGTCGTGGCACTAACGCAACACAGACAGCACGCAATATTAACGACGTGTATGGACAAGGTAACGCAAGTGAACGCACGGTGCGTTTTTGGTCTGATCGCTTCTGTTCTGGAAAATTTGATCTCAACAATCAGCCCCGCGGAAAAATTTCAAATCCAATGAGGCGGTGAAAAATGCCTTTAAAGAAATTATCTATTCCCTTTCTCAGGATATCTATAAAAGAGGCATCAACGGACTTTCATTGAAATATTTGATTTTTTTTTATAAAATCAAACATTCAAACAGTCAACACAAAAAAAAATCAGCTGTTCAGTACATTTTGACGAATTATGCGAACATAAATGTACTGAACAGCTGATTTTTTTTCGCGATTTCAGGTTTGATCCCATAGTAAAAGTTGTTCATAATGATTAGTACAATGACCCCTTAAGAGGTTGCTGGTGTTTTACAAATAACCCTATATATAATATATACTTTCTTTAGTTTATCTTAGACATCACTGACATCGGTGAAGGAAAACATAGTGAGGAATCCTGGACTTATAATAAAATGAACATAAGTCAGAAATAGCCAATCCGCCTTGAGCAAGCGTAGTGATCAATGCTCATGTCTTCTCTGTATGAGAAGAACCCTTTGCTGTGCAATGGGTCAATATTAGGCTTTTACTACGATGATAATAATAGCGCCAAAAATAAACTTGCCGCACACGCGTTTTTCATTTTGAAATATACGAATAGGTTTAAGCAGGCAAAGGCGAAACCTCCGTGCAAAGTGTCTTCTATTTACAGATGCCGTATTGAGTAACGGTACCACCCAGTTGAGCCTTCCCTCTACTCGAAAAATGCAAAAGAATACAATACATATGGGAAGGTCGGGCAAGAAAGTGATGGTAGGCAAAAAGGGTACTTCTTCTAAATTAGAACAGATATAGAAGAAGTACCCTTTTTGCATACTGCCACCTTCTTGCCCGACCTTCCCCTACTAAACTCACGCCTTCTTCCCATGGGGTAGGCAGAAACTACAGAACGCCACCTGCTACGATCTTTTCGCTTCGTTCTCATTCATAAAACCATCTGGTCATACACGGAAGAACATCACCAATAGGCCACATGTCCTTCTAGGGCATCCCCTCCCAGTTATCTATCATTTATCCTCTTAACATGAGCAAACCTAGTCTTTTCATTTTTTTGCCAATTTACGTTCGTCTTTTAAACCACAATATTGCCATATCATATTAAAAAGAAACCCTTTAAAAATAATCCTTCTTATGCTATACATTTTTGAGAAGCCTTCTCAGTGAATGCAAGTCTATTAAAAGCACTCAACGACAGATTCATGTTGAAACGAATACATTATTCATACGTGAAATCTTTTCCATGTTTAATATTATAGGTAAAAGCACGTTAAAAATATCAAGTTGTTTATTTTGTCGGATTTACATACTTTACAAGAGTTTACTGCAGTTCACTATACCTGGCATTAATTGTCTTTAACCTCAAATGACACAATCTAAAGAAAAATTCCACGAAACGCAAGTGCTGATAACCCTCCTCTGGTATGAGCTGTGCACCGGTATTTTTTTGAATTATCATTTTAGAAGCTCATATTCAACATGCAATGTTTGTTTGTTAATTAGTTCGTTTGGATCGAATCTTGCAAGCTGAACTAAAACCACTTCCTCTTATTCTACGGATTTGATATTTTACACATTAGTTCAGTTCCAAAGACAATGCATTTCTATGATAATAATAACCTAATTCTTGAGCCAATCCTGGGTATTAGCTCCAGACAAAGAAATTCCTCAACAGTCAACAGTATAGACACAAAATTTCATAAACACTTCGATTGTGATAGTCCTCTCTAAATTCCACCATGACCTGACTGCTGCAGGATTGGCTTTAGACGAGGGAACTCTTCAACGGTAGACAGTACAGACACAAAATTGTATGTATACTTTAATTGTGATAGGCCGCTCTAAAGTCCGCCATGGCGTGGATACTGCACCAGGATTGACTTCAAATGTTCCCTCGTTTTTCCTTTATGTAAAATTCGAGTTAATTAATTAGCTTTTTGTATGCACGTGTTTCTGTGACAAATAAACTTATTTTTATTTCTTTCTTTATATGCGCTGTAATTATAATAGTCGTTTCTAAAGTCCACTATGACCTGGTTGCTGCACCTAAGATTGGCCCCAGACGAACGAAGTCCTCAACGGTACACAGTACAGACACGAAATTTTGTGCTTTAATTATGATAGTCCGTTCTAAAGTCTATCATGACCTGGCTGCTGCCTCCAGGATTGGTTCGAGACGTGGGAACTCCTCAATTATCAACAGTACAGACACAAAATTTTATATACGCAATCAATTATGATAGCCCGCCTAAAGTATACAATCACCTCACTGCTATATCCAGGGATGGCTTCGGACGAAGAAACTCCTATACTTTCAACAGCACAAACACTTAATTTTATATACGCATTCATACATTATGACCTGTCTGCTGCGCCCAGGACTGACTCCATACGAGCGATGTCCTCAGCGGTCAGTAGCACAGGCATGAAACTTTCAAGTACACCAGACAACCCCGTCGTATTTGGTTTCATTAGACAAGTGCTTATTACACTAGATGGTGCTCAGGGTCTGATGACGGAGCCGGTAAATGGCCATAGGAACCTTTAAAAAATACGGGATAGCACCATCGAGTTTGCACTGGTTGGCTTTGTATTGCCAAGTACTATAGCTCAAGGTAGTAGAGTCTGATGATAGAACCGAAAGGTGACCATATTTACTCCTCAACCAAACATGATAGCACTATCGTGATTGGACTCATTGGATGTATATTGAGAAGTGCTTTTCCACTACCTAGTGGTAGAAGAATTACTATGGCCACCTTCTGTCCAGGTCTTATATTTTATTTTTATAAGTCATACTATAGTGCAGGGAGTACCTACTATTTTCTACCTGCTGATTCTATCCTGTATTTTTGGTTGCAAAAATAAGGAAATACTTTGGTATTTATACATAAATAAAATATTATTTATAATTAAAACAACACCTGCTGTCCAGGGGCTAGACGGTGGCCATAGTAACTCTTCACTAAACAAGATAGCCCTGTTGTGTTTAGAGTCGATGGTTTTGTCTTGCCAAGTACTATAGCCCAAGGTGTAGTCCCTCATGATGGATTCGGAAGGTCACCATAGGAACTCTTCCAGTCATTCAGATTTGTTTTCACAAGTAAGTACGTTAGCCCAAGGTGTAGTCTACGATCTGATGAATGAGCCAGAGAGTGGCTGTAGGGACTTCTCAACTAAACAAGATAGCCCCTTTGTCTTCTGTCTATTTTGACATGTTTTGACAAGTAGGTACATCAGCCCAAGGTGCAGTGCAGGACCTGATGATGGAGCTAGAAGTACGCTCTAGAAACTCTTCACAGAAACAAGGTAGCCACGTTGTCATTCGGCTATTTTGATTTGTCTTGGCAAGTACTGTACCCCAGGGCAGGCGTGAACGTCCTTCTTACACTTAAAGATAAGCCTCAAGCTTTTAAGAAAACATTAAAGTTCTATGTTTACGTAAGTTTTATTTACTTAGTGCTTTTTAGTTCAATAGAAACTTGTTTTTAAAAAGATTGCTACTTAAATCTTATTTTTACCACCATAGTTTTACAATATTATTATAACATTAATTTACGACCATTCTTTGTTTGTGAAAATAACACTCGGTTTTTCCATGAATCAAATATTATGAATATTCTTTTAAATCGTCTGTTCAAAAGTTCATTTCAATACCATACGTGAAGTTATGTGTGCGAGGCATTTATTTAATTTAGCCATTTATGTACACACAAATAAACAGACAAGAATGAAGAACAGAAACAAGTGTATTTTTTATTTTATTTTAAATACAAGTTTTTTTAGTCTGGATATCATCTAGGACCAAAGACCTTGTCAAGACAAATCAAACGAGCCCAAACTCGAGAGGGTTGCATCGTCTTATTACTGAGTTCCCATGGCCGCCTTCCGGCTCCATCATCAGATCAGCTCCATGTCATAATACTATTGCATTGTCATCTGATTTACATATGCATGTAAAATTTCAGCTCAAATACCGGGAAGTGGGTCAAATTTAACTTGCAAGATTCGATTGCAGACAAACATCTGGAAAGGTGAAACTAAATAAAAGCTTGTAAAGTACGTACAAACGTGATGATTATTTCTAAAGAAATTTCGTCCAGCATACCTGCGATAGGATAGAGGATAAAAAGAGATGTCGACACCGAGTGTAAAAATAGAAGAGAAAATTAAATACATACAATCTAAAAAAAACAATTCACTTAGCAAATAAAACATAAATAAATATGCATTAATTTTTTTTTTTTACTGAAAAAGGCGAGTCCGTAACTGGCCGAATTTTAAAACAAACTTCATGTAACAACGCGAGCGGTATGAATCCTTTATTCTCGTTAGAAAACTCGCTAACGATTGACCAAACCGATTTTAATCCAACAATTTAGGAAAAAAGCCAAATAACAAAAATTCACTGAAGAAAACCCGTTTATTATGAAAAGTTAAATGATACCTACGTTTTGCGAGCCAATTAGCTTTGCGAGTATTTTAAATGTTAATTATTTATTTGCAATAATACAAGTAGGTACAGTAAGTTGACGAATACCTACACATAGTAAGTTTCCGTCATATTCTACCAGGTATCTGGTGTACAAATCTTAATTGTAGGTTATTGGTAAAATAATGAAGTATCTACAGTACTTCATGTTATGTTAAAAATCTTAATTAAGTTTAGGTCATTACAGGTAATTTAGGGTAAACGGCCATTTGGGGTCCGTTAAAGCCCCTCGAGCCACGATATACACCTACATAAGATGTTCGGCGCACCCTAGGGAGCAGTCACAAGACAGTCCCCCTACCTTGCTGACTGTGATATTCTAACCACAAGATGAACTTAGAACTTCTTTTATAGCTACGTTAGGGCCGGTTTTTTGATCCGTAGTTAACTCAACCAGCAATGGTTAAACATACCAACTAACGGTTGAACTTTGGCTAAATCTGAAAGGCTGAACATGAATGTACATTCATATTTAGCCTTTCACATTTAGCCAAAATTCAACCATGAGTTACTATGTTTAACCATTGGTTGGGTTAACTATGAATCAAGAAACCGGCTCTAAGAGACAAAGAGGGAATAGAATACCAAAGTACGTAAGCACAAGGCTCTAACCGACAAATAAAATAATTTTGTGATAAGAACAAAGTTTTATTAACAACTTGATAAACATTTGTCCTACAAACTACGCCATAGACTCGTCTGACGAACCAAACAGTTACATTTCTCCAACTCAGTAGCAACCTTAAAAGGCCGAGCGTGTAATAATTTAACAGCACCGTCAAACACAATTATGTCGTTGGTACTAGAACTTTACAAACATTACCTAGGGAAAATAGGGCCAAGATTAATTTGTCTTTACCTGCAGCAGACTTTGAAGGGGGTACCTAGTTTTATAATTCACTAGGAAGCAAAGATTAACCGGTTCAATGGTTTGAAAATAAAAACCTATAGAGTTTCCATCAAGCAAATGCACGTCAGCCTTTAATATAAATTTTATCCAACCATGATGGAAATTATATTGAAGCCGAAGAATATACCGTGAAGCAAGACAAAGCGGAATCAAGGAAGTTTCAAATTGAAAATACGAATTTAAGCGTGAGTATGAGCAATTGGCTGATCAGAGAGAAATCTAACGTTTTTTAGGGTAGATTATGAACCTAGTTGAATAATAAAGGAGTAGGTGAAAAGTTAAAAATATTAAAGGCTATAAACTCACATTTTGGGCTTCACCACTCACTTAATTCTTTTTTTTATTTGTAATTGGTTTGCTCTTGACTCTAGTCTAGGTCAGAGGTGACAGAGATAAAGTCGACGATGGAGTGAGATTAGGGTTGTATGCGTTCGGAAACACAGACGCAGGTAGTGAGTTCCAATCCTTTGCTGTGCGCATTATAAAAGACATTTGGAAGAGCTTAGTGCGAATCGGTGGAATAGCAACCAGATAGAGATGGTAACTGGCAGTGCGTCTAGATGTCCGATGGTAGAAGGGGGCCGGTGGAACGAGGTCGTGGAAAAGACAAGTTTTCATGAATTATGCTAGCCTGTCTAACCCTAAATATTCTTCATTTATACAAAATGCCACTTCTACTAAGCTTCTGTTCTTAAACCTGCTTTTTATATCCACCAACCCGTACTGGGCGCGCTTGGTGGATTATAGCACACTGCCTCTCTCAGACAGGATATCTGTGTCCCAACAGTGGGAACGTTATAGGCTGATTATGCATATTCATTCAATCTGCCTAGCCTCTTCCCAACTATGTTGGGGTCGGCTTCCAGTCTAACCGGATGCAGCTGAATACCAGTATTTTACATGGAGCGACTGCTTAACTGACCTCCACCACCCAGTTACTAAGTATTACTATCGAATTATCCAGTAACTGGGTGAAGCGGTGTCCCCCTTAGTAAGACTAGTTGTCAGACTTTCGGGCTTCTGACGACCCGTAACGACTGTCAAAGATGCACGAATGACAGCTGGGACCAACGGCTTAACTTGCTTTCCGAGGCACGGATGAGTCTCGGTATGTAAAGATGGGCCCATCCACGGACCAGCCTCGGCAAGCGTAGATTAACCTGATGGATCGACCCGTGCGACTTTTTTTACTTAGCAGCGATCTCCTGTGCTGATTATGCATACTATTATGCTTATATTGTAATTTTTATCTAGAGAGAATTAAGTAAAATAATATAAATAAAGGTGCCGATTCTCTTGTTAAATAACTAAACTAAAATTAGAGAATCGCTATCATTTAGTAACAGGCAGCGCGGGAAAAGGACGGTTATAGTTATGAACTAAGTTAGAGATGTCAAACTAGTTTACGCCTTGCGCTTCACCGTATTTTAGTCAACATATCGTTTAAAAATTTAAACGACACGTAAGAACATGGAAATATTAGTTCTACTAAATTTGACAGCTCTAATTTACGTCCGTCTCTTTCTTGTTTTATTAGTGAGAAAAAGTTAGCAATAGCCTAAATTAAGTTTAGTTTGTGCACAACAGAATCGGCACCAATATCAGTCCTAATTAAAATTGTAACTGTCGCAATTTAAATAATTGCTTTATCGAAATGTAATTTGATACTTGCGATAGTATAAGAGTTCAAGACTTTTGAGAGTCACGAGCCGCCATTAGTATAACTTCAATTAATTGAAATTAATAACGCGATAATGAAATTATTACTGAACTTGGTGAAGTAACTGTTCAGATATTAATGATATAAAATTGGTTGTTAGGTCCGCAATTAGTAAAGGCTTCATAAAGACGACTTGGTTTCATTAAATGATTGAAATGAGATAACAACTACTATCAAAGCATCATGAAACCCGAGTCCGATATGTTCTGTGTACCTTTACTTGGAGCTCAAGACATCGTATAGTAAGAAAATAAAGAAAGAAAGAATAAAATTTATTTGGACACAGTTCGTGAAACACAAATTACAAATAACGACAATAAAAAAAATTACAAATAGTGTTTTAAACAACAGTGTGTGCCTCAAGTCACGGCTGCGCTAAAACGGTTCATTTCAGCATTAATGCCAGACAGATGCTGGCTGGCGCTGGTTTTCTAATGAACCTTTAGGGAGAAGTGATGGGGAGTAGGTACATACAGTTTCAACATACCTTAGGTATAAACAGAAAAACAAAAATTAAAAAAAAAAAACAAGAAAGTCTCAGCAAAAACCAGTTTTTCGCGATAAGCTAGATTGTTCTGTGCACGGTGCACTCATAGCGCAACAGCCGCGGTACGCGACGGACAGTAGATACCGACCATTAGTAAGTATTCGAGCGAGTAGCATTGCTAAAATATAGCAACAAAGGCGTCGCGGCAAGTAACCACAATTTAATATGAAACAGTAACATGATTTTGGTTGAAATTGCCGTTTTACATACAAAAATCAAACAATTTTTTTTTTTTTTAAGAATTATTGTCGATGCATTTTTGCCATTTTAATGAAAGTTCGTTGATGCCTCTACTATAGAAATCCTGGGGACAGAAATCGATGAACTCTTTAAAGGCGTTTTTCACAGCCTCGTTGGATTTAAAATTTTTCCCCGGGCTCATTGTTGAGATCAAAATTAATACTGCGTGCTGTCTGTGCTGCGTTGGTGCCACGACGGAACTCGTATTCGAAAATAGAGCGCACTTTCAATTTTTTCATGGTTACAAAAACGTCGATATTAAAGAAAAATCGAATGGCGGGCAAACAAAGGGACAACTGATTTAGAGAAAAAAGTGTGGTCAGCTCCGACGTAATCTTTGAATATAACAGATAGATTGACCGCTACAATGAAGACTGACTACAAATAAACAAAACACAAAAACGTGGCAACGCTTCGCTTGTATTTCACTGCTATATTTTTTTCCATACCGGGGGCCTTAATGAAAATCGATTCTTAAGGAGTAAACTCCTAAAAATGTCATGCTATATTTTAAAATTAATTTGAATTTAGAATTCTAAATAGAATGAAAGATATTGTTCTTCACACTAGCCGGTATCAAAAATCGGCAATTTCATAGGTAAGGACCTAATATATGATGTATAACAATAGGAATGGGTTAAATCATACAAAACATTTATTTTATTTTTTACTTATTTAACATTTTATTATTTTACCATCTCTGGTAAGTAGAGGCAAGAACTAGGAAAAGAACTAGGAACTAAGAAATGCTACGAATGGTATGAGCCTATTATTATTTCATTATGTCTTTTATGTGTTTCACAATACGAACCTTAATTATGGTTCGTAGCTAAGAAATAATAGCCGCACGGGTCGATCAATCAGGTTAAGTTACGCTTGCCGCGGTTGGTCCGAGGATGGGTGAGCATTTTTACATACCGAGACCCCTCCGTGCCTCAGGAAGCACGTTAAGCCGTTGGTTCCGGCTGTTATTCGTGGATCTTTGACAGTCGTTATGGGTCTTCAGAAGCCCGAAAGCCTGACAATCAGTGTTACCAAGGCGTATCGTATTACCCATTAAATGAGTTGTGGAGGTCAGATAGAGGATAAAGGTCTCTCCATGTAAAATACTGGTAATCAGCTGTATCCGCTTACACAGGAAACCGATCCCAACATAGTTGGGAAAAAGCTAGGCAGATGATGAACCTTTATTATGGTTATCTTGACTTTCTCATAGGAAAAGGCACTCTAATGACAATACACATCATTCAATGGGCAAATAAACAAATACCAGCAACTTAATGCAATAATCGAGTTGGGTAAATCTTAGTGCTTTGATTATATATATGTCTAGATAGAGTGTCGTGTTGCAAAAGAACTAAAACAAACAGGGCAACTTTGTTATTGTTATTATGTGCGTGACAGCTACGTCTGACATTCGCGACACGTCATTCTGCTTTTATAGTGTGCGTGCATAATGATATCAATATAATTTAAATCGGGATGACACAAAACAATAATTCCTTTAGGGTCGGAGCTCAGGTCATTTTCATATTTTGCATACAAACGTACCTACAACCCACATAGTTAAATTTTTGGAAAATTCTCAGCCAATTTCGATGAAACTTGGAATGTATAATTATTTTAACTTGCAAAATGAATGCTTGTTACAATTTTCTTTAAGCCCTACTTAAAAAGGTTAAAATAAATTTACTACCTCTGATCAATAATGGTAAAATAAAATAAAACTTTTTATTTATTTAAAAAAGGTACACCAACAGCTTCTGTATATAATATATCTACTATAGGTAACAATAGCCATGGACTTACACAGTCACCAACTACAGATTAACCAGCATTCTCAGGAATAGGTGATAATACAACCATAATAAAACTAAAAGAAGAATTTAGAAATTATGGCAAAATACTCTTTAAACTTAAAATTAATAACATTAGGGAAAATAAAATTACAAGACGAACAATATTGCAGCTTGCCCACTCACTTAAGACTAAGACAAACAATATAAATCGAAATATAAATGAGATAAAAATGAGATCATTATGGAAAGTATAGCTTCTGAAATAAAGTGTACAATTAGGTTAAGACTAAAGACGGATACAAATTGCCAGCGAAAAGGTTTGCGATTTCAGGACCACTGCTAGCTGAATAGGTATAAGGATAACTTTTTATTAAATTTCAATTATATATAATATTCAGATTATCTAATTTTGCTATATGATAACACCGAATGTTCACATATTTTTCTGCCACCAGTCGCAGTAAATTAGCTTGATGAAGTAGTTCACAAACATGATCGGATTCCATTTGAAAGTAGCTTCTGCCAATAAAATGTTTAATTATACTAGACATTATTTTAGAGTGAGTGACTTTTGTCATTACCAAATCCTGTTTCATGAACTTTCGAAGTACTTCCTCTGTAATTTTGCAAACGTCATACACGTCTCGTGAGGCATAAATTAGTCCGCCATCATTCCGTAAGTTTACCAATTTGTGGTTTTCCAATTTATTATACGTAGTTAAGGATTCAATGCAAGCCATGCACTTTATATGCCGACGTAGGCACCTTACTACGAAACCAGCTATATATCCAACAATTTGTTGAATATATTCACACGCTTGGGAATCGTCTAGGAAACGAGACATAATGCTTCCGTTTTCTTCCAAGTTTTCAGTGAATCCTTCACCCTCATCTTCATCTGCATCATCCATACGTGAAGATGGAACAGTTGCATTAATACTGTGCAGTGAAGAAGAACACATCAAAATACTGACGTTTTCTAACGGGACACAGTTTCCCGATTTAATTGATTTTAACTCCATGTGACAAAGTAATTTACGGTAAATACCTTTGAGCTGCTTAGCATTTGGATTATCATTATAACCCCCGTGCATACAGCATATAGCCCCAAAAAAAGTCCCAAATGATCTTGGCTGATCCTATATGTAGATAACAAATTCGTTTTTGGAGTATATTAAGGATTGGTACAGAAATTTTAAACTTTTAATGCAGACGAGGGCACCAATAAATCCTGTAAAACACTGTGACTTAAGTACCGGTGTGTAGTATTTAAATATAATTGTTTTTAAGGATTGTTGTTCCTTATATGTTCTCTTTCTGGAGACATTTATATTTAAGTGTAAAATTAAATCTTCCGCTTCTTCAAGTACAGAAAAGACTGTTTTATTTCCAGGGAACAGAGGATGCTTCAAAGAGTGCGCTTTCAAGTTGCTAGAATTAAAAACATCAAAAATATTATTCATATCTTTCCGTTGCTTCGCTTTCAACAAACTCGGGCAGTTTCTAATAAGCAAAACTCTAACGCCTTTGAAACGCTTTGGCTTAGAAGCTGGGTGGCTAACTTCACGTTCATAATGGAGTTGCGAAATGCTATGTGTTTTTTTGTTAACCGATTTGCCAGGTGCAAGCCTGTGTCTTCTTGCAATTCTACATTTGTTTTTAATAAACTCCCATTTTATTTGTGTCTTTGTGTGAGAAGCTTCCTATTGATTCAAACTGGTTCCGAATTAATTTAAGCATATGGCAAAAACATAAAAAACTGCAACTTCATAATCAGCGCAAGGGTGTCTAAACGTTGTTTTTGACCATCTAGAATCCTTATAATTGCAACCTAGAATCTCCATACCTAAGAGGTTAGAAAGATGCTCATCAAATGTTACTGAGACAACATCAACGCCTGCTTCATTACATTTGTACAGTAACGTTTTTATAATATTAGCATTTTTATTACAACGTTTTTACTATAGCGTTTTTATTACAACGCGGAGAACAGAAGTTCTCCTGTCATACCATGTATCAAAAAATAAGGTAGCGGCAATTTCCATGGCTCATTTAACGGAAACAGCAAGAAGACGTAAGCTTTTTTTTTTATTTGTGATGGGTTTGCTCTTGACTCTAGTCTAGGTCAGAGGTGACAGAGACAAAGTCGATGATGGAGTGAGCTTACCCAGAAGAAGCCTGTTCACTCTCACTTTGAAAAAATTAGGGTTGTATGCGTTCGGAAACACAGACGCAGGTAGTGAGTTCCACTCCTTTGCTGTGCGCATTATAAAAGACATTTGGAAGCGCTTAGTGCGAATTGGTGGAATAGCAACCAGGTAGGGATGGTAACTGGCAGTGCGTCTAGATGTCCGATGGTAGAAGGGGGGCGGTGGAATGAGGTCGTGGAGTTCTCGGGCACACGCTCCGAAGTACAATCTGTAGAAGACCGACAAGCAGGCAACCTTGCGGCGATGAGCCAAGCTATGAAGCTTGACATCCACCAGTTTTACGTCGCCAATGAGCCTCTTAGCTCTGCGTTCCACCGAGTCAAGCGCGGCTAGTTGATACTTGATGGATCAGCCATCCCAAAGGTGACTGCAATACTCCATGCAGGATCGGACTTGCGCTTTGGAAAGGGTTAAAAGCTGTCCAGGCGTAAAGTATCGCTTCATTTTGGGCCTTGTATTCGATGGTGGCGCCTAAATTGAGACCAGATGTCAACTCCATACCTAGGAGCTCAAGTCGATCAGTTACAGGAACAGATGTACCCCGAAAAGTAGAAGTTTGGGTGAAACGACTCTTTTAGCGGTAAAAAGACACGCCTGTGTTTTGGTGGCGTTAAAAGAGACCAGATTATCATCACCCCACTGAGAGACAAAGCTTAAAGTCAAATCTGTCCGCTCTACCATGGCCTCTCTCAAGGACCGAACCCCCCGCTAGCCCCGCTGGTCCCGCTGGTTTTTGCGCTGGACAAGTATCTCTCTGAAACTGTACTGTCATCTGCGTACCCAACAATACCAGGCCGAAGCAGGTCATTGATGTGCAGCAGGAAAAGAGTCGCAGAGACCCCTGAGGAACTCCGGCATCAATAGCCATAAGGTCAGAAGAGCAGCTGTCAACAACTACTCTGATCGACGGTTCACTAAGGAAATCTGATATCCAGCTACAAAAATCTGCTGAGATGCCATAAGCAGGAAGCTTGCTGAGCAGAGCAGCATGCCAGACCCTGTCAAAGGCCTTCGAGATGTCAAGCGATACAGCCAGTGCTTCGCCGTGTTTCTCGATGGCTTCGCCACAGCAGTGCGTGACATACACAAGAAGATCGCCAGTTGACCATCCCTGGCGAAAGCCATATTGACGGTCACTGAGGAGATCATTGCCTTCAAGGTAGATCAGCAACTTATTGTTCAGTACCCTTTCCATAACCTTGCACAGAATGGAGGTAATGGCGATCGGACGGTAATGGGCAGGGTCTGCACGGTCGCCCTTTTTGGGTACTGGTTGTACATTTGCAAGCTTCCAGGATTTTGGCACCGTTCTTTTTACAAGAGAGAGCGGAACAAACGTATCAATTGGGTGTATGGCCGTCAACATCCGGTACCCGCGTTGCCACATTCACCATCTGGGTTACATCTAGCGTTAAAGCAAACTTGCGCGCCTCCAACCCAGCATGGTCAGTTTTCTGGTATAGGAACAAACATTCTTTATGATGGGCGTTGAAGTCCCCCAGAAAAATGAGCTTCGCCGTTGGGTACCGTTGCTGGGCTACGTCAGTCGACTCCACGAGGAAATTAAAGAGCGCTGTTGTGTTCTGGTCACCGCTGTGCGATCGGTAAATGCCAATGTAGAGAGATTTCTCCACGCCAGTATCCACTAGTAGCTATATGGAAGAGAAACCCGATTTCTCAAAGCAACGGAGACGACGACAACAAATGTCATCGCAAACGTACACACAGACCCCAGCCTGCTTCTTGAACTTGTGTTCAAGAGAGTAACCCGGGTAGTTGAGGTACGCCACGTCCAACGGGGTTGTTGTCTTCGTCTCCGTTAGGAAAAACAGGTGCGGCTTCTCGGTCTTAAGGTGGTGATGGACCGATCGAGATTGGAGTGCAACCCCCTGATATTAGTGAGGTGCACTTTTAGTGGGAGGAAGTGCAGCCGTTGTTTAACCTTATTTTTCTTCGCTTTGGTCATATTGAGTGGAGTTGTTGGGGAAAAATTTGACTTGTCGAGGCGCCGCTCAGTGATCCAAGTGGAACACTAGAGCCAACCAAACCTATGGGGAACTCATTTGGAGACAGCGGGGACGCCCGAACCCCCCCCCCCCCCCCCCCCCATCTGAGACCACGACCGGTTCCAAATAGCGCAACTGACAATGTCCTTCTCCCCCAAAGGCACTGGCACTCCCACACACCGACGGAACAGAGCAAGCTGCTTGGTGCCGAACTCTGGTGGGATGGTGGTCGCAAGCCAGGCGGCCCCTTGCGGAGCCTACCACCGCTAAGTGGGATCGTTCAGCCGTACCACAGGCAAGCCGTGCCCGTGGTGGACCACAAGGAGGTAGATCCCAAACCACCCCAAAAGCTTCTGAAGCTTTAATATTAATATTTTCATTTGTACCAGTGCCCGTATCAATATATATCATATCATAATTTAAAATCGTGGCCATATTTCTAATTAGCATAGTCAAAAAACCCCGAAAACGACACCCATGTTCAACAAAGGACAAGTTCGCTAACTTAACATTGAAAGTGGAAGTCATATTCGTAATAAGTATTGTCAAAACTAAACCACGAAAAAACATATCAACCTTTCAAAAAAGAAGGCCACCATCTTGAAATTTAATGTGGATGTCGTATTCGTAACTAGTACTGCATTACTAATAACCCCTAAAACGACACCCATCTCGACGTTTTCAATTTTCAATAACCGCTGTGACCGGCGTCTCGAAACTTGTCATATTCGGCATAAGCATAAAAAAAATCATTAAAACTCGAATATGAAACCCCATATTAATTATACCTCTTCAAAAAACTACATGTTCGGCATCGTTTTTCGAATATCAGTAAGTATGTATTACCTACATACTAAGTCACATTTTGATATGGGAGATTTGATTTCATAAATTAGCAACACACGTACATACATACGTCAACCACAAAATGGCGGAAAGAAAAATATTATTTATGAAATATTTTCATGACTTATTTTGCTGGAAATGATACAAAGTAATTTTACTTGCCGATGATAACTGACGTTTTTAATTGTTTTAATTCGACCTTTGTAATTTCTGCACACTTTAATTACACAAACCGCCATTGTAAACAATATAATTTAGCAAAGCAACTCGAGCGAATCAAGTGACAGCGCGCTGACACTGAGCGCGGGGAAGAGAATTCACAGCTTTGACTGTCTATCTAGACATATATAAGATCTTTGTCTTAGTGTTTGCTTCCCCAACATTTGACGCTCAAGTAAGTCTGACCGCCGCCCGACCACAACACTAATGTATGAATTGACCACGGCGCAAAGTCGCCATGTAATTCCATATTTAATCCGGGATGATGCCCGAGTATAAAAAAATCTAATTAGTCCGTCAATCAGAAAATAATAATTTAAAAAAATAATAATAATATCCTGGGACATTTTTCACACACAGTTAAATATTAGACACTTATTTTTGGCTTTATCATATTAATAAAAAATTACTTAGGTAACACGCATTAAAGTTTGAGAGGGCTCACTACGTCACTTCTACGTATAAAATCTACCAAGACGTGACGTCATGCCACATTTTAACTCAATATGTCGCCGTAATCTTTTGATTACGTAGAAAAAGAAAAAAAATACGTGTCCAATATATTTTAATAATGTACATGGCGGACAAAAAAAAATTTTGTCATCATCCATATTTTCGATAACGCCAAAAGTCTCTATAATATAAACCTTACCAACCTACATAAATACCTAGACATTGCGCTTTTTCCTATATGAAACGGTAATATGAAATTTATTCGTAAGGAAATAAACAATTGCGATCATTAATCGTGACTTTCACGGACCATTTCCAAGATTTACCGTTTTTTCTTACGCACCTTGAGTATAGAATGTTCTATCGAGAGCTTCTACAGGGTTATTGGTAAAACACCAGCAACCTCTTAAGGGGTCGTTGTACTCATCATTATGAATAACTTTTACTATGGGACCAAACCTGAAATCGTGAAAAAAAATCAGCTGTTCAGTACATTTATGTTTGCATAATTTGTCAAAATGAGATTTTTTTTGCGATTTCACATTTGGTCCCATAGTAAAAGTTGTTCATAATGATGAGTACAATGACCCCTTAAGAGGTTGCTGGTGTTTTACCAATAATCCTGCATATGAAAGTTCGAATGAAAATTTTCGACACATTTCTTGACACATTCCAATCTATCAGTAAGACATTAAAATTTTAAGGGAGCACTAACTTTCAGGCAGACTACGTTGTTAAAATTATCAAGTTTAGTTACTGAAATTACGCCAAAATAAGACGTTAACTATTCACTCTTTAAGTTGTCAAACTTAAGTTTATTATGCGGATAGCCCAGTTTCTAGCATAGTAGTTTGTATAACGAAATTATGAATGTTGTATGTGTTGGAGACATGGATGCTGTAATTAAAAGTTGCCTAACCTTTTCACAACTATGTTCCAGTTGGTTTCCAGTCTAACTGGATGCTGCTGAATACCAGTATTTTACATGGAGCAACTGCATTTATCTGACCTCCAATACCCAGCAACTGGGTAATACGATGCCCTTGGCAAGACTGGTTGTCAGACTTTCATGCTACTGACGACCCGTAACGACTATCAAAAATCCACGAATGACAGTAGGGACCAACGAATTAACGTGCTTTCCGAGGGACGGAAGAGTCTCGGTATGTAAAGAAGGTCACCGATCCACGGACCAACTCTTAACCTGTTGGATCGACCCGTGCGGCTGTTATTACTCAGCCACGAGCTCCTACTGTGTACATTCAATATTAATAAAATTCAGAGAAACACTACGTCAGATATCACGGTTTTAAAGGTACCTGCTCGACACTCCGATTATTCTGTATGTATGCCACTTATCTGACATAGAAACTGTGAGTAAAATGGAATTTACTTTCTGAAAAGTTTATCTTTTGAATGTGAGTGAAATTGCCTGAAGGTAAGGACGATGTGCCCTAAAATTAGAGATGTATTCGTAACGAAGGTGAAGCAGTAATGTTGAGGAATTAAATTCGATTTTATCTACTTTCAAATACCTATTTCATGTATATTATGAACATCAAAAGTTTCCATCAATCAATCTGCCTAGCCTTTTTTCAACATGTTGGGGTCGGCTTCCAGTCTAACCGCAGCTGAATACCAGTATTTTACATGGAGCGAGTGCCTATCTGACCTCCACAACCCAGTTATTGGGTAATACGATACCCCTTGGTAAGAATGAGTGTCAGACTTTCGGGATTCTGACGACCCGTAACGACTGTCAAAGATCCACGAATGACAGCCGGGACCAACGGCTTAATCTGCTTTCCGAGGCACGGAGGAGTCTCGGTATGTAAAGATGGTCGCCTATCTACGGACCAACCCCGGCAAGCGTAGCTTAACCTGATGGATCGACCCGTGCGGCTGTTATTACTTAGCCACAAGCTCCTCATCAAAAGTTTCCATATTATAACAAAACACGGGAATACGAAAAGCGTTTTCAGTTTCAATTACTATTCATTTCTAAATAGCTCTGCATATCGTATTCATAAGTTTTCACTGAAAATTAATTCAAATAATGTATTCCAGTAAGTTTGCAATTTGTTTACAAGCTGTACCGGCACAATTTTCCCTCTTCTTTTACATTTAAAAACCAGATTTAAGCACTGTTACGCTTGAAATGCGAAGAAAGAAAATTCCTCGTTGGAAATTAAAATAACGAAAAGAACCTTTTTGTTTTGCCCTCACCTTGCTGGAGCTCGGAATATCGTACGGAACCGGGGACAAAGTATTTACATACTAAATAGGAGAAATATTAAAGTATCACACATACTCATACGTAAACTCACGACTTCTTCCCATGGCGGTACGCTACAAGTACGATCCTTACACATACTTCTTTCGCTTCGTTTACGTTCATACATCTGGTCATACACCACCAAAAGGTCAAGGGTATTATTTTCCTCTTAGGGCGTCCTCTCCTGTCGTTTCCACTGACATCTGCCTTGTAAGTGTGCCTACATATACGTACAATCTATATTGCTAAAACCGTACTGTATTTCTTAAGTCTTAAGCTGTTTTATCTTGCTCATAACACAACATTTAGCTAACAAACAAAAACAAATTAACAAACTACTAATCGATAGTTTGTAAAATCAAACAAGTATACAAACAACCCTGTCAGGGGTTTCTGATGCATAATCAAGACCCACGACCCGAGGCTTAAGAGGGCTTTAACCACATCAACAACAATTTGCGGTTACTTTGCGTAAGGGAAAAACTGTCTTACAGCCGTAAATACCATTTCCTTTCATGTAGTGGAAAGGGAAAGTAGTTAAGGATAGGGACACCCACACCTACACTTATAATAGTACACCCACAGTTCGCTAGATATGTTCAAGTCCCATGTAACAGGGCACAAATTTAGACTCCGATACTGAGAAATTCCTGATGAAAAAACCCAATAGCACTTTGCCCGACCCGGGAATCAAACCCAAGACTACATGCTCATCAGTAGCGCTTGCGACCACTGGACCAACGACGCAGAAATATTAGAGGTGAGTGAGGAACATTTATTATTTGTTTTTGATAAACACAAGACAAAAATATAAGATTAGGCGTTATATCAATATCATAACGATGGCTCCTAAGTATACTGAATCAACTGTACTTCTAATAACTTTAAAGGAAGGCGATAAAAAGAGCGAATGGTTTTATTTTAGTTAATACAATCAAGAAAAATAGGTAATCATAATGAATTGAATATAATAAGGTCTATTAGCAGTGCATAATAAATTTCATATTATTTTATTAATAACCATTCGCTTTTTTTATCGCCTTCCTTTAAAGTTATTAGAAGTACAGTTGACTCAGTATACTTAGGAGCCATCGATAATGTTGTAGGAGATTCAAGGGGCGGTGAATATTATACAGGTATTAAGTACACTACGGCCGTCGTATGTTGGCGAGTCTGAACATAGGATCTCCGAACTTATGCGCATGTTCTCTCACTCACACTCGTCTCATGTCACCATTTGGTTCCTAAAAAATATTACTGCGCAGCCTTCTGCGCGAAGTTCGGACTCGCCATGACACGTCGGCCGTAGTGTAGTAGGTTAACATTATTTTGATTATGCTACCAATAATATTGTTTCGTACCTTATTTCAAATGTTATACATAAATACAGCTCTACAAGGATCTTTTGACGTATGCCCGAAATCGGGACTAACGCCGCCATCTTGTTTTTAGGGTTCCGTATCTCAAAAGTAAAAAAAGGAACTCTCATAGGATCACTTCGATGTCCGTTTGTCTGTCTGTCAGTCTGTCATGACCCTTTTTCTCAGGAACGCGTGGAGGTATCAAGTTGAAGTTTATATAACATACGTAAGTAATATAGTCCCTTGGAGCTCTAAAAAAATCAAGCTTCTATGTCAACGCAATAAAAAAATACTTCCATTATTGTGACAAAAAAAATCTTTTGAAACTCGCAAGTAAATCAAAACCAACATACTTTCCGTTGACCTAGAATCGTGAAATTTGTCAAGAAACAAGGTCTCACAGCGCAAATAAAGGAAAAAGTACAAAAATCGTTAATTTATCAATTGACCTCAAAAAAAAATTGTTTTGCGATTACAAACTTAAATTTGCATTTGGAGAATTGACAGTGGTGTATGAGAGAAAATGTTTTTCAACTACTTACAATGTTAGGTTTATTTTTGGGATAAACTCTTTTCAATTACGGAATTCTTGTGCGTGGGCCGCGTGACACGCACTGGCAGGTTTTTTTAAACATTTCAGAAAACAATTGCACAAATGCTTACTAACAGCACCTTCTGTTAAAGTCATTCGAGCACCATAAGATCCTTGTTGCAGAGTAGATTAGAATCTTGTTTGGAAAAACAGTGCCTCCTTTTTCCTGTAATGAAGCTTTCATGAAATTTCACGACACTTTGATTATATTCTCTGTCGAAATGACCTCTTGTCTTCCATTTATCATCATATCAAATATGATGACGTTCATCATTCGTTTCATTCAATCGTCGATCATTCAGTCACGACTATAGAAAACATAGGCGCTTTGACCGTTTTGACAGATGCCCGGACTTGACGTCTCAGTGCTGCCACCTAGTGAAAGTCATTTCAGAAAACCATCATTGGCTCACAAAACAGCAAAATCCTTTTTGTGGTGTAATGATTCAACAAGTAGGCCAGGGGGGGCACACTTAGAACAAGCACTACGTTCGTAAAGAAAGAGGCGCCATCTACTTTACTTAACTGAGAAACTATTAGTTTCATAATTATCGATAGATGTCTCTGTAATCCCAACTTAACGAAAATAAGAAAATCAAATAACTAAGTTCTCTAATTTAGTTTATAGTATTTTTCTAGAGAATAATTGTAATATAACACCGGAGAACTTCGGATTATAAAACGGGATGCACCATCTGGTGGCAACATTTAAAACTAGAACATACTTATTTTGGCCAGTGTTAAGTTTTCTAATAAATACGATTTCGAAATTGAAATAATACCTCTGTTTACCATTGTGTCGAAGTAAAAGAGTACATAGGTACATAATATTGACATTGCCCGTATAGGAGTACAGCATTTTAGATCTATCTTCAATAGCAGGGATAGCCTAGTGGTGAGACCGTCGGACTGACAATTCTAGTGGTCTCGAGTTCGAACCCAAGGCACGCACCTCTGACTTTTCGGATTCATGTGCGTGTAGTTCCCGTTAAGATATGTAGATGGCGTTTCGAATCTGGCTGCTTCAAAATGACGCAAGAGGGCTCTCTTCTCCCGTATTATTATTATACTCTTTGAAGTAGGCCATTGCTATAGAACTGACTTCAGACGTGTTCCTTGACAAATAAATGGCGGGATGAAACTGACACCCTTATTTTATATGAGGACATGAAGAGAGATATAATGAAGCATTTACTCAGTACGCAGAGCCCAGATAACGTGAGAATTGTTACTATTAATAAGTTGGTGTAGAATATACATTTGTGTACAAATGAAGGTGAACTTAAGCTTGGCTGCCAAAGTAAGTTTGTGTGTAGGAATGTCTTCTACACAAAAGTAATAGTTTCGTGGGTGTCTAGATATTTTTAAGAAACCCCCTTCTATAAAGAATTTCACTTACACGTTGTAATGATAATGTTATAGGTACTAATATTCAAACCTTAACTTATCCATACTTCCCTACCAATATTATAAACGCGAAAGTAATTTTGTCTGTCTGTTATCTATTCATTCGATGGAATTTGGCACACAGGTAGCTTGGACTATGATACTTTTTACCCATATACCTTTCTCGACTTCCACGCGGGCTATATCTAGTAAACTATAATAGGGATGATGACTAAAAAATGTTTTGTCCGTGATGTAGATTATTAAAAAATATTGGACACGTATTTTTTTCTTTTTTTACGTAATCAAAAGATTACGTCGATACATTGAGTCAATATGTGACATGACGTCATGCCTTGATAGATTTTATACGTAGAAGTGACGTAGTGAGCCCCCACTCCCCAACTTTAATGCGTGTTATCTAGGTATTTTTTATTAATATGATAAAGCAAAAATACGTGTCTAATATTTTTTTTATTATCTGACTGACGGACTAAATAGAATTTCTTTTTTTACCCAGGCATCATCCCTATTGGGAACTTGTAAAAATTGTGCCTGAACTTTCTAGAACACTAACCAATACCTCATTTGATCAACAATGGATTATTATCGAGACTATAATAGGCCTCCGCAATATTTGGGTTTTTTTTTTATCTAATGCCGCGTTCCCTCGGCCCATCGTGGCCCGTGCACTCCACGAATTATCCCATACACTCGATCGGACGGGCGACGACAGGCCACCGCATGGCGACTGGTCCCACGGGCTGTCGGCGTGGCCTGGCGCAGTCTGGCCTGTGAGAAAGTGGGCCGTGCGACCGTGGCATGAGACAGCGATTTATCTATCTAGTAGCTACACGTGAAAATGATTAAGAGACATATTATAATATATTTCGAACGTGATTTTTGCGTAAATTGGCCAACTTTGGCGTTCTTATTCTGAGAAACTGACAGACTTCGACCACTTTAAGTTATGGAGTGGTGGAGAACAGTTATTAGTATAGTTCATAGGGGCCTCGCTTTTTGCATTTTTCTTATCTACCTTTATAAGTAAAACCAAAATAGCGAAGCAAGTTTTTCATATAATGCGCAAGTGCAACCGAGCTCGTGGATTGACTGCTGTACATAAGCAAATGAAATGAAACATATTTATTATCATCTCTTAAATAGTGGTTTAGTCCATAGCAGCCTTAGAATTTTGAAATATGAATATTAAAACTACTAAAAACGATTTGTATCAACTGCATATTTCTCCTTACCACATTAATATTATTACGTAAAATGTATACCCGAATAAAGGTTAGTTCATAAGAAATTAAAATTTCATACTTTAAGCAAAAATAAATAAATTATAAGACTCTAAATAAACGAAATTACAACTGCCATATTGGTACATAATGCGATACGTCGCAATGCTTCAATATATCTAATCGGGCAATTTTGAGATAGGGCTCTTAATTTAGTTACTTACTTACTTACAAGTTGATAGTCGAAGACTTGTTGTTACCATAAGCCACAACTTGTAATACATAGTTTACAAGAGACACCCAATTCTCAATTAACATTACAAAGTGAAGTTGTCTGTGCCTCTTAATCGTATTTCTATTCAAGAACAAACAATTCATAGTCAATTTAGTCAATGCTATGTTTAAGTTAAGTACCTATTAGGATTGGGCATGATTCTGAAACCGGAGCCTAGATTTGTGTGCGGTCAATAAAAGTATGCTAACCTCATAGTTCATCGGACTTATACTCGTATTATAACCTCTGCCTATCTCTTCGTCGAATATTACAGCAAGCGTGCCAGGAGAATGACTTCGTTCTGAATTCACCTGCCTGTGAAATTTAATAAAACGTGCGGAAATTCACAGGCTCCCCCCAAATTTAGTTACTATTGCTACGTTTGAGAATATTTGCTTATAATTATCTGCCAGTGTTTTTACTTACGAATGAACAGAGTATCATGAGGCTTTTCTATACGTTTCTAATATGTATGTGGATTGTGGTCTGGAATGCATTCACCTATGTGGACAGTGGAATGTTGTCACACTAATATTATAAAGGCGAAAGTTTGTGAGTGTTTTTTATTTTTATAAATAGCATCTCGTAGTTTGCCTAGAGAGGCCGTGACTACTTAACAGGACTATCCTGTGGCTGCCTTAAGCGAACTCAAAGCCTCCAGCCAGGGGCATTTGTATGTTTGTTACTCTTTCAAGCAAAAACTACTGAACGGATTTTGATTAAACTTGGCACACAGATGTCTCTGTGTATCTGAGTATCTGTGTGCAAACAAATGTTACTATGGGACCAAACCTGAAATCGTAAAAAAAATCTGATGTTCACTATATTTTGACGAGTTATGCGGACATAAATGTAGGGAACAGCAGATTTTTTTTAGAGTTCATCGTTGCTCCCATAGTAAAAGTTGTTTGTTATCATGAGTACAATCGTGTGTTTAAGTATCGGTCACTAATTACCAGTCACCCTATATATACGTAGACTAGCTGACCCGGCAGACGTTGTCCTGTCAAAATTTCAATTTCGATTTTTCGGCTTTTCGTTTGGGTTTTATCTAATTTCCTTTTTTCCAAAACCACCCCAATAATGAAGCGAACAAAACAAAAAAAAATTACTAACGTATGACAAATGATTTTATATACAAAGTGATTTTTATATATTTATTTAATAATAATAATAATAATAATAATAATAAATTTATTTCAGACCATAAGTCCATAAACAAACACACATTATAATTTTATACACAAAATACATACATACATGAAAACACATACTACACAAAAAATACACTAGAACAACTTATTTTACATAACAGAATGACGCACGATGACTGGTCATCCATTGCCACATCATTGGACTGTCCATCCTGTCGGCTACTATAGCCACCAAGCTGTTGGAGCTGTCACGCACTCGCCGCATCAGGGATGCTATTCGTGTCCGCATCAGTGCGTAAAAATCTGGCACGCCATTCTCCGCGAACATCCCCGATGCACTACAAAAGCGCGGCAGCCCCAACATAACTCTGAAAGCGTTATTGTATTGGACTCGCAGAGCATTGTACGAGCTCTTTGTATAGCTGACCCATAGGGCACACGTGTACATAGATTGGCAATACGCTCTAAAGAGTGTAATTTTCACCTCCCTAGTACAACGTGCAAACCTACGAGCCAGCATGTTACAACGAACTGCCAATGCTCTGCGTTCCCTCTCCACATCCACATCGTCGGACAGACTATCGGTGACCCAATGCCCCAGGTACTTGAACTTCGTGACCCTGGACAGCTGAGCGCCCCCCAAGATGACCGGTGGGACAGTATCATAACATTTGTTACCCGCTTTGAAAACCAGTAGCTCGCTCTTGGTCGCATTGTACCTAAGGCCGTGAGCCACCGCATAGTCCTCACAGATGCGAAGAAGCCTCCTAAGTGCACTGATCGATGGGCTCAGCAATACCATATCATCCGCGTAGCTGATGTTATTGACGCAGTGCCCGTCAATGGAGCACCCGATATTGGCATTGCTGAGCTCACAGATCAGCTCGTTTACATATAGGTTGAATAGCTTGGGTGAGCTGATTCCCCCCTGCCTCACACCGCACTCCAACCCGTATGCATCCGACAGGACACCCGCCCACTTAACATAATTGCATTGGTTTTTATACCAATACTTTAGCATCCCAATGATATCGCTAGGGAGGTTCTTAACATTTGACAGTTTCCTCCATAGGTAGTCATAAGATACGAGGTCGAAAGCCCTGGAGAGGTCCAGAAAACATGCATATACAGGTGTTTTCCTACTTGCGTAGTATTGAACAGTCTGTTTCAGGCATAGTATAGCCGTTTCCGTGGATAAATGTGGCCTAAACCCAAACTGGGCGTCGTTGAGTGTTAAGTGCCTATCCAGCTGCTGATCAATCAGACTGTCCAACACCTTTGCAATGATGGTAGCCAGGGATATAGGCCTGTAGTTGCTCTTGTCACTCGCATCTCCAGTCTTATTTTTAACAATGGGCACAACAATAGTTTTAAGTAAATCGGCTGGAAGATACGAGTGACTCAGACACAAGTTAAAAAACATTGCTAGCACTCGCGGTAAGTGCTTACCAGCATATAGTAAATGCTCTATACTTAGACTGTCATGACCCGGCGACTTGCCTCTCTTTAAGTTGTGTATGACAGTAGCTACCTCCCTGGCCGCAAACCTAATAGGCACGTCTTCGGACCCCCCCACCACCTCCGGCCCGCCAGACGACGTACCTAGGGGAGACTCAACCCTAAAAGCTCTGCTGAATAGGTTGGCGATATCACTAGGATCACTAAGGCCCTCAACACTCACAGGCAGACCCGACCTCGGATTCAGCCTGTTCGTGGCTTTCCAAAAACTACCAAAATTCTTTGCGTCATGATGACTTGCAATGATGTTCATTTTTATTTGGTCCTTATTATTTTGACACCATTTTAATTTACTTTTAAAAACCCTTCTACTTTCCACCATTTTCTCATACCAATAACCAGTTTTCGGCCTACCAAACAACGTCCAGGTCTGAAAATCAAGCCGAGCCTGTCCGTGTGCGTCCTTCACATGCTTATTCCAGCCCGTTATGTAACGCTTTTTGCGCTGTATTACATTCTTACAGTTACTGGTGATTGCACCTTCACAGAGAATACGCACAATTTCCGCATACATATTATCTAAAATAATTTCATGTTCCTTAATTCTACATCTACTTTTACTACATTCAGTAAATTCTAAGGGAAAGTCTAAATTTTTCAAGAGATCATTACAATAATTGCTATATAACTCAGTCTGCTGCAGGTCTCTGTCGCCCCATGTTACCTTGCTACATTTAGGTAATCCGGGTGTAACTTTTGGCCTTAACAAGTTAAGATCACACATTACTGTTAGAGGTAAATGGTCCGACCAAGACACGTCGTAGAGCACACTAGCGTCTCTAATAGTATTCCACGCCGCGTCTGTCACTACGCAGTGGTCTAACCAACTAGTAGAACCATGTGCATCACTTACGTAGGTATACGTATCCGACTCGGCACCGAGCAAGCAAACGTCAGCGCACCGCCACTGTACTTCAGCCGAAAAGCTCAATAGCTCTCTGCCGAATAGACTATTTGGTTGAGCATTAAAATCCCCCAGAATATAGACCGCATCTACACCACTACTTTCTATCACTGCGTGAATCTCACTTAAACACTCGACAAATTCACCAAGATTATCCATCGACTCTGTCGGCATGTAAACCGAGAACACTAAGAGAGCTTTACCGCCTACCGTTATTTTGATAGCCACAAGACGCACACTTCTACACTGCACGAGGG
The DNA here is from genome assembly GCA_948252095.1 of Dicycla oo. Lineage (NCBI taxonomy): Eukaryota > Metazoa > Arthropoda > Insecta > Lepidoptera > Noctuidae > Dicycla > Dicycla oo. The sequence continues at coordinate 22,474,088 of OX411711.1, forward strand.
ACACATTTTCATAGGCGCTCTTGCGCCACAGTATAGCAACTCCGCCATAAGGTCGCCCTCGTAGGATGCCTGACGACGTATCTACCGCCGATCTTCCCACGAAGTCAAAACGAGGGTCTATGCTGCTCAGAAAAGGAATGTCGTGTGGCAGCAACCAGGTTTCTTGCAATGCGATTATATCAGAAGTTTGACATAATAGTCTGACATAATCCACCGATCTAGTAATAGATTTACAATTAAAACTCACAAATGTACTTGCTTTTGAATTAATATCGTTATTGTCGCAATCCATTGTTGATATTTTTGTGAGATCCTTCGGCTCGTTCTTTAAAGTCTATGTATCTACGAAAGGAAATTCCCTCTGGCCATAAATTGTCGTCTAAAAATAAGTGCAATTTATGCCTTTGTACATAAATTTTATAAGCATCGTAGTTTTTCTGTTTTCTCATATTTATTTTTTCAATTTGCACACTAGTTTTGGTTTTTTCCATTATGTACATATGTATGTCGCTTGCAGATGCATTCTGATCAACATTATTGATGAACAACGGTATTTTAATGTCAGCTGCTTTAAATTTTGCAGTATTATCTATGTTCGCACGACCTTGATTTCCTATAAACCTGTCCCTCAGCCTCTTTTTCTTTTGCGCTAAGATCCACCCTTCATTTCGTTTATCATCCTTCTTTGTTTCTAAATTAGTTATTGTATTTATTGTTCGTGGTGTTGATATTGCTAGCCGCGCTGCGGCGGCATAAGAAGTAGGTGTCCCTATCCCTTCCAAAATCTCGTTGCATGCGCCGCTGAGGCCCACCGCGGCCCGCGCACACACCTGACGCTCCCCAACGTTCGAAACCGCGATGGTCTCCACGCGCGGCACCGAGGCGCACGCGTCGACGAAGTGTTCGAGCGAAAAGTTGTTATAATACGCGTCAGCTTCGTGGGAGGGAGATGGACATAGCTCCGCGTTTTTATCGGTAGCTTTTTCTCCGACGATCTGAGGTAGATCCTGTGACTTGCTCGGATAATGTATATTGTTGTTGGATAATTTATTTTTGCTGTGATTTAAGTCGTTAGAACTGGTATGAGTAATTGTGTATGAACTTTTGAGTTTTTCTAAGTCCTCTTTAACTGCATCAAACTGCTCTTTGGTGACATATGTTTCTCTATAACTCTTAAGTTCGTTTTGAATTAACAGAATATCTTTTAACAGCCGGGTAGCGTCTACATGATCAAAAGTGATCGGAGGTAGTTTCTGTAATTCGCGCGCCACAAAAATCGGTACCACTTCGGGATCTGTTTCTTTTAACAGTGTTATTATGTCATATAAATCTCTTTCATTTTTTCCTGTTCCTCTCCTCATAACTTTACGTTTTGATGACGGCGCCGACTCAAACAGTAATTTCTTGGCATTTGAAACCTCTTCCATATTAAAAGAGCTCGCACAGATACGGACTAGGCTCTCCTCGTCCATCACATCAATCTTGTTCTGCACAAAGGCAAGCACTTCACTTATTACTACATTACACGCATTACACTTGACCGTAGTCGATGTCATTGTTACTTGCAACTTATGATTCGCGCTCGCGTTCGCAACGCGTACGTGACATGTGACCGCTCACTTGCACAGCTCAACGCGAAAATTTAGTATAGATTTTAGATCTTAAAACATATTTCAAAATTTTTACTGACATGTACATTTAAATAACGCACAAGCTCTTTAGGGTTTATGAACAACTTTTCCTGAAATCGCGAAAAAAATTTGCTGTTCAGTACATTTTCACGAAATATCCGAACATAAATGTACGGAAAAGATGATTTTTTTTTCGCGATTGCAGGTTTAGTCCCATCGTAAAAGTTGTTCAAAATAATGAGTACAATGACCCCTTCAGTGGTTCTGCATTATTTAAGTTACACCTTGTATTGAAGATAGATAAGTAGGTTTCCTAATGATGTTTTACCTTCACCATTGAATTTTCACCTAAGATAAATTCAAAAGTATAATTTTATTAAATTATATAACTACCCTTTTTTCTATTTAAATTTTACATACATAAAAAATATCTAAATAGCTCTATCATAGATAGGCTTCCTTATTTTAGTATCTACATAACCCTGTCAACGATGAGTTTTGAATTGCTATTACAAATGGGTTAAAGACAAGAACAGAGACAGTTTGACAAGGAAAACGGGTCAAAAACATTATGCCCAATGAAAGAAAAACTTCGTCCATTCACTGTCAAGTTTCGACTAAATCAAAGGAACAAAAAAGTAAAATGGAACATTTGTCGTCACTCACTCAGTCTCTTTTTATTTACTTTAACATTTTTAACTTTCTCTATCTATCTATCTATACATCATATAAAATAAAGTCGCTTTTCGTGTCTGTCTGTGTGACTGAGATGTTCTTCTAAACTACTCGACGGGTTTGGATACGGTTTTCACTATCATTTAGAAAGTTTATTCTGGAAGCTTTGTATGTACTTATAAAGAAATTTCGAAGTTCTGTCAAGTCGAAAAAACCGTGCTAAGCAGGGGCAGGTCAATACAGCTGACCATTTTATCACTTATAGGTTTTAAAATTATAATTACTTAACGTACTTAACGTCATGAACGGTGGTGTAATCTGGGAAAACGAACCAATAAAATTGCCAGTGTTAAATCATTGCCAAGACATAATTTTCAAATAGAGAAATACTAGCTAAAAGCGCCTTGTAAAAGACTTCAAATAAATTATTAAAACGACGAAAAAAGACCAAAAATCACAATTATTGTTTACTAGCTTCCGCCCGCGGGTTCATCCGCGTGGTACGACAATAAAAAGTGTCCTTTGTCCTGCCCCTGGGTTCAACATATCCCCATACCAAAATTCATACAAATCGGTTCAGCCGTTTAGCCGTGAAAGCGTGACAAACAAACAAAAAATTAAATCTTTTCTCTTAAGATTACACCCATTAAAAACGATTAGTTATAACACACATACTATTACATATAAGAGCAATAAAAATTTTATTTCAAAGAAAGAAATCTTTCTAATAGGCTGCCAAGATCAAAAGAAATTAAATAACAATGGAGTAGGTCCAAGAAAAACTAAGTTGGAACAAAAAGAGTGTCTACGCAATTGAAAGCAAATGTTGACATACAGTGTGTTTGACTGAGATTGATTGATTACCTAAAGACGATAGAGATGACATATTTATAAAACTCCAAGCATTTAGGTACCTACCTACCTTCTTTTCAAGGTTTGAAGATTGTGTTTAATCCACGGAATAGAAAAAACAAGTGGAATAGCCCACGCAGCTATCAGCTATATAAAATGTAAAATAATAACAACCTTCGTCTGTTGTAATACGTTTTAATTTTGTATGAACAACAAATTCAACTTTGACGGAAAGCTTATTTGTTGTTCATACAAAATTAAGACTTATTACAACTGGCGAAGGTTGCTATTATTTTTATTTTTTCCGCATAATTGTTACACACGCTGGATAGCTACGTGGGCATTTTAACTTGTATTTCCTATTCCGTGGTTTAATCCACAGGAAGGGAACTGCACACTGATTTTCAGTGGATTCACAGAGGATAAATAGTTTCGCAATAGGCTCGCCTTCTGATACATAGGGCTTTAACATAACTGGCGAAATGTGGATGTACTTTGGGTAAACCTCTACCCAACCCTTCGAGGAAACAAGCCGTGATGTTATCGTTACTTATATTTTTACTTAACTTCTCGAATGTCGGAGACTAAATTGACTTGACTGAAATTGTCAAGCTGTCAAGCTGCTAATACAGCTTACAGATTACATTATCATAAAGGTCATTTTAATATTTTCACTTGTCAATTTAGTGTAACTGTCAGACTTAAGACACTTGGAGCATTTTTTCTTATGTCGAACTGTGTAACATAAGACATTCGAGAGGTATAATTCCATACAAAAAGTTATGTAAAAAAGTTTAAACTGATCGCAGGTAATTAATTTCTACCTATAGGTTTTATTGTATGCCATAACATAGGTATCTGGGCCAAGATGATGGGTACCTAATCTGCGTTTTATATCTCAAGTTTAGTCGTTAAACTTATTTACGATAACGATATAATAACGGTTTGTAAAAATAGTCCTTTTTGCTTTTTTACGGAGCTTGGTCTTTTTAGGGTTCCATACCTCAAAAGGAAAAACGGAACCCATATAGGATCACTCGTGTGTCTGTCTGTCACAGCCAATTTGCTCCGAATATAATGGACCGATTAAGTTGACTACTACTCAGTCTACACAGTAAAAAAATATTTAGAGTCTACCTTAAAATAACGAATTTCTCTCATGTACAAAAGTGGCAATCTGTCCTATACAAACAATAAGATAGGCTATCCTATTTAACGTCATACAAAAATAATAATTATAATTTGTACTACCTGAAAAGGATGACATTAATATTGCTGAATAATTGTATTAAATTCATTATTATTGACATTAAATTTTGACACAACTACATACAATTTCTCGATTTAATTGTACTAATATACAATAAAAGAAAATAATTAAGTAATAATAATGTTTAATGCATGCTAATTTAGGATAATAAGGGGAGGCGAAAAATAATAAAATTGCAATGCTTGTAAAAGGCTGCTAAGTCATAAGTACAGTATCTTAACATAACACCAACATTGTACACTTAGTTCGCAATAAACTTTTTAACTTTGACTTTGACATTTGATACACATATTAATTTTTGTGACAAAAATACGGACGTGTATCTTAAATAAATTAATTTTGAATATGGAGGTCACTTTTGGAGAGCAAATAAGAAAATTTAAAAAAAAAGTTTTGTAAACTGTACCGTGTCACTTATCAAATGAAAGGGCTCACCGTGAGGGTCTCAATTATATTTTTTTATAATTTTGAAATAAATTATTTATTTAACAAAATAAACGAAAATTGACCATTTCCCCTTTATCTCCGAAACTACTGATCCTAAAATTTTGAAAAAAAAAATACAGAAAATATTGTTCTATACCTATAGATTACAGAAAACCTTTAAGAAGCCTATGGTCTTAAAATAACATGGTAAATCTCTCAATATTGTGCGTTACATTTGCAGTTGGAATTTATGGGAGAACATGTTTTTCAACTACAATGTTAAATTTGTTCTTGGAATAAATGCATCCTAACTACGGAACCCTTTATTGTGCGTGGTCCGACACGCACTTGGCCGGTTTTTTCAAGAGTAAGCTGGCAACATTTTATCCGAATTTATCATGTTTTAGCAATCGACTCCCAAAAAAACTGGTCCTGGCGAACAACACAATGAACTGTTTTTCGTCGAATCTTATATCTGGCCTGATAAGTATCTGATATACTCTGTTTCTTTCATTTCGTAAAAATTGTTTGTAATCTTATTAGCAAAGCTTGTTGTTTCTCTAGTTCAGTTTCAGCAAAACTCGGCTATACTTGATAAGATAAATGTCTGTAATCCAAGAAGATAATGTTTGAAATAAAGCCGCTCAAAAGCGTTCGCACTTCTTAAGGCGAAAGCGTCAGGTTAGCTCGCGAAATTCTAATTTTATAACGTTTTGCACTTTGAAAGTCAGTATTAGGTTGTATGTTGATCAAAATATGATTCGCGACCGTAACAAGTATGCATTTGCAGAAATATAATCATTAAAGTAATCAGTACAACTTTTTAAGACCAGGTAATCCTAATGAATGACTATTTATTGTATTATTTAATTATTTATTTATTTATCGAATATGAAATCTTGACATTTGAGGATTATAAATAACTACTAGCTTAAGGAGTTGTATTATTGATTCTAATGATTATAACGTTAAAATACATATTTGTCACGGTCGCGAATCATACTTTAATCAACATACAACCTAATACTGACTTGCAAATTGCAAAAAAACGTAAGAATATTTGAATTTCGCGGGCTACCTTAGCCCTTCCCCCTTAAGTTTATTTTCTGAGAAATTATAAATGTACACAGGAGAGATTTGAGATAGGTACAGAAAGCCGCAATATCGGGGTATACCGAGATTTTACTGAACATAAACTTGCTTATCTTCGGAGCAAAGGGAATATTTTTGTGATTAATCTACTGGGTATTGGCTCTCCTAGTCGATTTCTATTAGAAGTTTTGAAAGTCTGCTGCGCCCTGAGTTATAGCCGCGCAACAAACCATATATTATCACTGACTTGCTTTTTAGAGTTCCGTACCTCAAAAGGAAAAAACGGAACCCTTAGATCACTTCGTTGTCAGTATGTCAAGACCCATTTCCTCAGGAACGCGTGGAGGTATCAAGTTGAAATAAAATTTTACTGATCTGCTCTAAGAATGTTCACCCAGTAGGTGATAATAAGAAAATGTTATATTTACCTGTAATTGTTTGTTACATTTAGTTATTTAGTTTCAATTGCTTCATGTAATTTACGTAGTGTATACGAACGTTGGTAAATCTAAATAAATAAATGGTTTAATATCAAATACCAAGTTCTACGGTCCCGTGGAGTACTAAAAAAATGAAGCTTCTAATTCAACGCAATAAAAAATACGGCCATGTATGTGACGTATTTCTATAGGTACTAGCAAATAAATTAAAACCTATAGGGACCTAGAATCATGTAATTCGGCAAGAAGCAAGGTCTAACAGTACAAGTAAAGGAAAAAGCCCGAAAATCGGTAATTTGTAGTTTAATCACATAACAAATTTATGTTGGGATTACAAACTTACATTTGCAGTTGGCGAATTGACCGTGACGTTATCGATGTTTGGGAAAACATGTTTTTCAGCTGCAATGTCAAGTTTGTTTTTGGGATAAATTTTATATTCCAACTACGGAACCCTTCAATGTACGTGCCCCGACACGCACTTGGCCAGTTTTTTTTTTTTACCATAGCACGAATAATTATTCTCGTATCTTTAGCCAGTAGGTACTTCAGAAAAAGTGGCATAAAGATATTACCATTAATAAAAAGTAGGTAATCCTAATTTCTTTTAAAGCTCACGTTTACGGCAACTGAAAGTTCCTTCGAAAAATATTTAAAAAAAGTCAATTACGAACTTTTCCATGTGTAAAGTCAACGTCACAATTCATGGCCCTATATTTTTCTTGATTTAATTAGTTGAAAAGTTCCTAAGACAGTTTTAATTTTCTCTGAGACGGGCGGAGTTTAATCGTTGCGGTAGGTACTCGTGTGCTGAGCATACAGGATAACTTTTTGGAGAATATTTTGTAGAAGATTTTCATCTTAGTTTTCTAATTTCAGCCAAGATACTTCGTGAGTTAGACTAGAACCATGTAGGTACTACATGCTACTAACCTAACATTCAATCTACATGGTCTTCACATGAACTGACCAAGATTATGTCTGGACTTTAAAAGAGACTGTGACCTCTGAGTTTGTTTCGGCCTTTCTTCTCAGAGTAGTCAGATAGGAAACGTCGACCTCATCTAGATTAAAAAAAAAACATGATTGGCGTGTAAAGTGTTTATACAAACCTACTTACTACTAAGTGTTTATACAAACCTACTTACAGAAATAATATCATTTATCATTCCTAAGGTTAGGTTAGACTAGAAGCCATTTTGTAGCATAGTGTATTTCTGGGTATTTCTGCCACTTTAAAAACACGTTTATTTTTTATGATTTCCGAAATACAAAAATAAAAAATTACAAAAAGGAATAGAAAAGTATTACATGATTTAACTTATCGAATCTCCACAAATTTTTTTAATTTGGTTTTTTGAGAGGCCCCCGAAGCATGCGTAGTTCATACAAACGAGATACCAAAATAATTTGTAAATCAAACATATTCTTAAGGTAGAGTATATTTATTCCGATTGGATTACAGAATATCTAGGTTCCCAAGGAACTTGAAGGTGAGATTTGAGGAATTTAATTTAATTTAATCTGTAGATTATTTTTCCCATATTTCATGTTTCAATGTTCTTATTTAATATATATTTGGAAACCTAGATATTCTGTAATGCAATCGGAATAAATATACTCTACCTTAAGAATATGTTTGATTTACAAATTATTTTGGTAATTCGTTTGTATGAAATGAACTACGCATGCTCCAGGGGCGTCTTAATTTTTAACCGACTTCAAAAAGGAGGAGGTTCTCAATTCGTCCGATTGGACCGATTTAGAAAATTCTTTTTTGTTTGAAAGGGTATACTTCCAAGGTGGTCCCATATAAATTTTATTAACTTTGCTTGGGCAGTTTTTGAGTTAGCTTCAATAATGCGTATTTTTCCCACTTGTTTATCTGAATGATGTTTTAATAGCTTCCTATTACTGTTATTTACATAGCAGGTAGTGGAATTAGAATTTGTGAAGGGTAGGTACCACAACTAAAAAGTGAAAAATAAAAACTTTTTTGCAAAAAATAAAACCGACTTCCAAAACAAAACACTAAAAAGTGAAAAATAACTTTAATTTCACACCACTTGCTCAAGATGGTTTGGCGATTTCTGACTTATATTTATTACTAGGATCTGCCCGTGACTTCGTCCGCGTGAAATTTCTTGTTCCTCCAACCCACCGCGTCGCATCGCATCGCTCATCTGCGCTATTACTTCACTTTCGCATGGCGTTCTTTCTGGCTTTTTCTTTTTGCTCAGATTCTAAGGATCATAGCCATAGCCATGATGTTAAATAGCCAGCTTTCCTCAAGAATTGGGCTAACAATCAATCTGCCTAGCCTTTTCCCAAGTATGTTGGGGTCGGCTTCCAGTCTAACCGGATGCAGCTGAATACCAGTATTTTACATGAAGCGACTGCCTATCTGACCTCCACAACCCAGTTTACTGGGTAATACGATACCCCTTGGTAAGACTGGTTGTCAGACTTTCGGGCTTCTGACGACCCGTAACGTCTGTCAAAGATCCTCGAATGACAGCCGGGACCAACGGCTTAACGTGCTTTCCGAGGCACGGAGGAGTCTCGGTATGAAAAGATGGTCAACCATCCACAGACCAACCCCGGCAAGCGTAGCGTAACCTGATGGATCGACCCGTGCGGCTGTTATTACTTAGCCACGAGCTCCTCAAGAATTGGGCTAACAAACATCAAATAAGCTTTTTTCCAGAGATTAGCGCGATAAGTTAGATAAGTCCAGTTTTTCTCACAATGTTTTCCCTTCAGTAATGTCCAAGATAAACTCAGAAAGTATATATGAATTGAAAAAGGAAGGCTAGAAGCCTACAATTACATAACATAATAACTGGTTGTATAAATATTACAAAGGTCTTCTAATAAACGGATTCCTCTTCCCCTAAATATTAAAAAAGAGACTTGAAAGTTCAAAGGTTTAACATCAACATTCACTCAGTTTACAATTAATTAACACAATATAAATAATACCCACGTTCATGTTTTATGTATCATACATGTCTGAGTACAATAAAGGTTTTCATTTCATTCATTCTTCACACACAATGGAATCGGTATTGAATGACGCGTCAAATTTCGTTCAATAAATTTATGGACTTCATTACGAACATTTTCCCATTCGCCAATATATTTTTGTTCTGTATTTCTGTATCTTATGGGATCTTAGTAAGATTAATGCATGTGCCCTCCAAAAGTTAGTTGACATTGTTCCACTTCAGATGTACCGAATCCCACATTACGATTTAAAAATCTAGTTTCAAATGTTTAAACTGTATACTAGTGTACACTATAACATTTTTATTGACTAATTCAACTACGTGGGACACTCTATTAATTCGACTAATTAGTTTAATTAATTAGTTATTATTAATTGTTAATTCACCTATGATAAGGGATTACCAGATTTTTTTTACAACCGTATTTCAGTTGTCATAATGTGGCATTGCAGCTGAAGTGGAAAAATGTAACTTTTGGAGGGCACTGTACACCTATGCATATCTATGCATTAATTAGGTACCTTTAAAAATAATGGCGCTTAAAATAAGCACAATGCGGCCTAGTTAGTAATTTCACAATTACTTCTAACAAAAACATTTAATGGTTTTCCTTTACGACCAAAACCCTATTTACAATGCATGTACTCGAAAAGAGCGTCTTCCAAGTAGCCAAACCGTGTGGAAAGTGCCATTTTTCACACTAGTGCTTAATACTTTTCAGGGTTATTTTTTATTTTTAACTCCGTCCGACGCAAAGAGTTTTTATTAATTGAGAAAAGTTTTACAAATTATAAGTATTATCATTAATATAAAAGGTACAATAAAACTTCATTAAACGCGTTATTAATTACACTAGATTTAGATTTTGAACAATAAATTAATTTTAAATATTCATTAAATATGTTTGGCTGAACATATATTTTGCTCGTGCCTTTTTGCGATACGACATAACAGCTATTTGCACATGCGCAGTAGTAGATATGCTGAGCGCGTATGTGTTTAAAATAAGCCCGCCATTTCACCAATTTCTTGCTTAGTTCAGAGTCGATCCGTGTAAATTTGCTAAAAATTTCGAGTTCAAGTGACGAATCAATTAATTTAACTCCGGAAAAGTTATTCAAGAAGCACAAAATGCCAACAACAGCCTCTCACCGGCTAAATCAAGAGAAAAATACTTTTTCAATATATACATTTTTGTTTCTTCGCACAATGCATAGTAAAACGTTGTATGATATACGTGCGTAAGATGATTTCCGACCGTGTTGACTTAAAAACTCGTCGGAAATCACCTACTTTCTGCACTTGTAGCTTAAATTGCTATTTCTCAATAGGTAAGACCAAATAAATCTTAAGCAAAAACCTACCTAAAACCTATACCTAGGGACTAAAAATAACTAAAAAATTTACTCACCACGTCGATGATATGATGTAGAGACACCCCAAAGGTCACAAGGAGAGGTTGTGAGGAGTTCTCTACGGGCCTCACAGAGGCATCATATCTCGTCATCAGATGACGAATCAGCCGGTATTCCTCGTCGCAACACACTGCACCTGCAAATAAAGAACAAAATTATTATGACTCCAATAAGCTTGTCAGCAGTAGTTTGGTTTTTCTAGGCCTAGAAAATTTATTATTGGGGTAGAACTGCAACTGAAAAAGTGAGAAAAAAATGGAAAAACCTGCCAGTGCGTGTTGTACTCGTAGTTAGGATGATTTTATTCCAAAAACAAACATAACATTGTAGTTGAAAAACATGTTCTCCCATACATCGATATACGACACGGTCAATTCTCTAACTGCAAATTTAAGTTTTTTATCGCAAAAAATAATATTTTATATGATAAAACTACAAATTAACGATTTTCGGACTTTTCCTTTACTTGTCCTATGAGACCTTGCATCTTGCCTTTCATGATTCTACGTCAACAGGAAACATCCAATAAATGGCCGTATTTTTTTTAATGCGTTGACTTACAAGTTTGATTGTTTTAGAGCTCCATGGGACCGTATACCTACGTATTTATTATGAATTTCATCCTGATACCTCCACGCGTTCCTGAAAAAAGGGTCTTGGCAGACTGACAGACAGACATACAGACGGACAACGACATGATCCTATAAGTGTCAATTACCATATCGGGAAGATATTATTATCCTCTGTGTTTATCTGCATCCGGTTAGACTGGAAGCAGACTCCAACATAGTAGGGAAAACGCTAGGCTATGATGATATTATCTTCTGTGTGACCTGACTTACTTATACATCTGCCATATTATTATTATACTCTTTGTTATACATATTGTGCCCTTACGTCTAGCAATAGAGATGTATAACCTCCCATATTATTATTATTATCTTTTTTTAATCTCGGGACCCTGGGGTCCAACTCGCCGAGGTCCCTTAGACAATTTTAAATGATGAGGAGGCTCCAACTGACGATTATCCCTATATGCACTATGCAAGTGCACTCAAGGATAACCCCTGGTTGGTGCAGGACTATTATTATTACACTCTTTGTTATACATATATTGTGCCCTGACGAATAGAAAAAAATGTTGTTTTCTTTCAATTATTTTTTTTTCATTTCTTTTTTGTTTATTTAAACATAAAATACACAGACTAACAAAAAGCCTGGTTTTGGCAAATAAAAAATTTAAACATAAAATACATAGACTAACAAAAAGCCTGGTTTCGGCAAATAAAAAATCAAAACAAAAAAATTCTGTAAAAATTTATTCTGTACAAAAAAGACGCCCATTATAAAATTATAATGGGCGTCTTTTTGTACAGAATAAACAATATTTTTTCTTCTCTTATTTCGTTTTATAAAATACTAACTGAAGACGATTTTAATTTAAAATTCAAACGAAGTGAAGCGTAGAAGGAAAAAAATCAACAATTAAAACGCAGAATTAAAAATTCACATAGTCAGCATGACACTTTGAAAATCTCTTGCGGATAAAGCTGGCTTACAACTGGTGCCAAAGTGCCACTTCAAACCACATTTGCCCTAAATATAGCCTCCACGATAAAGACCAGTGAAAAGTAGGAAAAAAAGAAAATCTTGGGGAAATACTAGCTATGATACCTACGACGATGCAGTAGATATATCCACACCAATGTTGAATCAATCAATAAAATCATAAACCGATAATCAATCAAAACGTTTTCTTCTTAAGCAGTTACTTAAACATGAATCTGATAGACAGCCAAGATAAACAGTGCCCAACAGTGCAGCCTCTTAAGTGGACCAATTTTTTGTCTGTTAAAAGAAAGGGTATGGGACACAAAAAGTAATCATAATTGTGCAAAAAAGATCGCGGCCAGCCGCAAGGACCACAAAATATAAATAAGTTACCTACTTGTAGTAATTTTTAAACTGACAATCTTTTATGTAAGTGCAAAAAATAGGAAACCGTTAATAGAATACCCCAGGAAGTCATCATCTTCCCTATTACTTGGGGTCGGCGCAACACGTTTTAATAAGTTACCTACTTGTAGTAATTTTTAAACTGACAATGTTTTATGTAAGTGCAAAAAATAGGAAACCGTTATTAGAAGATCCCAGGAAGTCATCATCTTCCCTTTTACTTGGGGTCGGCGCAACACGTTTTAATAAGTTACCTACTTGTAGTAATTTTTAAACTGACAATGTTTTATGTAAGTGCAAAAAATAGGAAACCGTTATTAGAAGATCCCAGGAAGTCATCATCTTCCCTTTTACTTGGGGTCGGCGCAACACGTTTTAATAAGTTACCTACTTGTAGTAATTTTTAAACTGACAATGTTTTATGTAAGTGCAAAAAATAGGAAACCGTTATTAGAAGATCCCAGGAAGTCATCATCTTCCCTTTTACTTGGGGTCGGCGCAACACGTTTTCTTCCTCCATTCTCCCATGTCAATCGTCACGCTATAATTCACTCCCTTCTCTTTCATATTATCATTTCACCATTCCCCACCAAATCATCAACGCATTCCCAAGGAGGGTTGATCTCAGGCTGGCGGCCGACTGTAAAACTGTGCCGCAACATGATGAGAAGACCGCAGGAAGTAAAAATGCTTATTATATCAAATTGCTATTAATTCAAACTACACCAAATAAAGCCAATAACTGAACCTCAATTATAAAAGAAAGCCCAAAAAAATTATTTGTCAAAACTGTTGATATTTTAAATCTGAATCTCAAACTTTTATCGAAACTAAAATCTTCTAGCACGTTCGAATTCATTGGCCTATCACTTCAGGTGACTCGTTTTATTGACACGTCCCCTGAGAATAGGGCGATGCGAGAGGAATATACTCGATAACTCCATTCCCAAAATATACGGCATGCACGTATGTCTCAAGGTAGTTATATTAATTTTAAATGGCAACTGACCGTACTAGACACCACTTGTTAAATGAAATAGACGTATAAAAAAATGGTATTTTACCATCGAAAAAAAAAACTTAACTGAATTTATTGACAGATCTGTCTAACGAGTTCGTCATAACAGCAGAAAGTGATTGATTAAAATCTGTCGGTTCTGATAATTACATTTTCCAAAAAAATACTCTTCCGTACCCTATCGTTACCCAACTAAGCTGTCCCAGATAAACTGAAAGCTCCTATAACAGCAACCTATTTTTCTTCGCTAACGAGTCCGAGTGCCATAGGAAACAATCTGTAACATACATAGCCTATAGCTAGATATATGTATGAGTATTGGTATATCAGCTATATTATAACTATTTTCCCATGCCAGGAACAGATTCTTTCTCTTTCATACTTTCTTTCTTACCTGTTCTTTGTAACCGTGACGATTTTTATTTTACTATTATTATTTTATCTTCTAACAATGGAAGCCCAAAAAGTTGTTCTTGCCAAATAAAAATGCGGCAAAAAATTATATTTTAACGAGGAACAGGCATTTGTGTGTCGTTCTCAAAGACATAAAGAGACCTATAAAAAGAAATGTTCCAAATGTTAGGCAAGGGCTTTCAAAGGGGTAACTTTCGGAATAATTTATGCATGGAAACGGCTTTACTCATATGCGTAACGGGTAGTTCATAAAAGGTAGTAATCACTAAACGTTATACCTAATATAAATCCTGAAGAGACAATGGGGAAAAAAACTGCCAAATTAGTTCCGCGTAGATGGCGCTAAGTGTTCGTTACTTTCATTCAGCTGCCAGCGGAGTTCCTTGCTGAAAACTTTGCCGCGAGATGGTGATAAGTGTTTTTTCTTGTTGCCGATTGGTCGCTTTGTCTTCAACTTGTCTTTGACTTTGGCAAGTGACAAACACACAGCGCTCCCTCGCGGCGAAGCTTCCGGTAAACAAACCTATTGTAACAAAAAGCTCTACTAAGTTTCAATTATCAAGTTTCTACCTACTTCTCTAATATTGACCGTCAAACTCTTAAATGCTTGACCACCCGTCAAGTCGGATAACGCATTTTCTAGCGACATGATTCGATGAAAGTTGCAATATCGGGGTTTACGGGGGCGAAAAATCGATTTAGCTAGGTCTCATGTCTGGAAAAATTCGTTTTCTCTATTATCACCCGAGTACAGCTCCGTCGACCAGGTTCTTATGTAATTACTAGCTTTTGCCAGCGACTTCACCCGCGTGGATGTTGGAAATTATCCCACGGGAACCATACATTTTTCCGGGATAAAAAGTATCCTATGTGCTATTCCAGACTATAATCTATCTCTGTGCTAGTTTCATCCAGATCCGTTCAGCCGTTCTGGCGTAATTGAGTAACAAACATCTTCACAAACTTTACAATATTAGTAGCAACATTTATAATATTAGTAGGATGAACAGTATCTGATCTTTCAGTCTTCATAATGCAGATACGCTTGTATTTAAATTATTTTATTTCTTTACCGAGTTTCTTTGTTGCGACATTAGGCATAGCTCACTCTCTTCTTACTTAACCTAGGTTGTTAGAGTAGATATAAATCAACAATGAAACCATTTACTTTCCTGTTCGCTCACTCCCATGTTTGGTTTGCCTCACACATGATGGCAACAGTATAACTACCCAAAGAAAGCACTGTAATCGAAACCAACAGCCCTAACCTCATTTTATAACCAGTATCTCCAAAATATAACATTATTCTTACATTTTATGAACCAAAGTTACATAACACGTGTTTACAGGGAAATAAAAATGTGTCCTATCTAGCACTGATGTATTTTGTTCCGGCTCATAAAGCGCACGCAGCGCTTTATTTTCACTTGTGACGTCAAGCGCAGATGCTAATTCTCCCAGTCCTCGGGTCCGGACGAATTACTAAACCAAATGAAGATTGTGACGTGCTGAAATGTCGAGGGATTAACTTACACCGTTTACAAAACAAATATTTAGATAGTCTTCAATAACCATATCACAGGACTGAGCACTGGTTCAGATTTTATACATTCTCACGGCACACAATTCTCGGGTCCAGTTCAATTGGCACTCCATTGTGCGACCGTGTGCCAACACGGATGTCACTGGCAATATTTACAGAGATTTTAATCTACCGTGAGGAGGTTTGGTTTGACTTGAAACCCACTTGTTAGGTCTCACATATGTGTGCAAACCACATTTCTGACGTTGAGTTACGTCACTCCACATAATAACATTATGTGCTCCATATTTGTATATTAGATGAAAATTACATAATAATTTGTAACATCTGTTGCTATAGCATTAAGCCGTTGGTCCCGGCTGTCATTCGTGAATCTTTAACAGTCGTTACGGGTCGTTGGAAGCAAGAAAATCCGGCAACCAGTCTTATCAAGGGGTATCGAATTACCCAGTTACTGGGTTGTGGAGGTCAGATAGGCAGTCGCTCCATCTAAATTACTGGTTGATACTCAGTAGCAGGTTTTACACAATTAAACACGAACTATTAATCCACACTCAGTCTCTATTTGGGCAGAGTAACGTTCTTATCACTAGTTCTCAATATAATGAATGTTAAAAATGATTTGCCTCCCTTTTTATACACTTAAGCGCCATATTCAAATCAACTGTCAGTTAATTACTCAATATGTTATGAAATACTAAATTATTGTTTTAACAATCAAATAAATTACTTATTATAGGTAAATCAATACAAAGAATATTATTTAGATATTAATGAGAATATTTGAAAGTAATTTAGGAATAATTAAGCAACTAGTACGTCATAACCGTCGAGTATCTATTTGGTACTTGTTAACATGGTATTCGGCTGCATCCGGTTAGACTGAAAGCCGACCCCAACATAGTTGGGAAAAGGCTAGGCAGATTGGTTGTTGCTATAGCGTCTACGTAAAGTTTTGTCCTACACTAATCAAGAAGAAAAATAGGTGTGTAGTCAACTGCTAATCTTCGCGTAAATAAGAACCAAGTTTGTAATAAGACTACTAGTATGATGATGAAGTAGCGGCAAATAGGTTGTTATCGTAAAAGTTTCAACGGTATCGACGTACCTTTTATGGCTAATAGGTAGGAACTTTGTTTTTCCTGCAGGCAGAGACGCGTAAACATAGTATTAGCGAACGTTAAACCTCTATTACTACCGAGCTCCATCGTGGATTTACGTGGTACCACAACAAAAGATTCAAACTTTCCTCAAAAGTTACCATTTCAGACACCAATCTACATGGTCTTCACATGAAGTGACCAAGATTATGTCTGGACTTTATAAGAGACTGTGACCTCTGAGTTTGTTTCGGCCTTTCTTCTCAGAGTAGTCAGATAGGAAACGCCGACCTCATCTAGTTTAAAAAAAAATATATATTGACTTGTAAAAGTGTTTGTACAAACCTACTTACAGAAATAAAAATCATTTATCATTTAACAAGATAATCCTATACTCTATTTGCTCGGTAAACAGATGACGATCGGTATATCGCACCTCCGCAGCTCCGCTCAAATAGTGTCACAATTCAAAAAAAAAATATATATTTAAATGTTTGCAGGATACCTACTATACCATTTTGTAGAGCTTCTAAAAGCATGTTAACTTACTACGAAACTTATTGCGCTAATTCCGTTAGTTTTTGACCGGAAAAGTAAAAATAAAAGTTAGAATAAATTTCAAGCGCCTTTTTCTCAATAGTTTGCTTTTTTGACTTATGACACTATTTGAGCGGAGGTGCGATATGATGCTTCTCACGTATTTGCAACGTACGTCATAACATCTTCCATTTACGACGCATTACTTCTGTAAGTTTAGTTACAGTTGTAAGTATCAACTTGAGGGAGTAAAAGCACCCAAGAATATAAATAACGAAGTACCTACGGAAGGCACTCTGATTTTGGCCTCAACGTGATCTTTGATCAGATTTTTATCGAATTCCAACTAGTTTCTAAAATAAAAGTAAAATTTTGTAAAATTCTCTTAAAAATAGGCTAGTGATGTCATCATCTTTAGCCGTCAAATCAGATTGTCCGCTGTCAAACAAGTAAAAACAAATTCAATACTTGTAGTTCAACCCTCTGGATTGCCCCTGAGATGCCGATCCAAATAATCGATTATTTATTTTTAAGTTTTTTTTTACCAATAAATGAATCTCAAAATAGTTAAATAATTGATACCATCGGTATTACTCGTCGAATTAAATTGATTAATAGCGATTTCAAAATAAAAGAGCGATGACAAAATCAATCTGCCTAGCCTTTTCCCAACTATGTTGGGGTCGGCTTCCAGTCTAACCGGATGCAGCTGAATACCAGTATTTTACACGGAGCGACTGCCTATCTGACCTCCACAGCTCAGTTACTGGGTAATACGATAACCCTTAGTAAGACTGGTTGTCAGACTTTAGGGCTTCTGACGACCCGTAACGACTGTCAAAGATCCTCGAATGACAACCGGGACCAACGGCTTAACGTGCTTTCCGAGGCACGGAGGAGTCTCGGTATGAAAAGATGGTCACCCATCCACAGACCAATCCCGGCAAGCGTAGCTTAACCTGATGGATCGACCCGTGCGGCTGTTGTTACTTAGCCACGAGCTCCTTGGAGCGATGACGGTGATCTAAATATCAAAAACACTGGAACGGACGCTCAAAAGCTCATTTTGAAAACGGATCTGACGTTTTCATTTTGATATTTATACGTATTATCATCATACATTTCAATCGTATTATTAAAAAAATCCCCATTTTAGAGGAAAATATCCTGAGGTGGGAACCCTGAAATAATGTTATTTTGTCAAAGTGACATAATGACATAATGACTGAAGATCGTGACTCTGCTTAGCGTTTAAGGCCTATTCAAACTTAAGCGGTATTCGCTACCGTCTGCGGTAGAGAAAACCGAGTGGGTATGCCGTAATATTACTGTTCATTCATCTGTACCGCTTTTGCCGCGAAACATAATACTAAATACCTAAGCGAAACCCGCGCGGTATTACCTCTACCCATAGCGGCAGCGAATACCGCTTAGGTTTGAATAGGCCTTAAAGGCCTATTCATAATGTTACTTGATCAATTGGACCGGGTTATGCAGAAAGGAGCCATGTCGGGAAAAGTACAAACAGAGTTATACGCATTTTTCTGATGATGGTTGCATTATGGATGTATGGACAAGGCTGCATTTTACTATCATATCTCCGTGATAAATAGAGATAACGACATGGCAGTTTTTGCAAAAAATCTTGTATGCCGTAATTAGTATGACTGTGTTTGTAACTCATTTTTGGAAAAAATTGCCACATGGTTGCTTTCTGCATAACTAGGTCCCATTTTACGTAGTTATTGCTCAAAAATATTAATTAATATATAATCATTTACAAAATTAAATTGAATATTGATACAAAGCTCACAACAATTATCTGTACTAAAAATAGCTGTTGCCCACGACTTCGCCCGCGTGTATATCGGAAAACTATACGTATAAACCTTCCTCTTGAATCACTCTATCTATTGATGAAACCCGCATTAAAATCCGTTCAGCAGTTTTTGAGATCATCGCGAACATACAGACAGACAGCCATACGCGACCGGGCACTTTGTTTTATAATATGTATGTAAGGATAAGGATTCATAAGGTATTTTTCTTACTGGCAATTAGAATATTACCTGTCTGCTTCAGCAATTAGTTTTTCTACTACATAATTATCTGATCCTTTGAGTCGGATCTTGAACTAAGTCACTGGACCCAATCTTCAAGTCCCAAAATGGTCAACCTACCACTTGTATCATTATTCCGACTACCCAAACAACCCAAGTATGCTACAACCGTAATTGTAAACTACTCGGAATAGTTTCAGTTTGATTAAGGTTATCCAGATCTATTAATGTTGTGGCTATTAAGGTCCCGTTTCCACTTCTAAAGTGTTTGCCAAGTGATTTATTAGACGTTTTAAGTTTTACACGACAGTTCTCGCACAATGTTCAACCATTTGAATTAATTATATTAGGTACTACCTTCTGCTCGCGACTTCGTCTCCGTGTTTCTTGTTCACCCGACCTACCCTGCCCATCGCATCGCAACACCTGCCAGCCGGTCTATTCTGTAAAAATCTCACCGTGAACCTCTTAGGTGAAGTGAGCTTAAATAGAGCAGCCATTCCACGTAATGCTAGGGATTGACACTATTGACAGCTCACTCCACACTCACCTCACCTATGTGTTCACGGTGAGATTTGTACAGAATAGCACTGCTGTTCTTCCTGACTTTTTTTTCCTTTTGCTCGGCTAAGGGTAGGAGCCTTGCGAGTTAAATAGCCTATAGCATTCCTCAAAAATTCGGCTATCAAATGCAAAAAGAACTTTTCAAATCCGACTGGCAGTTCCAGAGATTAGCGCGTTCAAACATACAAACAAACAAACTCTTCAGCTTTATTATTAGTACTAGCTTCTGCCTGCGACTTCGTTCTTGTGAAATTTCTTGTTCCTCCGACCATCCCGTCGCTTCTCATCGCCTGCCTGCAATATTGCGTCGTTTTTGCTCAGCGTTCTGTCTGACTTTTTTTTCTTTTTGCTCGGCTCCTAAAGGTCCTAGCGTGATGTTAAATAGCTTATAGCCTTTCTCAAGAATTGGGCTATCAAATGCAAAAATATTTTTTCAAATTTGACTGGAAGTATCCAGAAATTAGCGCGTTGAAACATACAAACAAATAAACAAACTCTTCAGCTTTATTCAATCAATCTGCCTAGCCTTTTCCCAACTTTGTTGGGGTCGGCTTCCAGTCTAACCGGATGCAGCTGAATACCAGTATTTTACATGGAGCGACTGCTTATCTGACCTCCACAATCCAGTTACTGGGTAATATGATACCCCTTGGCAAGACTGTCAGATTTTCAAACTTCTGACGATCCGTAACGACTGTCAAAGATCCACGAATGACAGCCGGGGCCAACGGCTTAACGTGCTTTCCGAGGCACGGAGGAGTCTCGGTATGTAAAGATTGTCCCATCCACGGGCCAGCCCCGGCAAGCGTAGATTAACCTGATGGTTCGACCCGTGCGGCTTTTTTTACTTAGCAGCGAGCTCCTGCGCTGATTATGCATACCATTATGCTTATATTGTAATTTTTATCTAGAGAAAATTAAGTAAAATAATATAAATAAAGGTGCCGATTCTCTTGTTAAATAACTAAACTAAAATTAGAGAATCGCTATCATTTACTAACAGGCGGATCACCCGTCTACAGAGCAACACTCTTCAGGTTTTATTATTATTAGTATAGATAGAAGAGATGTCTAATACAAACCTAGGTACGTAGCTTTAGCACTCCATTTAATTATGTGGTTCACATTTATTCATATAGTTAGATAGTGTGTCTATTCTACTTAGTTGGCGATTGACACCCATTTAAATAATCAAGAGGGTATCGTGTACAGTCGCATTTCAATTATGCGAGAATCACCCAGTCAGTTGCAAATTGGACGCATCACAGACCGAAACTATAAATCATCACAATGTACACAATAATTCATTTTTAACCGACTCCATAAACGGAGGAGGTTCTCAATTCGTTTGTATATATGTTTTTATATATTTATGTTCTGGCATAACTTCTTTGTGTATGAACCGATTTTAATGATTCTTTTTCGTTTGGTAGAAGAAGCTTGCGCCGTGGTCCCATTGGGTAATTTTTGAGTTAGCTTCAATAATGCGTATTTAATCCATTTGGTGTTTATTGATTATGTTATAAAACTTCCTGTCCCTGTTGTTTACATAGCAAGTTATAAATTACAGAACCAAAGACAAAAAAAAGTTTTTCATAATTATTGATTCCATTGTTATACCAGTACCAAAGATAGATTAGTAGTGTAGTAGAGTATTCTGTAGGTAATGCGATATGCAGCAACACAAATACTTTGTGTCTTCGGTCTGTGATGAGAAGTGGGTAGTTCTCATTAGATATCTTTAAGTCTTACAGTAGCTCGCGTAATGAAAACATAAGCTGGCATGCAAGTGGCATAGCCTTCATGCTTCTAATGAATTGTAGCCGTAATGCAACCTACGCTATGAAATGTCAGTCTTGTATGGCAGCTTTATTACACATTGTAGGTCACAGTTTTTAAGAGCGTTTATCCCACGCGAGCTGGCAACGTCGCATTTCTGCAGATTTTTCGTCATTATTTTAATAGATTTAAATACCAAATTACTATTTTTTCAGCCATGCATTAGATCGTTGGTATTTATTAAAAAATATTTTGATATTTACTCATAAAAATTTACATTATTGTCTATAATGCCAATTTATTTACGTGACTAAATACCAAAATAACTGTAACAAAATATCATAAGTACTTATAAATACCGACGATATAGTGCATGGCTGAAAAAAATAGTAAACCTTAGTAACTCCGAAACTTTAAATTAAAGATTTTAACAACAGAGACGAAATAAAATTGTGTGAGAAAACTAAATTTTTATTACGAGTCCTTCTTCCCGATTCTTAATGTGTATCTTTCTTTCCAAGTTAGTTTAAAATTCCTTTAGTTAATACAAAATAAAACACGAACAAAAAACATAGAACTCCATAATTTTATTTTAGACGTTAGACTTGTAAAAAAACCGGTCAAGTGCGTGTCGGACCACGCACAATGAAGGGTTCCGTAGTTGGGATGAAGTTATCCCAAGAACAAACTCAACATTGTAGTTGAAAAACATGTTCTCCCATACATTCCAACTGCAATGTAACGTACGCACAATATTGAGAGATTTACCATGTTATTTTAAGACCATAGACTTCTTATAGGTTTTCCTGTAATCTATAGTTATAGAAGTATTTTCTGTATTTCTTCCAAAATTTTGAGAGATAAAGGGGGTAATGATCAATTTTCGTCTATTTTCTTTAATAACTTTAAAACAATTTATTTTTTTGTTATATCGCAGTTTGCAAAACTTTTTTTTTATTTTCTTATTTGCCCCCTAAAATTGACCGCTATATTCAACATTCATTAATTTACATTACACGTCGGTATTTGGGTCACAGAAACACATACGTGTATCTACCAAATTTCAACTTAATCGGTCCATTAGATTCGGAGCAAATTGGCTGTGACAGACGGACAGACAGACAGTCACATGAGTGATCCTATTAGGGTTCCGTTTTTTCCTTTTGAGGTACGTAACCCTAAAAAGATGGTAAGTATAATATACCTGCTAATTAAAAATCGTGCTTCTGAAGGGATCTAACTGCTTGCACAGACCTAGGTTTCGAGGAAAATAACAGAAAAAAGACATCGACCAAATACTGAAATAGTTAGTAACGCAAAAGCTCTAAAACGGCTCGACCGATTTGGCAGATTATTATTATTTTTTTGTGTTCGTATGAAAGATTTTTTTGAAAAATCCACCGAAAATGTTGGAAATAACTCGGGCAACGCCGGGCACGAAAAGCTAGTTTAACATAAGACACAAGGCAAAACTTTTTAATTTGGGCGATCAAATTAAAATAAAAGGCATGGAAATATGAAAGTTGGAAGAGGCGGGCTCATAAATCTTGAAGTCCGACCAAAAATCCCGATTGAAGGCTCATTTCATATTCCCTTGGTTTTTATCGTTTATCATATCAATTCACATTTTCACAGAAGAGGCCTTTTAAGCAAATACTGAGATAAATGTGTGGTAGATTTCAGAGCAAAAATGTAAAGTCAACTGTCCTTGTGTTTTAAAAAAACGAGGTCTGTTCCGACGCCTTTTCATTCGGATACTAGTCTAACAATATACATAAAACACTCCTATAAGTACGGGTTTTACTAAAAAATATTATTATTATTATTCTTAGAAGACGGCATCACTAGAAGATGGATTACTTATCTACACAAAAGTTATCAAATATCAACAATGGCCTATATCTGTATAAGGTACAGTCAGTTACAAAGATGTTTTTTTTTATTATTGCTGAATGGGCCTGCTCTTTTGACCTCGATCTCGCCTGAAGGAACCCGATGGATGAGGTCTATGATGAAACGAGCGTGCCCAGAAGGTGCCTTTTCACTCTTGCTTTGAAAGCAGACGGGTTATATCGTTGGTTCAGATGTGTTCATCTGAATCTAATCGCTCTTCTGAAGAATAGGCTTTTTTGAGTTAATACCCTTTTTTTTTTTGTGGATGGGAAATCATCAAATAACTTCTCCCGCTCTGGGTGGGCGGAAGGGCGTGTCAGACTTTTACTGACTAAAACCCACCCGTGTTCCTTCAGTTGCCTATGCCAGGGCCACGGTATCTTTTTCAAACAACCCGCGACCCCAGCGGCATCGGCCCTATTGGACCCCATATTTTGCTGACATCTCTTTGAGGCGCGCGTGGAACACAACGCGCCGTCGACCCGGGCCTGGTCCTCACCGGACGGCGAGCTACCCACTACTCACCGTCCGCAAGCCCGCGCCTACGGTGGCCGGGAATCGGCTATCGATTCCCGCCGCCCAGGGCGTCTCCTGCGGCGACTGAGGGCTAGAGGCTGCCTCTCCCTCACGCGTTCCGCCTCCTCCTTCGCGAGCATTACCGCTTCGCAGAAGGAGGTGACGGCCTCCCATGCACTCTCGCTCCGCACCATGGCCTGGACCAGGCTCGGACGCGAGAGATCGCCGCCGCCGATCACCTCCGTGAGAACACGGCGGTGCTCTGCCCAAGCCGGGCAGACCTCCACTGTATGCTCCACCGTGTCCTCTGGGCGATCCACACAATGGTGACACCCGGGCGTTTCCTCCCGCCTTATGCGAAAAGGAACCTCCCGAAACAACCGTGTCTGGTGAGGACCTGCGTCAGGCGGAAGGTGAGGACGCCGTGGCGCCTCTCTAACCACTCCTCAAAGAGGGGACTTATCGCCGCAATTGTGGCGTGCCCATGAGTTAATACCCTGGTATTAATTTAAGACTTAAGACTGGATACGACTGTAATGTTCAAACGGGCAGGCAAAAAAGTGCGAAAAGGACGAAGATACTACCCCGCCCCCCGCCTATATCGCATCATATCGTTATGCAACCACAGTCATTAGAAATAGCGCATGATTTTTAGTAAGACTGTAAAAAATAGTTAAATTTGTGTGTTTCTGTGTTGAGTTAAATTTTGAGTTAATACCCTGTTTATCCAAACAAACGATATGTAGAAGGGAACACAGACGCTGAGCTAACAGAGAGTTCCACACTTTAGCTCTTTAGCTGTGCGCATAATAATGTAAACATCGACAAGAATTATTAATTTAATATTGTCTAAAATCTTTGTTCCATAATATTGTAATCAATGTATAGCCACAAAACATATTACACATTGAGTAAGTACTTAATTGTAGCTATACATTGATACACAGTATTGAGGAATACAAATTGTAGACAATCAAATTAATTCTTGTCAATATGTCACAGATGGATTGCAGTATCCGCTGTTTTACAAAATCGCTAGATGTTTTACTAAACAGCTCCGTTATGTACCGCTAAACGTCGTTCATTTGTACGACGTTTAGCGATTTTTCATAATTACTAAACTTTAACACGCAGGATTGTTTAAACATTTGGCGTTTATTAATGCAGCGGGTCAACAAATAGAGGTTACGTAAAGCAACGTGAAACGAAACGTCAGATTGTAGATTTTAGTTCTAAATGACAACAATAATGGCGTCCGAAATAGAAATAAATAAAATAAATAATAAAATATGAATGAAAATGACCCTAATTCGAGTGAAAACAGTGATTGGAAAATTTTAGGGGTTCAAATATGAAATTGTCGTTTTGTACTGAAAAATTCAAACAATTTTTTTAAGGTAGGTAAACATTTTTACCATGTAAATTTTGTGCAAATCGCGGAGGAAATGATAGTCGGTTCGGGCCAGGTCCGGCGAGTACGGAGGATGACAGATGATTTCTAACTGTAGATCTGTAAAGTTAAAACGTTTTCTCGAGCAGTGTGAGGTCTTGCGTTATCATGAATGTTTTTTTTTTTTTTAATGGAATTGGTTAGTGAACTAGTAAATAATATTAATTTAATAATTAATTATTAAAAACAAATTTTTATTGTGTCAACAGATCATAATAGTTATTGAGCTGATTTCATTAGATAACACAATAGAAATGAGTTTTTAATAATTACCTATTAAATTAATATTATCATATTTACTAGTTTGCTAATTGATTACAATTTCAAAAAGGCATCCTTTCATTACATAATTTTAAAATTTGGTTCCGTGTGAGCGAGAGAGATGACAAAATGTCGCATTTTGTCATCTCTCTCGCTCTCTTTAATATCTTTTTGAGACTGTCTGTACCTACAGACAGTACCACAGACTGGGAGTACTTACTCCGACCTAGTTGTATTGAAGTGTTATTCAAACGTATATGATACGAACAGGTAAGAGAAGCAAAAATTGTAATATCGTATTTCTTTAATAAGGACATTTTATGCGTAGTCATGACTCATGCGAAACAGTATAGGTACTTAGGTAATATATTGAATTCCAAGAGAGCGTTTACCTGTGAATCTGATGATTGAGTAATCCAACTGAGTTATCGATTTAAACGAAGAATATCTTATTAGTGTGGCCTTGATACGTATAGTGCGTAACTGTTACTCGTGCAGTGAATTACTTAAGTACCTAGGTACCTTATACAGGGTTATTGGTAAAACACCAACAACCTTTTAAAGGGTCATTGTACTCATCATTATGAACCACTTTTACTATGGGACCAAACCAGAAATCGCGAAAAAAAAAATCAGCTGTTCAATACATTTTGACGAATTATGCGAACATAAATGTACTGAACAGTTGATTTTTTTTTCGCGATTTCATGGTTGGTCCCATAGTAAAATTTGTTAATAATGATGAGTACAATGACCCCTTAAGAGGTTGTTGATGTTTTACCAATAACCCTGTATAATCAAATCATGATTTTTAAAAATTATGTGTATTATTATTTTATTTACTAACTCAGATTATAGAATTCTATAATCTGAGTTTACTAATAAATTGCTTCACTAATAAATCTATACTAATAATAAAGCTGAAGAGTTTGTTTTTTTGTTGGAACGCGCTAATTTATGGAACTACTACTACTATCCTAAATAGGGTGAAGCGATACTTTACGCCTGGACAGCTTTTAACCCTTTACAAAGCGCAAGTCCGATCCTGCATGGAGTATTGCAGTCACCTTTGGGATGGATCAGCTAAGTACCAACTAGCCGCGCTTGACTCGGTGGAACGCAGAGCTAAGAGGCTCATTGGCGACGTAAAACTGGTGGATGCCAAGCTTCATAGCTTGGCTCATCGCCGCAAGGTTGCCTGCTTGTCGGTCTTCTACAGATTGTACTTCGGAGAGTGTGCCCGAGAACTCCACGACCTCATTCCACCGGCCCCCTTCTACCACCGGACATCTAGACGCACTGCCAGTTACCATCCCTACCTGGTTGCTATTCCACCAATTCGCACTAAGCGCTTCCAAATGTCTTTTATAATGCGCACAGCAAAAGAGTGGAACTCACTACCTGCGTCTGTGTTTCCGAACGTATACAACCCTAATCTCTTCAAAGTGAGAGTGAACAGGCTTCTTCTGGGTAAGCTCACTCCATCGTCGACTTTGTCTCTGTCACCTCTGACCTAGACTAGAGTCAAGAGCAAACCCATCACAAATAAATAAATAAATAAACTACTAGTCAGATTTGAAAAATTCTTTTGAGGAAGGCTGTTCAACATCACACTAAGACTATGAGGAGCCGAGGAAAAATAAAAAGTCAGAAAGAACGCTAAGCGAAAACGAAGTAATAGGGGTAGGCAGGCGACGCGATGGGACGGGGTCGGGGAACAAGAAATTTCAAGCGATAAAAGTCGCGGGCAGAAGCTAGTATATTTAATAAAAAATTTAAATTCACTGACAGACAATACACAGCTAAGCCGCTGGGTCTAAAAGCATGAAAGTTTTGTACAAGAGTCCCTTATCTAACAAGGTGAGCAAGGGAAGGATTTTTGAAAATTAGGTTCAATAGGGAATCAAAGTTTGTATGAAAATTCGTCATAATGGCCGGTTTGAAATCGCATCGGGGTTTATATCTAAATAATTTATAAACTAACAGTAAAAAATCGTTGGTTAGTCTGTTTATTTAATAGATAGATGCAAGTTCTTTTTTTTTTTTTTTTTTTTTTATTTGTGATGGGTTTGCTCTTGACTCTAGTCTAGGTCATAGGTGACAGAGACAAAGTCGACGATGGAGTGAGCTTACCCAGAAGAAGCCTGTTCACTCTCACTTTGAAGAGATTAGGGTTGTATACGTTCGGAAACACAGACGCAGGTAGTGAGTTCCACTCTTTTGCTGTGCGCATTATAAAAGACATTTGGAAGCGCTTAGTGCGAATTGGTGGAATAGCAACCAGGTAGGGATGGTAACTGGCAGTGCGTCTAGATGTCCGGTGGTAGAAGGGGGCCGGTGGAATGAGGTCGTGGAGTTCTCGGGCACACTCTCCGAAGTACAATCTGTAGAAGACCGACAAGCAGGCAACCTTGCGGCGATGAGCCAAGCAATGAAGCTTGGCATCCACCAGTTTTACGTCGCCAATGAGCCTCTTAGCTCTGCGTTCCACCGAGTCAAGTGCGGCTAGTTGGTACTTAGCTGATCCATCCCAAAGGTGACTGCAATACTCCATGCAGGATCGGACTTGCGCTTTGTAAAGGGTTAAAAGCTGTCCAGGCGTAAAGTATCGCTTCACCCTATTTAGGATGCCCAGTTTCTTGGCCGCAGTTTGGGCCTTGTACTCGATGGTGGCGCCGAAGTTGAGACCAGAAGTCAACTCCATGCCTAGGAGCTCAAGTCGATCAGTTACAGGAACAGATGTACCCCGAAAAGTAGGAGTTTGGGCGAAACGACTCTTTTTAGCGGTAAAAAGACACGCCTGCGTTTTGGTGGCGTTAAAAGAGACCAGATTATCATCACCCCACTGGGAGACAAAGCTCAAGGTCAAATCTGTCCGCTCTACCATGGCCTCTCTCAAGGAACGAACTTCAGCCCCGCTGGTTTTTGCGCTGGACAAGTATCTCTCTGAAACTGTACTGTCATCTGCGTACCCAACAATACCAGGCCGAAGCAGGTCATTGATGTGGAGCAGGAAAAGAGTTGCAGAGAGAACAGACCCCTGAGGAACTCCGGCATCAATAGCCATAAGGTCAGAAGAGCAACCATCAACAACTACTCTAATCGACCGTTCACTAAGGAAATCTGATATCCAGCTACAAAAATCAGCTGGGATGCCATAAGCAGGAAGCTTGCTGAGCAGAGCAGCGTGCCAGACCCTGTCAAAGGCCTTCGAGATGTCAAGCGATACAGCCAGTGCTTCGCCGTGTTTCTCGATGGCTTCGCCAAAGCAGTGCGTGACATACACAAGAAGATCGCCAGTTGACCGTCCCCGGCGAAAGCCATATTGACGGTCACTGAGGAGATCATTGTCTTCAAGGTAGTTCAGCAACTTATTGTTCAGTACCCTTTCCAAAACTTTGCACAGAATGGAGGTAATGGCGATCGGACGGTAATGGGCAGGGTCTGCACGGTCGCCTTTTTTGGGCACTGGTTGTACATTTGCAAGCTTCCAGGATTTCGGCACCGTTCTTTTTTCAAGAGAGAGGCGGAACAAATGTCATTACAGGAGACAGTTCAGGCGCACACTGCCTCAACACTCTCGCTGGAATGCCGTCAGGCCCGCTGGCCTTGTTCACGTCTAGACTGCACAATACTCTTCGGACCTCTTTAATGTGTACTGCGATCTCCGGCATCGAGGAGTCACAATGAGGTACAGTAGGTGGTTGCTTTGAGCCAGCGTCCAGACGTGAATTGCTTGCGAAGAGAGATGCAAATAAATTTGCCTTCTCAGTTGCAGAGTGAGCCAGCGACCCATCAGGTTTCATCATAGGAGGTAAAGTGGGACGACAGAAATTCGTTTCAACCGCTTTAGACAGGGACCAGAACTGTTTACTACCCGGAGGGTGGCCCCGATATGTCCGACATGGTCAAAACGTGCCCTACGCAAAACCCGCTTGCAGAACTTGGCGGCAGAATTAAAGGCTCTCTTCTTCGCGCGAACCCTGCGCGCTCTAACTTTGCGGTCGCGGGCCTTGACCCAGGCTTGGTAGGCAGTCTCTTTTCGGGCCTCAGCGTGGGCACATTCTGCATTATACCAAGGCCGGGATTTGTGACCGAGCGGGATGTCGGAGAATGGAATAAAATATTCCATCCCCTGCCGAATCACGTCCGCAACCGCGTCAGCACAGCGCGAGGGGTCACCCGAGGAAAAGCACACTTGCCGCCATGGATAAGACGCAAAAAAGTGCCGCATCTCATCCCAGTCTGCTGACCCGTATCGCCATACTCGCCTCGTGCCTCTAGGGCTCTCATCTGGAGGAGAGCAGGTTGATATGGATTTCACCAGACAGTGGTCAGACGTTCCCAGCGGGGCTGAGACCGATACTGAATGACTGTCCGGATCAGATGCCAGCAGAAGGTCCAAGCAATTGGGTGTATGGCCGTCAACATCCGGTACCCGCGTTGCCACATTCACCATCTGGGTTAGATCTAGCGTTAAAGCAAAATTGCGCGCCTCCAACCCAGCATGGTCAGTTTTCTGGTATGGGAACAACCATTCTTTATGATGGGCGTTGAAGTCCCTCAGAAAAATGAGCTTCGCCGTTGGGTACCGTTGCTGGGCTACGTCAGTCGACTCCACGAGGAAATTAAAGAGCGCTGTTGTCTCCTGGTCACCGCTATGCGATCGGTAGATGCCGATGTAGAGAGATTTCTCCACGCCAGTATCCACAAGTAGCCATATGGCAGAGAAACCCGATTTCTCAAAGCAACGGAGACGACGACAACAAATGTCATCGCGGACGTACACACAGACCCCAGCTTGCTTCTTGAACTTGTGTTCAAGTGAGTACCCCGGGTAGTTGAGGTACGCCACGTCCGACGGGGTTGTTATCTTCGTCTCCGTTAGGAAAAACAGGTGCGGCTTCTCGGTCTCAAGGTGGTGATGGACCGAATCGAGATTGGAGTGCAACCCCCTGATATTGGTGAGGTGCACTTTTAGTGGGAGGAAGTGCAGCCGTTGTTTTACCCTATTTTTCTTCGCTTTGTGTGTCATTGAGTGGAGTTGTTGGGGGAAAAAGTCGACTTGTCGAGGCGCCGCTCAGTGATCCAAGTGGAACACTAGAGCCAACCAAACCTACGGGGAACTCATCTGGAGACTGCGGGGACGCCCGAACCCCCCCGGATATGGCCACCGGGTCCTCCCATCCAGTCGCCGGCTGGCACGGTGGAGCATACCGGGATTTTTCGCGAGTTGGCGGGGCAGCCTTTGGCACGTGGCTGGCGTGCTACTTGGGCCCCCTACTGACTGCGGTCGGCCAACGGCTGGCACCGTGCTTCGGATCCCGCTACCCTCCAAAATGAGTTACCCGGCTAGCTGACTCAGAGCCCACAACCGGTGCCAAACAGCGCAACTGACAATCTCCTTCTCCCCCAAAGGCACTGGCACTCCCACACACCGACGGAACACAGCAAGCTGCTTGGCGCCAGACTCCGGTGGGATGGTGGTCGCGAGCCAGGCGGCCCCTTGCGGAGCCTACCACCGCTAAGTGGGATCATTCAGCCGTACCACAGGCAAGCCTGTGGTGCCGTTGCCCGGGGTGGACCACTAGGAGGTAGATCCCAAAACCACCCCAAAAGACCCTACCTAGAGAAAAATGAAAGAATAAAAATGATTTAGAAAAAAGTCAAGAAACACTTGGCCATTTTTTATTTTATTTTTTATTTGAGATGGGTTTGTTCTAAACTATAGTCTAGGTGACAGAGACAAAGTCTACGATGGAGTGAGCTTACCCAGAAGAAGCCTGTCCACTCTAACTTTGAAGAGATTCGGGTTGTAAGCGTTCGGGAACGCAGATGCAGGTAGTATCTTTTGCCGTGTGCATTAAGAAGGATGTTTGGAATACCGCAGCGCTGGTATTCTGATAGGGCCCATGTGAGGCCACGGACACACCTACGGACATCTACAAATCCATAGGGGAATATAAAGATAATAAAATACACACAATAGAATACCTATAATTCAGAGAAAAAAAAAATATAAACTTAACTGGACAAAAATAACTCGTAGTGCTAAAGTGTAGGCCAGCCATAGTCGGCCTGAGTTTTAGAACACAATGTGACATAGTCCACTCGGCTGCCAGTCGCGACGTTTGTTCCTATGCTGCATAGAATTGTCCTGTTTTTGTTTATAGCGTGGTTGCTTTGTGCATTCAAAGTACCTACACTGTAAATAACAGTAGAATACTTTTTAAAAGTGTTCGTATTGTAGGGATAATGGAACAAAATCAGCTATGTCAAAACGATTAGTTTCTCCTAGGCAAAGCAAAAAATGTTTGGCCGTTTTTAGTAACACTTTGCGATACTAATAAATAGTACCTATCCTAACTAATATTATAAATGCGAAAGTAAGTTTGTTTGTTTGTTTGTTTGTTACCTTTTCACGCTTAAACCACTGAACCGATCACCTTGAAATTTTACATATACACGGACATAGGGTACCTTTCATCCGGAAAAAAGTACTGTTCCCGAGGAAAACAACAATAACTTTCTTAATGAAAATAGATGGCGCCACGTGTCTTTCGAATCATTTGAATTATATTATCATAGAAAATTTAGTAGTGCGTTAAGAGTTTTTTTAAGTAAGTACCTAATACTTTTTATGAGTCTAGACTTCTAGAGCAATGACCGGTTTTTCATCCTCCTAACTATACGTAACATTATAAACCCGAAAGTGTATTTGTTTGTTGATTACGATTTCACGCTAAAACGGCTGAACGGATTTGGATGTAATTTGGCACATGGATAGACCATGACCTGGAAAAGGACATAGGCTACTATTCATACAGCTAGTTGCCTAATAAACGCATACTGTTGGATTATCCACTTTCTGCGATGAACCGTGGTGTGACGTAGTGTTAGAGAAAACCGGCATTAAAAATATTATAGGTACTTAGTCATCATCTGCCTAGCCTTTTCCCAACTATCTTGGGGTCGTCTTCCAGTCAAACCGGATCCAGCTGAATAACGGTATTTTACAGTTATTGGGAAATACGATCGATACCCCTTGGTAAGACTGGTTGTCAGACTTTCGGGCTTCTGGCGACCCGTAACGACTGTCAAAGATCCACGAATGACGGCCGGGACCAACGGCTTAGCGTGCTTTTCAAGGCACGGAGGGGTCTTTTGGTATGTAAGGATGGTCACAAATCCACGAACCAACCGCGGCAAGCATAGCTTAACCTGGTCGATCGTCCCGTGTGGCTGTTATTACTTAGCCACAAGCCCCTCAATATTATTTTATTTATATTATAATAAATATAAATAAAAAAATGAAATATACTTATCCGTTGTATAAATCACAAAATTCATTATTTGTATTGGGTTCGCCAGTGAGCTAACGAAGTCCATGAAAAAGAAAGCGTCTCTATCGTTTTAGAACACTCTGCGGTCTAAAGGCAATGGTTTGACACAATTTTATAGGTCATGGGTAAAAGCCTGTTATTAGTTGCAATACAGTGTATCCATTTCAGCTTTGTTTTCGCTATAACTTATAGCTACAAGTTATGGCTGTACAATTTCAGTTCATCATTACATGAAGTGTCTTAGAACAGAGTAAGTTGGAAGTAATTACTAATAAAAAAATCGTTCAATTAAGTTGGTTGGCACTTAATTGAGCGGTAATTAGTTCTAGGCAATAACACTTAATTGTTCGCTTGGACTGTAATTTGTTACCAACCAACATTGGGTAAAATATGCAACATTATGTAAGCGTATATCTATCTGACATATACAGGGTGTTTGGCAGAACGTTGAACATACGAAAATGGTGGATAGGTGGGGTCATCTGCTACTTACTCAGCCCTAATTTATTTGGCCCTGGCCCACTGGGTATTTTAAAAAAAATTTTTTTCTTTTTTCTTGTTTCACCACTTTCTTAACTTTAAAGTGTAATTTTTATTAAAAATGGGTAAAACAGGCAATATTTTGTTTTTTATTTTAATCTTTGATGTTGGCAGATTCTTATAAAATTATTGCTTTGTTCAGATGTTAGCTAGAAAAAAAGTTATGAGTCCTCAAACTTACAGAAAGATGTAAAAAATACTTAAATGTTAATTTCAACTTGCATTTAAAAAAAAAAAACAAAAAATGATTGAGGAGTTCCAATTCTAGCAAAACATCCCTAGTGTGTGAGCTTTGTAATGGTATGTAATTTGCTTTTATAAAAAAAAAAACTTTAAGAGTTATTTCATAATTTTATCAAGTAGGAAATTTTTGACGAAAGTCTACCTTTACGGAAAGTTAAATGTTTTGCGAAATTTAATACTGCAAAGTTGGTAAAAATTAAATGATCGACGGCTTGCCAGTAGCAGTGGTGCAAATTGACATTCACTATTCCCTTGAGATGGTTACACAAAGCAGGTAGAAATTTTGTTTCACTCTTGCGCAGTCATAGCGTATTTTTGCTCTCTTTCGCTCTCGTGGCACCGTGACGCCTCAGAATGAATTCTTTTCTTTTATTCAGTCGAGACTTAACTGCCTCTGCGATCTCACGTGCCCGTTACGCTTACGTTTGTTTTTGTTCACTTCGTTTTCTTTTATTGTTATCACTAGTTTTATAACCTGTTAGTTAAGTTTTTTGTTATTACTGTTACCTGTTGTTATTAGTAAAGAAATGGCTGCTTTTACCAGTGAGGAATACGCGGACATGTTGTTAGCGTATGGAAGCGCTAATACTAATTCGCGTGAAGCGCGAAGAATTTATCAAGAGCGTTATCCCAACCGCCGAGTACCCAGTCATCAGACGTTTGCGAGTACTTACCGACGTTTACGACAAACCGGTAACCTGAACTTACAAGAACCACGAGTGAACGCAGCACGACCCGATACTACCATTGACGAACAAGTTCTTGCCGAGTTTGACGCGGACCCTACCAAAAGCATTAGACAGATAGCTTCAATACTTGGCTTAACCTTTCATATGCCGGGAACGTAGGTCTGCGCGATTTTAACTGTACTCGAAAAAACACCTAATTACATTAATGTAATTAGGTGTTTTTTCGAGTGGCGCACTCGCATAAAAAAATGGTGCGCAGACCTGCGTTCCGGCATTCGAAGGGTTAAGCATATGGAAAGTGTGGTCTGTACTCCGGTAAATAATAATTAACTTTTTTTCTAGCTAACATCTGAACAAAGCAATAATTTTATAAGAATCTGCCAACATCAAAGATTAAAATAAAAAACAAAATATTGCCTGTGTTACCCATTTTTAATAAAAATTACACTTTAAAGTTAAGAAAGTGGTGAAACAAGAAAAAAGAAAAAAAAAATTTTTTAAATACCCAGTGGGCCAGGGCCAAATAAATTAGGGCTGAGTAAGTAGCAGACGACCCCACCTATCCACCATTTTCGTATGTTCAACGTAAATCAATATTTGTTTGTTCGTAACCTATGCGCTGCCATACCGTTAAACCGATTGTTATCAACTTATTTCTAGCCCTTGCGCGAATGTTATATGGGTACATAAAAAATAACAAAATTAAAGTCGCGGGCAGAAGTAATATTCGGAACTAGGTGTTGCCGAGTGGCATAGGGTTAAAAACAGGAAATTTCACGAAGACGATATCGCGATATTTAATTGGCAGAAAGCGATACTATTGCCGAGTGTCATAGGGTGTTTTATGGCACCAATAGTTAGTTGACTTCCACGCGGTCGGGAAGCTAGTCAATAATGGTATTGCAAACAACTCACTGAGTTTAATACCTACACGTTATTATAAACGGACGTCGGACGTCCGTTTGCTAAAGTGCTGGAAGTTTGTAACTAGTCAGCTATTATATTAGCCGGCTGCAACACATGTAAACATACACACGTAGGAGTTACTTCACCAACTAACTGCTATTACAAACTATTAGCTTCAAGGAAGTGGAGTGTATCCGGCTCTGCTCATGTTTATTATTAGTTATGTAAATTGCTAGAACTTTATCATCAACCAAGCCGTGATGTGTAACATGTCAGCCGCATGCATAGCGACCGCTGGACAACAGTCTTCACACGGTGGGTGCCTGAGGATGGACGGCGACGCCGAGGCCGGCCCAGGAAGAGGTGGCGAGACGACCGCAAGGATTGGATCAAGGTGGCACGGGAAAAGGATGCTTGGAAGGATTTGGGGGAGGCCTTTGCTCAGCAATGGGACAGTGTAGGTTAACTTTAAAAAAAAAAGCCGTGATAAAGTATCGGGGACGTGACTCAATCAAACTCAATCGGCTTACTGAAAATGGCCAGTTAGTCGACCCGAAACGACGAAGAATCAACCTAAATATATGTATAACATGTATCAGAAAAGTGTGGACAAATGTAAGGGATCCATGGAGAAAGTTGTTCAGTATGATGGTCTTCCCATTTTCCCATTTTCTGTTTCATTTCATTCAAAAGAAGACTCTCTTATTTTCTTCTAGAATACATCTTCACCGAGATTTTCTGGTAACCGTTGAACAGAACGGTACACAACATCAATCAAAAGTGAAAAGTATTTTAAAACTTCCCAGTTCTCCCCTTAAGATATTCTCGTCGCTAATTGAATTCAGAAATAAACTCGCATCCACTTCGCAAAGGGAAACAGTTCCGTTCAAGCATCGTTATAATACCTCAATGAACAGCTAATTATCGTTGCTTCTACATCAAATATTCGTTTTTTTTTTTTTTTTGATGTTACTGTTAAATGCTGCAGTAGTAGTAATTTTCGTTATTGCCTAGATTTATGTATAGACTCAGGATGGCCTATATCAGAATCTTCCATGTTTCACGTGGGTCAGAAGCTCGAACAAAGTCACAAATTGATTCTCCAATGATTTATTTCTCCTTAACTTCACAGATTAACAAAATATAACGCTAACACTCTTTAATTAGGCATAGATAACGATACTAAATTAAATCAACTTAGAAACTGGTAAAGATGGCGTCGGAAGTAAGCGATTCGTCGAGCGCGTGGTGCGTTGGCGGTTCTCGATCCCGAAGTGAGCAAGATGGCCACCCCGCTCCCACCGGTGTGACGTTCCGCAAGAATGGCAGCTGACAGACAGCTGACATATGTCATGCTGCCATTCTGTTCCGAGGTCGTCGACAGCAAACGTCAAATGTCATGTGTCGCGCCGGCACGGCCGGACTGACATTCGACCGTCCTCGGGAGTAAAGCTAACGTTGTCCTAAAACAGGCAATTTTATTATTTCATGGTTAGCTGCTCGTCCAGCCTGACAAGCAACACAGCACTAATTCTAACAAATTTCAGAAGCAACATTATGAAACCATGTATCCCTTCGACCATTATGAATAATGGACCGGATGACATCTCACAAGCTGGACAACACAACCCGGACCGGACGAGTGTGTCCTTTCGACCAGCTTCAATGCATGGACCGGACGACACTGTCCCTTCGACCGGTTCAGACAGGGTCTAGACAAGTGTGTCCCTTCGACCAGCCCCAATGGCATGGACCGGACGGCACTGTCCCTTCGACCAGATCACACACAGAGTTTAGACAAGTGTGTCCCTTCGACCAGCCCCAATGGCTTGGACCGGACGGCACTGTCCTATCGACCAGATCACAGACAGGGTCTAGACAAGTGTGTCCCTTCGACCAACCCCAATGGCATGGACCGGACGGCACCGTCTTTGCGACCAGTTATAACACAGCATTTTAAATACAAAGGAACAGAAATGTGGCATACCTATAAGTTACGGACAATCTTGCTCATTTTGAATTTCGACTTCATCTAGTGCGCCGGGATCAGAGTACACACTGAGTGTATCTGACCCGGCAGTAAGGGTAACTGAATTTGCCGAGACAGTGTCCAAGTCTGTGTTCGACCTTTCATCTCTAATATTTAGGTCATCGCCTCCCTGAATTGGGCTTTGTGGTAGCCTGACATCACTACTGGATTCTAATTGCTCCGCATCTTCCGGCGCCGTCTCGGCCTCCTCATCGTTCAACAAACAGGTAGTGACTTCAAGCAACCCAGCGTGTCCCTGAGGCACTGCGCGCAAACTCTCGTGTGCGTATTTATAAGTGCGGTGTGAACCACTTACACTTTTTAGCTCGTACCGATCATTTTCTAACACGGAGGTAATAACGAACGGTCCCCTAAACTTTCTATCTAGTTTAGTTTGATTTCGTTCACTGTTCTTGATAAAAACAAAATCGCCCTGAGCAAATGGTTTAATGGTAGCACGGCCCCGGTTAAACCTTAGAGTATCCGCCGCGGCTGCCTTTTGAATATTTTCCGATGCACTTTCTCGAATGGACTCTTAATCTAAACGGTTATTTCGCTCATCAGAATGTGAAGATATCTGGGACATACCTAATGATTCTGCACGTATCCCGAACATCAGTTCCGTAGGTGAGTACTTAGTAACAGCCGATTTTGTACTGTTGAGCGCTAGTTGTATATTGCCTAACTCATCGCGCCATGTCTTATTGGGGTCGTTTTCGACTATTGTGAGCAAGCTTTTTAGTGTTCGCATAACTCGCTCAACTTGTCCGTTAGCCCTGCTGGAGCCGGTTGCAATGAAATGCAGATCAATTTTATAATTTTTGCAAAAGTTTCTAAATTCACTACTCACATAGCATCGGCCCTGATCAGCAATTACGCGTGCAGGAGCCCCAAAAAGACAAACAGCCTTTTCGAGAGCTCGCACCGCGCTACTTGCATCTAGTGATATTGTGTGTTCTAGCAGGACATACTTAGTAAACGCGTCTATTATGACTGAACAATACTCTTTCCGGTCGCTCTTACCACTAAGCTTCCCGGTAAAGTCTATGTGGATTGTGTGCCATGGCACAGATAGTTTTGGGATCGAATGTGACTGAATGGGTTGAGCGCCTGATGGTCCCTTCGATGCTTTGCAAACTATGCAGGAGTCAATAAACTTACGAACGCACTTGGACATTTGCGGGAACCAGTATTGTTCGTAGAGTTTATCTAGTGTCTTATCACTACCAAGGTGTTGAATTTCGTTATGGACGTGGTTGATAAGAGTCCAAATCAGAGAGCGTGGAACGACCGGTAACCAAGAAATTGTTTTGTTGCGCCCAACCTTTCTATACAGGATACCATCCCTAACATCGTAAGTATGTGCTACTGTTTCCGGGAAGTCACCGTTGTTATGCTTACTAATCAAGTCTTGGATTTCGCTATCGCGTTTTTGTTCATGCTATATGGGCTTTAATTTTTACACTGAAGATGCTAATGATTGTTTCAGATTTGACCATAGGATTTTCTCGTGACCTCATCGCCAACCCATGTAAAGAAACTCGTCAACGTCCGAAATTACTCAGGCAATCCCAAAAATACACATATACAGTGGATTTCATTTATTACGACCTTGGTTGTAGCGACCATTTACCTATAGCGACGTTAAATCTAAGTCCCTTGAATTGAAAGCATACTTTAGTACAAAATTCATGTGGCTATAGCGACTTTGGATGTAACGCCGAGCTCGGGTGTAGCGACTGTTTTTAATTAATAATTTGTAACAAATTCCTAGAAATCCCATGCAGATATTGCGACCGGAGTCGGCCGCCAAAGACACAAAGATTTTTTTCTTTCACAAACATTTCTTATCTTTTGTTTACATCCATTGCACACAGATGGTCAGCAAGTGTGGAGACCTTTACCTTTTGTTTATAAATATCAACTAAGTAGGTAGGGAAGCGTGTACGTTTCGGAGCTTTTATGGTTCAGTTACAAAGTGATATTCTGAGTAGCAAATGGGTTTTGTAAACTTTTGAATAATTAGTATGGCTGCTAGACGCACATTCACTGTAACGACTTCCGGATATAACGACGAAAATAGAGTGGTCCCTTCATTGTCGTTATACCCGAAATCCACTGTATAAAGATTAGATCGTAACAGATTCAATTATCAAACACACACAGAAACAACTCCCATATAAAAATCTAGGCAATAACGAAAATTACTACCAATGCAGCATTTAACAGTAACATCAAAAATATTAAAAAAAACGAACATTTCATTTAAAAGCAACATTAATTAGCTATTCATTGAGATATTATAACGATGCCTGAACGGAACTGTTTCCCTTTGCGAAGTAGATGCGAGTTATTTCTGTATTCAATTAGCAACGAGAATATCTTGAGGGGCGAACTCGGAAGTTTTAAAATGCTTTTCACTTTTGATTAATGTTGTGTTCCGTTCTGTTCAACGGTTACCAGCAAATCATGGTGGAAATGTATTCTAGAAGACAATAAGAGAGTCTCTTATTTTGAATGAAATGAAACAGAAAACTGGAAAATGATATCAAGATGTCTGATATTACGCGGTGTCATCTCAAATAATTACTAAGGGCCGATTTTTGATCCGTTGTTAACTCTAGTGTTGCCCAAATGCAAGAACAAGACGAGACTTAGCCAGTCTTGGTCTTGGTCTTACGCCAATACACCTGGTCTTGGTCTTGGTCTTGGTCTTGCGCTCCCAGTCTTGGTCTTGGTCTTGGTCTTGCAGCAAGAGTCTTGCAAGTCTTGCAATTACCTATTAGTCTATTACTATTTATTAAAGTTTACTTTAAATCTTAGAAAAACGTATTAGAATTGGAACATTGTGAGCTTGAATTAACATAGCCATAGTAAAGATCAAGCAGATTAATAAATAACTGAAGATTTGATAAGAAATTCGAAAAATCAACTGACCTATATGTCGTTTTCCATGGAAGTAACTGTTTCTTAATAAACATTTATGATTTATAAGCTTACATTTGCTAAAACATGTAAAAAAACAAATTAATTACAATAACTTGACTGTATTTTAAAGAACAATACTTATCTGTCTAGAAAGAGATTGAACCCTCAACTTATAAGAAATTTAATAAAAGAGTTTTACGATTTATCATTTATTTGAATAAAAAATAAAATACAACACAAATCAACAGCTTTATCATTAGGTTATGATACTTTATATCAATTTTTTTGACCAAGAATTAATACAAAGTAACCATCTGGCTGACTCATCACTTAACCTATTTCTATGTTTTCTAATTACTAATGATGCTTTAGAAAATAACCTCTCAGCAGGTACTGAAGTTGCAGGTATTGAGAGAAAATCACGGGCCATTTTCGATAAAATCGGATACTCTGTCTCATGCGTCCTCCACCAATCTAAAATGTCTTCCGAGCTGGCAGTTCTTGGTTTTCTCAGGTACTCCTCCAACTCGTCTATCACTAAGCCTTGAAGACAAGATCCAGATGACGTCGAGGGACATTCATAGAGTTTATCAAAGTCTATTACGTCTTCATCTTCATCACATGCTTTATTTTCTTTTTCTGGTAATTCCAGAGATTTGTTCAGTGAGTGTAGACTTTTATATTCTTCATAAAGTTCATTGAACTTGCGCAGACTTTCTGTTTTAAGTTGCTTCCCCCACATTGTCAGGTCAAAAGTCTGAGCCTTATGCCTTGGGTCTAAAATTAAAGAAGTACAATAAATCCAGTTGCTCTTCTTGTAATGTTTAAGCATTTTGTCTCGAGCTGCTTGGAAAGCTAGAATGAGCCTTTCATCCACTTCAGATCGATTAGGTTTCTCATCTAACTGTTTTACCATGGATTCAATTTTATCTAGCAAGAGATTGAATGATACAATGACTAGCGGTAATGTAACATATTTGTCTCCACCAAGTTTTGTACTTAAAAGTTTAAAGTTTATTAGAAAAGACCTGGACAAAAAAGTACATTCCATATACACATACATAATAAAATACACTGTAAAATAAAAATAGAAAAATGAATTATTACGTAGTTTTTAGCCTCTCTAGACCTGTCAGTTATTATTTCAAAATATTAAGTAATGCAACATGAATTCAACTTATCGTTTGCCAAGTTTCGCCATAATAGTCCATAGAGAAAGATAAATATAATAAAGGACGTTCCAAACCACGTGTCCTAAACTACACTCGTAGATAACGTGTGATATGGTCGACAAATGCATTACATTAGGAACATTTTATTCATACGAAACTGTATTCATTGGTATTAGTTGCATTTTATAAAATACTCGTATTATAATAATATTATATTTTAATTAGTTTTTATCCAATTCACCCCAAAAACTTTAAAACGGAACGGAACGTGTTTGACAGCGTGTTTCTGTTACTGTCAAATGTCAATATAATGTCATTGCTTGGCAGACGCTCTGTGATTGCAGATTCAACGTCTTATTGTGATTGTGTTTTGCGATTGTTTTCTGATATTGTTGGCCCCAGCTTATCTTTACGGACTGATACCTTCTACCACACGATTACCTTGCTAATAATACTGGACTGTTTTGCGTTTTGGATTTGTTTTGTGGATTACGATGAGGTGCATCAACTGCGGAATAGCCATACAAAGGCTGCAGAGGCGTCTCATATCCTCGCTTTCTGCACACCATCAAACAAGACTTTCGCGTTGGTTAACCAATGCTCAAACCCAGGTATGAAGTCGGAATAGTATAATACTTAGTCTGTTTTTTTATGTTTTATAATGGTATGCGATTTTAAATAGTGCATCTTTTTTTCAGTTGCCTCTGGATACATTCATTTGTCAACCATGCTTCTTATTATTGAATACTGAGGCTGGTGAACATGAGAGACTACTGGGGCATAACATGGTTTGTCTTGGTTGTGGAAAATCGGTTAGAAAAATAAGACACCATAATGTCAGTATGGACTCTCCATTGCTGGCTGTCCTAATATCACAAAATACTATTAATGTGGTAAGCATTTTCTTTTAAATTCATTATTTTATATATCTACTTGTATTAGTCTATAAAAATCTATAAAAAAATAGCACTCATAGTAGGTATGTGTGATTATAATATCTATCTTTATGTATTTTCCATGTTTGACATATACTTCTTTAAAGTAGGCATGTTGTAACATAATACTTCTCATTGTAAATAACATAAAACTTGAAAACATGTGTTTATTCTAACTAGGGTTTATTTTCAGCCCTCAAGAAACAACTATGTTTGTCATGTGTGCTGGATGCGAGCAAATAGACAGGCAGTGCAGGACTTATCACGAAACTTGCAGGAATTGGGTTCGGACAACATGCAGGAATCAGCTTCAGACAACGTGCAGGGATTGGCTGTTTTGGTGTCTTGCCCAAAGACACCAAAACAATATCCAAGCTCCAGCAGGATTTTTAGATAACATATTGTTAACAATTCAAGAATATTAGAAAAAAAAAAACAAATCTTTGCTAATCTTTTTTGTCCCGCAATCACAATTATAAAATAATGTATTTGTTTATGTTTTTCTTTCTGTGTTGTTTTTTTTTCTTTCCTGTGTGCGACCGAAATAAATGTTTTTCTTTCTATATTCTGTTTTCTCAAAGCTGGTTGAGATGTGACTCGTTTGACACTAACTCATCACTGTAATGTATGAGTTATCTAGGTAGGCATCTAGGACAGGCATATTACAATGTAACAAAATAATTTGATTTATTCTCTTTAATAAATAAATAATTGTTATTTATACCTATTCTTTTGTTT
Source organism: Dicycla oo (assembly GCA_948252095.1). Taxonomy (NCBI): domain Eukaryota; kingdom Metazoa; phylum Arthropoda; class Insecta; order Lepidoptera; family Noctuidae; genus Dicycla; species Dicycla oo. Next base: position 22,517,511 of record OX411711.1, read on the forward strand.
TATTTTATAAATAAATAAATAATTAAAACGCCTTATGGTTTTTAATAGCAAATCCTATTCTGTGCACTTATGGCCAGTAATCTGACTAAAGGTTTAGTGAAACTATTTTCGTCTAGTCTGTTGTAATGACAAGTTCTTTATGTGTTTTATTTATTGCAATTTAATGTAACAATATTCACGAATATAAAACACCAAAAATCATTGGTGTACATTGAATTCAATAACTATGCCAACGCCCATACAGAAATTGGCCATGTTCTTTATGTAATTTTTCGAGTACCTGCCATTCATTAGCTGTGATTTGAAAATCATTTAATTCGGTGACAGAACTGCACAATATGTCAATGCCCGCTCTCACTTTTAAACCAAATCCAATCATATCATGTGTGGAATTCCATCTCGTTGGACAGTCAAGAATGGCATTTAGATTTGATGGCACGCCAGCTGCTTCACAAGCAGACTGAAACTTCTTCTTCACTATCTCACTTCTTTTTATTTTACTGGAAATACTGCGTAACTTTGTTACAGATGTACGCGAGTCAGCAATATTTGGTGCAGATTCTTCATCTTCCTCATCCTCAGTTTCGTCTGCATAGTCTTCGTACTGCTGATCTTGCGCGTTAGTGTCAGACTCACAGTGTAATGCTAAGGTCTTTAATAAATCTTGTACACCAAGGTTTAAAATGTGAGCAAAGCACCGGAAATGTTGATTGTCTGAATCAAAGTGTGGCGGCAGCTGTTTGCCCAGTTCATACATAAATTTGGTATTTGCAGTTGCGTTGTCGACCGTGATACCTTGTATTTTATCAATTATGCCATATTCCAATAAACATTCATGGAAAATCGTTGCAATATCTTCCCCAGTATGTCGACCGCGTGATGGTATAAAATCAAGAACTACAGATTGATACTTCCATTCGTTGTCTATATAATTAATAGTAACCCCGTAGTAACTCCTACCAGCAATTGACGTCCACCCATCAATGGTAAAAGACATTTTAGATGATAATTGTTGAAGTCGTTCCTTGAGATTCAATTGGAGCTCTTCAAATCGCTCTTTGACTTTCCTTCTAAGTGTAGACCTTTTAGGAAACACCATATTAGGGCAAATACGTTGAAAATATACTTGTGTAGCTTCGTCATCGAAAAATGAGAAGGGAAGATATTTTTTCACCACCCAATCAACTGTAGCTGTCGTGATGTTGTCACTGCTGTTTTCCGACTGAAACAAAACAATAAATCTTGTGTTATTATTTAAAACATACTAGGTTTGAGCGTATAAGAGGAGGAGGTTTGTTGTTGTTAAATCGAGAAAATCGTTAAATTGATATTTGTTATATTAAGGTTGCACTGTACTGTAATTTACCAAAATAAAGTACTTAGTTGTTACTGGCCGATTAAATGAAAATATGGGTGTTTATAAAAAATATTTAAGACGATAATTACATACTTAATATGTCGCACCCCTAGATGAAAACACCACTAACTCAAAAATACTTACGTAAGTTAATGGCGTTTTTGAAAGTATCGCATGAATAGCTACGCGGAGTTAAAATTCTTTTAACTGTTAAAAAAATATTCTTACCTGTCCACTTCTTCCAGCGGTTACTAAAAAGCTTGTGATATCTCCACTTAATTTTGGTTTAACAGGAAGAAATATTTCTGATTCCTTTTTGTGGAAAGATATTAGATGTTTCCTTAAGCCTGAAGTGTTTCTGTTTTTCATTTTTATTTCAATCTTTTTATGTTGGCACAATTTACAGAAGGCAGTTTGGGATGCATGAATTATTTCGAAAAACTCCTCAAATTTGCTTTTGGGTCTTTTAGATCTGTGACTCAAACTCTCGTTACTCGGACTAGAATAATTTGAATCTTCGTCACTCATATTAAATTGTACACGTGATACGTTTTTAGAAAACAACGAGAATTAGTAAAAACAATTATTAAGTTAGACTCGAAGCACAGCTCAATTGGAAATGACTGGAATTAAAATAATTCCTTTATTTATAGTACGTTTCCTTGCTTTCTACCGCGCCGCCTCGCCACGTGCCGGCTCTATGAAAAGGATGCCGCCGCAAATCAAACAATGCCGCGTGCGGCGTACAAACACACACTAAATATTACCTACTTGTACAGACGCGACGCGTGAATAAAATAGAATTAGTGCCAATCACTATTCTTTACATATAAGTGAATGTTTTGGCGTACATCTATACTAATATTATAAAGCTGAAGAGTTCGTTTGTATGTTTGATGACAGAAGTTTTAAAATAAATAAATAAGTCCTGAACGTCACTATACCTCCAAAGTTACTATTCCTCGTGGACGAAGTCGCGGGCACAGCTAGTAAATACTTACTCTCATCATCTCTCTCAGAGATATTCGGGCTGGTAAGTAATACAAAACTCTTATCGCAGGCTTTTTATTTTATTAGTAGGTAAGTACCTACGCTTTTTATATTATTTTATTAGTTTTGTAGAATTTTTTTACACGTTTCAAGTATATTTAAAAGTGGCTACAATATTTATTAAACGGGTGATATTTGAACACTTTTTTGCTATTTTTTCTTGTAAAAACTTAAGAAATATAATGACTAAATGTACAATAATAGTACCTAAGTAATTAGTTTAAAACCATATAAGTAATCAATATTATAATATATACTTACTAGAATGAATTAATATGACATCTACTACCTATCCTTACCATTTTATCCTAATCATAATACTACTTGCGTGATCAGTATAATGTATTCATTTTCATTCTAAGCACTCTGAAACTTATTTATTCTTTGGAACACCTGTAGGTACTCTTAAAAAAATTCGAAATTATTTTGCATGAGTATACCTACGCCCTATGGCGGCAATCAAATAGTGTCACAAATGTTATGATTTCGGCGTGGCGGCAACGATTGTTTTAGATTTCAAAAGAAGCCGCCGGCGCGTCTATCATAACCATGTACTTCCGAAAAGCGGCAAATTTCTTTGAGAAGTAAGTACAAAACCTTTGATGCCGCATTATCAAAGTGCCGATGGTTAAAACATAACTATGCATGCACTCAGTTTGATTTTAATAGATATTTTTTTATTCGCTATGTTTATGGTATTAGTCGTAATGCGCATAGGTCCAGTTTTTCATATTCTTTGATACAGTTTTTTGCGTCTCATAGAATTCCTAAGCGTACCTACCTATACACCGAACTGTTACACCTAACTACTCAGTGAAATAGCGCTAAGTCCTAGCTGCAAGACGCAAGAGTCTTGCAGGCTATGTCTTGTTCTTGCTCAAGTCTTGCACGGTCAGTCTTGGTCTTGGTCTTGCTAAAAATACGCGGTCTTGTTCTTGGTCTTGGTCTTGCAAAAACGCAAGAACAAGACCAAGACTGCAAGACCAAGACTGAATTTGGGCAACATTAGTTAACTCAAGCAATGGTTAAACATAGTAACTAATGGTTGAATTTTGGCTAAATGTGAAAGGCTAAACATGAATGAGTTATGCCATTAGTTACTATTTTTTAATATGAATGAGCTAACATGAATACATTTATCTAAAAAATGTATTTGCCAAAATCCCATTAGTTACTATTTTTAAACATGAATGCATTAATGTTAACTCATTCATGTTTAGCCTTCCACATTTAGCCGAAATTCAAGCATTAGTTACTATGTTTAACCATTAATTGAGTTAACTACTGATCAAAAAACCGGCTCTAAGCTAAAATTAGGCCTCAGTTATCAATTTTTAAAAAGAAAATATTGAACAAATAAATTCAACGACGACTTACTTCAGACATTAGGCGTTGGCTCTGTTCTTAATATAAAATGAAAGTTAACTCAGTTATAATCTATCGACCTCAATTATCTATCCCTGTATGACCACGCGAATTTATGTGGCTAGGTGGTAGGGCAGTAACCTATCGATATAATGAACCAACGAGGTTTTATAGCCAATAAAGTGGCAGCAGTATTAATGCATTGTGTTACCGAAGCTTTTAATAACACGAAAATCAAAATGCTCGTATAACCTGCACTTTCATAATTAATTAATTATTATCACATCATCGGATCACTAAACAAAAACCACTCAATTTAATTCTACAATGAACGGTGAAGTCGGAAAAACCTTAATTTAATCACTGCCCATCTAAAAATGGATGAGCAACCTTAGACGTGATTTAATGTCTAGAATCAATTTAACTGTCAAAGCGAAGTTCCGATAGCAGTGACTATTGAAGTCTTTGTTGAGGGCTAAAGATTTATATCTACAGGAAAGTAATAATCCCACTGGTTCCCAACACTACACAAACTTCGATAAAAGTCTCAATACCGATGAAAAAGTGGGATCTACATGTCTGCTTTCATCGCAGCTCGTACGGAATACATAGAATGTACTGATAATATATCCTTTCACATTCACACCGGTATACAAATAAGAAAAACCGGAGATTTCCACCGCCGACAGCGCGTCGTAATCTGGAATATTGATGTTTTGTAAAACCCATACATTTTACAAGGGATGATCCCTGACGTGTAGGTAAGAATAATACACTAGTCAACATATTGCAGTATGTAAAAAGACAGAAACATGACTGGGAACAGTAAGACGGGTTGGATTATTATGACAAGCTCTGTAAGGATTTGAAGACATGACGAGGGTACAGTTAGGAAATCTGATTTATTTAAACAAAATTGCTTAATATTTTTCTGGCGTACGGATGAATGGAAGATGCTATGTACTCGTACATTGTAAACAACTTCCAATGTACGAAATTATAATTTCTTACTTGACAATATTATCGTGAACGACCACGTCCACGTCACGGCATCACGATAACACAGGGAAGTAAAATTTATGGAAACATAATATGAAGACGCTTTTAAATTTCCGTCCACGATAACATTATAACGTCGGAGAGCTCTTGTAACAACAGCCGCACGGGTCGATCCATCAGGTTAACTTACGCTTACCGGGGTTGGTCCGTGGATGGGGGACCATCATTACACCGAAGACTCCTCCAAGTCTTGGAAAGCATGTTAAGTCATTCGTAGATCCTTGACAGTCGTTACGGGTCGTCAGAAGCCCGAAAGTCTGACAACCAGTCTCTTGGTAACGTATTACTCAGTTGCTGGGTTGTGGAGGTCAGATAGGCAGTCGCTCCATGTAAAATACTGGTATTCAGCTGCATCCGGTTAGACTGGAAGCCGACCCCAACATACATATGTGGTTGGGAAAAGGCTAGACGGATTAATTTAGATTGATTGATAACGTAACATAACGTGCACGAATTTCCATACATTTTATGGACGTGGCCGTCCACGATAATATACGTTAGAAATTATAGAAGCGCACAATGGTATAAAAAAGAACAATGTTATATACCAACATCAATCACAGTATCTACGTCAATATCAATACAATGCGAAAACATATTGACAAAAATTTTAGGCCACGTTCTTGCGAACAGATTATACAAATTCCTGTCTATAGGTTTGTCTCTTCGATATTTAGTTCTCAATAATATCCGCGGAAATCGAAAAAGAATACGATTTTGCATTGAGCATTCGACTTCATGAGTTTTTTTAATCGAGGAGAGCAAGCTAGAAAATAATAACTGTTCATTACACAAATATTTGTTGCATTATGCAGAACTTGTTTTACTTTTTAACAAACTTAAAAAAAAACGGAGGTTCACAATTCGACACGTATGTATGTTATATTATTGGAACTGCAATACATTCACATATGAAAATCTATTAGGACTTCTAAACAAATATACAAAATTTTATAGATGTACGTTTGTATGTATTTCTCCGAAACTATTAATCAGATCGTGTCCATTTAATTTTAGACGGATTTAAATTACACTCTAGGGGTAGGGCAGACAAGACTACGTGGAGTCGGTTCTGCAGCGATTGGTTTCTGTCACTAACTTTTGTAGCACAATATATTGACTTTTTAAGACAATATTTTAATTTTAATTTAAGACTATGACTAATAATTTGAAACAATATTCGTTAAAAATAATTGTACTGTTTGATAAGTTTGTTAAACAAAAAAATGTGATTAAAAATTCATTGAATTATGTTTCAGTGAAATATTTTCATTCAAGTAAATAGTCTTTGAAACAATAATACTCGAAATAAAAATACAAGGACCAAATATTATAAGAAACATTTTCTGGGAAACGAAGTTCTATGAAATTTCTGTCTGCGAAACAAGGGGACACCCTTACATTTACTTCAACTTAGGGAAAAGTGCAAATTTCATCAAAATCTGTTCAGGAGTTTTCTAGTTAATGGACTAATACTTGTAAGTGTGACGGTCTGGCTTATTGATACGAGCTACGGGTGTGGTGTCAAAGGGATAACATCTCAAAACCTTGGTCAAATTCTAGTGCAACATTTATAACAAAACTACTTAATATAAACAAATATTCCAGTTTTTACTAAAAACTAAAAATTACGAAATAAAATTAAATCGACTACTAAAAGCAAAGTCGATGGCAAAACAACTAAAATACAGATCCCAAGATACCTACTTCCGAAATTAATGTTATTTCACAATTTTGAGTTAGTTGACTTTTAAAGTCGATTTATTTAAATTATATTTTATTTAATAAGTTGATTCGAGCTTTCGATAAACTTGAAGCTGTCAGAATCAAGTTGTCAATGTCAGATTTTCCAACTAACTCGTGATTTCGTATTAAGTTTCGTTTTTTAGGGTATGATGTAATAAGAATAAAACGGAACCCTTATATGATCACTTCGTTGTCCGTCTGTATGTCTGTCAAGACCCTTTTTCTCAGCGCGTGGAGGTATCACGTTGAAATTAATGTCAAGTACGTCGGTCTACGGTGCCTTAGATCGCTAAAAAAATCAAGATTCTAAGTCAACGCAATATAAAAATACGGCCATTTATGCGACGAAATTTGGCAAGAAGCAAGGTCTCACAACAAAAAGGAAAAGTCCGAAAATCAATAATTTTTGGCTTTATCACATAAAAAAATTGCGATTACAAACTTACATTTGCAGTTGGAGAATTGATCGTGACGTATATCGATGTATGAACATGTTTTTCACAATGTTAAGCTTGTTTTTGGGATAAATTCATCCCAACTACGGAACCCTGTATTGTGCGTGGTTCTTATACAGTATGAGTTTCAATCAAAATGAAACTTGAAAATATTGCGAACAATTTTTATAAATATAATGTAATTAACAAAGGCACTGGAGTTAACTAATTCAACATGCCCTTAAAATTATAAGTAGCCAACCCATCCTAAATCAATACCTACCCTAATCTTTAGATTGGGTGTGCTAATAGTGTGAAATTCTATTTCAAAGCTCTTTTAATATGCAGGGAGTTAAATGTTACACGTCGTGATAGGACCAAATTCCATGTAAATGAGGCTCCAAACTTCGCTTCGACATCACAGTAGGCTTCCTAAAGATACTTTCACACACAGTTCTGTATGTACTTAAGGGCTTGTGGAATACTAATTTATCAAATTCTAATGGTTTGTTGTCAAGGGTGTTAGCAGACGAATAATTATTATTAATATCTAACTTTTGCTCGCGGCTTCGACAGCGTGAAATTATCGGTCAGTCAGGTCGGAAATTATCCCACAGGAATGTACGAGTACTACCGAGATGAAAAGTATTCTATGTCCTAACCTACATAGGTCATGTTCTATCCGTGTGCTATATTTTATTCGAATCCATTCAGCCGTTAAGGCGTGAAAATGTAACAGACAGACGTAAATACATTTATTATATTAAATGATAAATGATTTTTATTTCTGTAAGTAGGTTTGTACAAACACTTTTACAAGTCAATCATGTTTTTTTTTTAACTAGATGAGGTCGGCGTTTCCTATCTGACTACTCTGAGAAGAAAGGCCGAAACAAACTCAGAGGTCACAGTCTCTTATAAAGTCCAGACATAATCTTGGTCACTTCATGTGAAGACCATGTAGATTGGTGTCTGAAATGGTCTTTTGAGGAAAGAACCACACAGATTGAGAGGACCTGTCCAGTCAGTGCACGCATTTGTCAGTAATCGCGCAGCTCAACTCAGAACTTAAGGAGCTCAACGATTCGACGAACAATACCAAAGAAAGGACATTGGGGTAGGCCGCATAAATTACTCAAACTGCCAGACGATGATTAAAAATAACTGAGAGAAAAAAATAAAACTAACAAAAAAAGTAATGACCTACATAGTCTTCACATTCACAATAAATTAAAATAATATAATACTGTACAAAGTAAATAGTCATGTCAACATTCAGTATGCAAAAATAAAAGAATAAAATAAAATTTGGAGCAGTTCAATCCCAAGCCTTTTTGTCCTCAATATAATCTTTAACGGTATAATAAGCTATCTGACACAACTTGCGTTTAATGAATGATTTGAATTTATTAAGGCTCAGATCTTGAACGTGGCTTGGAAGTTTATTATAAAAGCGTATACATTGACACCTGAATGAGCGACCTATTTTCGTGAGCCTTGTTGGAGGTACAACAAATTTGTGTTTGTTCCTAGTATTTATATTGTGGACATCACTGTATTTTTTAAACAATTTAATGTTTTTATGGGCATATAAAAGATTTTCAAAAATGTACTGAGAAGGCAAAGTCATTATATTAATCTCCTTAAATTTCTCTCTGAGAGATTGTCTCGGACTTAATTTATAAATGCATCGAACAGCTCTTTTCTGCAAAACAAAGATAGTCTGAATGTCGGCTGCATTTCCCCACAACAGAATACCGTACGACATTACACTATGAAAATAGCTAAAGTACACTAAACGGACTGTCTCTATGTTAGTTAAATTACGAATTTTCCTAACAGCGTATGCTGCGGAGCTTAGCTTTTTTGACAATTTATCTATATGTGGGCCCCACTGAAGCTTAGCATCCAAAGTTAAGCCCAAGAATACTGTGCTATTAGCATGGATTCCAAATAATGCGTTGGCTTACTCTTGCAGTATACTCAGGGCACAGTTTTCACAATGCACGGTCTCGGTCCTCGGAATCCCCAAAAATAAAGATGATAAACATTGACATTTGGACAGACGGTTCCGAAAAACAAAGCAGTAACCCAACAGCAACCTTATCGTAACGAGAATAAAGATCATTATATTGTAATTTTGACAGTCTTGTCAGTGGCAGTAACCCAACATTATTACAAAGAGAATAAAGAGAACCGTAAGAGGTAAATAATTTTGAAAGGGTCTGTACTGCATATTTCAAAGCAGAACACGAAAACAGGGAGACCTCGCAGGTGGTCGTCCTAAAATATACTCGTACAGTAAGCCGCACGTCAGTGGTAACCTTTTGACTTTGAGCTGGCCTAGCGTAGTACGGAGTTTCAAAAGAATGCGTGGCCCATTAAGGCGCTTCCCCGAGCGAACGACCTTGAGCGTTCGGTTCTCCTTTGTCCAACCGCTCTGAGCCGCTCTATCCCGCTCCCTCCACACGCCCCTTTGTCATAGAATTCACACAATTTTTGGAATTGTTTTAATAAAAAAAGAAAAACGATTTAAGAAATAAAATAACACGTGAATCATTTATATTTTGAAATTATCTTTACACTGATGGTCTATCCATTTAAAAATCTAAAATTAAATAATTTAAAAATCTATTAATTTGAGAATTATTAGAACGTCACCATTGGCAAAAGATGCATGCAATCAATAATTTTAGTATTTTTTCTACAAGGAGATTTTTAATGTGTTTTATCTATAGGTACTAATAATAAAGCTGAAGAGTTTGTTTTTTTGCTTGTACGAGTATGCTTGAACGCGCTAATATCTGGATCTACCAGTCGGATTTGAAAAATATTTTTACATTTGATAGCCCAATTCTTGAGGAATGCTATTTAACATCATGGTACGAGTACGTCCTTTAGAAGCCGGGCAAAAAGAAAAACAGTAAGAAAAAACGCTAAGCAAAAACGAAGTTAGTAATAACGCGGGCAGACGATGCGATGCGTCGGCGTGGGTCGGGGGAACAAGAAATTTCACGCGAACGAAGTCGTGGGCAGAAGCTATTATTACATAAAAACAAATAAGTTCTTATTTGTTCATTCGTTTATACGTTCGTTTTTGTTTGTTTGTTTGTTCGTTCGTTCGTGCAAATGTGATGATAGAATATCGAACATTAATAATATAATTAATGTGCTTTTAGACGTAGTTTATTTCTTTTAATTAATTAATTAATAGGCTCTGAATAACGCACTATCGCAAGGTTTTGCCTTGTAGCGCCTTAACACTGGTTTTGTTCTATATACGTATGTATTTACAAAAAAGTAGTGTCTGTAGTATATCAGTTATCTGATTTCCACAGTACAAGCTCTGCTTAGTTTGGGATCAGATGACCGTGTGTGAAATGTCCTAGGATATTATTATTATTATTATTTTTTTTTGACATATTATTATTATTGATGAGCGGCCTACTATACCAAAAAAATGGCTTCATTCGTTTGAATAATGGTGATATTATACAACCATCCGAGTTCTGATAATATTAGCATTCTTGATTAGACCGCTAAGCGAAGTCGTTATTGCAGTACTTCCCCGAACAATTTGTTACAACGGTTTCAAGAGATGGCTATACTTAGTGCGAATTTTACCAATGAAACTGAACGCGATCAGCACATCTAAACCTAGTTCAAGAGCTGTCAGTGTCAATATTCTAAAGAAAATAATTATACTCACAGCTCTTAAACGTGGTTTATGTGCTGATCGCGTTCAGTTTAATTGGTAAAATCCGCAGTCTGCAGAATAAACGTAGACAGCAGAATGCAGAATAGACGTAGTTCTTGTCTAAACTAACATGACATATTAATAACTCAAATAAAACGCCTACGAAGAGATAGTTTCTTTCTTTTTCTATGCTGACCTTTTAAACGTGTGTAGGTTGAACATAAGTGACACAGTTTAGGTACCTACGTAATAACCATAAGTTTTCATTCATATCCAACCATTTTTATTCACATCCAACCATTTTCATTCATTTCGAACCATTCTCCTTTTGTAGTAGTTTACGCTAAACTAGGTTGAAACATTTGAAGCCTCCTAGCAAAGTAATGTTGTTAACAGACTTCAAAAAGGAGGAGTTTCTCAATTCGCCTGTATGTTTTTTTTTTCTTTTGTATGTTTGTTACGCGATTACGCAAAGATGGATGGACCGATTTTGGAAATTCTTTTTTTGTTTGAAAGAGTATACTTTCTAGGTAGTCCCATATAAATTTTATTAACTTTGCTTTGGTAGTTTTTGAGTTAGTTTCAATAAAGCGTATTTTTCCCACTTATTTTATGTGGATGATGTTTTAATCTATGCGGATGATGTTTTAATAACTTCCTATCACTGTTATTTACATAGCAGGAGGTGGTATTCAAATTTGTTTGGGGTAGGTTCCACAACTAAAAAGTGAAATATAAAAACTTTTTAGCAAAAAATAAAACAGACTTCCAAAACAAAACACTACAGAGTGAAAAATAACTTTAATTTTGGAAGTCGGTGGCAAAAAACGAAAATACAAGACCAATGATACCGACTAGCGAAATTAAAGTTATTTTTCACTTAGTAGTGTTTTGTTTTGGAAGTCGGTTTTATTTTTTGCTAAAAAGTTTTTTGTGTGGATGGAACAAAGCTGTGCACACAAAAGTTAGTTTTATTTGTTCTGTATGTAGTCGATAGCATGATCAGCAAATAATGTTCCCGCTGCTGGGGCACAGGCCTCCTCTCTTCGAGAGGGAGTGCCCTGTAATCTAGCACGCGGGCCCAGTGTGGGTTGGTAGATGTCACATGTCTTCGAATTTTTGATTCTACGACATGCTGGTTTCCTCACGATGTTTTACTTCACCGTTGCGTTTTGATGACATTATTTACGCAAAGTAAAGTGCCTACCTGAGTTCGAACCCATGACCAACAAGACGACCCACGACCTATAGTCACTATATCACAGGTATATTATCAAAAGCTGAGTTGACCGTAATTATTCATCATTTGTTAGCATAGTGTATCCTAGATTCAGCTTGTACCTACGTAGGTCCCTACATTTGATTTATTCAGTGTAACTAAATGCAAGTAATTAGAGTTTTTTTCTAGCAATCACGTAATTTTATGCGCTGCTCTAATATATATATAACGAACTAATTAACCTTAAGAATGATAAAATGACCAAATTATTTTTTTATCAGAACGCTAAGTTTCCAAAATTGCCACACTAAGTACTACTTTTTTTAATGAGTATAAAAGCTGATAGTCTGGAACATTATTGAGGCCTACTTAGGAACCATGAATTCACCTGTTTGGATTTTTTATTTGAAAATTTAAGTAATAATTCACTGAACGTAAAATTTTCCCTTTAGACCTACATTTTCATAACTTTCATCACAGTTACGAAGCTGATTATTTTATGCATAAAAACTACTCATGATGATTCAGTTGCAAAAAAAAATCTCGATAGTCTTCGACTTTTTTTTAGATTTTTTTTAAGTTGGTCAGGTCGAAAATTCTCAAAAATTCAGAAAAGAATTCATAACTCGAAAATTATGAAAAATCGCGGAACATACATGGGGGTGATTCGGATACCCCAGGATACGAGGGACCTAATTTTTTTTTACGTCTTTGTTCCGGCCACCTGTATGTTTTTGAGATATCACAAACCACAATTGCACCATTGTAAATTGATCAAACCAGTCTGTATTTGCATACTAAAAATTATATAAAAAAAAAAAAAAACTTGTAACTCGTTTCGGAAGTGACCTCATTTTTGATGAGTCAGCTTGGTTAGTTACGCTAATACCACTCGGAATACGTCTAGTGTTGGTTCTACCACCGACAATACATAACAAACTATGTTCGCAATAAAAGCAGATTGCCCATATCCACCACAAAAAGGACTATCAGTCATTTACAATTGTAGACTAACGTCTCATGAACGTCCAATGTGAACATGGCCTCGACCAAGTTCTAACGCGCAAATTGAACCAGCCATTTGTTGGTCAATGTCTTTGTTTCTGAATACCTACGAGAACATAAAGATCTATCAATGAACGTCGTCTACGTTTTTTTTTTATCAATAATAATAATATCCTGGGACATTTTCACACACGGTCGTCATCCCAAACTAAGCAGAGCTTGTACTATGAAACCAGATAACTGATATATTACGTTTTTTTTTTTTTGTAAATATATACATAGATAATTACACCCAGACTCAGGACAAACAGACATGTTCATGCACACAAATGTTTGTCCTGGATGGGAATCGAACCGAAACGAAACGCATCTTACATCAATGTAAGAGAATTTTGCAAAGCTAATGAATGTGGGCAAAAATGGATGATTGCTTAAGGCTTTCGTTACCTACACGCCATAAGCCACAAAACTCCTGAACTGTATTCAAAGAGTATATAGTGGTTAAAAATCTTCATGAGCCGAGGGTGTCAATAAAAGCTTTTTATGCTAGAAGAACTACCAATTAACACAGTTTTACCCAGCGAAAAATAAAACCACAATGTCTCATCTGCTTAATCCCACGTATATCGTAAAAAAATCTTAAAAGAAAGGTACTAAACCAGAACGAACTTTACTACCAAATAACTTACAGAAGAGGGTAATTTTTCTACATTCTCAGTTAATATGTATTTATGTATGATAGGCTTATCCAAAGGCTATAGGGGATCAAAGGCGTATTATTTATGAATGATATTAATTACATGATCTATGTATTTTTATATATAGATGTAAAGGCTTAAATAAATACTTAGGCACATGCTTTGAAAAAAATAACGCTGTTATAAAAAGTAGTTTGTATGATAGTTTGTCAAAGTAAACCTCAGTGTCATAAAAGCATAATTCAATTCCCTATGTAACTTAATACTTTTCTATCTACAATTGTCTATAGCTTTTTTTTTTTTAATTAAACCCAACTTACCTTTTATTAAAAACGTTGCAACAACGCATTTCAAGTAGCGAACAAACAACGGAGGCATCGTGTTGCTTACAGAGCTTAAACTTTATAATACAAAACTCAACTTGGCACACTTATTTCATTATAGAACCTTTGTTATAGACGCATCATTTTCTTTCAGTAATTTAGAAATTATTAAAACTTTAAACAAACTGCTAAACACATTCATTTGTTGACTATAAAAGAGTTATTGTCTGTTATATTTCTGTTTTAGATAAAAAAAAAAGATTGATTTGAGTAATAAAGTATTTACAACGTTCATAAAAATATGATGATTAACGACGCGAGCTAAAGTTGCGTATGAATGGCGCTTGCTACGGCATCGCGTAGCGGCAGCGGGCGCGGTGTTCGTAGCACTGAACTTGCTACGGAGCTACGCGGGCCGCGCTAGACGCTACGGTGGGGAGATGAGCTTACCACCGATGTGTTTCATCGATAAATAAACGGTTTTGTAAAACAAACAATCTTAAGTCTGTTTAATAAGCGGCATTGTTTAGATTTTGTTGTAGGACTTTAGATAAAGGCGTGTTGTGTTGGAAAATTTTGAGAGCTCAAATAACATTAATTATTGTGGAGTGTTTATTTTATTCGGCCTATTCTATTTATCTTCCATTTGTATTCTATTTGTCTACTAGCTGGAAGAAAGTTGTTGCCTAAAGGGACAGAGATGCTGAGTAGACAGAATAGCCTGATTGGAAAACGATGGACTAGAGGACAATGTTATCCCATCAAAAACATAACATGTACGAAAATGCCAAGTCTCGCAACGGAGTATTTCTGCCGTAAAAAGTTGTGAAATCGAATATAAACCAAGTCGGTTAATTCAGTACCTACCTATCTATGGGAGCAGCTATCCTAGCCTCATCGTTTGTTTGGTTATTTCTTTTATTTTAGAATGAAAATGCAGAAAATGAGCACCTTAAGTTGTGCTCCACAAGACAATACGTTATTATTATTATAAACAGCAGTTTTATATTGTTAAGTTTTATTGTAATCCTTAAAACGGAAAATGGTGACCACCTTTTATGTTTTAATGATTACAATAAAACTTAACAATATAAAACTACTGTTTGTAATAATAATAACGTATAGTCTTTTCGAGTACAACTTAACGTGCTTATTTTATGCATTTTCTTTTTTTATTAAAAGAAATAACAAAACAAACGAGGAGGGCGCCGCTGTGCGCTCGGTAGCCTCTTAATTCTTTAAAAAGTAGAGTGACTTGGCAATTGCACACAGCAACCTAATCTACTAGGTAATTTAAATAGTCCTCCGTATATGTACTTTCAAACATATAAAATCACAAAGCGCTAATATTAGATAGATTTTGTTTTGTGTTGATTACATTGCCGTGTGCAATTGCCAAGTCTACTTATTAAAGAAATAAGGAAATGTAATAATGATGTGGTTATTATAAAATATTGTTAGCTAACTAACAAGGTATCAATTTATGACAAAGTGGTTGGATAACTGCTCCCATAGATAGGTAGGTACTGAATTAACCGACTTGGTTTATATTCGATTTCACATTTTTTTACGGCAGGGAAACTGTGTTGCGATACTTGGCATTTTTGTACATATTATGTTTTTGATGGGATCTCACTTCTTTTTGTAGGTAGTCTTAAATTTTTTCTTTACTGCGGTTTTTCTGCGGTATCGTGGACGTTTTTAAAAGTGCTAATTACCTATTTCATCAATTTAAATGAAGTCTAATTGAGAACCGTAAGTAACTATGTAATTGCATACAATTTATATAGGATTACAAAGTTACATATTCAGTTTGTATTTATAGAAAACAGGACTAAAAATTCGGTATGTCAGTTTTTCCTTGCTGTATAGGCTAAACAAAAACTGTGTTAAAAATAGGAGTTTGTGGGTCTGCTAGAAGTACCTTAGAATTTTGATGATCACTGAGTCAGTGACAAAATTAAGGAACTTTGACTTCCAATAATTCTTAAACTGCTGGTTTAAATTTAATGTAATTAATAATAATAATAATAACCCGGGACATTTCACACAAGGTCATCTGATCCCAAACTAAGCAGAGCTTGTACTATGGAAACCAGATAACTGATATACTAGGTACATACACTACTTTTTTTTTGGTAAATACATACTTATATAGATAATTACACCCAGACTCAGGACAAACAGACATGTTCATGCACACAAATGTTTGTCCTGGGTGGGAATCGAACCCACGACCAGCGACATGATAGGTGGTATCTTAACCAACCACGCCAGCTGGCCTGCCAATTTGGAAATATATCTGTAAATGTAATTCCCTCTTGGTCTCTGAAAATTTAGGCTTCTAGTTTTTTCCACAACGAAGTTACAGGGGGTCGAAAATGGCCCGAATGGCTTCGAGAAAAGGATGGTACCGCCGTGTATTTGTTTTACTCGACTTGGCGGGGGCACTTCCGTGCCCCCAGAACAATTCCCTTGACGTGTTCCTTAGTCACTTCAGCAGGCTCCGGTAAGTAAGATAACTGTTCTTTGCCTTAAAGGCAAAGAACAGTTATCATAACTGTTCTTTGCCTTAAAGGCAAAGAACAGTTAGAACATAGAGTTAGTTAGGCAAAGAATATAGGTATGGTATCTTTGCTTTGGTGTTTTAAAAGTAATAAATGAACCAGAATTAATAATATTTTGCCCTCTTTCTAATTTACTTTATCACAGTACTTTAAATAATCTTTCACACAAATGAAAACGTTAAAGTCTCAGTATTCTCGAGCCACTATCGAGTTATTTAGTTTTTCAATTTACTGTTCCTCTTATACTTGTAGCAATAAATCCAAGTTTGTAGAGATTACTTCGTAATGTACTCGTTTAATGATCAGATATCTCGAGTTTCACAGTTTTCAATGCACTTTCTACTAACAAAAGTTTTAGCTCGAGTAATAAACCGTAATTATATATAAAGTAATAAATCTGTATAATTACTTTAACAACAATTGTTGTGTTGTTTTTATGATGTCGTTAGGAGGTAGGTATTATAATATAATTGTTGTAGATATCGTTGTTATGATTGTCTTTGATTTTTAATTTTTTTCACGCTAAGTGTTACCACAGTTACTAAGTATTTGGTTCATCATCATCATCATCATCTGCCTAGCCTTTTCCCAACTATGTTGGGGTCGGCTTCCAGTCTAACCGGATGCAGCTGAATACCAGTATTTTACATGGAGCGACTGCCTATCTGACCTCCACAACCCAGTTACTGGGTAATACGATACCCCTTGGTAAGACTGGTTGTCAGACTTTCGGGCTTCTGACGACCCGTAACGACTGTCAAAGATCCACGAATGACAGCCGGGACCAACGGCTTAACGTGCTTTCCGAGGCACAGAGGAGTCTCGGTATGTAAAGATGGTCACCCATCCACAGACCAACCCCGGCAAGCGTAGCTTAACCTAACGAATTGACCCGTGCGGCTGTTATTACTTAGCCACGAGCTCCTCGGTTCATTCACTGATACTTCACCTTTGTATTTATATCAACGATCTTTATTTTCGTAGCTAAAAGGTTTTTGTTACAGGTGAACGGTCTGTAGTTTCCATAGATTGAGCAAAAGGTGGTCAACCTCTCTTATATATTTTTTTTTTTACTTGACCTTATCCTGACATGTGGCCTAGACAAAATCCCTTTTCTGTAAGCGTTAACGCCAACAGAAAGGTCAAATAATTTGTTTGTTGACAGAGATGTCACGTGACTGCTGCTAAATTGCTAGACAACGAAGTGCTTTTCCCGCTGTGTTGCCAACCGTACGATTTATTGATCGATTTATGTATTTATACGATATGTTATATTCAAAATCGTTCGCAAATATGCGATCTTTCCGAATCTTTCAATCTTCATAACCAAGATACAGACTTGCCTAGTTTAGGGCCAATGTAAAACCTTTGTATTCTTTTTAGCAATATTTTTTTATTATTATTATTTATCAAGTGAAAAACAATATTAGATTAAGTTTATTTTGTAGATATAAGACATCACTAACAACAGACATGAACGAGCCATAAACTTCTTCTTTGTATTTTTTATGAACGCGTAATATATTTTATTTTTTAAACCCTCTGTCCCACCCGCACTTTAGAAAAACCTAAATGTTAAATATTGATTTGAAATTATACTACTATTACGTATTTAAGTACTTTATGTTTATTGAAAATTCAATGCATACAAATTTTTTTTCTAGGTGTCTTACCAAACTACTATTTTCCTAGTGTTTAGTACGATCCCCTAAAAATAAAGTTGGCAACACCAGCGTCGCACGAAACACTCTATAATTGTCTATGGAATAGTGTGTAGCAGTTGTCAAGATTGATTAATCCTAACTAATATTATAAATGCGAAAGTAAGTTTGTATGTTTGTTTGTAACTTTTTCACGCCTAAACCACTGAACCGATCATCCTGAAATTTTGCATAATAATATGCGTTGTAGGTGGAGAAACGGACATAGGGTACCTTTCATCCCAAAAAAAAGTACTGTTCCCGAGAAAAACAACAATAACGTTCTTATGATAATAGATGGCGCCACGTGTCTTTCGAATCATGATTGAATTAATACGCTTTCACGCTAAAACTGCTGAACGGATTTGGATGAAATTTGGCACATGGGTAGACCATGACCAAGATCCATGATGAAGGATATAGGCTACTAGGCATCCTGGATCGCAGACGAAGTCGCGGGCAACAGCTAGTTTAAAATAAACACACAAAAATGTCAGCTTACATTTAAAACTGTTAGTGTGAAGGTCCGAGCTCCTACTAATGTAGTGTGTTGTAGAATCGCCAAAATAGCATTTACGTTTGTCAAAGAGGCACTCAGTCACATGACATCTCTAAAGCTAATGTGAACTCCATACAATTTGATCTTTCCGTTGGCGTTAACGCTTACAGAAAAGGGATTTTGTCTAGGCCCCCTGTTGGGTTGCTGCCACTGAGAAGTCTGTCAAAATCACAGTAATCTTTATTCTCCTTACAATAAGGTTCCTTTTGGGTTTCTGCTGTCAGAAGCAAATTAACTGTGTATGGACTGTAAACCGACATTAGTCAGCAGTTCTGGATATATAGCCAAAGCTTTTGTGCTCACTGGACCAAAATATCTACAAATTATAGAAAAAACAGTGCAGCCTGATCTGAAATCTAGACATTTAGCTTAAGTACCTATGAACACGAAGAAAAGAAATACTTGTTTCAATAGACTTCGTCAACATCATCTATGTTATTAAAGATCAATTCTCGGAAAGAAATGTTATGATGTAGCATGTGGAAACTGAGAACGTGTTCCATAAAATGTTATTTTAGTATCTCAGACATTCAATCAAAAAGAAGTTTTATTTGCTTGGTTTATTGACAAATATCGCAAATTTTGTTCCCGCAAACAGTTTAATTTAGTATACACGGAACAGCCAACAAAGCGCAAGCGTATCGTTTTTGGAATTTGATTAAAAGGCAATATTCGATAGTCCGTTTTACGTTGTTTTTTTATGAACACAATGCTCGCTCATATAATTATTTATAGTTATTCATAGGAAAGTATACAATATACAATTTGTACCAATGTTTTTTTTTTAGCCATTATTGTCCCACACAGTGTAGGTACGCCTTTGCACAGCAGTGCAAAGGCGTACCTACACTCTTTACACCTCTCTTTCTTTTGAACTATGTTACTTTTGATTATATTATATTTTACAACGAAAACTAAAAATATACCTAGCACTTTTATCCAACTATTTCGTAAAATCTCAAAGAAAATGAAAACGCTTAGCTTCAGTGTAGTGAGCGTGTAATAGTGAGGTCTAGAACTCCAGAAACCTAGAAACCAATTAACGAGGGTCGCGTTGTCGAAGCGGCAAACCCGTCCACTTACCGATTTGCCGGTTAGCGCACTCCTATACCGCATTTAATCGCTCAGTTGATACGGGTAATTATCACGGTGAGAGCTAAGAAGCTGGTTAAAAGATTGGACATCATAAAACTAAACCAATAAAATTCTTCTTTGATATATCTCAAGACCCGGGCTTTTGGAAGACGTAAGAGGGGCCGAAGCCAACTCGCAGAAGACCGTTAGACGTTTTTAATTAAATGAGGTACCAACCGACGATTATCCCTATATGCACTATGCAAGTGCACCCAAGGACAACCCCCGGTTGGTGCAGGACTATTGCAGGATATTGAAACAAAGGTATTGGGCTATGGGTTTTTTAAATGGACTGGTTACCTAAAACTATGGAAGGACTATAGCTTTCCCTGATCAATGTTTTATTATACACGGATAAATTGGCAAGGGGTGACTTGCACACTCAATAATGGGCCGGAAACGGTCGCTAGCCCATAGTGACGTAGCAACAAGGGGGCAACATGTCCTGAGGTGCTTGAGGAGTGGAGAGTTATTCCACGGCTGTAAGAACAATCCCGGGAGTACGGTCAAGATCCGAAGACTACCTTCCTCCGAGCACGTTTGCTCTTGCGAGTCTCCACTGAAGTCGTAATAAAGGCAAGAATGAAATGAGAGCTCTGTTTTTCGTTATTGTTCAAATTCTTCTTATTATTAACCGACAACACCTAACTATTGCCTCACTTCATTCATAAATTGCAATAAACTCAGAGGCCGTACACACACCATAAATCGCTAAATAAATAAATAATAAATAATATCCTGGGACATTTTCACACACGGTCATCTGATCCCAAACTAAGCAGAGCTTGTACTATGGAAACCAGATAACATATACTACTTTTTTTTTTTGTAAATACATACTTATATAGAAAATTACACCCAGACTCAGGACAAACAGACATGTTCATGCACACAAATGTTTGTCCTGCATCGGAATCGAACCCACACCTTGCGGCATGGCAGGTGGTATCTTTACCAACCACGCCATCTGGTCTGTCAAATGCATTAAGCTCTAAACGAATATAAAACATCGTTCTACTTCTGTCAATCTTTTCAATATAACAAAGACAGAATGATGTTTTAAATACGTTTAGCATTAAATTCATTTAGCGAGTGGTGGTGCGCGTGGGCCAGAAAGAGTTCATCGTACCTATTAGGAAAGTATTTCATCATCATCATCATCATCACAGCCGAAAGACATCCACTCCTGGACATAGGCGACACCAAATATCGACATAACGACCAATCCTACGCTTCCCCCATCCAGCGGATTCCTTTACCTTCACCAGGTCATTAGTCCACCCTGCAGAGGCCTATACCTACACTACGCCTTCTGGTACGCGGTTGCCACTCCAGAACTTTCTGGACCACTAAACCTCATCGGCGGGTTTTTACTGGAATGCTATTTTCTACTTTGCGAACCGAAGGCCAAAATTAAACTCTAAACTAGAGACACAGTTGTGACATGCCACGTGAATTCCCTGAAGCTCACACACACATTACACATACACACATTACATTCATATCATCAGATCACATTTTAATGCGCGTGGTCACATTTTATCGCATGTGATCACACTTTTTCGAGTAACCAACGAACTCGTGTAGGAAAACATGCGATACCTAGGAGTAAGTGTGAAAAATATGAACTTACACCCTGTTTTTGGCGAATAACTAATTAAACAAGAATCCTTATAAAAGACGTTTGTATTATAAGTACCCGCTCACTTTACAGCTGTGTCATATTTTTTATGTAAGTAGATAGGTGGGAAGGTACATTTTAAATTCTCATTGCGTAAAAACAACTAGGTATTTGGGAGATTCATGAACTTTTAAGAATCTTGGTATTATTGTTAACCATCACTAATGCAGCTGTCGTTCCTTCAACTGAGATAAATACGGTTGTATGAGTAGGTTAACCAAAATATGTAGTTCCAGACGTCAAATTGTAGGCCCAAAATATTTGAACACACGACCTTTCGTAGGCCTGGAGAACTAATATCAGAATTGTAAATACACACATTTGCATTCACATCATAACTTCTATTTTCACATCACAAAACGGTGAAATATATTATTAAAGAAATTACATGGTTAAAATTAAAATTAAAAATGTTAATTCAGAAAGAATATTAAAAGCATTCAAAACTGATTACTTCGAAAAATAACATTATTAAAATAATAAACAGAATGTTAAAAAGGTGCCAAAAAAATACGAAACTAACATTTTTACATTACGCAATTAAATTATTAATTTAAATATGTACTCACAAAATTTTGCGCAAAATTGTTCTCTTTGTTTTAGGATAACAAAAAAAAAAACATTGAGAAGACAACACCAGATATTGAAATGACTACTTATGGATAGAAAATATAATAAATGGATAAAAGGACCTTTTATATTTACTTATAATAGAATAACCTACCTAGCTAGGCATGTAAGTAGGTACTGTATCACCTAGCAATTCCATTAACGGTAACCGAACCCTTTTTCTATTTATTTTGCGAAGTAATAAAAATTGGACGTAAAATTCAATTTCGTTTAATTTTATTTGCAGCTTTTTTTGGGCAATTTTTTATCAACGGTCTTTTGATATTTACTGAATAGAGTTCGTTTAACCTTTATTATGATGAAAATCAAGGACATTCTTACTATTTATAAATTTTAGCAAAGTAAATATTGAATATTATAGAGATATACTTGTAGATCCTCGCGGAGGCGATCGGGGGCGGAAATCTCTCGCGTCCGGCCCTGGTCCAAGCCATGGTACGGAGCGAGAGTGCATGAGAAGCCGTCACCACCTTCTGCGAAGCAGTAATGCTCGCGAAGGAGGAGGCGGAACGCGTGAGGGAGAGGCAATCTTTGCGCCCTCACGCCCCTAGTCGCCGCAGGATACGCCCTGGGCGTCAGGAATTGAGAGCCGATTCCCGGCCACCATAGGCGCAGGCTTGCGGACGGTGAGCAATGGGTAGCTCGCCGTCCGGTAAGGACCAGGCTCGGATCGACAGCGCGTTGTGTTCCACGCGCGCCTCAAAGAGATGTCAGCACTAACTGATGGGGTCTGCTAGGGCCGATGCCTGCCAGGGTTGCGGGTTTTTTGAAAGAGTTACCGTGGCCCTGGCACACGCAACTGAAGGAACACGGGTGGGTTTTAGTCAATAAAAGACAAGTTAGTCAGTACAAGCCCGGCCGCTCCGCCCAGAGCTGGAGAAGTTATTTGACGATTTCCCACCAAAAACAAGGTAGTTGTTGGTTGTTAGCTTGTACAGGGTATAAAAAGACCCACCACATAGCCGTTATCTACCCATTCTGTACCATTGTACAAAAATAATGGCTGGGAATCATTTTTAGGGTACCTCAAAAGGAAAAATACGGAACCCTTATAAGATCACTTTGTTGTCAATCTGTGCATCGGTCTGACAAGGCCCTTTTTCTCAAGAGTGTGGAGGTATCAAGTTGAATTTAATATCAAATACGTAGGTCCTATGGTCCCTTAGAGCTCTAAAAAATCAAGCTTCTAAGTCAACGCAATAAAAATACTGCTATTTATGCGACATAGTTGATATTCGCAAATAAATCAAAACCCCCGGAGTACTTCCCCGTTGTCCTATATAATCATGAAATTTGGCAAGAATCAAGGTCTCAAAGCACAAGTAAAGGAAAAACACCGAAAATCGTTACCTTGTTGTTTTATCACATAAATCAGTTGCAGAATTGATCGTGACGTATATCGATGTATGGGAGAACATGTTTTTCAACTACAATGTTAAGTTTGTTTTTGGGATAAATTCATTCCAATTAGAGAACCCTTCATTGTGTGTCGTCTGACACGCACTAGGCCGGTTTTTCTCTTTTGGAGTGAAAAATCGCTGTTTCGCTATAGTAGCGCGCAATGTAATGCACGCAACCTCGCGTTTAGGGGTGCAACGGTACAGATGTCGTGTGGTTGTCTAAAGTTAAAAAAAAACTTCAATATCTCCGTAACCAGTCAGCATGTTCCCAGGTATGGTCTAGTACAAAAGAATTATCACAACGGCGCGATGGGAAAAACAAGTGACGTTCGGCGCGTCTTTTTGCACCCATTATATTTGGTAGTTACTGGTTTGTTGTTGTTCAACTTCAACTTTTGCATTTTAAGTAATTCAACTCGTAGGGATTCGGACGCTAGCAAACCATATATATATAATTTTTTGACTGAGTTTTCTCCATAATACTTTTTTTTTTACTGAATTTTCTCATAATATCATATTGATTTCTTTTTTTTTTTATTCAACTCGTGACTAAGCATTTTTTTTTTAAATAAGTATCGCATTAGTTATACTTAGGTACTAATTTATACCAACTCCGCAGGAAAACCCCCTTAAGTAAGAAATTAAATATTTTCGCTCAATTCATATTTTACTAGCTATTTCCCGCGACTTCGTCTGCGATCCAGGATGAATAGTATGGTCCTTCTCCAGATCATGGTCTACCCAATTGCCAAATTTCATCCAAATCCGTTGAGCCGTTTTAGCGTGAAAGCGTAATCAATAAACAAAGAAACACTTTCGCATTTATAATATTAGGATAGTTAGGAAGATGAAAAACCGGTCTATCGACACACAAGACTCATAAAATGTATTAGGTACTTACTTAAATTAAAATAAAATACTCTTAACACACTAATAAAATTTCTATAGTAATATAATTCAATCATGATTCGAAAGACACGTGGCGCCAACTATTATCAAAAGATCGTTTTTGTTGTTTTCCTCGGGAACAGTACTTTTTTTCGGGATGAAAGGTATCCTATGTCCGTGTCTGTACACCTGACAACGTATATGCAAAATTTCAGGATGATCGGTTCAGTGGTTTAGGCGTGAAATGGTAACAAACAAACAATCAAACTTACTTTCGCATTATAATATTAGTTATTTCTCTTTATTTATATATTTTTAATATTATTATTTTATAATATAATAATAATTATTTATTTAGGTACATAAAGGTTTTGTACAACATGAAGGACTTACAAAGTATGCATTATTAACAACATGGTGTAAGTACAATAAATTGTTGGGTGAATCGCTGCTTTTCTAGCTAGATCACTGAGTAATCTGTATTTATAAAGTAGTTAGGAAGCTAGGATTACCTAACTCACTTTAGGAGTCAGTTTTCGTGGTAAACGCCATACATCCTCGTTATCTTGAAGGTCAACTTGTGGTAATTAATGGCACATATCGTCTTTCTCCAGCCATTAGTCACAAGTGATAATTTTTGCTTTGTATCTTGCCGAAATAACAATGTTATTTTTGCTTGGGATTCTATCAATTGTTGATTCATTACTTTAGGTATTTTACTATACCAAAGCATAGTTATGTAGCGAGATACCTACATTTTTTTTTTTTTTTTTTTGTATAAATCATCCCCGCATTTTTGGCTTCATCGGGCACGTTTATTTCTGACTACTTTTTCCATTCCAGGCAACCACATTGGACCCACCCGCCCTGAGACCAACCGCTCACTTGCTACAAGGTCGACATAATATATCTCAAAATTAATTATTTTTTATTGCGTTTTGTTGAGAAAATTGCGCAGTACGTCGTGTGTGCTTTATACGTAAGATTCAATATTTTAACAGAAAACTACTACTAACCACACTACATTCTTGTCTACATAAGTCACCTAAAAAATTTACGATTATTTAATTTTATTTTATTTAATTTTAACTTGAAACTATACAATTTCTCTCCTATAATTTTTTTTTTTTTTAAATGTCGACCTTGTCGCAAATGAGCGAAATGTACTCTAGTGTCGACGTAGCTTTACTTATAACAGTTGTATAAAAGGATAAAAAAGATAAAACACTCCTAATTATTTATGAATTCTTGTTATCGCCTCCATTGACTTTCGTACATCAACGTGGTTCTAAGCATAGGTTTAGATAAAAGCAGCGTGCCCGTAAAATCGGTGAAGCCAGTGAGAGGACTACCAATTGCTTGTTTATTTTTATGAAAAAAAATATAGAAACTGATATAACTTAATTTTGAGTGTTCTTAGGGTTCCGTACCAAAATGGTAAAATGGAACCCTTATGGTGCAACTCAGTCTGTCTGTCTCTCACAGTTAGATATCTCAAGAACTACTAATGCTATCAACTAGAATTTTGAAATAGTTTTACGTTTGCCCAACTATTTTGCAAATAAGAGAGAAATATTTTTTTTTTTTTTGTGATATGGACTGAAATGGGTCCTTGGGCTCTGGGGTCGGCTTCCAGTCTAACCGGATGCAGCTGAATACCAGTATTTTACATGGAGCGACTGCCTATCTGACCTCCACAGCCCAGTTACTGGGTAATACGATACCCCTTGGTAAGGCTGGTTGTCAGACTTTCGGGCTTCTGACGACCCGTAACGACTGTCAAAGATCCATGAATGACAGCCGGGACCAACGGCTTAACGTGCTTTCCGAGGCACGGAGGAGTCTCGGTATGAAAAGATGGTCACCCATCCACAGTCCAACCTCGGCAAGCGTAGCTTAACCTGATGCCCACAAGCTCCTCAATATGCCGTAATAAATGGGTTACATTTTATGAAAAACGTTATGTTGACAGATAGTCTCTTTTGAACTCTCACTCATATCGTCCCTCTGGTGTCGTTAGAATCTCCAAGTGTTTATACAGGGTGACTTAGAAAAAATGCGACAAAATTTTAGGCGGTGTTCTACCCATCAATATGAATAACTTTTACTATGGGACCAACTCAAATTCGCCAAAAAAATTTCGACTTTCTTATACAAAATGGTCCAATCGGGTATATACTTTTACATGGGAAGGACGATTCTTTTTTGCGAATTCTTAGTAGGTCCCATAGTAAAAGTTATTCATATAGATGGGTAGAACACCCTCTTAAATTTTGTCGCATGTTTTCAAAGTCACCCTGTATATTTAAAAAAAAACTAGATAATGCGGTGAACTTCGTACCACGTGAGACAAAATTGTCCATCAACTGGGCACAAATCCAGACTCCGGGCTACTACTGAGAAATTCCAGATGGAAAAACCCAATAATACTTTGCCCGATGCGGGAATCGCTCAGCAGTAGCGCTTGCGACCACTAGACCAACGAGACAGTCGTTATTTATTTATAGAAAGAGCTGACAGAGATTTAAAGAATAGCTAGAGTGAAATGGAACGTTTTCTTTAGCTATAACCTATACTTAAACAACCATAAAAAGCAATCAACACAAAAAAGAGTAGCTAGAGTGAAATGGAACGTTTTCTTTAGCTAGAACCTATGCTTAAACGACAATAAAAACAATCAACACAAATTTGAAGAGGAGCTAGAGTGAAATGGAACCTTTTCTTTAGCTAGAACCTATCCTTAAACGACCATAAAAAATAATCAACACAAATTTGAAGAGTAGCTAGATTGAAAAGGAAAGTTTTCTTTAGCTAGAACCTATGCTTAAACGACCTTAAAAAACAATCAACACAAATTTAAAGAGTAGCTAGAGTGAAATGGAACGTTTTCTTTGGCTAGAACCTATGCTTAAACGACCATAAAAATCAATCAACACAAATTTAAAGTTATAATCCGATAAATAAAATTGGTGCGTTCAAGAATACTCTCTAATAACATCAGGAAACATTACTTACTTGTAATAAAATTAGTTTCCGTATTTCATGCGAGAGCAACGTGACAAAAATTCCCTTACGTATTTATCAGCTAGGCCCCGAACCCACATTCACGTAGTGAATAAATATGTACGTAACACCAATAAAGTAAAATAAATCCGTCTACGAGACCATTAAATATGTGTACCTAACTAAGATGGAAAAAAGAAATCCTACCCAACAGCCGTTCCCGTACTAAAAATATAATGGATTTACGAACCCAACGTGTACTGTAGCGAAATTCTGAGTTTACAAATACCATTGGAAAAAATAATCAAGCATCTGGATTGTAAAGGTGGTTTTATACCGGCGAGGCGAGGCGTGGATGGGATGGGCGAGAATTAAACACGCTTACTCTTTTACATTGAAAGATGTCCATCGCTATACCGCCCGACCAGCCGTGTCTTGTATGCTGGCCGGGAGCTGGAGACTATAGAATAGAATAGAATAGGACTTTATTTGCTAAGAATGCAGGTACATACAAATAGGATCGAAAATAACATAGTAAAGAACCGTGTGCATTCTGCCTTGTTGGCATGCAAATACAATACTTATTATACAACTAAGTTGAATAAGGCAAATAAGTAGTTATAATGTAGATATCATTTAGGAAATCCTGAACAGAATAATAACATTTGTCTACAAGTAATTCTGTAAAACATTTTTTAAATTTCATCAATGGCAAGGTTTTCATGTGTTCAGGAATTTTATTAAAGATAACAGGAGCCATACAGATCACACTTTTTTTTAATAAGCTAGTTTTAAATGTGCCTGTGCATAGTAGGTTCTGATATTGTGAACTTAATGATGTACTTCGTTTTCTAGTTTCTGTTAATGTTGCAAATAAATTACGGTTTGTTATAACAAATATTGCTAATTCGAGGATATAGAGGCATGGGAAAGTTAATAATTTCTGAGACTTAAATATGGGTACACAACTGTTAGTAACTTTGAGGCCAAATATAGCTCTCAAACAGCGCTTTTGATCTTTAAAAATGCTTTCTCGTTCACTACAGTAACCCCAAAATATTACACCAAACCTTAAGATAGAAATTACGAGACCATGGTAGGCCACTAATGTTGTTGGCAGATTTACTTTTTTGGATAGGTTGTATAACATAAACGCGGCTGTGCTTAAACGTTTACATAATATCTTCTGCTTGCGGCTTCCATGTTAACTGGCTATCAATTAAGATACCTAAAAATTTTGTGCTATTCACTTTATCGATAGTTTGGCCATTGAAGTTGATATCCATGTCACCTGTAGATATTCGTTGGTGATAATGCATAGTTTTAGTTTTTTGCAGATTTATAACTAAGTTATTATTGTTAAGCCATTTTATTAAACAGCTGATTGAGTTATTGATGTCATTTACGTATGAGTCTTTATTGATACATGAAACAAATGAAGTACTGTCGTCTGCAAATAAAACCATTGGATTAGATATATGACGTGGCAGGTCATTATAGTATGCAGCGATGTCTCGCGATGGTCGGAGCGAGTCAGAGCTTGACGGAGGGACACCGTGTTGGTCCTCGATGGCCGGTGCGAGATTTGTATATCCGTTTTACTAAGTAAATAAATACTCTATTCTTAGAGTAATAAAGTTCAATATTGTACTAAGAAATATTTCAATTCTCGCCTCGCACATCCTCGCGCATCTAGCTAGACCTTTTACGCCAAAGATGGGCAGGGCGTGGATAGAAATTTTGCCATATAAATTTCAATTCTCACCCATCCCATCCACGCCTCGCCTCGCTGGTGTAAAACCACCTTAAGTCGTAAATGTACCTAAAGATATACCTGCGCACAATAAGTCCAGAATATGTAAATGTTGGTTATAAAACATCTGCCACAGTTACGCTCAGAGGATGTACGTATAATATGTATACCTACGTATATTTCTAAATTAATGTCACATCAAATAATTGTGTAGGTACCAGAGGAATATGCCGTAATAAATGGGTTACAGTTTATAAAAACGTTATGATGACAGAACTCTCGCTCATATCGTCTCTGGTGTCGTTAGGATCTCCGAGTGTTTCTATTAAAAAAAGGTGTATTCCCGTTCGTCCGCCTGCCATCGTGCCCCTGGTGGCACGAACAGTAATTTAAAAAATAATATATACACCATAAAAAAAAAACTAGATGACTCGGTGAACTTTTTTTTCTAAACCACCCCAGTATTGACACGAACAAAACAAAAAAAA
The DNA here is from genome assembly GCA_948252095.1 of Dicycla oo. NCBI lineage: Eukaryota > Metazoa > Arthropoda > Insecta > Lepidoptera > Noctuidae > Dicycla > Dicycla oo. The sequence continues at coordinate 22,547,267 of OX411711.1, forward strand.
GTATTCAAATCGGTTTAGCCAATTCCGAGTTTTTGCATAACTAATGTACGGCAAATGATTTTTATATATACAGGTGTAGCGTAAGTAATGGATAACCTGCGTGTGACGGACCCTAAGCCATATAATATAAAAAATTGTCAAACCCTGGAGTCAGTGGGTAGGTACGCGCAATCTTTTATTTTTTTCTTTAAATATGGGTCTTAGGTCACTTATTTTATTCTTCCTAGAAGAAGAAGAAAATAAGATAGATGGCCACGGACATTTTGCTTGCATTTGTTTATTTACTATGAAGATGCAGCAGTAACGCCTAACGCCTAAACCTAAAACCTAAAACTAACTATATTACGTGTAAAGCCTAAAATTGGCGGTTTCTCAAATCCAATTCAAATAAATTATGTCTCATCTGTTTGGGATACATATTTAAATAATGAGTGATTGTTATTTTGATCTTATTAGAACAGGTAACATGATCCTGATATTTGATAGTGGAGTAACTCAATCTTCCAGGAGTCAGGCTTCTCACTGAAACGGTGTGATGATAATAAGCGAGTATAAGTATACACAATAGGTTTTTACCATAAACTATTTCTCGAAGTCGTGTTAATTATTGCAATTTATACCTTATTATTAACGGCATAAACGATTCAAGGCACGACTTCGTAAAATAGTTTAACTATACTTCGATTTATCCTCTTGTCAACTACGTTCCGGTCGTCACACCGAAACACGTATAAAAAATCTGTCCGCCCGTACACTTGCTAACGAGTTTTCATCCGTCCAGTTCCGAATCAAAGCCATCGTGAATAACAACTTTGAAAACGATACAAATCATGTAGATTATAAGAAGACCTTGTATTTGCTGGCAATTTGTCACAACAGTCAGAACGTTGTTCAAGTGTTTATTTAATACTTTGGCACAGTTACAAAATAAATAATACACAATAGAAGATAAACTAGAATACCATCTATAAAAACAAGATTCTTATTTACCTCATTATTATTCCCAGAAAGGCTGTTGCCCACGTGCACTTAGTATTGCAACATTTTTAGGGTTCCGTACCTCAAAAGGAAAAAAACGGAACCCTTATAGGGTCACTCATGTGTCTGTCTGTCCGTCTGTCACAGCCAATTTGCTCCGAATCGAATGGACCTAATAAATTGAAATATGGTACATGTATGAATTTCTGTGCCCCAAATACGGACGTGTATCGTAAATAAATGAATTTTGAAAACGGGGGTAAATTTTAAGGGGCAAATCATCATTCTCCTGCCCTTGTCCCAATTAATTTGGGGTCGGCGCAACATGTCTTTTTCTTCCATACTTCTCTATTAGTCGTCATCTCGGTAGTCACTCCCTTTCTGGCCATATCATCTTTCACACAGTCCATCCATCGTTTCTTTGGTCTTCCCTTACTCGTATAGCCCTCCACGTTCATACTCAATACTTTCCTGACGACATTTTCCTCATTCCTCCGCATCACATGCCCATACCATGACAACCGATTTCCACACAACTTTTCAGTCACCGGTGTCACTCTCAGACTTCCTCTTAAATACTCATTTCTTATTATATCCATTCGCGTAATACCACACATCCCTCTTAGCATTCTCATCTCGGCTGCATGCAATTGCCTTTCATTCATTCTTTTTATGGCCCAACATTCTGATCCACACAAGACAGCAGGTCTAACCATTGTTTTAAAAATCTTCCCCTTGAGTTTAAGGGGAATGCGGGAGTCGCAGATTGTTCCCGTGACCTGCCGCCATTTCATCCATCCAGTGTTAATTCTGTGCTTAACAGTCCGGTCTACTTCGCCATCGCTTTGCACAAGTGAACCAAGATACCGGAAGTCGGAGCAGACCGGGAGAAGCGCACCATCAAGCGCTATGGCTCCAGCACTGGAGAAACCGCCGAAATCGCAGAACATATACTCGGTCTTGGTTCTGCTGATTTTCAAGCCGACATTCTCCAGTTTCCGTTGCCATTTCTCCAATCTGCTCTGGATCTCAGGTCCATCTTCACCGACAAGAACGATGTCGTCAGCAAATAGCATGCACCAGGGTGCCTCTTCCTGTATGTCCGCTGTCAGAGCGTCCATAATCAACAGGAAGATGTAAGGACTTAAAGCTGACCCCTGGTGCAAGCCTACCGCCACACTGAACTCGTCGGTGTTGCCAGCAGCCGACCGGACGTAGGTACAAGATTGACTGTACATAGCACGAATTAACTCTATATACTTCCCGGGCAAACCTTTCTCTTTCAAGCCCCACCACAAGACATCCCGAGGTACCCTATCATACGCTTTTTCCAGATCAATGAACACCATGTGGAAGTTATTGTGTGCACGTCTGTACTTCTCGCACAATTGGCGGAGTGCAAAAGTGGCGTCCACTGTTCCTCGACCTGGCATAAACCCAAACTGGTTTGGGGTAATCTCACTCTCCTCTCGCAATCTTTTCTCTATTATTTTCTCCCATACCTTCATACTATGGGGCATAAGCTTTATCCCTCGATAGTTGCTGCAGTCCTGTACATCACCTTTATTCTTGAAGATGGGCACTAGCGAACTATTGCACCATTCTTGTGGGATCGCTTCTTCATGCAACAACTTATTGAAGAATAAAGTCAGCCACATACATCCATCTTCTTTTAAACACTTCCATACTTCTACTGGTATGTCATCTGTGCCCATGGCCTTTCCATTTTTTATACTTTGAACTGCCTTCCTTACTTCATCCATGCTAATTTCCCACACCAAACCCATATTTGTTTGTACCTCTTTGAGCACACCATTCCATTTAGTCTCTTCGTTCATTAGCTTTTTAAAATAAAACTTCAATCGTTCTTTTATCTCGTCATCTTGGGACAGAATCTTACCGGCTTCATCTTTCATACACTTAATATGAATTATATCTCTCGTTCTCCTTTCTCTTGCTTTTGTAATCCGGTATAGTTCCTCTGGCCTCTTGGGCTGTCCAGTGAGTCATACAACTTCTCCTGCGCCTTAGCCCTGGAAACTACTACCACCTTTAAGGGGCAAATAAGAAAATAAAAAAAAAGTTTTGCAAACTGTGCCGTGTGATATATCAAATGAAAGGGCTTACTGTGAGGGTCTCAAATATATATATTTTATAATTTTAAAATGTACTGTTTTAAAGTTATTTTATACAGGGTGATTTTTTTAAGTGGGCGTGGATGTCCAAATTCTTTATTCAAAGCAATAATATTGTAATGCTGAATACAGTACAATCCTTGAGACGTCGAATCCAGCTATGTATTGAAAACAATGGTCATCAATTTAAACAATTATCATTATCTTTAACATTATCATTAGTAGCATAAGAAAAATAAAATAGTACTGTGTTAAAAATGACCTCTTTCCTTTAGTTTGCCGTATGTCATTAGGGGGAAGTCCCGTAACGCCGGACGGCACCTAGCGCCGGACACTCGAACTATCTCGAAAAATTGCAGCGCATTCGATTCAAAAATGATCGGTAGGGGTGCGGGGGAGCGGTGCGATACACGGTCACGGGACGTAGTTTGCGAATGAAGCGTGAGGCCTAGGTGGGAGCGGTCGATTGCGGCTTTCGGCGGGAACATATTGCGTCGCGTAAGATCGAAGTAAGTATTACTGCTATGTTTTTGTGTTTAAGTGTCGATGTTAATTGTGATTATACGTGATATTCCATAAATTTTTGAAGTTTGTACAAGATTTTGTTGATTTCCATATCAAATTTGATAGAAAATAATATAAGTTGAGGATACTCTATCCCGTAACACCGGACACAAAGCCGTCCCGTAGCGCCGGACAGAAGACAGATTGTGTTTTCTCGGAAGTATGGGTGTGAGAGGGTGCCTAAGAAAAGAGCCAGGAACTTCGTCAATGGCACCAGGTTTCAGCGGAGAAGTTTCTGTATGTTCTGTCTTGGCTGGTAGCCCACCTGCTACAGTGTGCGATCCAGAATCGTCTAACAATTTAGTTTCAGAAGAACCCACAGATCCTCCCAAAAAATCTACCTGCGAACCAACAATAAGCAGTCCTGAGCCATCGACTAGCTTTAGTCAAGATGCTACCCAGATTCTCCATAACTTGTCGCCATTACCAGAAGCTGCCAAAAAACGAGCACTTGCTCGGAAGAGAAAAAATGAAAAAAGTGAAATTTTAACTTCATCACATTACAAAATTATTTTTGAAGAAAAAGAAAATGAAAAGAACGTTAAGGACCAAGAGAAAGGAATGGGGAATAAGTTTAGAACAGCTGCAGCAATAGAAAAGAAAAGGAAACAAACCAAAGGAATTAACACCAAAGGAAAAAGTGGAGCTAAAGCAAAAGAAAAAAAAAAACCACTAACTAGATTAGAAAATCACTACGAAGACTGGATACAGTGCTCGAGCTGTCGTGGGTGGGCTCACTTACTGATTGTCCATTATTTTTTAACCGACTTCCAAAAGGAGGAGGTTCTCAATTCGTCTGTATTTTTTTGTTTTTTTTTGTATGTTTGTTACGCGATTACTCAAAGACGGATGAACCGATTTGGAAAATTCTTTTTTTGTTTGAAAGGGTATACCTCCGAGGTGGTCCCATATAAATTTTATTAACTTTGCTTGGGGAGTTTTTGAGTTAGCTTCAATAATGCGTATATTTCCCACTTATTTTATATGGATGATGTGATGATGTTTTAATAACTGCATACACTGTTATTTACATGGCTATATCTACAATTATTGTGCTCAATTATGTATTCGAATTTGTGTGGGGTAGGTTCCACAACTAAAAAGTGAAAAATAAAAACTTTTTAGCAAAAAATAAAACCGACTTCTAAAACAAAACACTACAAAGTGAAAAATAACTTTAATTTCGGAAGTCGGTGGCAAAAAACGAAAATACAAAACGAAAGACACCGACTTCCAAAATTAAAGTTATTTTTCACTTTGTAGTGTTTTGTTTTAGAAGTCGGTTTTATTTTTTGCTAAAAAGTTTTTTATTGTCTGAAAACCTTAGGTGTCCGCCACTAGGGGACTTCCCCCTACTTCCCAGAATTTGATCCTTATTAGCGACACTATCTATATAGTTAATACAGTGTAATTTTTTTTTCAAAATCAAAGGGTTCATTCCTGGCTAGAAATATTGATTTTACAACAATTTAATGATGCAGTTTTAGTTTTCGTCAAAATCGTGCCCGAGACTCCTTTGAGTACTTTTCGCTATTCCTCATAGTTTCGGATTTGGCCATCCACGCCCACTAAGATAATTCACCCTGTTACAGATTAATACAGATGGGACACTCCGCAAAATCATTTAAATAAAAAGCGACTCTTGCTACGACTCAATAAAGTGCAGGTTGCACAACGCTTATTACCTACAGTTATATTCACCTACAAGTTGCCTTCTGACCGCGGCATGCCTACTGAATTGGCCCAGTGAGATAGGCCCGCCGCGTACTTGTAGCTTCATACCTAAACTGCGGAGTGTCCCATCTGTATTAATCTGTGACCCTGTATAAAAATATTTCTTTCTCCAGGCCCTGATCTGTCAAGAAACATAACGACCAGTTCAGTGGTTTAGGTATTAAAGGTAACAAACAGACAGACAGTGTTACTTTCGCATTTATAATATTAGTACGGATTATAGCTTCAAAACCAAATACTGAACACAATTTCGAAACAAAATCCGTACAACATTTCGCTTGTTCACTGTCGTGAAAAGAGCCGCTAATGCAACGAGTGGCGATGCCGTGTTCCGTGTACCGTGCCGGCTGCTCTAGTGGAAAACCGATCAATTAACAAAGGCCTGACCACGAAGGTTGATACTCTTTTGCTAAATAATAGTCTGCAATTCAGTCAGTAGAGTTATTGTTTTCTTTGTATACTTACTAAACATTATGTACTTTTTTTTACTTTATTTTGCTGTTAATTCCTACATAGCTAAAACATGTAGACAAAGGTAGCAATAATATGGTTGTGTATCTGGGACTCCCAGATACACAATTGGTGGTTTTTAGCGCCAGAGAAAGTTGACACCTATCGTACGGAGGTAAGTCACAATCATAAAATATTATTTGAACTTTATAAAGGTCACTTAGAAATTCAATTTAAGTACAATGTTGCTTCTGAGTCGTATTGTTAGTAGTGTGCTAAGTAATAACTGCCGCACAGATCGATCGATCAGGTTAAGCTACGCTTGCCGCGGTTGGTCCGTGGATAGGTGACTATCTTTAAGTACCAAGATCCCTTCGTGCCTCGGAAAGCACAAGCCGTTGGTCCCGGCTGTGATTTGTGGAACTTAGACAATCGTTATGGGTCGTCAGAAGCCCGAAAGACTGACAACCAGTCTTACCAAGGGGTATCGTATTACCCAGTAATTGGGTTGTGGAAGTCAGATAGGCAGTCACTCCATGTAAAATACTGGTATTCAGCTGCTGTTCCGGTTTGACTGGAAGCCGACCCCAACATAGATGGGAAAAAGCTGGGCAGATCATGATGATGAAGGTCACTTAGGAACCGTCTTGCGAACATGCCATAACCACGAGCTAAAATAATAACAAAAAAAAAAAAAAAAATGGCGCTCAAGAGCTGCCAGTATAAAAGGCAATTACACAGGTGAAAGAATTTCCAGGGTATATTTGCATTAAAAGTTTTCATGTAAATGTACAAAGGGTATTTCTTTATACAATTTATTTAGATGAAAACTTTATCATAAATTAATAAGAACGCTTTGAAAATGCAATTTCTGCTCCATCAGGCGGAAACACTTTAATTAATCCATTTGAAGGATAATGCAAAACGTTCTAGGAATTGTTGTTGACGATTAGTTCATTCAATTTACAATGTTGCTTCTTGAGTCGTATTGTTAACAGTGTGCTGCTATTATAATGTGAATAATTTCGGGAATGATTAATGGGTAGAAATCTTAACTGTATAATTAACATTTGTTGTTTATTTAGATGTGAGGTAGCCAGAATTATACCATGCTGATTTATAAGGATTTACAAAAACTCGTTCATGTACTATGACGTAGCAGTTTATGATCTCTACTGTACTGGTACTCGCAAGCTACGACAAAGGAGCTTATTGTCCCTAATGATATTCGCAAGCTACGACGTAGCTGTTTATGATCTACTGATTTTTGTAAGCTACGACGTAACTGTTTATGATTTACTGATTTTTGTAAGCTACGATGTAACTGTTTATGATTTACTGATTTTTGTAAGCTACGACGTAACTGTTTATGATTTACTGATTTTGTAAGCTACGACGTAGCTGTTTATGATTTACTGATTTTTGTAAGCTACCACGTAGCAGTTTATGATATACAGAATTTTGCTAGCTATGACGTTGCTACGTCATAGCTTATGATCTACTGATTTTTGTAAGCTCCGACGTAGCAGCTTATGATCTACCGATTTTTGTAAGCTACGACGTAGCTGTTTATGATTTACTGATTTTTGTAAGCTACCACGTAGCAGTTTATGATATACAGATTTTTGCTAGCTATGACGTTGCTACGTCATAGCTTATGATCTACTGATTTTTGTAAGCTCCGACGTAGCAGCTTATGATCTACCGATTTTTGCAAGCTACGACGTAGCAGCTTATGGTCCTCCCATTTCTGCAAGCTACGACGTAGCAGTTTATGATCTACAGATATTTACAACCTACAACCTAGCAGCTTATGATCCACTGATTTTTGCAAGCTACGACATAGCAGTTTATGATCTACTGATTTTTACAGGCTACGACGTAGCAGCCTATGATCTACTGATTTTTGCAAGCTACGACGTAGCAGCTTATGATCTACTGATTTTTGCAAGCTACGACGTAGCAGTTTATGATCTACTGATTTTTGCAAGCTACGACGTAGCAGCTTATGATCCTCCGTTTTTTGCAAGCTACGACGTAGCAGCTTATTATCCTCCGATTTCTGCAAGCTACGACGTAGCAGTTTATGATCTACAGATATTTACAACCTACAACCTAGCAGCTTATGATCTACTGATTTTTGCAAGCTACGACGTAGCAGCTTATGATCTACTGATTTTTGCAAGCTACGACGTAGCAGTTTATGATCTACTGATTTTTGCAAGCTACGACGTAGCAGCTTATGATCCTCCGTTTTTTGCAAGCTACGATGTAGCAGCTTATGATCCTCCGTTTTTTGCAAGCTACGACGTAGCAGCTTATTATCCTCCGATTTCTGCAAGCTACGACGTAGCAGTTTATGATCTACAGATATTTACAACCTACAACCTAGCAGCTTATGATCCACTGATTTTTGCAAGCTACGACATAGCAGTTTATGACCTCTACGGTAATGATGCTTGCAAGCTAAGACGTAGCAGCTTGTGATTCCTACAGATGACCGTATACTACGGCGTAGCAGCTTGTCTGTTTTAACGACTTCTTTCTCTCGCGAAATCTACGACTTAAATAAACAACATTAGAAGCTAAAAAAATACAACCCTACCCCACGCTATAAATGTTTGTACCGCCATCAAGAAACCCATTAAATCAAGTAACGTCCGTAACAATATTTGTGAAACGTAATCTTCAATTAGAGAAATGGTGACGGGGCCTCAAGTTAGATCCGAGCGAATTAAGAATACATTCACTTAGGTCGGGTCACTTGTTATCTTCTCCGTTAAGTTGAAGATCACCGGCAGATTTGCATACGCAATTTATCTTAGTTTTAAAACGAAATAATCCAATACACCTTTGGAAGTTAAGGCCAAGAGACCGCAAAATTGGTCTGCAAATGTGGTTTTAATTTGTTCATGTTTTTGCTGTAAGGTGTTTTAGTATTTTTAATTCAGTTGGAAGGAATAACAGTTATATTTAAAAATAATGCGTAGTTGACCGCATGTCGGTGGCAACACTTTGCCGTTGAGTTGACCCTTCGTAGTACAGAGTTTCAATAGAAAGAGGGGCTAGTTTTGATACCACTGACGTGCGGTCTACTACGAGTATACAGTCTAATGAGGGATAGTAATACCACTTCTCGATCTAGGCGTAATAAAGGTTAGAAATCCTAAACCTTCTAATAATCATTAAAGGATTAGACGTTAATTTATAGAACGCCCGGTGACTTGTCCAGCTGGAAGCTAACTGGTCCTTCCAGCAGTACGGTGACCTCGATGGACCTCTTTGCGCTCGTCAGATGTTTCAAATATTTGGTCAGTGTGTATTAAAATAAAATTAATTTGTTTAAATACTTTCATAATATTAATAACTAGCTAACCCGACAGATGTTGTCCTGTACAAATTTGATGTATGAGAAAATTAATTTTCTTCATAATTTTTTTTTCGTGTATTTTCCCGATATTTTAATATTTATTCTGCTATTCGGAAAGACAAATACAACAAGTCAAAACCATGAAAACCGGTCCAGCCGTTCTCGAGTTATAAGTGTTCGAACAAACCGTTGTTTTATATACATATATAGATAATTCATACATATTGCTTACTTAGAAAATGACGAATTATTATTAGGAGCACATTTATCTAACATTATTTATAAGAAATGAACTATTTAAAGACCTAAAAATCTGTCAATTCGGTTTTATTAGCAGTTAAATATTGTGCCTGTATAGTTAATAATTAATAAAAATAGGAGTGCGTGACGCCAAAATTAAAATCAGAAAACTAAAAAAAATCTTCTTTACGCTAGAATACCGAAATGTTGACGACTCCGTGAGTTTTCGGTACCCGGGCGTTAAAAAAAGTCTCGCGAGCGCGTACGCACTGCCTCCATGTATGCTCATACGCCATCGCCTGGTCAGTTGTGTTTTGCAACCGTTTTTTGTACAGTGTGAAAAAGACAAAACTCTTCTATTTGTTCGTGCAAATTTGAATTTTGTGCTGTATGTTATTACGGTGTATATCGAAAAAGATGCGTCCTTCCAGAAGTACTTTTTGTCCTGCTGGCAGAACTACGAGCTATCTATTATTAAGAACTAGAAGTTAAAGACGATTAGAATCAAATACCGTAACTCCTGCAACTCAATTTAATTTTGATACCTAGTTGTTTTATCATTTTAACTGTTGAAATGCGGGTATACTATAGATACGCCTCCGTCCAACCCTTCAGGTATACAAGGCGTGATGTTATGTGTTGTTTTGTTATTTTATTTTATCGCAGGATTCGTAAAATATTAAGAGAAAGCTACACTTTTTTCTAAGAAATCCGAGGAAAAGCAATAAACACAGAACGACTACTATTAACCTTCGTTCGTCAGCGCTGCCCTAGTTCAATAGTAAGATATCTAAAAAAAATCTGAATTCTACATGAGGTTATCTTACTATTAAAAGCCTTAAAACTATTGTAAAAAAAAATATTTTATTCATATTAAAATATAAATAACTTGCCGGGGTTGGTCTGTAGATGGGTGACCATCTTTACATACCGAGACTCCTCCGTGCCTCGGAAAGCACGTTAAGCCGTTGGTCCCGGCTGTCATTCGTGGATCTTTGGCAGTCGTTACGGGTCGTCAGAAGCCCGAAAGTCTGACAACCAGTCTTACCAAGGGGTATCATATTACCCAGTAACTGGGCTGTGGAGGTCAGATAGGCAGTCGCTCCATGTAAAATACTGGTATTCAGCTGCATCCGGTTAGACTGGAAGCCGACCCCAACACAGTTGGGAAAAGGCTAGGCAGATTGATTGATTGATATTGAAATATAAATAACTCCCAGAAGCATTAAACTAAATTATCATTTTAATAAATCAACCACATTTTAAATAAATAACAAGTGAATAGAATTAGCTCAACTCATACCTCGATCAAAATATCTTACTATTGAACTAGGGCAGCGGGTTGATCATAAAGTGTTACTGTTGAACGAAGTAATATGTCGCAGTTACTTTCAAAACTACATTTTGTAAACATTTCCTAGTCTTAAATTGGAACAGATTACTACGTTTCTCCTGTTCTTTATTTACAGTGATGTTTAAATGTTAATGCTAAATAACATTACAATGTTACATTCCATAACAATACAATGATTTGGAAAATTATTAAGACTAAAACTACAAAATTAATTCAACAATGTTACTCCGACGTTCACCTTTAGTTACCAATTTGTACCACCTGGGCCTACGCACAATATAATACCTAATCTAAACGATACTATAAACTTATGAAATCATGTACCAGTTGCTAGTATACTCTTACCCACGGCTCTTACCTATAATGAAATACTTAGGTACGTTAGTTTTACAGACGTCCAGAAAGGTTTCGTTACTGATTGACCATTATTTTTCTTTAGCCGACTCAAACTACCTACTCTCCTTAGATGCTTTTATTCCTTTTGGTATAGGGACTAAATGATAACAGCTGCACGGGTCAATCATAGGTTAAGCTATGCTTGCCGCGGTCGGTTCGTGGATGGGTGACCGTCCTTTACATATCGATACCCCTGAGTGCCTCGGAAAGCACGTTTAGCCGTTGGTCCAGGGTAGTTAGAAGCCCAAAACACTGACAACTGGGTAACACGATGCCGCTTGGTAAGAACCAAGGGGTATCGTGTGGAAGTCAGATAGGCATTCACTCCATTTAAAATACTGGTTTTCAGCTACATCCGATTAACTGAATGCCCGACCCCAACATAGTTGGGAAACGGCTCGAAACTTTCCTGACGACATTTTACTCATTCCATAATAGAACATTACATCACTAAATATTATAAAACAAAGTCCCCTGCCGCATTTGTCTGTCTGTATGTACGCGATGATCTCAAAAACTACTGAACGGATTTTAATGCGGTTTTCATCAATGGATAGAGTGATTTAAGAGGAAGGTTTATACGTATAGTTTTCCGACATCCACGCGGGCGAAGCCGTGGGTAAAAGCTAGTCGCTAATATTTCAAGTAACTAAACATAAGGCATCTAATGAAAGTTTAAGGAGTGAATCGTACTTTTTAGCGTTTCATCATAAATATTGTGATGTGACATACATAGCCTAAAAAATATAAAAATACTAGGTACAGTTTTATTCTTGAAATATCTCAGAATAAACGAGTAGGATACTTAAGTGAGATATATTGCTACCATTAGTTAATCAAATATTTCAAGAAACATAACATCCATGCGTTTTACGTGATATGATTTACGTAGCGGGAAAGAAATTTAAATTGTTATTCCACTTGGATGATCTACATTTCCCAATTTTCCACAAAAAGATTTTCTCTTTGAACATTGTTAATTATATTTTGAAGGAAAAAGGTCTTGTGGTGCCGTAATTATAGGTAAATAAATAAAGAAAATTTGTTGACCCTTTAAAAATATTTGATCACGCTGGCCTTGGTACCTCAAGTCAGGGAAGGCTTTTAACAAAAATCCGGTTCAGCCCACATTCTCTATTAGCCAGATTGCAACCACCAATGGGTACCAATCTAAAAGCTAAGACGCGAACGTACGAAAAGTAATAAATTCCAAAGTCACATTCTATTTCAAGCTACGAAATTGTTAATGCAAAATTAGGCCAAGGCTTTGTTCCACCACAGCCAAAGAAGCGAGAACTTTGCGGTACGGGTATCAGACAAATCTTTTAGGAATCGCAAGGGTTCAACCGATTAAGACCTTTAGAGGTTTCAACTTTAGAAGGTTAACTATAGAAAGTTAATAGAATCGAACCTATTGTCAATTCATTCATTCTTGAAATAGATTTGTTAAAAACTCCAATTAACCTTTAAAGTCCAATATTGCTTTTTGTAAATTCAATGCCTTAGGGCCGGTTTTTTGAGCCGTAGTTAACTCAACCAATGGTTAAACATAGTAACTAATGTTTGAATTTTGGCTAATGTGTTTGCTAAATTGCCCTGATTTACAAATTGAAAAACAAAAACTTTCATGTTGCCTTTCACATTAAGTCAAAATTCAACCATTAGTTACTATGTTTAACCATTGGTTGGGTAACTACGGATCAAAAAACCGGCCCTAAGCAATTTTTGAAGGTCCGCGTTTCGCGTATTTGCGTTACTTTACATTTACACATTTGCATTCTAGGAAGGGATCTAAATCTCGGTATACGACAACAGTAAAAAAAAAATATCAAATTCTTTCAAGAATTCCGACTGATCCTGTCTACTAAATAATATACCTACCTACTAAGATATAATAAATTAAGCTCGGGTGATACCTGTTTTTTTACGATAACACTGGAGGTATTAAATTACTTTCGCATTGCGTCATCAATCACTCTCGATATCTTGACAGGAACCATAAGGAATATTTTTTCAATGCCTAAAGATGGCGTAGGTAAACGTATCGAATGTTAAGCTTTTAGACACGTTTTTGGCTTGTAGTATAAATTACAACGTAAATATTGGTATGACTTTACTTTATCCGGGAATATTGAAATCTCATTATTTCACCGGCGCTAAAGCTAATATTCCTAGAGGAATGGTGGTCATCTTATTATAACAGCCAACGGTATTGTGTGACCGGTCACCACTTTTATAAGAAATCATAGTTTAAGGCGAAAGCTCTTGGTAGACCGCGAAATTTTAATTTTCTTACGTTTTTTGCAATTTGCAGGTCAGTATCAGGTTTTGCGTCGATCTGAATATGATTCGCAACCATAACAAATGTGTATTTATATAATTATAATCATTAACATCATCAATACAACTCTTTAAGTTCATGTAATCCTAATGAATAACTATTTCATGAAATCTTGATATTTAGGATTATACAGTCGTGAATCATAGGTTTAATCAACATACAACCTACTGACTTGCATATTGCAAAAAAGAAAATTTGATTTTCGCGGACTACCTGGAACTTTCCCCTTAAGCGATAATACCAACCACCATAGGTACCTAGGTATAATCGGCTGCACGTCGGAGATAACACTTTGACCTGAAGCTTACCTAATGTATTACGGAGTTACAACAGAATGAGATGCCAGCTTATACTGGTTGGTTGTGTTACCACTGACGTTCGGGCTACTGTACATACTTACGTAGGTAGGTCTCTGCTAATGAAAGCAATCCATGACGATGCATTTGCTAAGCGCTGTAATTACAGCTAGGATTGGTATAACGACAGTTTTCTCCTATTCAAGCTTTTTATTAGACCCGTCTACGTTCAGAAACGATCAGACATGAACTAGTATTATGAAAATTCAAGTCACGTGTTTTGTTCTTTAGGGATTAACCTCCTTCCAAACAGTTTGAACCTCTTCAAAGTTGGCAACTCTCTGGTTGCGTGTTTCGGTTTAAAAGTTGCCATAGATTACAAGTTGTAGGTAAGTAAAGGCTTTTCGCAATAGTCTTGAAACAACAATTTCTACAGGCCGGTATAACGATAATAGTACTCAAACGTGTCGCCAACGTCATTCAATTAAAATTGTGTAATTTATAAATGTTTTTATTTATCCAAACAAAATCTTCTCGTTTAGTTTCGAAACACGGGTAATGAGATTTAAATATTAAGTCAAGCTGTTGTAGGTACTTCGCTAAGTAGGGACTGATTTACTTTGTAGGTAGGTACCTACAAAGTAAATCAGTCCGTCAAATATTGCTATAACAATATTGCTTTCATTTTGAAATCCACTAAAACGGCAACTCCGTTTTAGAGTTACTCGTACGTACCTATTGCCTAATTAAAATATTAGAAGATTTAAGTGGCTTTTAAAACTTCATTAAATTATGAAACTATTAGTGTTTCGAAGTAAAATTAATTAAAACCAACTTCGTTCTAAAGTGTAACTTTCCGTTTAGAGTCAACTTCTTATTATGCAATAAAATTTAAGGTCGGGCGCCCACGAGCAACTTAGTTGCCCAGCAATCTTTTTTGCGTCTGTCGCTGTCTCCTCGCCGAGAATTTGGACTAGCGCACACGAGAGCGACAGCAACGCTACGTTTTCATAAAATGTTGCCGCATTCATCAACATGGATTTCGAAGAGACGGTTGTGGTCTGTGCACATGTTCTGAGAAACCGAGGAGGACAGCGAAAAAGGCAATATTGGGTGCATCCATTGTGGAGTGACAGGCTAACACTGATTTCATACAATGTTTAGAAACCTGATGGCAATTCCAAATAATTTTGTTTGCTGTTTTATAATGAGTATTGTTAAATAATGTAGAAATGATTTATTGTTTTTCCTAAGTTTTTCTTATAAACTAGTGATTGGAGTTT
This sequence comes from Dicycla oo, assembly GCA_948252095.1. Taxonomy (NCBI): domain Eukaryota; kingdom Metazoa; phylum Arthropoda; class Insecta; order Lepidoptera; family Noctuidae; genus Dicycla; species Dicycla oo. Next base: position 22,562,408 of record OX411711.1, read on the forward strand.
CCTTTTAGCTGACTAAAGCGTTTGTTAGGAGACTCCGCTCTTCCATAACTTATTAATAATTAACAAACTCGTTTTTAGGGTTCCGTACCTCAAAAGGAAAAACGAAACCCTAATAGGATCACTCACGTGTCTGTCTGTCTGTCCGTCTGTCACAGCCAATTTGCTCCGAATCTAATGGACCGATTAAGTTGAAATTTGGTACACGTATGTATTTCTGTGACCCAAACACGGACGTGTAATGTAAATTTTGAATATGGAGGTCGAATTTAGGGGGGAAAAAAGAAATTTTTTTTTCAAACTGTACCGCGCGATATATCAAATGAAAGGGCTTACTGTGAGGACCTCAAATATATTTTTTTATAATTTTAAAATAAACTGTTTTAAAGTTATTTAAGAAAATAGACGAATATTGACCATTCCCTCTTTATCTCCGTAACTACTGAGCTTAAAATTTTGAAAAAGATAAAAAATAATTCTATAGCTATAGATTACTGGAAAACCTATAAGAAATCTATGGTCTTAAAACAACATGGTTAATCTCTCAATATTGTGCGTACAAATATACATTTGTCCATAGTTAAACGAAAAGGATCCAACCCACACTAGGTGTAATGAGTGTTGGATCTTTTTCGTTTAACTATGGACATTTGTAGTTGGAATTTACCTATGGGAGAGCATGTTTTTCAACTATACGTACGAGTACAATGTAAAGTTTGTTCTTGGGGTAAATTCATCCCAACTACAGAACCCTTCATTGTGCGTGGTCTGACATGCACATGACCGGTTTTTTTATACAAGAACGACCAGTAGGTATAGGTGTTGAAAGTTTTGTTGAGTTGTGCAGAATTCCGAAATAGAGTAGCGTACGCGAATGAATACGTTCGGTGTAGTGACGTGCTCTGTCGACGGGAGCGGTAACTGGCTGGCAGGCAACTTTTTTGTGCGCGCACTTGTATTGCCACCAATGACTATATAACCACGTTATATTCTCTATGATTGCCACCAATAGACAGAGCGACAGTTGCGTCACCGGCCTGTTTCCAAACCCGGGGAAAAAAAAGTCTCCCGGCTGTCGCGTCGCTACATGCGTGCACTTTCATAACAAACCTTTTTTTTTTGTTGATGTGAGAGACAAATTAGTTGCGGAAGCGGAGTTGCTCGTGCGCGCTATCTTAAAATGAAAATTAATTACCCTTTTCTCAGTCATACATAACCTACGTTTAGTTATGTAGGAGGTAGATATAGGTAGGTACCTACCTATTTGCCTCCCTGAAACCCCAATCACTCGTGACTTGATTAGAAAATTAATTAGGTAAACACGCTAATTAATATGCACTAAACAAACTGCGGCTATAACAAAACGGCTATAAACGACAAAGGCTTCTACCTCATCAGCCTTGCTGAAGTACAAAAATACCTCCACTCTAAGTTTAACGTATCTACTTACCTATTAATATTGATAATTTCCTCAAACTTTCTCTGAAGCTTCGAAGTGGGTAGTTTGGCTGGTTACCTACCTATTGGCTAAACTTGCAGACTCTCACGATCTTGTAGAGTTCTAGCCACCCTTTCATTTCGCTAGGCTGATCTCAATAACTTAGTTCGACTACTTGGTCGTAGTTCTCCTCTGAATCATTCTCTGATTAGGTACATAAATCGATCTACCCAGTACCTAATCTTTACCGTTGATAGATCTATTAAGACATAAGACTGTAATCTAGAATCAAAGCCCGGCTTTCAATGTACCACCGTCTTTTGTAATGTATTAGATGTGGCTGTAATGGCCATTTTGGGTCGAATAGGATGGTTTCGAAGTAAGATTGATTCACAATAAATAGGATTTTAGAGATTTATATATCGGCAAGACCAGACACGACAATTTACTGAATTTCCCCCATACTTTGATGACGATAAATCCCTTTTTTTGCGTGGAGAAATGCTCACGCACTTCACTACCACGGGAAGATAGTACAGTTATGTGGGACTCCAACCCACTAAAACTCCACGGTGTCCTCCTCCTCTATAAAATGGCAGCAGTAATTAGTGTAGACGCTTTGCTCACCGCATACTACAACTTGGTGGAATCCATTTTAAGATACGGTCTTATCTTTTGGGGTAACTCGACGGACCGGGAACTTATATTCAAAACCCAAAAGCGTCGCATTAGGTCAATGTTCAAACTTGAAACCACTCAGAGTTGCAAGCCTTATTTTCAAAAATTGAAGGTAATGTCGAGATTTATCTTGACCTTCAATATACATATTAGAAAATGCAACGTTCGTAAGATCCAACCCACAACTCTTTTCTCGCATGGCAGATCGATTTCCTCGTAATTGTCCCGTCTAGACAATACTCAAATTTGCCTACATCAATATAACTTATGCGAAAAAGTGTGTTTTGCATGGCTCTAAAAATCTATAATAAAATACCTAAAAGTTGCTAGCTGGTGGAAGCAGTTAAGTGACATAGCGTTCAAAAAGCAAGTTAAAAATTTTCTAGCAGATAATGCCTATTATAATTTAAATGATTTTGATTATATTTACTAATTTATAACTTTTTAATGTTCTGTTTAATTTTTTCATCATGACATTTACATAATAATTTGACATTAAAAAAATTGTATTAATATTTGCATGCAACATGATGATCTTTCAATATTTATTTTTAACATCTCTTGGATGCTGACAATTTGTGTTGTATGTATTGTAGGTACTCATGTTTAAGCAAATAAACAATTATCTTATCTTATACTCTAGCGGTAGACCGCTTGTGGCGGGAACACGGGCACGCGTCAGCACTCATCCGCGAAGGCGATAAAACCCTAAGCATTTCAATGACTAGAAATTGATTACACCCTAATATGAACCGAAATCATTTCTTATTCATTCAGCTATAATAATATTAAGGCTCGTTGAAGTGAATGCCTCCGTCTCGTATGAATCCTCCGTTCAATTGATTGTTACAACTTCAGCGGACTAAGAAGCAGCTGGCACTCCATTCATAACCCAGTATGGAGATAGTTAATAAAAGATAAGTATATCGGAATTTATTTTACTACGTACAGTAAGATATAGATTTATTGCTTGTGATCGTTAAGACATTATTGACCCCAGTTAGTGGTTGGTAGATGAAATATTGTAATTCGTTCACGCGATCACACAAAAAGTCGGGCCGGCACGAATTCTATTAATTCCTAACGTTAGGTATTATCGTGTATGCCGAGAGTCCTTTTCTCACAACAATAGTTATTGAGCCGTCGGTTAAGTGGGTCCTTTTATTCCTTAAGAATTTTATGGGGTATAAACCGTATAAGTACCTACATATTTTCAATATTAGCCCTCTCTTGTATTGTGTGGACGTCCTACATTATTAAACATTTCGTACCTAAGTCGGTACTATCGACAAAACGGACGCCTTATAGTTGCTTTTTGTATACACTGATTCACCGCAGGGTGACCCTATGGTCCTTTGTTTTTCCTACAAAAAACTGTTTCAAAATTGGAAAGGCCTGGCGTTTGTCGATAGTACCTATCTACAGATTTAACGTTTTTGAATGTACACTACTTAAAAATAACTGGTAAATACTTTTTTTTTTTTTTTTATTTGTGATGGGTTTGCTCTTGACTCTAGTCTAGGTCAGAGGTGACAGAGACAAAGTCGACGATGGAGTGAGCTTACCCAGAAGAAGCCTGTTCACTCTCACTTTGAAGAGATTAGGGTTGTATACGTTCGGAAACACAGACGCAGGTAGTGAGTTCCACTCTTTTGCTGTGCGCATTATAAAAGACATTTGGAAGCGCTTAGTGCGAATTGGTGGAATAGCAACCAGGTAGGGATGGTAACTGGCAGTGCGTCTAGATGTCCGGTGGTAGAAGGGGGCCGGTGGAATGAGGTCGTGGAGTTCTCGGGCACACTCTCCGAAGTACAATCTGTAGAAGACCGACAAGCAGGCAACCTTGCGGCGATGAGCCAAGCAATGAAGCTTGGCATCCACCAGTTTTACGTCGCCAATGAGCCTCTTAGCTCTGCGTTCCACCGAGTCAAGCGCGGCTAGTTGGTACTTAGCTGATCCATCCCAAAGGTGACTGCAATACTCCATGCAGGATCGGACTTGCGCTTTGTAAAGGGTTAAAAGCTGTCCAGGCGTAAAGTATCGCTTCACCCTATTTAGGATGCCCAGTTTCTTGGCCGCAGTTTGGGCCTTGTACTCGATGGTGGCGCCGAAGTTGAGACCAGATGTCAACTCCATGCCTAGGAGCTCAAGTCGATCAGTTACAGGAACAGATGTACCCCGAAAAGTAGGAGTTTGGGCGAAACGACTCTTTTTAGCGGTAAAAAGACACGCCTGCGTTTTGGTGGCGTTAAAAGAGACCAGATTATCATCACCCCACTGGGAGACAAAGCTTAAGGTCAAATCTGTCCGCTCTACCATGGCCTCTCTCAAGGAACGAACTTCAGCCCCGCTGGTTTTTGCGCTGGACAAGTATCTCTCTGAAACTGTACTGTCATCTGCGTACCCAACAATACCAGGCCGAAGCAGGTCATTGATGTGCAGCAGGAAAAGAGTTGCAGAGAGAACAGACCCCTGAGGAACTCCGGCATCAATAGCCATAAGGTCAGAAGAGCAGCCATCAACAACTACTCTAATCGACCGTTCACTAAGGAAATCTGATATCCAGCTACAAAAATCAGCTGGGATTCCATAAGCAGGAAGCTTGCTGAGCAGAGCAGCGTGCCAGACCCTGTCAAAGGCCTTCGAGATGTCAAGCGATACAGCCAGTGCTTCGCCGTGTTTCTCGATGGCTTCGCCAAAGCAGTGCGTGACATACACAAGAAGATCGCCAGTTGACCGTCCCCGGCGAAAGCCATATTGACGGTCACTGAGGAGATCATTGTCTTCAAGGTAGTTCAGCAACTTATTGTTCAGTACCCTTTCCAAAACTTTGCACAGAATGGAGGTAATGGCGATCGGACGGTAATGGGCAGGGTCTGCACGGTCGCCTTTTTTGGGCACTGGTTGTACATTTGCAAGCTTCCAGGATTTCGGCACCGTTCTTTTTTCAAGAGAGAGGCGGAACAAACGTGTCAATACAGGAGACAGTTCAGGTGCACACTGCCTCAACACTCTCGCTGGAATGCCGTCAGGCCCGCTGGCCTTGTTCACGTCTAGACTGCACAATACTCTTCGGACCTCTTTAATGTGTACTGCGATCTCCGGCATCGAGGAGTCACAATGAGGTACAGTAGGTGGTTGCTTTGAGCCAGCGTCCAGACGTGAATTGCTTGCGAAGAGAGATGCAAATAAATTTGCCTTCTCAGTTGCAGAGTGAGCCAGCGACCCATCAGGTTTCATCATAGGATGTAAAGTGGGACGACAGAAATTCGTTTCAACCGCTTTAGACAGGGACCAGAACTGTTTACTACCCGGAGGGTGCGAAGCCAGCCTGGCCCCGATATGTCCGACATGGTCAAAACGTGCCCTACGCAAAACCCGCTTGCAGAACTTGGCGGCAGAATTAAAGGCTCTCTTCTTCGCGCGAACCCTGCGCGCTCTAACTTTGCGGTCGCGGGCCTTGACCCAGGCTTGGTAGGCAGTCTCTTTTCGGGCCTCAGCGTGGGCACATTCTGCATTATACCAAGGCCGGGATTTGTGACCGAGCGGGATGTCGGAGAATGGAATAAAATATTCCATCCCCTGCCGAATCACGTCCGCAACTGCGTCAGCACAGCGCGAGGGGTCACCCGAGGAAAAGCACACTTGCCGCCATGGATAAGACGCAAAAAAGTGCCGCATCTCATCCCAGTCTGCTGACCCGTATCGCCATACTCGCCTCGTGCCTCTAGGGCTCTCATCTGGAGGAGAGCAGGTTGATATGGATTTTACTTATAGGTATAGAGGACTCAAAATTTTATAGGCCAAGTATCGACCTACGTGACAGTTTTAATTTTCGTGAACATGAAATCCGTGATGATTTCCGTGTGGTCGCCTGCTGAGCTACTCGTACCCCGTCCCGTTTTAAGTCCAACATTAAATTGTAATTACTATCTAGCACTGTTACAGTTTAATGTTGAAATTCATGAAATGTTCAAACCGAATTAAGTACATTACGTAATACAATGAAATGTGTGTACAATGAATGATAATATACACTCCTTTGCAAAAAAAAACTGGCGGTTTTGATTTTTCTACATTATTGGTAATCATTTAGTTCTGAAGAGGTTTGAATAGCTAAACTATGTTATTGGCACTTAATAAAGAGTCTCGATATGAAAAAAGTTAATTCCAAGTTCGAAACTTTTGTTTTTAAAAATAATAATCCCTTTTTCAGTTTGTGACTTTTTGCTTATTTTTCGCGGGTTTGCGGTTAAAAGGTTATCAGGCAACTAAACTCTCGTTATTTTTAGTAGAATAATTTATGTTTATCACATAATCCTGCCTTATTGTGATTTAAAACATATATCTTTGTGTCGATTGTAATGGCAGAAAAAGCAATAAGAGCTAGTAAAATTATAGCGCTGCTGTAAGAGGGGTGTAGCCAAAGTTACGTCTCACAGCGGTTAAACTGAGTCGTCCTACCGTCCAAAGAACCTGGACTCGATACCAAGAGACAGGTTCCGTTCAGAGAAGGCAAGGTTCTGGGAGAAAACGTTGCACACAACCACGAGACGACCGCTTTTTAGTGACTCAGGCGCTGAGGAACCACAAATGTAGTTACATAGACCTCAAAAGAAACCTTGACAAGGTACGAGGAGCACACGTTAGCCTATGGACAGTGAGGAGGAGGCTTTTAGCGGCTGATATACGCAGTCGACGATCCGCGCGGGCCCCCAAGTTACTCTGTGAGCGCCAGATTGCTCGATTGGGGTTCGCTAGAAATTTCCTATCTTGGACACTAGGTAACTGGAGTAGCATACTCTTCTCCGATGAGGCTCGAATTTGTCTGAATGGTGAGGACCGACGTCGTCCAGTGTTTCGAAGGTCAAGGGAACGTGTGTTTAGAAGAAATTACCCCTTATGGTGGACGGTCCGTTATGTTTTGGGCGGGCGTAACTGCCAGCTATCGTACCGAGATAGTATTCATTGAAAATGGCTCACTAAATGCGCATAGGTACATAACAGAAATCCTTTGTCAATATGCAGAACCCACACTGACTGTGATTGGTGAAGATGCTATTTACATGGACGATAATGCTCGGGCCCATCGTTCTGGCGACGTAGATGCTTATATGCAAGAGGTCGGTATTCGTCGTTTGGATTGGCCAGCGCGGAGTCCCGACCTTAACCATTCCTTAACCGACCTTAACCATGAGCATGTTAGGAGCCTCCTAAAAAGACAAGTATCTGTCCAACCACTTCCACAAAACATCACGGAGTTGAAACGTGTGATCTCGGCTGAGTGGGAACACATTCCACAGGACATCATCAAAAGCCTAGTGGAAAGCACGCCAAGACGATTCAATCAATCAATCTGCCTAGCCTTTTCCCAACTATGTTGGGGTCGGCTTCCAGCCTAACCGGAACGCAGCTGAATACCAGTATTTTACATGGAGCGACTGCCTATCTGACCTCCACAACCCAGTTACTAGGTAATACGATACCCCTTGGTAAGACTGGTTGTCAGACTTTCGGCTGTTATTACTTAGCCACGAGCTCCTCGCCAAGACGATTACATGCCGTAATCGCTGCAAGGGGAGGTCATACTCGTTATTCATTTTTATTTTTTAATGCCTTCTTTTATTAAAATACCATAAAAATAATCGTAGTCTTAATTTCATTATACTCATAAAAATGTCAATTTTAACACGGCTCTCTACACCGATGTGACTAACACACCGATTCCAGGATTTAAGTGTTAAAAACTATATTCTCATTGATAATAAGAAATTACTAGTCATTTATGCTAATTACATACTAAAAATATTAATATTATCCATAGAAAAGCCAATAACTGTAAGGTGCCCGGTTTTTTGCAAAGGAGTGTATATGCTATAAGTACCTACATTACGCAACACAATAAAATACAATGAAGGAACCGCTGCAGTTGGTAAGCCGTCGCTTTTTTTATAGTGGCTATTTTGTTGTGTAGAGTAGTTTTTAGTGAATATTTTTGAAAAATCCAAAGTGCGCAAAACCACGCCAAGAAAGAAAGAAAACGTAGTTTTTTATAAAAAAAAAGAAGAATAAACCTAAGGTCACTGTCCTTGATCTAAGGGTCATTGACCTTGAGCTCAAGGTCACCTCAGGGTTATCGACCTTGGCCTCAAGTAGAAAATCGTATGTTCTCCGGCGCTACGGGAAGTGCAGCCTCTTCGTCCTTGCGTAGTAATGTTTGCGTAATATTTATTTGCTTCATAATTGATTTAGTTACGGTAGCAGATATTTAAAAATTAAATCAAGTTAAAAACTTGCAATGTTAATACTAAAAACCATTAAAATCCGCGGTCATGTCTGAACATTTAATGGAACAACCTAGGAGTGAAATTCGTACATTATCTGTGGTAACCTCTGTGAGTAAAATAGTGGTTCTGTGAAGGTAAAATATCAATTTTAATGTGTAAATAACCACAGAGTACATTATAATATAAATAACTTGGATTTTCGGAAACTAGGTTTTTTTTTGCTCAAAAACTAGTCGTCTTCGTTGTGTAATATTTTGCGAAAGTGTTTTACTCGAAGACATCAACACGCTAAAAAACTGTGAAGCCTGAAACGAGCGGCTTACCAACTGCAGTACAATCTAGCACTGTTACAGTTTAATGTTGGAATTCATGAAATATTCAAACCAAGGTAAGTACATTACGTAATAGTGTAGCATATCAATATACTGTACCATTAATTAGTCGACTAATTGGAAATTACGCACATCACAGAGGCTTACCGGATCTTCCGCTGAGCTCACGGACGCACCCTTGCGTGTTTCCAGGGATCACCGCTTCGGTTACCTATATCACCGCTTCGGGTCGATCACTGCTTTGGATAGATCGCTGTTTCGGTTAAATCACAGCTTTGGCTAGACTACCGGCCATAACCCACTCCACCGACTAGCTACCGTCCTGAACCCTCATCTCCACCTACTTACTGACTGCACCGGCGGCCGCTGAGCTTCGCACCAGCAACTACGGCTGACAGCCAGACCTAAGGCTGACCACGCCGAGCCACCGCAGCGCCAGCCAAACGGTCCACGCAGGGTAGTACACTCCCATCTTTCTATAACCTTCGGCCGAACCAATTTTAGACACGATAACTACACGACCAGTAAACTTTGTTGTAATACCTAACCTTAAATTAAACTCTGTTTAAGTGACACATTAGTCGCATTGCTCTACCCTTGAACCCAATACGCCACAATAGTAATGAAAGGTAATGTAATTTAATTACGCAGTCAGCACACGTCTGCCCTTTAAAGTAGTGATAAAATAATTATCTAGACATGTGTAGACATATTAAAAAAAAAACAATTTTCCATTCTAGTCCAATAAAGTCAAAACACAACCCTATCCACCCTGACAATACGGTGAGATTCTATTATAAAAAACCGGTCAAGAGCGTGTTGGACCACGCACAATGAATGGTTCCGAAGTTGGGATGAATTTATCCCAAGAAAAACTTAACATTGTAGTTGAAAAACATGTTCTCCCATACATTCAAACTACAAATGTCCATAGTTAAACGAAAAAGATCAAACCCACATTACACCTAATGTGGGTTGGATCCTTTATGTTTAACTATGGACGAATGTAAGTTTGTAAAGAAAGAAAGAAAAATAAAGAAAAATATTTTATTTGGGACACGCACAGGAAATACAAACAGTAAAAAAGAGCATAGTAAACTAACAAAATTAACATTTAAAAAAAAAAACAAAATATAAAAATTAAAAATACCTGAGCGAGGCCAAAAAGGCTCCTCTCAAGGCCATCTCAGTATAAAGCTGCAATATTCAAATAAATACCGCAGCGCTGGTATTCTGATAGGGCCCATGTGATGCCACGGACACACCTAATATAATAATGTATGAATATAATAATAATATATTATGTACGCATAATATTGAGAGATTTACCATGTTGTTTTAAAACCATCGACTTCTTATAGGTTTCCCTGTAATCTATAGGTATTGAATTATTTTCTATATTTTTTTCAAAATTTTAGGCTTAGTACTTTCGGAGATAAGTGGGGGAATGGTCAATTTTCGTCTATTTTCTTAATTAACTTTAAAATGGTTTATTTTAAAATTATAAAAAAATATATATTTCAGACTCTGACGGTAAGCCCTTTCATTTAATATGTCACACAACAAAACTGTTTTTTTAATTTTTTTCATTTGCCCCCTAAAGTTGACCCCCATATTCAAAATTTATTTATTTACGTTACACGTCCGTGTTCGGGTCACAGAAGTACATATGTGTACCAAATTTCAATTTAATCGGTCCATTAGATTCGGAGCAAATTGACTGTTACAGACGGACAGACTGACACACGAGTGATTCTATAAGGGTTCCGTTTTTCCTTTTGAGGTACGCAACCCTAAAAAACGAGCGAGAATTACAGTAGTCGCATATGATGTGTAACATCTGCGAACTACAAATGACAGGAACACAGCTAGGAATTTTTTTAGTGATCCTACAAAAACCGTAGCTATCATAGGATTGGATTCTCGTTTGATCCAAAGATTTTTAACACTTTTGCGTGTAGTAGTGTGCGGAGAGCCTATAAATATTGACGCGTTTGTAATCTTTGCACGAGTTACTGCAGAAATATACGTGGAGCTCTATGGCTGGTATAACATGCCTTCAAGTGCCCACAAATATTTAATGCATGGTGCTGAAGTTATCAAACACTTCAGTATTATGCCCATTGGCAAATGTCTTGCCATAAATATTGTCTCGAAGACAAACATTTTTTTTTTTATTGCAAATAATATTTATTACTTTTACAGTGTGTTAGTTTAATACATAAATATAAAACAATTTAAAATATAAAAAGCTTATTCGAAGCGGTCTCCATTGGCTGCAATACAGTCCTTTAAACGTCGAGGCCAGTTATCAATAGAAGCACGCACTCTTTCCATGAGAAAATTCTTCACTGCCAATCGTATGGATTGTTTTAGGGACTCCAAATTATCATGGTAGCGTTTAGAGCAAGCCGTACTCTCTAAAACTGTCCATCATTCTCATCATTCTCCTGCCCTTGTCCCAATTTATTTGGGGTCGGCGCAACATGTCTTTTTCTTCCATACTTCTCTATTAGTCGTCATCTCGGTAGTCACTCCCTTTCTGGCCATATCATCTTTCACACAGTCCATCCATCGTTTCTTTGGTCTTCCCTTACTCGTATAGCCCTCCACGTTCATACTCAACACTTTCCTGACGACATTTTCCTCATTCCTCCGCATCACATGCCCATACCATGACAACCGATTTCCACACAACTTTTCAGTCACCGGTGTCACTTTCAGACTTCCTCTTACATACTCATTTCTTATTCTATCTATTCGCGTAATACCACACATCCCTCTTAACATTCTCATCTGGGCTGCATGCAATTGCCTTTCATTCATTCTTTTTATGGCCCAACATTCTGATCCATACAAGACAGCAGGTCTAACCATTGTTTTATAAATCTTCCCCTTGAGTTTAAGGGGAATGCGGGAGTCGCAGATTGTTCCCGTGACCTGCCGCCATTTCATCCATCCAGTGTTAATTCTGTGCTTAACAGTCCGGTCTACTTCGCCATCGCTTTGCAGAAGTGAACCATAAATCATAATCCAGCGGATTAAGATCGGGACTAGACGACGGCCAGTCTTCAGCTCTGATGAAGTCCGAAGCGTTCACTTCCAACCGAGACTGCGTGGACCGAGCTTTATGACCCGGCGCCGAGTCTTGTTGGAAGGACCATACTTGGTTATTGAACATGGTGTTGTTAAGGGGCTTAACTACCTTCTCAAGAATGGTATCTTGATACACTTGTGCCGATGTTTTGATACCATTTTCACAAAAATATGGCTCAGTCACTCCTTCATAGCTAACACCCCACCAAACCATCACTGAAGTCGGATAAAGCCCACGTTGCACTCTGTCGACTAACTGGGAAGCTTCCTTAGAGCTTTGAGCATAAATAAGGTCATTTTGTTTGTTAAAATGTTGCTCAATTGTAAAGATTTTCTCATACGTAAACAAATTTTTTCTGTGACCTTTGCGTACCGCTTCAGTAGTTGTTTCGATTTTACCACCCTATTCTTTTTTAAATTATCAGTTAAAAAATGACCAGTGCGTCTCTTATAGGCTGCAAGTCCTAAGTCATCTTTTAAAATACGCGACATGGTTCTGGGTGCTATCTTCATCTCCCGAGATAAAATCTTTTGCTTTCGGACAGGATTTCTTCGAATTCTTTCCCTTACTGCTTCGACCACCTTTTTCGTACGAACACTACGTGGACGGCCAGATCTTTTTCGGTCACAAACAGAGGAGGTCTCATTGTACCTATTAATAGCCCGGTACATAAACATTTGACTAATACCAAGCAATACTTTCCATACATGCAAATTTTACCACAGAGTTGCTACTCATTCTCTACTTTAGGTCCTCCGCACACGGATCGTAAGCGTAATCGTCTCGTAAGCGTATCGTCATGCCTCAATGCCGCGAAAAATCTCATACGATTCGCTGCAGCACCGCTTCGTATGCGGACAAGTTTGAACATGTCCGCGCTCGTATGGCTCTCGTCCTACGCGCGTATTACGATACGCTTACGATATGACGTCGTACTAAGCACTAAGGAGGGATTCTTAAAAATTCACCCCCTATATGTGTAGGTATTTGCAATCAAGAAATTACTTAATGTGGTCTTAATTTCTTGATCTCAAATATAGTGATTTATTCTTTTATACTGACGTTTCATTTTTTAACCCTTTTCTCAGATGGAAAATTTCCAACGCATGATTAAGAAGTGTCCTCGCTGTATTGTTAACTCGATTTTTGGTCGGGACTTCTACAATTGGGCCCTTCGTTCATGAATTTGAATAGTGAATAGGTGAGCTGAGAAGAAATCCATTTTATTTCGCGCTGGCCGCTATTGATAGGTAAAAAAGTATAAACAATCAATTATAATCTGTCAATATGTCCTAAATTATCAGTTTGTTTCTAAAATAGTATTTTTGTCATGAACAAATAACCCTACACAATCATATACAATATTATATATATTTTTTTTTTACATTTGTAATATGTATTGAATCGTTTTTATAAGAAAATCATAAATATGAATGACTTTGCGCATTTGGAAAAAAATATTGTCCGTGAACTGTCGTGCCGTTTGTGTCTGTGCACGGATGTGGTCAAACTGAAGCCGCTGAGTGCCGAGCTGAAGCGGAAGATCAGGAGACTCTTTGATGTTCTGGTAAAGATTTAGATAGATTTAGGTATGCTCAGAATAGGCTAGGTACTTACCGATTATAATAATATCACACAACGCCGTCTAGCCTCAAGCTAAGCAGAGCTTGTGTTATGAGTACTAGACAACTGATAAACATACTTATATATTTCTAAATACATACATATATAGATAAATTACACCCAGACACAGAACAAATGATCATGCTCATCACACAAACATTTGTCCTGGGTGGGAATCGAACCCACAACCTCCGGCATAGCAGTCAGGGCCACTAACCACTAGACCAACAGGCCAGTCCATTTTGCCAGTTATAATCAACCTATAACTGGCAAAATGTGGATGTAAGGCTATAACTTTGTTATTTCAACGTGTAAATATACTATAACATCACGCCTACGCCTTCATGGTGTAGGTTATCATGTTTCATGTCAATGGTTTCCAAAACTGGCCGAGTTCGCCATAACTCAAAGCGTGCCTACTGACACTGGCCATTGTATAAAGGCAATACCAAACTGCCTGCTCTTTGATACATCGTTCCTAACTAGGTACTCACCTAACTAGGTCGGTAATTACCTACTTACTCGCATTACACCGACTTGCCTTTTTCCAGGTTCGCACAGATGATACCTTGCCCAAAGCTATATGCCACGACTGTTTGCAGCAAGTGTCAGCACTGCATCTATATGCTGTCAAAGTAGAGAAAACACAAAAGTTTCTGGAATTCCATAAAATGAAAATACAAGAGGAGAAGCGGGAAGTCGCAGCAGTTGATAAATTGTTACATCCAATTATAGCTGCACTGTCGAACCAAAACATTCCTGAGGCACAGAAAAAGACTCTCAATACACAAAATTCAAAATTGCCTCCAACAGAACTACAGCAAGGAGACACAAACCTAGCGAAATTTAAAGTGCCTAAAAAAAAGACGGCTTCGGAAATGAAATACATGGAAGCGATGACGTTGGAAGAATTCGCTCAAAGTGAAAAACTAGACAAAAATCTTTTAAGCTCTGCAGCCCAAAGGGTACCTAGTCCGACGCAAAGGAATGAATCACAAAAAGACCAGTTTAAAAAAGCCGACCCGGACTTGTCGATTGATGCTACCGACTGTCTTGATCCCATGGTGTTGCTTGAAGGCAAACCAGCCAAACAAGGCGCCGCTTTAGATCGACAAATAACACTATTTTACAAAATGGAATGCTGCATTTGCCACGAATCTGGATTCCACTTTAGGTCGCTTATGAAACATTACAAAGAGAGGCACGGCGTGCCCGGCTATGTTTCATGTTGCGACAAAAAGTTTCACTACTTCTATCCGAAAAAAATTATCGAACACATGGCGTTTCACCTGCAACCCAACATATTTATGTAAGACAATTTTAACCCTAAGTTTATGAATACTTGATCAAGTGAATCTACTGTAAAGTAGAATTAGTTGTTGCCATCGATAACAACAAGCTTATTTTAATTTAAAATCAGGTTAATCAAAGAACCAGGAATATATTGTAAATGTTTTCAGTTGTCTTCTCACATCACTAGGTACAACATACTTAACTTAGGTATTACAACAAGCAAAGCAAAGTTTTTTAAAGAATTAATTTTGAAGCCTACAAATAGCCGTGGTTTCAATAAACAATCGACAACTTATTCCACAGGTGCCCGAGTTGCCACCAAAACTTTCAAACTTCTCAGGAGTTGTACGAACATCAAAGCAACGGCGGTCGTTCAGAAGGGAAAATCATATGTCCACGATGTTCGGAACGCTACCCAACTTACCACGAGTTGGGCTCGCACATCATAGCTCACCGCGGCGAGAAGCTTCAGTGTGACTACTGCGGGAAAATGTAAGTTTGTTTTGGATCCACCAATTATGGCGAATGTTTTGCTTTTTCTTCACACTGTCTTTTACGGTCCAGATACGAAAGTTTCATTTGGCAACCGTCTAGGGCAAAAGGGAGGGCAGGAGCTATAGAGGAACGCAATTTGCGTCCAACGAACTAAACTTAATTTTCTCGTGTCTGTGACGTTGCAAAATATGTATGCCAGCGACATCTCAATCAATCTGCCTAACCTTTTCCCAACTATGTTGGGGTCGGCTTCCAGTCTAACCGGATGCAGCTGAATAGTTGGTATTAAAACGAAGCTGCGAACATCGATCTGTTCTTAGTTCCATTACGGCAGTGGAGATGGCGTTAGGTTCAATATTTAAAATTCAATAGTAGTTTATACAATTAATATTCTGGTATTAATTGTTTGATAATTATCCCACTGTTATTACCCACATCTAATTGTACAGCTGGTTAGGGAAAATGATAATTGTGTTTTGTGTCTTTATTAGCTGTGATCGAAGTTTCTAGAAGGACAGAAGAAAATTGGAATTCCGAGAAGGACACGTTTTTGCTTGACCCCGGCGATGCTCCGGTGTGATTGTTCCCGAATTGCAGCTGTACTGAGTTATCAGACTGTGTGCAGATAATCCCGATGGGATAAGATTTATTTGTTATGGCGTATTAAGCTGTGGCTGATTTTATCTGGCCTAAGCCTAGAGGTTTGAAGACAGACGTGGATCCGTGATGTCGGACTTGTGTTTGAGCGGAATAGAGTTGGATCTGAGACGTGGTAGTAAGTGGGCATTTTCCGCATGAAAGGAAGGCCTTACATGTACGGTCCTCGCGTCAGAAACCGCGTGAGCTCCAGGTACCAATGCGATTTGATCTCGTCGACACCTAGCCCGTAGGACGCGCCAACAGCGCGTAAGGTTCAGCTTCGTAGCGGATCTCGATGCCAAGGGCTTTTTTTCTGCTAATTGGGAGTCTATATCATACTTAGGCACGGTTAAGCGTAGTCTCACATAAAAATAACCAATGACATCTTAGGTTTACCTACAAATATCTGCAACTACGAATTCCAGGTTTACACGTCGCCCGGGTGAATTTTATGTCTCTATCTCCAGTAGCTGTGTGTTATCTGGTTTCATACAAAAATATAATTACCTATAATTATTGCGTCGCTGTCTCCACTCTGTCTGAATGGAGTTCAGACTGAATACGCAAATAGGGTAGGCTGGTGTAAGTTTGCTCGGGCGATAAGATTGCGCACACGTGATTACTCGACATTGGCGTGACACACGTTGCCAAATTCAGTCGTGATTTGATTGCTTTTAATGCTGGCATGCGCTCCGGAAAAAATATTGAGATACGAAGAAAACCGGCAAGTCCAGGTGAGTTCAAAGTTTTTAAAGCCCTCGATCTAATTTTTTAACATATTGCAAGTAATACTGATAAAAAACCTGTTGTAATTACACTGTTTTGCTGATCATTTTACTTGTTTACCTTTGAAATTTCGGCTAAAGACAACGTAGTTCATGAGTTTTATAAGAGATGGCAGTAGTATTAAGATGATTGCGTTGAAGGCCAAGTGTGTAAGTTTGCGCATTTAGGAAGTGGATAAGATTGCGTGCGCAGACTTACACACCACGGTGTAATATTAATTTAATATAAATTATTTTTTTTTGTTTTCATTTATTTTAAATAGCGCTTCACTTTGTTGTAGAATGTCACGAAGACCACCCAAAACAACCGTGAATTTTGCTCGCCATCGATGCTCGTAAGCGTATTGAAAAAGGAGAAAACAAGAGACAAGTTGCTTCGTCTTTAGGAATGGCTGAGTCAACACTAAGATACAGGTCGCTGCAACCGAAATGTGCAACTAAGCTAGGTAGATATGACGTTACGTTTAGTGCAGAAGTAGAACAAGGTTTCTGTGACCACTTGATAACCCTGGATGAAATGTTTTTCGGCTTGACAGACAAACAATTAAAGAGCGCAGCTTACGAGTATGCAGAAAAGCATAAAATACCTCATCGTTTCAGCACACACACACACACGAATTGCAGAGAAAGAGTGGTTTCGCGGATTTATGAAGCTCCACCCTGAAATTACTCTTCGACAGCCAATTTCTACGAGCATAGCGCGAGCTATGGGGTTCAACAGGCCACAGGTTGAACGGTTTAATGTGAAGATGTCGGCTTTGTGGACAAATACCAATTTCCACCGCAATCTATCTATAATATGGATGAAACCGGAATTTCTACAGTGCCTAACCGACCACCTAAAGTGCTTTCCGTCAAAGGAAAACGAACTGTAAATAAAATATCGAGTGCAGATGCATCAATGTGACTGCTGTCAATGCAGCTTCTGCAAAGAGTCATTTCATTCCACCGGCTTTCATTTTTAAACGAAAGAGAATGAAAGCAGAGTTGATCGATGTCACACGTCACATTGGTCGCTGAAAGCTATTGACTTTTACCGGCAAAACAACATCGTTGCCTTGACGTTGCCACCTCACTGCAGTCATAAAATGCAGGTTTAGGTGTCGTGGTATTTAAATGTGATTTTTGCCAATAATTCGCCTCAACAAATACTGCGCAATCTTATCGCCATCAATGCGCAATTTTACACACTGGGGTGTGTAAAGTTGCGCAAGTCCCGGCTTCTGTTTTTTTGTTAATTAAGTAAAAAGTGATTGTTTGCTCAATAATTAGTATTAAAAGTTATTTCCAGATAAGTTTCCATTTAATTATAATAAAGAAACCTGTGATTAAACCGTATGTTTTATAATTATGATCGAATTATTCAAAACTGCGCAAACTTACACCTCCCTAGCCTACGATTAAAACCTGGGGGTGACCTTGGACTCCTACTTATCGTGGACTGCCCATGTTGCTCAAGTCAGGCGTAAAGTGCACTACACTTTTCATTCCTTGAAAACCCTCTAGTGTTTCTTGCCCCTGGACACCAAAATCTCCCTAATTTAAGCTCATTATTTTGTCCTCAGATTAAAACACCACCACCGTAAAAAGACCGTGAATCACATGGAAGACGTAATACTTTGTTCCCAGTGTATGAGAACCTTGAAAGCGATAGAAAAAACAGAAAAAGAAATTGTGAGTACTTCATCTCCAAGTAATGCAAACTCCAAAGATTTTGATGTATGTTTGCTCCGCACGGCCCCCCAGAATTTGCGTTTTAGGTGTGCGCCAATGCAATGTACTCGCCTCTAGGAGTATATGTAACCTGTTTCTTTTTCAATGTACCTCTGTACTTTTGAAGAAATATGCAAAAAAAGGGGGCCGTGCCAGCCAATCGTTTTGAGCACGGCTAACTTGAAAAATATTAGCGTATTAAAAAGTTTCTTAAACTCAAGGAATGTACTCTATTAACACGTTATATGTGCCTCAACAGATATTGTGATTTCGTAATAACAAATACTAAATAGATGTGGATAGGGGGCCGTGCTGGAAAAAAAATTATAAGAAAATATCTAAAAAAAAAAAAACAAAACAACCATAGCCAAAAACTATTAAAAAATAATTGATGTTTGGCAAGTAACATATGTAACGCATTAGTTTCTCATACAACTTGCTAAATTAGAAAAATAAACCAATTTTAGTTCATTCAGCACGGCACGGCCCTCTATAGTTACTTATATCTTTGACATATATGACATAAGGTACCTATTTGTTTACAAAATTAGACTTCCTGAATTATGTTCGTACATTCGTTCCAAATAAATTGCGATTCTGCTGTATTAGTACTGTGAAAGATAAATTGGATCAAAAATATCATAGGTATATTACAACAGATGGGGTGACCATGATTCATATTAGGTACATAATACCTATATTATATACCTACTCGTATATTAATTAAATTATGTGACTACATTGAAATAAACATTCTTTTTTACATTGGTTTTTTTTTTCTTCGAAATTAATATTAGCTATCACATCTTCTAGAGGAAATAGATCAGTTAAAACTTGTCGTGTGCGGTCGCTATTAGTTCACTGATGCTACCGTAAATTTTGAAGTGGCGTTGGTGTCACGGTTACTTACTTCGTGTTGCGCTCGAGTGTTTATAGATCAGTCACATCTTCAAGCGCATAATATACCTACAGCAGTAAATGTAAACACTGCTCAAACATGAGTTTTTAACTTTATTAAAAAATGAATCTGAGATTTTATAATAACGTAAGTTCAAGCATGAAACGAACAATATTCTAATTATTATAGTTGCTTGAAACACAATCTATGATTACCAGTGATCGGAGTAGGTAGAGCTATTTTGGTTCAATGACCGCAAACGTACGTTCATGTTAATATGGACATTCCCCGGGATTCGAAAAATAAATTGATTTTTTATTAACAAGGTTAAAAAAAAAAAAAAAAGCTTGTCTTATGTATTGGCAGTGAACGCACGACGTTGTCCAACTAACATCAGAGCAGGTTGCTAATTTACAATGCGCACACGCGCGATGTTGCCGCTCAGGTGTAACGCGCGACATGACTAGTGGAAACTAAAGAATACAATAGCGGCCTGCGCCGCTGGAGGAACGCACCCGTATTTGCCTCTTTCTAATTGTTTTTCGACAATAACTCAGTCCATAACTTCGGTTCCCGTCGGAGGGGTGGACGGATATGTGTTCGTTCATAGTTCCTTAAGACGTGAATAACTTTTTCCAAAGTAATGTATGACTTATTTAATAATATATATTTCAAATCCCGGGATTCCGGGAATGTCCACATTAAGACAGCGTATCGCAAGTACAAAAAATAGCTCTATCTACTCCGATCACTGATGATTACGTAAGTTAAATTAGTTGCCTGTGTTTATTCCAAATAATTAATGTGAGTAATGTAATTCACTTGATTGTAATGTAAGGTAAGGTAAGGTTCCTGCGATTATTCGATAGGTAAACGTAAACATTTTTTTTTCCAAAACCTAACTAATCTGTGAAATGTACCTAATTAATCTGTAATTGTAGGTATTGTAATGTACGGTTCAATCCATGGGATTTATTGGAAATACACTCCTTAGCAAAAAAAACGGGCACCTTACAGTCATTGGCTTTTCTGTGGATAATATTAATATTTGTATTGTCATTAGCAAAAATGACTAGAAATTTCTTATTATTAATGAGAATATAGTTTTTAACACTTAATAGGGATGATGACTAAAAATTTTTTTTTTGTCCGTCATGTACCTAGATTATAAAAATATATTGGACACGTATTTTTTCTTTTTCTACGTAATCAAAAGATTATGGCGATACATTGAGTTAAAATGTGGCATGACGTCACGTCTTCGTAGATTTTATACGTAGAAGTGACGTAGCAAGCCCCTACTCCCGAACTTTAATGCGTGTTATCTAAGTCATTTTTTATTAATATGATAAAGCAAAAAATACGTGCCTAATATTTTTTATTATCTGACTGACGGACTAACTAGAATTTCTTTTTTTTTTTTACCCAGGCATCATCCCTATTCCCGGAATCGGTGTTTTAGTGAATGTAAACAGAGAGCCGTATTAAAATGGATTTTTTATGGGTAAAATGAAATTAAGACGAGTATTTTTATGGTACTTATTTTAATTTAAAAAAAAACACAAAAAAATAAAAAATAACGATTATGACCTCCCCTTGCAGCGATTACGGCATGTAATCGTCTTGGCATGCTTTCCACTAGGCTTTTGATGGTGCCCTGTGGAATATGTTCCCACTCAGCCGAGATCACTCGTTTAAGCTCTCTGATGTTTTGTGGAAGTGGTTGTACAGATCGTACTCGCCTTTTTAGGAGGTACCAGACGTCCTCAATGGGGTTAAGGTCGGGGCTCCGCGCTGGCCAATCAAAATGACGAATTCCGACCTCTTGCATATAAGCCTCTACGTCGCCAGAACGGTGGACCCGAGCATTATCGTCCATGTAAATGACATCTTCACCAGTTACAGTCAGTGCGGGTTGTGCATGTTGACAAAGGATTTCTGTTATGTACCTTTGCGCATTTAGTGAGCCATTTTCAATGAATACTATCTCGTTACGATAGCTGGAAGTTACGCCCGCCCAAAACATAACGGACCTTCCACCATAACGAGCCATCCCCACGAGCGAGAGAATCGCGGCGATATTATCGTCTTGCCACGTATTTCTATACACTAATATCGCCGAGATTAGATTAGAGAGATTAGAGATACGTTGCATGACGACAATATCGCCGCGATTCTGTCGCTCGTGGAGACAGCCACTTAGGGGTGAATTCTTCAAAACACACGTCGGCATAGCGTTCCCCTGGTATTCGTAACACTTGCCGACGTCGATCCCCTCACCATTCAGACAAAAGTGAGCCTTATCGGAGAACAGTACACTACTCCAGTTACCAAGTGTCCAAGATAGGCAATTTCTAGCGAACCTCAACCGAACAATCCGGTGCTCACGGAGTAACTTGGGGGACCGCGCTGGTCGTCGCCTAAGTATATCAGCCGCTAAACGCCTTCTCCTGTCTCTTGGTATCGAGTCCAGGTTCTTTGGACGGTTGAACGACTCGCTGTGAGACATAACATTAGCTACATCCCTCTTCCAGCAGCGCTATAATTGTATTATAGTCTAGTTCTTATTGCTTTTTTTTTGCCATTACTATGAAGTCACAATAAGGTAGCATTATGCTACAAACATAAATTATTCGACTACAAATAACGAGAAGTTAATTTTACTTGCCTAATAACCTTTTAACCGCAAACCCGTGAAAGTAAATAAAAAGTCACAAACTGAAAAACGGATTAACTATTATTTTTGAAAACAAGTTTCGATTTTGAAATTAACTTTTTTTCATACCCCCAGACTCTTATAAAGTGCCAGTAACATAGTCTGGCTACTAAAACCTCTTTTAGAACTAAATGATTACCAATAATGTAGATAAATCAAAACCGCCCATTTTTTTGCAAAGGAGTGTATGTATTATCTGTGATTTTTATAAGCCTTTTGAGCTATGTAGTCTTAGCGACACTCGTTTTGTTTATTTTATTAAAGAGTTAATCAATTTTTGCAGCATTTTTTTAGCCATTTTCACGTGGAATCATGGTCACCCCATAAGTTGTAATGTATGGTATTTTAGATCCAATTTATCTTTTAAAGTACTAATACAGCAGAATCGCAATTTATTTGGAACGAATGTACTCTTATACATAATTCAGGAAGTCGAATTTTGTAAACAAACATGTCATATTTAAAAAGATATAGGCAACTATTGAGGGCCGTGCTGAATGAACTAAATTGTATGAGAATGCCCAATGCGTTACATATGTTACTTGCCAAACATCAATTATTTTTTAATAGTTTTTGGCTAAGGTAGTTTTGTCTTTTTTTAGATTTTATATTTTTTTCCAGCACGGCCCCCTATCCACATCTACTTAGTATTTGTTATTACGAAATCACAATATCTGTCGAGTCACATATAACGTGTTAATAGAGTATGTACATTCCTTGAGTTTAAGAAACTTTTAATACGCTATATATTTTTCAAGTTACACGGGGGCCGTGCTGAAAATGTTTCGCTGGCAAGGCCCCCGTTTTTGCATATTTCTTCAAAAGTACACAGGTACATATACTCCTAGAGGCGAGTACATTGCATTGGCGCACACCTAAAACGCCAATTATAGGGGGCCGTGCGGGGCAAACGTACATAGATTTTGCATTCGTTGTATGGAATGTGAGTTAAGTGACGTCGTGTAGAAGTTCAAACATAAGAGTATTTTTATTTACGTCCGTTTATTCCAGAGAGAGAAAGTAAAATCAAAAATCAACGACACTGTCACGAACCAAAAGTATCAGGAGAAATTCAAACAAGCCATGGGACTCTCGGGAGACGAAGACGCGTCGACAGATTGACAGTAAATTGATAAAAAAAAAAATAGTAATCCTAGTAAAGTTTTCAACTAAAATATTAGAAAAATGTGTTTAATTATTTTAAAATAAACTTATTTTATATATTTTGACGCAGTTTATTAATAATCTTAATTAGCTTATAATAATTATAATAATATGAATTCGTCGTCGTCATCATCATCTTTCAGGCGTCAATCGAGTCTTCGTTTCTTGACCAGAGACCCCAGGAGGTCAGAAATAGCCGGCAGGTTGTTGGTTTGGTCATTAGCGCCCGTGTTCAAGTTTGACAGAGGAATGTTTAACTGATTCGAAGAGCTCTTTTGTTGACCTTTCATGTTTCTGTGCTGAGGGAAGCTGGGCATCAGCTTCGGGTCGCAAGCTGCAAAATAAACAAATTATACAAAATCTACCACACTGTATTTTCTTTGCATGTAATGGTTTTTTGAAAATGATAATGAGGGTGACTGGAATGAATTAGTAAATGACCTACTAAAATCACAATGCAATATTATTATTGGAAGTTATGGTTATAGGGTTACCAATTACCTTGGAACAGTGAAAGAATTTAATTTAATTTACTTCATTTATGTTCATATTTGTATTAAAAAAACGAGACTGACTGACCGATAGACTATCTTATTTTTTAAATCGTAACCGACTCCAACCTCATATGTTGAATCCAAAAGAAAAAAAAACTCATATGTTATCGTAGAAATCGGATAATTGGATGCATATTTACCTAGTTATTTTTTGGTTAAGAAATTATCGAACCAGCTTCTTAATTATTTTTTTCTTTATATAAATCCCGGTATTCCAGAAAATCCAAGAGTGCATAATTAACATGGTATGGAAACGACTTCTTAAAATATGTCGTTTTATTTATTGAAAAAATACCAGGAAACCGGGATCACATAACTGTTCGTACGCTTGTTTACTTGAAATCCATTTTTAACATTACTTATCCTGGCGTTTGCTATGCCAGTTTGGCAACCTACTAGCTAGCATTCGATTATATAGTCAAAAAGTACTAAATTTATCAATTCCGGAATCGCGAGATTTTTACGATCGATACAAAAGTGCATTCCATATTAGCAAACACCTAATGTAAGTAAATATACATTCGATTCTATAATCAGAACTCAAAATTTGTCGATCCCGGGATTTTTCCAATACAAAAGTGCAATCCATAGTAGCTAACACCTGAACGCAAGTACCTAAATATACATTCGATTCTATAATAAGAACTCTAAATTGGGCGATCCTGGAATTCTGGGATTTTTTAGATACAACAGCCCATTCCTTAATAGCCAACACCTCAGCTTTAGGTAAATATGCGTCCGATTATCCGATCTCTCAGTTCCGTTTGAATTCGTCCTATTATCATCATTCATGATACCTTCGGCACTCCGTTTGGTTTAAATATTGTATGCTTCAGCTTTTCTTTCCTATTTAATTTCGTATTCCAACCTTCAATTACGTTATTGGTGCGGTGCCTAGCAGCAGTGGTACCAGAGAGATTTGGTGAGCCACGGTTAGGAAAAAGTTACCGGGGTGGTTCTTCTGGGGGTACTAACAGACGGAGCATTCAAAAGATATGTCATATTTGTAACAACTTTGATTTCATTTGCCTATGACGTCACATCGCGAATGCAGGCGCAAGCGTGCGACCCTCAATTTTTTAGTATGTGTCGAATATCCAATTCGTAAAGCGCAAAAACGAGTTTAGCTAGAATATTGATTCTGCACCCTAATTGCGTAACACATTATCGATCGGAATCTGAATCATTTTGAAGCAAATTGCTAATCCATTGCTTCATATATTCGAGAAATTTCGTCTTCTCAACACCGTAAATAACGCAATGAATGTTTTTGAACCTGTTACGTACCCTGCCTACACCAAATCAGCTGAATAGCGACATGTTTACGTCAATCGGATGTTTCCACATAAAACTGCAACACGCCACCTGCTGAATCATCGAATCGACGCCTCGTGTCGCTGAACGCTCACCTACTTCCGAATCTGCTGATGCCGCATCCACGTTTAGCAATCGCCAGAATTGTAATATTAAAGATAATTAATTTTGGACACTTCGGTACTAGCATCGTCCGAATCTAGACTTAGAAATAGCATAAGCTTTATTGTAATTTTTTTTACCTTATTAAAGTAATTTCGGTTTTTTTTAAGTCCTCCGGCTGTCACCTTCGTAATTGGCGCAGTCGGTAGGATATTCGAGGCAGTGCGCGGCGCGGTATAGATTTCCAAAAATCGTTAATCTGCTGACTCCGATAGTCGCTGTCGGTATTTCCAAGTACCTCGTCGAATATCCGAACTTAAGAAGACGCAGCTGAGGACGTATCCAGCCATCGATACACCAAGAAAAACCATGTATATGTAAGTCCTTGAAACTTTCTTTGAGTGTTGCTCCCGACTCTTCCTTTTAACCCCTACCTATATAATTATTAATTCAAGATTTTTCACCCAAGGGAAACTAGGAGGAAATCTGTCTCTTCCAGACAGATAAATAGGACCAGGGAAGTAGATTTAAATAGGTTTATAGATACAGATAATTTAGGGTTAGATATATTATTTAGTAGTGACGAAATGGCATTGAACCCCGATACCATCTTTAAGGCCTTACGCGCAGTACCAGACTTTGATGGCAATCCGAATGTTCTAACTCGTTTTATTAAAATATGTGATCAGCTCGTAATACAATACGTTAGAAATGACCCGAGCTGCGAGTTAACTAATCTTTGTGTGATAAACGGAATTTTAAATAAAATCACGGGATCTGCAGCTACAACTATAAATTCTAATGGTATACCTGAAAATTGGCAAGGGATTCGTGACGCTTTAATTAACAACTTTTCCGATCAGAGGGACGAGACCGCCCTTTACAACGACTTGTCCTTACTAACACAAGGAAGTAGCACTCCGCAGGAATATTATGACAAATGCCAGACCCTTTTTAGCACTATAATGACCTATGTCACTTTACATGAAAATATAGCTACCACTATCGAAGCAAAACGCGACCTTTATAGAAAACTGACGTTACAATCCTATGTCAGAGGTCTAAAAGAACCTTTAGGGTCCCGCATTCGATGCATGAGACCCGAAACTATAGAAAAGGCTCTGGAATTTGTACAACAGGAATTGAATGTCATGTACCTACAGCAACGCAACGAAAGTACTGAGCGACGTAATCTGACACAGCAAGCGCATTTAACCCATAGAATGCCCCCAGCGGTCCTTATGACCACACCCAAACCTTTTAGCTTTCCGAATGCAGGCACGAGCTGGCATAAGCCTATGCCTATGCCGCCGCAGCAGCAGCAGCAATGGAGGCCGCCCTTCCAGCATAATCAGGTACCTCATCGTGCCCCTAACATGTTTAGTCGAACCCAGCAAATGTTTCGTGCACCCCCGCCAAACTACCACCCCCAGAGTAACGTATTTAAATTACCGAACGCAAATCGCCCAGCGCAATATACAGGTCCGAAACCAATGAGCGGTGTTAGTCACTTCGTACCAAAACCGATAGGGTTACCAGGACATGATTGGCGTAGATCAGGAAACCCACCACCTAATAATTACTTCAAGACACGCGAAATGAATTTTAACGAAATGACAGACGTTGAAAACTTTTATGATTACCCCGACTATTACTATGAGCAACCTGACTATTCCTGTTATTATGACTATCCCGACTTGTATTACTTCAATCAGACCGAGTCCGACTATTATCCGTTTGTACAAGACAACACACAATCAAAGAGTACTGACAACGCGAAATGCATAGAAGCACCACAGTCGTCTACCTCTAGTGTTAAACCGGATTTTCCCAAGGAGAAGGATCAAACAGGGTTAAAATAGAATTAAATATACAATCTAAAAGGGAATTACGTTACATTCAGATATCGGATCCACCACTTAAGTTATTAGTAGATACCGGGGCTCACCAGTCCTTCATTACTCCTGAGGCAGTCGAACAATACTTTTCGCACATACCTTTGAACTTTGACCCCTTTGAAGTAACAAATTCTCGTGTAACTAGTACGCACAACCATTCTATTACTATTCCGAACTTTTCTGAATTTAATAACCCTACGAATGTTAAGTTTTTCATTTATAAGTTCCTTAATTACTTTGACGGACTAATAGGCCTAGACTTACTTGACGGAGCACAGATTGATCTTAAAAATAATAATCTAATTACAGAGTTTACAACCATACCTATTCGTTTCTATCAATGTAAAAGGTCTAGTTATCAGGAAACCATACCCGCGAACTCATCAAAATTATTAAATATTCCTATTTATAGCCCAGACGGTGACGTTTCCATAGCTCAGCAAACACACAATAATTGTATTATTCATGAATGCATTACTCGCGTTACTGACTGTACAGGTATTGTAGAAATTGAAAACCCGACCGATTATGACTTACTCGTTACATTTGAGCGACCTTTACAAGCAGAGGTATTTAATAATGAGTGCATTAGTACTAAACAAGATCCTAGGCGCATTAAAGAGGTTTTATCTCGATTGCGTACTGACCATTTAAATATTGAAGAAAAAACTAATTTAGAGACTTTATGCAGTCGTTTTGCTGACGTATTCTATGTGGAAGGAGAACCTTTGACCTTTACAAATAAAATTAAACATCGTATCAGAACGACCGACGAACTTCCCGTATATACGAAAAGTTATCGCTACCCATTTGTTCACCGACAAGAAGTTAGAGATCAAATCACTAAGATGCTGGACCAAGGTATCATAAGACCTTCTGAATCAGCTTGGAGCTCACCTATCTGGGTAGTTCCTAAGAAGGCAGACGCATCAGGCAAACAGAAGTGGAGAATCGTAGTTGACTTTCGTAAACTAAATGACAAGACCATAGACGACAAATACCCGATCCCTAACATAAATGACATACTTGACAAGCTTGGTAAATGCCAGTATTTCACTACTCTAGACCTGGCATCTGAATTTTTTCAATGTGAGATGCATCCAGACGACATTCCGAAGACAGCCTTTAACGTAGAACATGGGCACTTTGAGTTTTTACGCATGCCCATGGGTTTAAAGAACTCTCCATCTACATTCCAAAGAGTGATGGATAATGTGCTCAGAGGCTTACAAAATGACATCTGCCTACACTAGGTATCTTATGACGTCATCATATTTAGTACGTCTTTGCAAGAGCACATGATTAATTTAGAAAAAGTATTTAGTAGATTACAGGAATCTAACTTTAAGATTCAGATGGATAAGTCCGAATTTTTAAAGTTAGAAACAGCGTTTTTAGGTCATGTAATTAGTGGAGAAGGTGTTAAACCTAATCCTGATAAAATAACAGCTATACAAAAATACCCATTACCAAAAACCCCGAAAGAAATAAAGCAGTTCCTTGGATTATTAGGCTATTACAGGAAATTCATCCCGGACTTTGCCCGCATTACTAAGCCTATGACAAAATGCCTTAAAAAGACTAACAAAATTACTTTTGACTCCGACTATATTGACTGTTTTAACAAATGTAAGACTTTACTCACAAACGACCCAATCTTACAGTACCCTGACTTCACTAGAGAGTTTATATTAACGACTGACGCATCTAACGTAGCTATTGGCGCCGTACTCTCACAAGGTACCATTGGCTCAGATAAACCCATCTGCTACGCCTCAAGAACCTTGAACGATAGTGAAACCAATTACAGCACTATCGAAAAGGAGCTTTTGGCCATAAGCCACTACAGTGGATAATGAACCTTAACCCATTCGTTGCTACCAACGCACCATTTGCGTTGATCGACATTTCTACGTCATGCCACCAAAGTACCATATGCGTTGAGTGTACTCTAAGAAGTACACATTTTTGGGTGGGTTTTTTTTTTTATTTAGGGTTTTTTTAATTGAAAAACATTAAATTTCGTATTCTCTATTGTAATCATTAAAAATATTAAGTGGCACCCAGGTGATGTTTTTAAAATACATATAAGTGGCAATGAATGGGTTAAGGAACCTAACTCAAGACTGACTAGATGGCGCCTTAAACTAAGTGAATACGACTATACTATAGTTTACAAAAAAGGAAAATATAACACGAATGCCGACGCTTTATCCCGAGTGGAAATTAATAATGAAGAGACTGACTCAATGATAGCCAACCCTTCAGAGCGACCACCCTCGAGAGCAGGTTCCACGACAGCCACTGCACATACCAGCACTGAAAACCCTATTCTAGAAGTCCCTATTACTGACGAACCTTTGAACAAATTCCACCGACAGTTATGCATTACTATAGTAGGGGATATTAAACGACGTACAACCGCCATTAAACCTTTTGATACACACACCCGTACATTTATACAAGTTTCGGAATCAGATTTAGAACAAGACGTAGTAAATGCTATAAAGGAATATGTCAACCCCAAAGTTAAAACCGCTATAAAAATAACTCCACCTTTAGGCATGTATTCATTTATACCCATAATCCAGAATAATTTTAAAAGCTCAGCAATTAACCTAGTATTAGCCAAAACAGAATTAGAAGATGTCAAGGAGTATTTAAGACAGCAAGAAATTATAAAACACTATCACGAAGGAAAAACTAATCATAGAGGAATAAACGAGTGTCATCTTGCCCTTTCCCGGAAATATTATTGGCCTAAAATGAAGGAGGAAATAACTAAATACATTAACGAGTGTATCATTTGTGGACAAACGAAATATGATAGGAACCCGATTAGACCACAATTTAATGTAGTACCCCCAGCAACTAAACCGTTCGAATTAATACACATGGATCTCTTTACAGCTCAAAATGAAAAGTATTTGACAGTGGTAGATGTTTTCTCAAAGTACGGACAAGCATACCATTTGAGAGATGGTACAGCAATAAGCATACTTCAAGCAGTACTCAATTATTGTACACATCATGGTTTACCGTTAACAATAGTGACCGATAACGGCACAGAATTCACAAACCAGTTATTCTCCGAATTCACAAGATTACATAAAATTAACCACCATAGGACATTAGCACACTCCCCTAATGATAACGGAATTATAGAACGATTTCACTCTACGTTATTAGAACACTTACGTATTTTACGATTACGTCAAAAAGACGAACCTGTGAGCAACCTCATGCCTTATGCCTTATTAGCATATAATAGCTCAGTTCACAGCTTTACCAAGTGTAGACCACATGACATAATTAGAGGACATTTTGACCCAAGAGACCCCCTTGACGTTAACATGACTGAACACCTAATGCAACAATATATCTTGACACACCGAGACCAGATGAAAACTGTATACGACCTTATCAATAACTTTACGCTTACCGACCGTAGAAATATCATACAAAATAGGAATAAGGACAGAGATCCCGAAATAGAATACCAACCGGAGGAACAAATATTCATTTCTAACCCAGTAGCCAACCGACAAAAATTAGCACCACGTTACACGCATGACACTGTTTTAGCTGACCTTCCAATTCATATATACACTTCCAAAAAGAAAGGCCCTGTAGCCAAGTCTCGACTCAAACGCACCCCTAAGAAATCAAAATTGTTACAGGATACTGCTGGCGATGATAGTTCAACCAATACTGGCGCTCGAGATAAAACTTGAAAGCTTGGACGAGGGACCAGGACTCTTACCCTTCAACCTTGGACAAACGAGGCTCATTATGCATTACCACACCTTCCTACAATACATAGACTTAACTGACATTGAACATAGACTTGATTCTGTGATGTCTCAACTCGACTATTTCCAGACTAAACTAGACAACCAATCCTCTCTCTTGTATGAATTTCAAATCAATCACTTAGCTAATAAATTAAGTCAAATTAGTTCTCAGTTAAAAACACTAGAACCCGGTCGTAGTAAAAGAGGTCTCGTAGACGGATTAGGGTCCATTATAAAAAGCATTACCGGAAACTTAGACCATATGGATGCCCAAATGTATAATAATGCAATTAACCTTTTAGAAAGCAACAACGATAAAATAATATCGGAGTTCAATGAGCATATCAGTCTTAACAAAGTCTGGATGGCTCGATATAGCGACATACTCTCGACAATCGTTAGCAATCAAGAGAGAATCAATAGTACTTTAGGATTACTTTTAGACGAGAAAACTGCCGCTAAAAATGATCTTATAAGATTCGCAAAGTTTGCTCAGTTGCTGACTATAATTAGTGATAATACGCAAGATTTATTTTTAGAGATAATTGGGATTGAAGATACTTTAGCTTTTATACGTGCATCGAGCACCCATCATAGTATGTTAAGCATAGATACTTTAACTAATATGATTAAGCGATTAAAATCTATATACGGACAGGATCAGTTAATGGATGCAGATTTAAGAGAGTACTATACAGTTATAAAACCTGGATATTATTACACAGATAAAAAAATTGTTATCATATTTAAAGTTCCAATAATCCACTCTGATAAGTTTGAATTATACAGATTAGCAATAGTTCCCAATAAATTAATGTACACCTATATCCCTCCTTACCCTTTCATTGCAACCAATGGGAAAGTTTTCAAGTACATAGAGGCTGAATGCCCGAAGTTCGGCCCATATCGTCTCTGCGAAGAAGGAATCAACCATCAACCGACGAGAAGACATCTAGATTGCATCCAAGGCTTCATTTACAACCAATCTCTGGAAAAAACATGCCTGCCTACAAAGCTCATACTGACAAAAGCAGCAATGGAACAACTGGACGACAGACGCTACACACTTACCTTTCCACAACCGACCCGGACAGAGCTACAATGCGAACGTCATGAATCTATCTCCCTGCACGGAAGTTATCTCGCCACTATCCCGAAAAGCTGCCTACTACGCACCGAGCGATTCACTATTATCAACACTAACGACCTTATAAAAGGACAACCGCTGAAAATAATTGAAATACCTATGAACCTGAACATTGTTGAAGAAACCATCCCACATCTGAAACTAAACTCACTGCACCTGCAAAGCCTACATGAAATCGAAGATAAAATCCTACTGCAGCATCCAGTACAAATAGACCACGCAAACCTGGAAAATTCACTCTACCATACGACGATCCCACTATACGTCGTACTATTCGGTGCAACAGTACTGATCGTTACTCTCACTATACGTCGGTATAATGTTTGCACAAAGCTTAGAAAACCACAGATATCAGATGAAAGCCCTGAAAATCATCAATACGAAGATGCAGAATCACCCACAACCAGGAAACAGACACCACCAACATTTTCGCTAAAAGTTCTCAAATAGTTGCTGTTCTGAGGGGGGAGGTGTTACGTACCCTGCCTACACCAAATCAGCTGAATAGCGACATGTTTACGTCAATCGGATGTTTCCACATAAAACTGCAACACGCCACCTGCTGAATCATCGAATCGACGCCTCGTGTCGCTGAACGCTCACCTACTTCCGAATCTGCTGATGCCGCATCCACGTTTAGCAATCGCCAGAATTGTAATATTAAAGATAATTAATTTTGGACACTTCGGTACTAGCATCGTCCGAATCTAGACTTAGAAATAGCATAAGCTTTATTGTAATTTTTTTTACCTTATTAAAGTAATTTCGGTTTTTTTTAAGTCCTCCGGCTGTCACCTTCGTAATTAACCGTCAAAATAAAACCGATTCCTATTGTTATTGTGTTACGCAATTAGGGTGCTAGTCTCATTGAGTTGACAAAGCACTACTAGGACCTAAAGAAAAACAAAAGAAATATTGGCCAAAATAGGGTCAAAAATGCATACGAAGTTGACAATAGCAAAATAATTTCATATGTCGTCTCATAAATCTGGTCAGAATTTTTTTTTAAATCAAGGTGAGGAAAACTTTTATCAAGGAATGCAATAAGCCTAGTGCCAAAACCCAGTGCCGAGCAAATACCTCTCACTAGATTAGGTTAGTTTTCACGAAAATAAAAGGCGCTGACTTGAACTTCGCCTAATTAATTATTTTAATAAATAAAGAAGCATTGCCGGGTTCAACCTGTAGCGGTCGGCACACGCTCTAGTCGGGTTTAAAATGCCACTAAAACAGCCAGAGTAATTCGGACAAGCTTCTGGCCGAATTCAACTAGCTTTTGTAATTGCCTACGCGTCTCAAGTTGCCGATAAACGTCAAGTACCAGTTGCAAATTTCCTAAATAGTAAACTACTTACGAAGCGGCTGTTCCTTGAAGTACGAGCTCTGTAGGCACTCTTCGGCCGTGGCGCGCTTGTTAGGGTCGTACATGAACAAGAAGTTGAGCAGGCGCAGTCCCGCGGCTGACAGCCAAGGGAACCTTTGCTTGAGATTGTTGTAGGGCTGCTGCTTCAATGTAAAGTTCTGCAGGGCTGGCAAAGCACTGAAGTCTGGCCAGATCGCGTCTGATGGTGTACCTGGGAGTTTCAATCGTCTTGTTATTCTTTCGCCAACTCGAGGGTTTATTATGTCTTGGGGGAACTAAGTTAGCAGTGATTAACTCAAATAATTAAATTAGCAGTGACACTATCTGAAAAGGGACAGGTTTTGTTCATTTGTTGCTAACAAATGAACAAAAGCTGTCCCTTTTCAGCAGACAAAAAAATTGTTCAGTGATTTTTTTTTTTAGCTGGGTCGAAAAATAGTTTTGAAACTTAAGAGGGACGTTTGCGAGCGTGAGAACTTAATCTGCAATCTGGCGTAAAGCGAATCTGTCCTTATGCTAACAAATGGTCTCGTATCTACATTCTCTTAGATAAAATGGAGGCATATGGTGTCAGAGGCAACATTCTAAAACTATTTAAATCATACTTAGACAACAGAAAGCAACTCACAGAAATTTCTTCAATAAATATAAAAACTAAACGTGAAGAAATATTCCAATCACATGAACTTGTAACTAAATATGGAGTTCCTCAAGGCCACTGCCTTGTTGGGCCCTCCACTATTCATATTGTATAGAAATGACCTACCTAAATCTGTTGATCAACCTGTGACCCTCTTTGCTGACGACAGTACCATAACAATTCAATGTGATGCTAAAAACAAATATAAAAGTGACATTAACAATTCTCTTGCAAAACTAATAAAATATTTGGATAATAATAATTTAAGGATAAATCTCAATAAAACTAATATTATGCATTTTAGTCAACGCTTACCAATTTTATCTAATCTTAAGATCCAATATAATGACAAAATAATTGAAGAAGTCAACACTGCTAAATTCCTCGGTGTAACTATTGACAAAAAGTTAAATTGGAAAGAACACGTTGAAGTTTTGAGCAAAAAAATTAGTAACTCTTCTTATGCCCTACACAAACTAGCTCCAGTGCTTAACACTGACGCATTGCTAACAGCTTACCACGGCCTAGTTTCATCGCACCTAAGGTATGGAATTATCCTTTGGGGCAATTTGACTGACAGGGATATACCTTTCAAAGCTCTAAAACGGTGTGTTAGGACGATGTTCAAATTAGATTCGACTGACAGTTGTAAGCCGCACTTTATTAATTATAACATACTGACGTTACCGTCTCTTTACACATTCGAAGTTGTCATGTTTGTAAAATGTAATCGGCAATTATTTCCACGCATGGCAGACAAAGTCAGTCGCGTCAGACGCGATTACACTATGCTTTGCTCACATGGTTCCAAAACAGCATTAATGCGGAAAAGTGTATTTTGCATGGCGCCTTTAATATTTAATAAACTTCCTAAGGAATGGAGGGAACTAAGCGCACACATACTAAAAAAGCGGCTAAAATTATATTTAGTTGGGAAAGCATACTACAGTATTTTAGAATTTTTAAATGACAAAGTGTAATATTACGAATTTAGCAAATATTTACTGACATTTTATATTTTTGACTATTCATAATATTCAACAATTTAATTCAAATTTACAATTTATTGTTTTAAATTTAATTTTTAGTTTGTGTGAAATAATGTTTATGCTTTGTTTAAATTTAATTACCTTTGAATTACTTTTTTTACCTATGTCCTATGTATTTGTATGCCCCAAAGGCCGAACATGATGGATCTTTTAGTTTATGAACAACCTGCATGCCATGTATGTATACTCATGTTTCTACAAATAAATGACTTATGACTTATGACTAAGTTCAACAGTTCAAAATCAGAGCAAAGCAGCAAAAATTATCAAATTTGATTGGCTTTCTTTAAGGAAGAGAAAGAAATAGTAATAGAACATTGTTTAATATCCATGTTATTAAGGTCGTACATGAACAAGCAGGCTAAAGTTAAACACAAATTGAGATGACAAGAGGTATGTCTATCTTAGCTCAAAGTATAGAGACAAGAGCATCTAGGGGTTTACAAAGGCTGATCCAAAAGTAACGGTAATACTTGTAAAATATAACAAATACAACTTGTTAAATATAACTTGTTTAATATAGCAAATGATTCAATTGACTGTCCTGAACTTGTTTCATAATTGGGGATACGCACTAATCAGTTGGGGCTGCGACAGCGACCGCTTCTACATGTGCCTTATGCAAACACTAATTATAGGCGTAATGCATACTTTCTGAGAGCCAGTCGCAGTTTTAACGAAATTAGTTGCGAACAAGATGTTGACCTTTTCTGCACCAATGCAAGCACACTAAGGAAGCTCTTAGCAAAGCCATTTTTGTGCAAGAGGCACCTGCATGCAATTGAACCTTGTCCAAACTGGCTTAAAATTTGGACGGACTAACATTGAGGGAACACCTAAATGGCATAGAATTGATAAGATGTAACTTGGGCTATGAGGGAGTAATAATGTGTGTTAACTGTGGAGGCTTGTAATTAGCAATTTAGTTATATATTATTGTTATTATAATGTTATTAGTCTGTAAGCCTTTCGAAAATAAATAAAATAATCATTTTTTTGCTTGCTTATTTACCCACTGAGTCAGCATAAAAAACCGGCCAAGTGCGTTTCGGACTACGCACAATGACGGGTTCCATAGTTGGGATGAATTTATTCCAAGAACAAACCTAACATTGTAGTTGAAAAACAAGTTCTCCCATACATTCCAACCGCAAAAGTAATTTTGTACGCACAATATTGAGAGATTTACCATGTTATTTTAAGACCATAGACTTCTCATAGGTTTTCCTGTAATCTATAGGTATAGAACTATTTCCTGTATTATTATTTTTTTAATATTTTTGGCGCAATAGTTTCGGAGATAGGGGGGGAATGTTCAATTTTCGTCTATTTTCTTAAATAACTTTATAACAATTTATTTTATAATTATAAAAAATATATATATTTGAAACCCTCACAGTAATCCCTTTCATTTGATATGTCACATGGTACAGTTTGAAAAACTTTTTTATCTAATTTTCTTATTTGCCCGTTATGTTACACATCCGTGTTTGAGTTACAGAAATATATACGTGTACCCATTTTCAACTTAATCGGCCCATTAGATTCGCAGCAGATGGGCTGTGATAGACGGACGGACGGACAGACAGACAGACAGACACACGAGTGATCCTATAAGGGTTCCGTTTTTGCCTTTTGTGGTACAGAGCCCTAAAAATCATATAAAGGTACATTCCTTTGAATAGTTATTTATATTTTAAAACGTTATTCATTTGAATAGTTTTATTTTTATCATTACTTTTGGATCAGCCTAGTGTATACCGGGTCGAACGAATGAGTGACAACTTACCAAGCAAATCCACAATAAGTTCCAGCTGTTCAATCTCAGTCCTTCCCGGCAGTAAAGGTTTGTTCGCCAATAGTTCGCCGAGTATACATCCGGCTGCCCACATATCGAGGGCTGGAGTCTGGCGAGGCGACTGCAGTAGTAGTTCGGGAGCTCGGTACCAAAGGGTGACGACACGTGGGGTTGCGCTGCGAGCTGGCGCACCCAGCCAGCGAGCGAGACCGAAGTCGGCTGTAATTTGAAACAAAACAGGTTACTTGTATTATTTCAAGAGTAATTTTTTGATCTTCATAACTATGGGAAATTCCAATTCCAATTTTAGAGTAATGGCTCCATCGTTTTATCGATGATTTTGCCAATGTCAAGGTTGAAGGAAACAAAACCCAAATGGTTCTCATGGCTTTGGAATTGCTAGCTAAAAGAAAGACCTAAAGACAGTTCAATATAAGCCAAAAACATTTTGAAAAATATATAGGGTGACTGGTAATTAGTGACCCATACTTAAACACATGATTGTACTCATAATAACAAACAACTTTTACTATGGGACCAAACCTGAAATCGCGAAAAAAATCAGGTGGTCCCTACATATTGACGAGTTATGCGAACATGAACGTATGGGACAGCTGATTTTTTTTCGCGAACTCAGGTTTGGTCCCATAGTAAAAGTTGTTTGTTATCATGAGTACAATCATGTGTTTAAGTATCGGTCACTAATTACCAGTCACCCTATGAACACTTCCTAACCGAAAGCTAAAGTCGCGCGATTACGCGATCGTTTACCTATGGAATGTGTTTTCCACTATAGTCACCAGATGTCGCTTATTTAGTTTCAGTACAAATTGAAGTTTACGTTAACGTGATCGAGTAAGTATAGAAACTCGCACTAAGGCTTCTGAACCCCGCTTCCTAGACTAAATGATAGGTCGCGTGCGCGATCGTCACGTTCTTATGTCATTCATTTATGTTCATTAAACCGGAAGGCGTCATCTGTCAGAGCAAACACGTGTACGGGTTCGCCGAAATAAATGAACGTCACGTGTCCATTTCGCGCGATCATCGCGTCGTAGTGTCGTAAATACGGGACACGCTAGTATCATAATATGTTATATAATCCTTTCGTAAATAATATTACAAATGCGAAAGTGAGCATGCTTATTTGTTTGTTTGTTACGCTTTCACGTTAAAACGGCTGAACGGATTATAATGAAATTTGGCACATGGGTAGACGAGATCTGCATTAAGACGGGATACTTTATATCCCGGTAGTACGGTCCCATGGGATAATTTCTGACCTCCACGCGAGCGAAGCCGCGGGCAAAAGCTAGTTATAATATAAAAGAGTGTAACGAACGCGTACTCGCGCGACGGTCGCTTTCGGTTAGAGCGCGGCCTTAGACTGCAACTTAATGAACTATTTAGTTGTAAAATCAAAGGTATTTCTTTAATGTTTTTCATACTGATGAAATGCTTACCTATTTTCACACATCCCTTATCAGTCAGTAGCAGATTGGAGACCTTCAAATCTCTGTGCACTATGAAGTTGGAGTGCAGGTACTTCAGACCTTTCAGCACTTGAAGCATCAAGCATTTCACTTGAGACTCTGTGAATGGTGATGTCATGTTGTCTAGTAGTGAAGCCAAGTCCTGTTCACAGTACTCCATTGATAGGAAGATGCTGCTGAGGAAAATTATGTATTAGTGGCAAAAAATTGTTGAATATACATAAGTAGGTATACCAAATTACCAAACTAGAAATTTAAAAACAATATTTTAAGAAACAGGAACAGAAAGAAATATTTTTTGTGAGGTTTTATTTTGGTATTTTTTTACTCACCATGAAAGAAAACAAAATGCATAATGAAATGTTAAAATGACTATCACAATTTAAGTCTCTAAATAATTTGAATGCCACAAGGCTCAAATCTGGAACTTTCCGTTTCCAAATGAACAAAATAATGACAGAAATAAAACAAACCCGAATGTATCTATGAAACATACCTCTCAAGAGACCGCCCAACCAGAACCTCTTTGAGTTGCACAACGTTCTCATGCCTGCACGCCATTAGCACCTGAATCTCACGGAGACCACTCAGTGGCAAGCCATCTTTTTCAACATCCATCCTCACCTTTTTCAAAGCCACGATGCTGCCATTTAGCTTATCTTTTGCCCTGTCTGTAAGCAACAATGATTTCAATGTATTAGATAAATGAATCATAGTGTTTGGAAATGACTTCTTGCAAAGTTCCTATAGATTTCCATCAATTTACTAAAGAATTGAAAAATATGTCTTAAGGACTGTAACATAATTTTATTGATTTGATCTACAAAAAATAATAAAGTATGCCCAAAACTTACATACTATACCATAAGTGCCTTCGCCAATTCTGTTAATTTTTTCAAATTCACCAACAAATCTGCATCTCCCGAGCTGGAGTCAGGAAAATACACAAATTCACTTAAGGACATTGATATTTGGCAAAATGTGCTTTATTATTAGGGGCTACCCTTTACGGCAGAACTTTTTATGTCATAATAGTATTAGGAAGCATAATTTTATAAAGCATAATGTTATAAACACATAATAATATTTTGGAACAAAAATAATAAACCCTATTAAATAACTCCCAATGGTTGTAGACACTATTTCACAGTGATTATTGGTAAGAATAAACCTAGGGTCAGTCTTGTCCTCACGGTCCTTGACTTGGCCTCAAGTTAAGAATTGCATCTCCTCTGGCGCTGTGGGAAGTGCAGCTTATTCTCCATTGCGTAATAAGGCGCAAGCACCTTATTACGGCAGACGGAGGCTGTCCTCTCTATGTGCCTCTGGCCCTAAAAAACACTCTCAGGGTAAGGCAAACAAGTACCATGTGGCTAGCTCAGTTCTGTGACAGTTTTTGAACCTAATCTTCTATCCTAAAACGACTGGTCACTAATACACTCCAACCGTGTGTAGTGTACTTACAGGTTTAGTGTACTGTGTAATAGGTTACCATAAAAAAGAAAACTTTTTATATTTATCGATCATGATTATTAGACAAATAAATATTATGCCTGAAAAACTTATGCAACTCCAAATTATACCAAAACAAATTCGACCAAATGATAATTATGCTATCTTTTGCATTATGCCAGCTATCTTTTGCATTATGCCAAAGTATTATTATGCCACAGTATTGTTATGCTAATAAAAGAAAATGTTATGCCAAACAATATTATGCCTTAAAATTTTATGCCGAGAGGACTCCCCACAATTTTCCTGGGTAGCAGTGAATGGCATCTGTGAAACAAGTTAAAATTTAGAGAGCCCAAACAATAAAAATAATTAAAATTAGATGTGCAAAGACCTGATGCAAAACTGCCAATAAATTGTTTTGGCAACATCACACACCATCATCAGACATAGGTTAAATTTTAATATGATTGTAGCTGAAGAAGTGATGAATGCCTAATAAATGATAAATAAATTGTTGTAAAACAAAAACATTGCTCCTGCATTATTATAAACTGGTGCTTTTAAGGTTATGTTTACATACGATATCTTTCTCAGGTATTTCCATAGTTTTGCCCGTTCTAAAAGATATAAGGACCCCTTTTCTTGCAGCAGGACCTGTTGGATCCACAACATCTTGGCTAGAAGGAGGTTTTTCCGTGTCTGCAATAAAATCAATAACAGTTTCATGTACACATATTTTTGTTAAATTGAGAATAAATAATTTATGAAACCAACATTTTTTACTTACTCTGCGACATGGTTTATTTGGGAAAGATAATAAATAATGTGTACTGTGTATGTACTATGCTATAATTGCAAAATATGTTAACGTTTTCGATTTCATACAGTAATATAAACAATCCAAAAACAATCGCTATTTGCTACCGGAAAAAGAAAACTACTAGTGACGTGACGTGCTTGATTAGTATCTCTATGAAAGAGTAGAATAACTAAACAGCGTGTACTGGTTGTTTTCCTGCGGCAGAACGATTTGCACTCAGTAGAGCTACCGATTCATGGAGTTATATTTAAAAAATAAAAATGTTTTTGTTTTCAAATAATTATAAAAATATGATCTCAACTCGAAAGCGTGAGAATAAATAGTACCTCACGTACGCCCGCTCGCTACCTACCTACCATATTTGAAAATAGTACGCGGCGACCAAAGAGTATAATAATAATAGCGGCGACGTGGTACAGAGTGATGAGCGATTCGTAAATGTTTAGAGCAAAATAAACTGTCGCCCAAGTGATACGGCATAATCTAGCCCGCAAGCACGCGGCGAGCGCTTCGCCACGCACCCCCCGCCCCCCGCCGACGCGCCGGCTCAGGCTGTCACTCAATTGTTCCGCGTCCTCGCGACCGCCCGCCGCGCGTCGCACGCGCATTGCCAGTGCGTTATCGTAATTTATAAAAATGGATCGCCATTACAGTTTTTCAAATTTGGAGTACGTCGCTATGGTGCAACTGTACGCTAGGGCTAATTATAACTCCCACGCTGCCCGGAGACTTTACGCGGAGCCGCATCACCTGGAGTCGCTCCGTTTTCGCGGGATTATGAACCGGTCAATGTCACCGTATTAAAATTAAAAGACAATCTATTAAAACGTGCTCGATTGTGTGTTGAACGCAGTGGCTTGCACTTCGAACAATTACTCCGATACCGTGAAGTGTAAGTACCTACTCGTATCTTTGTAAATAACAAAAGTAGGTTAGTTAGTTAAAATCATTGTAAATAAGTTGATTCCAATTTATTAAGTACGCCGTAAATACTTACTTCATTGTCCAATTATTCAGAAAATTATGTTTTGTAAGTTATTCATAAACTTGTTTCTTAGTTTCGTGTTCAGAAAGTTGTAAGTAAAAAAAACTGGCCAAGTGCGAGTCGGACTCGCACATGAAGTGGTAAAAAACACGTTTGTTATATGGGAGCCCTCCTTAAATATTTATTTTAATTTTATTATTTATTATTAAAGTAAAAATACAACTGAGTATTTTGTGAATATTTCAAGTGCCTACCTGTTTCCATTAATGATATCGAGCAAAAAAGGGCAACAAAATCGCGTTTGTTGTATGGGAGCCCCCCTTAAATATTTATTTTATTTTGTTTTTAGTATTTGTTGTTATATCGGCAACAGAAATACATAATTTGTGAAAATTCCAACTGTCTTGCTATCGCGGTTCTTGAGATACAGCCTGGTGATAGACAGACGGACGGACAGACAGCGAAGTCTTAGTAATAGGGTCCCGTTTTTACCCTTTGGGTATGGAACCCTAAAAAAGTATTTATGACGGTCCTAACCCCGTAAAAGTATGAAGGGAAAATTGGAATAACTTTTAGATAAGTACCTACCTATTGTGTTTCGATAGCAAAAGAGTACGTAACTACGTAGTATCATATCAGCTGTAGGTAGCGCAAGGCTCAGTCACGCGCAGGCGTCCGTTTGCGCTGTAGCTATACTATTGGTTCGAGATCGCGTTCGAGTTGTTTTTCTTAAATGTAGATCTGCCATTTTTTAATACTTTATTTTTATTTTTTTATAAATCGATTGTGCTATCAAGACAAAATCATTTCGCTTCGGGAAAACAACCATTAAAATTTCACGCTGTATAAAGGAAATCTCTATGTAGTCTGTGTGGTTGATTTATTATTGTTAGTTTAGTCACCCATAATATCAAGGGGCTCGTGGACTCGTGTGGCTAAATAGAGTTTGGCTCATGACTTGTTGGTTCTGGGATATAATCGAAATTTTATAGATGTCTTCATTCTAAAAATGTCAGATGAATGTCACCCGAACTATAAAAGTCAGGTATTTGATTTTATAATAAATAATTATTAAAAATTATATAAACAGTGGCACCGACGGCGTCAGGCGTCAGCGACGTTGGTGACCGCCGACGACATCGTGCGTGAGAGGGCCTCGCAAAAAAGTTTAACAAGTTATTAAAAGTTACTTATTCGTATCTATTTCCCACCGGCCACTGGTCCTGGAAGGCCTCCAAATCTCGAGAAGTTAATTTTAATGAAATCCCTAACAAGGTCACAAAGAGGCAGTTTCTAGTCGGAAGCCCCCTTCGTATGCAACCAAGCCAGATGGCGTGGTTGGTTAAGATACCACCTATCATCCCGCAGGTCGTGGGTTCGATTCCTATCCAGGACAAACATGTGTGTGCATGAACATGTCTGTTTGTCCTGAGTCTGGATGTAATTATCTATATAAGAATATATTTACAAAAAAAAAAGTAGTGTATGTATTGGGTTGGCTAATAAGTAATGAGCGACATACAAGTATTTTATTTGTATTTATTTATTAAATGAATAATTGTTAATCATTAATAATATATTCACCGTCATTTTCTACTACCATTCGCCATCGATCTGGCAAAGAGTGAATGGCGTCCGTATAGAACTTCGTTGGTTTTGAATTGAAGAAGTCATCTATGTATTGTTTCAAGTGTGGTTCATCGTCAAAGCTTTTTTCCCGTAAATTATTACTAAGTGATCGGAACAAGCTGAAATCAGTTGGTACTAAGTCCGGCGAATATGGAGGGTGGGGTATTATTTCCCAATTAAGCTCCAATAGTTTTAGCCTGGTACTCTTAGCAATATGCGGCCGGGCATTGTAGTGCAGGAAAAATATTTTGTCGTGTTGTGGACGTTTGCGATGGATGTCAAGCTTCAGTTTTTCGAGTTGATCACAATATACTGTTGCTGTAATCGTAGTATTAGTAGGAAGGAATTCCCAGCTTATTACTCCATGTATATCCCACCAGACAGAAAGCATTACCTTGCGAGGATGAAGATCACCTTTTGACGTTGGTTTTCCCTGTTCTTTACATCCCAGCCACTGCCGCTTGCGTGTGTGATTAACATACAGAACCCACTCTTCATCTCCAGTGACAATATGATCTAACCAATTAAATGTGCGGCGGAAAGATAAAAGTTGTACACAAATCTCAGCTCGGTAGGTCAGCTGATCGTTACTTAATTGATGGGGTACCCAAACACTATATTTGTAAGTCTTTCCCAAACCATGTAAATGATTTTCTATGGTGCCATGAGAGCACTCGAGCTGAACAGCCAAATCGCGTGTAGTTCTTCGAGGATCTTCTACTAGTAATAGTTCTAATAGTTCTAGTTAGTCTGCTAATACTTTTAATTTATCGATATCTATTTTCACGGGGCGCCCAGACCTTGGTTGATCGGTTAAGGAAAAATCGTTATTGCGGAACCGTTGGAACCAGCGCTTTGCTGTTGCTTCGGAGACTGCATCGTGAGCTATCCTTTGAAATATATTACGTATAGCTTCTGCAGCAGAATGCCCAGATTTAAACTCATATAATAAACAATGTCGTACGTGGGTTTTAATATCACTCATTTCTTTGTGAACTTTAACGCACTAACAGCCAAACTATCAATAACACGCATGAGCGCGACTCGCTTTTTATATACCCTCTGCTACAGAACGTTCTCGAACCTTTCCGAAAATTCTAGAAATTATAAACTAAAACTTTTTAGCAAAAAATAAAAC
The DNA here is from genome assembly GCA_948252095.1 of Dicycla oo. Classification (NCBI taxonomy): domain Eukaryota; kingdom Metazoa; phylum Arthropoda; class Insecta; order Lepidoptera; family Noctuidae; genus Dicycla; species Dicycla oo. The sequence goes on from OX411711.1 coordinate 22,606,742, forward strand.
CGACTTCCAAAACAAAACACTACAAAGTGAAAAATAACTTTAATTTCGGTAGTCGGTGTCTTGGGTTTTGTATTTTCGTTTTTTGCCACCGACTTCCGAAATTAAAGTTATTTTTCACTTTGTAGTGTTTTGTTTTGGAAGTCGGTTTTATTTTTTGCTAAAAAGTTTTTATTTTTCACTTTTTAGTTGTGGAACCTACCCCACACAAATTCGAATACATAATTGAGCACAATAATTGTAGATATAGCCATGCAAATAACAGTGATAGGAAGTTATTAAAACACCATCACATCATCCACATAAAATAAGTGGGAAATATACGCATTATTGAAGCTAACTCAAAAACTCCCCAAGCAAAGTTAATAAAATTTATATGGGACCACCTCGGAAGTATACCCTATCAAACAAAAAAAGAATTTTCTAAATCGGTCCATCCGTCTTTGAGTAATCGCGTAACAAACATACAAAAAAAAAACATACAGACGAATTGAGAACCTCCTCCTTTTGGAAGTCGGTTAAAAACGCTCATTACTTATTAGCCTACCCGATAGTATATCAGTTATCTGGTTTCTATAGTATAAACTCTGCTTAGTTTGGGATCAGATGACCATGTGTGAACAATGTCCTAGGATATATTATAAATTATATTACAAGCGTAGCTAAAAGCGAGCTTGCTCCGCTCGCTCTTCCATCATACATTTTCTTCGTTTTCAAACTTGTATGGAGTCAACAAAGTAACTCCTATTTCTGTATAAATTTTCAAAAGAAAATTTTACCTATCTGACACTGTCTATCGCTCGCTCTATCATCCAAAATATTCTTCTCCTACTCAAACCTTTCTGCACAAGTTTAGTCAACAAGTATAAAATTATTATGTATGTACATATGTTCAGAAAAAAACCGTACCTTTCCGAGGCGGGGTGCTATAATTTTCGAGCTCGCCACGCTCGCTCTTGCGTCCTGCATTCTCCTGATTCTCCATACGTTTACGGGACGACGGGTTGGCTTCCAGACTAACCGGATGCAGCTGATTACCATTATTTTACATGGAGTGACTGAATATTTAAGCTCCACAACCCAGTTACTGGGTAAATATACGATACTCCTTGGTAAGACTTAAAGTAGACTTTCGGGCTGACGACCGGGCTTCGACCCGTAACGACCGCCAAAGATCTACGAATGACAGCCAGACCAACGCTTAGCGTGCTTTTCGAGCAAAGTTTTCGAGACACGAAGAGAGGAGTCTCGTTATTTTAGGGATAGTCACCTATCAGTGGAGTAGCGTGGGGGAGTGGGGGAGAGCAGAGGGTGCCAAAGCCCTGGGCAGCGCAGGTATAATAGACCTGCAAATGGCAAATAACGCAAGGAAATTTGAATTTCGCGGGCTACTACTTTTATGTTATCGGGAGCGCTATAAAATGTGGCAGCAAGAGGCAGTGACATTCACACACTAACATATAAATCATATGGACTTTATAAGAAAAACCTGTATTATATCTACACCTTACTGAGCGGATATCAATCTGTCTAGCCTTTTCCCAACTATGTTGGGGTCGGCTTCCAGTCTAATCTGATGCAGCTGAATACCAGTATTTTACATGGAGTGACTGCCTATCTGACCTCCACAACCCTGTTACTGGGTAATACGATACCCCTTGGTGAGACTGGTTGTCAGACTTACGGGTTTCTGACGACCCGTAACGACTGTCAAAGATCCACGAATGACAGCTGGGACCAACGGCTTAACGTGCTTTCCGAGGCATGGAGGAGTCTCGGTATGAAAAGATGGTCAACCATCCACAGACCAACCCCGGCAAGCGTAGCTTAACCTGATGGATCGACCCGTGCGGCTGTTATTACTTAGCCACGAGCTCCTCTGGAGCGGATCCCTATCGATCTTTTTTAAAAAGATTGTGAGAAAGTTTTCATATTGTCACGGTAAAATATCTACAGGTAAAAATACCCCAAGTTTTCTAACTTAGGCCTTTCATTTAACTTTGGTAAAGTTAAATGAAAGGCCAAACAGCGAGCGGATAAAATGGCCGGTTGCCATTATAGTAACTGTCAAAAACACTATTATGTTATTATTATGATTTTGGCGTCGATATGGCTCATTTATGTACAACTAACTGTTTTTTCTATAGTCAAACATTTCAAGACCATTGATATAAATATAGTTGAAGTCAGTGCATACTATATATTATAAGCACTTCAGTCAGCTGTCTATAAAAGCCGCTCGTCTCATATGTCATTGACAGCTTTGGAAGTGGTTCCCGTTGTCCTAACCTAAAATTTTCATTTCAGGATCAAAATACTGAAATCAGTAAGCTTTCTATTTATATCTATTGTCCCAGATGAATAAAATTGATAATATTATGGAGTAAACTGTTACTATTATCAGTTTATTGTTGATAAAATGCAGTCATTTGGCCGATTTTGGAGAGCGAATGTGTAAGATCAGATGTGTTATTGTAATAGTGTTTTTGTTGATTTCCTATCGAATTTCCCATTTAATCATTCTTATCATCATGCTAAACCATTGTCCTGTTGCACCAATTTTGTATTAAATGATTGTTTTCTTTTTTATTTAAGTTGCACTTCAGTTTAACGCCTAACCCCTTCATTGAGATCGCAAGCATAAATAAATAGTTAAAAAACCCTTCAGACATGCGAGTACCTAGAGCTTGCAACTCGAGGAATCGGAATCAAATATTGTTGTAAGTTGGTCTCATTAATTTCACAATATTAATATAAGAGTATACTAACACAATTTATGTTATCTTTGTTTGTAATTAGTTTCATATGCATGTGCACTCACATTGTTTTCCTGTGCTGTTTGGCTATTTCTGTGTGTGTTGTATGAGGCTATAGAATGGTGTTTATTCTGGAAGCAGTCAATAGTCTTCAGGTAAGTTGCTAAATACTGTTAAAGTTCCATTATCTTAAGGAGAAGTTACATAAATTTTTACAATGTTTTAGAAAACGCTTTGGTGTATACAGCAAAGTATACCCAGAAGAAACTACACCTAGCAGAATAGTACCAGAACACATTGAGAGGCCAAATTACATATCATTGATAGACCCATTAGCGGTGCCAAGTATACCTGAAATCAAAAATGTTGATCAGATAAGAGGCATGCAGACAAGTTGCAAACTAGCAGCAAATATATTACAGAAATTAGGACAAATTATACAGGTTTGTTGAACTTTTGAAACTTATACTTATGAGTTGGTGAAGGTGATATGTTGCAAATTTCTCATTTCAGAAAATTGAATTCATAGTTTTGCATATAGTCCAGTTAAAATTGATATTCAAGGTTTAATTTGCATAAAGCTGCATCTTGGTTTGATTGTCTATATCATCAACTAGCTTCTGTCTATGACTTCATTTGTGTGGAAGTCGTTAGACACCACGTTACATACATATACTAAAGTAACAACCACGTTTTTAATAAAACTTTGTACAGTAAACGCTCAAAAGTCCATAAGCGTGCTAAGGATTACATTGCTATGAACTGTGCGAGCACGAACCAGTACGTGTGCGTGTATGAGCGATGTCTAACTCAACATTCCGCAGATAACACACACTAATGAATTGTCGTATGTCGTCGTACTACGCGAAATAACATTATATTTCTGTTGAATTTAGAATAATCGTCATAGTGGCGACCTGTTCCTACCATTGCATTGCTAAAATTCGCATAAACATAACATGTGCTGGTAGCTGTTTGGGCTAAGCAATGGTTTCACGATCAATGAAGTCTGAGTTCGAATCTTAATCACAATGTGGGACTGTTTTTTGTTTCTTTGGAACCATAATAATATATTTGTACTATTTTAAGCAAAAACTTGTTAGATGTTTATGTTCATTTATTATTTATTTTGATAAGAAGTTAAATATTAGTTATTGTATTATTATTTAACTATTTTTGTGATTTTTAATTTATCTTTTCGGTGTTGGAAGGTTGAAATAAAAAAGTCGTGCTGAATGGTAACAAAAATGTTTATTCGTTTTATTTACTTATTTATAAAATTAACAAACTTAAGAGAATTGTGACGTTACATTCCTACTAGATAAAATAAGTTTTTTTGTAACCATTCATAGGATTTTTGTTGTATACCCACTTAGTCAATTCATAATAACATAACAAAGAAAGGATATTCTAATAACACATATATAATTGTCAATACCCAGATATATATCTGCGAACAAGATAAAGAATATTATATTTCTGTCCCATTACTTCCAATCAAGTAAAAACTTACAAAAAGTCGAGAACTGCGTGAGATTTGAACTCACGCCTCACTGATCCACGCATCTATCTGCACGCGCTTAACCGCTAAGTCATCTTTACACATGTTATAACTTTGAAATTATGAACTACAATCAGTTGTTGACGACAATAGTTATGCATGTTTATGTTCTTGGTCTTAAGTCAAACTAAACGCCAAGCTATTGCTTTGTGAGTTTGCTTATCGACTTTTGGTCGCGACTGTACTTACATACTACGTTTGTAGTTTTGGTCTCGGCTGCTTAAATATAAAGAGAGTCAGGACTGGTGACACGGGAGCGAGTGACATACAGTTGTCTGTGTGAGAAGCAGCTCATCATGAGGTTGATACCTGTGGCCTTCAGTAGTAATTTCCCATTGCTTGTGAAATCTTTCATTTTTAGTGAATTAATGAACTCCTGCGTTCCTGCATATACTGCCTAATGGCACAACACAGATATACTGACTGATGCATTCTTACAGATTATTCCTGACAACAGCTATCACTAAAATAATATAACAGTAGATTATGTAATCACACAGGATTTCTCATTAACAGTTACCTTATCATAGGTATTTCACTGCCAGTTACCATCCCTACCTAGTTGCTATTCCACCAATTCGCACTAAGCGCTTCCAAATGACTTTTATAATGCGCACAGCAAAAGAGTGGACCTCACTACCTGTGTTTACGAGCGCATACAACCCTAATCTCTTCAAAGTTAGAGTGAACAGGCTTCTTCTGGGTAAACTCACTCCATCGTCGACTTTGTCTCTGTCGCTTCCAACCTAGTGTCACTGACTCTGGCAGGGCCACCATCAGGGATTTTAATTTTGAAAACGCAAAAAATTAGTCGCTAATTAGTCGAAATTAGTCGCCAAATATCAGAATTAGTCGGTCACTGGTTCAAAAGATATAAGGGTTTATAGGTGGCCCTGCTGGAGACTCCCCAGCAGGGCCAAATTTATATCTCAAAAACTAGGGCACCTAGCGAAGATCTGTTTTCTTCCATATTTAGTCGCCAATTAGTCGGAATTAGTCGCCAAATATCAGAATTAGTCGGTTACTGGTTCAAAAGATATAAGGGTTTATAGGTGGCCCTGCTGGACAGAGTCTCCCCAGCAGGGCCACATTTATATCTCAAAAACTAGGACACCCAGCGAAGATCTGTTTTCTCCCATATTTAGTCGCCAATTAGTCGGAATCAGTCGCCAAGTTACAGGACTAATTTCGACTAATTAGCGACAAATTTTTTGCGTTTTCAAAATTAAAATCCCTGATGGTGGGCCTGCCAGAGTCAGTGACACTCCAACCTAGACTATAGTCAAGAGCAAACCCATCAATCAATCTGCCTAGCCTTTTCCCAACTATGTTGGGGTCGGCTTCCAGCTGAATACCAGTATTTTACAAGGAGCAACTGCCTATCTGACCTCCACAACCCAGTTATTGGGTAATAAATACGATACCCCTTGGTATGACTTGTCACTTTCGGGCTTCTGACGACCCGTAACGACTGCCAAAGATCCACGAATGACAGCTGGGGCCAACGGCTTAACGTGCTTTCCGAGGCACGGAGGAGTCTCGGTATGCACAGATGGTCACCCATCTACGGACCAACCCCGGCAAGCGTAGTTTAACCTGATGGATCGACCCTTGCGGCTGTTATTATTTAGCCACGAGCTCATAAAAAAAAAATTACATAAATGACAGAACAAGCTTAAACTTATGTTTTTTTGTGTACATTCAATAAACTATCATTTAACAGTACTTACCTATAACAAAATGTTAAATAATGAATCACAGAAATTGTCAATAGTTCCGAATCAAATTTAAAACCGCAGATTTGCAAAGCAGTTGTGAATCCACTAAGCTATTTGCTTTGTTGAAAGCTGATTATAGTAACCATTCCTAAAACAATAATAATATGACATGTCTTTGCCCGCCAACCTCAACCTTTCAGAGGGGGGACCCTTTGAAAGGTTGTTTTCAAAAATTAATGTTTACGATCTTTATCACTTTATTTAGATAAATAAGTATTCGGTCCAATTTTTAAGTTAATAGATCAAAGGAATAAGATTTTTCAAATAAACTGTTTCCTCCCTTTTCATTACGACAGGGCTAGTTTTTAAAAAGCGTTTGTACCATTCCATTGTATGAATTAATATGATAAATGATTTTATTTCTGTAAGTAGGTTTGTACAAACACTTTTAGACGTCAATCATGTTTTTTTTTTTAACTAAATGAGGTCGGCGTTTCCTATCTGACTACTCTGAGAAGAAAGGCCAAAACAAACTCGGAGGTCACAGTCTGTTATAAAGTCCACACATAATCTTGGTCAGTTCATGTGAAGACCATGTAGATTGGAGTCTGAAATGGTCTTTTGAGGAAAGAACCACACAGATTGAGAGGACAGACAGATCAGTCAGTGCACGCATTTGTCAGTAATCGCGCAGCTTAAACATTATTTATACCGAGTTAATTGCTTGTTTCACAAGCAGTAAAATCCACCACTTAAACTGTACTACCCTTTTCCACCCCGTTAGGATTTGATTTTTGAAACACCCTGAAACATGTACCTACTTTTTTGTTTTAGATATTAGTATCGAGTTTCAAGTTAATCCGAGTGCCTTAAAAATTTTCCTTACTAATTCTCACCCCCTTAAATCCTCTGTGAAGGGTTTTTTTTATTAAGGAATAAGATTTTTCATATAAAGTGTATTTCCTCTTTTCACCCCCACAGGGGTAGAATTTTGAAAAATCGTTTCGGATGTTTCCTAACTTGGCTCAAGGGTTATTTATACCAAGGTTTAAGTTAATTAAGCCACTAAGTAAGATCCTAATGTAACTCATAAAGGTAAGGTTCACTCTGGTGTGGCGGCTGCCGAGGCGTTCGCAGAATATTTTGCGAGCGTGTTTCAACCTGAGGTACCAAAGTTAGACCATGAAAATGTAGCCAGTCCAAGCAACTGTAATATTAGTGTTGGGGTGTAATGCCCAACAGTGAAAATGTTATGTTATGTTATGTAAATGAGTAGACCAACGAGTCCCTTGATGGATTTATTGCTACTACATATAATTACAAAAGTATTCCACTTAAATGCTATGTTAGAGAAATGCACGGCTAAACAATATTAATGTGCATAAATGAGTGTGACGTACAAACTACAAAAAAGGTCAATGTACAGCGTAGCTCGTACATATTGCCCACTCACAAAAGGTAAACAATGAAATTGAAATGTTGTGTAAATAGAAAATGTTAAAAAAGAAATAAAATGTAAAAACCATAATCTAATCCGAGCCTTATATAATTAAATCATAACGCGCAATAGGCGACGTTGCTTTGTTGAGTGTACGTGCACTCGATAAGTGCACTACGCTGCTGTCGTCTGTGACGTCAAATACAGCTGCGTTGTCCACGATGCTTGCAGTTGACCTCCTTCGGGGCGCGGGATTGGGAACAGGTTGTGCCTCAAGTTCCTCTTGACTCGTGCAATGTTTGCGAAGTCGGTGGTAAGCATATATTGCGCCTGCTGTCGCTGCTACTGTTGCCAATACGTATATGACAACATATTGGTGGACATCGTGGTATGTTGCCCGATCGGATAGGAAATCTTCTGCGGCCGCGGCTTTCATCTGTTCTATCTGTTTTCCCAGATCTCGCAGTAATGAGCTCTGCTCCATTACCATCTCATTCTCGGGTTCGTGTTTCAAAACCGGTACCGATAGGTTGATGATCCGATTGATTGGTGGGATTTCCAGCGTGAGCTCTTCAACCTGGGCATGTATTGTATCCATGTGTTGCCTTTGGGAATGTACAGTGAACGTCTCACTATTGACAGTGCAGTCGCTACCGAGTGTCATTACCCCTGCGTTATTAAGTAGTGCACTTGAAACTTGATTCCCACATATGACGCGTATTTTGCAAGCGTCACAGCAAAAGTACATGTATCTATTTATGTTGCTGAGTTCCAACCACGTGTTTTGACAGTTTTCATGTTTGGTTTTGCAGGCCGACGAGTCCTGTCTCTTCTTGCATAGGCTTTCTTCAGACTTCATGTGGTATATTGGTGACCTCGTGGGGCACAACAGAGTCGTACTGTCGTAGTGTATGCATTGATGTAGGTCGGTTTCAGTAATCGGTAGGTATGAATCCTTATGTAAGTTGATTGCTAATCGTTCCGCTACAGGCAGTAGGGTGACCATGTCGACGCCATTCTTTTTTGGGACGGGTATGACGTGGTAAACTTCGTAGGTTTCTCTGCTGATTAACGGCACTCGTATCTCGATGATTAGATATCTCTCTGTCATTTTTGCCTTTACTTGTAGAAGGTGGTATAGGTGGAAGAACTCATCTTGAATGTTGGTGATGGGAAGTATCACATCCTTTGATAGTTGACCGGATATGACGTTCAATTCGTCCCGTAGCTGTTCTGGCGCAATGAGGTGTAAGTTCATCTTGCCGTTGTAGATGTTGGTTACAGTATCCAACAGAATTTCTTGTACGTTTCTTAGATGCTCTATAAAGCTGTTTGCAGAGATAGCTGACATCACAAATTCAATTGATAGTTCTTGAGACGCAATTTCATGCTGCAGGGTGCTCATTAGCCGGTCTAAGCTTATCAGATGTTGATTAAATAATTTGTGTTGTTTTGCGATTATTTCTTCCGATCTTCTTAATACGTTGTCGGCTTCTATTATTGATGTCTGATTTTTAGACAATTGGACCAGATGTTTCTCATTTTGTTTAATGAGTTCTATATCACGTTGATATTGTTCGGCGAATTGGTCGTCCATTACTCCGAACAGGGAACGTGCGATTGACCCGACACCGTTGATAAGGCCGCGTTTGCTTCTCATATTCACCCGACCTTGCGGATTCAGCAACATACGGTTGTAGTGTTCAAGTTCAGCGAACGCGTGATGTAATTGTAATGTAATAACGTCGCATTGAGTCTTCTGTTTTAGTTGTGAACATATGGTTTCGAGATGTTCGCCGAATTTGGTGAACACTGCTGTACCATGCCAGTAGGGTTTGACGTCATAGTAGACAACTATCTTCCACTCGTCGCGAATCAATTTCATGTTGGTGGTTTTATCGAAATATAGGCCTTGTTGCAATTCCATAAAGTTTGTTGTGTTTGTTGTCGCGTTTGCTGGACTCAGTAGGTATAGCAGGGCCATTACTAATCCGATCAAGTTGATTTTGCTTGTCTTGGCAGTTTGTTGACGTTTCGTTGTAGTGTCGTTTGTAGCTTGTCCAATGTGTCCATTTTCGGTTTTTCGTGGAATAGCGTTTTCCTCACTGTCTATTGGTAGAATAGATAGTTTTGTTATGGGTCTCTTTATGGGGCCGTTTCTTGTTTTCAGGGTAACGACACGAACATATCCGTCGTTTCCCGGGTGAAGATCTGTTACTCTGCCCATCAACCATTTTCCTGCAGGCCGCTGGTCATCATGTACAACAACCAAGTCACCAATCTTCATGTTGTTCTGAGGCTTGTGCCACTTTGTTCTTGCTAACAGTTGGCATAAGTACTCGTTTTTCCACTTTTTCCAGATTTCTGTATATATTTTTCTAGTCAGCTCCCATCTTGTTCGGGCGTCTTCTCTTGTTTCGATGACGGTCAAACCTGACTTCCCTGTTAGAAAGTGTGCTGGTGTCAGACAGTCCAGGTCTTCCACATTTTCAGTCAGCGCACACAGGGGTCTGGAGTTTAGGCAAGCTTCTAGTTTTGTTAAGATTGTGGTGAACTCCTCGAATGTTAACTTTTGCTCACCCACCACGCGTCTTAAATGGTGTTTCAAACTTCTTACGGCTCGTTCCCACAATCCTCCCGCCGAGGGCCACGCAGGAGTGTTAAAATGCCACTGTATGAACATCTCGGCGACGTCCTTCTGTAGTTGTTCGTTCCTGTAGGTGTTCTCAATTTCCCAGTATTGTTCCCTGAGCAGTCGATTAGCGCCGACAAAGTTCGTGCCGTTATCGCTGTATATATGGTGGGGGGCGCCTCTCCTTGCTGCCATTCTGTTAAGGGCTGCCAAAAATGCCGAGCTTGTAAGATCAGAAACCAACTCAATGTGCACTGCCTTCGTTACCATGCAAACAAAGATGGCTATGTAACCCTTAGTGGTTTTGGCCCCTCTTCCTTTGTTCATCTTAACATCGACGAATCCCGTGTAGTCCACTCCTGTGTGGTAGAATGGCGGGGCAGGGTTTATTCTTGCGGTCGGCAGTTCACCCATGATTTGTTGTTGTTTTGTTGGACTGATTTTTCGGCACATTACGCATTTTCTGATCTGCATTTTCGTGACTCGCACGCCACCGATGATCCAGTATTTTTGGCGCAGGTGCGACAAGGTGAGTCGTGGTCCGCCGTGAAACGTCATTTGGTGAGCTTGATTGATGAGCAAATGCGTTAGGTGGCTGTCGTGAGGGATGATCATCGGATGCTTCATCTCTTCAGTTAACGTGGCGTTGTTCAATCTTCCCCCGACTCTAAGCAAGCCTTCTTGGTCAATGTAAGGATTGAGAGGCAGTAGCTTGCTACTTGATGTCACTCTGCCGTGTTTACGTAAATGACTCATGTCCGTTTCAAATACCTTTTGTTGTGTTTGTTTCACAATTGTCTTAGTTGCACTGTTCAATTCTTGCAACGTAAGGTAACTCGGTAATTGGCGATGTTTCGAGTCCAATGTTCGAACTGTTAAGTTCAATGCTCTGTGTATCCATGCGACTATTCGAATGACGTGATTAATAGAGCTATGTTTTCGCAATAATTGCTCGATAATATTGATGGTTTCTGTGTTTGTTTGGACAGCATTGACTTGTTTCATTGCCGTTGATTTCAGCTCCTGGTCTGAGGTATAGGCCTGTTTGACATGGGACCTTCTTTGAAAGGATGATAGCTAGATAGGACCTTGCCACCACAGTTTGTTTCCCTTCAATTGACCGGCGTACTGGCCTCGGCTTGCGGCGTCAGCGGGATTTTCATTTGACTTGACGTAATCCCAACATGAACGTGGTATTACAGTGTTGATTTTTTGGACCCGATTCTCTACATATGTTTTCCATCGTGATGGGTCACCTTGTATCCAACCCAGGACCACCATGGAATCAGTCCAGCCATAGACTCGAATATCATGTTGATGTAAGGATTGCTTAACCTTTTGCATTAATTTGCATAGTAGGTGCGCTCCATTTAATTCCAGTTTAGGCAATGTTGTTGCTTTTCTGCGTGGTACAATTTTAGACTTCGCAGCGACAAGTGTAACGTCAGATGATGTGTGAACTCGTGCGTAAATAACACACGCATAGGCATCCAGGGAGGCATCACTGAAGCCATGTAGTTCTATAGCTTGTTTTCCGTCACATCTGAGCCATCTTGGTACTTCACACAAGTTTATCGCCCTTATGTCCGCGTGTATTTTGCACCATTCTTTTTCTATGTTGTCGGGAACTTCGTCGTCCCAATTTAATTTGACCTCCCACACTTTTTGGAACAACAACTTTAATTTCGTTGATAAGGGAACCAGCCAGCCAAATGGGTCAAACAATTTTGATATTTCAGCTAATAAGCTGCGTTTTGTATGTTTCTTGTTGACGCTTGAAATCGAACATTGGAATGTAAAGTTGTCCTCTGTCGAATTCCAGCACAGGCCCAATGTTTTTGATGTGCGATCCGTTTTAACGTTGAAGACAGTGTTTTCGTTGTTATGTTGAGTGATTGCATTTTCCAAGAGTGCCGGTTCATTTGATGACCATTTTCTAAGGTTGAACCCTCCACTCTTGAGTAATTGTTTTAGGTCCGAAATTAGCTTCTGTCCTTGTTCAATGGTATGCGATCCGTGAACGAGATCATCGACGTAAAATGACTCCTCCACTAACTTTGAAGCTTCCGGAAAATTTTGACGCTCGTCCTCCGCCAGTCTTCGTAGTGTCATTATGGCCAGGAACGGCGCCGCTTTGGTGCCATAAGTTACTGTAGCGAGCTGATATGAAAGTAGAGGTTTTTCGGGTGATTCTCGCCAGACAATTTGTTGTAGACTTTGGTCACAGTGGGCCACTAAAATTTGCCTGTACATCTTTTCAATATCAGCTGTGTAAGCATACTTGTATTGCCTCCACTGTAGTAATGTTGTTTGTAAATCTTGTTGTAGGTTTGGGCCCTTGTACATGAGATCGTTTATGCTCCAACCGGTAGTTGTTTTTGCGGATGCATTAAACACAACCCTGTACTTGGTTGTTGTTGACTCGGCGCGTTCGACGCCGTGGTGCGGAAAGTAGCAGTGGAGTGTCTCGTTACATGTTGATTGTTGCATATGACCTAAGTCAATGTATTCTGCTATGAACTCTTTATAGGCTTTTGCTAAGTTTTGTTGTTTCGCCAATCTTCGTTCTAACGTTTTGAATTGGGCAATGGCCATCTGTTTTGAAGAGCCCAGCTTGCATTCCCAGTTGTTTATCATTGGAAGTCTCACTTCGTATCTTCCGTTTCCTAAACGTTGTGTGGTTTTGTAGTACTCAACGCATCTCTGATCTTCCACTGAGAAATCGGCTTGGTCCTTGATGTCCTCGGAATCCCAAAACTGTATTATATCCTCCAGATTATTCAATACCACGTTGCATTGTAATTTTGTAGTTTTGACGTGTCCACATAGTAGCCAGCCTAAGTGTGTTTGTTGTGCGATGGGCCGTGTGACGTCATCGCCCTTAAATAATTAAGGATAACCCTCCTAGGGATAACCCTCCTAGCATGATCTGGGAGTAAATGTCTGCTCCAAATAGCAGATCTACTGGTCGGCTGCTGTTGAATTCCGGATTCGCCAAGTTGATATTTTGTATTTGAGGCCATGATGGTTTTGTAAAAGTTTTGTTTGGTAGATTCTTGATTAAGTTTTTCATTATGTAAACTGATTTTCTGAACTTGAAGTCGCTACAGACAGAGCTGCATAAAATTGTTATCATGCCCTTGCAATTGCTCTTCTTTTCTCCAACTCCAGAGACAACTCCTTTATATTTCTGACGTTTGATCCCAAGAAGTTGAGCTGCTCGTTCTGTTATCAGTGATATCTGAGATCCTTGATTTACAAGAGCTCGCATGTTGTACTGAGTTCCATCAACTCCCTCTACCTTTACTATGGCGGTCGCTAATAGAACCTCCGAATCTTCTTCATCATTTTGAGAAACATGAGATGATGAGTTTGTTTGGTTTTGTTCATTGTTTTTTGATGCAGCCTCGTGCAATAACGTATTGTGCTTAGCTTTGCACTTGCGACATCGGTTGTTTGACGTACATTTTTTGCCCTTATGGCTGTACAGGCAATTAATGCAGACTTGCAATTTGTTTATTGTGTTAAGTTTTTCGTCGTTCGACATTTCTAAAAACTTTGCACAAAAATAGAGGCCATGCTCCTCGTTGCAGAGTGGACAAGTGAACGTTGCCGCATGGTACGATTTCGTAACCTTGTTGTTACTAGCCACTTGATTCTTGTTGTTATGATAGTTGTGTTTCTTGTTATGGGATGCTTCTTGATTCTGATTTGTTCCAGAACTTGTCTTCTGATACTGGTCTTGTTTACGCTGCGACGATTCCATTGAAGTAAACTTCGCCTCTAGGTAGTCTAAGAAATCCTTTAATACAGGCAATTCTCGCGAGTTCTTCAGTGATTCAATGTAATCCGAGTAAGTCTCAGCGTCCAGTTTTTGTGCTAAAATGTGCACTAGTAGCGGATCCCAGGTTCTGACATCCACTTCTAAATTCTTGATAGCGTGCAAACATTCTATTGTGACGTCATGTATTTTCTTGATTGGTGCTAACGACTGCTGTTGCATAGTAGGCAGATTGAAGAGCATGTTGATATGCGATGTAAATATAAGTTTTTTGTTGTTGTACCGATTGTTGAGAATGTTCCAACACACTAGATAGTTGTCCGAGCTTATTTGTAAGTGTTGTATCAACCTTTCTGCTTCTCCTTGGACCTTGCTTTTCAAAAATTGCATCTTCTGCGCATTTGACAAGGATGTTTATGGATGGCTTCCGTGAAAAGGTCTTTGAACGGTATCCACTGATTAAACTTTCCGTGGAATACTGGTATCTCCAACTTTGGTGTTGTTTTTTCTCGATAAGCTCCGGACCACATCTTGGTGTTTAATGCCTTCTTCAGATCAATATATTGGTTTTCGTATCTTGTATAACGCTCTTCATATACTACGTTCTTGTCCCCGTTGAGTTCGCACTCGATTTCCCAATGGAGACTGTCTATTGACAGTCCAACGCGCTTGTAACGTTTGCAACGCATCCTGGAATTCCCATTTTTCTGTGATAAATTCCACTTGAATGTTGGCGACAGCTCTCATGAAGGCCTTGAAGTTCGCCGATTGTTTGCGTAAGAGGTCGTCCAGTTTACTGTTAGACCCCGTATCCCTCATGTTAGGGCTTTGTTGTTGCCGAGGACGCGATTGATCCTTGTTGATGCTCTCATTTGTGTTACTGGTTTCTTCTTCCTCCTCGCTGTTTTGTTGCTCTTGTAATTCCTTGTTCGATGTACTTGCTTTATCTTGCTCAGAAGTACATTCGAACGGTGTTGTTGGTTGCCCCGCCGGTCCCCCTATGGACCGTTTGTGCGTAGACAGTTGCTGATTTTGTTGGAGAATTAACTCCTTGACTTCTGTATGACATTTCAATGTTGTGTTATATAAATCACTTGTAAAGTAAGGATGACCCGCACTTACTTCTGTGGACAGACGATCATGGTTGAACTGAAATTCGCTCCATAAGGTTTCCAGCATTTGCATACGCCGTTTGAAGTAGTCCAAGTTCTTCCTGTCCCAGCCATCCTTCTTGATGTTGATGCCAACTTTCTTGATGTTTTCGTAAAGTTCGCGCTGATTCTCGTAAGTATTTGCTGATGACGTCATGTTGCCAAACTTTCCGACGAATTGACGAACTTTTGTTTTGAGAAGTAGGTTGTTGCTCCACACTCCTGGTTCTTGCTATTGTGCAATCTTTCTCTTCCACGATATGCGCCTTCTCAATTGGTTACTGGGGCGACTCGCTTGTGAGAGACCAGTCCAACCGATTCGCGGCCGTAAAAGTTATAAATCACACAACTTTAAATTGCTCGAAGGACCAAATGTTGGGGTGTAATGCCCAACAGAGAAAATGTTATGTTATGTTATGTAAATGAGTAGACCAACGAGTCCCTTGATGGATTTATTGCTACTACATATAATTACAAAAGTATTCCACTTAAATGCTATGTTAGAGAAATGCACGGCTAAACAATATTAATGTGCATAAATGAGTGTGACGTACAAACTACAAAAAAGGTCAATGTACAGCGTAGCTCGTACAATTAGTAATTATATTAATATTGATAACTTCACCGAAAGTGATATAAGCACAGGAATTAACAAGCTAAAACTAAACAGTTCTATTGGTCCGGATAATATTCCTCCATGGTTTCTAAAAGAGGGAAAGAAATTTCTCATTCAGCCCCTTTACCACATTTTTAATTTAGCCCTTAAATCCGGAATCTATCCACCACAATGGAAGATATCACGTGTGACTCCCATACCGAAAACTTCCAATAAATCTTCAGTCGATGAATATCGTCCAATAGCGATACTATCTTCTCCCGCGAAAGTTTTCGAGAAAGTCCTCCCATCGAGGAATTTACAAGCAAGTGAAGCAGCACCTGTGCAATGAGCAGCATGGTTTTCGTGAAAAAAGATCCGTCAATACCAACTTACTGACACTAGTTAATTACATTTCGACTAGTCTTGATCACATACGCCAGGTAGACGTGGTTTACTTTTATTTTCAAAAGGCGTTCGACAGAGTCAATAACGACGTCTTGCTGTCAAAGCTCAGTGCGTTAGGCGTTGCTCCAAAGCTTCTACGGCTTCTGGCAGATTATTTGCGGGACCGACAACAATTTGTCAGATTAGGTTTGTACGAGTCACTCCCATACTGCACTGGCTCAAGGTGCACTGAGTCAAGGTTCGGTAGTCGGCCCTCTTCTTTTCATTTTGGTGATAAATGACCTCCCTGATGTGGTTGCGAATGCCAGATCCCTCTTATATGCTGATGACTTAAAACTATTTTATGAAATCAAATCGGAGCACGATTGCCAAGCTCTGCAATCAGACATTGACTCAGTATTTAAGTGGAGCTTAGAAAATAAAATGGAATTTAATACGTCAAAGTGCTACGTGATGTCTTTCGGTCGAATGCGGCGCCCTATCAACTTTCTATACAAACTGAATGGAGAAACAATCACAAGAACTGATTCCATGAAAGACCTGGGAGTCACATTCGACCGGAAGCTCACTTTTCGCGACCACATCGCATCCACTGCCAAGGAGTTCTTCAGGCGCCTTGGCTTTGTATTGAGAAACTGTCGTGACTTCCACAACCCCCACGTTATCAGGCTTCTTTTTGGGGCATTGGTCCGTAGCAGGCTTGAGTCTAGTGCGTGCGTATGGAATCCTTTTGAGAAGCAGTATGCGTTAGCTTTAGAGAAAGTGCAAAAAGCATTCCTCAGATACCTTTACAAGCATATGTACGGGTTTTATCCCTTCTTGTATCCCACTAAATTCCTGTTGGGCTGTTTGAGTTTCAATTCTCTAGAAGTAAGACGGTCGCGCGATCAGATGATACTGATATTTAAAGCTTTTCGGGGGATTATCGATGACCCTGAGTTGCATAATGTAATCTGCAATCTATTTGTCCCAGACAATTACTGCCGCGGCAGAAAACACCGCTTATTGGCTGTTCCAACTTGCCGCACAGTTGCGCACTCCAAGTCACCTATCCCTCGGGCATTAGGCGCTATTAACGTTCTCCTGGACCCAAACACAGATCTTGATATGTTTGCGGATGAATGGAAGATGATACGAGTACTATCGGAATGTTTGAAGTTTTGTGAGAAGAATTCATGACTGAGTTGAATCAATTATAGGTACTTTATGTCAAATTATAATTAAATAGTGTAATTGGCTTCGGCCGTTCTATTTAAATAAATAAATAAAATAATTTTTTTTTTTCCTGAAAAATTTACTACCCTTGTCCCCCCGTTAGAGGTAGAATTTCGAAAATCCCTGATACACGTTATTCTTTGTTTTTGGTTTTAAGTATAAATACTGAGTTTTGAGTTAATCGCATTGCGCGTTAAAATTCTTCCATACAAACTTTGACACCCCCCCCCCCCATTTCCCTTTAGAGGGTAGTTTAGAAAAACAAAAAATGACAAAAATCATAATTTACTTAGATCGATTGTAGAGCATGCAAATATCTACAAAATTGTCCTTACACTTTTTTTCCTAAGCGATATAGTGATCCAAAGTTGCAATCTCCATAAGAAACACACGTTTCCACGCCATCTGCGAGGTAGTCTTTTTTATTAACGTGGTTGCCCTGGTAGGCCTATTCCACGGTCTATTGTTGTCTTGTTTAATAAAATAATCTTGTTTTTAATAAAAAATGGAATTACTGGAGATGATGGAAGCTGTGTGAAATGTAATTAGGGAAAACTATTCGTCAGAATCATAAACTTCTACCGGAACTTCAAAAGCAATGTCTTCGTCTTCTTCTTCCTGCTGGATTCACGTGAATCGTTCACGAACATCTTATAGCACGTTTATTTAAAAATATTATGCAGAAATCAGATAGTCAAAATTCCTTCATTTGTGAACACGGTGGCCGAGACAGGACTAAACTAATATTTATCGTCTGTCCTTTCCTTAATGAAATATGAAGAAAAAGATGCACTGAACTTAAATTTAGTTTAGTTTGTGAACAAGGGAATCGGCGCCAATGTCGAATATCGGATAATCGGCTAATCGCGGCATCTCTAATATGAATAGGGATTATGCATGTATTTTTTTATCAATAAAGCACAGTAATATAAACCCAAGAAAAGTATTAAAAGTCTAAAGTTACTACTGTTTGTTGCTTAACACATTAACTGCTGAATTATTTGGCGAATTTGTTCCAAATGCTGCTTTATGATACACTAAACCCTGTGCGGCAAACGCTCATGCGCGGCCAAAAAATACTTCGTGTGGTGCTATGAGCGCGCATGCGCGGTTGAAGAAACTCTACCCAGTGCGGCTGAGCGCATATGTGCGGCGTTACAAACTTGTCCCAAGTGCGGCGAGACGCTTATGTGTGTTTGAAAATTTTCCAGTTTTATGAGTCATAAAACAATTACGCCAATAACAATAGAGATGCACAAAAAACCCACAGGTGCGGCGCGCCGCATTCGAAGGAAGTTATATAAATTGTATGGACGCGCATAAGCGCCGCCAGCACATGGTGAACGTTCGAAAATCGCGCATGCGCGTTGGCCGCACAGAACGTGTTAAAACAATGATTAAACTCCAACAATTTTCTACTACAGTTCAAACGTCCATTCTTGACCAGCCTACGTGACGTCATAATTCACGATACTGCTTTGTTTACATCTTTTTTTTATAACATGGTAAATCACTCAATATTGTGCGTACAAACATACATTTTGCAGTTGGAATGTGTGGGGGATCATTTTTTTCAACTACATTGTTAAATTTGTTCTTGGGATAAATTCATCCCAACTAGGGAACCCTTCATCGTGCGTGGTCCGACACGCACTTGGCCGGTTTTTTATGCTGACTCAGTGGGTAAATAAAATAAAATAAAATAGTTCAATACGTATAGATTACAGGAAAACCTATAAGAAGTCGATGGTCTTAAAACGAAATGGTAAATCTCTCAATATTGTGCGTACAAACTTACATTTGTCCTTAGTTAAACAAAAAAGATCCAACCCACATTAGGTGTAATGTAGGTTGGATTCTTTTCGTTTAACTATGGACATTTGTAGTTGGAATGTATGGGAGAACATGTTTTTTTAACTACATTGTTAAGTTTGCTCTTGGGATAAAATCCCAATTAGGGAACCCTTCATCGTGCGTGATCTGACACGCACTTGGCCGGTTTTTCTTCATTCTCGAATTTTCTTAAGACCCTGCGTCCACTGGCGCAGTGGTGGTACAGACTGGCAGGGGATCGTTCGGCGTCATTACACATGCAAGCGCATACGGACACTGACGGCACCGATGCTGCAGTTTCCTTAGGCATGCTGCGACATCCTTTTTCAATTTGATGGTTATATTCCTATTCGTCGCATAAAAATCCCTTGCATTGCCGTGCTGCCCGTGGGGGCAGGCCCTAATTGCCAAATTACCGTGCTCTATTTGAAACACAAACATTTTACTATCTTTTTAACTTTTTATTATCAGCCAGGACTTACAACAGATGCAATTGATGAAGTGGCCCACAATTTATCCATAGAAGCAGGAGCATATCCATCACCATTGCACTATAACGGCTTCCCAAAGAGTGTGTGCACATCAGTCAACAATGTTGTTGTCCATGGTATACCAGACTTGAGGCCATTAGAAGATGGAGATATAGTTAATGTGGATATAACGGTCAGTATCTAACTATTATACCAGACTTGAGGCCATTAGAAGATGGAGATAATGTTAATGTGGATATAACAATGGTCAGTATCTAACTATTATACAAGACTTGAGGCCATTAGAAGATATGTTAATTTACGTAGATATAACGATCAGTATCTACTCGTAACTATTATCTTGATTAAAACAGGAACACTTAAGTTTAAAAAAAATTAGGAGCTTGCATGTGCACTGTGCCTAATAATAATCTTTTCTTGAATCACACAATACTTGGTCCACTGGTTTTTCATTTTTTCTGCATTATAAAATTAAATGGAACAACTTTTTTCAGATATTCTACAAAGGCTTCCATGGAGATTGTTCAAAAACATTTCTTGTAGGTGATGCTGTGGATGATAGAGGCTTACAACTTGTACGTGTAACTGAGGAGTGTTTAGATGTTGTAAGTACTTTAACATAATATTACCGGTATTATTTGGCTGTAAGCTGGTACCCAAGAGCTTCGAGCTTCAGTCAGGGCCATCTTTGCTGCCTGTATCATACAAGGTGAAATTGAAACCCCTTAAGAGGAAAGTTGTTCATAATTATGTCATTGGTGCCGACTCTGTTGTGCACAAACCAAACTTAATTTAGGCTATTGCTAACTTTTTCTCTCTAATAAACCAAGAAAGAGACAGATATAAATTAGAGCTGTCAAATTTAGTGTAAAAGATAAAATCATGTTGACTAATAAAAAATAATTTAATAAAATTAAATCGACTTCAAAAAGAAATAACTTTAATTTCGGAAGTCGGTGTCTTGGGATCTGTATTTTAGTTTCTTACCACCGACTGCCGAAATTAACTTAATTAACGTTTCTCTTATAATTTCCAGGCCATCAAAGGGTGTGGTCCAGGAGTTCCATTTTCAGAAATTGGCTCTAAAATATATAAACATGCAAAAAGGCATGGCCTGACAGTCATTCCTTCTGTGTTGGGACATGGCATTGGCGAGTATTTTCATGGGCCTCCTGAGATTCATCATACAAGTAAGTTATCTTAAAAATCATTTAAAATCCATGCAGATTGCACAGCATTTGCATCACTCTCACTGCATTGGGTAACCAGATATCGCTTAGATGAGTGAATGTCACGTCACTAGATTACTTCCTTGTAATAAAATACAGAAATAAAATATAATTTAACAGTCATCAAAAAGGTTGTTTGCGCATTTCCGAAACAGGGGCAAATTTAATGTGATAGATATAACATCATCACCCTCGCCCATTTTTCTGTTTGATAGACATTGGCGCCGATTCCCTTGTTTACAAACTAATTTTATGTTCAGTGCATTATTTTCTATCACTTTCATTAAGAAAAGGACAGAAGATAAATATTAGTTTAGTCCTGTCAAACTAGTCAGCGCCTGACGTTGCGTAGCGTTGACGTATTTTTAGTAGCCAATTTTTTAATCACGTCTAAACTTGTTTATGGAGTATATTAGTTTGACAGGACTAAACTAATATTTATCTTCTGTCCTTTTCTTAATGAAATAGAAAGTAAAAGATGCATTGAACTTAAAATTAGTTTAGTTTGTGAACAAGGGAATCAGCGCTATTAAGCTTGGTTGTATTAATAAACAATGACTGCGGACTCTGTATATTCCACAAATATTTAAATTATTTACAAGCACTAAACCATAATATTATTCTTTCTTAGGAAACAACTACCCTGGGGAAATGAAGCCTGGCATGACGTTTACGATAGAGCCAGCAATAACTCACGGTAGTGAGTTCACTGTATTATTAGAGGAGGATGGTTGGACTTTACTGACAGAGGATGGTTCCAGGTGCGCCCAAGTAGAACATACGGTGTTAATCACTGAAGATGGAGCCGAAATACTAACTTAAATATTAATACGAAGCATTATTAATATTTAGCTGTTGGTGTACCATTATGTAATAAATGAAATCTTAGATCTATATATTATATATAAAAATGAATCGCCGAAATGTATGTACGCGCATAACTTCCGAACGACTGTACCAAATTGGATAATTCTTCTTTTGTTGTGTTTGTAATTGTCAGGACAAGGTTTGTATGAAAGAAAATGTTTGAAAAGTTGCCGGGGATATTGGAAAATTTGGGAAACTGAAAGTGCATTTTCTATGGGAATTTTGTAAGAATTATTGAAATTTTGACAGGACGTTTTTCGGGTCAGCTAGTATATTATATTCAAGTTACGTTGTAATAATACCTCATGTAGACAAGTATTAGATACCTACAAATTATATCGGAGGCTTTGTAATTAACTATGTTTGTATGTCTGATGATAAAAACCACTGAGACTGAGTTGAACAAAAGATAAATTATTATAGTTTTAGTTTAGTTGACTTGTACCCGTTAATTTTATAGAGGAGCTCGTGGCTAACTAATAACTGCCGCACGGGTCGATCGATCAGGTTAAGCTACGCTTACCGCGGTCGGTCCGTGGATGGGTGACCATCTTTACATACCGGGCTAAGGTCTAGTCTGATAACCAGTTTTACCAAGGGGTATTGTGGCACCCAGTAACTGGGTTGTGGAGGTCAGATAGGCAGTTGCCCAATGTAAAATATTTCAGTTGCATCCAGTTAGACTGGAAGCCGAAGCCGACCCCCTATTATAAGGCTGCCAACAAACGGACTGCACAGCAACAACCGTACGCAGTCGATATATTCAAACTGCATGAAGTTGTATGTTTGACTTCGTACAGTCGTGACTTCAACTTCACGCGGTTGATCGCTAACCGTAGACAGTTGTGTGCAGTTCACGCGGTCGGCTGCAGTCTTGTGAAGTTGATATTAACTGCATACAGTCGTGACTGAAGTTGATGTCACGACTGTACGAAGTGGAACGTACAACTGCATGCAGTTCAATATATCGACTGCGTGCGGTTGTTGCTGTACAGTCCGTCTATTGACAGCCTTATAAGTATATTATGCAATTGGAGAAAAGGCTAGGCGATGATGATTGTTCCTGTTTATTTATATAATATACAGGGTGTTCGACACATGGACCGACACAATTTTTTAGAGGATTGGGGAGTTTTGAGTAGGTTTCATCCAAAGATATTACTTTTTTCTTTGAATTAAGTACCCGAAATCTCACATTAAATCGTTTTTTTTTTTTTGTTAATGGTTGTAATGGAACAAAATAACTTTTATTATAGTCTGCAATGAAGTTTTATTTTAAATAGATTATTTGATCTAATTTATTTGTAGAAAATGACCTATGTGCTTCCAAAGTCTAATGTTTAAATGTAGGAAAATTACAACTTCTAAATTCTTTTTGAAAAAACTAAAAGCCATTTTGAACTAAGAAAACAATTCATTGTGTAGTCAAAATACTAGTTAGAAGAGACAGTTAGGGAGTTTTAAGAAAATACTTATTACAGTAATCATGTTTTAATTTAATTTTTAATCGATTTAGAATAAGAATACATTGCAGACTATAATAAAAGTTATTTTGTTCTATTTCAACCATAAATATAAAAAATAACGATTCAAAGGCGAGATTTTGGTTAATTCAAAGAAAAACTAAAAAAAAAAACATATCTCAATTACCGTCACACTAAACGACATGGGGGGTCGTTGGGTGAAACCTAGCAAATGACCCCCCAATCCTCTAAAAAAATGTGTCCGTCCATGTGCCGAACGCCCTGTATAAATATGCATAATTTTAATGTTCACATGGCTGTATTATAGTTACCGGTTGTTGATTTAATCAATGAAATAAAATACCAAATAGCGTGTAATGTTTCTTTTATTTTGCTTGATAAATCTTAAATGAAAAACATGTAACTTGGTACATTAAAAGCACAAGCACAATAATTTATCACTCATATGTCAGTCAATAGATAAAACTTTAAAGGCGTAGAAGGAAGGTATCGATTGAGTCTATAACATGTGGATAATATGTAATAGGACAAAGGCGTAATCAATGGGACGTACACACACTCCCAGGGATTAATAATCGCTCTACGCTCCGGGTTCCACCGCATCCAGTCGAAAGAGTTTGGTCCCATAGAATATCCAGCTACGCCTCGACTAAATATTAATGTGACAAGTGATTAACTGTTAGGAAGAAGAATAATTAATAATAATGACTAGGTCTTAAATTCACTATAATCAAATGTTTTTCATTGATATTATACTAGGTAGAAGCAGCTTCAAACAAGATTAAAGGGACTTGGAAGAATGTCGTAAAACCTTAAAAAATAATTAACGTTGGACTAGTAAACTGTAAAGTTACGAACACAGATCACGAACCCTGCAGAAAGTATATAGGTAGTTAAAAGTAAGTTTTTTATTGACAGTAAAATTATTCACAAACCTATTGTTGTAAACATGTTTCACCTGTGCTATTGTAGTATCCCTAATCTTATTCGGTAAGTATATAATTATATTATATAAGTAGTTAATATATATTTACTCATAAATAGAGAAAATGTAAAATATTTAGGTACAATTTTATAGTGTAAATATATTAGGTAAAAATAAACCTTTAGAGATTTAGAACAATAAGTAGATAAATTTCTTAAGTTTACATAATTAAATTAATACATACCTACATAGGTGGAAGTCGAAGGACGTAAACAAACTGACTCGTATCTCCATAGAAATTAACCTTACCGTAAGCGAATATTCTTAAATATATTTTTGGTATTTTTATCAATTTTCTAAGGGTGCTAGGGAAGAATAAAAAGAGTGTATAAAAGTCGTTACAAAATTATTAAACAGTTCAACAACATACAAAAGCTACTTGCGACCATATACACTACTATAAAGTTACTTAAATGTTAATATATCACTCAAGGTAACACACAATCCGTAAACAAGGATTACCTCAGTCAAAATGAGAATAAATACTACCTACACAATAATATCATACTCTTCCACAATAACGACAACTAGAAAGAAAATGCAGAACATCCAAAACACTAATCACTCATTCATGAGCATGACTCATATAAAATTGAAACTTTAAGCACTAGCCTCTCGATTAAATTCCTTATGCTTAGTATTTTACTATCTAATTATATCAAAATCAGCTAATCTTTATGGGGAATAGAAGTGCCCTGAATTATTATATAATTTGCCATACCTATTCAATTTGTATGTATTATTTTATTCAAAATTATTTTCAAAGTAGGTATAGTTCGCGTCATCTAAGTTTGCCGCTCTGAAGTAGGTTACAAATGACTGCACAGTAGTCAATAATTATCTATAATAAAACAGCAGCGCACCATGCCTTGCGCATCGGAAAGCCTGGTTTCAGAGCGACAAACTTACGTGACGCGAACTTTAGATATATCATTTTCTTATGTAGGTTTCTGATTATATGCATAACTTTTAATTGTAGAACTACTAATAATGTATAATCTCAATATTTTTTCAGTTGAACCTACATAAAAATATATTTTTATTGAAGCTTAATACATACTGATTGATTCCATTTTTATAAGGTAACAATTTGTGCATAATCATTTCTTTGTGTTTGTGGGAAGATTTTGTTAATTTATTGTGCTTTCAAATTTTAAAGGTCACTCAAATATAATATTGGAATTGGGAATAAAATTAAATAAAAATTACCTGGAAAATAACTATTTCTCTTCAAATGTTAACACTAATTAAGGGAAAAGTCGATTGGTAAATACACAAAGTAATAACATTTTTAAAAAGTATTATATCTTCTAGTCAAAAGTATGGCACCATGCTTCCAGAATTTTGCACTGCATTAGGACGTTTGAAGGTAAAGTACAAACAAGGATTATTAAAACATAATCAACAGAAAGCACAAACCATATTATAGGATCATGAAACTAATCTAAAACAATATTTGACTATCTATCAGTACAATATTTTTGTACTACTTGTTAATTTTGTAGAACCGCTGTACGAAATCTGTTAGGTTAAATACCTGACCAGGGCCAACTCCAAAGTCCATGTTGATGTATTCATCTAAGTTATGAGTGGAAGCTGGAAAGAAAGAAAAAAAATATTTAAATATAACGTAAATGTCTATGTGAAAGTTTGACAGAAATATTGTAAGACAAAACACGTTAATTGCTTTTTCTGTTGTGTATAGTATGCATTTATTTAAGTATTTATTATATGTTTTATTTACTAGGTGATTTTTTTAACATTTTATGTATTTTATTTTCTCTTCTACTCTTACACATGGTGTCTACATCTCTTTTTATCCTCTGTCCTATCGCAGGTATGCTGGAAGAGATTTCTTTAGAAATAAGCATCATCTTTGTATGTATTTTTGTGTTCCTTTCTTCTTGTCTATTTATTTGTGTGTACATAAATATAAATGGTTAAATAAATAAATAAATGATCAAATAACTGATAAAAGAAAGATTATTTAATAAGGTTGAGTTGATTGATGAAACTTAAAAACCTTTGTGAGCACACTTACACTGGTCAGCAAATAAACCGAGCCACCCGCTACCTAGGAACTCTGATTCGATTTTCTCAAAAAGTATAAAACTTACAACTATCAAAGTTATACCTACAAAAAGTGCGTTTCATGGTGATTAAAATGACTACAAATTAATTCGAAAGTACCGTCAACTCACATTGTAATCAAGCAACAAACACAATGCTAAAGATTTGCTCTGTTTTCACCAGAGTTTGAAATTAGCGTTCTTTTTCTCTACAATAAGGGTAGTCGGATATTTCTTATCATTTCTTTAGTTTTTGTCCATCGTTTGCTCAGACGCGTGTGTTTTTGCTACTTTTTTCGATTAATAATGGATACAACACCTCAGGAAGCAGCTCAAGCTGTAGCATTACTTCAAGCAGGCATTGCGCAACGTGAAGTCGCTCGAAGGCTTCGAATCAGCAGATCTTCGGTGCAACGAGTTAGTTTACAGACGATACCTAGAGACTGGAGCATTCGATCGCCGTCCAGGTACGGGCAGACCTAGGGCTACATCAGCAGCAGATGATCGTTATAGCCACCTTACTGTTCTGCGAAATCGCCACCTCAACGCAGTTCAAGTCCAACAAAGTCTGCGTGACGAACGCCAAGTGGTCATAAGTTCAGATACCGTCAGAAGGAGACTTGGTGAACGGAACCTGACCCCAAAAAGAGCTGCAACAGGCCCAGCATTAACGGTAGCACACCGTCGAGCACGACTTGAATTTGCTCGAGAGCATAGGGATTGGACATTAGAGCAGTGGAGTAATGTACTCTTCACTGATGAGACCAGGGTGAGTCTACATGGAAGTGATCGACGTCAGAGAGTATATCGTCGCCCTGGAGAACGTTATTCTCAGTGTTGCATCGAGGAAACTGTTGCTTATCTGTAATGGTCTGGGGCGGCATCTCGTTAACAGCACATACAGCGTTAGTTTTCATCGAACCGACGGGCCATACACGTGGACTGACTTCTCATCGCTACATTACTGAAATCCTCGCAGACCATGTGGTACCTTACGCAGGATATATCGGACAGGATATGCAATTGATGCATGATAATGTACGGCCTCATGTTGCTCATGTGGTGACCCAGTATCTACGCGACGTCAGCATTCGTACGATGGACTGGCCAGCTCGAAGCCCGGACTTGAATCCGATAGAACACTTATGGGATGAGCTGAAACGTCGGGTTCGAGCCCGGGTACCTGCTCCAACAAGGCTTCCAGAGCTGCGAATTGCAATTGAAGAGGAGTGGAATACAATTCTTCAAGATTTTATCGTCAGGTTCGTAAGGTCGATGAATACAAGGATGCTGGCGGTTATCCGAGCAAGGGGAGGGAATACGGAATATTGATCAAAAACTTTTTTTTGATTTTATCTTTGTTTTTGGCTTTAATTTTTTTTTTTTTCACTTTATCATTACTAACAATTGTCACGACTGGAAAACGTAAAATCCTTAATAAACACTGAAATATTGATTAAACCCAATGAGTTTCCTTTCATTTTAATCACCATGAAACGCACTTTCTGTAGGTACAACTTTGATAATTGTAGGTTTTTTAGTTTTTGAGAAAATCGAATTAGAGTGCCTAGGTAGCGGGTGGCTCGGTTTATTTGCTGTCCAGTGTAGAATAATATGAAAAAGCATTTTTATTTATTTTTGTAACACTGTAATTTAAAAGAAAGTTATACTATTCTGTATTGAAATATTTCATACTATAGATGTCTGACAGTCTACTAGTCTATGATACAATAGTAACCCAGTGACCTATTTCCTAAGTTGCAACAAAACACTGTCCAGCAAGTACAAAGAAAAAAAAAACAAAAGTATAGTATTATGTTCAATAAAACAAGCATTAAGTAACATTTGTTTTATTCTTAGCAAGCACTAGGTAGCACTGTACTGGATTTACAAAAGTAAGTGTAGGGTACTTATAAATACCTTATTTGTCAAGAAGGTTTCCAAATACCTACATTATTAATACATAACATACCTTTTCCCCAAGTATGCACAACAATTATATAAACCAAAAATGTACAACACCACAATGTATATAAACTATCCGTCTACTAGATCTTGTAGCAATTAACATTTACTTAATGAGAAACAGAAGAAAATCAATACTGAATTACAGGAACTGATACCTAATATTAGCAGTTAAAGAATGAAGTTGTTATCACTGGGCCTGGCATAAGGTGCCTTGGGATACGAGCACAATTTGTGTTTTAACTTGCCACCGGCATAGCTGGCTTCTGCTCCGCTAGGTATTCCTAACATGTCAGCCCATTCTTCTGAGCTAGGTATCGGTATTATTTGCTCACTTCCTTGACAGTCCTCTATATCTCCTGTCTCTTCTTGTTCCTGGCTGTCCGTCTGGTCCTCCCTGTCATTATCAGT
Organism: Dicycla oo; assembly: GCA_948252095.1. Taxonomy (NCBI): domain Eukaryota; kingdom Metazoa; phylum Arthropoda; class Insecta; order Lepidoptera; family Noctuidae; genus Dicycla; species Dicycla oo. The sequence goes on from OX411711.1 coordinate 22,635,328, forward strand.
ATTCCTCCCTTCCTCTTCAGTAACGTCATTCACTAGTTTTTTTTTTAGTATTTGGTCAATATGCCTATTGACAACATCTCCGTCTTCAGTTGTTACTTTGTAACTCGATGGGCCGTCTTTACTTGTCACTGTGCCTGATAACCAACGTGGTCCTCTACCGTAGTTTCTATACATAACACTTTGACCAACATTGGTATCTCTATGTTTCCTCAGACCATTGTTAACGATTTGCTGTTCAACTTGCTCATGTTGTTTATTGTAAGGCTGGATAGTATCGAGTAAGGTACGTAGTCGTCTATTCATCAATAATTCAGCTGGACTTTTCCCTGTCCCTGCACACGGCGTCGCTCTTAATCCTAACAACATATTAGGCATCCTAATATCCCATGGAAGTTGGTCCATTTTACGTAGCTTGTCTTTTACAGTTTGTACCATGCGCTCCGCTAAACCATTCGTTGCAGGGTGGTATGGCGCTGTGGTAATGTGTTTTATTTTATTAGAATCTAAGAATCGTTTCATTTCAGATGAGACAAACGGTGTACCATTGTCAGAGACCAATGTCTCACATAACCCATGTGTAGCAAAGATCATTCTTAAATGTTTGATAACTGTTTCTGTAGTCATATTATTAACGATGAACACCTCAGGCCATCGCGAATATGCATCGACTATAATTAAAAAAACTTTATTTTGATAAGGTCCCGCAAAGTCAACGTTTATGCGAGACCATGGTCTTGTGGGTACAATCCACTCATAGCTGGTCCTTGGTGGCATGTGTCGACTTTCGAGACATTTATTGCACGTGCCGACCAATGACTCGATATCTTCATTTAACTGCGGCCACCACACGTAGCTCCTGGCCAAAGCTTTTGTTTGTACAATACCACTATGTGATTTGTGTAACGTGCGTAAAACTTCCCTACGTAGTGACGGTGGCACCACTACGCGACAACCTAGAAGAATACAGCCTTCGTGTATAGAAAGCTCCCTCCGATGTAACCAATATATGCGTAGCTCTTCCTCCGTGACTTTCGGAGGCCAACCGCTCAAAATATGATGTATAACTCGCGAGAGTATCTTGTCCTTTTTTGAAAGACTTTCAATCTGCTGGATGTCCACAGGGAAGTCTTCAGGAGCCTCCGCCATCAATAGAATGTCACAAAGTTGTTCCTCCGGTTGCTCAGGCACTGGTTGTGGCCAGCGACTGAGACCATCTGCATTTCCTATTTGTTGGCCCGGCTTGTACACTATGTTGTAACTGTGTGAAGTTAGTACAATAGAAATTCTTGTTAACCGTGGTGATATAATATTAGGTATTGGCTTTTTTGGGTCAAATATACTGACCAACGGTTTGTGGTCCGTTACTATGGTGAAAGACCTTCCCATTAGGTAGTTATGAAACTTTTGAATCCCGAACATAATCGCCGTCGCTTCTTTATCAAGTTGTGAGTACTTTCGCTCATGTGAATGTAATGTTCTTGAACTCATGGCAACAGGTCGCTCTTGGCCGTCCTCCATAACGTGAGACAATACTGCACCTGCACCATATTCAGAGCTGTCACAAGTCAATACCAGCGGTTTGTTTAAATCATAATGTACTAATGTAATATCTGAAGATAGTAATTGTTTCGCCTTGTCGAAACTTTCTTGTTCTAGATCTGTCCATTGCCACTTGTGTGACTTGTCAAGCAACCTATGAAGTGGCTCAAGTATCGTCGCCTTGTGAGGTATGAACCTCTCATAAAAATTATACAAACCCAAAAATGCCTGCAGCTGCTGGACATTCTTGGGCTCCGGTGTTTTAGTAATAGACTCCACTTTACCGGGCGCTGGATGAATGCCGTCGGCGTCGATGACAAATCCCAGGAACTCTACACATTCTTTAGCAAATTTGCACTTACTGGCGTTGAGTCGCAGTCCAGCTCTCTGTATGCGTGTCAATACCATGTCTAGGCGTCTGCACATATCTGGCAAGGTGTGTCCGCTAATGATGATGTCATCAATTAGAACCGCAACTCCTGGAACACCAGCCAGCAATGCTGTCATCAACCTTTGAAATATTCCTGGACATGCTTTTACGCCGAACGCCAGCCTGTGAACAGTGTAAAGACCTTTGCACGTATTCAAGGTCAGCAATTTAGCTGTGTTCTCGTCTACTATTACCTGTGTATATGCACGTTCTAAATCCAATGTCGTGAAATATTTGCCACCAGCAATAATAGCAAACACTTCATTAGCAGTCGGCATAGGATAAGTATCCGACTCGGTAGCCTGATTCACCGTACTGCGATAATCGCCACATAGACGAATATCTCCCGATTTTTTAACGATAGGTACGACTGGTGTCGCCCATTGAGAAAAAGAAACTGGTTTAAGTACCCGTTCTGCCACTAGGCGGTCAATTTCCTTCTCAACCCTGTCTTTAATCGCAAAAGGAACGGGGCGAGCCTTAAGAAACCTAGGCGTAGCATTTGCCTTTAAATGTATTGTAACCGCATCACCTCGGTAAGTACCTAGACCCTGTTTAAAAACTTCATTATGTTTTTTTAACATTTCGTTGGAAATTGACATATGGAAATCTAAGACAGCATTAATACATACCTTTATGTTAAGGGCTGAAAACCAATCACGACCAATTAAGTTTGGTCCTAACCCTCTAGCTACTATAACATTCAAAACACACTTAATGTCTTTAAACGTTACTTGCACAGTTGTCTGGCCAAGCACAGATATGGGCGTCGCTGTCCAGGTATGTAGGTTGGCCGGCACGGCGCGAAGAGTGGCGGCATCTCGTGACCGCGCTAATCGTAGCCTCCTCCACGTACTTTCGTTTACCAACGAGACTCCAGCACCGGAGTCCACCTGCATCGTCACCGGCATGCCGTCTAGCTCAACCGTTACGTCATAGGAAGGTACTCGTAGTCCTACACTATTGACGCTGTAAATACCATTCATCTGAATATCTAAGTCGTCATTATGGATATGATTCACTTGTCTTTTCGACCCTTTTTTCTTAGCAATACATATTTTTTCTATGTGTCCAATTTTCTTGCAGTATCGGCACGTAGCTTTAGTAAATCGACATTCTCCTCCGTGGCGGTCACCACACCGGTAACACAGTCGAGAATTGCTGTTAGACTGTACTGCGTTGATGTCCATAGGCTCAGGCTCTGCCGCTGTTGTTGAAGTAGTCGCCGTAATATTGGTCCCATGTGCGACATTCTCAGGGTTAGCATTTTGAATCATACGAACATCTCTCCCCGCACTCTCTGAAGAAAGCATAGCTTGAACAACATTATCATAGGTTAAATTGTCTTTCTTCAAGAGATCGTACTGTAATTTATGGTCGGACAGGCCGCACACGAGCCTGTCGCGTAGCATACGTTCCAAGTCGGAAAAATTGCAATCGGCACTTATTTTTCTGAGCTGTGCTATGTACTCCGCAGCAGATTCACCTTGTTTTTGATCGCGTTTATAAAATTTGTAAGACATTGAAATTTCATTAGGTTTTGGACTATAATGTTTTGTTAACACTGTTACGATTTCATTGAATGTCACATCACTCGATTTTTTAGGCGTAATTAGTGCCAGAAGGGTATCAAACACTTGAGAACCGCATATTGTATAAAAATTAGCCCTTTTTAATGAGTCCAACACAATGCCATTTGCTTCAAAGCAAAATTTTAACCTGTCCATGTAATTGTCCCAATTGTCTGTTTGAGCATCAAACTCTTTGTATTTCACTGCTCTGCACTCCATTTTAATCACTTTTAGTCCTCGTCGCCACTATTATGTTCAATAAAACAAGCATTAAGTAACATTTGTTTTATTCTTAGCAAGCACTAGGTAGCACTGTACTGGATTTACAAAAGTAAGTGTAGGGTACTTATAAATACCTTATTTGTCAAGAAGGTTTCCAAATACCTACATTATTAATACATAACATATAGCTCGCGTCACATAAGTTTGTCGCTTTAAAACCAGGCTTTCCCATGCGCATGGCATGGTGCGCTGCAGTTTTAGTATAGATATCGACTACTGCGCAGTCATTTGTAGGCTTTTAGAGCGGCCAACTTTCATCATGCAAACTATGCATTTGTTCAAAATGCTCCACATTAGTTGTTAAGTGATTGGATTAAGCTGTTGGCTCTCTGCCAGAGATAGGAGCCAGAAAATATTCACAAAGGCTAATAAGATAATTTGTAAAACATTTGTGAAATCTGACTTAATTGCATTTAAATTAAGACATTATTCCATTTTTTTTTTTTATTACATTAAGATACACAGCCCTCTAACTAGTTTGGACTTTGTGTATCGGTCATGCACATGCTTTCTATACATTATACACCATTATAAGCTGTTTGTGAACTTCTTTTTTTTTTCTAAAATGGATGAGACAGTCATTCAGATGAGAGTCAGTCTTGGCATTGAGGGTGTTAAATTTATAAAGCATAATGCTTACTAGAAGTGCATATTGCTGGGTATGGTGGTGGTGGTTTAATCCATGAGCCGTCCGGTCTCTTCATGTGACGTCGGTCTGATGCAAAGTTCTGTAAGAACTGCTTAGCAGGCACCACACGGAAGAATCTGAAAATTGTCGGTTGTTGTAATATTTGCAGCTTATCTGCTTATTAAAATTCTCAACAATCATCATGCTTGGCTGACAAATTCATATCTACATTGAATCTGTTCATCATAGTGTATAAATCATACAGTTTTATAATTACCTGTGAAAATCTGACTTGAGCACTTGATCTGTACGAAATGTTTCAGTAACATATTTGTGGAAAAATGTTGGGAACGGCAACTCAGAATCCAGATCATAAACAAGGCAAGTTTTGCTGTCCCATGAATACAGAAATATCACATGATAATCCTGAAATAAAATTGATAACTATGTATTGTTATTCTTCTCTTGTTCTCTGCTATTCTAATGCTAGTAGTTCCACTTAGTGGATGAATGGTAGTTTTATACACACTATAAAGTTTAGCCATAACAGAACCTAATTGTTTACCCTTAACAGTTACAAGTGATACAATAGAAGAGTACGAAAACAACTATCATACTACATCCATGTGTCTATAAGTAATACAGTACTGAGAGAGAATAATGAAAGAGAGGATGGGCAAAAATTATGTTAATAAGTGGAAGAAATTCAAGTTTTCTGAACAATAACCCTATACAGTACATAATAGCGTGACATAATTTCGGTACACACCCATATGACGAGACGATCCTCCTCGCGCCCAGCCCTTTGTTTCCACAAAGGCACCGTACGGCAAGGGTTAGATATAAAAACGATGTAGCATCTATCCAATTCTTCAGGAATTCTTAATGATACATCTTGACATAGTTTCCAAACGTTTTCCTCGCTGCAGAAAAGAACACAACAAAGACACGTTAATTGAATATTACATTGTTTTACTGGTTATATCGAACTGAGGCGTTAAAAAAAACTTGCCAATAACAAGACACATGTGAGCACTCGTCTCGTTTAGGAAACAACTGTTTCAGTGTCTTATCACTCTTTGTATTATTTTCGTTGTTACTCAGATGAACTTGTGCATTGACCGACATTTTGACACTTTGACAGTTGCTATTTTTTTTCATGCAAAAGCAGTCATTATTTATAGGAAGGCCGCAGAAGCCATAGCTAACCCTGACCACAGATTAAGTAGTACTCACCAGTGTTCTGTGGTACTCACAGAGCTGAAGATCAAGAACCCTGTGCTGCCAACTGAATACTGCGGTGGTTTATTGGTTTAGCTACAGACTCGGTAATGTAAATTGTATGTAAACATACGTTTGTTCACCTAACGAGTGATTGTTAGTAAAAACTGTTGAATATTTACGAGGGTGACACACCACCAATTTTTGCCACTTACATAAAACTGTAAAAACTTTGATAAATAGTCATAATTATTACGGCGTCATGTGATCGACCATCATTTCTTCAATCTTAGCTTTGGCTTTCGCTAAGGGATTTCCTGATCCATATTATATTATCAGTTAGGTATTTGGAAGTATTAATAATGTAAGTCGCTATGTTGCCTCAAGAAGAGCTTACGAGCACAACTGAGCTACGAGCTGACGCAGAGTGGGTCGAAACTGCTATATGAGGGACATAGGGATTTTCTTACGAATTCCTATGATTATGCAATAAAACGATTTTTGTAAAAAGTGTCCCTTACTAGGTTTTAAAATGGGGCAGCCGGGCAGTAAATACATAAAAAAATACCTATCAAAAGACAAGTCATTCTGATGAATAATTTTCATGAAACGCTTTTCTCTAAAACTGATAGTTTGCCCGAAAAAGATATTTTCATTTCTTTTTTTGTATGGAATGAAACAGAAACTGCTAAAATTTGGCCAAGTCTTGACAGATCTTGCTTTAAAACTATTGTATTCTTATTCTTTAGCTTGTTGGCTATAATTCTACGAAATCAGCACGCACGTATAGTTGCCCGTTCAAGAGTTACGAAGTTCAGTAAAATGGAAAATAAAGTAAGTAAAAAGTACTTTTTATTAATAATATCATAGATAAAATTATTGTGTTACATTGAAATACTTATAATTAAGAAATATTATTATTAATACTTCAAATTATCGAAAAAAGTACAAAAAATATATTTTCTAAATTAAAGCAAATAATAAAAAACAAAATTGCCTTTGTCGTTAGAAAGTAATTTACAAACAGAAAAAAATTAGATAATCATCAGATAGGTTCATTGGCTGTTCTATTTATTAAAATTATCTCCTCTGCTACGAATTATATTTCCTATTTGTTAATAACTTCCCTAATAATATGTAGTACCTACCTTAATAATAGGGATAGGATGGAGTAATTCCAACCTATATAAACAGGGCTTTCATTTAAATAAAATCATTCAGAGATACGCATTTTGACTACTAAGATAACTTGCAGTGTAACAAGAAGTTTAGGAGTTTCTGCTACATTCCATACAACAAAAATTAAAAAAAAAATCCGAGTCATTTTGTTCAGTTTTAGAGAAAAACGTTTCATAACAATTATTCATCAGAATGACAGATCTCTCGACAGGTATTTTTTAAATGGAATTTGTAAAAAAAAATCCTTATGTCCCTCATATAGCAGTTTTGACCCACTGTGCTACGTATGCCCGATGGTTCACAAGCGTCCACTTGTGACTGATTCGTAAACATCGTTTAGATAGGCTCAAGCCTATCTAAACGATGTTTACGAATCAGACCTTCAAGGTTGGGTTGGGACTGTTGGGAGGGTTTAGCGTATAATCCTATTAACCGCTTGGTTTGCACCTAGCCAGCACCCAGCTCATAAATCGACAAATAAATACTTACGACGAATAAAATGCAATGAATGCATGCAATGAAGTAATAAACAATAAAACAAACATAGGTCTTGTGATCCTGTGATATAAATAGGGCACGAAAACATTATTTTCTCATATTAATACTACTGGGGTGGCCAATAAATGAATAGTTCCATGGTTGTCGTCCTTGAAAGACGTCAACCATGGAATTATTGTATCACGTCAGCCTGTCAGGCAGGCATTTGGTCAATGTTTGTCATTGAGTGGAGGGAGATCTAAATAGACATCCAGCCTTATTCCGGCCATACATAGACATGTAATCTAATCTCCCACGCCAACGTTTTAACCCACAAATATTATTTGAACTGTATCGACGTCGGCCACAAACTACGTAGTAGAGTAGACGTCGGCCGAGCTTCCGCGTCTAGTGCGAAGCAGTATAAACGTAGTACCCAAAGAGTAAAGTAATAATAGAAAGGTAGTACCTCTATGTAGTCTGTGGAAGGAGTGAAGTAAGTTTTTGCTCAACGTGATTAAATTTTAGCTTAAAAGATATGGTATCCAAGTTGAAAAAGTTATATTAATAAATAAATAGCGTCATTGATATATTGTTTGTGGTTGTGGCCAGCTGGCTGAAGCGTTTTGTTAGGAGCCAGCGTTATCTTTTAGTTGTTTTCAAAGTTTCTTTCGTATTGGTAAGAAGGGCGGTGCGTTGTCCTAGGTTTCGGCCGGGCTAGCGTATCGTCCGGTCTTCCATACCGTTAAAACAATAATTAGGTAATTGCGACTTTCGACAAGTCCAACCTTGGTGGCGTTGAGTAATTAATTATTCGAGATGACCCGTAAGTACAGTGACACACAATAAATAATTATGTTTACAAGTCATCACTGAGTGCATCATGGTATAGACTCTCCAATCAATCTTACTTCAGAATGGTCCCGGAATTACAAATTCCATCGAACATTCTAGATTACACCACGTTCAGCGCTAATAACCATGACACGAGTCGTATTTGGGTGACGCTTTGCTTTGTATCATGAAAATTGATTCTATCCGCTCTAGTGAACCATTATCACATGTTTAAATTACTTATCGCGAGTTATTAATAGAATTAAAGCATGCTATTGTTGTGAATTGACATATCATGGCATTTCTACATATTTAGGTAGACAGTTAAGAGGAGTGTGAATTTTGTTACAGGTGGAAACCAGAGGGATTTGGCTCGCGCCAAAAATCAAAAGAAGCAACAAGAACAGCAAAAGAAAAAGAATGCCAATGAAAAGACTGGTATGTCTTTACAAGAAAGGAAACATAGGTACTTGTTCTTATAACCTCTGAACCTAAAACTTCATTCGAACTACATCTTTAAGATCTGGCATTTATTCAGAATGATAAACAAAGATTTCTGTGATTATTATATAGTTTGTGATATCATTGCCAGTTTAGCAGTATTGGATGACCCTTGCTGAAATAACCCTTTTATTATAACATATCCCATGTCAGATAATTGATCAATGTAAAAGTATTTTTATCATTTGCTGAATTTTAACTGCACCCACTCGACAGCCTCCTTGTTTCTATGAGTACTTGAATTTCTAGAAACCTTTGTTGATGATCTATGAATGATGATGAATAATCAAATGAGAATGATATAATCTAATGACAATGGTGCTGTTTCTCTTGTTCAATCAAACCAAATCAGAGAATCACTATCTTTAATTAGCAGACAGTGCAAGAAAAGGATGACTATACTGCCGTCGTAAGGAAAAAACGTATCTACCATTTTTTTTTTAAATTAGAGTTATTTACATATTCGGAATTAGCAAAAAAATGATGCAACTACCAGTATTTTTATATTGGTGTAAACTTAATGAAAACGTAATTATTCTTGCTATTAAAAGTCGCATCTGCCTTTGTATCTTGTATTTTAAACAGGACATAATACTTTTTTTCTTCATTTCTGTAGCATTTCAAAACCTAGTAAGGACTTAAAACAAAATTTTGCAGGAGAGTGCAAAAACGTAAAGTGGTGACGGGGCAGTGTATGGGGCTTACTAGGTTTTGATGCTTAAATATATCTGCTAGTTTGTGAGTTTTTAATGCTGTGTTTTGTATTTGGTAGGGACTTACTAGGTTAGCAAGATTATGCAATAAAACGATTTTTGTAAGTGTCCCTTACTAGGTTTTGAAATGGGGCAGCCGAGTAGTGTAGCTATGAACTAAGGTAGAAATATCAAACTAGTTTACGCCTTGCGATTCACTGTCTTTTTAGTCAACATATTTTTGTGTTGTTTTTTGTATGGAAATATTAATTCAACTAAATTTGACAGCTCTAAATTACACCCGTCTCTTTCTTGTTTTATTATAGAGAAAAGTTAGCAATAGCCTAAATTAAATTTAGTTTGTGCACAACAGAATCAACACCAATATCACATTATTGTTTCAACATTATTATTTGTTTGTCTTTGTTGCAGGGATGCTGAATTAATGAGAGAAAAGCAACGGAAAAAAGAAGAAGAACAAGCAGCAAAAATGAATAACCAAAAACAAACTGCTAATTAATTAATAAAATTAATATTAAATAAAATATGAAGGTTTCTTGACTGCTCCAAGTTATGTATAATCACATAAAGTTTTGAGCTTGTCAATGGAGAGCTGAAATTGTTTATGTGATAATAATCAATCCTATAAACTAGAATAACATTAAAATTTTGCGTTAAACCGAGCCCAATTTAATTATAAATCCAAATGATAAAGGTTTTATTATGTTAAAGTTAGATTGGGTGCCTAGGATTTGAGCAAGCATGATCTGAAGATTAATAGGTCAACAATCACAGTTCCAATGGCAAATTGGGAACAGATTTGTCACAATATGTCTTAGCATTTATGCAAATCTTAATGTTAATTTTGACTGAATAGGTTTGTATGTATACTAAACTACCCATTTTTTGTACAATAAAATCTTAAAAGTACAATCTGTGTTGTTTTGTCATTGGAAAGATGCCTGTGATTCATTTGATTACCTACCATTATTAACGCTCAAAGTATAACACTAGATTGCGTGTGCAAATAGTCTCATCATCCCTTCGTGGCAGGTCTTCAGTCAACTGCACTTTAGCGAGACATATTATTATAATATGCATCATAACGCACCAATCGCGTTTATGGCACATGTGAAAATTCCCATTTCTTAGACAACTTGAGATATTTTAGTTTTCTTGCTTTTGCCCACGGCTTCGGCCGCGTGGAGGTCTGAAATTATCCCATGGGAATGCACAACCGGGGTAAAAAGTATCCTATGTCCTAATCCATATAATGGTCTATCCATGTGCTAAATTTCATCCAAATCGGTTCAGCCGTTTTAGCGTGAAAGCGTAACAAGCAAATAATCTCACTTTCGCATTATAATATAAAGCCGTTTCCATGAACACTTTTTTTATTGCAATTACAGTTTAAAAAGTATAATAACGATTCAAACGTCGTATTAAAATTTGGTGTGTTTTTCATTAGGTAACTGAATAGTGGTCCCGTCATTTTGATATCAAAATAGCGGGACCACTTTATACAATATTTTGAAATTTTATGAGTGTAGAATTTTACTATGAAAGTATAAAATAGTAGAAATATTGTATTAAATCATAGTCACATGATATTCGAAAAACCTGGCGGGGTCCCGTCATTTTGACGTTCATCAGTTTCCACCGCGAGCGGAGCCGGAGTGGTTTAAGAGCCTATACAATCTCGGCTCAAATTATAATTTCACCCCCACTTCCCCGCGCCACCTCACTATCCTAAATTATGTATTTTACCTGTTGCGTAATGTGTGTTCTGAGCGCAAGCGACACAGCTCGTCCTATATTTAAAAGTACTCTGTGGCTCTCCCGTTCGAAAGCCGAAGCGAGACTAGAGATTCCTATATAATATAGTTACGTATAGTATTATAATATCTGTGATATAGTGTATAATCTATGAGACTGAGCCACAGACGGTACTTTTAAATATAGGCGGACTGAGCGGGGGTGTCGGGCGGCAGGGAACTAACTTCAAGACGCCGATAGTTTGGGTAATTTCTTTTTACGGTGAAAATGCTAATAAAAAATAAAAAAAACATACCCAAGACCTGCACCCTAATTGCGTAACACTATCAATCAAAATCTGTTTAATTTTGACAGTTCAACAACATTGATAGCGTTATTTACGTTATCGAGCAGACCAATTTTTCGAACATATGAAGCAATAAATTAGCAATTTGCTTCAAAAAGATTCAGATTCCGATCGATAGTGCGTTACGCAATTAGGGTGCTGCTTTATAGTTAGTTCAGTTGGTATCCAAAGTTTCATGATCTAATTTGAAGTATTTTTTGAATAGCAGCGGTTTATTGTTCGGTTAAGGGCCGGTTTTTTGATGCGTGTAGTTAACACAACTAATGGTTAAACATAGTAACTAAAGGTTGAATTTTGGCTAAATGTTTTTGCCAAAATGCCACTATTTACTATTTTTTTTTAACATGAATACGTTCGTGTTATTTCATTCATGTTTAGCCTTTCACATTTAGCACAAATACAACCATTATGTTATAACCAATGGTTAAATACGTAGTCTGGTCATAAGTTTTGTCACTTATGGAAAGTTAAATAACTGACACAATGAGTTACCTACGCACTACAACCATTTATACATCAAATGAAAGGGTATAAAATACAGATTTACACCACATTAAAATTATTCGAAATGTCCTCCTCTTGCTTCGATACAAGCCTTCAATCTGCAAGGCCAGTCATCAATCGAAGCACGCACGACGTTCATGTCAATATCGGCGACTGCTTTAATCAGGGATGCTTTAAGTGACTCAAAGTTGCGATGGGGTTTACCGCAGACCTTCACCTCTAAGTGCTGCCATATTTTGTAATCCAAGGGATTCAAGTCTGGACAGGATGAGGGCCAATCCTCATGCCTGATAAAGTAGTATTCCACGGGTCGTGAGCCAGTTTTGGGTACCTACTTTTCGCCTTATGAGCCGGCGCAGAATCCTGCTGGAATACCCAGTGCTTGTTTTCGAACATTGTTTGTGAAAGAGGTTCCACAATGTTTGGTTGGTGTGTTTTGATTTACAAGGGCACTGGTTTTGACTTCTTTTCCACAAAAATACCTCCGTTGGACCTAAATAGGACACCCCAAGCCAAACATGAATGCCGAAGGGTGATGACCACGCTGAAAACGTGGCACACGTCTGCTCGCTTCTTCAATAGTGTGCATACACTTTATCATTTTGTTTGTAGAAACTCTCTCACGAAAAAAAATTTAATGTTGATAAAAATTTTTTCGTCTGAAAAAATTATTTCGCGGTATTTTTTTCCCGCGTACCGCCTTAACAAAACCCGGCTTCTTTCAAGTCTGATTTTCTTCAGCCGTGCGTTAAGAAGATGTGCTGTTTTTTTTTTCTATAAGCACGCAGTCCTAGGTCTTCATTTAACACCCTTTTAACAGTAGTTCTGCTTAGTCCCATTGCAGAGCCAACATTTTTTGCTTGCGGACAGGATTTCGTTGGATTCGCGCCTTCACTGCTTTGATGACTGCTGGAGTCCGAACAGTACGAGGTCGACCACTCCTTTGTTTAACTTCTAATCTTGAATCGTTTGATAGTACGATAAATAAAACTCAGTGGAATTTTCAAATTTTTCAGCAGTTTGAAAATCATGTGACTCAGGTTGGCTGGACAAATCTTCAAAATAGCTTGCATTTAACTAGGTCAATAGGTCACTTTATGTGACGGCTAAACACCCTTATTTCAGAATTTGTGACGCTACAGAATCTTAGATAATCGATCGAAAACGTGTCCAGCCATCTTGAAAAACCACTTTTCGCTGGTCTCTCAATCTCGGTAACGGAAGTGATTTTGACGACTTTTTGCATATCAACGGGCGTCACATAAATTTGTGACGGGCACCGAGCTAAAAGTTTTGTGATAAGTACAGTGGTTTAGTAGAAAAATGCAAAAATCTGTGTCCAGCCATCTTGAATTTACGTATAAAACTTATGGCTGGCACTTCCGAATCTCAATAACGGGGGCGTTTTCGAATATGGTTCCTTTACTAATACTTGGTGACGCAATGTGTGACAGTAATAACATTTGATTTATGGCGTCACATGTAAGGGTTTACGAGAAATCAATAAAAACTTAATGTCCAGCCAACCTGAGTTCAAGATGGCTGGACACATGTATCTCCACTGCCTGATGATCTACGACCTTCGAAATGTGTTCAAAATATTGTGACGGGGACGATAATGATAACCTGAAATTGTGACGGAGAAACTTTGCGTAGTTTCAAAGATATTGACCATTTAAATTTTTCCATACAAACATCCATTAATATTGTGAGGTGACCATAATTTTACATAGGTACATAAAGGATTTCTTTTTAATCGATTAATTGGCCGGTAGCATCCACGCCTGCTTTGTATTTGATTTCCCCGTGGGAATAAAAGGTTTTCCTGCAGTGAAAAGAGTACCGTAAAATGCTGCAACTTTGCACGGATTTTGACGTTTTTCTTCGATAAATCTTTAATCGTTAAGAAAGTCGTATGTTTTTTCAATTACTGTCCAATATTGGACTTTAAGCAATAGGAATACATTTGCTACTAGTAAAAAAAACCCCTATAAAGCACCAAAAAATTGCTTTGAAAACGTAGGCAAAGTTGAGGTAAAAACTACAACATTGCCTGTCATAATATCTTTTTAAATGAATAGGTATTTTGGTAACGGATTTGACACCCATATTACCATGAAGTTCTTTTCCACGTCAGACTTCACTGAATCTTGAATAGCACAAATTTTTTTTTTTTACAATGCTAGGCAAAGTTGTGCAGGTTTCTCTAAAACTCCCATACAAAAGTGAGTTCGGTGTAGGGCTGCTCCAAAGGAAATGCAACAATTTTTCTTAATATTCAAATATATTTTTAAGAAATCAAATTGTTGTACTTAAATTCTAATAACATTTTTTCATAGGAAAACAAATATGTAGGTAGGTAATAACATTTAAAAAAATATGAAGATATTTTCTTACATGTGACTAAATCTACCGCCACATTCAGCATCTCCTGCGAATAATCGGAGTACTGTCTAGCCCCTGGTTTTCTTCTACTCTTGGGTGGGTTGCTCATGTTTAAAATCTGTCGAACAATATGATAACATAGGTACTATAAATGACTTAAAGAAAATTACATTCGACATCCTTAATTTCTGATGATGATAAATAAAGAAACAATAGTTCTAGCTTCTATAAAACGTTCTTAGATCAATTACAAAAAAAAAACAATTACACAAGCAAAACCACGGTCGATTAAGAGTTTGTTGAAAAAATTAAAAGTGGCAGCCCTAACCCTAGATAATGTTGAGTAAAAAGTTGCGAAAATCTGACACAACTTTGCCGACCATGATTTAACGGTTTAAATTAAGATATAATACAGAAAAAACAGTTTAAATACATAAAAGAGCATATTTTCTTTGCTATATAACATATTACGCTAGAAAATAAAGCATAAATACTCAAAAAATGAAATTTTCCTGAGAGCCGGTAAAAAGCGAGTATCCGCACTGACAATGACACTGACACTGACAGTTTGTTAACTAAAATTTGGAGTGACGTATGATCGAATGTTGCCATACAGATTGCCGACTTGCTTTTAGTAATACCATAGACAATAAAAAAACATTTGGCAGCGGGAATAATTTAACTTTTTTGAATTTAGGCAATGTTGAGCTATAAAGGCAATGTTACAGCATTTTACGGTAAGTATGTGTTAATTCAAAATAATAATTGACCACCAGCGCTGCAAGAGAGCCCACTTGTATTTCGCGTTTAGTTCATTATCTTATGTAACTGAAAATGAGAACTAAACTCGACAGCCGGCTGTGTATGTACTTACTTTCCGAAGTGTTATCACTAATCAGAGTACTAGTAACTATTAATTAATCTGCGGTAAGACAACCTAAATAAGAGTTAAGATTCGACCAGTTGTCCTAGTAGTACCAACTTTAAGCAATAGATGGCGACACCAACATCAGCTATCATGGCAGTATAGTTTGTCTTGTCCTCCGACGTTTTCGTGGTAGCCCGCGAAATTCAATTTTTCTTGAGTTTTTTGCAGTTATTTTTTTCGTCCGCGGAAACAAATAACTTATAGATATGTATGATGATTCTTATGGTTATAATTATGTAAATACATACTTGTTATTGTCGCGAATCATATTTTGATTTCTTTTAACGAACGAACGCAAGAAAAATTGAAATTCGCGGGCTACCACGAAGGAATCACATTAAATATATTTTTTACGCAATTTGTTGATTTCAAATTTTGAAATCGTTATTGTTTATTTAATTATTATTCTGATAATTAAATAAACAATACCTAGCTGCAACTTCATAACATTTGACTGGCCTGTTGGTCTAGTGGTTAGTGGCCCTGACTGCTATGCCGGAGGTCGTGGGTTCGATTCCCACACAGGACAAATGTTTGTGTGATGAGCATGATCATTTGTTCTGTGTCTGGGTGTAATTTATCTATATATGTATGTATTTAGAAATATATAAGTATGTTTATCAGTTGTCTAGTACTCATAACACAAGCTCTGCTTAGCTTGAGGCTAGACGGCGTTGTGTGATAGTTGTGGAATATTATTATTATTATTACTTCATAACATTCAATCACTACTGACTCATTTCTATGAATTAGCAGCATGAGCGATTTTAGTGCTCATGAGTGCGATTCGGAACGCGGCCATGATGATGAGATTTGCTTTGTGTGTAATCTGTGTGTGACTTGTTTGTAACTGATCGTTACAAACTTTGTTGTGTTTTCATACAACTATTGTTTTGTGTTTTGTTTAAAAACCAATGTGTCCTTGGTAAGTAACGTGAATTACAATGTTTTTTTTTGCGAAAGTTGTTAGTTTTTACGATTTGTGTCGTCAGTCGGATGTATGCGCCCTGTTTTATTTATTTAAGTATTAGGGCCAAGCCACACGGGCGGCGCGGCTGCAGCGCGGCGCCGCTGCGGTTTTCTACATACAAAAATGCATTGTAGCCACATGGCGCCGTGCGGTGTGCTCCGGCGCCGCGCCGCGCGCGCATCGGAATCGAGACGAGGCGGGGAGGGGTGTAAGCAGAGCGGAGCCGGAGCGGCGCCGCTCGCAGTTGTTTGATCCATTGTTATTACAGACTGTCGTACGTAGCGATGGGCAACCCCTCATTTTGCCGCCGCTGCGGCTCCGTAGAACGTTGCGACGCCGCTCTGCCCGTGTGGTCGCCAGCGCGGCGAAATGGCTTGCGGTGCGGCGCCGCACCGCCCGTGTGGTTTGGCTCTTAGGTACACGGGGTACACCGGCAGAACATTTTATATCGAACGTTGATTAAAAACTTATTCTAAAGAGTAAAGACATGTGTTCCATTTGGGGTGACACAATAGGTACCTGGAGTTGATCCATAAAACATAAGTACCTACATAAATTAGGTTTTGTTTTTTACTTTTAAGGGAATCTGACGGTATTTCTCCGTAGCTTCGTCGCTTTGACGCCTCACGCCACTGACTAGGGGTCGGTCGTCGCCGGGGCCGGTGGACTGTCATTGGACGTAATGGGAGCTCCACACTTTCATGCGCGGCGCGACATCCATCCATAATAATAATTAGGCGTGACAGCTGAAGACGCTGATTGGGAACGCCTCTATACCAGGCCAACCAACTCCATACAAACCAACTCCATTGAAACCGTTTGATTATGCTACTGCTCGCGCCGAAGACGTTGCTGCCACGATTTTTGTCCATTAAAGAAAACACCTTAAAATATACTTGTCCTACATAAAACCTACAATATTGGTTACCCTACTGCAGTGTTTGTATGGGGAAATTTAAATGATCAATATCTTTGAAACTACGCAAAGTTTCTCCGTCACAATTTCAGGTTATCATTATCGTCCCCGTCACAACATTTTGAACACATTTCGAAGGTCGTAGATCATCAGGCAGTGGAGATACATGTGTCCAGCCATCTTGAACTCAGGTTGGCTGGACATTAAGTTTTTATTGATTTCTCGTAAACCCTTACATGTGACGCCATAAATCAAATGTTATTACTGTCACACATTGCGTCACCAAGTATTAGTAAAGGAACCATATTCGAAAACGCCCCCGTTATTGAGATTCGGAAGTGCCAGCCATAAGTTTTATACGTAAATTCAAGATGGCTGGACACAGATTTTTGCATTTTTCTACTAAACCACTGTACTTATCACAAAACTTTTAGCTCGGTGCCCGTCACACATTTATGTGACGCCCGTTGATATGCAAAAAGTCGTCAAAATCACTTCCGTTACCGAGATTGAGAGACCAGCGAAAAGTGGTTTTTCAAGATGGCTGGACACGTTTTCGATCGATTATCTAAGATTCTGTAGCGTCACAAATTCTGAAATAAGGGTGTTTAGCCGTCACATAAAGTGACCTATTGACCTAGTTAAATGCAAGCTATTTTGAAGATTTGTCCAGCCAACCTGAGTCACATTGAAAATCTCAGTTGGCGCGTGACCGCAACGATGCAATGCAATTACTGCGACTCTCGTTGCGCTTATCCTGAGGTCGACACCCGCAGCCTTCAGTGTCTGCCCCGGTGAAGCTACGCAATATATTCTCGTCTGACATAACGTAGTGTCTCAAGACGAAAGTCTTTGACCAGTGCGTGTTGCCAATGATGACCTACGGCACTGAAACGTGGTCGCTCACAATGGGCCTTATTAGAAGTCACCCAACGGGCAATGGAGAGAGCTATGCTTGGAGCTTCCCTATGTAATCGAATCAGAAATGAAGATATCCGCAGCAGAACCAAGGTATCCGACATAGCCCGAAGAATTGCCAAACTTAAGTGGCAGTGGGCAGGGCACATTGCTCGCAGAACAGCTGGCCGATGGAGCCGAAAAGTTCTGGAGTGGCGACCGCGTACTGGAGGACGTAACGTTGGAAAGCCTCCCCACAAGGAAGGTGGACCGATGACCTTTTTTTTTTCAAAATCTGTGAATTAATGCATATCAAAATGTTATTGCAAAACAAAAATATGTTTTTACATAATTTAATTATGATCATAAGAATCATCAGTAGGTACTCTACGTTGTTTGGTCCGAGGTCTAATTTCGGAAATGAGACCAAACAACGGCGAATCTACTTAATAATTTGTTATTGTCGCGAATCTTATTTTCGATACTACCATTTTAATTCGGCAGCATTGTATTTCTCGGAGGGACCAAGAGTAACAAAATTCACCAAAAAAATAAATGGATTTTATGTCGCCGTTAAAATAAGTCGCGTGTTGTACTGTTGCAACTTGAATTATGTAGCTACAGAAAAACATGTCTTAAACCAACGTGTTGTTTGAGAATTCGGAATAGTTATAAATTTGTTAGTATTTCAATATTATCACGAATGTCAGTTCCTTCTAATTTGCTAATAAAATTAGATCCCAAATTAGAAAGGTTTTGTAAAGGACATAAATAAAAACGCAAATCTTATAAAAGGTGTAATTTAAGTAGGCTGCAGGAACAATATTTTGAATTATTATGTATACTTATTTAGAGATTATTAAAAAAAAAAACACTATCACAATTGCACGACATGGCACACTAATCAACAAAAGAAAAGCGTCAGACACAAGTACCAGAAGAGAAAAGCGGAAGATGACGTTAGGCTGCAGAAAGCTTACAGTGGAGGTCTGCCCGGGTTGGGCAGAGCACCGCCGTGTTCTCACGGAGGCGATCGGCGGCGGCGATCTCTCGCGTCCGAGCTTGGTCCAGGCCATGGTGCGGAGCGAGAGTCCATGGGAGGCCGTCACCTCCTTCTGCGAAGCGGTAATGCTCGCGAAGGAGGAGGCGGAACGCGTGATGGAGAGGCAACCTCACGCCCTCAGTCGCCGCAGGAGACGCCCTGGGCGGCGGGAATCGATAGCCGATTCCCGGCCACCGTAGGCGCGGGCTTGCGGACGGTGAGTAGTGGGTAGCTCGCCGTCCGGTGAGGACCAGGCCCGGGTCGACGGCGCGTTGTGTTCCATGCGCGCCTCAAAGAGATGTCAGCAAGAGATGGGGTCCAATAGGGCCGATGCCGCTGGGGTCGCGGGTTGTTTGAAAAAGATACCGTGGCCCTGGCATAGGCAACTGAAGGAACACGGGTGGGTTTTAGTCAGTAAAAGTCTGACACGCCCTTCCGCTCCACCCAGAGCGGGAGAAGTTATTTGATGATTTCCCATCCACAAAAAAAAGGCTGCAGAAAGCTAGAGAATCGATCAATCACATTAGTTACAATCCACATCACGTCTCTCCTTTCGTCTGTAATCTTGGTCGATTCCCGCACGTCTAGTGTTGGGTAACTCAGCACATGTGCTACCACAGTTGTAGCTACTCACTTGGATAAAAAGAGTTACTCACTCTTTTTATTTTAGTGTGCTAGCACACACCACAGATTAGCTACACAGAACATTTTGTACGATTGTACGTATTATACATACAATTGTACATAGAATATCTACTATTCTAAGCAAGCGAGATAAGGTCTAAATTTAATTGCCGTCTTTTGCTTTCGTTCGTTTGACGACGTCACGTAACATTCTCAATACTCTTCCCTCGTACTCATGCGAGCTGTGTTAGTCAGCGCGTGTGCCTACTCTCCCGCGCTTGTGAGCTGTGTCGCGTTGTCGTCACTACACTCCACACTCGCCGACTCGCGGACCGCGCGGCGAGGCACTCCGCACACGCGACTCACTTACACACTCGCAGAACACAACTCGCGGCCTCGCCTCATTCGTGGTAGCACAGTGTGCTAGCACACTTTGTAAAAAGAGTGCCTCACACGATCCTCATTTTAAAAGAGTGTGCTACCCATCTCTACGCACGTCTCCGCTCCGCTTTCTCCGCCTCATTGGAAACGCATCCATAAGCATAGTTAACAACATCCATTTTTTTTTATAATATCGTTGTGCTTTGCTTGAATAATACCTATGTAAAAATAAATACTATACTATTCATGGGAAAGATGGTTAAAACATCGAAACATTTGTAACATTTAAATAATTTGATGTCATTTTAGTGACTAGTGGGAATGATATTTGGTAGGATTAATTAAGGTAATAATTACTGGTAGCTCATTAGGAATGGCTAACACAATCTTACGTAATCAATACGTATATTTTTTTAATTTGATAGTAGCCACAATAAAAAAAAAACATTGTAAAATATATCATGTTAAGCCACTTCTTTCTATAACTTCGTTGATAAAATAATATTATTATGTACTTAAAATTATGCAATGGAATAATAAATCACTTAACACATGTATTTAAGTATCAATAAGTAAGTAAGTAAGTAATACTTTTAATTTAGTAACACTGTGCATATTCGTAATTATATTTATGAGTAAAAAAACATGTAACGTAAAATTTACACACTGAAAAAATATAAACCTATTACAAAAATTATGTTTTTGTTTGAGATTACTAAGTAGTAGTTCGCGTCACGTAAGTTTGCCGCTCTGACTGAAACCAGGCTCTCCAATGCGCATGGCATGGCGCGCTGCTGTTTTAGTATAGATATTGTCTACTGCGCAGTCATTTGTAGCCTACTTAATGAGTTCTACTACTAAATTATCTCACAACACGTTACTAAATCTCTTATAATAAATAACCAAACAAAAAGTATTTTATACCTATTTGTCAACATAATAATTAAACTAATTAAATGTGCACTGCAGCAGCCAGTAATGGTCAGGGTGAATCATCAAAACCAAACAGCACAGATTTGCATTTTTTTTTAATCTCGGGATTTTGGAAGGCGTACGTGGGGCCGAAGCCAACTCACAGAGGCCCGTTAAACGTTTTTAATGAAATGGGGCATCAACCGACGAATATCGCTTTTTGCACTATGCAAATGCACCCAAGGATAACCTTATGCATATTATTATTATCAACATTTATAAGGGATATCATGTTACCCAGTAACTGGTTGGGTGTGTTGTAACTGGGTCATATAGGCAGTCTTTCCATATAAAATACTGGTATTCAGCTGCATTTGGTAACACTGGAAACCAAATTCAACATAGTTGGGAAAAGGCTAGGCAGATGATGACACCATAGAAATATATATATAAAAAAAAAAAAAACAGAAGTCGCATGGAGGCGTATCGGTATCCGCGCGTCGTGATCCTAGCGATCATGTCGCAGGCAAATGACAGTTTCTGCGAATTAGTGTGCTTTCGACCGCGATCGTGACAACGTTTAAGAATGCCGTGTTGTTCACTGGTTTCTTGTAAAAACCGGAAACCAAATCAATTTTTTTATAAATCATGAAGTCACTTATCAGTATCATATATAAGTAAAAGTGTTTTACTATATTTGTCTTTAAAATCATGAAAAACAACGAATCCTAAAATATTTCTTGCTTTTACTAAGTTATTCTTGTTTTCATATATCACAGCGACTACTATTTTTGCAGTGAATACATTGCATCTTAACCTCTATCTAAGTATGTCGCTAAGTACCTGGACAAGCAATGTAATTATCACAAAACGATACTTTATTTTACGATTCGCTGTATCTTGCGACGAGTTAGTGATGTGTGTGTGCAGATCCACTAACGTAGACTATCGACAACAACGTCGATTGCCTAATGAATATATTGCTATTATATTCATCAATTTGTCATCCGTTTTAACGTTTGGAAGACCCATGTGATGATTCACATGTTTTTCACTCGTTTTGATTTTCTCATATTTATTGTTTTTTTTTTATTTACTAAATA
Source organism: Dicycla oo (assembly GCA_948252095.1). Lineage (NCBI taxonomy): Eukaryota > Metazoa > Arthropoda > Insecta > Lepidoptera > Noctuidae > Dicycla > Dicycla oo. The sequence goes on from OX411711.1 coordinate 22,657,466, forward strand.
ATGATTTTTTTTAGATACGTATTGTTTAATTATATTATATTGGTATCTGTATCGTTTATTATTTATTTTACCCACAAATTTTTTTAGTACTGAAAGAATCGATAACTTTCCGATTTAGTCAATCACTAGCGTATAATGTAAAATAAATCACATTTGCACAGCACAACGATAGCGACTGTTGTGTTCGTGTAAGTTGTACGGTGCATGGTAAATGGATGCTGCGTTTGAAGGTTAATAAATTTAATGATTGTACGGAACGTAGTACGTTCTGATTTATGAATTGCGCGTGTGCACGCGACTTCGTATCTATTGCTTTTACAGAACTGCATGTGTAGTTGGCGAGTGGTGGGGACAAAGTGGAGACTCTGGGTTCCGATATATTTTCTACAATTGGCCATTATCTCCTTCTTTCTTATATCTATGGATGACACTGATGTTAGTGGTAGTGGCTGCAGAAGTGCACAGTTTAATTTTGTTCCTTTCACTCTGTGCAATGAAATATAATACTAACTAGCTCAGCTAGGTAACAATGCTAGCATTATTAAGATTATAACAAACGAGTAGCATGGAAGAGAAAATTTTCTAATATTATGCATGACCATTTGTTAGGCATTTCTTTTCAAACTCCTCCCTTTGTTTATAAAGTTCTGTTACCAATTCCTTAATGAATGGATGGTTGAACTTCCCTTCAGTAGCAGTGAAGAATTCTTGCAGCTTCTTTGGCGTATTTTCGCGTTTTTCATATTCAAATGCCTGCAGTATCATGTCGTAGCGGTCCAAGTCTTTGGCGAATTTAGCTTCAGGTGAACTTTGGTTCTCATATTCCTGGAAAACAAAAGTTTAATTGTTAAGAGGATTGTGAAGTGCCGATACGCGCCGCGAGTCTCGGAGACAATTACATACATTTCATATAATTATTTACATAAATATTGTTTTGGCCGATAACGTTTTCACCCCCCTAAACCTTTACGAAATGAGACAATTTTGGTCTCATTACATTCAGTACATCGTAATCTAGGTCGGTACGTTTTTCTTTTTTAGTAATTCAATTTAATTTAATTAAAAAAATTAAAAACGCTCGTGGAAGATTTTATGTCAAAAATATATGTGTGTAGGGCGTTCTGAAAGTCTTGAGATTTAACCTTATTTTCAGTTTTTCAAAATAATTGCCACCACAATTAATACACATTTGCATCCTTATGAACCAGTCACTAATAATGTCTTTCCATTTCTGTTCAGGAATTTCCGCACATATATTGTCCCAGGCCGAAAGTAAAGCTTCTTCGTCCCGAAATCTTTGCCCTTTCAATTTACTTTTCACGAAAGGAAACAGTCCAAAGTCACATGGCGCCAAGTCTGGGCTGTAAGGCGGATGTTCAAAAGTTTCAAACAAAATTGGCATGTAACGTCAGCACGATGCCGGAGCATTATCATGATGAAGATACCAGGTGCAGAGTTGTAACATTGGACGAAGCTTCTTGATTCCTGAATAAGTTGAGGAAGGCAGACAGTGCTGTACCAAGCAGCGTTTAGTATTCTGCTCCCGGAGATCTGCTTGTTCAATAATTCCCCGAATACCGAAAGAAAACACTATCATTTTCTTTTTAACAGCTTAGATTTTTTTACGTTTCTTCTTTGCCCAACAAAGAGAGGTTGAAAAAAAAAACCGGCCAAGTGCGTGTCGGACCACGCACAATGAAGGGTTCCCTAGTTGGAATGAAGGACAAACCCCAAGTCCCAATTGTAAGTTTGTCCCAAGGACAAACTTAACAATGTAGTTGAAAAATATGTTCCCCCACACATTCCAACTGCAAAACTACGGAATAGTTGGGATGAATTTATCCCAAAAACAAATGATGTTTTAGTTGAAAAATATGTTCTTCCACACATCGATATACGTTTTTTCTTGTACGGAATCCTAAAAATAGGGAGTTTATATGAACGATAACAATAAATTGCACTTATACAATTTATAGTCATTACTCAAAGTCATTGCAATGTCGAAAATTGTTGAGATTACTAATACAGGGTATTGGATATCTTATCTTGTTTTAAGAAATTTCCTCATTGTTATCACTACTGCAATAATGCACTTGAAACTAAAATGCATTTCTTATTAATTTAAGATAGGTACAATCATAAAAATATATAAAATATATCTATGGGTAGAATATACTTTCCTTATATATTGGTGGATATTGGCACCCATCTGAACATTTTTGATTACAGTAGAGAAAAGAAAGACTATTATAGACATCTCAATATTTTTGGTAAAAGTCTTCTAGACGGCTAAGAACCATTGGATGGAAATAATCATTAAAGAAAGTATAAAAAACAGTTTGCAGTTATTTGCAGTGTACTGTTACAAACAAAATGAAAACTAACATAAATCATTTTATGAGCTACTAGCTTTTGCCTGCGTGGAGGTCGGAAATTATCCCATTGGAACATACTACTGGAATAAAAAGTATACTGTGTCTTCATCCAGGTTATAAACTATCTGTGTGCCATATCTCATCCAAATCCGTTCTACAGTTCTAGCGTGAAAGCGTAGCATACAAACAAACTCACTTTCGCATTATTAGTTAGGATAATGATCAGTGATTGGAATAGGTAGAGCTATTTTGGTCCAATGACCGCAAACAGTTGCCGGGATTCTAACTCAAACCCCAGGATTAAAAAAAATAGATTTTTTATTAAAAAGGATAAAATAATGCTTGTCTTATATATTGGCAGTGAGCGCACGACCTTGTCAAACTAACATCAGGGCAGGTTGCTAATTTTCAATGCGCACACGCGCGATGTTGCCGCCCAGGTGTAACGCGCGATGTTGCCGCTCAAGTGTAACGCGCGACAGGACTAATGGCAACAAAAAACACAATAGCGAGCTGCGCCGCTAGAGGAACACTTATTTTTGTCTCTTTCTACAGCATTTAAACTATGTTAGTTTAGTGTTTTTCGACAATAACTTGTTGACTCACTCCATAACTTCGGTTCCCGTTGGAGGGATATGTGTTTTTTTATAATTCCTTAAGACATGAATAGCTTTTTACAAAGTAGTTTCTAACTTATTTAATAATATATATTTCTACTCCGGGATTTCAGGAGTGTCCATATTAAGACAACATAATGCAAATACAAAAAATTGCTCTACCTATTCCGATCACTGATAAAAATACTCACTTTGTACAAGTCATACATTCTATCACCAGCAATGCCAGTGAGTTCTGCAATTTTCTGCATAGCCTCATCCTCTCGCCGATGCTTCTCTTCTGGCGAGACTCCGCAGTGTGGAGTGAGGTCTCCAACTATACACTCAGCTAAATCATGGACTAGAGCTGAAAAATAGATAAATCTATGTTTAGAACAGAAAAAAAAAACTTAGTAAGAAATTAGTTCATTATGTTTGCATGAGAGATGGTGCATGATCTGCTATTACAGATTATTAAAAAAATTGCAATGTATTCTCATTAAGGCACTTCCTAACTGGAGCACTCTCCTGTAATGTAACAATCCAAGATTCGATAAGATTTGCATTCATATTACAAATTGTATCATGGGTGCTTCCACTCAACACTGTTACATTACAGGCAAATGGTCCTGGTGATTTAATGTTGCAAATTATATCATTACAGGTTGCACAAATCGGTTCTCCTCACACACTGATATAATGCTTGAATCTGAACTGATACATTACAGGCAAATACTCCCTAATAAACTAGTGAGACAAACCTTTTTATATTTAAGAGTCCCATCAGACAGCCAAGAACACCAGCAGAAACAACAACAAGAAGACATGTTATTACCCAACTAGAATGGAGCATAAGACGTATGCTTCAAAAACAATTATAAGGAAGCACAGCATTTACATACCTATTTGGAGACACCTAAACCTATCAAGATTAGTAGGGTTGTTCTCATCGGTGAGCAAGAAGGTCATCAGTCCCATGCGGTACATGTGGCCAGCAATAGATTCACACTCATTAATATCACATATCACCCAGCCAGTCCTTTTCACATGCTGCAAATTATGAGAAAATAATATCACGAAAGAGAATAAGAATACGCGATTCAAGCGTTCATGATAAAGGGAAACATGATCTTGTCTACATTGCTTCTAATATAAATTATTTGCTCTAGCACTTTTGAAATCACGTACTAAATCTGAAATCGAAAATATTTTTCGCAATACAAGAAAAGCAGGTGGTAAGTTAATTCATTAAAATCTAAAATAAATCGATAAGCTTACGAGGAAAATAGCAATTGCTGAAATATTGAAACTCATTTACCTTCAGACGACCGACGAGTTCCAAAAATTCCAAGATTTTTGTGCTTTCGAGGGCTAGTGCCATTGTGCTTATTTGTGGTAGTAGCCTTGTATGAAATACTAGCTGTATTACTGCTGAATTCAGCTGTGATGTCTAGTTAGTTTGATATTTTTTTCCTTAGTAACGCGCGCTCCGATACAATACTCAATCAATAATTGATTTTATTTTACATCCGTATTGTACACAATAGCCCACTATCGAATGTCAAACGTCAATAAATAAATACCATACGTATAATATTATAGCACAGGCTACCTACATAGAGAGTATAAATATAATAGTATATCTATGTAGTCTATGATAAATACGGAAGCTGGAAGTTTGAACGCGATTTTTTATCTATACCAGTCACAGTCTGTGACTCACAGAGCACCTTATTATGATGATGCCCATCCATTTCGATACCCCACTCAAACAGCTATGTGTAATACACCATTGGATAGCTCTTTTTAAACTGAATAGAAGTTACTATCGGGCTGGAATACACATGCTACGTAGTAGCATATAAGCATGCAAGTTTCGAGCACATGCTACTAGCATGCAATTAGTAGTGTATACGAAAAGAGTATGCTTAAGTATTCATAAGCATACTCTTTTCGTATACACTAGCACGCTACCTAATCGCAAGCCGGTCTATTTTTTTTTCGTTTCCCCTCTCACCCGCGCCTCACACTGTGTGCTAATTAGACCACACAGTGTGAGGCGCGGGTGAGAGGGGTTGCTACAAAGCAAGCCTGAACGCGTTCTATGCAAGTATGCTAGGTACTTGATTTGAATGATTATATTATAATTTACTAACAGGACTACGTGAAATTGTTAGGTAGGTACTTTAGTATGCGTTGGGCCGTTGCGTTGGCTCGAAGGGGCGATGAAAAATCTTTAAATTTTATATTTCTTTACCGATTTTATGAATGTTTTTGGAATATACGGTCGCTAATATACTAGCCATTAAAATAGCCGGCAATATTGCCAAAACTGCCGGGAATGTTTCCAAACTTGCCGGCAACAATGGACAAGAAACGTATGAATAGAAAACCACTTTTACTAATATAATTACTTAGTAGGACAAAATTGCGGTCTGCAGGGTGGTAGTTTTAATGCTTATCTACAATATCCAACAGAAAATGCTAGTTTTTACATTTATTTTCTTAGGTACTGATAGGTAAACTAAAAAAAAAATCAAGTTATCCATGATAGTTCATTGGTGATGAAACCATAACTATTTTAGAGATATCGTAATTCTTTTTTTCTACGTTATTTTAATTTAACTTCACACTAGTATGTAAGAAAGTATATATACCTACATCATAATATAGGTATGTGTATGTATAAAAGGCTCAAACCTTGCAAGACGATTTGACCAGTAACAAATAGTTGACGTTTTTAACCGACTTTAAAAAGGCGGTTCTTTATTCGATCCGAATGTATGTATCTATGTACTGTTTGTATTTTCGTGATTTTCTTAAAAACTACTGATCCTATTTCGAAAATTCTTTTGACGGCACTATTTGTGCTTAATATAAATCACACTACACAGTTGTATGATTTATATTTATTTCATTCGGTATCAAACCCTCATTCTTTTTTTTTTTATAAAATTTATAAGTGAAATTCTCAAAAACTATGGGGTCAGCTATCATGAAGTTACCAGTGTCATAGTTTAACTTTATCTTCACATATATGCACGGATAATTATAAATTAATTATAATGAACAATTAATTATACAGTCTTAATAATAATACGTATAATTCGTTAGAAGTTCGTTCCTCGAGAGAGGCCATGGTAGAGCGGACAGATTTGACCTTAAGCCTTGTCTCCCAGTGGGGACTGAACAGTCTTCTTCTGGGTAAGCTCACTCCATCGTCGACTTTGTCTCTATCTCCTCCGATCTAGACTAGTCAAAAGCAAAACAATCTCAAAAAAAAAAAAACATTCGCAGCTACTTTGACTATGGATGTTTTATACTAGAACCTTGCAGAAAATGGGCTTTGAGTAAACTAGAAAAGCTCCAATCTAAATGATTACGCGTTGTTACTGGTGCAATTAAATCATCCCCAATTAATGCACTCCAAGTGGAATGTGCTTTACACATTCTCCACTTCATCCGTAGACAATTCCTAGCAGATAGGTATTTTGCAGTGGCGTCTCAATTTCCCTCATACCCTCTTCCAGTGGTCTCGAACGTCGTCGTCACAAGGCCAAATCGGTAGAGTTGCCTACAAATATCGGTAGATTCGTACCCAAAATAGGTAGGTAAAAAAAAAATATCCCAAAAATTATCCCATATCGTTCTACCGATATGGTCTATTTTTTGGTAGAACCTACCGAAAAATCGGTAGGTTCGAGACCATTGCCCTCTTCTTAGTGTTCTTCGTCCTCTTTCTCGTTCTATCGAATCTTCAACTTATTGGAGGAATAAATCTCCTCCTCTATTAGTAACAGTTTCATCTTCAGTTATGCCACTGGATAATCATCCCCTTTTTCTGGTTCCTTATGACTCAGTGATCTAACAACCCAGAGTGATTCTAGATTTCGGTATACATAAACAGAGTTCCGAAGAAATGGACGAATTGGATTTTATTTCATAGACACGTTATAAATAGATGGATCTCATGTAGTTTCAGCCGTGTTCCCTCCCGAGTATACTATTTTTACAGGAGAATCCCTAGCAATATTAGAGGCAGTAAAATACATTGATGCCAATAAACAACATTTTGATAAATCTTTGATTCTCACAGACTCTCTTAGCTCAATCAATCTGCCTAGCCTTTTCCCAACTATGTTGGGGTCGGCTTCCAGTATAACCGGATGCAGCTGAATACCAGTATTTTACATGGAGCGACTGCCTATCTGACCTCCACAACCCAGTTACTGGGTAATATGATACCCTTTGGTAAGACTGGTTGTCAGACTTTCGGGCTTCTGACGACCCGTAACGACTGTCAAAGATCCACGAATGACAGCCGGGACCAACGGCTTAACGTGATTTCCGAGGCACGGTGGAGTCTCGGTATGAAAAGATGGTCACCCATCCACAGACTGACCTCCGCAAGCGTAGCTTAACCTGATGGATCGACCCGTGCGGCTGTTATTATTTAGCCACGAGCTCCCCACAGACTCTCTTAGCTCAATCCAATACAAATTGAAAATCCCATTTCACAGCAAAGATAACTCGGTAAGTATTCTTAGAATTAAGGAAATTCTCAATAGTTTAAATCAATTTGGTCTGGAAACTGTCTTGGCGTAGATTCCGGGTCATACTGACATATTGGGCAATGAAGCAGCTGATTTTTATGCTAAGCAGTCTATCCGGAGATAGACTGCTTAGCATATAAATACGTCGGTATGTCTTTCTTTAAAATACCAGCTCGGGACGTCCGTTGTCTAGCGAAACCACGTCTCATGAAGTCTTGGAATAATCTGTGGCAAAGATCTAGGGTAATTAAGGGCAAATATAAGGGCATAACATCCCGCCGAAACCCTGGTTCGTCAAAAATAAGAAATTGAATAAATTAACCACATCAATCATCAAACTACCTCAGTCCTCAGTCTCATACTACTAGGTCATATTTGCTCTCCACTGTTCTTGGCTAAACTACGAATTCGGAATCATTCCCTTTGCGAGTGTGGTGTGGAAAGGGGTACTCTTGAGCACATATAATATTTTTCTCTTATCATCTGTCATTTTTCAGTCCCTCTATACGATATACTCCCCCCTAATTTTCCCAGACCTATTAATATTCTATTCCTTCTAACACTCGTTGACTCCCCATTAATTAAAACACTCCAAAATTGTATCTTTTAAATTAACATCAAGCTATAACGTAGCAGTACCTAACATTATTGAATGATATTAATAATAACGAATGAAAGGTTTTTAAAAACATAATGGTTCATTGTGTACGTCTCTTATTAAAATTAATTTGTGTTGTCTGGTTACTAACAATAAATTTAGACTAACAAATATATTGTGTTGTCCTTGCAGGCTACTCATACAGATCCAGTTTTAATTAAACTGTACTGAAGGCTGTATAACCGGTCAAGCTCAGCGAATACACTTTGTTTCTTTCAACCTTGACATTGGCAGAATCATCGAAAAAAAGATGGAGCCATAGATATAAGTAGTCTACGGAGCCACGGAGATTTAGACTACGGAGTCTACGGAGGCATTACTATAAAATTGGAATTGGACTACTGTAAGGCTCGCTCGTTGTTAGGGTTCCGTACCAAAATGGTAAAAAGGAACCCTTATGGTGCGACTCAGTCCGTCTGTCTGTCTGTCACAGCTAAATATCTCAAGAGCCACTAATAAATGCTATCAACTTGAATTTTGGAATAGTTTTAAATGACGTTTGCCCAACTATTTTGCAAATAAGAACAAAATAAAAATAAAAATATATCTTTTTTGTAACAGGGACTGAAAGGGGGTCTTAAAAATTCGAAGTGGGGCTATTAGGGCATAATGGGGTATCATATGAAAGAGCGCTGTTTGCACATTCTCAAACATTTTTTTTTAGACTGCATAGTTTTCGACTTTTGATGAAAAATGTAATTAAAAATACCTTTCCCCCCTTACCTCCGAAGTTTGCATAGAGAAAACTCTGAAATTATTGTGTGATAGAAGTTTATGTAAAGATTACAGGAAAACTAAAAAGATGTCTGTAAATGGCACACTTTTTATATTAGGTTGGGGAAAAAGTCTTTTCGCATTATATGTATGAACTTGTAATAAAATCTCTTTGGCTATACTATTTGTATCTGGCTGGTTTTGGTATCATTGAAAGTTTAAATTTTAAAGAACATAATTCCAAATTCAAATTAGGAAAATGTGTGATTTACATTTGTTTTTCGTACCGTCAAGACGAGTGAATCTAATGAAGAAATTCGATACATTTTAAAATTTTACTACAAAAAAGGTAAAAATGCAACGCAAGCCGCGAAACAAATTTGCGATGTTTATGGACCTAGTGTAGTGTCTGTGAGAGTAGCACAGAGGTTTAAGCGTTTTCAATCCGGAAATTTTGATGTCAAAGATGCACGTCCCTCTGGTCGCCCTATTACGGATAAAATGGATGCCATTTTTGAAAAAGTGGAGCAAGATCGGCATGTCAGTAGTTACGACGTAGCTGAAGAACTGGAAATTGACCACAAAACAGTTTTGGCGCATTTGAAAAAAACTGGGTACACAAAAAAGCTCGACATTTGGGTACCTCACGAGCTCACTGAAAGAAACCTAATGAACCGTGTACTCATTTGTGATTCTTTATTACGACGTAATGAAACCGAACCATTTTTGAAGAAGCTGATAACTGGTGATGAAAAGTGGATCACGTATGACAAGAACGTGCGAAAAAGGTCGTGGTCAAAGGCCGGTCAGGCTTCACAGACTGTGGCGAAACCCGGGTTAACTCGCAACAAGGTGATGCTGTGTGTGTGGTGGGATTGGAAGGGCATTATTCATTATGAGCTGTTACCACCAGGCAGGACCATCGATTCTGAACTCTACTGCGAACAACTGATGAGATTAAAGCAAGAAGTTGAGAGAAAGCGGCCGGAATTAATCAACAGAAGAGGTGTGGTTTTTCATCATAGAGCTAGACCTCACACATCTTTAGCCACTCAGCAAAAATTAAGAGAGTTTGGCTGGGAGGTGTTAATGCATCCGCCGTATAGTCCTGACCTTGCACCTTCAGATTTCCACCTGTTTCGGTCTCTTCAGAATTCTTTAGGCAGTGTCAGGTTAACATCACGAGAGGACTGCCAAAACCACTTGTCGCGGTATTTTGACCAGAAGTCCCAAAATTTCTATAGCAATGGGATCATGTCCCTACCTACAAGATGGCAAAAAGTTATCGAACAAAATGGTACCTACATACTTTAGTTAAATGTAAATAAACTATATTAAAAAATGTTTTGAATTTTCATAAAAAATGCGAAGAAACTTTTTCCCCAACCTATTATATGACTAGCAGCACCCCGCGGTTTCTCCCGCGTAAGTCTCGAACCCGTAGGAATATCGAGATAAAAAGTATCCTAGATGTTAATCCAGTTTATAAAATATCTGTCTGCCAAATTTCATGAATATCCGTTGAGGAGTTTTTGCGTGAAAGAGTAACAAACATCCATCCATCCTCACAAACTTTCGCATTTATAATATTAGTAGGATAGGAAGTAAGATAGTAAGAAGTAGGATGGTACGGGAATCCTTGGTGCGCGAGTCCGACTCGCTCGTGACCGGTTTTTTTTAATAACCGACGAAAAACTTCAACGCAGGAGGGGTCAACAATCACGTACTGGTGTTACCATGGTAACAGGTTGTGCGTCCATGTCCCTGCCACCCTGTATACGTAGGTAAGTAAGTTATGTACCTAAGTAGGTTAGTAATAGGTACCTACCTATAACCAACCTACTTAGGTACATAACTACACGAAAGTAACCTCTGAAATAGGTACTACCCTGTACCTACTGGGTAGTACCTATTTCAGAGGTTACTTTCGTGTAGGTATTTAGAACTCGAATATTGACTTGGTAAATCTAAAAGGTATTCGTAAGTTTCTAAGTGATTTGATATATTATTATTATAAACATACTGTCAGCGACAAAAGTCGATTAACACTGCTACTTTTGGGTACTTACATAATAACTAGTAGTTATGCGAACAGTAGACCTCGCGAGCACAAACTGTTTTGCAACAATTAATAAAGGCACCACTAAAGTTATTTTAAATGGTATAATTTATATTTACCATGTTTTTTTTTTTTTTCATTAGATCTTCGCCAATTTTTTATGAGACCGACTTATACTTACTACCTTTCAAACAAAAAAAGAACCATCGTTATCGGATCTCAGAAGGCGGAGATATCCAGTAGTCCCCTTTTTGCCGACGATAAAAAAATCTATAAAGTCGTAAAATCTGTATACCAAATTTCGTCCAGATCTTTTGTAAAATACGACCTGTAGAGGAGTAGCAACAAACTGACAGATGAAAGCAAATTTTGCCAGACTTGAAGCAGAGACGCTTCGCTTGCTCGGTCAATTTTCATCTAAATTGACACAAAATTATATTCCATACGCATTTTTGCATTTCATATAGGTACTTAATAGTTAAGAATTAATTATGTAGCTCACTAATTATGATTAAAATAACTGAATTAAGTACAATAATTGACTTTTGTCGCTGAGTGTACCTTCATAGACGATATTTTATTATCACTGACTGATTTCTATTAAAATTTCCCTTTTAAAATTATTCATAGATGACTCAAGTTTCACAGTTTCTCCCGTCACCATTTTACGAAGAACCCCTAGGATACCGTATGCAATGTTAATAAGGTCCAGTTTGATTAATATGATCGATGGACAGTCCAGCGGATCGTACTATGAATCGTAATGGAGCCCAATACCGCTACGTAAATTTAAATTCAGTCTCTGTTTGAATCGGGCAGTGAAAATGTGGGAGCTCTCGGTGTCGGTCTTTCAATTAGATTTAGCTTCAAAATGAGCGTTCTAGTCAGTTTAAAGTTCAGCAAAGTTTTGTTCGATGTGTGGAAAGTTGGTTGTGCTCTCAGTGACTCTGGTGTTTGTAACCAGGAAACGGAGTTGGAATGATTTCGTTGCTGTTTGTTCTGTTTACAGGTTCGTGAAAAGTTTATACAAATGTTAACAAGTTCATGGTCATCCATTAGTGAATTATTAACGCCCTGTTTAAGATTTATTGGCTTTATGTTTCGCGAAATTTTAGTTCGCCAAAAAGCATTGACATCTATTCTACTTTGGCTTTGATTATCCTTTAGAACAATGGATAAACCGGTTTGGGTTTACCGTAGAAACTAGGAAAAGCTATTCCAAGGGGATTGAACTCAGGACCTATTTTGCTACATACCTACTTTGAATGGCCTAACATGCATATTCAATGAGAACGGTTTTTTTTACTTCACCTAAAACTACCTTCATCACTGTTTTGTTTCATAGCAAAAATACATTTACTTACGGGCAAATTTTTCAATAATCAGATAACCCTTATCTGAAGAATACCTAAATATTTCTATTTGACAGCTTTTGTATAGAAAATATGTCAAACTGTCATATTTATTCTTCAGATAAGAGTTATCTGGCTATTGAAAAATCGGCCCTAAGTTAAATAATGCAGCTTTAGCTTTTAAAGTTACTTACGACCTCTTTAAAGTCTCGACAGAGGGTCCCTAGGGTTCCGTAGATTGCTAAAAGCAACAGAATGTTCCGTCTCTAAATCAAACAATGAATATTAATTGTTTGGAGCTATTGAACTCTCACAGTGTTTGTAGGTGAAGTAAATGTTCAAGCATTCATTGAATGCTAAAGTGAAGATAACAATCTATATCCTCGAGACCATTAAGGAAAGGCTGACTGAGTTCTATTAAATTAACGAAGCAACTCAACACGCTTTTGAATTATTGATTACAAGTTACGCAAATTGATGTTTTGGAAGATAGATTGAGTGCTGAGGGGAAACTGTATGAAGTAGGCACTCAATAATTCTGTGTATGTTTATGTATCAGCTTATATTTATTAGTAGATACTTGTTAGGTAGGTAGATACCTGCATTACCTAAAGCTTTTCCGAACTTTTTGTCTGATAAATGAAAACTTACTGTAACGAACTTGTAATTGGCCGTGACCGGTCTTTGTTATTAGGTTGTAAGTTTTCCTAATAAAATAACATAAAGGGCAAAAAATTAGAGACAATAAAATCCATAAAACAGACCTTTAAATAGGCCAATTTGACAGCATACGAGTAATCCTCCTAATTCTTAAGGAAAATTTTGCTATGTTTATTGAGTTTCCCTAACGCAAAATAAAACTGATTTCGATCAGCCTTCTAAAGTTATGACTGAGTTTCAGATCATTGAGAAATAGAATTATTGCCATCTGGAGGAATCTATCCTGATAAAATCAAAATCTGTTACAAATAAGTATAAATGCCCGAGATAAAAGAAAATCGAGGCAGAAAATGTAAGTAGGTACTTAGGTACTTTATAGGCAGTTTCAACACGCTTAGAGTTTCCACAGGCAGAGAGAGGTATCTAGGTATGTGTCTAATAGGGACGCCCACGACAACGCGTGGTTTTATAAACACTAGATAGGTATTGTCTTCAAGCATTTACCCAAATGTCCATTCTTTGGTATTGTTCATCATATCGTTGAGCTCCTTAAGTTCCGAGTTGAGCTGCGCGATTACCGAGAAATGCGTGCACTGACTGGACAGGTCCTCTCAATCTGTGTGGTTCATTCTTCAAAAGACCATTTCAGACACCAACCATGGTCTTCACATGAACTGACCAAGATTATGTCTGGACTTTATAAGAGACTGTGACCTCTGAGTTTGTTTCGCCTTTCTTCTCAGAATAGTCAGAAAGGAAACGCCGACCTCATCTAGTTAAAAAAAAAAAAAACATGATTGACGTGTAAAAGTGTTTGTACTACAAACCTACTTACAGAAATAAAATCATTTATTATTTATCATTACCGTTTTGTCTCGCCAAACAGGTCCACATTTATTACCAATCACAATGTCTGTGCTTTTTAAGCAAGACTGTTACTCGGGTCTACCCCTATCTGACCTCCATAGCCCAATGCGAATAGCTAGTTTCGACATAGTATCGATAACTACTTAGAAACTACTTTTTGCTTTAACACTATTGTAGTCAACGTAGCTGAACGCGGATAAACTTTCAAATACTTATTTCTAAAGTTCTGAGTTCCTTATTATTGCTTCTAACGACAAAATTTTTAAACGAAATGGAACGGAAAGTTTTTAAAGAAAGAAAGTTTAAAGTTTATTTGGACACAGTTCGTGAAACACAAATTACAAACAAAAAAAAAAAAAATGCACATACTGTTTTAAACAGCAATAGTGTGTGTACTCCCCGTACAGAATTTAGATCTTTTTCTTTAAATCTATGTCTTTAAATATATTTTAGTCCTAGATAGTGAAATTAATGTTTTTTTTTATGAAATTTAAAATCATAACCTCAAAATAATCAAGTGATGCAAGTGCGCCTTAGTTGTTGGTAGTATGGCGCACTTCCCCCGAGCCAGAATTTGTCAACTTTTATGATTCAGATATTTCTTACCCGACTTCACCTGAAGAAGGGTAATGTTTTTTATATTGAGAACTTACTGTCTAGATATGCGTAGGGTCTTGGGATGGTGACGTTGGGTGATGGTGAGTGAGGTGGATGGTGATGGGTTTATAGTAACAGCCTCATAATTAGTGCTATAAACCATTTTTTAAATAATTTCATTTGTATTTTCTTGAGATTTGTTTTGGGACGCTATATTTAACTCGTTGATCGTTAGTGCTAACAGTAAAATCATCATCCTACTTGGTATTTTCTTTGTTCGTTATGGGCGCCCACAGCCTACCAAAGCTTGTGAGAAGAAGCAGTTGAACAGCTGCCGTAAAGTCCAAACCCAGATGAGTCCATAAAATAATAATAATACAAATAATCGTGGTGGGGCTTGCGCGCTCAAAACTTTAGGTCTCTGCCGGTAGAGTTCAATTTGCCGGAACGGGTCTAGGATGAGGAGCCAGACCAAGAGAGATACAGAAACCCGCAGGGCAGCATGTGGCGAGCTGTTGGGCAGTAGCGACCCCACGGACCCTATCTCCCGAGAGAAATCTTGTCCTCATCTCTTTCTTGCTTTTATTGGCCGGCTTGAGTGGAGATTCGCAAGAGCAAACGTGCTCGGAGGAAGGAAGTATTCCAGGTTAAGTTGCTGGTAGGGATCTTGACCGTACTTCCGGGATTGTTCTGATAGCCGTGGAATACCTCTCCACTCCTCAAGAAGCATCTCAGGAAGTGTTGCCCCCTTGTCACTATGTGCTAGCGGCCGTTTCCGGGGGCCCATTATTGAGTGTGCAAGTCACCCCCTGCCATTTTATCCGTGTATAATATTATATAACATTGGTCAGGCAGGGGACATAGTTCATGTAAACCAATCCACATTAGCCACCCAGACCCATAGCCCAATATGTTTTGTTTTCACGCACAACAATAGTCCTGCACCAACCGGGGGTTGTCCTTGGGTGCACTTGCATAGTGCATACAGGGATAATCGTCGGTTGGTGCCTCCTTATAATTTAAAATTATTTAAGTGGCCTCTGCGTGTTGGCTTCGGCTCCACGTACGCCTTCCAAAGGTCCGGGACCCCAGGGTCCCGAGAAATATAAAAAATAGAAATAATAAAATAATATAATAGTCCTATAATTATTGTCTTTTTTCAGATGGTTCGTACTTATCAAAGAAAAACAGATAAGCCTTCTTGGTCTAGAGGAACTTTATGTCAGGCAGTAGCAATACACCAGTTTTTACTTCAATTAGCTTCAATAATGCGTATATTTCCCACTTATTTATATGGATGTTGTGATGGTGTTTTAATAACTTCCTATCACTATTATTTACATGGCTATATCTACAATTATTGTGCTCAATTATGTATTCGAATTTGTGTGGGGTAGGTTCCACAACTAAAAAGTGAAAAATAAAAACTTTTTAGCAAAAAATAAAACCGACTTCTAAAACAAAACACTACAAAGTGAAAAATAACTTTAATTTCGGAAGTCGGTGGCAAAAACCGAAAATACAAAACCAAAGACACCGACTTCCGAAATTAAAGTTATTTTTCACTTTGTAGTGTTTTGTTTTAGAAGTCGGTTTTATTTTTTGCTAAAAAGTTTTTTATATCTAAGGTTTTTATCCAAGCAGTAGTGTCGGCGGTGAACTGGGATGCGCCGACGCCGTATGACCCGGTATGGCTGGCCAGCGTGCAGATGTACCCGCCAGCTCCCACCGTCAACGAGACCCGTTTCTGGGGCTTCGGCTGGGTGTACGAGTCCGATGTTGAATTCCGACTGTTTACGAGGTAAGAAAAGTACTCGTATAAACATAACATCATAGAAAGAAAAACACTTTATTCACGTGAAAGTGACGCACACACATACAATTGTTGTTGTTTGCATCACGCCTGTAGTCACACATACACACACACACACACACACTTTGGGCAGAGGTGCACCTGTAGTAGCACCCACATTTTGTCTGTTATGTGTAATAGGGTGACCAGACCAAACCACACGAGTGATCCTACAAGGTTTCCGTTTTTTCCTTTTGATGTACGGAACCCTAAAAAAGACTACAATAGTGTAATTAGCTGGTAATTTAGCCACCTTAACAATAGTGCTTTATTTACTACAATAAAGCCAAGAGAAAAGAACCGTCAAAAAATCCTTGGAATTGATCAAAGAAAACCGGAAAATGTTTTCGGGACATTTTTGGTTAATTTTATAATGGAGATTTCTTTTTATTCTTGAAGAACGAATAAACGCCAGGTAATGGTTTTTCCTAGTCATCTTTCGTTACCTGGATTGTCTTTAGAAGGCAATAATTGATCGACCACTGGACTGTCTAGTCTACCGTCAGAGTTCTAAAGCACTTCGCACTTCGATCTGAGTTTTTATATACATAATGACACTTAATGGATAACCTTGAAATAACATATTATATAGGTAATAGACCTTATGATCGTTCTATACAAAAATATAAAAAATATATCCCAAGTAGTACTAATAACCTTTTTTTACATTCGTCTTCACCACGACCACATATGAAGGTATTCCTTCGGCTATTTGTTGTTATAATGTACGTTGACTATAGAGAGGCAGTAAAGTGTGACTAGAAATGCACAGTATAAACACTGAAAATGTTTTTTCGATCGCTTCAGTATAGCCCCCATTTTCGCTCAAGTGTGATATCGCTTTGGTGTCGTGAGTTTTAGGGCTACATGAATGGTTGTTGTTGTGTTAAACAAAAACTGATTTTCTTTCAAAAATAGTCTTAAGAATACTTAAGTATTTCATTAAATTTCAAAATTGCAAGGAGTAATTTTTACCTTTCGGATTTTTAACTTCGTGCATTTGAGCTCTATTACTTCAAAGGCGGTACAAAGTCTATTAGGTCTAAATCTGTTAGATTAGGCATCGTACAAAATGAAAAGTCTGCCTAAGTGCATTTTCAATGTACCCAAAGGTCGTGTAGACCACGTGATCTGTGAATTAAAAAAAAAAAAATTCAGGATTTTTGGGTACTTACCTTACCTTACTTTCTTGAGATATAATTTTTTTGTATTTTTTTAGAACGGTCATAAGGTCTTTGTTCTTTCCAGGTTATCCATTAATTACGGGAAATCCAGTATAGTTAGCAATGGTACAGTACCTATGGTTGTCTTACGGCCGAACCCTAACCTATTTTCAGTAAAAGACAGATCGCTACTGATGATAGACAATATAATTCTATCTGTCCTTACGTTCCTTTCGTTCATCCATGTTTTATCTGTCTTAGATTATTGGGACGTTAAAACCATTGATAGATAAGTTTTCTATCTCCAGTATGCCAAAACTGGTGATAGATAGGTTATTGGATTCGGCCGTTAGAAAATGTTTTAATATAACGTCAGATTATGTACTGTCTAACCACCTAGCTGGTTCTTGTTACCAGTGCAGACTTAAATGCATATCCAACAAAACCATAGAAATCTGAAGTATTCAGATGCCAGAACTCTGAATTAGTTTAAAGAAATAGAGAGAACAGAGTGTTTAACTTTAAAGTTGCTTCTCTCAAGTGCAAAGTCCTCGAAAACTGATTGTTTCAACTACTCGAACGTATAGCTTGGATGTGGTTTTCAGCGGTATCGACCGACCTGATATTGGCAGCACGAAAAGTTCGGCTGAAACTTTAAATAACGCTTGCAAAAAACCGTTCGGGACATTCAGGAATGTACAAAAAATGTGTCATGGGTCTTTGTAATGTCCTGGAGCGCTGTATATAGGTACTCAGTACTTTTCGAGGTACCTTGACAGGTCCTAGGTACTTGTGGCCAACGATTCCGTACTTCTTTTTAGAACAAAGTTTTAAAGTGCCCAAAGGCGATAGCACATGTTTGGATACTTATGAAACGACCGTCGCTCGATTTAGAAAATAGATAGTTTACAAACTATCAAAGAACGTTAAATGTTTTTCAAATATGTGTTCTATTCCGCTTTATAAAAAGTCCCTGGTTGACCGAACTCTGCTCGGGTGAAAATAGCGAAAACGAATTTTCCCAGATATGAGACCTAGCTAAATCGATGTTTTGCCCCCGTCTTGCAACTTTCTTCAAAATCGTTAGAGCCGTTTTCGAGAACGTGATTGCTCATTTAATAGTAGATATATACAGGATATCTGAGAAAGGGAGTCGCCAACTTAAGGGTGTGGTACCATCAAACTGAACAACTTTTTCCCGGGGACCAACATCGTAATCGTGAAAAAAAATATTAACTCATCATCACTATCATTACAGGAATTTCCTAATTCAACAGTGTGGCCATAATTACAGTTTTATATTATTTACCATAACATATTCTGTACATCGTGGTTTTTGAGAACTCACTCAGAGAACAAGTAAAAAGATCTATGCAGTCTGCTACATCATTAAGTACACGCAAGGTTTAATTCATGGAGAAAATGGATATACACCTTAGTTACAAAAACCAAGTAAATTTATTTTGTATACGCTCCAGCATGAGACTGTATTTAGCTTCAAAATCAGTCTTCCCATACAAAACTTAAATACCTTATTAATTTAATACCGTATTTCTGTGACCCAAAAACGGACGTGTAATGTAAATTAATAAAATTTGAAGAGGGGGTCAAGTTTGGGGGGCAAATAAGAAAATTTAAAAAAACATATTTGTAAACTGTACCGTGCGATATATCAAATGAAAACGTCGTCACTGAAATCGAAAGAAAATGAGACGTCACTGAAATCGTCTTCGTGGCTCATCTTTGATTTTCAAAACAAAACTTCACGAGTTGTTTCAAGGCTTTGTTTATTTGTCAGTTGATGCAAACGTGACGACGTCCCAGAGAGGTCCGCACTGTCCGGCGGCTCGAACCAAAGAGTATAATAATAATACGGGAGGCTCGAACAAGAATGATCTTAGCGCTTTTTTTTTTTTTTTTTATAAATGGCATCTCGTAGTTGACCTAGAGAGGTCGAGACTGTGGCTGCCTTAAGAGAACTCAAAGCCTCCAGCCAGGGGCAAATCTTAGCGCTTACAGTGCGGCCGTATTTATAGGGATCGTCGCACATGCACATTTTTAGGTTAAGTATTGAACTATGTAAATTACAATTATTCTATTAACGTTTTAAGTAGTAATGTTAATTTTACATCAATCAACAACAATCAATCATTATTTTGTGAATTAATTTCAAACAATCAAATTATCATTTTAATTATTTAAATAGACGAACACGATGAGTAGTTGCGCCGATACGGCCATACTGACAGGCGGTGCGCGCTCTGCACCAGCCTCGTTGATTCTCGTTGTGATACTTGTAAGTACCTGTAAGCATAGAAAATTTTTCTCTGAGTTGGATATCTGTTAGGCAACTTGCGTTGCTTTCTGTTGGTTGTAACATAATCACACAACTGTCTTGCATGTTTGAAAATATTAAGGTATTTAGATTCTCGGAGGTTCTCGAAGGGTTCTCGGAGGTTCTCGAAGGGTT
Organism: Dicycla oo; assembly: GCA_948252095.1. Classification (NCBI taxonomy): domain Eukaryota; kingdom Metazoa; phylum Arthropoda; class Insecta; order Lepidoptera; family Noctuidae; genus Dicycla; species Dicycla oo. The sequence goes on from OX411711.1 coordinate 22,677,382, forward strand.
CTCGGAGGTTCTCGAAGGGTTCTCGGAGATTCTCGGAGGTTCTCGAAGGGTTCTCGGAGGTTCTCGAAGGGTTCTCGGAGGTTCTCGAAGGTTTCTCGGAGGTTCTCGAAGGGTTCTCAGAGGTTCTCGAAGGGTTCTCGGAGATTCTCGAAGGGTTCTCGGAGATTCTCGGAGGTTCTAGGATCGTCATTGCATCGTTTCAGTGTAAAACCTCTCAGTGTTCGGACCAGTTGAAGCAATGACAATGAATGAATGAATGGAGTTGAATTAATGACAACTGAATTTAATTCACGACGAATTTTATCATCACAAAGTGCGTGAGTCAGCGCGATTATAAGGTCAACCCTTTTGCTCTTGACTCTAGTCTAGGTCGGAGGCAACAGAGACAGAGTCGACGATGGAGTGAGCTTACCCAGAAGAAGCTCTTGACTCTCACTTTAAAGAGACTAGCGTTGTATGCGCTCGGAAACACTCCAGAGTGTTTCCGAGTGAGAGCACTGCAAAAGAGTTCCACTCTTTTGCTGTGCGCATTATAAAAGGCATTTGGAAGCGCTTAGTGCGAATTGGTGGAATAGCAACTAGGTAGGGATGGTAACTGGCATTGCATCTAGATGTCTGATGGTAGAAGGGGGCCGGTGGAATGAGGTCGTGGAGTTCTTGAGCTCACTCTCCGAAGTACAATCTGTAGAAGACCGACAAGCAGGCAACCTTGCGGCGATGAGCCAAGCTATGAAGCTTAGCATACACCAGTTTTAAGTCGCCAATGAGCCTCTTAGCTCTGCGTTCCACCGAGTCAAGCGCGGCTAGTTGGTACTTGGCTGATCCATCCCAAAGGTGACTGCAATACTCCATGCAGGATCGGACTTGCGCTTTGTAAAGAGTTAAAAGCTGTCCAGGCGTAGAGTATCGCTTCACCCTATTTAGGATGCCCAGTTTCTTGGCCGCAGTTTTGGCTTTGTACTCAATGGTGGCGCCAAAGTTGAGACCAGATGTCAACTCCATGTCTAGGAGCTCAAGCCGATCAGTTACAGGAACAGATGCACCCCGAAAACTAGGAGTTTGAGTGAAACGACTCCTTTTAGCGGTAAAAAGACACGCCTGTATTTTGGTGGCGTTAAAAGAGGCCTAATTATCATCACCCTACTGGGAGACAAAGCTTAAGGTCAAATCTGTCCGCTCTACCTTGGCTTCTCTCAAAGAACGAACTTCGGCCCCGCTGGTTCTTGCGCTGGACAAGTATTTCTCTGATACTGTACTGTCATTTGCGTAGCCAACAATACCAGGCTGAAGCAGGTCATTGATGTGCAGCAGGAAAAGAGTTGGATAGAGAACAGACCCCTGAGAAACTCCGGCATCAATAGCCATAAGGTCAGAGGAGCAGCCATCAACGACTACTCTGATCGACCGTTCACTAAGCAAATCTGATATCCAGCTACAAAAATCAGCCCGGATGCCATAAGCAGGAAGCCTGCTAAGCAAAGCAGCGTGCCAGACCCTGTCAAAGGCGTTCGAGATGTCAAGCGACACAGCAAGGGCTTCGCCGTGTTTCACGATGGCTTCGCCACAGCAGTGCGTGACATTGACCATCCCCGGCGACCGCCATATTGACGGTCACTGAGGAGATCATTGTCTTCAAGGTAGGTCAGTAACTTATTGTTCAGTACCCTTTCCATAACCTTGCACAGAATGGAGGTAATGGCGATCGGATGGTAATGGGCAGGGTATGCACGGTTACCCTTTTTGGCACTGGTTGTACATTTGCAAGCCTCCAGGATTTCGGCACCGTTCTTTTTTCAAGAGAGAGGCGGAACAAACGTGTCAACACAGGAGGCAGTTCAGGCGCACACTGCCTCAACACTCTCGCTGGAATGCCGTCAGGCCCGCTGGCCTTGTTCACGTCTAGACTGCCCAACTCTACTCTTCGGACCTCTTTAATGTGAACTGCGATCTCCGGCAACGAGGAGACACAATGAGGTACAGTAGGTGGTTGCTTGGAGTCAGCGACCAGACGTGAATTGCTCGCAAAGAGAGATGCAAATAAATTTGCTTTCTCACTTGCAGAATGAGCACTTCACCTATGGCCCACCATTCGGTGATATCAGACTCGGATTCATCATTTGAAGAAAAGAGACATATGTTGGGTCATGGTGGCATTTGTTTGGTTAAGGGGTGGGAGTGGATCTTATCCCACTTCTGATGACGGAGGAAGAACCTCCATAGTATTTAAAAAGTGTGACGTCAGCATAGCTGACGTCACTGAAATCGTCTTCGTGGCTCATCTTTGATTTTCAAAACAAAACTTCACGAGTTGTTTCAAGGCTTTGTTTATTTGTCAGTTGAATGCAAACGTGACGACGTCCCAGAGAGGTCCACACTGTCCGGCGGCTCGAACAAGAATGATCTTAGCACTTTTTCTTTTTTTTTTTATGTATGGCATCTCGTAGTTGACCTAGAGAGGTCGAGACTACTTAACCGGACTACCGGATCTTAGCGCTTACAGTGCGGCCGTATTTATAGGGATCGTCCCACGTGCACATTTTTAGGTTAAGTATTGAACTATGTAAATTACAATTATTCTGTGAACGTTTTAAGTAGTAATGTTAATTTTACATCGTAATAATCAATCATTATTTTGTGAATTAATTTCAAACAATCAAATTATCATTTTAATTATTTAAATAGACGAACACGATGAGTAGTTGCGCCGATATATATAATATTTACAATCACAAAACTAGAAAGAAACTCAAGCAGGTGATGGTTGTAGGTAGGATGAAATTAAAATACTGTAGGCTGGCAGCCCTATCACGTGTTTACGCGCGCGGCTGTAGGTAATTATTTCAAGCCCAGGGGCCGAGTCACAGTACTGGTAGATATTTATACTGTGATAAAGGGAAATTGTAAAACATAATTAAAATTCGCAAAACGTTTTTTCCAACATATTTTGCAATCGTAGTGTATGACAAAAATTTTAAAGCCACCGTTTTGGTCACGCTATTGTTTTCGTGGCGCATGTAATTTGTGGTAAGAGTCATAAGGCTATAATTATATTGAAATTAGCTATTGTGTATGTATGTTGAGCATCTATTCACAGCGTGGTGAGCGAAATTCTGTTTGGTATCTAGAGCTTCAACATTATTTAGACAACTCACTCGATGCTCGGGTTTTTGAGGTCTATTCTTTTAGCATTTCCATGGTTTTACCTACCGTTACAGTTTTATCCGCATTCGGAGATTAGCCTGTTCTATTTTTAACGTGACAACATTATTTTATCTACACCCATGCTATAAATTCTCTATAAAAGTTTCTGAAACGACTTATAGCCAACATTAAAACAACCAGTGTCATAGTAACCATAATATTATCCAAACGAGTGTTATTATAATCAGTGGTCGGAGTAGGTAGAGCTGTTTTTGCTACTTGCGACATGCGGACATAACATGGATATGCCAAATATTTCCCGGAATCCCGGGAATTCTCGGAATTAAAGAACCATTGTTTAAGTAGTTTTTATAGGAGTAGGTAGAGGTATTTTTGTTATTTGCTACATGCGGACATAACATAGATATGCCAAGTATTTCCGAAAATCCCAGGAATTCTCGAAATAAAAAAAAACAACTATTTAAGTAGTTTCTTTTCTCAGTGCTTAATTGGAACGTTATATTTAAATGGATAATCCACTTTTATTACTTTACTATAGTAAATTGAAGACATGGAATATAAATAAAATGCGATGATCGAGTTAGATATATAATTTAATTTTCAAAACAGTTGACATTATAGTTACTGGTTGGTCAGTCTACAACGATATATAAATATATTTAACTAAAGTAGTAAGTAGCAAATAAATTACAAAAATATGTATAAAGAATATTTGTACTATATTATTCGTAAAAATGTAATTATGACATTTTCGGCATTAATAACGCCGTCGTACTGAAAACATTGTGCTAACTTTGATAGGGAGTAGATATTTTCACGACTCGCAGTGGCGTGAAACCGTTTTCCTATGTTAATCTTTAACGATTGGTAACAAAACTTTACGATACACTTTCTATTCCTAGAAGCTCTTGACATGCTCGTAAATGAAAGACTTCACACTACTGCGCGTGATGAAAATACTTTTTATTAAATTATTCTAAACCGATTGTTTCATCGTCTACCAATTCTTCGCTGAAAAACCCATCACCATCTACGGAATTGAAATAAATGACCATAATTTTTTCTATATTATCCATTTTCAATTTATTTCTTTTGACATCCATAATCCATTTGTATATGGAAAATGATCGTTCGACATCTGTTAAGGTCATTGGAGCAAATTTGCATTTCAATAAAATTTGGTCATCTATTTCATTTCTTTCAATTTTTTCACTCCATTCTTTTAGTATATCTATATCCGGATTTCTTTCCATAACTTTTTCAATTTTATTTTTAATATTTTGTGATGCACACTCATTTATAAAAGATCTGACTGTATCTAATATTAAAAATGAATCACTTAGCGTTAAGTGGTGGTTTTGTAATGCAAACGGTATAATTGAAAAATATTCATCTATATATTGTAACTCGTTTTGTATGTTTTCTTTTTGTAGTATGTTTTTCGCGTTTCGGATAGCTATTGAATCAGAGCTGTATAAATGAGACAAAACATCTTTTATTGCATCAAAGTGTTTTGCGTAGTATGATGCTGCCTCCAACCAAGTACCCCACCTTGTAATAACTGGTTGTGGAGGCAGGGGTAAGTCAGGGTATTTTCTTTTAAAAATGCAAACTCGGCTTGGCGCTTTAGAATTTTTTTTTTTTACATTTGATATCAGAATAACCACATCATTATATTCTATTCGAATTTGCTCAGAAACACGATGAAGTGCGTGAGCAAAACATGTTACATGTTTTAATTGTGGTAAATAGCATTTCAATTTTTGCCCTGCAGATATCATATATGCTACACTACACTACATAGTATTTAGACATTATCAACTTTATCTTCAAACGAGTTTTGCCATAGATTTTCAAGACACTGAATTACAAAGTTTGCAATGGTTTGTCCATTAACCACCTCTAACATCTTGCAGGCAATCAAATATGGCCGATGTGAGACATTCTCATGCAATGGTTTTATCAAAAAATTAACTATATTTCTATTTAAAAAATCTGTTGTCTCGTCTAACGCTATCCACAATTTTTCAGTTTGGTTTTTTTCATAAATTGTTTTGATTTTGTCAGTAAAAACTTTATCTAAATATACTTTTCGTAACTGCGACTCATCGGGTACTTTACGACTAGTAAAATACAACAACAAACACTACAGATATATTTCTGATAAAACTCCTCGAATGCTGGATTTTTCATCTGCGACCAGAGAATATTGCACAGAACCAGAAACTTGATCAGGTCGAAATAAAATTCCTCCGGAGGCCGTTTAAACGTTCCCTTGTGCATGGCTCCTTCGACATGTCTATTGATGTTACATTTTTTCGCCGTTATATGGCTCTCGCACTTCGAGCAATATATTAAACGACTAGCGTGGTCGTATAACAGCTCTGGATATTCGGATATCCACTTTTGTACTGTTTCTTCCTTGATATTTGCCATTTTTGGCTTTTCTTGTTTGTCGCCCTAAAATAATAGTAAACAGTTAAAATCTTTCCAATAAATAGTAGAAATAAAAACGGTGTGAAAAATTCACGAAAAATTGTTCCACAGTAACTATGACATACATAATTCAAATGCATTTTGTTAGCCGATCAAGACAATCAGATAGAACACTGTCAAACTCGTCTCCGATAATATTTAGGTAAGAGCAGTCAATAGCCAATGAAAATGGTTATTGTAGGAAAACGCGGTGCTTGAAGGGGTGTGCGAGGGGAAGGTCTTAGTCCACCTTGTATTCTAATTGACTTAGTCAGCTTTTAACACAAGATTGTATTAGAAAAAAACGGTCAGGTGCGTGTCGGATCACCTACAAGGTAGGGTAGCGGGAGAGCACAATTTACATAAACAAGTTCCCTGCTACTCAGGTCACTAACGAAAAATTCCACTTTAAACTTTTGCATATAAAAAATGGCTGTGACAAACAGACGGACATGGCGAAACTATAAAGCATCCTTTGGAACTTCGGAAGCCTGAAAAAATATGTATTTAGCAGAGGACAATTACTTTGGTTTTTCACTGAATGTCCTTTGTAGTAAGTAGATACCTATTATAAAAATAAAAAAAACACTTACCCAAATGTGGTAGGTAAATCAAACAAACAGTTTCAAATGTATCCAGTCCCCAAAAAACAAATCAAAATCCGTAAATCCAAGCCAAATTATTCGTGTCAGTAAGATTCCAGAAACCAGTTAACAAGCCAACGTCAAATAATATAAGAAACACAATAAATCACACGTGCACACTCTACAAGCCGAAACAAGAGAGTGAGTGAAGCCTGTTGTACTGTACCTGTATCTGTGTAAGTGATATAGCTAATACTTTAGACGTTTTAAGATAGAAAGAGACAAAAAATAAGCGACGAAAACAGCGCGTACGACGGGTTGGCGACATGGAGCATAAACATATAAAAATAAAAGAGAGATAAATAGCTTTGTTAGAGAAAGACAGAAAACATTTTCTAAATATTAACTACAGGAAAAATAGTAATATGATAGGTTATTAAAAAAGTGATCAATAAAAATTTCTTCTCTGTTTAAATAAAAAAAAAAAATTATAAAACTCTTTACATCCTTTTTTATTCTGTATTGTGTAGGCATTTAATATTTCCTTCTGCAGTAAAGTATATTTAGTATTGTTTCTAACAGTTTTACTTAATTAATTCATATTTCACGAAACTACCTCTAACAACATTCCAGGATCCCTGTGTGTGGGCACGCCACAATTGCGGCGATAAGTCCCCTCTTTGAGGAGTGGTTGGAGAGGCCTCACGGCATCCTCACCTTCCGCCTGACGCAGGTCCTCACCGGACACGGTTGCTTCGGGAGGTTCCTGTTCCAGATAAGGCGGGAGGAAACGCCCGGGTGTTACCATTGTGTGGATCGCCCGGAGGACACGGTGGAGCATACGGTGGAGGTCTGCCCGGCCTGGGCAGAGCACCGCCGCGTCCTCGCGGAGGCGATCGGCGGCGGCGATCTCTCGCGTCCGGCCCTGATACAGGCCATGATACGGAGCGAGAGTGCATGGGAAGCCGTCACCTCCTTCTGCGAAGCAGTAATATAAACTAAACTGTGAACTTCGTCGCGAGTGGACGTGTTGCACATTTGTTTAATATTTTAATCCTTGATTGTTGTCTTTCTTGTGAACTGGTTGCTTGTCGAAACTCGGTGCCTCTCTTACTATCTTGTTGAGGTGCCCTTATGCTGCCGACGCCATCTTTGGATTTGTATAGCGCCATCCCGCTCATGTGACGGTGAGATATTGAACTTTTACAAATTGGAAACATCCGAAAAATTTCGCGTGCCCTGAGGCTCGAACCTGCGCCGCGTCGTGTGTCGCGGTATTGGTGCCGGAGCGTCGCGCCGCTAGACCAACTGTGAGTGAGGTGCCCGGCGCGAAATTGGTGACCGCTATCTACAACGGATACGCAACGCAATAAGCTCAGTTACCTGTTTGCTGTTCGATTTTCTTTCTACATATTCTAGCACTAAATTATAATGTTCCGATCACCCGATAAGAGTCACTCTAATCCAGATATTGCTGGCTCGCTTGAGATTGTGGGAAACGTCACTCAGAGAAAACGTAAACAACCTGAGTCAGAGTTTGCCGAGGCCATTAGGACATTGTCACAAGAAATTAACAAAAAGTTAGATGACTGGCGTGGTGAGCTGGACTGCGCAATATCTAAAATAACTGACAGTGTAACAGTTATTAAAGCTGATCTAGCCACCGTAACCCAAGTTACTTGCGATATCAAGACCGACTTAGACAGTTTGCGTTGCGAACACACTGGCTTAGATAATAAGGTGTGTAGCCTAGACGCTAAACACAATGGGCTGGTGAAGGACGTGGAAACTCTCAGGAATTCTGTCCAGTATACCATGGACGAACAGGACGACCTTAAGAAAAAGATGGAACTCATTCAGTCTGTAAACACAGAAACTATTACTGATATGATTACTGGCCTTGAAGCGAAGATCGATTCTCTTGAACAACAAGCCCGCCAATGTAACCTGGAGCTATGCAATGTTCCGGAACTGCGTAATGAAAATTTGATTACCCTTATGGAAAATATTTGCACAAAAATACAGTTTACATTATGTCCTAAGGATATCCTTGCTATACATAGAGTGCCACACGCACACACAGAAAATAAAAAGCCGAAAAATATCATCGTAAAACTAAGCTCACGCATCCTAAGGGACAATTTGTTAAGTACTTACCGACTAGCAAAAGGACTAGATACTAACCAACTGCAACTTACTGGACCTTCTACTCCCATTTATATGCATGAACACTTAACTCTCAAAAAGAAGCAATTATTTCGACAATGTAAGGATGCCGCCGTCAAGAACAACTTCAAATATGTGTGGGTTAAGCATGCTACTATTCTCGTGCGTGAAATTGACTCCGAACCAGCATTTGCTATACGATCCGAGAAAGACATTTCTAAAATCAAGCCCAAAATGGAAAAATTCAAACCCGGTACCGATCATGTTTAGAAGTGATTTTTATACATACTTTAGCTGTTTAGTATTTCACAACTTTATAGAATCTGAGTATTTTTTTGTTTATTTACTTTGCTCTGTTAAACAGCTATTAAGTCTAATATTATGTCTTCATATATTATTTTTACATAGTGTAATTCTTAAACAATGGCATAGTAGCTTTTTTAAAAACATGTTATACTTGTTGTCATCACTTTTCATAAAAATAGTAATTTTAAACTTACATATTATACATAATCAGGACTTCCGTTTCATGTTGGTTGCGTGCATGTTTACTACTGTTTTATTCTTAGTATTGTTTCTCTTTCACCGTGTTAGATAAGTTAACAGTATACTACCAAAATTGTAGGGGTACTCGTTCTAAACTGAATCTCTTGTACATGAACATATTATCAAATTGCTATGACATAATTATCTTAACTGAGACCTGGCTAACCCCTGAAATATTTGACGATGAGTTTATTGATGTGCGCTACGTAGTTTACAGAAATGATCGCGATCGTATTGCTACCAATAAGAAGGATGGGGGAGGTGTTCTTATAGCTGTATTAAAAACATTACATTCCACCTGTGTATCATTTGATTCCCAGGCCAGTTCTCATATTGAAGATGTTTTTATACAACTACCTTTTGCCGGACGCGAAAAATTTCTAATTAGCGCTGTATATATTCCAACCAATACGGCCAAAGAAGTCTATGTTGATTATTTTGAAACATTAGAAAATCTGATTGACAAATTCGGCTTTAATCATTTTCATATTTTCGGAGATTTCAATCAACCGCATATTGAGTGGCTCCCTGCTACAAACAATAACACGACTGCACTTATTGGTACTGGCTCATCATCTGTTTGTAGACATATGAGTAATTTCTTATCTTTGCTTAGCGCTTATCAATACAATAGTTTCAAAAATTATAAGGGGCGTATTCTGGATCTACTAATATCCAATAGCGAGTACGCAACTTATGCACCTTCATGTAATTTGTTACCTCTCGATAAAAATCATCCACCCTTTTGCGCCGATATAAGATATAAAACGACGTTACAGACAATCAATCCTGTAAAAATTGTAAAGTATAACTATTATAAAGCGAATTGCGAACTCATAAACAAAGAATTGGCCGATATAGATTGGACTAATCGTTTGCAGGGGTTGTCATCGGAGGATTGTCTGAATACTTTTTACGATGTTATTTTCAATGTTATAAGAACTTATACACCCTTTTCTAACTCACGTTCATCTAAATTCCCTGTTTGGTTCTCTAAATCACTAATTCGCATTTTCAAAAACAAGAACAGAGCCTGGGTGAAATGGAAAACGTATAATAACATTTCGGATTATGAACAATTTTCGCTTCTACGGCATAGATTTCGGATCTTATGCAAGTCAAATTACGCTGACTACCTGAATTCTGTTGAGGACAATGTTAAAAAGAACGTAAAATACCTATGGAGCTATGTCAATAACCGTAAGGGTAATGTCGGCATTCCTTCCACTATGTTTTTTAAAAACCGGACATCCAGTGATCCGGAAGAGATTTGCAATATGTTCATGGACTACTTTCGTTCGGTTTATGAACCCTCAAACCTAAATTTGAACGAATTGCTACCCCCTGAAGAGAGTAGTGACAAATGCACTCATATTACTAGTATTACGTTTAGCGAAGATCAGGTCTTGAAGTCATTACAAGCTTTAGATTCCACTAAAGGTCCTGGACCGGATCAACTGCCCCCTTATTTCCTTAAAAAGACTGCTAAGAGTATATACAGACCCCTGCAAATTATATTTAATATGTTTATTTCAGAGGGTACCTTCCCTGAACAATTTAAAAGGGCTAACATAACTCCTGTACACAAATCAGGGTCCAAACAAGAGGTCGAAAATTATCGCCCCATATCTATTTTGTCTGCTTTGTCGAAGCTTTTTGAAAGGCTCGTTTATCAGGAAATTCATAAGATAATTTACAGAATTATAATAGAACAACAACATGGATTTGTTAAAAGTAAATCTACAACTACTAATCTATTAATATTTACCGACTTTCTTTTTAATAATATGGATCAACAAGTACAAGTAGACGCAGTGTACACAGACTTTCAAAAAGCGTTCGACAAAGTAGACCACAATTTGCTTCTTACCAAAATTGCATTTAACGGCATACGAGGAGATTTGCTTCGCTGGTTTGCATCATATGTTAGTAATAGATCACAAAGGGTTGTTATCAAAGGATTCCACTCGGCGACTGCTGTCGTAACATCTGGCGTACCCCAGGGCTCAATTTTAGGGCCTCTTTTATTCATTTTGTTCATAAATGATATTGGAAATTGTTTCAGACACTCAAAATTTTTGCTCTATGCTGACGACCTAAAAATCTTTAAAGCTATAAGAAAACCTGCAGATTGTTGTCAGTTACAAGAAGATCTAAATCGATTCTCTGAATACTGCATTCAAAACAAACTTTACCTTAGTATTTCTAAATGTTTAACAATATCATTCACATAAAATAAAAATGTTTTAAATCATAATTATAATCTAAACAATGTAAGTCTATTGAAAGCTCCATCCGTGCGAGACCTAGGGGTACTGCTAGATAACAAACTTCACCTTGATCAACATATTGATAACATCACCAAAAAGGCTTATCGTATGTACGGGTTCGTTATGAGATCAGCTACTGAATTTAAACACGCAAGCACTTATTCTCATCTCTATAAATCACTAGTTAGATCTCAACTAGAATATGCAGTGGTAGTGTGGAACCCTTTTTATAATAAGTATGTTGAGATGCTAGAAAAAGTGCAGCGCAAATTCCTCAGATCGATGCACTATAGGTGCTCCCACAATTTCCCAACCTATAAAAATCTGCTTAATAAATATAATCTAATGAGCCTGAAGTCTAGACGTTTATATCTAGAAATTATGTTTCTTTTCGATTTATGCTATAACAGGTATAATTGCTCTGAGATTACTAATAAAATATGCTACTATGTCCCAAGAACTGTTATTAGACGAGAGGTGCGCGCACGTCCTCTTTTTGCTGTGTCCCATTGCCGCACCAATGCTGGTTTGCGGGCGCCTCTACGTCGCTTGTGCAAAAACTATAATGATTTTTGTTCAGAAACTACAGAATTAGATTTATTCTCAGTGTCAGCAAATAGATTTCGTTCTGCTTTGATTAAGAAACTTAAGGATTCCGATGTATAGTTATTTGAACAGTCTTGTAGTCTTACTCGCATAGATTGTTCATTAGCAAGGTTATATGAATTGTATATGCTGTGGATAACGTTGTGAGTTTCACATTTATATAATATCTTTGTTTATATTACTTGCGCAGATATAATGTGTTACTGTTTGTTTGTCCCAAATAAATAAATAAATAAGTAATGCTCGCGAAGGAGGAGGCTGAACGCGTGAGGGAGAGGCAATCTTTGCGCCCTCACGCCCCTAGTCGCCGCAGGAGACGCCTTGGGCGTCGGGAATCGATAGCCGATTCCCGACCACCGTAGGCGCGGGCTTGCGGATGGCGAGCAATGGGTAGCTCGCCGTCCGGTAAGGACCAGGCCCGGGTCGACGGCGCGTTGTGTTCCACGCGCGCCTCAAAGAGGTGTCAGCACTAGCTGACGGGATCCGCTAGGGCCGATGCCCGCCAGGGTTGCGGGTTGTTCGAAAGAGTTACCGTGGCCCTGGCACAGGCAACTGAAGGAACACGGGTGGGTTTTAGTCAGTAGAAGTCTGACACGCCCTCCCGCTCCACCCCGAGCGGGTGAAGTTATTTGATGATTTCCCATCCATAAAAAAAAAGGATCCTTGTGTCTGTATATAAGTAAGTATATACTGTTTGGGTGCTCACCTACTACCTGCTCATAACTGCCCACTTACCCATGTTAACTCACTTAAATCAATCGACAATTTCAAAATCCCGGGATTTCAGAGGCATATCCATGTTAACATCAATGTTTGCGGTCATTCACCCCAAACAGCTCTACCTACTCCGACCACTGATTATAATGTTGTACTAAATTTCATTATGCAACTGCCACAGAGTACTTTTTTATATAAAAGGTGACTGGTAATTAGTGACCGATACTTAAACACATGATTGTACTCATGATAACAAACAACTTTTACTATGGGACCAAACCTGAAATCGCGAAAATAAAATCAGCTGTTCCCACGAGTCATGCGAACATAAATGTAGAGAACAGCAGATTTTTTTTCACGATTTCAGGTTTGGTCCCTCATTAAAAGTTGTTTATTATCACGAGTGATGCGAACATAAATGTAGGGAACAGCTGATTTTTTTTTCGCGATTTCACGTTTGGTCCCATTGTAAAGATTATTTGTTATCACGAGTTATGCGAATATAAATGTAGGAAACAGCTGATTTTTTTCACGTTTTCTGGTTTGGTCCCATAGTAAAAGTTGTTTGTTATTACTAGTTATGCGAACATAAATGTAGGGAACAGTTGGTTATTTTGACAGGCCAGTTGGCGTGGTTGGTTAAGATACCACCTATCATGCCGCAGGTCGTGGGTTCGATTCCCATCCAGGGCAAACATTTTGTGTGCATGAACATGTCTGTTTGTCCTGAGTCTGTGTGTAATATCTGTATATTAAGTATTTACAAAAAAAAAGTAGTGTATGTAGTATATCAGTTATCTGGTTTCCATAGTACAAGCTCTGCTTAGTTTGGGATCAGATGTCCGTGTGTGAAATGTCCCAGGATATTATTATTATTATGATTTTTTTTTCGCGATTTGAGGTTTGGTCCCATAGTAAAAGTTGTTTGTTATCATGAGTACAATCACGTGTTTAGTATCGGTCACTAATTACAAGTCACCCTATATAGGCAACTCCTTTGCTTTTTTTATCCCTTTCTTACTCATCAAACAGCCACATTCTCACTACTCCATTCGTGGTATCTTTATGAATTTCAAAAAAAGAACATTGTCATGCACGCGCGATCCACTACCACAGCGCCGTATCAAAAAAAAAAAAAAACTTATACCTACATTGTTTGTATTAGATACTCAGCAACACCCTATGGTTTCATAACCTTTTCATAGAGGATTCATATTATGGATGTAGATAAAGTATTGTATGCAACTGTACATAATCAGGTATTAAAACACTCATGTGATACTATATCACACAGTTGCATAAATATCTATTATAATATTATTATTTCTTTCTTTATAATAGGTATAAGTACATTGCATATATAATTTCCGGGTTTAACCTGGATTTTAATACATATTAGGAATGTGGTGAACTTGAACCAATAATTGAATTACAAAACCAGAGATTAACTGACAATTACGAGTACCTACTTAAGTATCGTCCATAATACACACATAAAAAAGTCTAAGCAACACGCATCATTTACAAAAACTGCATGTTTTATTTTTATTAATTGATACTTTATTTTTTTCTTAACAAAGTAGATTAGTATAAAATCTTTTTGTTCACGGAAACATATACTGGTTGATTTTAAAAATAGAAACTTTTCGATTGTGTTTTGTTTTCATTAAAATAAAAGCTAACTAATTATTTTTTCCCGATTTCATGTATTTTCGTTGGTTGATAAAGCAGATGGCTAAATGACTGCCCCAAGCATGCAATGGAATCTAAATGAATAGTAATATTCATGAATTATTTAGTGTTTAATAATTTCCTAGAACTTTCGTGAATTGTTAAACATAAAAAGTATCTTAATTGCTTTTAAGCTTTGTTTGTTTGACATGATAAGGTCAAGGGGAAATACCTACTGTATTGTAAGCTAGGGAGGGGTCACATCGCTTTTCTAGAATGTCAAATCGAAACTGTACTTATATCGATTTTTGATAACAGGCATCAAAACGATTTATTTTCTGAAAATAAAAAGTGGCAATCAGAGTTTCGGCGGGAATCGATGGCGTTCAATTCGGTGTCCTGTTTAGTTGCTTGATATTGTGTTTTCACAGGTTTTTAATTCGGAAAATGAGGTTGTTTTTAAAGAGACAATCGACTCTACTCAATTCTACTTTATTCTAATCAAAATCAAATAAAAAGAACCGAAAGCTTCGGAATGTGCTTCTTCGTCTAATCTTACTAAGTACCTATTTTGTGTCGAAAAATATTAACCGAAAAGTGGTCGACAAAAACTAATTCTATTTTTTTCTTTCAACCCTTTCAATTATTTTATCGATTCTGTTACACTTGAAGTTCAATCCCATGTCTATGAAAAAAAAAAAAAAACTTCAGTCAGACGTCGTTTGATTGCTCTGCCGTTTGCTTGTTCGTTGTGCTTTTATTTTTTGGATTTTCATTGAACCTTGCTCGTTTTTTGGGCTTATTGTGTGTGCTCACCTACCTACTGACCTCTCGCTACTCGACACTGGCTTGACTTGCAATCAATTCATCATACGATGCATAAACTGCGGTGTAGCCACGCAACGATTGCGGCGGAATATCACATCTTCATTGCCTGCTGTTCTACTCACTATCCTAGCACGATTGAAGTATCAGGTTAAACAAGCCCGGTCATACTACGGAGAGCATATTAGCGCAAATGGTGTTTATGATATCGAAGTGTGCTGGATCTTGAAAGAGTAATTCATTTAGGGGGATCAAGTCCTCAAGTTTTAAGAAGCGAATAAGATCAACGCATATCAGCCAAAGAATATACTACGTGTACCTATATTTTACATGAAAGCCAATCTACAAATCCTTTGTACGACATACTGTCATATTACTGCAGCTGTATTGTGGGGAACAGAACTCTGGGCTGTTGCTGTCATGTCATGACAGTGATCTGGTATCTGGGGTGGGTGAGACACCAGAACACATTATCAGCTCCGGCTTCATTTTTAGATAATGTTCTTGTAAGACTCATAGAATAACGAATAAATAAATAAAACACATTTTTGTTGTTTTATTTCTATATCTTATAAGTTCTTCGTTACTCAGTGCATTCGTTATTTTAGTTATTTTATTGTAATATCTTTTATGTCCTTGGTTATTCAGTGTATTCGTCTATTATAGTTTAGGCAGGATTTATCAATCACCACATACTAACTACACTAAGGTCCCCTGGCGCGTTTGTCTGTCAGTCTGTCTGTACGGATGTATCAACAAACATATTATGATGGGGTTGTCACTAGTAGATAGATTGGTTCAATAAAAACATTCAATTATCAATATCGTCGCAGATACGCCTAGGTGAAAGTTCATAGCAATGTCATTTTTTTGAAGTTTTTTATACCAATTGTCGGAGTTACACGATTTTATTTTCAGGATTGTATAAATATCAAAAAGTTCCTGAAACATTTTTATACGAAATACTAATATTCAGCTATTCAGCATTATAATACATATGGCTAGGTACCTATGTTTATTCATTGCTGGGGCAGTCGTCCATACTTATATGTAGCCATCTCCTTTGGTATTTATCTCACTTTTATCATTTCGAGATATACAGTTTTTGAAAAAAATTAGTGGTGAGTCATTTTTTATGTCATGGAGCGATGCCATTTGACTGCTGGTGAAATGCAGAGAGCTTTAGGAATGCTACAGGCGGGAAGAGATCAGTCCCAGGTATCTCGGCATTTTGGTGTCAACAAGAGCGTGATTTGTCGTCTTTAGCAGCGTTACGTTAATACAGGGGATCCTGCTGAGCAGCACCCAGGACGCGGAAGGAGTACAACTGCTCTACAGGATCGATACATACAACTGACTGCAAGACGTCAGCAGATATTAACCGATAGGCTTAAAGCTACAATTCTCAAGCGGTGTTGTTGTTAGCCACCAAACCATGAGAAATATGCTGCAATTAGGTGCCTACCATGAGAATCGCGCCCGTCGAAACGAATGGTGTAGGGAACACTTGACATGGACTCAGGAGCAATGGGGTAAAATTTTATTTTGCGATGAGTCCCGCTTTGTATTAAGGCCTGATACAAGAAGGGTAAGAGTATCGTCGTCCCGGAAATGCTGAACGGCTGAGATGCTTCCAGGAAGTGCACCCTTACAGTGGCTCCACAGTGATGGTATGTATGGGCGGGTATTACGAAGAACAGACGAACTGAGCTTGTTTTTGTAGATGGCAATATGAACGCTGAAAGTTACGTTGAAGATGTCCTCGAGCCTTATGTTCACCCATTTGTACAAAGTCTTTGCTCAGATTTCACGCTGATGCATGACAATGCGCGTTCGCACACAGTTTGGAGGACCCGAGAGTACTTGGCAATGGAAAACATCCGAGTATTGCCGTGGCCTGCACAATCGCCAGACCTCAATCCCAGCGAGCACGCATGGGACATGCTGCAGAGACGTGTTCTAGAGAACCTGGACGGAGTGTCAACAACCCAACAACTGAAAGACTTGTTAAAATTCCATTGGGAGCGATTGCCGCAGGATCAGATAAACAATCTTATAAATTCAACGAATAATCGTTGGCGAAAACTTTTAAACAACAGAGGCGGTCACACTTTGTATTGAATTACCAAATAATTTAAAAAAATGTCGTAATTTAAATTTGTAAAACATGAAAAGTTTAATTTCATTTTAACTTTATTTTATACTACGTATGTTACGGTACACATATTGTTAATTATTGTGATTAAATGAACAATTGAATGAAGGATTTTGATGCTTTAGTCACTAATGCATAAAAAATGCTTGGTTATTATTTAAGAAATATAAATATATTACAATAGTAAAAATCGTTGAAAATTTCAAAACCGTACATGTTCTTAGACTTTTTGATGTGTGTATTATCATCGTACTTCTTTCTCTCTCTATACTTTTGCAACATTATGACTTACAGTAACAATATTTTTATCATTTCAGGAGGAACCCATTCGACTTTCAAGTTTTAAAAACCAACGATTCAGCGTCTCTGCAAGAATCAAACTTCGATTTTAGCAAAAAAGTAAAGGTGCTAACTCATGGCTGGCTCAATCATGGGTACAGCCCTATGCCTGAATCAATCAAAGAAGGTAGGAAGCCTTTTCAAAGCTTGACGTTAACAAACATACATACAAACATAACATCACACCTATAGTACATCCACATTTATTTACATTAACTCTTTAAGTAATAAATTGTTGATTTTTGTTTGGGGCAACGAGACCCAAGAAGCTTTTTCCATTGAAAGTACAGAGGTCATATTTTTTTGCATACATAGTGGTAGGTAGGTACTAGAGGTCGATGTACTCCCAATATCAGGGAACTGCAATGGTTGGTTGTAGGCGATTACTCCGCCTGTATCTGCATAATGAGATCTTGAAATCCATCACGTCGATGCCAGACTGAAT
Organism: Dicycla oo; assembly: GCA_948252095.1. Lineage (NCBI taxonomy): Eukaryota > Metazoa > Arthropoda > Insecta > Lepidoptera > Noctuidae > Dicycla > Dicycla oo. Next base: position 22,695,343 of record OX411711.1, read on the forward strand.
TTCAAGCGAGGTCAATGTATCTCGATTCTCGAACACCCACATTGCCAGCGAAAAATGTGTGCTATTCTGATGGGAAGAATCAGTGGAATATATTGTGAAATCTTTCTTCTTTGTTCTATTGAATAAAAAGGCTTAAATTTATTTCAGAATCAGAATCATTGCTTTATTTGCTATGAATGTTGGTACAGGTATATGATGTTGTACATAAGTTAATAGGTTCGGATACAGTCTACCTTACGGCGTGCAAATTATTATACACATTAAAATATTAATACATACAAACAAAATCATGTCAACAAAACGAAACAGAAATTATAGTGAAATCAATTAATAATATTATAGTATAGCTGACCCGACAAACGTCCTGTCCAAATTCCAATAATTCATACAAAATTCCCATAGAAAATGCACTATCAGTTTTCCCGAATTTTTTAATTTTCCCGGCAACTTTTCAAACATATTCTTTTATACAAACCTTATTCTGACAATTACGAAAACAAAAAAAAAAAGCCAAATATGTGCAACCGTTCTGAAGTGAGGCGCGTACATACATTCGACAATTGATTTTTATTTATAAAAGATTATTTATTTCACAATGTTTTGTTTTGGATCACTTGCAAACAAAGGCTACCATTGAGCGTGAATCATGACGTCAACCAAGTAGCCTCTCAACCTGGTACAAATTGGTCCGAAACCTAGTTTTCAGTTTGTAGTCTCTATTCCAAAATCGATCTTTCCAACGTAAACGTGTTTCTCAATGGATTCCCAAACATTATAATAAACCTATCTCTCCAGAAAAAAAACGGTTAGTTAATAATTTCTCGTAATTATTTCAGCATATCTCAACGTCAGCGATTTGAACATCATCGTGGTAGACTGGGGTGTCGCAGCCAACGTCAACTATGTCTTAGCCAGTTACAACGTGGCTTCCGTGGGCCGCCTTCTTACAGAGTTCCTCAATTTCCTCATAGGAGAGGGAGTGTCTATGGATGATGTGCATCTCATTGGCCACAGCCTGGGAGCCCATGTAGTGGGTATAGCAGGAGCTTATGTTAAGAAAGGACCTATTGATACTATTACCGGTGAGTGTCTCAATCAAACAATCTGCTTAGTTTTTCCCAACTATGTTGCGGTCGGAGTCTAACTAAATGCATATTTTATATGGAGTGACTACCTATCTGACCTCCACAACCCAGTTACTGGGTATACGGTACCCTTTGGTAAGATTGGTTGTCAGACTTATGGGCTTCCGACTACACGTAACGACTGTCAAAGATCTACAAATGACAGCTGGAACCAACGGCTTAACGGGCTTTCCGAATCATGGAGGGGTCTAGATATCTACATAATTCGCGGTAAGCGTAGCTTTACATTCAGTCGACCAGTGCTGCTGTTATTATTTAGCCACGAGCCTCTCGTACCGGTGAGTGTCAAATTTAATTTAAAAAAAAACACCAGTATGATGGAAGGTTACATCCAACATATTCGAATCGTTATTCGGGAAGATCGATGGCTTGTAATACTCTATTTGTGCCTTGAAATTCCTGAAAATGTTACAAGATGATTTATCTCTTTTTAATTTACCGGCAACAGAATTTGATACAGGAATTTGTTTAACAATTATGTGTAACAGCGGCTTCCATATTAATATTTAAATAGAAACCGTTAACGAGGGTTTAATATTAATTTTCATTTAAGACAACAACTAATGTGGCTGTCAGTCAAGTAAGCGCTGCACGTTTGAAGCGTCAATCAACGTCAAGTTTAAGGAGCTACACTTCATATTCTGCAGTTTTGAGCACAATACCTTTTACCCTTGGGCCGTGTTCCATGTTGGGGATACTTTCTCTTCTCCTTCGTAAAGGGTTACCAACTTAGCTTGTGGCTAGGCTCAGTTTGACGTACCTACGTATGAGGGTTTGACGTAATTTTTGCCTTTAAATAAGTTCTCACTGGTGAAGACAGGATAAACATTGGCTCTGATTCCCTTGTTCACAAACTAAACTAAATTAAAGTTTAGTCAATCTTTTTCTTTCTATTTCATTGAGAAAAGGACAGAAGATAAATATTAGTTTAGTCCTGTGAAATTAATCAGCGCCTGACGCAAATTGACGTATTTTTAGTAGCCACTTTTTTAATCACGTCTATACTTGTAATTTGATAGTATCTAGTAATTTGACAGGACTGAACTAATATTTATCGATTGTCGTTTTCTTAATGAAATAGAAAGATAGAGATGCACTGAACTTTAAATTTAGTTTAGTTTGTGAACAAGGGAATCGGCGCCATTGGCATTTTTGCCGCACTAAGGGTAAGTTATCATATTAGTTAGTGTGGAGGTAAATGGCACAACGAACGTCATGTAAACTTATCCCTTACACTTATTTAGACACATCTTGTTAGACTGAACGCTGACCTGAAAACAGGAAAAGGTAAGGCGGATATCTTAATCCCAGTGTACAGTAAGATTAACGATTATTACCTACAAATTTCATGCAGGATCAAGTATTTCGTTATCCCTCAGAAACCCGAATGCCTGAAACAGTATACCTTTCGCCCCAAGCGGGCAACCCCTTCAAACCGAAATAACAGGGTGCAGAACATAATAAATCGAGTCTTAATTACGTGCTTATGGCAAATAATTTGGCAATTCTGCGTTGAATGTCGAGGTGTTTACGCAACCGATTCTGTTAGCTTTTATAACAAAACCGCAGCAAATTAGCTCCTATTGTTAGTTAAACTCTTGCGGTTGTTGTGAAGACTCCTAATGTTTTGTTTACTAATTTTGCGTATTATATAGTTATTGTTTTGATAATAGGTATATGTAACTAAAATAATATTCTATAAGCTTAGAGTTATGAGCGCAAGATAACCTGACATTTTGCTTCTTGTTTTCATAGTTAAGCTAGTGCTAGCTGAATATAATTATTACCTAATGCTCTTGATTCTTTTATCGAACAGCTATAATATTATGTTATTGAGCAAAAATCTAATGCACGCCCATAGATATCTGTGTGCACGCCTTTGAATTTTTATAACTGTGTGCACGCCTTTGAATTTTTATAACGTTACGTTCTCAAAAGAAACGATTTCAACAAAACCTTCAATAATTTGCTAATAATACCAAGAAATACACTAAAGGCTCCTACAAACAGGCGCGACACGCGACGCGAATCGCACCGCGTGTCGCGCGACGAGCGGTGCCTTTGTGTCGCGTGCGATTCGCGTCGCGTGTCGCACCTGTTTGAAGGAGCCAAGTCAAGTCGAAAATAAATCCCAATTAACTATCTGAACGACCTCAATTATCCCATTTCCCGGAAACTGATTTCGAGAAATTAACGGCTGAGTGAAGAAATCTTACTGAAGCTTTCGTATTATGTCCAATATTGATTTTGTTCTTAAACTTGTATTTCCTTTTTAGGTTTAGACCCAGCCTTGCCTTTGTTTACGATTGGGAACAAGGACGCTAGGCTGGACAAGCACGATGCTCGTCATGTTGAGGTGATACATACTTGTGGAGGATACCTTGGCTTCGCGTCCCCGTTGGGTCATATTGACTTCTACCCGAATGGAGGTACAAGACAGCCTGGATGTGGATTTGATTATAGAGGTGTGTGTACGTTTATATAATGTTCGCCATGCGGATCTGAATTCGACAGGGAAAAGTGCCATGGATGTTTGTGCTAGGAATTTCCAGTAGACTTGACTTTGGCATGACATATTTTTTTTTAATTTTTATGCTGTCTGGGCCTGCTCTTGACCGAACAACCGTGCCCAGAAGATGCCTATTCACTCTTGCTTTGAAGACAGACGGGTTATATGAGGAAGGGAACACAGACGCTGGCAGAGAGTTCCACACTTTGGCTGTGCGCAAAATAAATGTGGAGTAAAAGCGCTAAGTACGAATGGACATACTGCAGGGTACCATCCGCACTTGGTTGATATCCCATCAATTGATGCCATATGCCTGGTAGTCCGGTAGTAAAAGGGCGATGATGGGATCAGATCGTAGACATTTTCTTTAAACGTAGGTGTTGCCGCGTCAAAAGACGCGGCAACACCTACGTTTTCGCTCGACTGTACTAAAAAGTACAGTCGAGCTTGTATTTGCTTCATCACCCTAAGGTCACTTGCACGTCATAAACCAACACGGTATATTTGTCTACGTGACAGTTAGATAATTTCAACCTTTGTTTTATTTTATTTGAGATGGGTTTGCTCTTGTCTATAGTCTAGGTCAGTGGTGACAGAGACAAAGTCTACGATGGAGTGAGCTTGCTCAGAAGAAGCCTGTTCATTCTAACTTTGAAGGTTGTATGCATTCGGGAACAGAGCAAAGGTAGTGAGATCCACTCTTTTGCAGTGCGCATTATGAAGGATGCTAACCTTAGTGAGGTTTAAGTAATTACGAGTACGACTACACATGGGACTCTCTGGAATTCTGTCATTGGTGAATAGGGAGAAAAGTATAGAAGAATTTTAATTAAGAACGTTAAGTAAAATCGATAAGTGTTGTTCGTTTATTAGTCTCATAGTACTTACTATCTGTGGACAGGCCAGTTGGCGTGGTTGGTTAAGATACCACCTATCATGCCGCAGGTCGTGGGTTCGATTCCCATCCAGGACAAACATTTGTATGCATGAACATGTCTGTTTGTTCTGAGTCTGGGTGTAATTATCTATATAAGTATGTATTTACAAAAAAAAAAAGTAGTATATGTAGTATATCAGTTATCTGGTTTCCATAGTACAAGCTCTGCTTAGTTTGGGATCAGATGACCGTGTGTGAAATGTCCCAGGATATTATTATTATTATTTTTTTCCATATTTCTCGGGACCCTGGGGTCCCGGACCTTTGGAAGGCGTACGAGGAGCTGAAGCCAACTCGCAGAGGCCCCTTACAAAATTTTAAATGATGAGGAGGCACCAACCGACGATTATCCCTATATGCGCTATGCAAATGCACCCAAGGACAACCCCCGGTTGGTGCAGGACTATTGCTGTACGTGAAAATAAAACATATTGGGCTATGGGTTTGGCTTGCTAAAGTGCATTGGGTTACTTAAACTATGGAATAACTATGTCCCCTGCCTGACCAATGTTATACAATTATACACGGATAAAATGGCAGGAGGTGACTTGCACACTCAATAATGGGCCCCCGGAAACGGCCGCTAGCACATAGTGACGTAGCGACAAGGGGGCAACACTTCCTGAGGTGCGTGAGGAGTGGAGAGGTATTCCACGGCTATCAGGACAATCCCGGAAGTACGGTCAAGATCCCTACCAGCACCTTACTGGAAAACTTCCTTCCTCCGAGCACGTTTGCTCTTGCGAATCTTATTATTATTATTATTATCTATTATGATTGTGCAGTAGGTTATGATAGCACAAATTGTGGAGGGTAGTCTAATTTAAGCTTGCTAGACTATGTACCTGAATAGAGCGGTAAAATTTCTCGTCACGTAATTTTGAGCAGATAAAATTATTAGTTAGGGTGAAGTAGCGTAAAACACACGTCAGCATAATTGAATTACGAGGCGCACTCTAGCCTCCAAGAATTTATTCAGATTTATAAAACTGATTACAATTAATCTCCTTATCTGATCGAAGCCGATATTGGATAATACGCCTTTTATATTTAGGTTTATTAAATTATTTATTTCAGTTTAAATTACACGTTATCAAGCTTTTATGTTTGCATTTCAAACTGAAGTTCAATCACGTTTGAAACTACAATATATATTTTAATTAATCTCATTGGGGATAGACTCCTAAGATAATGTAAGTGTTGACAGGCCAGATGGCGTGGTTGGTTAACCACGGCACCCCACGCCCCACGCCTCACATTCGAATCGACCTTGCTCTGTATAGCTTCATCATCAAACTTTGAGTTCCTATTGTAGGTACCAAGTTCACTAACTTATTGGAATAAATCATTTAATATTTTGCAGAAACCAAGAAGTTATTCATTTCATCTCAACCGAAACCACAATTTGAAGAGGAAGACGCATAACGCATGAACATATGTATTTGTGGGGTGTAAGATTTGAAAATATGTTCATGCGTTATGCGTCTTCTTCTTCAAATTGTGGTTACGGTTGAGATGAAATGAATATCTTCTTGGTTTCTCCAAAATATAAAATGATTTATTGCATTATGAGTTAGTGAACTTGGTACAATAAGAACTTAAAGTTTGATGATGAAGCTATAGCAAGGTCGAATCGAATGTCCCCCCAACGCCTATCATGCCGCAAGTCGTGGGTTCGATTCCCATCCAGGACAAACATTTGTGTGCATGAACATTTATGTCTGGCTGTAATTATCTATACAAGTATGTATTTACAAAAGATAGAAGTAGTGTATGTAGTATATCAGTTATCCGGTTTCCACAGTACAAGCTCTGCTTAGTTTGCGATCAGATGACCGTGTGTGAATAATGTCCCAGGATATTATTATTAATATTTTAAAATGTCTTTGATATATCTTAGCGCCCTGGGGTTTCGGACCTTTGGAAGGCGTACGAGGGGCCGAAGCCAACTCGCAGAGGCCCCTTAGACAATTTTAAATGATGTGGAGGCACCAACCGACGATTATCCCTGTATGCAATATGCAAGTGCACCCAAGGATAACCCCCGGTTGGTGCAGGACTTTTACAGAACGTGGAAACAAAATATATTGGGCTTGGGTGGCTAAAGTAGACTGAGTAACTTGAACTATGGAAGAACTAAGACAATTTTATTATTATTAGTGAAAATACTTTTTTTTGCAATTTAGAGAACTTTTTTCAGAGCTGTCATAGGATTCGTAGTGATGAGCAGTTTTATGGGCGCCTAATCTAAACTGAAGTTAATTAATAATATAAATATAATATAATAATATTCCACAACTATCACACAACGCCGTCTAGCCTCAAGCTAAGCAGAGCTTGTGTTATGAGTACTAGACAACTGATAAACATACTTATATATTTCTAAATACATACATATATAGATAAATTACACCCAGACACAGAACAAATGATCATGCTCATCACACAAACATTTGTCCTGGGTGGGAATCGAACCCACGACCTCCGGCATAGCAGTCAGGGCCACTAACCACTAGACCAACAGGCCAGTCTAAACTAAACTAAACTCAAACTAAAGTATTTATTTTAATTAAACCAATTACAGGCACGTTTGAACTGTCAAAGAGACAGTCAGTTAGTCAGAAAGTTGAAGATAATTGCCCATTCTAAAACGTAGATCTCTGGAGAAGACCGGGCAAGAAATTTCAATTATTATAACCAAGATATTACCAAATCCTGGGCAGGTTATTCTTATTGCTTCTACTAAGTGAGAACAGTGTAAAAAAATTATTGCCGTAATTATTTAAGTATTTTAGTTAACTAGCACTGTCAAACCAGTTTTATGTTCGGTTCCGTACAAAATGATTCAGCTAGATGGTGCTGATGGACGCGTCATTTTCGTGAACGGGCGCCGTCAGTTGAGACTGGTTATCTCTTAAGGGGGAAGCGCCAGGGTAGTCCGCGAAATTCAAATTTTCTAGCGTTTTCTGCAATTTACAAGTCACTATTAGGTTGCATGTTGATGAAAGTATGATTCGCGACCGTAATAAATTCGTATTTACAAAATTTAATTAAAATCATTAATACAACTCCATAAGTTAGTATAATCCTAAATGTCAAGATTTCATGAAATAGTCATGACTATTTCATGAAATCTTATGCATCCTTTAGGATTACCTGGTCTTAAAGAGTTGTATTGATGACTTTAATGATTATAATTCTGTAAATACATACTTGTTACGATCGCGAGTCATATTATGATCAACTTGGAAATTGCAAAAAACGTAAGAAAATTTGAATTTCGCGGGCTATCCTGGCACTGACGTTCAAAAGTCCCTTGAAATGAATGAACTTGACTTTAATTTGACATTTGCCCTCTTTATCCTTTGCTGCCCGCTTTGGGGTGTTCAAGCTGGCCCTCTACCCTTCGGTTTTCTCCTTCCTCATCAAATATTCGTCAAATATGCACCATGTGCGCATCGAAAAACAGATTTTAAAATCTTTTTTCCTACCAGGTCTTTGTGCCCACAACCGTGCCCACATGTTCTTCGCTGAGTCCATCATATCTGATGTGCCATTCACTGCAGTCCGGTGTACGAGTTACAACGAGCTCTACTATACTGGGTCCTGTAGAGGCACTGGCGAGACCTTGATCATGGGTGGTTTTGACATACACTACGGGTGAGTTTGCAAAGACAGATAATAAATAGACTTCAAAAGGAACGAATGATGTTGGAGGTCTTTGATGTCTTACTTAGATCTAAAATAGGGGTTTTATCTTTTTGAACTAGGTAACGTATTTAGGTACTTCTGAGAATATTTGCTAAAACAAATATTCTTAATTAAGGATCCACAGACAGAAAACCTTCATCCATAGGCAGAATATTTATAATTGGACCACCGAAAGTCAGTATTTGATATTTGTGTTCCAATTAATTAACATTTAGTTATGATTCCTTCATTCATTCCTTCTCTTAGAACATTCAAACAACAAAAGAAGGTTATTTTAAGTATTCATGAACACGGTTAACTTTTCGTCGCTTCTATGTTTAATTAAACAAAGAACACTCGTTTGTTAAGCAGTAAGCTAATGGCTTAAATCTTGGAGATCAACGTTCATTGTTTCGTTTCAGGAAGGATGGTATTTACTACCTAAGGACAAACGCTGAGAAACCCTACGCACTGGGGGACGGTGACCCAACATGAATTACGATAAAATATTAATACCCCGCTTTGCCAACTTCGCCTATAAATTAAATTTTCAAAGAAATTATTACGGAGTGTTCCGTTTTTATTCGCGGCCGCTACCGTCCGACCCGTTGTTAATTAATTATTAACAGGGCTTCGTTGGTGAAAACTTGCTTCATACGGCATCACTAGCATGGGCGCGTATTTATTGTATGCTCGTAAAGTAGATATAAGCATAGCTTCAATATATTAGGTCTTTACCTATGAAATTGCCGATTTACATAGAAAAAAAATCAAACAATATTTTTTTTTAAAGAAATATTGTCGATGCACTTTTGCCATTTTAATGAAAGTTTGTTAATGCCTTTACTATAAATATATCCTGGGGACGGGAATCGATAAATTCTTTATAGGCGTTTTTCACCGCCTCGTTGGATTTGAAATTTATCCCCGGGGCTCATTGTTGAGATCATACCAAAAACGCACCATGCGTTCATTTGCGGTATGTACCTTGTCCATACACGTCGTTAATATTGCGTGCTGTCTTTATTGCGTTGGTGCCACGACTAAAATAGCGCGCAATTTCAATTTTTCCATGGTTACAGAAACATCGATATCAAAGAAAAATGGAACGGTGGGAATACAAATGAACAACTGATATTTTTTATATGTAACGCTATAATATTATAAATAAATTAATTTGATTTTGGAATTCTAAATAGAATGAAATATATTGATGTTCACACTAGCCGGTATCAAAAATCGGCAATTTCATAGGTAAATACCTATTATTAGTTATTAAGTGAAATAAACTATTTTCAGTTGAGAGTTTTCCGAGTAGTAACAATTGAAAAGCTCTTTCACATCGTCATCACAGAGAGTATCCTTATGTAGTCGCATTAATTAGTTTGTAACAAATTTAAATAACTGTGAGGAAAAAACTGCGTTAGTAGGGACGTAGGTAATACAATAAAATATGGAACTGTGTCAACGGTAATTTATTACTGTTATTCGCAGAACACTAGAAACGAGTATTAAATGTTTAATTAGATCATTCAGGTGCTGATTATTAGTTGAAGCGTTAAAAATATTAAAATGTTGCTAAATAACCAGTTTCAATTTGTATGGGAAGTTGATTTGGTTGGCGAATCTCCAAAATTTGGGCAACAACAATTTGTTCTTTTTAAATGAGAATTAATTCGCGCCCGCTCGTTTATTTGTTACAAAATATAGGGAAAATTTTATTGAGCAGCGGTCAACCGTTTCGTTATTACGATTGTACATTTATGCATAATATTTTATGTACTTAATTAAGTATGCACCTACTTGTGATTCCTATTACCTATATAAAGTTTAAAAATGTGTCAAAAATGTTATTGTAATATTTGTAATAAACCTATTACAATAAATAACATTTTTGACAGATAACATTTTAAACTAACAGCATTGTACTTATACGTTTTCCAAATAAAGAAGTAAGAAATTAATCATTGGTCTATATTCGTGTAAATATAAATAATATTCAATTATTTTAGGTATCTACAGCTAACTGTATCTTGTATCTTTCCTGCTACGACATGGGAACAGTTCCAAAAAGTATTGACTTCAAGATAAATCGTGTTTCCCTTGTAATATCATAAAAGGGACAGAGACATTTTGAACTTTGTTCCTTATTGTTGTTAGAAAATATTTTTCATTTTGCTCTGAATGTGTATTGGCGGGGCTTCGGAGCCACTAGAGAATAACTCGTGTAGGTAATAATCAAGTATTGCTGTTCGTATTTATTATTAGTGTAAGTGAACGTGTATATTTGCTATTTATGTCGTGGGGCAGTTTGTTTTGTTACAAAAGAAGTGATTAAAACTGATTGTTTATTTATACCTACAGGGTGGTTATGAGGTTATCATTCCTACATGAAACATATGTACAGACGCCAGCAGGTCAAGCTACCCGAAACTGTCAAATTTTCCCAATCAACCTTGAACCATGTGCGTTAAAATCTATAATAAACTCCCGAATTCAATTAAGGATACAGAGTATGACAACACATTTAAAAATGACCTACAAAACCACTTAAACTTAAAATCATATTATAGCCTAAAAGAATTTTTAACCGAGAAATAAATAAATTAATATCGACTTGAACACATTACACATACATAACTAGGTACTCTATAAAACACCAGTCCGCTACTACCTCATTCCTGTATTTTTTAGTGATTACTTTCTATTTTATTTTATCTGAAAATGTGACATATTATAATGTAAAACTAATCTATTGACATTAAATTAACTGAAATAATAATGACATTTAGGCTCATTGCAAATGACATAAATTGTAGTAAGTATAAGATTATAATGTGAAAATGATAATTTATTTATTTTATTTAGTTTATAAGAATGACATAATGTATAATAATAATTAATAATAATTTTTAAATTAATCTATATTAAAAAATTATATGAATAATGATAGCATGTTAAATTAATTAAAACCTATCGCCTATACATTGCTGTGCCCTAGCAGGGTTCATTGTTTGGAACTATCATAATGTAACAACCTGTAAACAACATGAAATGCAATAAATGAATGATTATGATTATGATTATGAACCTAATAATTTTGCGATAAAGTTGAAAATCTAATAAAGAAAGACAGATTGTAGTAGCTTGATGTGCTGGCGTCTGTACCTACATAGAACATTTTCTATGGGCGAATTAAAAGAAAAGAAAAATAATAAACCGAGGATGTACTTATAGCAAACGACTTAAAGCATAATTCTTTGCGCAAAATGGGACGGGGTGACCCAAACCGACACTTTGCCCGACCCGGGAATCGAACCCACGATCTTATGCTCAGCAGTACCGCTTATAGCCACTAGACCAGCCACTAGGCAGCCCTGAGTATTTATTTGTGTTGTTATTTCTTTTTGATGTTTCTTGTTTTGTTTGTGATAAGATTAAGGCACGTTAATCCGATATGATTAGTTTTTTCTTAGTTCGTGGAAAAATCTCGAATCTAATGGACCGATTAAGTTGAAATCTGGTACACGTATGAATTTCTGTGACCCAAATACGAACGTGTTACGTAAATAAATTAATTTTGAATATGGGGTCAATTTTGGGGCAATTAAAAAATTAAAACAATAAAAGTTTTGCAAACTGTAGGTACTGTGTGACAGATCAGATTAAAGGGCGTGAGCGTCTCAAATATATATTTTTTTATAATTGTAAAATAGATTCTTTTAAAGTTATTTAAGAAAATGGACGAAAATTGACCATTCCCCCTTATCTCCGAAACTACTGAGCTTAAAATTTTGAAAAAAATAAAATATAGAAAATAGTTCAATACTAATAGATTACAGGAAAACTTATAAGAAGTCTATGGTCTTAAAATAACATGGTGAATCTCTCAATATTGTGCGTACACACTTACATTGTCCATAGATAAACGAAAAAAATTCAACCCACATTAGGTGTAATGTGGATTGAATCCTTTTCGTTTAACTATGGACATTTGTAGTTGGAATGTATGGGAGAAAATGTTTTTCAACTACTATGTTAAGTTTGTTCTTGGGATAAATTCATCCCAACTGCGGAACCCTTCATTGTGCGTGGTCCGACATGCACTTGACCGGTTTTTTTTTTAATATAGGTACTTAATTAATTGAACTGATAAGTGGTGGTTATTAAATTTGAGTTATGATTTATGCTAACAGTCATATTATGATTTATGATAACAGCCGCACGGGTTGATCGAAGATCAAGCTACCCTTGCTGCGGTCGGTTCGTGAATAAGTGACCATCCGTCACATATATGGAGACCTCGCAAAGCTCGATAAGCCGGTAGTCCCGACTGTCATTTGTAGATCTTTCACCAGTCGTTACGGGTCGTCAGATGTCCAAAACTTGGAATACCAGTCTAACCAAAGGGTTTGTTACCGGGTTGTGAATATCAGATAGGCAGTGGCTTTATGTAAAATACTGGTATTCAGCTGCATCCGGTTAGACTGGAAGGCAACCTCAACAAAGTTGGGAATTGCTTGAGTTATTATATCGCTAAAAATAGTGGTGGATGCAAAGCTTCATAGCTTGACCCATCGCCGCAAAGCAGGCAACCTTGCCGGACTTCTACAGATTGTAGTTCGGTGAGTGTGGTCAAGAATGACCTCATTCCATCGACACCCTTCTACCATCGGACATCTAGACGCACTGCCAGTTACCATCCCTACCTAGTTGCTATTCCACCGATTCGCACTAAGCCTTTTATAATGCGCACAGCAAAAAGTGGAACTCACTACCTGCGTCTGTGTTTTCGAGCGCATATAACCCGAATCTCTTCAAAGTGAGAGTGAACAGGCTTCTTCTGGGTAAGCTCACTCCATCGTCGACTCTGTTTCTGTGGCGTCCGACCTAGACTAGAGTCAAGAGCAAACCCATCATAAATAAAAAAAAAAACTTACCATAAAGTTTAACACCCCGTGCCTACTGCCTACCGACATGGGCAAATACGAGTAGTCGCAGCCGCGGGCCGCTTGCTGCCGTTGCCGCTTTTACAGGGTCAGTAAACTAATATTATCAGGGGTTGTGTGTTTCGTGTCAATTTTTTACGCTATTTATTGTATTTGAAAAAATGACTTTTTATTACCTATATCAACTCTGTACCTACTATGTAATGTGATAACCTCACCTGCACTCTGTATACAGAAACAAGAGCATACATAAATGTAGAAAAGAAATAAAATAAACAGTCTTCAAAATGTTTAAAATCCTTATCTATTTATGTTTACTTAGGGTACTTACCTATAAGTTAAATAATCAGATCCTGGCTGTCTCCTGCTGTCCTCCCCCACCGAAGCCTTAATCCGAGGCCCATACCCTACACGGGGTGCCCTTAGTGAGTAGTCGCTTAGTTTATAAGTTTTATGCTCTGGCTGGAGGCCTTAATTTATTGATTCATCCACAGGCAAAACCGGTTGAGTAGCCGACAACCTCCTAGGTTGATATGCGAGACGTCATTTATAAAAAAAAATATACCTATTAGGTTAGAGATAAAATGCTGCACGACGACAAAATCGCTAATGCACGTATTTCCTAAGGGCCGGTTTTTTGATCCGTAGTTAACTCAACAAATGGTTAAACATAGTAACTAATGGTTGAATTTTGGCTAAATATGAAAGGCTAAACATGAATGTTTTCATGTTAGCTCATTCATATTAAAAAATAGTAACTAATGGCATAATTCATTCATGTTTAGCCTTTCACATTTAGCCATAATTCAACCATTAGTTATTATGTTTAACCATAGCAACCTATAGTAAAATAGTAAGCAATTTAAGAATAACAATTAGTTTTAATTTGTGCGTACTATTTCGTAGTTTATTTTTAATTACAGACAGGTATATAACAGCTAACGATGCACAGCGATGACAGCAAGCAGCGCGACGATGAAACTTACTTCGTGAAAGCAATATGCATTCTTGATGTATCTAAAAATGTATTCCTATTGGTAAGACTGGTCAGATCTGTATCTGTAAGCTTTCAGGAAAAACAACTCAGCTTTATATCTACCAACACAGCTTCCAGAACTCGAGTCGCGTCGTGTTCGCTCATCAAGAAAGAGAACACGAGCGGAAAGACCTAGACTTTTATGAAATACACTACCTACCAATTGTTCTATTACCATTGCTTCTGCATCCACTACCTCCAAATTAGGTATATACGTATTTGAGTAGTTTGCCAAGCTTTTCATAGTTAGTCTAGAAATGGTTGGCTAGAATATTTGTATTCGCCGTGAGGTTGTTCGCTAGACACCGTCGGAATATTAACCAGAGCACGAGAAATAATGTAGCATAAACCACCGCAGTGGGACGTGCATGAAGCGTGCGTCGTTGTTATGCACCCACCGTTGCTCACCTATATGTACAATTGGAAGAACTTGCGCCGTTTGGCGTAGAACGGCAGTTTGGCCAATATTGGTGGCAGAAGCTATGATAGTTCTGTTTGTTCAAATATTTGGTTAAATCGAAGATCGTCGACACGGATGTTGGTAACGCCACGTTCTAGTATGTTGTATGTACCTCCAGTAAAATAATGTTGGACGATATGGGAGGAACGGGTTTTCATTTTCATGTCTTGATCCAGGTCGACATAAAGTTGCTTCTATAATATTCCGTCAATATCTCGTTATATCCATGAGAAGGCCACAGGAATCCGCTAGAGGCGGAAAGCACAGAACAGCAGTTCTGTGCTTTCAGCACGAAGTGATGGAGCTTGGAGGAGGCCTATGTCTAGCAGAGGACGTTTTGCGGCTGAAATGATGATAATGATGATTCCTTTACATAAATTTGGGTCAGTGGGTTAGCTTATAAAGACCGCGTAAATATTGAAAGTTGTCGTAATGGATAAGTGATTGGTCTCATGAGAATAGGGCTACTTTCTTTTAGCTAAATAGTTACTGCTGGCACGTATGTAACTTCTTAAGAAAAATAAACTTCAGAAACATTTCCTTATTTTTGAGCTGCTTTTTGGCCAGTAAGGAAGTATATATTTCGTTCTACTCTCTTAGTGAACGTCAGTACGTCTTGCATTGTTATCTCTGGAGACTCGTGTCTGCTTTATTGTTCTGAAGGCAGGCAACATGCTTCAATGTACATTTTAAAATCATTTTTTCAAATACATTCAGTGTATTCTCTATATATGTATGTATTTACAAAAAAAAAAGTAGTGTACGTAGTATATCAGTTATCTGGTTTCCATAGTACAAGCTCTGCTTTGTTTGGGATCAGATGACCGTGTGTGAATAGTGTCCCAGGTTATTATTATTATTCTCTGGGCCAGGGATCGGCTACTAGTTTTTAATTCGTGATGTAAGAGTTGATTTACTAAAACCTTACGTGAAAAAGAATGAAATAAGGTATCGGCACACAAGCGACAAATGAAGAAGAAAACACACATGTCATGTATTTAGTGAATCGTAATAAATGAACTGTGTATGTTCCTGTCGGCAATGCATGTTAAGCACACCATCCTTCTGGCGCGAATTCGAGCGCTTCTGGGTGCCAAGCCTTTATCACAATAGCTGCTATTTGATTAATTATTCCTGATAGCTGCTTGAAGAAATGTTTTTAGAGCTGTATGTAGATAAGGTGTTAAAAAATTATCTCTACGAACTTTAAGGAGTGCTTTAGACCATCGAACTGAATAACTTTTATTATGGAACCAACTTTGAAATCGCCACAAAAATAATCCATATATAGGTATACGTATACAACACTAGATGTCCGCACTAAGTAACCTTATTTGCAATACTGTTTGTTGCGTTTCCACAGACAAACCATATAAACGGTTTTTTGGGGCATAGTTATTAAGTTAATATTTTTATAAACTCTATATTTTAATAATAAAATTAAAATAAAAATCTGTTCAAAATTGGAACACCTGTTTTTTTAGCGATTTCAAAGTTGGTCCTATATTAAAATTTATTCAGTTGGATGGTCTAAAGCACTCCTTAATGTTTGTAGAGTTAATTTTTTAACTCCTAGTAATTTTGTTCGTCAGCACAATTTTAATAATATCCGTGGGGCAATTGCGTAACACACTATCAATCGGTATCTGTTTCATTTTGACAGTTTAACAACATTCATTGCGTTATATACGTTGTTGAGCAGACAAATTTTTCGAACATATGAAGCAATAGATTAGCAATTTGCTTCACAATGATTCACATTCCGATTGATAGTGAGTTACGCAATTAGGCTACTGTTTGAGATATAAATATTATTGAAAGAAAATGATGCCCTAGTTTTTGAAAAAATCATAAATACATAGTCATAGTCGAAAAAGCCGTTTGTTTTCTACTGGGTGTTATGTTAAGATACCGGCAGTTTAGCATATATTGAGCCTATATTATGAGTCCCTCCAGTTAATGAGATTAGGAGTTTCTGTCCGCACAGCGGTGTAGACCAAGAACTTCCAGGAATACATGCTTAAATGTTTTTAATGACAAATTCTAAACGTATAATAGCATAGAGAAAATGTATTACATAAAGATTAAAATTTACAAAATAATTTCGTATACAATATCCTTTCTTTGATCAACATTTTCTTTGTCAAAAATATTCTATACTCATTTCATTTTCTGTAACACAACATTTAAGTATTTCCTCGTACCCCTAACATTTATATGGGATTTCCACCTTTTGCTTTATATCTGGTCGACCGTTCTGAAATAGACGCTCCATTGAAAAGCGTTAAATACGAGGTAGAAAATATTTAAAGGTAGAGTTGGGCAGTGTGAACCACTCACATGTCGTGAAAATTGCGGGAAACAACTATCTAGTCCATTAAATAAATTGCTCTCGTTTTGAGAACGTCCCACAAAAAGCATAATATAGCAAGATGTTTTCTCGGACGTGAAGTTATGGCGCGGACGAGAATTCTGATGTTTCATCCGCTTTTATACGTGCTGATTATTTTATTACCTGCTCTGAGACCTTGTGTTTTAGTTAGGCGGAAAGAAAATCATTATGTTTTATATATGTTATGTTTTTAGGGTTCCGTACCAAAATGGCAAAAAAGAACCCTTATGGTGCGACTCAGTCTGTCTGTCTGTCTGTCTGTCACAGCTGGATATCTCAAGAACCACTAATGCTATCAACTTGAAATTTGTAATAGTTTTAGATGACGTTTGCCCAACTGTTTTGCAAATAATAAAGAAACAATTTTATATATATATTTTTTGCAACAGGGACTGAGGGGGTCTTAAAAATTCGAAGTGGGGCTACTAGAGCATGTGGGATATCATATGAAAGAACGCTATTTGCACATTCTCAAACAATTTTTCTTTTTTTTAGGCCGCATAGTTTTCTACTTTTGATGAAAAATATAAAAAAAATACCGAGAACCTCCTTTTTTGAAGTTGGTTAAAAAGTGTGCTATTTAGAGATAAAAACATAAACTTCTATCACACAGGATAATTTCAGATTTTTCTCTATGCAAACTTCGGAGATTAGGGGGGAACCCATATCTCCGAAGTTTGCATAGAGAAAAATCTGAAATTATCCTGTGTCATAGAAGTTTATGTAAAGATTACAGAAAAAATAAAACGATGTCTCTAAATAGCACACTTTTGTTTTAATATAATTATGATGGTACGAAACCCTCGGTGCGCTAGTCCGACTCGCTCTTGACCGGTTTTTAATTAATTAATTTCAATGTTAAAAAAAAACTTTTGTCTTTAAATCGTATGGGTAATCAGGTACTACAAAACCTGAATTTTGTGGTATCTCATTACCCATGCGATCGAGAGAGATGTGTGCCCAGGCTATGCCAGCGGCAAGTTATCTTTACATTTTTGCCTACTCCTTCGGTGAATGCAGGCCTTATGATTTGATGTCATGTACTCAAATAAGTGTCAATCAATCTGCTAACCTTTTCCGAACTATTTTGGGGTCAGCTTTCAGTCTAACCGCATACAGATAAATACCAGTACTTTACATGAAACGACTGCCTATCTGACCTCCACAACCCTGTAACCGGGTAACACGATATCCCATGGTAAAACTGTTTGTCAGACTTTTGGGCTTCACCCGTAACGACTGTCAAAGTTTTAGGAATGACAGCCGGAATCAACGGCTTAACGTGCTTTTCGAGGTACGGATGAGATTAGATATGTAATGGATGGACCCATCCACGAACTGATCGCGGCAAGCGTGGGTAAACCTACGATCGATCCGTGCGGCTATAACAGCCGCATTTAGTCACGAGCCCCTCTTAAAATAGGTGTGTATTCACAAATTTACTACCTCTTATGTCTGGGTGCTTAATCAATGATATCTTCATTCATTATGTGTAGGTAGTTGCAGATATTAATCAACAGTCATCATTATAGGTA
Source organism: Dicycla oo (assembly GCA_948252095.1). Classification (NCBI taxonomy): domain Eukaryota; kingdom Metazoa; phylum Arthropoda; class Insecta; order Lepidoptera; family Noctuidae; genus Dicycla; species Dicycla oo. The sequence goes on from OX411711.1 coordinate 22,713,996, forward strand.
ATTTAACCAAAGTTATGTATAAGTGGGTTGGTAATAGATACAATTCGAGGCATTCGGAATCCGTATCGATAATCAAGTGATATGTGGTGAGCTGTATGTTAACCTACCGACTTGAATTTGAGTGTCTAACATATTCACGTGTTAAGGCTCCCACAGACAGGCGTTATACGACTCCAGCAGAACAATTTCCATGAAGTTTTTATAGAAATTGTTTCACCAGAGTCGCGTCGCGCCTGTCTGTGGGAGCATTTAGAGTATCCGGTGACTTAGATCAGTGGAAGCATTAGATATCAAACACTAAGTATGTCTCCTGATATCAAAGGACTTTACGATTTGACCTCTGAACATTTTATGATTACATGATTGTATGACACTTAGTTATGCATATTTTAGTGATAAGAATAACAGAAATCCAAAGATGAATGAATATTCGTTTATCGAAATTTGTAAAAAAAAAACCCTCGACGGAAAATTGTGTCATGAAAAAAGCTTCGAATAAAAAATTTCGAAAACCCATGTTATTAAAGCGTAATATGATTAATAAATATGTAAATACCGACCATATTAACTATTATAATGACCATATTAACTATTATATACGAACAATATCTATTATTTATAATTCATACGTACCAAATGGGTTTGAACCTTTGTGACAGTTTAGGACATTATATAACAAACATTTTTGTTTGTCTATAAGCCCCCTATATATTTATATAGGTATTATCGTGCGACGCCATTTTGAAAATAAATGATAATAATAAAAATGGCGAATCAAACCCCTTTCAACGTAATTGTTCGATTAGGTTCGGAACAAATTGGCTGTGACAGACGGACAGACAGACAGACAGACACACGAGTGATCCTCTATGGGTTCCGTTTTTCCTTTTGAGGTAGGGAATCCTAAAAACAATTATATTACCTATACATAGGATCTACCTGCTAGGTTTACCGTCTAGCTACATGCTTATATAAAGGTACTTTTATGTGTTTTGTTCAAAACTGACCAGACCATCCCAAAATATACATGTTAGTAAAACCTTACAAAATAAACATGAATTGCTCATAACGTTCCTACAATCTTTGTTCCTGTATGAAAATTATTCAAATCATCGCCATTTTGCATAGGACGAGTGTAATAAGAACGAGTGAGCTTACATGAAAGTTTCACACGGAAAATACCGCAGTTTGTGAACGCTTCAACATGTTAAAAGCCACTAACTTTATATTATCCTTTCTGTACGGATAATTACATGCAGTTTTGTTCTCTGATATGAACGTTCGTTAAATAGTAAGTTTTGTGTGCAAAATGTATTAAATGTAGATTTTTTAGACTCTGTGTTTGAGTAAATGAAATCATACTATGGGAACGCGTATTTTTCGAGCATTGTTAGCTTGTATTTTTTAACGAACTGAAAATTAAATCCTTTGTTTGAGTTTAAGCCAGAGTATATTTAAGTTAGTGAGAGCTACATGTTTTTATTCATGAAACCAGAATAGGTAAATAAAGTAGAATGTCTTTATGGATTTCCATCTGGTTATGACTTAAGGGGAAAGCGCCAGGGTAGCCCGCGAAATTCAAATTTACTTACGTTTTTTTTGCAATTTGCAAGTTAGTATTAGGTTGTATGTTAGTTAATGTATGATTCAGAACCATAACAAAATAAAATGTATTTACAGAATTATACTCATTAGAATCAGTAATACTACTCTTTAAGTTAGTATCAAGATGTCAAGATTTTATGAAATAGTTACTCAATAGTATTAGGTACCTGGTCTTAAAGAGTTGTATTGATGACGTTAATGTTAATAATAAATTCTATAAATATATACTTGTGACTGGCACGAATCATATTTTGATCAACCTACAAACTAATACTGATTCGCAAATTTGAAAATACGTAAAAAAAATTGAATTTCGCACGCTACCCTGGCGCTTTCGCCTTAATATTCGTTAATGGGCTCTAACAAATCCTGTTTGCACGACACAATAAAATTAGTCTTTATTAGTCTCTATATCAATAAAACAGCCATAATTTTATAACATACCGCGAGACACTCGTAAAATAACATGAAACAGTGCGAATCAAAGCAATCCGTTTCGCTACGGTTATAAAGAATACAATAAAAATGTTTCATGTTGATTACTGTTTCAGTGAGACCTACAGGAAAATGAGTTTTCTAATATGTATCTGAGAAAACATTGGCCCGTGTTATGATGGTTTGGTTGTAAAAAAGCAATATTGGAGGCGACTGAGCCCGATCGTAAAAAATATAGTAGAAAGCAGGTACGTGGACATTACAAAAGTATAGCGATTATGAACTCTGTGGAAATGGTCCTCGTGAAATATTTGTACCTTTGGAGGCAGTCGGTGTTATTGTTTGTTTGTGATGTTGTACTGAATTAAATGGAAACGTGTAAGCAAGTTTTATGAACCGGCTTCTGAAAAATCCAGTACCTACGGAACATTGTAGGCCTATACTCAACTGGTTTTAGAGGCCTTGTTCTTGGAACTATAGGTATTTTGCATATTGTAAGTAGTGTATGTAGTATATCAGTTATCTGGTTTCCATAGTACAAGCTCTGCTTAGTTTGGGATCAGATGAATAATGTCCCAGGATATTATTAGGTATTATTATTTTTTATTTTTTACATTACTCGGGACCCTGGGGTCCCGGACCTTTGAAAGGCGTACCAGGAGCTGAAGCCAACTCGCAGAGGCACCTTACACAATTTTAAATGATGAGGAGGCACCAACCGACATTATTCCTATATGCGCTATGCAAATGCACCCAAGGACAACCCCCGGTTGGTGCAGGATTATTGCTGTACGTGGAAACAAAACATATTGGGCTATGGGTCTGGGTGGCTAAAGTGGATTGGGTTACTTGAACTATGGAAGAACTATGTCCCCTGCCTGATCAGTATTATATAATCACGGATAAAATGTTAGAGGGTGACTTGCACACTCAATAATGGACCCCCGGAAACGGCCGCTAGCACATAGTGACGTAGCGACAAGGGGGCAACACTTCCTGAGATGCTTGAGGAGTGGAGAGGTATTCCACGGCTATCAGGACAATCCCGGAAGTACGGTCAAGATCCCTACCAGCACTTTACTGGAATACTTCCTTCCTCCGAGCACGTTTGCTCTTGCGAATCTCCACTCAAGCCGGCCAATAAAGGCAAGAAAGAGGTGGGAGCTCTGTTCCTCGTCAGTGTTCACTCCAGCCAGCCAATAAAGGCAAGCCAGAGAGGAGGACAAGATTTCTCCCGGGAGGTAGGGTCCGTGTGGTCGCTACTGACCAACAGCTCGCCACATGCTGCCCTGCGGGTTTCTGTATCTCTCTTGGTCTGGCTCCTCATCCTAGACCCGTTTCGGCAAAGTAAACTCTACCGGCACAGACTAAAGTTTGGAGCGCGCAAGCCCCACCACGACGTCAACGTAGAGATACAGCGGTGGGGTTATTATTATTATTTTTGTAAATGTTTTTTCTTCTCAGCTCTTTGGCTGGTTTTTGCAACATTTACGGACCAAGGTCAAGTAAATGCAGCGTGTGGTGTTTTATGTTGAAGATATGTTATGATGAAGACCTATTTCATTTTCATCTACTTGCATGAACTTTCTGACAATGCGACATGTATTTAAAATGGCAGCTTTTTGTAGGGTGATATAGAGGGTTTCTTTTAGGTTTAATATTTTAAGGCTATGGAGAAGGTGATTCGGGATGACGCCTGTTGTGGAGAGGACTATAGGGACCACATAAACTTTTTGTTGGCGCCATATTCTAGTTATCTCATCTTTGAGTTCTGCGTATTTACTTATTTTTAACCGACTTCCAAAAGGAGGAGGTTCTCAATTCGTCTGTATTTTTTTTGTTTTTTTTTTTGTATGTTTGTTACGAGTTAGCTTCAATAATGCGTATATTTCCCACTTATTTTATGTGGATGATGTGATGGTGTTTTAATAACTTCCTATCACTGTTATTTACATGGCTATATCTACAATTATTGTGCTCAATTATGTATTCGAATTTGTGTGGGGTAGGTTCCACAACTAAAAAGTGAAAAATAAACACTTTTTAGCAAAAAATAAAACCGACTTCCAAAACAAAACACTACAAAGTGAAAAATAACTTTAATTTCGGAAGTCGGTGGCAAAAACGAAAATTCAAAACCCAAGACACCGACTACCGAAATTAAAGTTATTTTTCACTTTGTAGTGTTTTGTTTTGGAAGTCGGTTTTATTTTTTGCTAAAAAGTTTTTTTTCAGATATTGTCTTCTGAATGTTATTTGTGTTGGGAACGGAAATATCTATTAGATAAGTAACTTTATTTAGTTTATCCTGCAGGGTTATATCCGGTCGATTGTAGTGAATTGTCCTGTCGGTGAGAATGGCGCGGTCGTAATAAAGTTTACATGTGTCATTTTCTAGGATAGTTTGTGGTGTGTAATTGTAGTACGGAGTGTTAGTGTCTTGTATGAGTGTGTATTTTACTGCCAATTTTTGATGAATTACATTTGCCACCTGATTGTGCCTGTGTGTGTAGTCGGTCTGCGTGAGAGTTGTGCAAGATCCTGTTATGTGCTGAATTGTTTCTGGTTGAATGTGGCATTTGCGACATTTGTCATTTGTTACTGAAGGATCTTTAATAATAAATTTTCTATAGTTTTTAGTGTTAATAATCTGGTCCTGTATCGCAATTATAAATCCTTCTGTTTCTGGGAATAAATTGCCTACTTTAAGAAATTTATTAGAAGCTTCTTTGTTCCCATAGGATTGCTCTAGGTCATGAGGATGTCGGCCATGAAGTACCTTTTTCTTCCAGTCCTCAATTTTTTGTTTTTGCAGATTATCGCTAGTATTTTGTGGAATATCTGGCTTTTCCTTTAAGTTAAGTGGGGTGTAGTTTAAATCATTTTGAGCTATGGCTGTATGAATGTTACTAGTGCGGGATTTTGAGTGAAAAAATGTTTTTAATTGACATACTTGTTTCCGCCAAAGGTGCTGGATGTCTATTAGGCCTCCATTTTGTCTTTTAATAGTAAGTCTTTCTATTGCAGATTTAGGGTGTAAGTTGTTATGTTTTGTAAGCGTGGTGCGTGTAGTTCGTTCTAATTGTTCTGTGTCCGTTTTTGTCCATTTAATAACTCCGAATGAGTATGTTAATATGGGGATGGCAAATGTATTTAAGGCCTTGATGAGATTTTTACTAGAAAGTTGTGTTTTGCATATGGCGTTAAGCCTCCTTCTGTACTCTGCAGTAAGTGTTTCTTTAATCCTAACATGATCAAGTCCCTTTAGTTGCGTGTACCCTAAATATTTATATAAGTCAGTTGATTCCATTGCTGTTATGGTATCTGTGTATATATGAAGTGTTTTACATTTATCCAGACCAAATTGCATGTTTATATCTAGGCTAAACTCTGCTGTAGCTTCTAATAGTTTTTTCATATCTTTTTCAGTTTGTGCATATAGTTTAATATCGTCCATGTAAATGAGATGTTAGACTGTTGTTTGTTCTGTCGAGTGTTTGAGGCAATATCCGGCCCGACAGCGCTGCAGCAGATGAGACAAAGGGTTTAGTGCGAGACAGAACCATAGGGGACTCAGTGAATCACCTTGGTAGATACCCTTCTTGATAGCTATTTGTCGCGTTGTAACATTATTATTATTATTATATTGCTTGGTAATAATATTTTTAATTCTTAGACTGTATTTTATAAAGATACAATCTTCTTTATTTCTTGTTTTTCTTTTTATTTGCTTGCCTGTTTAGTGTTTAGTTTTATCATGAACACATCATGTAATTTTATTGTACCTACATATCATATTGTAAGTGCATATCGCATTAGTTTTATAACTTGTCTTTATAGGTAATATGTGGAAAATGTCGTAGCTTGTACATTTACTCTCTCTGTAGCTCAAACGGTGTCTAATAATGTAATTTGTAACCATTCATTTTCCCAAATAAATAAAATAAAATGTAATACTTCGAATAAAATATGATTATAAACACATTAATATTATACTCTTCTAGATATTGTTATTATGCTAGGAATGAGTTCATATGACAAAGAAAACATCCATTTTTATCCTGAAACAACCTTATTTTTGAAGTCGTCTGAAAAAAGAGGAGATAGGTAATAAGGTATTGTGATAACCAATAGGTGCCACCACAGAAATCGATTTCTGTGGGTAAAAGTGTGTTCGCAGCATGATATACATATAAAACCATATATTTAAAACACATTTAAAGATAGTTAGAATACCTACATGTTAGGTCTCGTGTATCCATAGGAAAAACCACAACTCATTGTGTATTTACCACGTTTGGGATTTCCTCGGGCTTTCAGTTTCCGTTTGGCTCATACCGCTCCCCGACTACCCTCACTTTTAAAACATACATTACAAAGTTTTGCCGCGCTGTTAGGTTTCTAACAGAAATTATGCGGGAGTCCGGTGTTTATCCAAAAAGGTGGTACCTAATCTCTTATGATTAACATTGTTTTATTTGTGTTAACTTTTTGTTATGTTCTCTGTCAGGTAATTTTTATAGTTTAATATGCCCATTTTAAAAAGAAACAATCACCATTTAGGTTCGTTAGTCCAAAAAAATATTCCGATATTTTTCAGAGAGCATTGATCGCGATGTCTCTCGAGTCTTGAAGATAAATACACGATAACGGAATAGGAAAAAGTCTATCAGCTTACCAAAAAGACAAAAGGCGCTCAAATACGATTCTCAAAGAATTCCTTTTCTTTTTCATTGAATTTCAAAGGTAGAAATCTACCCTCTACTTCTAATGAACAATCAACTTAGTTAATTAACTGAATGGGCACTAAACAACAGTAAACACGTATAGTTGATCGGGAGGCGATCGATGGGAGGAGGCGAGCTGAGGGCAACTTTGATTCATTTGGACCTAATCCGGCCGCCGGCTCCCCAACCATCTCATTATACGCCCAATTTGTTCTGGGATCATGCGAAGACTTTAATCTTGCGGCTTGGCAACTTGTCGCAAGCCTTGATGTTACTAATTATTGATAGTTGGGTAATCAATGAATGTAATTGCCCTCTATCTCTATGATATTTTATTTTTTATTATTTGGATATCATATATATCTTCGTTCTGTGTCAAACCAATTTCAAGAAAAAAAAAAATTGATAGCTTGAGCAACGGTTAAAAACGAAATAAAATTTGATTAGTACCTAAGCAAAATGTTTAAGAAAGTACTTAAGGGCCTGTTAATGGTTAAACATAGTAACTAATGTTAGAATTTTGGCTAAATGTCAAAGGCATGAATTATTCATGTTAGCTCATTCAAATTAAAAAATAGTGTTAAACACTTCTATTTCAAAATTGATTAAACACTGTACTTTGTATAAAATAACTTTATTGCACACAATGCGGACTACAATATCAACCGTCTTACTTCGTAGTTCGATGATCACTGCCTGCACTCCGTTTTACAATTTTTAATATCTTTTGCCCCACCCAGTAAGAACGATGATATCATATCCGCCATTTCTAAGTGTTTCTAAAGTAAAAAATAACACATTCAATTACAATAACGAAAATACATTTAAAAGCTTGTTACAATAATCATTTGTACTTTGACAGTGTGAATATTATAATTCGGTATTTAAATAATACATTTTAAAATTAAATCCAAACTTCCGTAATAATCTATAAGTTTTAGTAGAATTCACAACTTATTTTCAATTAATAAGGCAAATGTGTCTAGCAAATGCGCGCTATTTATTTTAAATTAAGACATGAATTTGAAACAAGCTAACAATTCGTCCATCCTGATAAGTTTCGCGTCCCCGCGAACAACACAATTTAGCAAAAAGTTAGTGTATGAATTACACAAACACATCACTTTTCATAAAATAATATTTACTTTTCTAGACTTAAATAATACTATTTTTGGTATTTTGCACATTGCAAACATAACTACGTGCACATAGCACTTCAAATAATCTAGACTCTCGCACATAGCAAGATACTCTCGTACATAGCAAGACACACTCTCGCACATAGCAAGATACACTCTCGCACATAGCAAGACACACTCTCGCACATAGCAAGTCACACTCTCGCACATAGCAAGACACACTCTCGCACATAGCAAGACACACTCTCGCACATAGCAAGACACACTCGCACATAGCAAGACACTCTCGCACATAGCAAGACACACTCTCGCACATAGCAAGACACTCTCGCACATAGCAAGATATACTCTTGCACATAGCAAGACATTCTCGCACATAGCAAGATATACTCTCGCACATAGCAAGATACACTCTCGCACATTGCAAGATACACTCTCGCACATAGCAAGATTAACATAACTACGTGCACATAGCACTTCAAGAATTCTATACTCACGCCTAGGAAAAATATATAAACACAATCATTGTTCTGAATAAAAATACTCGGACATGTAATAAATTCAAATTATTTCCCTTGTTTAAATTATACATTTTACTTAAAAAGTATTTTCCATCCTTCATATAAACTCAAATCATTTCTCATATATTGTTTCATTACATTTTACTTAAAAGTATCCTTCATACAAAATCATTTTCCATACATTGTTTCATTACATTTTTACTTAATTTCTTCTTTTTACTTAACTTCCTTCATACAAAATCAAATCATTTGCCATACTTTGTGTCATTACATTTTAACTTATAAAGTATTTCTTATCCTTCACAAAAAGGAAATTCATTATTATACTAATTATTACTCATAATAACTATTCACAGTTAAATAGGTTCCTCTAAATACCAACATACATAATTATTTATAACCAACTTAAATACTTTCTAACGTAAATTAATGAATGAATAAAAATGTTGAATATTGCAAATATTATTATTATTATTAATCATCTGTGCTCTCGCTAGTAGACGATTCACTACCATTATTATTAAAACAAAGCCAAGGATATATTTTATCAATAGAAAATATACCCTTATACTTTGATGCCCCTTTTTTCTTTGTAATTGGAGTATCTTCTACCTCATACCTATCGTGATCTAAAATTTTAGTTACTTTATATGGCCCTAAACATTTCGATAATAACTTTCTACTTTTACCTACAGTATGTGTTGCTCTTTCCACTCTAACCAAGTCCCCAACTTTATACTCTAATGGTTTTTTTCTTTTTTTATCATATCTATTCTTCTGTTTTTCTTGTGACTTTTTCGTATGATCATCTACTTCATCCCTAATCTTACGTAATCTTTCATAACTGGTGCTAATTTCATTTTTGTCCAGTGTGTTTTCAACTATATCATTATCTAATTCCGAAACTAGGCTACCTTCATTAATTCCAGTGAGCCTTAACCCAAACAAAACCTCAGAGGGGGTTTTACCCGTGCCTTTGTTTATAGTATTGTTTAATCCCCATTGTACTTGTAATAGTCGGTCATCCCAAAGTCTTTCGTCTTTACCATGATTTTGCGAAGCTAAAGAGTCTAAAATTGTTCTGTTATATCGCTCCACCTGGCCATTCGCTCTAGGTGAAGCAACTGCATTCTTTATGTGATGAACTCCTACTTCAGTAAGAAAACTTTTAAACTTTGAACTTGTAAATGACGTGCCTCTATCGCTAATTAGTCGTTTTGGTAAACCAAACGTTCCAAAGTAGTCCCTAAGAACCGTAATAGTGGAAGTGGACTTTGTATTTCTAACCGCCTTTAAAACAATAAATTTTGTGAAAGACTCTACAATCACTAAAATGTAACAATTTTTCCTTTTTGACTTTACAAATGGACCAACATTGTCAACATGAATGGTGTGAAAGGGCGCAATTTCCTTAGGTATAGGATGCAAAAAACCCTGCTTTTTTCCCGCCGGCAATTTATTATGAGCACACTCTAAACAGGCATTCACATACTTTTTGATAAACTTACGCATACGAGGGAACCAATAATGTTTTATTTTATCGAATGTCTTGTCAAACGCAAAGTGGCCTATTTCATCGTGGTTTTTCTGGAGTATCTGCCACCTGCAGCCCTTTGGCACCACCCATTTTAATCCGTCCTCAGTTACTTTATACACTCTCTCGCGCTTAAGAACGAAATTCTTACGTATCTCTACTAAATCATCAAATTCGTTATCAGAAAGGATTTTCTTAATGCGTTGTATTTTAGAATCCTCTATCTGTACTGTCGTTAACCAATCATCGGTTATCGTCATAATGTCAAACGTGTCAATAGCCTGAATTATCCCTGCCTTTTCCGTGGTTGGATTCCTACTCAGTGCGTCAACGTGAATCATGCCTTTGCCAGATTTATATACTACATTGCAGTCATACTCCTGAATCAAACTTCACCACCGCGCAACTCTTGGTACCATGTCTCGTTTTAAAAACGTTGCCCTAAGCGAGTTACAGTCTGTTACAATAGTGAAGTTTAACCCAAGCACGTACGTTCTGAACTTGACTAACGATGCAATGACGGCAAGGGACTCCAACTCATACGACGAAAAATGGGACTCTTCAGGGGAAGTCTGTCTACTATAATAAGCTACCGGTTTGAAAACTCCATCGGTTTGTTTTTGTAGTAAAACGCTCCCTACGCCGTGTTTGCTAGCATCTGTATGTATTTGTGTCTCAAGTTTGGGGTTATACAACGCTAGTACGGGTCTTGAAATAAGTGCACTTTTCAGTTTATCAAACGCCTCTTCTTGAGCTTGTGACCAAATCCAAACAGAGTTTTTCTTTAGTAATTTTGTAAGAGGGCGAGCTATTTCACCAAAACCTCTGATAAAGCGTCGGAAAAAACTAGCTAGGCCGATAAACTGTCGGACATTGTGTACGTCTTTAGGCTTAGGAAAGTTTTTGACACAATCAATTTTCTTAATACCCGGTCTTACACCTTCGCTAGAAATTTCGAAACCTAGGTAGTCCACGTGATTTTGAAAGAAGTAACATTTTTGTGGTTTTAACGTTAATCCTGCCTCCCTAAATCTTTGAAGTACGATTTCTAATATTTTGATACCTTCTTCAAATGAACTACTAGGTACCAAGACATCATCCATGTAAGCTAAAGCAACATTATAGCGTAAATTGCCTAAGACCAAATTGATTGTTCTCTGGAAAACAGCCGGTGCGTTAGCCAGCCCGAACGGCATTCTATTAAACTCAAATTGCCCGTCGGGTGTTACAAATGAGCTTTTACTCCTGCTCTCTTCAGGTATATATCTGGTAATAGCCAGAGGCCAAGTCTAAAGCACAAAAATACTTATTCCCTGCCAAACGATCAATTTGGTCCTCAATACGAGGCAACGGATAATGTTGCTTAATCGTTTTCCTATTCAGGGCGCGATAGTCCACACAGAGCCGCTTATCACCAGTTTTCTTTTTCACTAACAAAACAGGACTCGCGTATGGAGATTGGGACTCTCTTATGATGTTATTTTTTGAGAGTTCTTCAACCATAATTCTAACTTCTTCCCGTTCTGAATGACTCAACTTATATGGCCGATAAACGACTGGCTCCGTATCAACTAATTGAATATCCATTTCCGCAATCGTTGTATGACCTAGTTCAGACAAGTCTTTGGCAAAACAATCGCGGTACTCGTTTAAAGTATTGAATAACTGAAGCTTCTGACTGTTGTCCAATTTTTCATCAATATTGAGGTCATCTAATGTAGATGGAGGTTTAGCGCCGTGGTTTTGAACGCTTTGAATCCTATTAATGTCTCTAATGTTATTATTAATTTGAATAGCACGAGCCAAGACTTGACCCTCTTTAAATTGAATTAATCTATTGTCATAGTTTACCACCCACCCACTACTGTTTTTGATATTATAAGTAACAATTTCTACACGGTGGTTTAAACGATAACCATTTTCAACAAAAACAACTCCACTAAAATTTGTATTTGTGAACACCTTTACGGAAATACAACCTTCAGCCCTGACAGCTTTGACCGCTTTTAGAATCAATCGTGTATCGTTTTTCATTCGTTTATCAGTAATCATCAAATCTTTATCAGATTTAAACACCCATATGTGAGGTTGCTCCGTAGCAGTCTGTCCAATAAGGAGATCATAATTCAAAAAACTATCAGGAACAACAATTGCCTCAACATATATTTTAGCATTGTCAATCATTATTGAAATCTTAGTTTTACCTAAAGCACTCACGTATGTGTTACCAAAACCTTTTAGAGATGGCAAACCATCCACTTGCCATTTTTCAGGTGGCACAATTACTTTAATGACGGATTCTTTTATCCAAGTACACTGACTGCCAAAATCTACGTACCCTGTCAACTGTACATTATTAACGTTAACATCCTTAATGAATTTTTTGTCCACTTCTAAGTCAGTAGTCATAATATCGTGTGTCGTGTCATGTTGTGTCGTATCTAGTCATAACGTTTTAACTTCGGCTCTATCTACCCGAACTTTCCTATTACATTCAGGATCGTCATGACCAATGCGTTTACACTTTTGGCACTTAACAATAGGTTTTTTACATTCCGAAATGTAATGGCCCGTCTCATAACATCTGAAGACCCTACCAGTATTATTTTTCACAGGTTTAGGCGTTTCGTTTACAGAACGTACCGGTTTCTTATTAGACCTATCAAATCGCTCATGTTTAACACCCCTCAGATAGCCCAGTAGTTTATCAGCGTCCTCAAAACCTACTGCTTCTGCTCCGTACCGAACCGTTCTATCATCTATTCCGTAAACAATGCAGTCGACAGCATTCCTACCCTTTATACCACACCGATTCAAGGCTATTAACTTTTCATAATAGTACCCTTCTAAATCATCTCCAAACTTTGGCCTTATAGTTAACATTTCCGTAAGCAAATGACCATAGTTTTCATGTGACGGAAAAGCAGATTTAAGTTTTTCGACCCATTCGTCCCATGAAAGCAATACTGTTGACTGTCCTTCGTACCACTTTTTTGCAGTACCAACTAACTTTGGAAGAGCATAGTGAGCGGTCTGTTGACTATCCCAGCCATAGATCTCAGAGCATTCGTTGACTTTATTTAACCAAGTAACAATTGTTTGGTTTTTTGATTTAGGATCGAACTCTGGAACTACATTATTATTAGCAAACCTTTCTTTACTGTGGATTTACGGCTAAGATGGATTGTAAGGACTCTTTGATACATCTTAGTAATTCATTATTAACATCAATAGATGGAGGCTGCGGCGTAACAGATTCAATTCTCTCATTAATATCAGAGCGGACTGGACTTCGTGATCTATTAACGCTTTTTCTACAAAAAGTTTGCAATCTGTGACGCCTCTGCCTACTACGACTACGATCTATAAAATTATTTGTCGGTTCATGTATCTGCGTGTCCGTGGATGGCGTACGTAATGTGCGACGTTGCCATGGAGATCTTACGACTGACCTGCTTCGACTTCTCGCCTGCATCTCAACACTTAGAGGCGATCTTCTGGATCTGCGCCGCTCGAAGCTACGACTATCAACGCGGGGTGCTGCTGATGACCGATACTTTTGCCTCAATTCTCCAGAACGTGTCCGAGATCGGCGGCGTCTTGAGGGCCCTCCTAGCACAATGCTATGATGACTTCCGATCGACTTCTCTGACCGGTCACTGGACATCTTCACTCAATTGTAAAGTCCAATAGTCTTACTGTGGACGTATGATCACACCAGGGTGGTAGCAATAGCTACACCAGAATTCCCTGGTGTTATCCCTGCTTCTGAATTGTTAAACACTTCTATTTCAAAATTGATTAAACACTGTACTTTGTATAAAATAACTTTATTGCACACAATGCGGACTACAATATCAACCGTCTTACTTCGTAGTTCGATGATCACTGCCTGCACTCCGTTTTACAATTTTTAATATCTTTTGCCCCACCCAGAAAGAACGATGATATCATATCCGCCATTTCTAAGTGTTTCTAAAGTAAAAATAACACATTCAATTACAATAACGAAAATACATTTAAAAGCTTGTTACAATAATCATTTGTACTTTGACAGTGTGAATATTATAATTCGGTATTTAAATAATACATTTTAAAATTAAATCCAAACTTCCGTAATAATCTATAAGTTTTAGTAGAATTCACAACTTATTTTCAATTAATAAGGCAAATGTGTCTAGCAAATGCGCGCTATTTATTTTAAATTAAGACATGAATTTGAAACAAGCTAACAATAGTAACTAATGGCATAACTCATTCATGTTTAGCCTTTCACATTTAGCCAAAATTTAACCATTAGTTACTATGTTTAACCATTGGTGGAGTTAACTACGGATCAAAAAACCGGCCCTAAGTATAATTGAACTTACCTACCTAATTAAAAATGTACACAAGTTATCTGTGGAAACGTTGTGGATTTTACATTCATTCATATGTCATACCATATTTTATTGTAACACAGATTGTACAACTGTTTGTTTTTCCCAAATAAATAGATATGGTGTAGCAGAAGTTTAAGCAAAAACTCAAAGGACGACATTTTCAATTTCATTAAGTTGTTTAATAAGTATAATCTTAAAACAATAAATGAAGGAAACACTACAAAATTAAATGGGCGACTGATCGAGATAAAAAGGACTTTCAAAGTAACAAAGCAAAATCTCCCATCCATCCAAAGGAAAATAAAAAGGTTGATCTTCGATTAATTATCCCTTTAATTCCATGCAAGCCACCAGTTTCTCCAGAAAAAAAAAATAGCGCTGAAGATAAAGCACGAATTCCTTAATACGATCAGTAGGCGTATAAACTGTTTCTCTGAAAAACGGGAGGTATCTACTAAAATCTCACCTACTACTAAATCCCCGTTTTAATGCTTTCTCATTAAAGTAATCACTTCATTCGAAAAGGGTACAGTCAAAATTAGAAAATAATAATGAACGAGAGTGCTCTTGAGTGACATTGAAGGCTCCTAAAGTTGAAGTAAGCTATCAGACGTATTACCAAGTAGGTACCTAGCTACGTTCTCACAATATCATTCAGTAGTTGAGTGTTCGAGTGTTGAGTAGTGCTTCATGAAACGTATAGTTAGAAAGTAGAAACGTTCGTGGAATGTGTATTGTCGTGAACTTGCGAAGCTCACACAAAGTCGAGATGCTTCAAAAGAGTGAGGGCGGCATAAAAGCATTGCTACAAAGGACTTTATATTTATGCGTGCACGTTTTTGTAAGTGATATTACCTACCTTTGGTTAATGTACCTTTATTATTTAAAAGCTATGATTGTTCTGTGAGTGTATTGCGAAGAAATACTTTCGCAGCACTTTGGAAAAATTGGCAGGGAGTTTTGAGGTCTAGGCAAGTTAACAAATGATGCTAGTGTTGGTTAATTTTCTCTAAGGTAATGCTAATATGCAATTTGGAATTAAAGAGAGTGCACTATCTCTAGGGATTTACCTACTCATTTCTAAACAGCGCACTGATTAGATCATCTCCGAGTATAAAGCCCAAACAGCGGCCAAGAAACTGGGCATCCTAAATAGGGTGAAGCGATACTTTACGCCTGGACAGCTTTTAACCCTTTACAAAGCGCAAATCCGATCCTGCGTGGAGTATTGCAGCCACCTTTGGGATGGATGAGCTAAGTACCAACTAGCCGCGCTTGACTCATTGGCGACGTAAAACTGGTGGATGCCAAGCTTCACAGCTTGGCTCATCGCCGCAAGGTTGCCTGCTTGTTAGTCTTCTACAGATTGGACTTCGGTGAGTGTGCCCAAGAACTCCACTACCTGATTCCACCGGCCCCCTTCTGTTATCGGACATCTAGACGCACTGTCTGTTACTATCCCTACCTAGTTGCTATTCCACCAATTCGAACTAAGCGTTTCCAAAAGTCTTTTATAATGTGCACAGCAAAAGAGTGGAACTCACTACCTGCGTCTGTGTTTCCGAAAGTATACAACCCTAATCTCTTCAAAGTGAGAGTGAACAGGCTTCTTCTGGGTAAGCTCACTCCATCGTCGACTTTGTCTATGTCACCTCTGACCTAGACTAGAGTCAAGAGCAAACCCATCTCAAATTATAAAAAAAAATCTGCCCGATAAGTTAGAATATCCAAAATTAAAAGTCAGTCATTTTCAAACAGGCAATTACGAGTACTTACCTATTCTCAGACCAACATGGCCTTTCTTTATACCTCATAAACGCCAAGTCTTAATGAATCTCTACCTTCATTTAATGCGCAAAGTCTCAACTTAGTTCGCTATTGCGGCCAGAGATCGCCAACCGTTTATGTGTCTTCGACATACTTCCAAAAGTGCTTAAGGCACAGTCGCGGTTAACGTCATTAGGTGGTCATGATCCTACGTGATGCCAAAACTCTGTAAGCCCCTTAAATACTTTCAAGTGTGAGGGCATTGGATGGGACGGTGCACAAGGGAATTTTCACACATTATTTCGGAAGCTTGCAACATTTTGGATATTGTTATGGTCCCAAAAGAGGGGCCTCTGGCTAAGGGCCGGTTTTTTGATCCGTAGTTAACTCAGCCAAAGGTTAAACATATTCAATTCAATTTATTTTTGAACATAGGTTACAAGTCGTGTTACAGTCATGTATATTATGATCTCTATGTTCTACCACTTGATGGTGTACAAATAATAATAAAAATATAAATAATTAATCAAGATTACAATTAAAATAGAAGGAAATGTCAGATAATAGCATTAGATTACATAATTAGAATATCAGTCAACATATATTTATATAGTCCCATTATTGTATCAAGCAAGCACATCACAACCGTACTAAAACTAAAATAATTAAACAAAAAACAAAAATTATATTCGGTCATTAAGGAATTCCTCAATAGAGTATCTTATATGTCTTCTCAATCAGAAATAGAAATAACCTCTTTTTAAATTCATTAATATTATTTGCTAATTTGATACACTTTGGTAGTTTGGAGCCATAGCGAATATGCTTTTCCGAAACAATGCGGTATTTTTGTAGAATCCAGTTTGCCAAAATGCTATTACTACTATTTTTAACTTGAATGAGTTAACATGCTTTCACATTTAGCCAAAATTCAACCATTAGTTACTATATTTAACCATTGGTTGAGTTAACTACGGATCAAAAAACTGGCCCTTAGTTATAACAGCCGCATCAAATCAAATCAAACTTTATTTGTGAACATAGGTACATAAAAGGTCTTAAAATATACACTGTAGCACGATCTCTATGCTCTACCAATGCAATTGGATTTTAATAATCAAAAGAATTTAATAAGATAACATAAATAATTTCAAAAGTCTAAGTCAGTTAATAAAATATTATAATGTCAATGATGTCAAAAAAAAAATAAATATCAATAGCCGTTAATATTAAAATGTTAATGTCATAAATTATCATTTAAAAATTCTTCTATGGAGTAATACGTCTTCTCTACTAGAAATAAGAACAATTTACTTTTAAATTGGCCTACATTTTCTACACTTCTTATGCATTTTGGTAATTTATTATACATTTTTGGAGCCATTACAAAAAAACTTTTCTTAAATAATGCGGATCTAGATCCAACTAAATTTAACTGGTCACATCGTCGCCCACTTGATACTCGAGAAAATCTATACATATTATTTTTAACAAACATGGCTGTTTCGTATATGTATAAGGAGGGCATAGTAAGGATTTTCATAGTTTTAAAATAAGGCTTGCAACTGTCGGTGGTTCGGAGATTACAAATAGCTTTTATACATCTTTTTTGGCACTTAAATACGATATCTTTGCCTGTGGCATTGTCCCAAAATATAATGCCGTATCTCAATGTTGAGGCAACTAGACCATGATATGCTGTTAAGACTGTTGCTCTATTTGCCGTTTTGCTTAACATATGTAAGGCATAGGAATATTGATTGAGTTTACTACATACTTTGTCGATCTGTGTATGCCATTTTAACGTGTTTTCTATATTTAATCCAAGAAATTTTGTCACATTGGTCTCACTAATTATTTTATCATTATATCTAATATTTAATACTAAGTTATTATTTGGTCTTTGTTGGAATTTCATTATTACTGTCATGTCTAAGTTTATTATTAAATTATTATTTTGCAGCCAATCTACAACCGATTTTATGTTAGAATTAATTTCCGTCTCTAGGGTGCTTATTTCGTCACTATTAAAAAGTAAAGTGCTATCGTCTGCAAACATTGTCATGGGATAAGTTGATGCTGTTGGAAAGTCATTAATATAAATAATAAAAAGGGGAGGCACAAGTACACTGCCCTGCGGGACTCCATATGTTACAGTCCTCTGGCTAGATTTATACGTTATTTCAGTTTGCTTACATATTCTATTAACTATTGCTATTTGCTGCCTATTTCGTAGATAAGATTCGATTAAATTATATATATTTCCTCGTATTCCATATGAATTAAGTTTATTCATAAGTATGTTATGGTCAACACGGTCAAAAGCTTTTGACATGTCCATGTAAAGTGCTAGAGCTGGTAGCCTCTCATCCATTCTGCAGCTAACTATTTGTAAGAAATCATAAATGGCAATGGCATGGATCGATCGATCAGGTTAAGCTATGCTTGCCGCGGTTGGTCTGTGGACGGGTGACCATCTTTCCGAGGCACGGAGGGGTCTTGGACCCCTCCGTGCCTCGGAAAGCACGTTAAGCCGTTGGTCCCGGCTGTCATTCGTGGATCTTTGAGAGTCGTTACGGGTTGTCAGAAGCCCGAAAGTCTGACAACCAGTCTTACCAAGGGGTATCGTATTGCTTAGGAACTGGATTGTGGAGGTCAGACAGGCAGTCGCTCCATGCAGCTGCATCCGGTTAGATTGGAACCGATCCCAGCATGGTTGGGAAAAGACTACGCAGATTATGATGATGTTATGGTTCCAAATTCCTGCTTTGAGTTCGAGGTTATTACCTAATTGAAAGCCAAGCAAGATTTTTTCCTGTCCTATAAAAGTTTATTATTTACCTATAAATAGTTTATTTGGGCACCTACGGTTTAAGTTGGTTAAAATTAGCCATAAATTAAATTGGGAAGAGATTAAGCTAACAATTTTTCGAACCTCAACTAAACTTATAGGCATTATTACTTAATTCCTCTCTTTCTATCATCCTGTACACGCAATTCCATGCAACATACTCTAAAATCGCGCGTAACAAAAAGCTCAGTCGCAACTAGTTCCAGAGAGTCAGCGAACTGCTAAACTCATTTTCCGATAACGCCAAGAGTGAACGTGTCACGCTTTAATAAGGCGAGAAATTAACCCGTCGGATAAATACGGCGGTGATGTTAATTTGCATGCAAAAGCTTAGGCCCTGAGAATTTTACCTGCCGGTGGGCACTGGGCAGGCATCACAGGAATTAATTAAAACTGCAATTTGTCTCACTTAGCTGCATGGTAGCCTGGGAAACACTTTAGCGGGATGTCACGTGGAAACGGATACTCTTTGGTGTTTATTACCTTCTTTTAAAGGGGTTGTTCTAATGAAAAATAATGGCTTTGAAACAAAATGTGATTTAAAAGTCTGTGAGGCAACAGAGTGGCGTATAAGTACTGGAAGGCGAGATGTCGGTCATTCGGCGGCGAGATGTAGTATGTGTAGTAGGTGATATTGTTGGTCAACGCGGGCAAAATCTGGTTAAGGTTGGCACTGGAGCGTAGGGATTGGCACAAGAAAAGAGAGGCCTATGCCCAGCAGTGGGTGAAGTCGGGCTGTGGTGATGATGACGATGAGGCAATTTAGGCTCATTTCCACCGCATATCACTAAACGCGTTTAACGCTAAACGAGTTTAAAACATTGCATCGCTTCTTTCAATCGTTTGAAGATGAGAGAGATAGAATGATGTTTGAAACTCATTTAGCGTTAAACGCGTTGAGTGATAAGTGGTGGAAATGAGACTAGACTAGACTTTTTGAATCTTAAACTAAGATAACCCGAACTGTGGTTTCCACGCTCGCTCGAATCTTTGCGGCAATCGATCATGCCATAGAGACAAGCCTACCTGCACCCTAATTGCGTCACACACTTACAGCAGGAATCGGTTTCATTTTGACAGTTCAACAACATTCATTGCGTTATTTAGGTTGTTGAGCAGACATTTTTTTTTCTAAAATATGAAGCAATGGACTAGCAATACATTTCAAAATCATTCAGTTGTGATTGACAGTGTGTTATGCAATCAGGGTGCTAGTCACCAAAGTTGGTAGCGGGACTTACACCTAAAGAGATGATGTTGTCATAACAGACAAATCGGATAGTACTGCTTGTCTGGGGACACAACCCAGGACCATACTATCTGCAACCTCACAGGCGAAGATCAATAAAGCGGTCCAATTTCTTCTTTGTGAAAAATAAATAGGATCATGGAGAGCACATACATAGAACTTTATTTGTCCACCGCACAAACTGCGTAGTACTCGTAGTGAATAAGTAAAACCTCCGCAAATAAGGGCTCTGTGCAAATACAATCTTTATTTAACGTGGTTAAACTAAAGGAATAATGTGTTTCCAAACTGGTTTGGGATTTAACACGAGACAGCTGTCTTGCCAAAAAATGATTCAAGTGCATGTCGGACCACGCGCAATGAATGGTTCCGTAGTTAGAAGTAAGAATTTATCCCAAAAACAAACTTAACATTGTAGTTGAAAAACATATTCTCCCATACATTGATATACGTCATAAAAAAATGTGTGATAAAATTACAAATTAACAATTTTCGGACTTTTTCCTTTAATTGTGCTGTGAGACCCTGCTTCTTGCCAAATTTCATGATTCTAGGTCAACGGCAAATACAGGTTTTGATTTACTTGCGAGTATCAGTAAAATTGGTCTCATAAATGGGCGTATTTTTTTATTGCGTTGACTTAGAAGCTTATTTTTATTAGAGCTCTAGTGGACCATATACCTACGTATTTGATTCTAGCTTTTGCCAGCGGCTTCGCTCGCGTGGATGTTGGAAATTATCCCACAGGAACCATACATCTCTCTGGAATAAAAAGTATCTTATGTGCTATTCCAGACTATAATTTATATCTGTGCTAAATTTCATCTAGATCCGTTCAGCCGTTCTGGCGTGATTGAGTAACAAACATCTTCACAAACTTTCACATTTATAATATTAAATAGTAGGATTAATTTCAACTTGATACCTCCACGTGTTCCTGTGAAAAAGGGTGTTGACAGACTGACAGATAGATAGACAGACGGGCAACGAAATGATACTATAAATAGTCAGATAGGAAACGCCGACCTCATCTAGTTTCTAAAAACTTGTAAAAGTGTTTGTATAAACCTACTTACAGAAATAAAATCATTTATCATTTATAAGGGTTTCCGTTTTTTCCTTTTGACGTACGGAAACCTAATAAAAAGAAGATTCAGTATTCGATTAGTACGTACGCTAGAACTAAATCAGCTATATGCAGTTGATTTAGTTCTAGTACGGGTGTAAGAGAAATGCAGGTGCTTAGGAATCACACTATAATCGCTCAGATCACACAGATTGCAATTGGACTTATATATATATATATATATATATATATATATATATATATATATATATATATATATATATATATATATAATATATATCCCGGGATATTGTTCACACACGGTCATCTGATTCCAAACTAAGCAGAGCTTGTACTATGGAAACCAGATAACTGATATACTACATACACTACTTTTTTTTGTAAATACATACTTATATAGATAATTACACCCAGACTCAGGACAAACAGACACGTTCATGCTCACAAATGTTTGTCCTGGATGGGAATCGAACCCACGACCAGCGGTATGATAGGTGGTATCTTAACCAACCACGCCATCTGGCCTGCCTACATAGTTTAGCAGAAAGGACTCAATCCACACTGTGCTCAAAAATGAGAAGTCCTAACGGTCGGTTCTTTCACTCAGCAAGAAATATCCGTGATACTACAAAGAAATTAGTATTTTGCCTCCTAAAAATATTAGTATACAAGTATATGCCCATTTATGTGACAATATTCAATGCTCAATCTTAAAACCTCGATAACTTAAAAATTACTATTTGTGGGTTGAGTAGTTTCTGCTAAACTGCGTCCAATTCAGCAGAACTTTTGAGTTAGAGTGCGTGCACATTCGCTCTCTGGTGGGTAGCTTCCTTAACTATTTGTCGGACGATTAAAAAGATAACTTACTAGACCTTGCGTGGGCGCCCTCAGACGGGTGGTCGGCAGGCTTATTACGTGTCTTGCAGAAGCTTAGCGATAGCAAAATTTGCGCAATAATTGCTTTTCATTCGCTTGTCAATCGCAAATCAGTATGACGTATCGCTATATATAATACCGATTTGCGATTGAAAAGCAATTATTGCTATCGGTAGCTTCTGCAAGATACGTAATATGGAGGCCGGTAACCATTCTAGGTTGCCAAGATAGCATTTGTTGTATATTAATATGATCTAGCAAGATCGTGTTTCACTTCAGCATTTACCTTCTACCGCACGCAATATTTTCATTTCTTTAGCATAATTTCCTCATAGTTTCGGATTTGGCCATCCACGCCCACTTGAAAAATTCATCCTGTATATTTCTTCTTTCATTCCCTATTATTTTGATTGGCTATCCATTGCTAAAAGAATGTTCTCTGGCCATAACGACTTCTCTTAACTTTAACATATAATTTTGCACGTGTAGGTGATTTTATGCTGCTTTCATAAAGTCGTGGAACAAAAGTTGTTTGTTTGTAACGAATGTATTCACCCCTGAAAGTTTTCCTAGCCACTAAAAATGCATGATGTATCCAGAGGAGATTACGTCACCGGGAAAATATTCTGGTTCAATATCAATGGAGATACTCTTATGTTTTCTAGGAAGCTTTTAGGAACTTACGTGGAAATAATACATGAAAGTGTGATACATTAAAGGTTTTTACTATGTTTGTCTTCTTCAGGTGAAATGGTATCGTAACAGGGTTTGGAGCATTGGTATGGAAAAAAGGAGCAGAATTTAAAAAAAATAAAAAATAAATTCTATATGCTCTGTTACATTAAAATAAACCCATAATCCCCTTATGCCTTTTTAACGTGTAAAGGATTTTTTTGTTGAAATCGCTTTAAATCAATCAAATAAAACAGCTTTTGCTCATAAAAAAATGCAAATTTTGAGGTAACTTGGCGATTTTTTGTTTCGAGCCAAATTGTGTCAATCGTGTTTTGGCCCTCATAATTTACTAAAAAAAAAGTCTTAAATTGATTTTGCGTGCAACCGAAGTGCGTCCAAAATATGTTCTTTGCGACCCATATAACCTTAAAAACATTGGAATGTAAAGTAGTTAATCAAATTGATAAACAAGCAATTACCTAAGGATTTGAATTGTTAGAAAATTGAGATATTTTTTACTTGAAGACAAGGTTTTACTGATGCCGATCCCTAGAAGCATGCACGCTGGATTGAAATAACAAATTGAAATGGGGGCGTACAAGATTATACCTCACTTACTGTAGGTACCTATCTCTGCTTAATGCGTATTAAGTACCCCATTAAATTTTACTGCAAAGCTTCTGTATGTTGTCCCTAATTTAACTTCAGACTTTTATGTACGACCTTCCACATAAACGATACGTTTACTAAGACAGCTTACATCAAGCTGAAAATACATTATGTTCCAACTTCGACGGAGCAATAATTCAGCGAACAAAAACACGTATGTTTTCTAGGAGAGAAGGCATTATTACTTGTGTTTCTACTCCCAAATGGCAGTGCTCCGTTAGAACCATGTTTCTTCTAAATAGAAAAGTTTTAATTCGCTGTGGCGGGGCACGATACGAGACTACCTACCCTACACACATATTTATATCGTATAACAACGTATTCGGCAAACGTAGAATGAGAGTCAGGCGCCTGTTCGAAAGTTCTCGTTGTTTGGCAACTCCGCAACTTCGTACTTTGCTAAATAATAGTTTTATTGATACCATAACACCTCTGTTGTGATGATACCAACCCCAGTTTGCTCGCTAGTTCCTCCAACATATATTGTTAAAAATAATTTAGAACTTACCGAAAACTAGGAGTTAGCTCTTAATTAGACAAGTTGGAGTTTAGTTCTACCTGAGCCCTAGTTACTAACTCTCAGGACGAACAAATAAAATGAAGGTGTGATGAAGTTAGCTTCTTTCGGCTAGATTAATTCTGTTGCGAGATTAGCTAATACGTTTTTCAGTTGTTCTAACATTTAATTTGTGTAATTGTAAATAGTTTTATTGACATTGTACGAAGCAGTAGATAATTTACATTAAAGCTAAAAGCAGCTGTCTGTCTGGTATTTCTATTGCACATTACACAATTTGCACGACATTTCTGGTGGTACCAAAAGCTTTAGTCTAATGAATTTAGTCATGGTTACTGGCACCTATTCATTGTGAGCCAGTAAATCGTGTTCAATAAGCCCATTCTGTATGACTGGTTGAGTCCAATTCAATTTCGTATTCAGATCCAGAACGTGAAATTCAGTTGCCTCAAATAGGCTATAAAGTCACTATGAGTAACGGGTCGTAAAAGGTTAATGAATGGTTCATAATTAAATGGCACTTCAATGTTATTGTCGCAAGTTAATAGTGCAGACCATTTTTACAGCAATTCAGTTTATAAATCCCGGATCAGCTCGTGGTGTGCTGTATTACAAGAAACTTCTCAAGACAAGGCGTTTTGCAGGGGAAAACTCAAGAGTTAGATACTCATGAAAAGTGTTAACTTTTTAAAATTGGCCACTATCCAAAACCTATAGGTACTCTTATGTAACGTTTAATGTATTAACTTTCTTAAGAGAATTATAATTTGTGGTAGCCATTTGTAGGTACGTAGATGGTTAGTTGATCGAAGCTATTTACTTGGGCTTAAATAAATAGATGGTCAAACGTGCGGAATTCCTAAAAGCCGCACATTTAGTTTCGAAAGGGCAGAGCGGACACTCCACTTGATGGCGTCTTAATGTTATTAAGAAAACGTTGTAACTGGGACGCACCACGTTATAGTTACACTTGTGTGGCGTGGGCTCGAGCGAAACTCTCATAATTAAGTTTTCAATGGAGCAGAAATGTGGTTTAGCGGCAAACACTGGGGGCCAAACTAGCTCGCCACGAGTCTCCAACTCGCTGTACCTGCGGCTCGCTTGATTTAATATGCAGAAGTTGAACCGACCGTCTTGGTGTGTGTCCACCTTAATTGGTTTGGAAGTGTCTTTAATAAGTTGTGTTACAAGGGCCGGAGGGGGATGGACTACAATCGTTCATGGACGTTGGAGTGAAATAAAAGTACGACATATTTCAAAACGGCATTTATCCTCGCTCGCGTATTACATCGCGTAAAAGGATCGTTGAAGGCACTTGGTTCGTACGATCAGTGAGTTTACGCCCCATACACTCGGAACTGTCGGGCTAACGGCGCATCGGCGGCGGCGGCGGCGTGAGGCGGCGGGAGGCGAGGGAGCCACTTAGACATGCCGTCTTGACATGTAGCCAGGGCCTTTTTAAAATATTTACATTTTTTATCTCTAAGGAGACACGTAACAAATCATCGTAAAAACGTGCAAGAATTTAGTACGCTTCTTATCTCGTTTTACCGGCTAAGCGGAGTTTAAATAATGTTTAGTGTTTTGAATATGCTATATTGTGGAGATATTTGTAGGTATCGGAACATTAATTATTACATCTATGTTTAAAATATTGAATAATATATCATTCCCCGATGCCGCACACCGCAGCAGCCGTTAAAGTGAAGCTGAAATTAAAATAATAATTTCAAAATCGACCGCATGGTGTTGTAGCTAATTTAATGGAATTAAAACCATATTCGGACCATAGTGGTCAGGACGACCTTTGGTCACTACCACTGAAAAAAAAAAACGGTTGGTACATATACCTACATACCGGTCTATACTACATGTACATAACGGTCTGCATGCACGTAATTATTTAGTTTCACTGCACAATAGCAGCAAGAAACACTATTAGCAGCATAGTGATGTTTCAACAAGACGAGATTAAACTCTGGGACTGCTCGTATATTTTATTCATTGCAGTGGTGTTGGTCTCTAAAACCGTGGTATATGTGTGTGGTAGACTGGTAACGATATCATGTCTGTGTATTGTATGTATGTACTGAGTAACAATACCATTCTAGTGTAATGTCACTAGACAACACTCGGAACGCACCTGTAGTGCTGTCTGTACCCATGCATTGTGCTAGGATACGGCGGCACGCTATTCACTACTTTGTTACACAAATGAAATGAGAAGACGTTACTTTGATAACATTTATTGCTCGTGTTGTTAGAAAGAATACAGGAATGTTCGTGCGCTGTGTGAGTAACGTTAGTTCGATTCAACCGTAGCTGAAGCGAACTAAGTGTACGGCCTGAGTGCACGCTCGACTCGAGCGTCCGGCGGGGCGGGGCGGGGCGTGCGACGTTCGTGTTAAACACATGCAAACGCTCGTGAGTGTCCTGAGCGACGGCCGAGTGGCGCTCGGTGAAAACTCTTCGCATGCTTGGACGCAACGCTGAACGCCCCGCTGGACGCTTTTTCACTCGGGTCGTACACTAACGTTACTCACACAGTGCCTTGAAGAGGTGGCCGCTACATAGCATATCAAAGCTTGGAAGGCAAGAATTACCCAGCGACATTTTGGCAATATGAGAAAGTTCATAATCTTTAAATGCCAGCCTTTAAACTGCATTTCAAGTTCGTTGGAATCAAGTAGTTATGATTAATTTGCGATTTTCTACGATATTTTTTTACAAAAAATAAAAAAAAAAACTTTAAAATGCTCTAGTGTAAAGTTGCCAACATGTCGTTTGGTAAATATTGCCTTTCAAGCGACGATATGCAATTTAGCGGCGAATGACGTCACTGAAACATTATTTATGAAAGTAAGTTGGTGAGTTTTCCCAGAGAGCGTTTTTGTCCAACCTCGCTGCCATCATTGTCATGACTGCAATCACTGCGGTCCTTGTGTGGCGGTCACCACTCTTCTAAGAAACCGTAGCTTTAGCCGTAGGCTAATGTTCTAAGTCCATTTGAAGGAACTTCATCGACTCATACTCGTACTCGACTCAGGTCGCCACGCACGACAACGGCCACAGGCACGCCCCTCAAATGATCTTCTTAAAATCTATACACTAATTACTAATACTACTAAAGAAATCTTCATGGTTTACTAAGTGGTTATTGCTATTAGGCAGCATGTAGTTGTTGGAGTTTTACGTTCTATATTATGACTTGACTTAAGTTCTATTCGCGGGATTAGTGATGTAAGTAAGTTTGCTTTCGTAATTATTATATTATACTAGCTTTTGCCCGCGTGGATGTCGAAAATCTGAAACCTTCCTCTAGAATCATTCTATCTATTGATGAAAACTGCTTTAAAATCCGTTCAGTAGTTTTTGAGAACATCGCGAACATACAGACAGACAAACAGACGCGGTGGGGGACTTTCTTTTATAATATGTAGTGATACTCTGTGACAGAGTATATAATAATACTTCATTGTACCTATATCGATTATAAAAAAGCTTTCGACAGTGTTCCACATTCCTGGTTAATACAAATACTAGAAATTTATAGGATAAATTCAAAAATAATAGATTTCCTACGAAAAATGATGCCATTGTGGAAAACCACACTTCAAATAAATTGCAATCAAAATAATGTTACAACGCGACAAATATCTATCAAGAAGGGTATCTGTCAAGGAGATTCACTGAGTCCCCTATGGTTCTGTCTCGCACTAAACCCTCTGTCTCATCTGCTGCAGCGCTGTCGGGCCGGATATAGTCTCAAACATACGACAGAACAAACAGCAGTCTCACATCTCATTTACATTGACGATATTCAATTATATGCACAAACCGAAAAAAATCTGAAGAAACTAGTAGAAGCTACAGCAGAGTTTAGCCTAGATATAAGCATGCAATTTAGTCTGGATAAATGTAAAATACTTCATATCATTCGTGGCAAAATTCGACCCGGTAGCTATGTAGTAAATAACACAGGCACCATAACAGCAATGGAACCAACCGAATTATATATTTAGGGTACATGCAACTATAGGGACTAGATCATGTTAGGATTAAAGAAACACTTACTGCAAAGTACAGAAGGATGCTTAATGCCATATTCAAAACACAACTTTCTAGTAAAAATCTCATCAAGGCCTTAAATACATTTGTCATCCTCATATTAACATACTCATTCAAAATTATTAAATAGACAAAAACGGACACAGAACAATTAGAACGAACTACAGGCACCACGCTTACAGAACGATACGAAAGATTTAGGGTGTAAGTTGTTAACTAACACCCTAAATCTGCAATAGAGAGACTTACTATCAAAAGACAAAACGGAGGGAGAGGCCTAATAGACATCCAGCACCTTTGGCGGAAACAAGTCTGTCGACTAAAAACATTCTTTCACTCAAAATCCCGCACTAGTAACATTTATAAAGCCATAGCTCAAATGATTTAAACTACACCCATGTAACTTAAAGGAAAAGCCGGATACTCCACAAATACTAGCGATGACCTGCAGAAACAAAAAAATGAGGACTGGAAGAAAAGGTACTTTATGGCCGGCATCCTCATGACCTCATATATATAATATGACTAGAACAATCCCATGTGAACAAAGTAGCTTCTAATAAATTTCTTAAAATAGGCAATTTATTCCCAGAAACGGAAGAATTTATAATTGCGATACAGGACCAGATTATTAACACCAAAAACTAAAGAAAATTAATTATTAAAGATCCTTCAGTAACAAATGATAAAATTCGCAAATGCCACCACAGATGCGATGACTGCAGTTGTGCGTACGTATTTGTATGTAGTTTTGTTCACCTTTCAGCCAGAAAGGTAATAAAAGGGTAATTTTCTTTTTAGTCTTGTCGGTCCTAGAGTAATTGTATTAATAATTATGTATTATGTACTTTCGGTTTCAGAAATACTAGAATTCCAGTAAATATTACAGTCTAAAACAGTCTGCTTGTGCCCAAAAAACATCTACAACGACATCAAAATGGTAATCAAAAGACTGTTGTTTTAATATCTCATTATCTCTACGGTATATTAATCAATATTCAAATGTAGATTTCCAAGTGAGGTATCTACATAAAAGACAGCTATGAAAGTCACAACGCAGCAGAAATAAATCTTTGTGATCCTTTAGAAAATGGAATAAAAACGCTGAAAAGAAGGCAGTAGTAGGTACATCAAAGGCAGGATGCAAGAAATCCTATTACCTACGAGTAAATTCTTTGATGTTAGTACGCAGAGTCCATCACTAGTAAAGTATGATTTAAGCTGGGTTTCTATAAATTTCTGACTGTTAATCTTCTACGTAATTATATTAATAGAATAAAGTTGAAGAGCTTTTTTTTTTAATTTAAGATTTGCGTAATGTAGGGTTTACTCTTGACTCTAGTATCTAGGTCGGAGGCGACAGAGACCGAGTCAACGATGGAGTGAGCTTACCCAGAAGAAGCCTGTTCACTCTCACTTTGAAGAGATTAGGGTTGTATGCGCTCGGAAACACAGAAGCAAGTAATGAGTTCCATTCTTTTGCCGTGCGCATTATAAAACCGAACCTCATCTAATTAAAAAAAAAATAAAACATGATTGACTTATAAAAGTGTTTGTACAATACAAACCTACTTACAGAAATAAAAATCATTTATCATATTTATCATTTATCTTTTAAAAGACATTTGGAAACGCTTAGTGCGAATTGGTGGAATATCAACCAGGTATGTATGGTAACGGGCAGTGCGTCTAGATGTCCGATGGTAGAATAGGGCCGGTGGAATGAGGTCGTAGAGTTCTTGAGCACACTCACCGAAGTACAATCTGTGAAAGACCGACAAGCAGGCTTGTTTGGTTGAACGCGCTAACTCTGGAACTGCCAGTCGGATTTGAAAAACTTTTTTGCATTTGATAGCCCAATACTTGAGTTAGGTTATAGGCTATTATATAATATTAACATCATGCTAGGACCCTTAGGAGATGAGCAAAAAAACAGCCGCCGTCTTGGATTATCATTTTGACGCCACTATCGACTTTAGCACACATAAAAACTATGAAATCTATACCCATGATGAAAAATTAAAACAAAATTCGTAGCCACTATCTTGGATTTGCTTTAATACGTTCAGTGCCGGGAGCCCTCCCCTCCTGGTTGGTTTACTCAAGTCGCATATGGGATGCCGGGAGCCCTCGCGTAGGGCTCATTATAAATGTACGTTTTTCTTAGCGAATACATTAAAAACTGTGAACACAAAATCAGTTGTATATTTTATCAAGATTTACATATTATATTAATATACTTACCTACTTATTGGTATTACTTATATTATATACGTATTTGTAAATACAAGCATTATTATCTATTAAAAAATAATAATATTGGGAGTCACGATGCACGTATTTCAGGGGTGTTAAACCAGTTTACGGTTACAAATATTCACTAAAAATAAAAATATTTATTTTGAAATTATAAAACAAGAGGGTTATTTTAAAAATCAAGGTTTTGTATCAAAATGGTAAAATATAATACTTATGGCACGAATTAGTCTGCCTGACCATCCGTCTGTCACAGCTGCTTATTTCAGGAGCTACTAATCCTAAAAACTTGAAAGGGAATTGCTAGTTTCGGCCTGACCTGATTTGCTGCTCAGTAAAAAGTATTAAAAAATATTATATAATTAATTCTAAAATAAATATTGTTGCAAACCTCATTGTTGGAAAGTTTTAATTAAATAAAAGGTGTATTTATGTCGAATTTACGCCCAAAGCACCACCATTTAAATAAAATAAAAATAAAAATTTTTAGTTGCGGGCTCTATTCTGGGTTACCATACCGCACAAATAATAGTGCACTTATTTTTCCTAAATATCGATTTCTTATACGTACCTCCGATAAAATAGGGCTCCAACCCGAAAAACTGGAAAATTGAGTAAGAGTTTCTTACAGAAACACTTAAAAATTTACGCACTATTATCTCAATTTTTTTTACATCTGTATCTCTAAAACTCGCCGCTAGATGGAGTTGTAACGCTACATGATTAAGGCATTTTGACTACAGAGTGATCTATAATAGTGTAATTTAGTGTTGTGAAAGGTGGACTCACGATTGTTAAGTCAGGTGTTACAAATCAAAATATTACAGTATTTTATTACACAGGTAAAATCTTTTTGCTTATACCAATTTGTCTAATAAACAGTTACTAGTCGAAATTATTATAGTTTGTTATTAAAGGATTGAACCAAACTAGTTCAACATGTCTATATTAAAGTAATATATTTTTTATATTGGTATTACAGTTTATACTTATAGTTGATTTTCTTCCCAGATCTACAGCTATATTTTTATTATAATAAGAATTGTTACAATTGTAATATTTTTGTTAGTAGAAGTTCAAATATTTACCTAAAATACTGTTACAATTGGCAATTGTCAGGCTGTTTTTCAGGAAATTTGGAAAACAGCTTGTGTCATTTAAATGTATTTTTTGTAAGCTTTTCATGTATGTATAATTTGTATTACATTATACTAATACTACAAGAATAAACACTGTATAACAAATCCCTGAGTTTATATTCGCTTTTCTAAAAAATGAGATTTTGAGTTGTAACCCTATTTTATCGGAGGTGTAATTATTATCTAGTAAGGAAATCAATTTTTTTTTTCTTGAGAACTTTTACTGATAAAGTGATTTGGTACCATTAAGTTGTTATTATTTACCATTATTATTACTTCGTAATGTGTGAATAATATCTTTAGCGCCAAGCCGGGCGCAGTGTGTGAACGGGGTCACACCACCACTACCACAACCACCATCACCAACAACTACGACACATACACCACCAGCCACCACAATATACCACCACCGCACCACACCACCACCACCACTACCAGCCACAACCACCCCCCCCCGCCCTACGAAAATCCCACAAAAATAACAAGATTTAATTAAATCAAAAATTAAAATTAATATTTTGCATGAAAATTTCACAAAGGGTTGGACACCCCTGTCTCAGGATTTTAGCGCAAACAAAATGCCGGTGACCCTCCGGGTTGGTCCACTTGCAATACTGTTGTGGAGATCAGATAGGCTTCTTGTAAAATACTGGTATTCAGCTGCATCCGGTTAGACTGGAAGTCGACCCCAAAATAGTTGGGAAAAGGCTAGGCAGATTGATTGAATCAAACTTTACTAACCATTCGTAACAGAACCTAACGATTCCTTGTATAAAGGAACCCAGCAAGAATCGATAGCTGATGAAATAACATTGCTGTACCTCATCATAACTTTGTATAAGTTTAATTATAGTTACTAAACACGCTAACTAGTTTCGGCAACTCGTTTGTACATTCGAGACTTAATTAAAGTTGTGATGGTGAAGAATCTATCCAGTCTTGATGTGTAGGTAATAAAATATAACTTAATATGACTTTTTACATTTAATGATTAATTAGGAATTATTTTAGGAAGATAGGTATTAAGACAGCAGTGCACTCTTTTCTCTTTTGTTTTCGAATAATGCTTTAAGGGGATGCGCTAAGGTAGCCCACGAAATTCAAATTTTCTTGCGTTGTTTGCAATTCGCAGGTCAGTGTTAGCCAGGCTGTATCTTGATCAATATATACAGGGTTATTGGTAAAACACCAACTACCTCTTAAGGGGTCATTGTACTCATCATTATGAACAACTTTTACTATGGAACCAAGCCTGAATTCGCGAAAAATAAATTAGCGGTTCCCTACATTTATGTTCGCAAAACTCGTCAAAATGTATGTAACAGCAGATTTTTTTCGCGATTTCAGGTTTTGTCCCATAGTAAAAGTTTTTCATAATGATGAGTACAATGACCCCTTAAGAGGTTGTTGGTGTTTTACCAATAACCCTGTATAATTCACGACAGTAAGAAATATGTATTTACATAATTTAACCATACAAAATTTTGGTCTGATTTCGGAAATCAGACGAATCCGGAGGAGATCTAACTTAGAGAGATATATTGATGACTCTTATGGTTCATATATGTTAGGGTTCCGTACCCCAAAAGGAACAAACTGAACCATATAGGATCACTTCGTTGTCGGTGTCTATCTGTCAGTCTGTCAAGATTCTTTTTCTCAGGAACGCGTGGAGGTATCAAGTTGAAATTAATATCAAATACGTAAGTCTATGGTCCCTTGGAGCTCGAAAGAAAACAAGCTTCTAATTAAACGCAGTAAAATTTTGATACTCCCAAATAAATCAAGGGAAATTCCCGTTGACTCATGAAATTTTGGAAAGAAGGTCTCACAGCACAAGTAAAGGAAGAAGTCCGAAAAACGTTAATTTGTACTTTTTTTTGCGATTACAAACTTTTTGTAGTTGGAGAATTGACTGTGACGTATATGTTGGGAGAATATGATTTTTAACTACAATGTTAAGTTTGTTTTTGGGATAAATTGTTCTCAACTGCGGAACCCATCATTATGCGTGGTCCGACACGCACTTGGCCGGTTTTTAATTCCACGTTCACATGACACCGACAAAATATATAGGAGTGAACGTTCATCCGCTCTTCTTTCATTTCATTTTCAGTTCATTCGGTAGGCGAGTGCCGAAATACAACATCGCTGGATCGGTTCACTAATGAATTCATTTTTCACTTTTGATTTATTTTGTGTTCAGTTAGTACAACTCCGAGTGAAAGATGCCGAATGAAAAGCCAAAATGAACCGAAAAGTGATATGTATCGGTTTTATGGAGGTAGTCTCCTGCCTAATTTTAAAAACGTAGTTAAGAGGGCGGTTTCGTTTTGTCACCTAGAGAGGTGACAAAACGAAACAGCAACAGTCGTTTTCTTTTGATGATAAATATGAGACTGCCAACATAAGAAAATGTTCTAAGATTCACCTGATTTGCCAGACAGATTATATTAAGAGGGCTCTTTCGTTATGTCATCTCTCTCACTCACACGGGACCAAATTTTTAAGATTATTAAATGAAATGATGCCTTTTTGAAAAATGTAATCAATTAGCGAACTAGTAAACAATATTAATTTAATTGGTAATTTTTAAAAACACAAATTTCTAGTGTGTTGTCTAATGAAATCAGTTCAAAACGTATTATGATCTGTTTTTGATGTTTTTGAAATAAATGACAAAATAAAAATGTGTTTTTAATAATTACCTATAAAATTAATATTATTTACTAGTTCGCTAATTGATTACAGTTTAAAAAAAAAAACATCTTTTCATTTAATATTCTTAGACCAGACCTGTCTGATACACCCTGTATGTTATTCATCATAACTCTATGATATGAGATATTGTATGGTTGGTGGTTGGTAAGGTCGAGATATTGTATTAGTTGCCTGCTGGTGTTTAGGGTTAAATCAGCGCATGTATTAGGTAATTCTATAACGTTGAATATAAAAATAATATGATTATGAAATTTATTTAAATGTTTATTTCTGTAAGAAAATCTCCTAAGACACTTTTTAACCGACTTCCAAAAGGAGGATTTTTTTTTTGTATGTTTGTTACGCGATTACTCAAAGACGGATGGACCGATTTGGAAAATTCTTTTTTTGTTTGAAAGCGTATACTTTCGAGGTGGTCCCATATAAATTTTATTAATTTTGCTCGAGGAGTTTTTGAGTTAGCTTCAATAATGCGTATATTTCCCACTTATTTTATATGGATGTTGTGATGGTGTTTTAATAACTTCCTATCACTGTTATTTACATGGCTATATCCACAATTATTGTGCTCAATTATGTATTCGAATTTGTGTGGGGTAGGTTCCACAACTAAAAAGTGAAAAATAAAAACTTTTTAGCAAAAAATAAAACCGACTTCTAAAACAAAACACTACAAAGTGAAAAATAACTTTAATTTCGGAAGTCGGTGGCAAAAAACGAAAATACAAAACCAAAGACACCGACTTCCGAAATTAAAGTTATTTTTCACTTTGTAGTGTTTTGTTTTAGAAGTCGGTTTTATTTTTTGCTAAAAAGTTTTTATATAAGTCAATTTGGTCAACATTTTAAAACTAGATGGCGCCGGCATTTTGTAAGTGACTGATCAGTGAGAAGAAATCCCGAAACAAACTCAGATATATTATCTCTTTTAGTCCAAATGTGCCTACATGGTACTCACAATTACAGTCAATTTTCTCTTTAAATGCCATGTTTATGGCTTTTAATACAAACATATTTAGATCGGGACTTTTTTTTACTGTTACGAGTACCTACATACTAGTAGTTCTGCGAACAGTAGAACTCGCGAGCACAAACATTTTTGCAACAATTAATAAACAACTAAAGTAATTTAAAAAAGGATATATACCATGTTTTTTTTATCAGATCTTCACAAAAGACGATGGCCAAAAATTGCCCCAAGCGTACAGCTTGGGGCAATTTTTGGCCATAATTAAAAGTATTACAATTAATTAAATTAAAATAAATGAAGAATTTATAATGCATAATAATATTTAAAAGCAGTGTCTGAATAAAATATTAAAATAAAAGAATTGTATGCGATTTTATCCGTTCCAATTCACTTTAAAGTATCTTCAATGTTGCCATTTAATAATATCAATGCTTTGAGGAAAAATAGAATGATATTCGTAACAAAATATTTATTTAAATATATTTTTGACCGTAAGTAATCCATCAAACCAACCTTCTCATGATTAATTTATAGATCAAAAGTCAAAGTACACTTATGGATAGTATATTCTAATACAGTAACGTCATGTACCCGCTGGAGACCAAAATTGTTCTAGCGCCGTTGGATGCAGCGTCGGGCGCCCGCCACGGATCCTAGGCCCACATCGGAGGTCCGGTGCGCGCGCCCGCTCCGTGCACCCGCCGCGTGCGCACGCCCTCACAACGCGCGCGCTGGTAACATATCTGCCTCATTTTAATATAATAGGGACAAAATATTGTAGCCCATGTGCAAAAAAAAACTGTGACACGTCGCGAACGGGAAAATATTTTTGTGCTGATTTAGCTTGCTCGACACAAAAAATTAAGGTTCGAGTTATGGCGTCTGTTACGCTCCGGGGTTATTTTGTTGAACTTATGATTACAACTAATTTGCAACATTTACCATGTAAACAATTTGTTTCACTTTGGTTAGGTAGGTACTGGGAATCCAGTTTAAGACTATATTTTCATGAACATGCACGAAATCTAACTCGATGTTATTATTGTCAGGAGAAATAAATGTCGAATGATCGCGTCGGGACTGGGCTTCCAAAGATCTCTAATTAGCCTAAGGGTAAATATGGATGTATTTCACCAGATTAGCTTGCTCGAGGCGTCGGGATCCTTTGCAGCCTATCGGACCCTCGCAGGCGATAGCAGCGCAGGCCCAGTCCGCCCCATTTATGCAAACACTGCACACAGCACAACAGAATTCACATTCGCGACGCAAGGCACCCTTGTTTATAGTTTGAACTTTAGGTAGATACACTAGTTAGCACATAATTACGTCATAACTAATTAAACTAGTAGGAACTAAATATTTTGGCCCATGTGCAAAAAAAAGGGACGGAGCGCGCACAAGTCGCACGGCACAACTGTGTGGCTCGACGTGTCCCGAACCAATCTAGTAGTATATTCAACTAAAAATGGGAAAATAAATTTACTTTAAAAAAAGTAAAAATCGACTTCAAAAACCTAAAACAAATAAAAAAAACTTTCATCAAAAAACTTAACAGCTTCTGAAGTCGGTGTCTTCAATTCTTCAATGTCAATGCACCTTATTTTAGCACCGACTTCTGAAGCTGTTTAGTTTGAAGTCGGCTTTTACTTTTTTAAAGTAAATCCTGCTAAATATCATAACCTATCATATCAAATATCCTGTGAAACAAGATGTTTGGATGTTTGTTATTCAATCACGCCAGAACAGCTGAACGGCACTGGATGAAATTTAGCACAGAGATAGATTATATACTGGAATAACACATAGGATACTTTTTATCCCGGAAAAGTATACTGTTCACGTGGGATAATTTCCAACATGCGAAGCTGGCAAAAGCTAGTTTTCTATAAAATTACTACACATAAGTGCGATGCATTGTAATATATTCAAATAGAATAACACATTGGATACTGAACGGTATCGATTTTATTTAAAATATATCCATCATCCCTACTCCATGCATGTCATGTCAATCAACTCAACTGTCAAGTTAATGCGCGTATTTCTTTCGCGCAGAAATAACATTTGACAGGAATTTAATAGCATGTACACTACGGGCGAAATATCTTGGCGAGCCCGACTTTCGACAAACGGTGACATGAGACGAGTGTGAGTGAGCAAATATGCGCGAAAGTTCGTAGTGCCAATGTTCAGACTCGCCAAGATATTTCGGCCGTAGTGTATTTC
This sequence comes from Dicycla oo, assembly GCA_948252095.1. NCBI lineage: Eukaryota > Metazoa > Arthropoda > Insecta > Lepidoptera > Noctuidae > Dicycla > Dicycla oo. The sequence continues at coordinate 22,751,413 of OX411711.1, forward strand.
TAGTATTGAGACGATTGTTTCTTACTAAATATAACCTAAAAATCTTTGTTTTCTTTTAAAATAAATGATTTCTGAATGCTGTCCGTCATTAAACTTCGTCTTGCTCTTGTATGGGCATAAAATTTGAATTTAGAACATGCAAAGTAAATTTTCTTCGCTGTTGGGTCTGGGGCGAAAGATTTTTGGATGCAGAACATCCTCCAAAGCTTTCTATACCCAATTTATTTTTTTTTATAATCTGTCGACGAAATTGTCGATGAAGATACATAAAACAAAAACATATAGACAAACATATAACCTCCTCTTTTTTTTGAGTCGGTTAAAAAGCTCCACCACTTCCTCTCAAGGAATCCTTAAAAACAAGCGTGAAAAGGTGTTATTCAGGTAAATGGATTGTCGCCTCATTTATTTAAATCGGTTCATTAGTTTGGAAGCTCTTAAATGAGGGGACATCTACATTTATGTGTATTCGGGTACACGTAATCCCAATAAAATTCTTTAAGGGTAGGTGGATAGGATATTTTGTGAGCGAAGATATTTACTTATGTATCAGCAATACTGAGATGACTGGTTCTTGATGGGTCCACGTATAACATGATAGAGACATAGTCGTAACCTACTGTAACGGCTTGGCAGTAACCTAGCCGTTTGATTGCAGGGTCGTGACGAGACACAAATTGTTAGTCTCTTGCCTACTGTAACGAACCTCTCTACTAGCATTACATTCCACTCGCATTAAAACTCGAGACATGGAATATCACTTCGCTCCTGTTGATTCAACATTAACGCTATAATAACTCCAAATTCTAATTCAACTCGTTCTAGAATCTATTTGATTTGAAATCTTTGAGGATGGATGGATGTTTGTTACTCTCTCACGCAATAACTGCTAAACGGATATTGATGAAATTTGGCATACAGTTTATAACTGGACACATAGGATACTTTTATCCTGATATTCTTATCGGTTCGAGACTTACGCGGGTGAAACCGCGGGGCGCTGCTATTATTATACACGCTAAAACGGCTTAACGAATTCGGATGAAATTTGGCACACGGGTAGACCATGATTATGGATTAGGACATAGGATACTTTTATCCCGATAGTACATCCCGTGGGATAATTTCCGACATGCACACGGGCGTAGCCGCAGACGAAAGCTAGTATTTAATAATCATAGGAGTCGTTAATTAAATTCTACTGTAATGAAAGTCTTTACAGAAGTGTTATCCAAACGCACGGAGAAGCCAGAATAAGTTTGTTAATGATCTTGCCAATGTCTAAGTCAATTTTAATCAAATCAGAAAATTGCTTTAAATGAGGGAATCCAATTATTTTGTAAATGGGTTTCAAAGGGCCGATGCTTGTGAAGCTTGTCGAAATAAATTACGTTATAATTAATGGGGTTTAACAAAAATGTTTCCTTTGATGAGATAGTATCATTTTTTTAGAAGTCGACTATTGGAATCTGTTTGTTATTTCAATTTGGTGAAACTATTCTGCCGTCGTAAGGAAGAAAGGGGTCTTTCCCCGTAGTCAAACTATTTTGTCCATCTGATTTGACCACAAGGATAATTTTCCCCGTGGTCAAACTTTATTGATCTTGTATCTTTTTAGCACGCTGTATGCATGCAGTTTAAGTATGTACAGTCAAAGATAAAATTAATGTCAAATGTCAAACGTCGCGTCGTTCATAGTTGTTTTCCTTTGTTGAATTTCAAATTATTCATAATCAAAAATAGATATGAAATATATGAAACGTAAACGTGGTATAGTTTTACTCCACGATGGGTAGGTACGCCATCTGTGATACTGCCATATTACAGAAATTGACTACTATAAGACTCGCGCAAACGAGCCACCTATTACTGCCGCTGCTGCAAATATGGCGGATATCCGGAAGCCTAGTTTGAGGGAGGGTTTTTTCCTAGGTATTGGTAGAAGTAGAACAAACAATATAACAGATGGTAAGAGACATAAATCCAATAACAATGTCTCGTTTGCTCAAAACATTATTAGACAAAGAAAGCAATTCCTCCAAAGAACCGTCTCCTCGCCGGAGTGAATTAATTATATAGAGATGAATTCATTCAAAAATGCCAAATGGACTTAATACACGATGAAATAGATGTCGACTATTTTTTAAATAAATTGAGGTAGATTTATTTTTTAATGCCATAAGAACGGCAACAAGATTATTAGTTTGGTGCCGTTTCCCATACACGCACCATTCCGCGACAAAACTATTAGTTTTGAGCAAGGTTTTCTCTACATATTTATGATATTGATATTTTTTTTTGTGTTTTAGGACTTTCTGTTAATGTATTCCCAACCTTCTACTAATGTTTTGGGAAGAAGTGGCCGAGAAGTACAAAATGTCTAATACGCGCTTTTTTGTTTTTTTTGCGAGAGGTACGGTGATAGAAGCGCAACGGTGCCTCCATTGTTTTTCCCTCAAACCAATAAAAGGTCTGAGGTTTTTCCACTAAGCTTTACCATTGAGAATTTGTGAAATGATAGAAACCAACATGGTTTCTGGAATTAATGTATTTGAAGCTGCAGTTACAAATTCCAAATGAACTTTCTTAGGGGACCATTCTGGTAACTGTGATTTAATAATTTGGAACATTATTATATAACTTCGAACAAATATATATTACGGATTTAATTTTAATCAGAACTGTACACTATAGTTGTCAAAAATTATACAGGGAGGATCATTTGAGTTGACCACGGGGAAAGATCCATGTTAAAATTTCTTTGTGGTCAAATCAGTTGGACAAAATAGTTTGACTACGGGGAAGGACCGGAAAAAGTCGTATCTGACATTTTTTTCGAAATAGAGTTATTTACATATTCGGAATTGGAAAAACTGGCCAAGTGCGAGTCGGACTCACGCACGAAGGGATCCGTACCATTATCTATAAAAAAACTGGCAAAAAATCACGTTTGTTGTATGGGAGCCCTCTTAAATATTTATTTTATTCTATTTTTTAGTATTTATTGTTTAGCAGCAACAGAAATACATCACCTGTGAAAATTTCAACTGTCTAACTATCATGGTTCATGAGAAACAGCGTGGTGACAGACGGACAGACAGACTTAGTATTAGGGTCCCGTTTTACCCTTTGGGTACGGGATCCTAAAAAAAACCTTATCTACCAGTATTTTTTAATTGGCATAAACTTAACGAAAACCTACTATTAAAGGACGCATCTGCCTTTGTATCTTATTATATTAACCAGGACAAAATATTTTTATTCTCTATTTCAATATTTCTGTAGATACTCGTACGTTCTTTTTCTTCACGGCGGCAGTATTTTATTTAACCTTTCTGATCAATTCAGCTATTAGCGATTTTTTTATAGTATCTGCTACTGCTAGTTTTTCAGGATTTTCAGGATGGTATGATAAAAACCTTATCTTATGCAAGAGTATTTTATGAACGACGGAAAACCTATAAAAACACAAATTGTAACGTAAAAGCATGGAAGTTTCAATATCACCCCCTTAAATTCACTTAAGGAGTGTATCAAAGTACGACGTCGTTGTCTTTATACTTCGAGCTGAGCCACCTATGCTTGTGCCCGTGTGATAAAGCCTTACAGAGTATTAAACACAGCTTATTGAGTATTTCACTCACAATTTACATAAGTCAACAAATAATGATACTTCTCGTATTATCCAAATTAGATTTTGAGTTAGTATTTTCATGCTTTGTGCTTTCATAGAGTTGGGTGTTTCATTGAATCTATTCCTATAATTTCTATCTTCATAACCTATGTAGCGATATATAGGTATATATTCGCGCGATCACATTGATAATCCAACGGAATTGACAAATCGATTTAGGTAGGTACCAGTCGTATTTTATTGCGTAGAGATCGTTTGATTTCATATAAATAAAATGTAATTCTTTGTGATTCGACCAGTTTGAAAACTGTTTCCACGGACGATACTCATCCGTGTGAACCTCTTCGTTTCTATATCTATGGTGTGAACCATTGAACCATTAGTTTGTTTTATTTCGCAAGCTGCCTTGCTCGACAGTTCCAAGTTTTCAACTACGAAAACTTTCAGCAAATTGATTCGTACTATTTCGTGCCACTACTGGTTGAACACACGAACAAACCAAAGACCGTTGTAGGAATACGAAACACATGTTACATAACCCAACTTACGTATATTTCCTGGTACATACATGCAGGGCTCAGGAGTATTGCTCACGCGTCTGTACGTGGTGATACCCGCAGGAGCCTGTTGCTCAACCCAATTACCGACCAGTCGATGCCCGTCCGGTTTAATTAACGTTGTTCAGCGTATTACCGACTATCGTATATATACGATGTGACGTCACGTTATGAATACTTTTGTGGAAATGAGTGGGAATGAGTTGCGCGGATGGATGGCAGGTGATACTCAATTGTATATTTTGTTTCCGTGCGTTCATTTGTATAATGGTAAAATTATTGGATTGATATATTGACATACTAAATTGAAACGATTAGTTAAAATCTTTAATTACGATATACACACACGGGTAGAGCTAGTCTAGTGGACAGTAATCATAAACATTGTTATAGAGCAAGTTTCCAGGGCCGCCAGACCTTACTTATTTTGTGATTAATAAAATGTGTGGGATAGAGTAGTGTAGTATGTACTTTGAACGTACGCATACCTGCTAGCTTGGGCCGGTGGCTAATTTTCACGTATCAGGTACTAAAGGTACGTAAAAATATTACTCACTTTTCTTAAAGCCTGACTGCTGAATTCATGCATGCTTTACAGGATATTGTTAATAATGAATAATAAATACTGCTAGATACTTTCCATCGGCGGTTTATTCCGTTAGACACTTTAAAACTCGCAAAAACCCGATCAAGAGCGAGTCGGACTCGCGCACCAAGGGTTCCGTACCATCATATATAAAAAAGTGTGCTATTTAGAGACATCGTTTTATTTTTCCTGTAATCTTTACATAAACTTCTACCAGACAGAATAATTTCAGATTTTTCTCTATGCAAGCTTCGGAGATAAGCGGGGAAAAGTATTTTTTTTTTACATTTTTCATCAAAAGTCGAAAACTATGCAGCCTAAAAAAAAAAAGAAAATATGTTTGAGAATGTGCAAACAGCGTTGTTTCATATGATACCCCACATGCCTTTGTAGCCCCACTTCGAATTTTTAAGACCGCTTTTAGTCCGTGTTGCAAAAAAATATCTATTTTTATTTTTTTCTTATTTGCAAAATAGTTGGGCAAACGTCATCTAAAACTATTACAAAATTCGAACTGATAGCATGAGTAGTTCTTGAGGTATACAGCTGTGACAGACAGACAGACTGAGTCGCACCATAAGGGTTCCTTCTTACCATTTTGGTACGGAACCCTAATCATGCCATTTTACTTATAGTTTGAGATTTCGTTCTTATATAATGATACTCGGGGAACTATTTCAATACTATTTGTAAGCAGCCAGACTACTCGTAGCGGCCAAACATAACCCAACCAACTATCAACAAACACGCTCGCACTCATACTAACTGCTTTTTAATTGTGTCTAGGAGATGATTGGCGGCTACGATTGGCTGGCTGCTTACAAATAGTATCGAAATAGATTTAAAAATTCTATTTGCATTTGATAGCCGAATTCTTGAGAAAAGCTATAGGCTATTTAGCATCATGCTATGACCCTTAAGAGCTGAGCAAAAAGAAAGAAAGGTCAGAAAGAACGCTAAGCAAAAACTAAGTAATAGTGTGAGCAGGGGATGCGGTGCGACGGGGTGGGTCGGGGAACAAGAAATTTCACGCGGACGAAATCGTGGGCAGAAGCTAGTATCTTCATAAAACGGAAACGCTAAACCGTATTCGTGTGTTAGAGGAGCTCGTGGCTAAGTAATAACAGCCGCACGGGTCGATCCATCAGGTTAAGCTACGCTTGCCGGGGTTGGTCCGTAGATAGGTGACCATATTTACATACCGAGACTCCTCCGTGCTTCGGAAAGTACGTTAAGCCGTTAGTCCCAGCTGTCATTCGTGGATCTTTGACAGTCGTTACGGGTCGTCAGAAGCCCGAAAGTCTGACAACCAGTCTTACCAAGGGGTATCGTACTGGGTTGTCGAGGTCAGATAGGCAGTCGCTCCATGTAAAATATGGGTATTCAGCTGCATCCGGTTAGACTGGAAGCCGACCCCAACATAGTTGGGAAAAGGCTAGGCAGATTGATTGATTTTTTGTGTGTTAAATTAATGTTGCTATTAAAGCGGCACGCTGTAACTAGCTGACCCGACAGACGTTGTCCTGTCCAAATTTCAATAGTTCATACAAAAATCCCTTCTAGCAGCTTCAGGTTTCCCAAATTTCATAATTTTCCGGAAAACATCCAATTTTTCTTTCTATAAAAACCTATTTTAAAACAAAACATAGCAAATTTGGTCCAGCCGTTCTCCAGTGATGCGCTTACCAAAGAACAGCATTTCATTTTTATTTATTAGTATGTATATGTATTACTTATTATTATTTAAACGATCATGGACAGATTTATTGTATCTAGAGTTTGTGACGAGTTGGGAGATTATTTTCCTCTAACGCCCACAGAAGAGGAAATCTGTCCCATTTAATAGACTCTTCCAACTATTCGAATGATAGGCAGCTGATAACTATTGTGTTTTACTTTTATTCCCAGCTCGGCAAGAAACTTGAGTGTAATGGGCTTAATCGACATTTGTATTTGTATGAGTTATAAAATCTGATGATTCTTGACGTTATTGGAAGCAGAAATTGAATCGAGATCGTTTCTGCTAATTTCAGATATCGGATTGGCTACAAAGACAAACGGTTGGCTAGCAACACTGACTGTACTTAAGTGCTTAGAACGTGTACAATAGTGCAGCCAACAAAGCAAGAGGCGATGGATTGTTGTACTTGAGTATCGGACGATGCCGTGTTCCGTTAATTCATTTTGGGAGTCAGAACGGGCTATTTATAATGTAGAGAGACGCAGTTCCAATCTATCGACAGCAGCGCAGATTGCACGAATACCAGATGAACAGTCTGCGATTTATTGCCTGCCTACAAATGCTGCAGCACAAATGCAGCTGTTTAACGGTGTGATAATGATTAAATAGTACTATATATATTTACCTATATTACCTATGTTTCCTTGATACAAAATACTGTCATAGTCAAGCTCAAGAAAATTCCGAAAGCACAATTCCTGAAGTCTTTTTATCGAATTGAACAAATATTCATGTGAACTACACAACTGATTATGTAGATAGCAACCAAAACGGGAAATATCCTCAGGCGTGACTTACATAGAAGCATCGAATACCACTAACATAGGTACAAATGAGAATGCTCGAGTAAATTCGTAAATAATATTGCATGGAAACGGTCAAATACTGTGGCAGTATGTGTGTAGAACCGTTGATGTGTCACTGTATTTTATCTCGCTACATGTAACTGTACAAGGTAGACCGATCTCTGAAAGCGGCGGCTGGCGCACGATTCTGCTTCTCTCTCGCCTTTGACATTTTTCCCCACGTGAACGAATTTAGTTGTCAAGTGAGCACAATCAAGCGCCTTTCCATCGAATACTGCAGATGCTCGGAGATACGAGTCCGAGGACGTATAAGTACATCTAGAAGTAGTTTTCAACTACCTACGTATATAAAAATCTAGGAATGTATTTTAAAAGGATTCTAAGGTTCTGTTTGCTTTGGACGGATTTTTACAGAAATAAAATACATATGTTTCATGAATAGACAGATGAAATAGACAGCCATGTACGGTAGGCCACACGTCTGGTAACAAAAACCAGAATAAGATGGCGTCTTATTCCTGGCTGGTAATATGGTTTTCTAAAAAGTTAGTTAATAATAATTCAAGAACATTTCGTGGAAGGCAAGACCCGCGTGTCGTATTTGACGCTGAATAAAAATGTGTTGTTAAATCTAAGTATGTTTTAGATAACAGTTTTTATGATTCTGCTTAGTGAATTACATTTTTATAAAGATGTCGATACATATACACAATGAATTGAATGCGGTTTTTCACAATTATTTAGAGTATTTATTCCGGAATGTCTATGTGAATCAATTTGGCCTGCCTTTTCCCAACTATGTTGGGGTCGGCTTCCAGTCTAACCGGATGCAGCTGAATACCAGTATTTTACATAGAGAGACTGCCTATCTGACCTCCACAACCCAGTAACAGAGTAATACCCCTTTGGTAAGACTGGTTGTCAGACTCGAACTTCTGACGACCCGTAACGACTGCCAAAGATGCACGAATGACAGCTGGGACCAACGGCTTAAGGTACTTTCCGAGACATGGAGGAGTCTCGGTATGTAAATATGGTCACCTATCTACGGACCAACTCCAGCAAGCGTAGCTTAACATGTTGGATCAACCCGTGCGGCTGTTATTATTTGGTTACGAGCTCCTCTTTATGTGAATAAATAGGAATATTGCACCCATATGAGAAATTAATGACAAGGGCGGGTCACTAATTTTAAATTACAAACTGGTTTCGATAATGTCATAATCACTAAGTAGGTATCTATAGGCACTTTTATTTAAATGTAGTATAACTTTACTTGGATCTGAAATGGACTTCCCTTGAGTAAATAGACGTTATTTACTCAAGGAAAATCCATTTCAGATCCAAGTAAAGATCCAAATTAAGTTTTTGTAATTCTAATTGGTTTGAACCAAATCTCAGTAGCTACATTCAGGTAAGACAATCTAATCTATTTTGACAAAAGAGATGCTAAAGAAGTTTTGAAAACGTTATCTATTTGTTTGCGCGAGCTGCAATTTAGTATTCCAAAGATTTTTTTTTCTTTTGTCTTCGCACGGTTTCCAAAGATTTTAAGAAACTAAAATTCTTTTAAGAAGGTAAAAATATCAATAATACGAAGTCTTGTACGTTATTTAACACTTATAGCTAAATTTTATAACATAAAATAGCATCACGACTTGTGTTCCCGAAAGGTCGCGCAGCCGCAGAGGTATATAATGGCACCCTTTCTTTTCGCATGTTTTTTTCTTAATATTCTTTGGCATCACTATTTTGGTATATTTTTTTGGCATAATAAAATTGTTTTTGGCATATAGTTTATTTACGTTGCCATAATTATCTTGTAGGCTAAATTACCTGATGCGAAAAGCCTAACCCTAGCTAGACGGTCGACGTCAGGGGCACACCGAAGTTCGGTTTGGTTAGGTTCCTTTTTAACCGACTTCCAAGAGGAGGAGGTTCTCAACTCGTCTGTATTTTTTTTTGTATGTTTGTTACGCGATTACTCAATGACGGATGGACCGATTTCGAAAATTCTTTTTTTGTTTGAAATATAAATTTTATTAACTTTGCTTGGGGAGTTTTTGAGTTAGCTTCAATAATGCGTATATTTCCCACTTATTTTATATGGATGATGTAATGATGTTTTAATAACTTCCTATCACTGTTATTTACATGGATATATCTACAATTATTGTGCTGAATTATGTATTCGAATTTGTGTGGGGTAGGTTCCACAACTAAAAAGTGAAAAATAAAAACTTTTTAGCAAAAAATAAAACCGACTTCCAAAACAAAACACTACAAAGTGAAAAATAACTTTAATTTCGGAAGTCGGTGGCAAAAAACGAAAATACAGAACCAAAGACACCGACTTCCGAAATTAAAGTTATTTTTCACTTTGTAGTGTTTTGTTTTAGAAGTCGGTTTTATTTTTTGCTAAAAAGTATTTTAGCGTATGCTGTTATGCGTAAATATAATTAGTATAAACAAAAGTATGCCATGTTATATTGTGACTTAAAATTGTATGCAAATGGATAGTGTACCATATATCCACCCAGATTCCGCCAGTTATGTTTTGAGTCCCATGTAATATAGGAGACGAGCCTATTGCCATCAACCTGGCACATATCCATACCTGAGCTGCTACTGAGAAATTCCAGATAAATAAACCCAATAACAATATAATTATTTATATTTGAAGTGCAAAATTTTAATAATTTATATTTCAGTATTAATTGAAGAAAACGAATTAAGCACTAAATTTATTAGATAGCTCAAGCACTTACAATGGGAAACAAAATCTTTGATCTTTACCTCAATTGTTCAGTTGCAGATCCTATTATAAAATTAAGGCCGAAAGTAAAAATTGAAACAATAAGTAATTAAAAAATTAAATAAAAACAATGAAAATGATTTGTTCGCAGTAAATGGAGTTCCTTTGTGAGAAGGAGCGGACCCACGAATGTTTGTTTGATCCAAACAATGAGTCTGCAATTTGCGGCCGCCCCATCGTCGCTCGCTTTGTTGATGCGAATCAAAACCTTAACAAAATAGAGCTTAGCGGAAACAAATTTAATTATTTCATCCTGAACACACAAAATTGTAAACCACTTTGAGGTTATTCTTTAAAGTAACTCGCTGTTTTTTTTCTTCATATTTTTCCTCTTTTCTCGAAAACTACGTCTTATCTACTGTAGGGACAATGTAAGTATGAATGTTTTGCGCCAGAGCGGTTTGGTGTGTGAAAGAGATATGTTTGAATGGCGATGGCCAGTTACTGCGCACTGGCCCGTGTGTTTGTGACCTAGCTTTCGGGAACTGATATACAACCTTTGTATAATATCAAAATTGACCTTTTATTTATGTGCGTAGTAAATCCCGTGACAAATAGTAGGTATAGTCAGTGAACCTACACTACTATAATTAACGTGTTATACATATCCTACATTAATCCTACTTCCTATTAATATTATAAACGTGAAAGTTTGTGAGGATGGATGGATGTTTGTTACTCTTTCACACAAAAACTGCTAAAAGGATTTTGATGAAATTTGGCACACAGATGGTTTATAACCTGGATTAACGCATAGGATACTTTTATCCCCATATTTGTACAGGTTCGAGACTTACGCGGGTAAAACTGCGGGGCGCCGCTAATAAAATAATAATGTTCAATGCGGCATTATTACTGCATTGATGTAGGATGTAGCTAAAAATGTAAAAGATTTATGTAATTTTACGTGTAGGTACCTACTAGGTGTGCACACAAGGTTATGAAAAGCCAACGTTGAACATTTTTCAGTGGATCGATATATTTTTGTGTAGGTAAATCCATATCCACTACATACATTTAAAGGTGTTACATTTATTCAAAAACTATACCTACTTAAATAATAATTATGAATCATGTAACTCTTTAACATTTATTTCCAAGTAACATTTTAATTTATTTAGTTGCCCCTTACAAAACTTTGTGCAATCAGCAACAAAACTACTGTAAAAGAACCCTCTTTGCAAAACGAGTGTATACATAATATTGAAAAGCAATGACTGAATAAAATCTAGACGTGAAACGTTTTATATCTCGGAATAGTTCTGTGACTTATTTGTACGGATTCACCATCATTTCACTTCAATTTGTAAAGAACAAAGAATTTTTCTTTAACTTTAGTGTCACATTCAATGTCATTGTTTTTACCCAACATAATTTATTCCTTTTCCGTTTTTTCGCGACTCAAGCACTTATTAAAGCCATTACGTTAATTAATTGCTTTAATAATCCTTTATTTTAATTTAAATTCGACTTGGTGCGATTTTAGACTAGGCTGTTCATATTGTTAATAAAGGGTACAAAATAATTATTCATAAATACATACATATACATCTGTATTAATTTAAAAAAACGTACTGAAACTATACTTGATAAAATACTGCCTTTATGAACGTTAAAAGTAATCAAGGAACAAATAAAAGCCGTGGAAAAATATTTATTTTCTAAGAAAACATTCTCTTGAGGAAATTGGTATTATAGGCATCAGAACTTCAACAGACATTAAATAATGAGAAGAGAATCAATAACAGGCTGTCACGGACATTACGTTCCATATATTACATACCGGAAGTTACATCAAAGATAATGATGGTTAGGTTAAAAAAAAAAATAAAACCAAAACTCGACAGACAAAATATTCAAAGCCTTATTAAACCGAAACACACATGTAAAGTTCAGAGCGGTAAAGATTGCACATTGGGCCGGAAGTAAACCGACCGACAAGGTTCAATACCATAATCATGTTGACTACAACACCGATTACACGGTTACACCCGAAAGTATCCGAGTGGAAACATCACACAACACCATTCGCTTTGATATTTAATTTGTTACTAACATCCTGGCATCAGCTTCTGTCGTATTAGCGAAACTTTATACGATTTCCGGGAACTAGGGAACCCAATTAGCAATATCATCCGGCCAGAGAGTATAACGAGAGTGGAGTGGCAATAAGCGCCGGCGCTACAGTTAACATACTGCAAATTGCTATTAAATTTACTTAAACTCCCTTGTTACGTCTCGAATAGAAGATACGCACTGATTCCGCAAATTGCACAAGAGTTCCTGTTTTGTTAAGCGTCGCGTTTACCCGTTTGGGACAGTAAAAGGCGTAGGATTTAACCGAGGTAATTTTATTTCTGGAATTTTCAGGTGAATATGAAGGCGAAATCAAATAATATACACACCGTAAAAGGAGTTCAGGCTGCTTTTAGCACTTAGAGAATAATGTCAACATTTAAATTGTATTGTATGTAACTACTTTACAGATTATATTGTTGATGCATCGACGATATCTTGCTCAAAATGCTTTCCTATTAATTTACTTAATTTACTTCATCATCATTAGTAGGTAAATCTTTCCGTAACGTAGGTAATTTAAGTTTCCAACCCATACGTCATGTTTACAATACATGGGGTGAAATAGAAACTTTGCTAAGTTCGCAGTGTCCAGCCAATCTGTAGCCCACCACTAGTTGAGTAAGTGTATGACGGCCAACTAAATGTTCCGTTCCGTATGTAATTCAGTCCAACTGTTTGACCACTTAGTAGCGGGGACACGAATGATGTATGGGGAATTTAAGGCTTGGCTATACCTGTTTAGCCAAGCCGACTTGAAGCACAGCGTTATCCGTGCATTTCTGTGGACGTGTTGTTAAGGCATTAGATTTTATTTTGTACTGTTTGACAAACTGCCTCTTTGGTTTGCTGAACCATCCCAGGTTTGATGCCCAGATAGTGCAAAGTGCTTTTGGTGTTTCCCTTCTGGAAATTCTCAGCAGAAGTCTGGCTACGTGCCTGGCTATAGGCGACGCCCTATTACCTTGGACTTATAACTACTGGCGAAATGAAGTACCTATAAAAAATCGAAAACTCAAGCAGAAACAAAATATAAAACTAAAAACGTAAGCAGAACTTTATACCTAAATAAAAGCCTCCAGTAATAAAGGGCGTGCCCACTTACATATAGCCAAACATGGCGGAGGTAAATACGAGTATTTATGTAAAAAAAATTGTTTCTGTGAATAAACACTTTTTCATTTTTTTTTTCATGCCCTAAAATACATTACACTTTCTGTCTAGCCCTTCAAGGAATGTCATGCTTTGTGAAGTACCTCCTTCTGCATGGTACATGTGCTACAGCAGTTGCAACATATGCGGGTCATCCATTAAGAATTTTGGAATATCCTAAGCGCCGGTTTTACAACCCCGTGCTCAAGCAATTTTAAAATAAGTACCTACGCCTTTTGGCATCTCACTCAGGAATCCAAAATCTGTGCCTAAAACGATAAAAATACGTTGCCCTAATGAGGACTGTCCTTGATAACACTCTACGAGAATGTCAATCAAGTTCAAAAGATTTTTTCACGAAGTTGCTCAGCTGTTTATTTGTTCAGAGGCGCTCCGATTCCGTTTCTCCGCCGTTCAAGCTAGTCCCTGGCTTCTCCGCTTTGACCAATGTTGCTGTATGTAAAATCCGGACCAGTGCGTGTCGGACCACGCATTGTGAAGAGCTCCGTAATTGGTATGAATATTTACGCATGCACAGTATTGATATTTTCGACCGCAAAAATAAGTTTCTATTTCATAGTATTGTTGGGAAGAACTAAGTATGAAAAACAAAATTATTATTGCGGCTGTAACCGAAATCATCCCATATCTTAAAAACTATTAACCTAAATAAAAAAGTCACTTAGAAACATCATAATTATTTTAATTAGGGGATCCAAAGATACTGCACACGTGTATTTGTACCGATTTTCTTTCCGGCCTCATTTACATGTGTGCCACCGCTAATTTATTTTTTTCGTAGTTTCTCTATGAACACCATTGTTTAGCGGTGCACCTTTGTTTATAGTGCAAATAACCTACAAATAAAACGGCTGTGTGACATCCGGACGGACGGACGTGACAAAATTATAAGGGTTCCGTTTTTGCCTTTTGGCTACGGATCCCTAAAAAAAAAGTACCTGACAAGTCGGACGCTCATTTTCACCACACATCACTAAACGCGTTTAACGCTAAACGAGTTTAAAACATCACTCCCTTTCTTTCAATCGTTTGAAGACGACAGAGACAGAATGACGCTTTGAACTCGTTTAGCGTTAAACGCGTTTAGTGATGTGTGGTGACAATGAGCCTGAGAGATTTTCCAGAACCTGAAAGCTCCAAAAGAAGAAAATCTCCAGCTCAGTTAAAGTTCGACTAGAATTCGAAACAGTAAATTCAAATTGGTTTTGATCATAAATTTATTTACTAAATTTATGATCAAAACCAAAATTTTAAATAATTTTGAGCAGGACGTCAGTCAACTACAAAGCCCTACGAGGGCTTTGTAGTTGACTGACGTCTGACGTTTGACGTTTGACGTTGACTGACGAATCTAGTGTGCCATTAAAAATCGAAGCGTTAAAAAATCGCCCGTGGTTACCCTGGCTTACTCTTTTGTCAAGAACTACTAAACAGAGAAGAGATTTTCGTGGTAAAGATTCGCCAGTTGGCTCTCTGTGCATCAGTAATATCTTAACAGTCCTTAGAAATCAAATGATCATAAAACAAACGACCTATATCAAATACGACACTAATCCAAAAGTTATACAATGTGTAACTGAATTAATGCACATTATAAAAGTAATTTGTTAAGAATCGTTTATTGAATCGATTTCTGTCATTTTAACTAGAGGTAATTTTTTATTCCAAAAATGTGACCACAATTTTCGCCCACAATCAGTATACTTAACTAATTTAATAAATAAACAATGTTTTATACATTACAGTAAAAAATTCAGTGTATGTATTACGATTTAATTAATCAATCTGCCTAGCCTTTTCCCAACTATATTGGGTCGGCTTCCAATCTAACCGGGTACAGCTGAGTACCAGTATTTTACATGGAGCGACTGCCTATCTGACCTCCACAACCCAGTAACTGGGTAATACGGGTTGTTTACGACCAAACACCCCAGTTAGAATTTTATGTTACAATCATAATACGTACATACCTACACTAAATTTTATTCCAGGATATGTTGTAGATTTAAGCAAAAAAATGCATTTTCTGAATAACTTACTGACATCCAACATTTATTTGAAAATCTTTTATTCAAGTACTACCCAAGTACCTCTGTGGAATAAAATGAAACACTTGTGTAGGTTGGATCCTTTATTAGATCTGCATCAAAAGTCACTCTGGACTTGATTCAATCCTTTGGAACGCAGTGGATAATAATAAAAACTGTACTTATTACTGCAATAATGTATAATTCTTCCAATGAGTAATGCTATGGTAATTGAAGAGAATTACTTCGGCTTTTTGGAGTTTACTCCTTAAGAATCGATTTTCATAAGTATAAGGCCCCCGGTATGGAAAAATATGAGGAGTGAAATACAAGCGAAGCGTTATCAAGTTTCTGTGTTTTGTTTATTTGTAGCCAGTATTCATTGTAACAGTCAATCTATCTATTATATTCAAAGACAATCGTACTTAAGGAGTAAGCTCCAGTTGTGCGTCGGAGCTGACACACACTTTTTTTGATTAAGAAAGGTATTTTTGTAGTAATTTAGTAGTTATTTTAACTTTTTCATATCTATATATACATGTTTTCCTGTACCTAAGCCAAAGTAAAATACCTATTACCTAAGTTCCTAGTTAAAGTAGGTAAGTGAACACTAATTCTCACTGAAATCCT
The DNA here is from genome assembly GCA_948252095.1 of Dicycla oo. Lineage (NCBI taxonomy): Eukaryota > Metazoa > Arthropoda > Insecta > Lepidoptera > Noctuidae > Dicycla > Dicycla oo. Next base: position 22,767,458 of record OX411711.1, read on the forward strand.
CATTAATGATATTTTAACACAAGTGCGTTTGCTGCACAATACATTAACCTCATCATCTGACGAGAGTGAAATCACAAAAAAAATCCTTTTGAGATGTTTGCTTTTTTCAATCGTTGTTGTTAAAATTTGGAACGGCGACACGGCAGGAATAAACTTCCTTGACGTTGCCATGGCGCCATCCAATATCCTATTAATAACGAATACGGGATCGATAGAATGGAAGTGCACACCTTATAAATATTTTACTATTTAATTGAGACGTAACAGGCGCTGAGAAGGTTAAATATGTAGGTAGGACCAATGCGTCTGTTCAAATCTGGTATCACAAGAAGATTTTGCTTTGAGGATAGCGTATCGCTATTCTCTTAGGCCCTTGCTACGCCACAATAGCGGGTTCAATGATCAATGCGTGTTGTGTACAGCTCAATAAAAGACTGTTGGCTCTAACTTGGTTGAGTTCGTTGATACAGTCTGGCCACGCTTGGAGTTAGCGTGGCGCTATGGAATAAATGAGCAACCCCAAAAAGTTTTGCCTACTATAAGTTGACTTATAAATAGATCTAAAGATTTTGTTATTTTGGCTTTTGATTTTTGCATAACAGATTATTTATCTAAGAACAATTTTTCGAACCTTAACTCAGCCCGACGCAAAGAGTTTTTTTTTTGAGAAAAGCTTTACAAATTAGTCAAGTACATATTATCATTCAAATAAAAGATTCAATAAAACTAATACTTCATTAAACGCGTTATTAATTACTATAGATTTAGATTTTGATCAGTAAATTAATATTAAATATTCATTAAATATGTTTGGCTGAACCTATATTTTGCTCGTGCCTTTTTGCGATACAACATGGCAGCTATTTGCACATGCGCAGTAGAAGATATGCTGAGCACGCATGTATTTAAAATAAGCCCGCCATTTTACAGCCCGCGGCACGTAAGTTGGCAAGGTTTTGGCGTAGTGGGGGTAAGTTCGCGCATGCTACACTTATTGCAAAAAATTGGTCACTTTTATTGCTTGTCATTATTCTGTGGTTATTACCATAATTTATTTTTAAACATAACTATTTAGAAGAAAGTTAAAGAAAGGAGAAGAATTCGTGAAGTATATTAGGAGTAATAAATAAAATATACAGGGTTATTTGTAAAACACCAACAACCTCTTAAGAGGTCATTGTACTCATCATTATGAACAACTTTTACTATGGGACCAAACCTGAAATCGCGAAAAAAAAATCAGCAGTTCAGTACATTTATGTTCGCATAATTCGTCAAAATATGTAACAGTACACATCATAAACCATTTTTCTGGCATGTCTACGTAAAATACGTATTTGTTTGTGGCATTATCTAAATTAAAAAATTCAAACAAAACAATAACAAGAACTTGTAACAAAAGCTCAACAAAAACAAATGTTACAATTTTAGTGCACGCAAGTGTACTCGGGAGCGAATGGAACGTGGACGCGACGCGAGAGACAAGGGTCGACTGACCAACCAATCGCGCGCTCGGAATGATGCTACCTCATTCCCCGCGTCCCGCTCGCGACCAAAGAGATCTAAAAAATGACTTCTGCGCATCTAACAAGTCTTGCCAACTTACATGCCGCGGGCTGTACTAATTTATTGCTTAGTTTGGAGTCAATCTGTGTAAATCTGGTAAAAATGTCGATTTCAAGTGACGAATCCATTAAATTAACCCCGGAAAATGTTATTCAAGAAGCACAAAATGCCAATAACTGCCTATTACGGCTAAATAAAAAAAAAAGAACATAAGTACTTATAATGACTTTTTGCGATGGAAAGAAAACAAGAAAGCCAGCTCCTTTTCTGAAAATGTCCTGTTGGCATACTTCTACGAATTAGCCAAGAAATATAAGCCAAGCACATTGTGGTCTCTATATTCTATGATAAGGAGTACAATGAAATGTAAGAATGATATTGACATAAAAAGTTACTCAAAATTAATTGCGTTTCTGAAACGGCAAAACGATGGCTTTAAATAAAAAAAGTCAAAAGTGTTGACAGCAAACGACGTGGAGAAGTTTTTAAATGAGGCTCCAGATAATAAGTATCTGGCAACCAAGGTAAATTACCTATATTTTAACCTACCTGTGTTAAATTAACTTTGTACGTGCCTAATTAAGTATTTTGTTTATAAATTTTATTTACTTTAAACGTTGTTGTTACCAGGTTGCATTGATTTTCGGCGTTACGGGTGCAGAAGATAGGAACTCGCCGAAATAACTGTAGATGACATTGAAAATCACGGTGAAATGCTTTTAGTAAAAGTACCGAACACCAAAACTAAAATCGCAAGATCTTTTGTGATTCATGGGCAATTCTACAAAATCGTAAGAAAAATGAAGAAATATTACACAAACATACTGTAAGCCAGACAGTACAGTTTGCTGGAAAACCAATGAGTTTTAACTTCGAAAATTGTACAAATATAACCTTTCATTTTAATTAATAAATCAACGCCTTTTTCAATATATATATATATTTTTATTTTCACACACAATGCATAGTAAAACGTATGATACACGTGCGTAAGATGATTTCCGCCTCGTGTCGACTTATACACTCGTCATCAATTCCCGCATCATCTATTTCCCGCACTTGTAGCATAAATAACTATTGTGTCACTCACTGTGAAACTACTATAGACAGTAAATTTAGAACAATTACTTATTATTCGTAAATTCCAAGTAGAACAAGTGAAGAATTAAAACCTAATATACAAGCTGAATATAAAAAAAAATACCTATCAAAAACAAAAAAGAACAACTAGTATCAAATTGGTTTTTCCGTAGTACAGACGGTGTTGCCGTCTATAGATTTTTAAATTCCACCATTTTTTCACTTATGCATAGTTAGCGTGGCCGGACTCTAGTGACATTATTTTACAAACCTGGTTCATTGGTCCCGAATGGTGCCGATGTCGACAATTCTGCCAATGTCAAATGTGCTATGAGAAAACGTGCGAAATAATAAGAAAAAAAAGGAATAAAAAAAATATAAAAAGGAACGAATTTACTGTGAAACTTGTTGACGGGTATTAGCACACTGAAACAAACAGATAATGTTAGTTATATTAATAAATATCTAGGTATATGTATATATATTATGGCCGCAAACCACACAAAACTTATTATAATTTGATATCATTAGTGCGGATAAAAATCATCAAAGCCTCTAAGAGCTTTGGGGAAGAATGTGTTAGTAGGGATGGAAAGTTAGTTGGAACAGGGATCTTTAGATTAGAGAGATGACTGTACAAGTCATGGGTTGGGTTATTATTGGAACAGTTAAAAAAGATGTGCTCCAAAGTGCCTTCATCTAACCCACATTCGCAGAGCGATGTAAACCTGGTTCATATTCATCGTACAAAAAGATAACCTCTGCTGATTGGCACAAACATACTAGAATTTAAAAACAAACATTTTCGATGAACGGACGTAATATCAAAGAGGGTTCGCTACAACAGTTATAATAAGTTTACATTGTCAAAATCCCAGTCTTGGAATTGGCCCAATCTGATTGCAGTCTCGCAGAATTGTGAAAGCAGAGATAAGATAAAAATGTTCATTTGTTACCTACCTATTTATGATTGCTTTGTGGAAAAAGTAAAGCGGTCGGGCGACTAATCGGATGACGATAATTATCGGCTATCGTAAATCAAACGTGAATGGTTCCATTTCGTTTTCGTGTGTGCCGTTACTGTGAAAGGCCTCGGGCATTGCTGCTAAATGAAGATTTGTAGCTGGTAATAAAATACTTGTGTTGCCCGCATCGTTGGTATTGCACTACGGACAATGGCAGACAAACTGGGAATCGTATGAAAATCGGATCCAGCGTTCACAATGAGGTTTTCGGATAATTCGCATTACATTTTCCGCAAATACGTGTTTCGCAGTTCAATTTTATTTAATGATGTTAAAAATAATTGCATGATTTATTGACATTTTATTTTAATTAATAAATGGGTCTATAACTAATAAGTGAAATGTTATTTTGGTTATTCGGTTTCCTCGAATCGTTTGTAATGAGTTGATGATGCAGTGATCTGTGAAGTTCTTCAGTTCAAAGTTTAAATTGAGCAGTATATATAAAACGTAATTTGAATAACTACTTTCGACCTGGCAAAGTTTATTTTCACCGATCAGATTTATTACTACTATTCCTGGAACACGTCCGCTGTGAGCCTTTTGGACACAAAGTGCCATATGCCAGCCACAATATAGTTCGCATCAAATAACTTTTCCACTCTGAAACCAGGCTTTCCGATGCGCATTGCATGGCGTGCTGCTGTTTTAGTATAGATACCGACTAGTGCGCAGTCATTTGCACGAAGTTCAGAGCGGCAAAGTTATTTGACACGAACTATACCAGGTGTATTGTTTGAATGCAACATGTAAATTAATCCACGCTTCGTACCACGCAATGAGTTCCATCTCATACGTTGTCAGCGGCAATATATTGCGTCGTGAATTGACTACATTGGCGCTTTTAGGTCGGGAATGTTGGAATATCCGTAAAACAAACGAGGCATACACAATCAAAAAGCTGATGTCATCCTTTTATTAGCAAGGAGTGACTGCAACACAGTGCCTCGTGGATTTATCGGAGCAGGTAAGCTGTAGCATTCTGTCACGTAGAACGCAATCTGCTCGGTTGCTGTACCGATATTGAAACTAGGAACTGTTGACTTTCATCGCATGAATTGTGCGCAGAATACGTGCGAGTTTTCTTTGATGTTTTTGTTGATGCGAACATTGGAACGTTGGCTGGTCTAGCGCGTAAATGACTGGAACGCATCTGGCGTGCAGTTTTAGTTGAAAAGGCTTGGTAGACTTTTGACGATTGAATGTGTCGATTGAAAATATTTGAGCAAAGAAACCTAAGGCTCATTTTCACCACACATCACTAAACGCGTTTAATGCTAAACGAGTTTAAAACATCACTCCGTTTCTTTCAATCGTTTGAAAAAGACAGAGTCAGAATGACGCTTTGAACACGTTTAGCGTTAAAAGCGTTTAGTGATGTGTGGTGAAAATGAGCCTGAGAGATTTTCCAGAACCTGAAAGCTCCAAAAGAAGAAAATCTCCAGCTCAGTTAAAGTTCACGTTTTCCATTCATAGTATCTATCTTCGTCGTCACTTAGTGTCAATTTGTGTTATAATGGTGTCGCCGCCTCGCCCTCGCTGCGGTCCCGCTTCGATACAATTTCAGAAAGAACTAAATTTATAAATGTAAATGTGTAAATTGAAGCGGTATCGCCTGTCGGAGTGTGTCGTGTTTTTCCTTTATGAATATTTTTATCGAAGTGAGAACGTATCTAATAGAAAGTTGTTCTTATTTCGGTACTGGAGTGCATTCAGTCTTAGTCCTATAAAGGGAAAGCTGCTGCCATAGTAATTTCACTTGAATTTGAAGTAAAATATTCAAAGATCAAGTTTTGTGTACCTACTATAAATGTGCAATACAGTTTTGTTCTCAAGCACAACAACTGGCTTGCAGAAATATAAAGTTCGCCAGCAACATCAAAGGTACCTTTGCAGAATATTTACAAAATAGTATCAACGTTCGGATTCCTGTAGAACCTGGATTTCATCGAGACGCCATTATTCGAATATCTTTTGTATTTATCTATGTATCTTTTGTTTTTGATCAATTCTTCTTTTGAGTTTTTGAGCGCTTTTCTGAAGAGTGCTAAACAAAAATTCGTTGTACATGTGTTTCTATGGCAATTGATGATCAAGCACCCCAGTTGTGTAATTCACTCACAAGCGTAAAAATTTAAGATTAGAAGGGTCATAAGCCATTGCTTCAAAAATAATAACACCACGCCTGTATTTTTATTATAATGTCTTGCTTTTAATGGTCCTACTATAGATAATTTTTATTACTTATATTTATATTTTATAATATTTACATGTCATCATTAAAAATTAACAGACTTAGTACCTATATAAAAATCGGTCAAGTGCGTGTCAGACCACGCGCAATGAAGAGTTCCGTAGTTGGGATGAATTTAAGAAGAACAAACAAGAATCCCAAGAACAAACTTAACATTGTAGTTGAAAAACATGTTCTCCCATACATTCCAACTACAAATGGAAATTTGTACGCAAAATATTGAGAGATTTACCATGTTATTTTATATATATGTCTTCTTGTAGATTTTCCTGTAATCTATAGGTATAGAAGTATTTTCTGTATTTTTTTCAAAATTTTAAGCTTAGTAGTTTCGGAGATAAAGGGGGGGGGGGGGGAACATTCAATTTTCTTAAATGTCTTTAAAACAGTTTATTTTACAATTGTAAAAAAATATATTTGAGACCCTCACAGCAAAGGAGTGGAACTCACTACCTGCGTCTGTGATTTGATATATCGCACGGTACAGTTTGCAAAAAAAATATTTTTATTTTCTTATTTGCCCCCCAAAATTGACCCCCTTATTAAAAAATTGTTAATTTACATTACACGTTCGTGTTTGGGTCACAGAAATACATACGAGTACCAAATTTCAATATAATCGGTCCATTAGATTCGGAGCAAATTGGCTGTGACAGACGAACAGACAGAGGGACAGACAGACCGACAGACAGACACATGAGTGATCCTATAAGGGTTCCGTTTTTCCTCTTGAGGTACGGAGCCCTGAAAAGAAGGGTACATAATCATAGGGCATCAAAAAATTCGTCCACATCGCTGGCAACAGGAAAAGTGCCCAAAAGGCTGGCAGCGTTGCGTTGCCACGTCGTATGGCAATGCTCGAACATAATAAGTCCCAATAAGATTGGAGTATTTGCGCCGTTTGTGGTTTTCTACACCTGCGCAGCCGCCCCAGCCCAGTATACCAACATATCGCCAGTTATGTCTGAAAAATTCGTCTGCTTGATAACGCAATGAATATTTTTGAATTGTCAAAATGATAGGGGCTTGCGATTATGAGTGTTACGTAATTAGGCTGTGGCTATGGCTTTTACGGATTATCCTCAACTCCATCCGTTTCCATTTCTGCTTGGAATTTTACCCGCTTTTTTAGGGTTCCATAGTCAACAAGGAACGCTTATAGTTCCGCCATGTCCGCCTGTCTGTCCGCGGTTTAGCTGAGAGACTCTTAGTAGCCTGTAATTTGGCATGGGTATACATATTAATCACGCCGACAAAATGGTAAAATAAAACCTTAAAATAAAAAAAAAAATTGTAGGGTAAAAAAAATATCATCCCCACTTTACGTGCAAGGGAGGTACCCTTGCTTGCACGTAAAGTGGGGATGATATTTTTTTTTCTCCTTTGTCCTGGTGTGGGGTATCGCTAGATAGGCCGTTCAAAAATATTGCGGGTCTGTGAAAACGATTCACGGATACGTTCGCGTAATATTAAGCTTTAAAGTGCTAATTTTTGTTTGAGTCAAGTGTCCGCCACCCTCCTGACAACTAAATGGTCAAAGTCAAAGTCAAAGTCAAAGTCAAAGTAATTTATTTGTCAAAAACATGGTATTGAGGATGTTAGATACAATAGACAATAGTTCAACATGTTTCACCATTAATTGGTATACAAATATTAGATGATATAAAATAAATGGAGCGTCACAGATAATAATATAGATCATAAATACATTAATTATTACACACATACACTCTTAATTATTAAAAAAAAAAAAAAATTACATTCATCGGTATTTAAAAATTTCATAATTCAATATACAATATAATTTTGCATTTTAATATGTCACCATTGTATCTATCATTTCAATATTTTTATTAAGTCATTCTTGTCATTTAAAAAATCATTTAAGTTATAATAACATTTCTCTAACAACCATTCTCGTAACTTGATCTTAAATAATCTTATCAATCGAAGTTCCCTTATACATTTTGGTATTTTATTAAAGATTCGTATAGCCATCATACTACAGTTTTTTTTTATATAAAGAACTTTTACAGCAGGTCGTTCTAAGCATTGTCGGATCCCTGCTAGGGTACAGTTTTGTTTTTCCAAAATTTTCAAATAATTCTGGATGCTCTTTAACAAATACTCCGATTTGCATTATATACAGATTAGTGATAGTTAGTAAACCAAGTCTTTTAAATAATAGACGACACGATTCTAAAGGTCCAACGCCACATATTGCCCTTACACACTTTTTCTGAACGAGAAACACCTTATTTATATTTGTGGAGTTTCCCCAAACCAAAAGACCATATCTGAGAACGGAGGCAACATATCCGTGATATGCTGTCAGTGCTGCTTTTTCGCTTGCAATTCGCCTTAATTTCTTTAGTGCAAATACGAATCTGTTAATTTTACTACACACGAGATCTATGTGGCTTTTCCAGTTGAAATGCTGATCTATCAATAAACCAAGGAATTTATATTCTTCTGTTGACTCGATAGGGTGGCCATCGGCTCTTACGTCATATACTATTTCTTTCGAATTATAGAACCTAAAAGTCATAAATCTGGTTTTTGCAATATTGGCACCTAGTTTATTGTCATTAAGCCATTCCAAGATTGAATTTGCGGCATTATTTAGCAAAACGTTGTGAGTATCATCTGTGGTTTTTCCCTCGTGAGTAACAATTACTGAGCAGTGTATTCTTTTTGCTGAATCATCAGCAAAAAGAATACACTGATGATCTACTGCTGAAGGCAAATCATTTATGTACAGTAAGAATAAAGGTGGACCCAAGATACTCCCTTGGGGCACACCAGAACTACTCGTTTTGCATTTTGACTTATATGTTTTCATATCATTTATATTGTCTAAGGAGCTTATCTCCACGCATTGAGTCCGATTTGTTAAATAACTATTTATCCAATCTAAAGCCGGTCCTCGAATACCTAGCTTTTCACATTTATTAATTAGTCGATTGTGATTCACAAAGTCAAAAGCTTTGGAAATGTCAAAGAAAATTACAGATACTGGTATGCGTTTGTCAACTTTTGCTAGAACTTTACTCACTAGACCATAGGCTGCTAGCGTCGTTGATTTCTTTTTCTGAAATCCGAACTGTTCTTTCCGAATTACTTTAAACTTAGTTAGATAGTCATTTAGTCGTCTGTGCATTACTTTCTCGAAGATTTTGGAAAATATTGGTATTAGTGTAATCGGTCGGTAATTATCTATTAGCATTTTATCATTTATTTTTATGCAGAGGGTGAACAATGGACTTTTTGAGGAGATCCGGAAACACACCTTGTTCGAAAGACAGATTAATAAGTTCTTGTAGAATAGGCGATAATATTTCTGCACATGCTTTAACGACACGAGTACATATACTGTCAAAGCCCACAGATGCAGTATTATTTAATGATAGTATAGTTTTAAACACTTCTTCAGAGCTACAAGGGCGAAGGAACATAGTATGATCCAGTGTAGGCAATTCGTATCTTTTCAAATGAATGTTTGTGCTTGGATGGACAACTTTAGTGACCTCATTAAAAAAATCGCTAAACGCTTCTACAATTTCTTCTGGTTTCTTTAAACGTTTGTCTTTTTGATAAATTTCGTTAATTGTCTGATAGAGTCGGTGTTGTGTTTTATTATCTGCCAGGCGGCTTTGCACTTATTTTTGGAATTGTTGACATGTTTTAGATTTTAATTATTAGTGGCCCTGACTGCTATGCCGGAGGTCGTGGGTTCGATTCCCACCCAGGACAAATGTTTGTGTGATGAGCATGATCATTTCGCACCTTGAAAACAAAAGTGGCGTTATACAAAAATTAACATTTTTCAGATGTCCATTTAAAGCTTTTTTGACGCAACATTTTGGTCAATATCTTAGCAAATAACTGAAATAAAAGACTGCAATTTGACTTTCTTACTCTAAGTTTTGTATATACTGAAAATATGCCAGTAAATTATGGAGTTATTTAGAAAACATAGTTTTGATAATGCCACTTTTGTTATCAAGGTGCGATTTGTTCTGTGTCTGGGTGTAATTTATCTATATATGTATGTATTTAGAAATATATAAGTATGTTTATCAGTTGTCTAGTACTCATAACACAAGCTCTGCTTAGCTTGAGGCTAGACGGCGTTGTGTGATAGTTGTGGAATATTATTATTATTATTATTATCTTTATTCAATTTTTTTACATATAAGTTATATTTTTAAATATTAGAATTAAAAAAAAAACATTTAAAAATATAAAAAATAGAAATCCACCGGCATGGGGAACAGGGTCCAAGCTACCGGTGGTTAGGGCCCCAGAGACAGGAACCTCCTCACAATACGCGCCGTATCAAGGAGGACTGCCTTCTGAATCAAGCCCTTCACCCAGCCACCCAACGAGAGCCTCTTGAGATGTTGGTCGAGGCTCTTAGCGATAAGGCCATTGACTGTAACGACTATCGGCACAATGATTGCCGAGTCCACATTCCACATAGCGACAACCTCGTGGGCTAAGTCGAGATACTTCAATTGTTTCTCCTTCTCAGCCTTCACGAGGTTCTCGTCATGCGGGATAGTGACATCGATTATCATTGTGCGGCGCACTGATCGATCTATTACCACTATATCAGGCTTATTGGCTACAATAGTCCTGTCAGTGATAATAGATCGATCCCAGTATAACGTGACATGGTCATTCTCGAGAACTGGGTCGGGCACATACCTGTAATACGGTACCTCAGAGTCCACAAGGCCGTATTTCAGAGCAAGTTGCTGATGGATAATCCTGGCCACTTGGTTATGCTTGTGCAAATACTCGCCGTTAGCTAAACGAGAACACCCAGAAGTAATATGTCTGATAGACTCACCGGGACAATGGCATGCCCGACATATGTCGATCGTCCCGTCTTTCATTATATACTTCCGGTAGTTATTCGTTAGCATAACTTCATCCATAATCGCACAGACTGAACCTTCGGTTTCCCCAAAGAGGTCACCGAAGCGTAGCCAGGCCACGGACGCTAAGAAATCTACGTCGGGCCCATGAAGGGCCCGGAAAAAGCGTCCGTGAAGCTCCTTGCTTTGCCATACTTCCTTGCGGTCGTTGGTACTAAGCACCACAGGTTTGCGCCAGTTCTCTTTAGCCAAGGATAACGGGGTGAGTCCCTTGTCCACTGCAACCACATCTCGGTGCATACCCACGTTAGCCTTGAGAAAATATTCTCTGAGACTGCACACCTCGCGGTTGTGGAGGGTCTTAGCATTTAAAAAACCTCGACCCCCACACTTCCGCGGGATGTACAGCCTCATGACAGACGAACGTGGGTGATGCATCCGGTTTGCAGTCAGCAGTGACCGGACTCTCCTATCCAGGGCATCTAGTTCCGTCTGGGTCCACTTTAGTATGCCAAAGGAGTACATCAGGACCGGCATGACCCAACCGTTAAAGGCGCGCACCTTGTTGCCGCCTGACAAAGAACTATTAAGTACCTTTTTCAGGCGACCGAAGAAGCGCTCCTGCAACGATTGTTTCATGTCAGCCCCGTTAATGCCTAACCCCTCTGACATACCCAGGTATTTGTAGGTATCAGTTGCGGAGAGTGATCTCAGGTTTATAGAATCTGAGAGTTGTAGTCCCTCAGATTCCACAATCCCGCCCCGCCTTACATGCATGACTGCACATTTATCAACACCAAATTCCATCCTGATGGAATCACTAAAAGTTTTAGTTACTTTTAGTGACTCCAGCAGTTGCAATTTGTTGGTGGCAAACAGTTTCAAATCATCCATATAAAGCAGGTGGGATATTACCTGACCCCCTCTCCGCAAAGAACAGCCCAGCCCTGTACCCTCCAGCAGAGTGCTAAGAGGGTTCAAGGCTAAACAAAACCACAGTGGACTCAGACTGTCGCCCTGGAATATTCCCCGCTTAATCCTAATAGGTTCGTCGCTCCCCCGAATTTGTCGACATCCTGGATAGCGAAGGACCGTCCTCCACTGCCCCATACATGTCGTTAGGAAGGTGCTCAGAGTTGTATCAATTTTGTACAACTCTAACACCCTCAAGAGCCATGTATGGGGCACCGAATCAAAGGCCTTCTTATAGTCTATCCAACATGTCGACAAATGCTTTCGGGATCGACGGACCTGTTGGCTTATGGCCATGTCAATGAGGAGTAGCTCCTTGGTGCCGCGGGACCCATTCCTACATCCATTTTGAGAGGCAGACATGATAGAATTCTTTTCTAAATGAGAATTAATTTAAATCTCAAAATGGATGTAAGAAGTTTATAGACCGTCGGCAAACAAGTGATCGGCCTATAATTTTTGGGTTCCGTGGCATCACCTGACTTATGGAGCAAGTGGGTAACTCCCGTTGTAAAGAGCTGTGGCAGCGACCCAGACTCTAAGGCCGACTGGAATTGCGATGCTAAGCACGCGTGTGAACTTTGCAGCCATTTAAGCCAAAAATGGTGCAGTCCGTCCGGTCCCGGCGATTTCCAGTTCGGTATCGGACGGGCTGCACTGGCTACATCGGAGGAAGTAATTATTACTCCCTCCATCTGCGGTATGGCGTCACACACGCGCTCAACATCGCACATCCATTCAGCCTCATTATGGCAGACGGGCACCGACCAGATGTTGCGCCAGAATGTGCTAGTGGCATCATCATCTGGGCGGCATACGTCTGCCACATTTTGCTCAGGTCGCTCCCATGCTCTATACACCCACCTTTGATCACGCTGGAATATGCGATTCTGGGTATATCGTTCAACCCGACGCTTATACCTACGGATACGGCTTGCCCATGCATAGACCTTCTGCTTCAGGAAGTCAATGCGCTCTGTGACATGGGACATATATTCTTGAGGGCTGATTCCAGTCCCCGAGAACGCCCGCCTCACAAAGCGCATCACTCTAGGGCGAGTATTGCCCTCCCTGAAGCAGTATAGTTTGCCGATGAGCACCCTGGTCCCCTCGATACGCCGCTCGATCCTGCACTGCCAGGCTGGAACGGCGGGTTTTGGTCGTGTAGCTATGTCACAATTTGAAAATGTGACATTGGCTACACGACACGCCGCAATAGCCGCGCAATACAAGATCGAGTGCGTATCTACGAGATCTTCGCTGCTTTCAAAATAAGAAACAAGCAGCGAATCCAAGGCACACACCAACGCCCTATTCGTTCTGTGCATAGGCAAGCGAGGTAAACGAGGTCTAAGTTGGACGGGGGCAGTTCTAAACTCCCGAATCGCATCCTCCAGCGCGCTCCTCAATTGGTCGTTACACTGGCTACTTACCGTAACAACCTCATCGCCCCCCTCCTCATCATTAACATAAGACCGCGGTTGGATTATGTTTAGAGGTTGCACCGCGGTCTGTGATGGGACAGGGACGATACGGTTGCTCAGTACCTCTGAGCGCAGCCTATCAAGCGCGGCGTCGTCCAATCTTTGATTCCGTTGGATAACCCGCACCTGATCCGACAGTCGTTGGGCCGAGACGTTGATGGCTGGTTGAAGCGCCTGAAACAGAGACAGCATCCTATCGCGGTACGCAGTGAGGTTAGTTCCCCCCTCTGTTGCCCCGTAATATGCGCGCATGACGTTCTCATTCATTTGTTGAGTCCATTTCATGCGCTGCACACAACCACCGGCAGCGGGGACCCGGCTCGGGGCCGGTTGGCCCCTAGATCCCATGCCGTTCGGTGGCCGGCCTCTTCCTGGCCGACGTACAGGTGGTGGCGACGTCGGTGGAGAGAAGTACTCGTCGCTCGTGCTCGACGCGGCTGCAGCCGCCCGTGTGACTGGTGATCCGAGTTCCGGCGGCGGCGAGGCGGAGCTGAGCGACGAGTCCGGGGGTGGTAGACGTGCGCGACGTACAGCTGCTCTGGTCAGCATCTATTCACATCATTGATTTTCCTCGCATTGTATGTTTATGACATATGTCTATATTTTTGTGTTTTTTTCTTATCGGTTTTTTATTATTTTTCATTTTCACTTTTATCTGTTATTTTTCTGGATAGTTGTACGTGTTTTTAACTGTTTATATGTTGAATTTAAAATAAAATAAAATGCGAAATACGAGACGAAAAAAAATTGACGTTATTGACGTATCAGTGTTGCCAGGTTATTACAGTATTATATTATTATTATTATTATTATGTCCTTTATTCATTTTAAAAACTTATTAAATACATTTTTAAATATTTTTTATAAAAAACATTAAAAAAAAAACATTTAAAAATATAAAAAATAGTGATCCGCCAGTAGCGGGAGCAAAACCCAAGCTACCGGTGGTTAGGGCTGCAGAGACAGGAACCTCCTCACAATGCGAGCCGTATCAAGAAGTACTGCCTTCTGAATCTGGCCCTTGATCCAACCGCCTAACGAGAGCCTCGAAAGATGTTGATCGAGACTTTCGGCCATCAGGCCATTGGCCGTTACGACAATCGGCACAATGACAGCCGAGCTCACATTCCATATGTCAACAACCTCGTGTGCTAAGTCGAGATATTTTATTTGTTTCTCTTTCTCAGCTTTCACGAGGTTCTCGTCATGTGGAATGGTAACATCGACTATCATTGCGCGGCGCGCTAATCTATCTATCACTACTATGTCAGGCTTATTGGCGACAATAGTCCTGTCAGTAATGATAGACCGATCCCAGTACAACGTCACATGGTCATTTTCGAGAACTGGGTCGGGCACATACTTGTAATATGGTACCTCAGATTCCACAAGTTTATATTTCAAAGCAAGTTGCTGGTGAATAATCCTGGCGACTTGGTTATGCCTGTGCAAGTACTCGCCGTTAGCCAGACGAGAACAACCAGAGATAATATGTCTGATGGACTCACTCGGACGGTGACATGCCCGACACACGTCCACCGTCCCGTCCCTCATAATATGTTTCCGGTAGTTATTCGTTAAGATAACTTCGTCCATAATTGCACAGACGAAACCTTCAGTTTCCCCGAAAAGGTCACCAAAACGTAGCCAGGATACGGACGCTAAGAAATTTACACCGGGCTCATGAAGAGCCCGATAGAAGCGCCCGTGAAGTTCCTTGCTTTGCCATATCCCCTTGCGGTCATCGGTAGTAAGTACTACAGGTTTGCGCCAGTTCTCTTTAGCCATGGAGAGCGGGGTGAGCCCCTTGTCTACTGCGACCACATCACGGTGTATACCCACTTCGGCTTTTAAAAAATATTCCCTGAGGCTGCACATTTCGCGGTTGTGTAGGGTCTTCGCATTTAAAAAGCCTCGACCCCCGCACTTCCGCGGAATGTACAGTCTCATTACCGATGATCGTGGGTGATGCATCCGGTTTGCGGTCAGCAGTGTACGGACCCTCCTATCCAGGGTAATAATAATAATATTATTATTATCTCCTTTATTTATTTTTTAAACTTATTTTATTACATTTTTAAATATTTTTATAAAAACATTAAAAAAAAAAACATTTAAAAATATAAAAAATAGTGATCCGCCGGTAGCGGGTGCAGGGTCCAAGCGGTAGCTTGGACCCTGCACCCGCTCACCCGCTCGGTGCACCCGCTCGCTGCACCCGCTCGGTGGGGCCCTAACCACCTACCGGTGGGGCCCTAACCACCGGTAGGTGGTTAGGGCCCCAGAGACAGGAACCTCCTCACAATACGCGCCGTATCAAGGAGGACTGCCTTCTGAATCAGGCCCTTCACCCAGCCACCCAACGAGAGCCTCTTGAGATGTTGGTCGAGACTCTTAGCGATAAGGCCATTGACCGTAACGACTATCGGCACAATGATTGCCGAGTCCACATTCCACATAGCGACAACCTCGTGGGCTAAGTCGAGATACTTCAATTGTTTCTCCTTCTCAGCCTTCACGAGGTTCTCGTCATACGGGATAGTGACATCGATTATCATTGTGCGGCGCACTGATCGATCTATTACCACTATATCAGGCTTATTGGCTACAATAGTCCTGTCAGTGATAATAGATCGATCCCAGTATAACGTGACATGGTCATTCTCGAGAACTGGGTCGGGCACATACCTGTAATACGGTACCTCAGAGTCCACAAGGCCGTATTTCAGAGCAAGTTGCTGATGGATAATCCTGGCTACTTGATTATGCCTGTGCAAATACTCGCCGTTAGCTAAACGAGAACACCCAGTAGTAATATGTCTGATAGACTCACCGGGACAATGGCATGCCCGACATATGTCGATCGTCCCGTCTTTCATTATATACTTCCGGTAGTTATTCGTTAGCATAACTTCATCCATAATTGCACAGACTGAACCTTCGGTTTCCCCAAAGAGGTTACCGAAGCGTAGCCAGGCCACGGACGCTAAGAAATCTACGTCGGGCCCATGAAGGGCCCTGAAAAAGCGTCCGTGAAGCTCCTTGCTTTGCCATACTTCCTTGCGGTCATTGGTACTAAGCACCACAGGTTTGCGCCAGTTCTCTTTAGCCAAGGACAACGGGGTGAGTCCCTTGTCCACTGCAACCACATCTCGGTGCATACCCACGTCAGCCTTGAGAAAATATTCTCTGAGACTGCACACCTCGCGGTTGTGGAGGGTCTTAGCATTTAAAAAACCTCGACCCCCGCACTTCCGCGGAATGTACAGCCTCATGACAGACGAACGTGGGTGATGCATCCGGTTTGCGGTCAACAGTGACCGGACTCTCCTATCCAGGGCGTCTAGTTCCGTCTGGGTCCACTTTAGTATGCCAAAGGAGTACATTAGGACCGGCATGACCCAACCGTTAAAGGCGCGCACCTTGTTGCCGCCTGACAAAGAACTATTAAGTACCTTTTTCAGGCGACCGAAGAAGCGCTCCTGCAACGATTGTTTCACGTCAGGTCCGTTAATGCCTAACCCCTCTGACATACCCAGGTATTTGTAGGTATCAGTTGCGGAGAGTGATCTCAGGTTTATAGAATCTAAGAGTTGTAGTCCCTCAGATTCGACAATCCCGCCCCGCTTTACATGCATGACTGCACATTTATTTATACCAAATTCCATCCTGATGGAATCACTAAATGTTTTAGTTACTTTTAGTGACTCCAGCAGTTGCAATTTGTTGGTGGCAAACAGTTTCAAATCATCCATATAAAGCAGGTGGGATATTACCTGACCCCCTCTCCGCAAAGGACAGCCCAGCCCTGTACCCTCCAGCAGAGTGCTAAGAGGGTTCAAGGCTAAACAAAACCACAGTGGACTCAGACTGTCGCCCTGGAATATTCCCCGCTTAATCCTAATAGGTTCGTTGCTCCCCTGAATTTGTCGGCATCCTGGATAGCGAAGAACCGTCCTCCACTGCCCCATACACGTCGTTAGGAAGGTGCTCAGAGTTGTATCAATTTTGTACAACTCTAACACCCTCAAGAGCCATGTATGCGGCACCGAATCAAAGGCCTTCTTATAGTCTATCCAACATGTCGACAAATCCTTTCGGGATCGACGGACCTGTTGGCTTATGGCCATGTCAATGAGGAGTAGCTCCTTGGTGCCGCGGGACCCATTCCTACATCCATTTTGAGAGACAGACATAATAGAATTCTTTTCTAAATGAGAATTAATTTTCTCTCTCAAAATGGATGTAGGAAGTTTATAGACCGTCGGCAAACAAGTGATCGGCCTATAATTTTTGGGTTCCGTGGCATCACCTGACTTATGGAGCAGGTGGGTAACTCCTGTTGTAAAGAGCTGTGGCAGCGACCCAGACTCTAAGGCCGACTGGAATTGCGATGCTAAGCACGCGTGTGAACTTTGCAGCCATTTAAGCCAAAAATTGTGCAGTCCGTCCGGTCCCGGAGATTTCCAGTTCGGTATCGGGCGGGCTGCACTGGCTACATCGGAGGAAGTAATTATTACTTCCTCCATCTCCGGTATGGCGTCACACACGTGCTCAACATCCCGCATCCATTCAGCCTCAGTATGGCAAACGGGCACCGACCAGATGTTACGCCAGAATATGCTAGTGGCATCATCATCCGGGCGGCATACGTCTGCCACATTTTGCTCAGGTCGCTCCCATGCTCTATACACCCACCTTTGATCACGCTGGAATATGCGATTCTGGGTATACCGCTCAACCCGTCGCTTATACCTACGGATACGGCTTGCCCATGCACAGACCTTCTGCTTCAGGAAGTCAATGCGCTCTGTGACACGGGACATATATTCTTGAGGACTGATTCCAGTCCCCGAGAACGCCCGCCTCACAAAGCGCATCACTCTAGGGCGAGTATTGCCCTCCCTGAAGCAGTATAGTTTGCCGATGAGCACCCTGGTCCCCTCGATACGCTGCTCGATCCTGCACTGCCAGGCTGGAACAGCGGGTTTTGGTCGTGTAGCTATGTCACAATTTGGAAATTTGACATTGGCTACACGACACGCCGCAATAGCCGCGCAATACAAGATCGAGTGCGTATCTACGAGATCTTCGCTGCTTTCAAAATAAAAACCAAGCAGCGAATCCAAGGCACACACCATCGCCCTATTCGTTCTGTGCATAGGCAAGCGAGGTAAATGTGGTCTAAGTTGGACGGGGGCAGTTCTAAACTCCCGAATCGCATCCTCCAGCGCGCTCCTCAATCGTTCGTTACACTGGATACTTACCGTAACAATCTCATCGCCCCCCTCCTCATCATTAACATAAGACCGCGGTTGGGTTATGTCACTGACTAGAGGTTGCACCGCGGTCTGTGACGGGACAGGGACGATACGATTGCTCAGTACCTCTGAGCACAGCCTATCAAGCGCGGCGTCGTCCAATCTGTGATTCCGTTGGATAACCCGCACCTGATCCGAAAGTCGTTGGGCCGAGACGTTGATGGCTGGTTGAAGCGCCTGGAACAGAGACAGCATCCTATCGCGGTACGCAGTGAGGTTAGTTCCCCCCTCTGTAGCCCCGTAATATGCGCGCATGACGTTCTCATTCATTTGTTGAGTCCATTTCATGCGCTGCACACAACCACCGGCAGCGGGGACCCGGCTCGGGGCTGGATGGCCCCTAAGTCCCAAGCTTCTCGGTGGCCGGCCTCTCCCCTGCCGACGTACAGGTGTTGGCGACGTCGGCGGGGAAAAATACTCGTCGCTCGAGCTCGACGCAACTACCGCGGCCGGTGTCGTCACAGCGCTCACGGTGGGGCTGGGTACCGGCGGCAGCGAGGCGGAGCCGAGCGAAGAGTCCGGAGGTGGTAGGCGTGCTCGTCTTGCAGCTGCTCTCGTCAACATTTTTTTATTTTCATTTGGGTTTTATTTGTATTGTTTTATCGGAGGTGACATGACAAATGTCACCTCCGATTTGGCAGTTTTTTATGTATTTTGTACATTTTGGTAATTGCTGTATTTAAATTATCTTAATTATTTTTTCTTGCAGTGGCGTGTGGGTTTTTCTCAGGAAATAAAATAAAAAAACTGCGACTAATATTAAACTGAAAATAATATAAAACTGAAAATATATGAAAATAAATTTTGACGTGTTGACGTTGGTGTTGCCAGCTTATTGAATTTATTATTATTATTTTCTTTATTCAATTTTTTTACATATAAGTTATATTTTTAAATATTAGAATTAAAAAAAAACATTTAAAAATATAAAAAATAGAAAAAATAGAAATCCACCGGCATGGGGAACAGGGTCCAAGCTACCGGTGGTTAGGGCCCCAGAGACAGGAACCTCCTCACAATACGCGCCGTATCAAGGAGGACTGCCTTCTGAATCAAGCCCTTCACCCAGCCACCCAACGAGAGCCTCTTGAGATGTTGGTCGAGGCTCTTAGCGATAAGGCCATTGACTGTAACGACTATCGGCACAATGATTGCCGAGTCCACATTCCACATAGCGACAACCTCGTGGGCTAAGTCGAGATACTTCAATTGTTTCTCCTTCTCAGCCTTCACGAGGTTCTCGTCATGCGGGATAGTGACATCGATTATCATTGTGCGGCGCACTGATCGATCTATTACCACTATATCAGGCTTATTGGCTACAATAGTCCTGTCAGTGATAATAGATCGATCCCAGTATAACGTGACATGGTCATTCTCGAGAACTGGGTCGGGCACATACCTGTAATACGGTACCTCAGACTCCACAAGGCCGTATTTCAGAGCAAGTTGCTGATGGATAATCCTGGCCACTTGGTTATGCCTGTGCAAATACTCGCCGTTAGCTAAACGAGAACACCCAGAAGTAATATGTCTGATAGACTCACCGGGACAATGGCATGCCCGACATATGTCGATCGTCCCGTCTTTCATTATATACTTCCGGTAGTTATTCGTTAGCATAACTTCATCCATAATCGCACAGACTGAGCCTTCGGTTTCCCCAAAGAGGTCACCGAAGCGTAGCCAGGCCACGGACGCTAAGAAATCTACGTCGGGCCCATGAAGGGCCCGGAAAAAGCGTCCGTGAAGCTCCTTGCTTTGCCATACTTCCTTGCGGTCGTTGGTACTAAGCACCACAGGTTTGCGCCAGTTCTCTTTAGCCAAGGATAACGGGGTGAGTCCCTTGTCCACTGCAACCACATCTCGGTGCATACCCACGTTAGCCTTGAGAAAATATTCTCTGAGACTGCACACCTCGCGGTTGTGGAGGGTCTTAGCATTTAAAAAACCTCGACCCCCACACTTCCGCGGGATGTACAGCCTCATGACAGACGAACGTGGGTGATGCATCCGGTTTGCAGTCAGCAGTGACCGGACTCTCCTATCCAGGGCATCTAGTTCCGTCTGGGTCCACTTTAGTATGCCAAAGGAGTACATCAGGACCGGCATGACCCAACCGTTAAAGGCGCGCACCTTGTTGCCGCCTGACAAAGAACTATTAAGTACCTTTTTCAGGCGACCGAAGAAGCGCTCCTGCAACGATTGTTTCATGTCAGCCCCGTTAATGCCTAACCCCTCTGACATACCCAGGTATTTGTAGGTATCAGTTGCGGAGAGTGATCTCAGGTTTATAGAATCTGAGAGTTGTAGTCCCTCAGATTCCACAATCCCGCCCCGCCTTACATGCATGACTGCACATTTATCAACACCAAATTCCATCCTGATGGAATCCAGCAGTTGCAATTTGTTGGTGGCAAACAGTTTCAAATCATCCATATAAAGCAGGTGGGATATTACCTGACCCCCTCTCCGCAAAGAACAGCCCAGCCCTGTACCCTCCAGCAGAGTGCTAAGAGGGTTCAAGGCTAAACAAAACCACAGTGGACTCAGACTGTCGCCCTGGAATATTCCCCGCTTAATCCTAATAGGTTCGTCGCTCCCCCGAATTTGTCGACATCCTGGATAGCGAAGGACCGTCCTCCACTGCCCCATACATGTCGTTAGGAAGGTGCTCAGAGTTGTATCAATTTTGTACAACTCTAACACCCTCAAGAGCCATGTATGGGGCACCGAATCAAAGGCCTTCTTATAGTCTATCCAACATGTCGACAAATGCTTTCGGGATCGACGGACCTGTTGGCTTATGGCCATGTCAATGAGGAGTAGCTCCTTGGTGCCGCGGGACCCATTCCTACATCCATTTTGAGAGGCAGACATGATAGAATTCTTTTCTAAATGAGAATTAATTTTCACTCTCAAAATGGATGTAAGAAGTTTATAGACCGTCGGCAAACAAGTGATCGGCCTATAATTTTTGGGTTCCGTGGCATCACCTGACTTATGGAGCAAGTGGGTAACTCCCGTTGTAAAGAGCTGTGGCAGCGACCCAGACTCTAAGGCCGACTGGAATTGCGATGCTAAGCACGCGTGTGAACTTTGCAGCCATTTAAGCCAAAAATGGTGCAGTCCGTCCGGTCCCGGCGATTTCCAGTTCGGTATCGGACGGGCTGCACTGGCTACATCGGAGGAAGTAATTATTACTCCCTCCATCTGCGGTATGGCGTCACACACGCGCTCAACATCGCGCATCCATTCAGCCTCATTATGGCAGACGGGCACCGACCAGATGTTGCGCCAGAATTTATTATTTATTATTATTATTATTATAATTTTTCTGGGATGTCAGTATACACTTCTTAAGAACTGAGCTATATTTTTTAACTTTACGTTGTAGTTTGTCGTTTTTTCTTTGTTTAAGGCATTCGTACCTTAGTTTACGTTTTTTTTGACTCGATATTCTTATACCTTTTGTTATCCATCTAGGAGCTGAGATGTTAGCTTGTATTTTTTTCCGTTCCAGTGGGAAACACAGATTATAAAATAAAGTGAATTCTTTGTGGAAATTATTAAATGCTTTATTAATATCTTCTTCAATATCTTGCCACTCGATACAGGAAATGTATTCTCTGAATTTTGAAATATTCTCTACACTGTAATTTCTAGAGGTAATGAACCAATATTTAAGTCTCAAGTGCTTATTCACTACTGGTATTTCTAAAGTCTGTCCTGTATTATGATCAGATAGATAAAGATCATGTACTTGTCCTTTAGCATCCGGAATGTTGCTTATAATATGATCAATGCAAGACCTTTGCCGTGTTGGCTGCGTTATGTGTAATATGAGATTATAATTAATAGTAATGTCATGTAATTGTCTAGTTATATTATTATTTTTTATCATGTCAATATTTAGGTCACCAGTAATAATAATTTTTTTGTTTTGTTTTTTTGATAAATTATGTAGCAGTAAGTCAAATTGGTCAAAGAATGTTTTGATGTCACTATTTGGAATGCGATATAAACATATAATAATAAACTGATATGAGGGCAGGTAGGTACCGCAACATTCAAACGTTTTCTCAGATGATAAGGTTTTACAAATTGGTAATTCTTTAGATTCAATATTTTTCCTCAGAAGGATACATACACCTCCCCGTTTTTCTTTGAGTCGAGTGAATGACGCAACTAATTTAAAGTCTTTGAATAAGATATTACTCTCATTACCTGTTTTGATGAACGTTTCCGACAGGCATAAAACATCAACATAAATATTTTTTTTAGTCTCGAAATGGTCTACGCATAACTCTAGATTTTCTATTTTATTCAGTAGTCCTGCTATGTTTTGGTGAAATATCGTAAACTTTTTGTCGTCTCGAAAAAGCGTTTTATTTCCGACCAGTAATAAATTAGGAGATGAAGGTTTTTTGCCATCTTTTGAGAGGCTGAAATGGAGAAATAATCAGATATAGATTTTTGTCTAAGATGTTTGACCTTTTTAGTATTCTCTATAGCGATATATTTTTGAGCGGGCCTGTTAAAATAATTAGGAATAGTGGTTTGGACCAAAGACTTCGTTTTAATCTCACTTTCCAAGACTGTGGATTTACGTATACATATTCTATTAATAAAATTTTCCTTATAGTGTTAGCTTTTGGTTTTATTGTAACTAAATCTTGTTGATTGGGTACAGAATTAATTTGTTAAAGTTTATGTAATCGTTTGTGATTTTCTGCAACTGACTTCCGGTACTGTAAATACCGTCTCCGGTTAGACAACGGAAGTCGATTGCAATAATATTTTATTTCCGGAAGTTGCTTGGTACGCCACCTATTTACAGTTTTGAGACGTAGAAACGTTGATAAGCACATGGCAGGGCCATTTTTAGAGTTAGTTCCATCTAGAATAATGATCTGAAACGTTACGCTGCTCGTTTTTCTGGTCACAATCCGTTCTGGTTTCTCATATCAGAAGTGGGATAATACCTAAAGTGCTAGTTAACTAAGAATTAACCATTTTTTTTTTAAATCTAACGCAATATTTTTTTTCTGTATTCCTATCGTCTCTTTGTGAGTGTTAAATCAGAAATTGTTACAAACTATACCGTGTGCTTCTGTAGTGAATTTTAAACGGTACGGTGTGTTTCAGTGGTGAACTTTATTATGCCTAAGCGCACTCGTGGTGACCCTTCATCAAGTGAAACAAGT
Organism: Dicycla oo; assembly: GCA_948252095.1. Taxonomy (NCBI): domain Eukaryota; kingdom Metazoa; phylum Arthropoda; class Insecta; order Lepidoptera; family Noctuidae; genus Dicycla; species Dicycla oo. Next base: position 22,791,250 of record OX411711.1, read on the forward strand.
GAATATTCGTATACAGAGAGACATTCAAAACGACGAAAGGACAAAAAAAAACATTCAAATTCTAACAGTCGTATACGTAACCACAAAAGAAAAAAAATCCGGAAGATCACGTTGGACAAGGGAGACCAGCAGAAGTCCGAATAGAAGAACCTTGCATGAGGGCAGGTCATGTGAAACTCCAATAGCGCAACCAGGAGTCGAGGTTGTTTCTGTAGCGGTTGAAGATTGGTGAAATGTTCCTGAACCAGGGCCAGTGGAAGAAAATAGGAGCTATGCTGCGGAGACTGGACGCGAGGCCAGGATCTTCAGGAGTCCCAGAGGGAGGTTTGGGAAGTAACCCACTTAATATTAATTTGCCAATCAATTTGCATGATTTAGTAAGCTTTATTTCTTCTAGTGTGAAATCTGATTATTTTTCATATTGTTCATTAAAATGTGATAAAAATGCAATTCCTGAATTTGACCCGTCCGTAAAAAAATAATAATCAAAGAATGGACCTGGCTGTCTAAAGTCGACGAATGTGCTCAATATCTATGGTTGGTCTGATCAACAAACGACTCGTTAAAAAATAAATGGTATGGAGGACTTAAAACTCTAAAATATACATGGTTAGAATGGCAACATAATTTAAAACGTGCGTTTCCTTCTGACTCTAATTATGGTGCTTTGTTATTTGAAATGCTAGAAAAGAAATATGATAAAATGATTTTTCTGAATACATGTGATATATGAGGCAAGAAAGCAGTTGATTGTATCATTTATGGTCTTGAGGACCGCACTATTAGAGCAGGAGCATCTTCAGCACGTTTTGCTCAACCTGAAGATTTGTTAAAATATAGACATGTGCCTTGATCCTTTGATTATAAAAATAAATCTAAATTCTCTTTTCCGAATAATTCCACCATAGTTTGTCATATTTGTAGTAACAGTGGTCATCGTGCAATCCAATGTAGGCAAGCAAACAATACTCCTTCAGTATGATTTAATTGTAACCAAACTGGCCATAGTGTCACAATGTCCAAAACCCATTATTAAGTGTGATGAACAAAGGTGACACTCATTGGAAGTCGTACAGTGGGCTGGCAAGTGAGTGCTTGACCAGGAAGCTTGCGGTGCAATGTTTGGCATATGTAGAATGTGGTGTCATTCATTGGAAGTCGTACAGTGGGCTGGCAAGTGAGTGCTTGACCAGGAAGCTTGCGGTGCAATGTTTGGCATATGTAGAATGTGGTGTCATTCATTGGAAGTCGTACAGTGGGCTGGCAAGTGAGAGTGCTTGACCAGGAAGCTTGCGGTGCAATGTTTGGCATATGTAGAATGTGGTGTCATTCATTGGAAGTCGTACAGTGGGCTGGCAAGTGAGAGTGCTTGACCAGGAAGCTTGCGGTGCAATGTTTGGCATATGTAGAATGTGGTGTCATTTATTGGAAGTCGTACAGTGGGCTGGCAAGTGAGTGCTTGACCAGGAAGCTTGCGGTGCAATGTTTGGCATATGTAGAATGTGGTGTCATTCATTGGAAGTCGTACAGTGGGCTGGCAAGTGAGTGCTTGACCAGGAAGCTTGCGGTGCAATGTTTGGCATATGTAGAATGTAGTGTCACTCATTGGAAGTCGTACAGTGGGCTGGCAAGTGAGAGTGCTTGACCAGGAAGCTTGCGGTGCAATGTTTGGCATATGTAGAATGTGGTGTCATTCATTGGAAGTCGTACAGTGGGCTGGCAAGTGAGTGCTTGACCAGGAAGCTTGCGGTGCAATGTTTGGCATATGTAGAATGTAGTGTCACTCATTGGAAGTCGTACAGTGGGCTGGCAAGTGAGAGTGCTTGACCAGGAAGCTTGCGGTGCAATGTTTGGCATATGTAGAATGTAGTGTCACTCATTGGAAGTCGTACAGTGGGCTGGCAAGTGAGAGTGCTTGACCAGGAAGCTTGCGGTGCAATGTTTGGCATATGTAGAATGCGATGTTGAGATATTTTGAGTCGCTCATTAGAAGTCGTACGGTGGCTGACAGGTGACAGTGCTTGATCAGTGAAGTTTACGGTGCAATGAGTGACGGATGTAAATTAATATTGAAAAGTATGAATGAGCATATGAAAACGCGAAATTAACAAAATAAGATTATGTATTAAAACAGTTCCTATGCTATTGGGCTAAATTGTCACGAACTTATTATTTCATAGTTTCTGAGAATATCGTTAGATTGTGCTTTCATTAGATAATAATTATAAAGCTAAAAATTCAGGTCTTCTATAATATTGATTGATTAAGCACCATAGTGTTTATTGTGTAATTTATAGTTTGAGGACAAACTTGATGTCAGGAAGGCCGAATGTTAGCTTTTGGTTTTATTGTAACTAAATCTTGTTGATTGGGTACAGAATTAATTTGTTAAAGTTTATTTAATCGTTTGTGATTTTCAGCAACTCTGCCGTCGTAAGCAAAAAGGGCACAACTAACATTTAAAAAAAAATTGAGTTACATACATATTTAGAATCAGAAAAAAAAGGCTAATCTGCTCAATTTTTTGTAGATTTTTGTTTTAAATGTTAGTTGTGCCCTTTTTTCTTACGACGGCAGAACTGACTTCCGGTACTGTAAATACCGTCTCCGGTTAGAGAACGGAAGTCGATTGCAATAATATTTTATTTCCGGAAGTTGCTTGGTACGCCACCTATTTACAGTTTTGAGACGTAGAAACGTTGATAAGCACATGGCAGGGCATTTTTAGAGTTAGTTCCATCTAGAATAATGATCTGAAACGTTACGCTGCTCGTTTTTCTGGTCACAATCCGTTCTGGTTTCTCATAATAGTACCTGTAATCTATAATGTTGCTGATTTTTTTACACATATCATGCAAATAATGAGTATGGGAAGCGTAAATAGTCTTCATAGGTATAAAATCACATTTAGGATTTAGTCTACAGATGTTGGCAATTGCGTTATTAAGTTTTGAAACATTGAGATAATTGTTCTTATAGACACCTAGCACGATTATATTATGATTTTCCAGGCGTTTAAATGCTGCTGATAGTTCATGTAATACCTTTATTGGATTTGAGTCATTTTCACCAGTACAAAACACAACTTGCTCGGATTCCGAGTTTGTATTAAGTGTGAAACAATTGTTAAGAGCTTGTTCCGTGTTTGCGAAAGGCTTTGTAATCCCTGTAACAATATAGTTTTCATATCTTGTACCTTGTCTATATTCTATTAAATTTGATGCCATACCTGAGCACTGTTGTGTTCCAATTATACACAATCTAGGTTTCTTAGAGATTTCTTCCACTTGGACGTTTTTACTCTGAGGTTGGACATTAATCCCCGGATTATTTTCGGGCAGAATAGACTGGCTACTGTCGCTCGTTCCTTGTAGACAAATATTAGTAGACGAGTTCTTCGATTCTGAAGGCAGATCACAAGTCCTTTCTTCGGCAAGTGATAGGTCAATAATGCTATCGTTAAATCTATTCGATGTTCTTTGTCTTTTCTGAATGCTTTTTGGACACTTTCCCACGCTAGTAGCGTTAAAACATATTGTTTTTAAGTATTTTATTGTACTGTCCTTCTTTTCAAGTGTTTTTTCTAGGGAGTTGTTTAAATTTAACAGTACATCAATTTCATTGTGGGCACTTGCTAATTGGGTTCTCAGGTTATTTATTTCTTGGTAAACTCGTCGTTGTCGTTGAACTCCGTTGAAAAGTCAGGCAAACTCCTAGCTCTGTGGTCCGAATGTGTCGTCATGAATGAATTATTCATTGATTCGTCCGAGGTTTTTCTTTGCTTATTTCGCACAGTAATATTGTTAGGAGTATCCATTATTTTGATGAGACGAAGACACAGCGTTGACTTATTCGGTGCGTGCGCACTCGATCGAACAAAGAAGCGAGCGAGCGGCGAGTTGGGGCAGGTCAGTTACACGGTCGTTATTAAAAACTTTAAATAGTTTTTTGGTTTTATTTTCGGTGTTCCAGGGTGGATTTTCATGAAACAACAAACATTACACTCGTCGTAGTCCGGGGCACAAAGATATATAATGTTCAACACTATGATTGCGTTTTAAACCACTTAACTTTTATAATATACGCGGAGCAATTTAACGAGGTGTTGCTTTAAAGAGAAAAAACTGTTGGTTGTTTGGATATGTGAAAAAAAATCACGTCGGTATATAAATATAAAACGAAGTTAAAAGGAAAATTATCACAGCTATCCTAAGTAGCCTTTACAAGTTTTTTTATCGTGTAGCTTATAAAGTATATGGAATAGTATATTCAATACTTTGGTGTATCTTTTTTGACTATATGGGCATAGCATCCTAGAAGAGGAATACACGATACAATTAAATTTTCTCGATACAAAAAGATTGCAAATTTCTGTCTATGTTTATGTTTTTTTTGAGTATCAAGGCGTAACGCTTATGAGTTATTCAATGGAGTTTACTTTAGAACATAGAGGCTAGTCGTATCAAGCTGCAAATAGTCAAAACTCAATAGTCGCTATGTGCAAAAATTTCATAGACCGAGCTAAATGAACGTTACTTAGCCCGCACTTTTTTCTTAGATATGTTTCTGACTTTATCTTGGACTTTAGTTTGACAGATGTACCACAGTGATAAGAATATCCAAATGCTTATCCAAAGCCCATGCTAAGTAAGTAACGTTTTTAAATTCCAGTTAGTGATTTCGATAGTTCCACTTTTGGCTACTGGTTCAGATAAGTTTGTGGCGGCGACGAGGCGCCCGACCACGGAAGATGGAACCGCCACTCCCCGCGTGCTGAGAAATAAGCCACGCCCATCAAACTACTATTTATTTTTAATGTAGGGCCTTAAGGTGAAACCAGTCGACATTGTTTCCATACAAATTTCGTGGGGGAAAATACTCCAAATACTCCAAAGTTTGACATTGTGCATCCAAAGTTAAACATGATATCGCTTTGTCTCATTATTCATTTTGTCTGTATGGAAACGGAATAGTAAGATTCGTTTTTCTTGCTAATTTTAACGCAACTTTAGGCGTACTTTCCACCTTAACGAGTAATAGTCGAACAACTTGAATTTGCAAGGAAAACCCCTATAAGAAGACTATGCTCTTAAAATAAAATGGTAAATCTCTCTATATTGTGCGTACAAACTTCCATTTGTAGTTGGAATGTATGGGAGAACATGTTTTTCAACTACAATGTTAAGTTTGTTCTTGGGATTCTTGTTTGTTCTTCTTAAATTCATCCCACTACAGAACCCTTCATTGTGCGTGGTCCGACACGCACTTGGCTGGTTTCTTTTTCTGTTTGAAATAAGCCCTTTTTACCCTGTCATACCTATACCGTCTCTCAGTCCACTGTCTACATAATTGTACCGCCTGCAGTCTACAAATACTAGTATGTCAGTGCACATTTCCCTCACGTATAAAACAACCAAATTATCTTTTCACAATAAAAATCGTAGGAGGTTGTCAGTACAAGTTTTAATTGGTGTTCACGTGGCTTCCTCGGCTGTTCTCCGTGATATATGTATATCGTGAGTAATGTTCCGCGGTAGAAATGTATTATTCATCAATCTTCCGTGCAGCTATTGCCTATTATGTGTTCTGCGGGCGATGGGTGACTGCCAATGTTCTGTGTTAATAAATTATTAAAAGGGAGTGTGATATAACACTGATTATGATATTTATAAGTGTAGTGAAGTATGCGGTAGGAAATGTTGGTCTTTGATGAATAATAGGATTGACTGCATACAAAGGTATGCAAGTTTTCTTGCTGGGATAACCTGGAATGATTTTGCATTAAAAACCATCGGGTGTTGAACTTCCATAAGACGATAGAGTTCAAAATAAAATGAAAAGTAATAACAAACATAGTTACGTACAGTTTGTTTATTTTCATGCTTTATTAGCTTTCTAGCGTTGAGCTCCTTAAGTTCCGAGTTGAGCTGCGCGATTACTGACAAATACGTGCACAGACTGGACAGGTCCTCTCAATCTGTGTGGTCCTTTCCTCAAAATACCATTTCAGACACCAATCTACATGGTCTTCACATGAAGTGACCAAGATTGTCTGGACTTCATAAGAGACTTTGACCTCTGAGTTTGTTTCGGCCTTTCTTCTCAGAGTAGTCAGAGGAAACGCCGACCTCATCTAGTTTAAAAAAAAAACATTGACTTGTAAAAGTGTTTGTACAAACCTACTTACAGAAATAAAAAAAGAATCTAAAACAGCTGTATACTTACACATATTGCCTAAAATTACAAGTTTCCAAACTATATTCGTATCATAAGCCAAACGACCTAAGTTCAGTTCGGCTCATATAGAGGAAAACACAGCGATTCATACAAATGGTCCCAATTTCTAGTAGGTCATCCTATTCGATATTGAGTTGGAATTGCCAAAAAGGTACAGGTATTTTATATCGAACAAAAAACTCTGCAATAACCGTGTTCACGCGTGCACAGAATTTTAACCACAGCGATTATGGGCTACAATAAAAACGGAACGATGGTAACAAAATTTGTTTTACGAAAAAAATCATTTTTATTAAGTATCTAATATTTCATAAGGTATTATTATTGGCGAGCAGAGATATTTCCATCGACAATTTCCCGTTTGACATTTTTATTTTTATGATCCTGTCATGTCTAGACTTGTTAGGCCTTAGCTGGCAAATAGAATAGGAGACGACGTCATTAAGGAAATAGATTCACATCTTAACGTGATTTATGGTTACTATACTAAAATAAATACTGTAAATAACTACAAGTACCTATTTAGTAAACTTAGTGTCCAGAGGGGTGTTGTGGGTCAAGACAGACGATGGGTTATCGTTTATCAATGCCATTTCTTACTTATGTTTGAGATTTGGAGTCGGCTTGCAGTCTAACTAGCGGGGTAATTGCGTAACATACTTGCAGTAGGAATCGGTTTAATTTTGACAGTTTAACAACATTCATTGCGTTATTTACGTTGTTGAGCAGACACTTTTTTCGAACATATGCAGCAATGGATTTGAAACACGCTTCAAAATCATTCATGTTGAGCAATTTCAATATATTGTGTTAGGCAATTAGGGTGCTTATGGGCTGAATATCATTATTTTATGTATAGAGATACGTAGCGTTAGGCGTAGGAGCTCGTGACTAAGTAATAACAGCCGCACGAGTCGATCCATCAGGTCAAGCTACACTTGCCGCGGTTGGTCTGTGGATGGGTGACCATCTTTTCATACCGAGACTCCTCCGTGCCTCGAAAAGCACGTTAAGCCGTTGGTCCCGGCTGTCATTCGTGGATCTTTGACAGTCGTTACGGGTCGTCAGAAGCCCGAAAGTCTGACAATGAGTCTTACCAAGGGGTATCGTATTACCCAGTAACTGGGTTGTGGAGGTCAGATAGGCAGTCACTACATGTAAAATACTGATATTCAGCTGCATCCGGTTAGACTGGAAGCCGACTCCAACAAAGTTGGAAAAAGGCTAGGCAGATTGATTGATACGTAGAACTTGACTTTCACTAAAATCCAAAAAAAAAAAATCAAAATCAAAAAATATACATATCACTACATATTATAAAACAAAGTCCCCCGCCGCGTCTGTCTGTCTGTATGTTCCCGAGGATCTCAAAAACTACTGAACGAATTTTAATGCGAATTCATCAATAGATAGTGTGATTCAAGATGAAGGTTTACACGTATAGTTTTCTGACATTATCGCGGGCAAAGCCGCGGGCAAAAGCTAGTAATATTATAAATGGAAAGCAAGTTTGTTTATTTGTTTGTTACCTTTTCGCGCCAAAACCACTGAAAGGATCATCCTGAAATTTTGCATATACGTTGTCAGGTGTACAGAAACTGATATAGGGTACCTTTAATGCCGAAAAAAGTACCTACTGTTCCCGGGGAAAACCACAATAACGTCCTTATGATAATAGATGGCGCCACGTGTCTTTCGAATCATGATTGAATTATATTATTGTAGAAACTCGTGTTAGTAGTGTGTTGAGAGTTTTTTTATTTAAGTACCTAATACATTTTGTGAGTCTATAGTGTCGATAGACGGTTTTTCATCCTCATAACTATCCTAACTAATATTATAATTGCGAATGTGAGTTTGTTTGTTACGCTTTCACGCTAAAACGGAGGAGCGGATTTGAATGAAATTTGGCACACGGGTAGACTATGACGTGGAAAACGACATAGGCTACTTTTTATCGGGTTACCACGAGGGCGAGGCCGCGGTCGGGGAAGCTAGTATCAGATATAATTATCTCCAATTATCTTGGAGATTTATCTCAGCGATTCTTGTGAGAGGCACAAATCCAACTGTGGACATCTTGTGGCTGAAATGCATCTCTTAATTTATTTGAATAAACCTTTCCAAAACCAAATAATTCAATAACAATGTAACATTGGTAAAGGTCACTAAGGGCCGGTTTTTTGATCCATAGTTAACTTAACCCTAATGGTTGAATTTTGGCTAAATGTGAAAGGCTAAACACGTAAGAGTTTCCGAGCGCATACACCCTAATCTCTTCAAAGTGAGAGTGAACAGGCTTCTTTTGGGTAAGCTCACTCCATCGTCGACTCTGTCTCTGTCACCTCCGGCCTAGACTAGAGTCAAGAGCAAAGCCATCTTAAATAAAAAAAAATAAAAAATGTGTTTGTCAAAATGTAATTAGTTACTATTTTTTAACTTAATGAGTTAACATGATTACATTCATGTTACTCATTCGTGTTTAGCCTTTCACATTTAGCTAAAATTCAAGCATGAGTTACTATGTTTAACCATTGGTTGAGTTAACTACGGATCAAAAAACCGGCCCTAATATAGAAAATTCCTTAGGGATCATAAGTGGGAGTTGTATCTGCACAAGTGTGTGTGCGAAAGTTGTAGCAGACGATTTGGCTGTATTACAATGTCAATAAAAACTGTCCGGGACAGCTGTTGTCTTGTACAAATTCGTTTAAGTTTTTATCCTTTGCTTCGGGAACATTCCGTTATTGAGTAGATTTCTCTTACGAGCTTTCGAGTCTGTAAGTTGAAACTTTGTCTGTGAACCATGCTTTAGATAATTAATAGTTATTACAGAAAAATGTAAGTATCATCTATAAGAAATCCGCAGAAGTTGCATGTGTAACAAATATGAAAAAGAAACTTATCGTAAGTATATTAGGGTTCCGTACCAAAATGGTAAAAACGAATCTTTATGGTGCGACTGAGCCTGTCTGTCCATCTGTCCATCTGTCACAGCTGGATATCTCGAGAACTACTAATGCTATCAACTTGAATTTTGAAATAGTTTTAATGATGTTTGCCCAACTATCTCCGAAGTTTGCATAGAGAAAAATTTGAAATTATTCTGTGTGATAGAAGTTTATGTAAAGATTACAGGAAAATAAAACAATCTCTCTAAATAGCACACTTTTTTTTTTGATAGTACGGAGCCCTCGGTGCGCGAGTCCGACTCGCTCTTGGCCTTGGCAACAAAACATAGGTATGTTGTAACAGGGCAGTAAAAGCATAAAAGAAGATGCTCTACCAAAACACCGATGATGTTATGGTATAATTTGACGACATCATAATCTGACACTTATTCCGATGACGACATGAATCTGACGTCTGAATGGATATATGCCAATGACCTTGACAAATGATTTTATTTCTGTAAGTAGGTTTGTACAAACACTTTTATACGTCAATCATGTTTTTAAAACCGTTTGAGGTCAGCGTTTCCTATCTACTGGTTAGCTTGCGTATTTTGTGCTTAGCTCGTACGTCCAGTAATAGGACTCACCAATCAAGGAGCGTTGTCCCAAATTAGACACATTTTGAATTTATAAAGCTGAAAATTGTATTTGTTTGGTTGAACGCACTAATCTCAAAAACTGCTAGTTCGAATTGCAAAATTCTTTTAGTGTTGGATAGCCATACATACATTTCTCGAGGAAGGCTATGTAACATCACGCTACGCCTAATAGGAGCGGAGCATCAATGAAAAATGTTGCAAAAACGGGGAAAACTTTCCCTTTTGAGAGCTTCCGGTGCGTGCGCTGCGTAAACGGTTAAAGTTACGCAACAATCATGTATAACGGAATGGTTTCTCTTAAAAAGTTTAAAAAAAAGTCGGCAATAGTATATGTCTATCTTTTATGGTTAGCTCACTACAGTAATCGCGCGGGCAGACTACGCTATGCGATGCGACGGGGTGGGTCGGGGGAAACAAGAAATTTCACGCGAACGAAGTCGCGGGCAGAAGTTACACATTAAACAAAAGGTATTAAAATAAAATACTTATCTTCGTCTTTATACGTATCATCATCATTTCAGTCGAAAGACGTCCACTGCTATAAAACATGCATATTAAATGTTAAATAATTAAATTATCTTTAAAATGGTAAAGGTTTCATAAAAATACGCTTGAAAGGTTTTCGTGATTCTAAGTTTTTTATCCATTTAAATGGCTTGGCACGTGGCGATAGGACGAGCCCAGACGGAATGATCATAATGCCTTGGAAGTTGGGTAGGCCTTTGGTGTGGGATGCAACCTGTGTCGACACCCCCACGCCATCCCATCTTCCTAGCACGGCGAGCTGCGCTTGGGGCGGCTGCTGCAGGTGCAGAAAACCTCAAACGGCGCAAATATTACCTTATTGGGAGCTCTGTGTTTGTGACATTTGGGGTTGAAACACTAGGCCTTTGGGGTCCGAGTGCTCATCGAGTATTTCGGGACATCGCCAAGCGGTTGGTCGACTCTTCACGGGACCAGAGGGCTGGCCTATTTTTGGCCCAAAGAATGAGCATTGCCATCCAACGTGGCAATGTTATTGTATTCACATGTTATTAAAAAAGCTCTAATTTAACATAATGTATATAATTTTTGCAAATCATTAACACTAATCAATGAGTCGTAAACTTCAGTTTAAAATTATTAAAAGTGGGTTAACGTCGCCTACAGAGGCGGAAGCCACGGAAGCCATTACGGGTTCGAGTTCCATCAGCGGTTTCACAAAATTAATTTCATTTCTTCAGTATCAGTACAATTTAATTGAATTAGCTTCATTCATCTGAACACGGGAATAATTATTTTGCCCGGGGACAATAAACAAGGGCACGCCTATAAAAACTTGTTCTTCTAACTGGAGTTTAAACGAGGGGTAATTGAATCGAAGCCACTCAGGAGCCGCGGCTCTCTTAAATCAATTATGAACCGCATTCGCTGACGCTGTTACATGCTTTGACAGTTCCCTGATGGCAGGCGCTGTCTGCCGGCTGCCAGGTCGTGTGTCGCCGTACAAGCACCGACTCGTCGGTAATTCAATTTAGTCAAAGGTACCGCGCGGCTTTGTTCGCCTGCTACCTTTTCAATGTAGCTAAGTTAATTTCGGTAAAGGCACACTATGTAAATCGAGAGAATGAGATCGCCTTTTTTATCTTTTGTTTTGTTTTGGTTAGCCTTCTCCGCGTTTGTTATTGTGTTATCGTTGATCGAAGTTTACAAATTGTTTAATTAGGTAGAGGTGCTTACTCCCTTATTTATGAAGAAAGATAAAGTTTCGGCATTGGAAATAAACATATATGTATTTAATGACTTTTCTCTAAAGCTTTGCTTGTAACCAATATACTCTGAAAACGAAATTCTCCAAAAGCGGCCATCAATAATTTTGAGCCCAACAAACCCACACAGCGTACCAACTTGGGTATTCAATGGAACAATCCAAGAGGCATAATCGAATAGAATATATTCGTCATAAAGGCTGATAAATTGTGAGCATTCCGCGAGGAGCTGCCATAAAGTTCAGTGTTCAACCCTCAGGAAGGGGTCGCTTGAGGAAACTTGCCTCTACGAATCTGTTATCGCTATGAAGATAAGTATAACTACAAAGACGCGTAATATCCGTCTTCCGTGAAAACCGACTATCTTGTAAGTGTTATGTAATTAAATTGCATGATTATAGTGTTATGGATTTAGTAAACTTTCAAAACATGATTAGAATATGTGGTTAACTGCAATTTTCCAACGATTATAATTGCATGTTTAGTTACCAGTAAAGTGGTTTCTGTTATTCCATTACTATTATTGCAGTACTTATTGTGGTACAAACCCTCCTTGATCGTATAATAGTTTCAACTTGCAACAAAGAAACACAAGTGAAGATCAAGTAAACCGTAGGTTTTAAAACATCACTTAAAATGAACGTTGATGTGAGATTCAATTTGTTAAGGTTGCTCCGTGCAGTAGTGCTGATACACAACAATGTGTAAGAACAACACAAGTAGTGACAAGTTTCAAGACTTGCAAGCTCATTGCTTACGAGGACTATGGCGACCTATTTCGTGCAGGAGCTTTGTACAATTTGCGAGAAACCACAAGAGCTGGGAAGGCAGAATGTTTCTATTTAAATAATGTTTATGGAAACCTTTGAGTACATTTTAATGCAAGGCAGCTTTTTTAACGAAATACGATAGCCTTAGTTTTCCGGACACTGAGTTGAATGAAAATGTATGTTTAAAGTGAAAAGACGCTCCTTATTCAGAATCTCTACTATTTGACATTCAGTTTCGGCAAAGGTAGATTACACATTTGATTTTTCTTTATTCTTTCGATATCAGAGTGATATCATAATTTCTGACTTTAAACCCTAACTTGTTGAGTAAAACTAACGAGACTTTAACATTTTAGACTTTAGCAATTTTTAACATTTGGCCGGATCTTACCAAAGGACCAGCAAGTAATTTTAATAAAGATCAGTCCTTGTCCTCAGTCCTTCGAACCGGATATTTAATGCTCCACGTCAGCACTATAAAACGCAATACAGAGTAACCTCTTAATGGCCCTGAAAAAATGTCCGTCGCAGATATATTCGTTTTATTGCGTTATACGTGTACACAATGCGTATATGGCGACTATAAGTCAAGACGTTCCGTCGAAATGAGCAATAAAGTCAGTATGGTCGTTTGATAGTTATATCTGTTGCGACTTGCGAGAGCCACCTGTTATATTTGTTCTTATGATTACTCTATTTATGGTCCGTTATTAGTTTTGAGCGGGGAGCAACACTAGTTTTCGGTACTTTGGTGGCGTGAAAAGTGGCAGGCCGCAGAAATAAGTCCTTCTAATATTATCTGTGACTGAACGAGACAAGTGAACGATAAATTCATAACGGTTATAAAACGAAGATATACTTGTTTATTAAATTATATTTGAAAAAAACCGCTCTTTTAAAAAAACTCGCGTACCGAGGGTTCCGTACCATCATAATATTTAAAAAAAGTGTGCTATTTAGAGACATCGTTTTATTTTTCCTGTAATCTTTATATAAACTTCTATCACAGAATAATTTCAGATTTTTCTCTATGCAAACTTCGGAGATAAGGAGGGAAAGGTATTTTTTTACATTTTTCATCAAAAGTCAAAAACTGTACGGCCTAAAAAAAAAGAAAAAATGTTTGAGAATGTGCAAACAGTGCTCTCTCATATGATACCCCACATGCCCTAGTAGCCCTACTTCGAATTTTTAAGATTTCCCATCCAGAGCCTGTTGCAAACAAAACATATTTTTTTCTTTCTTATTTGCAAAATAGTTGGGCAAACGTCATCTAAAACTATTCCAAAATTCAAATTGATAGCATTAGTAGTTCTTGAGATAACTAGCTGTGACAGATGGACAGACAGACAGACAGACTGAGTCGAGTTCCTTTTTACCATCTTCGTACGGAACCCTAATTAGAGTTTAATTCCTTAACTTGGCCGCGTTTGTATAATAAAGCTATTTGATGATTATTATGTTTTTACCGTCGATTATTATATATCGATATTATTTTTGAGGAAATTTATTTATTCTTCAAGTGAATGCCGAAATATCGGATCGCTATCTATGTATTTGAATGAGAATAGAATTTCGTGGCATGAAGATTGAAGCTTAGGAATTTTTTGAAAACAGTTCATTATTATTCATCTTTAGACTTCACTGAATAAGTTCCATTCTATTCGTTCAATAATATAAATAAATATTATGATGTCAAAGTACTACCGATCTTCCTTTCAACTCCCAAAGTTTCAAGTTTCTTACTCATTAATACGCCTTTATTAAATAAGATAGGAGAAAAAAAACTTTATCGCTTCATATCCCTGTTATTTGAACTATGAAATGAGTTTGTTATATCACTTAATTAGAAATTTTGATAGCTCCGTAAGAACTCTGGAAGTACAGGCAGAACCTTGTGTGGTGCTACGCTTTAAGCATCGGCTACATCATGACGTCAGTGCTACGTCATAGTCATCCCAATTGTACGCGAGGGGAAGACTGCGGATACACGTGTATTGATTGTTGATCAAGGTAATAATATAATAAGTGATTATAGACACCCAGTAAGTTGTCTTATTTCTGGACTCTAACAGAACTTTACGTAAATAATAAATAAATAATAAATGTTTATTGATCATTTACAAGTATTGCAGTACATGGGTATTATAAATGGTAAAATTACAAATTTGCTACAATTATAGTGGTTGCAGTTCTGATCTCCTAACTAGGTTACTGTATAACCTGCATGAAGGAGTGACAGTTCCGTTCCCCCGTGAATTTCAAACATAGGTATTTTTGTGTGTGTGTGTGTGTGTGTGTGTTTACTTACCCTCAAATAAGATTTTTTTCTGTTTCTTCATATGTATACTCTAAAAGAAATGAGTAGACCATTTTCTTACAGTTATAGTATGTTAAGACAGTGTTTATTTATTTTATTATATAAAGAAGGGCCAAGAAAATAAAATAATCTTTTGATGAAAGCGGAACGTGCATGTGGGAGAGTACAAATTATGTCTTTTCTGTGCTTATCGATTGTCCTATAAGGCGTTCTTTCGTGTTGTAGGAGAACTGCTTGCATGATAAACTGTTGTCTTACGCTTAGAATATTACACTTACGGTATAATTCATTAGTAGGGAATATGATAGGCCGAAAGGTAGCTACTTTTAATACTGCTCTGTGCGCTATCTCTAATGGCTTTAAAATCGTTTTAGCAGCACCACCAACCTGAAATGCAATATGTGACAATAGATTAATAATAATAATAATAATATCTTGGGACATTTTCACACACGTTCATCTGATCCCAAACTAAGCAGAGCTTGTACTATGGAAACCAGATAACTGATATACTACATATACTACTTTTTTTTTGTAAATACATACTTATATAGATAATTACACCCAGACTCAGGACAAACAGTCATGTTCATGATTGGCATACGGCAAAATAAACATTTCGTATAACAGTTTGATTTGCAATTTTCCGAAGTGTTTTAAATATGAATATAAGTTTCCGGACCCTATCTGTGAGAATGTTTATATGGGACTTACACTTTAGAGTTTTGTCCAATGTCATACCCAGATATTTAATTTGGTCAACAGAGGTTAATGACGGACAGTTGTAAGGAGTTTGGGGTTGATTATAGCAAGAATGAGCTATTAAAGTTATTGGGGTGTGTGGTTGAGAGGCTGCATTGATTGAATATGTAAGGAAGTTGGTTTTGAAAGTATTGAGTGTAAGGGTGTGATCATTGAGCCAGTTTAGTGCTGTGTTGAATGCGAGTTGCGCTCTAACTTTTAGTTGAGACCATGTTTCTGCCACAACAGTTATCGCAGTATCATCCGCGAATGATATTATGTTACCATTCTCAATATTGCGGTTTCAAAGCTCATTGATGAAGATAAGAAAAAGGGTTGGCCCAAGTATACTTCCCTGGGGCACACCATAATAAATAGGAAGTTCATTACTACTGTTATTATTTATACGGACAATTTGCGATCGATTTGTTAGGTAGCTCTTGAATATATCTAATTGAACACCTCTGACACCCACTCTCTCAAGTTTTAATAAGAGAGTAGAGACGGGGACCGTGTCGAACGCTTTTGAGAGACGAAGAAATAATGACGTTAGTAGTTAGTAGGGTGACTGGTAATTAGTGACAGATAATTACATGATTGTACTCATGATAACAAACAACTTTTACTATGGGACTAAACCTGAAATCGTGAAAAAAAAATCTGCTGATCCATACATTTTGATGAGTTATGCAAAAATGAATGTATTGGACAGCTGATTTTTTTTTTCGAATTCTGGTTTGGTCCTATAGTAAAAGTTGTTTGTTATCATGGGTTTAATCTTGTGTTTAAATATCGGTCACTAATTACCAGTCACCCTATATATAAGTACATGTATATTATATGTCGTCTATGTTAGTAACATTTTGTTTTTTGTGTTCAGCAGAAGTCCAGTGGCAGGAAATCATACGTATTATTCAGTTCTTTATGTACCAATGTTTTTATGTAGATTAGTATCCTTTCTTCCCAGTTCATTCAGTTTACTTATAACTGGCTGTGCTTACACGTTGGTAACTAATTATAATAGTTTACTATCTACACTCCTTTGCAAAACAAAAAAAGAGCGGTTTTGATTTTTCTACATTACTGGTAATCATTTAGTTCTAAAGATATTTTAGCAGCCAAACTATGTTACTGGCACTTAATAAAGAGTGTGGGAATGAAAAAGTTAATTCCAAATTCGAAACTTTTGTTTTAAAAAATAATAATCCCTTTTTCAGTTTGTATCTTTTTACCATAGAATTAATAGGCTTAGAACAAGCAGTAGTCGCACGAAAAGTGAAGCCATTTCAAGTTAGCCCTTTAAGGCTAAATACGACTTTCGGCGCGTCAGTACTCAGGACCAAGTATTACTGTGAAGAGCTCTCGCAATTTCGCAAAAAATGACGTACTGTGTAGTGAAAAGGCGTTTGTGCACCTGTACTCATCGTTCCTAGCGTAATTATGGGTGCGTGGCGTGCAGTTTCAAAGAGAGCTACCCTGAACTGCGCCGCTCCGATCCGAGTAAAGACGGACAAGTGCACAAGCCAATCATCCGTTTTTTTCATGCCACATAGGACCGTAAAAAATCGGACTGCCGGTCAGTAAAATTCCTTGTATTGCACAAATGCCCAAAGGGTGTCACAACTCATCACATAATAATCATAAACATTTAAAGATCTCCTTTCACGAGTAAATACTGCCTAGCATCTTGATATTTTTGTTTAAAACATTCATCAAAACATCGTAATAAATCGTATATTTGACAGACACCATTACAATGAAAATGTTGCTAGGCATTGGAAAATATGTTACCCCATTTTTTTAATTATAATAATTATGTACTGCCTATAATACCAATTCAATACTCAATATTTTTATTGCTTTACCATAATGTGTACTTAGGTGGTAACTATAAAATTGAGATCATTATGGACCCTGTAGGGCACAGCAAAAGGATAGAAGAGAAGAAGCCCTGTTTTAGGAGATTATGTTTTTTTTAAACAACTCTATTTATTAAAGGTCATGTATGATAGTACATACAATGCCAAATTAAGGAGTAAACTCCTAATATCTTTACCATTACTTATATTCAGAATAAAGAACAACAGAATCATACTATATTGTGATAACGGGCTACTACGGAACCCTACACTGTGCGTGGCCTGACACGCACTTGGCCGGTTTTTTATTAAAATATCATAAAAATACTCGTAGTCTTAATTTCATTATACCCAAAAAATATCCATTTTAACACGGCTCTCTGTTTACATTGGCTAAAACACCGATTCCAGGATTTAAGTGTTAAAACTATATTTTCATTGATAATAAAAAAATTGTAGTCATTTATGCTAATGACATACTAAATGAAATAAATGAAAAGCCAATGACTGTAATGTGCCCGCTTTTTTGCAGTGTATAATATTTTAATTATTATACATAACGTAAAACGAAATTCATAACATACAAAAGATCATTAAATGAGATTTGTGTTTAAAACCTGTCTATAGCTTTCACAATTTCACGACAACTACGAAATTTATATCTTGTCTATTTTTCAGCCATATAACTGGGTAAATTACCGGTAAGTCTGAAGTTTAACAATTCAAGAAGAAAAGATCTCGATACTGTCACAATATCTCTCATATCTCTGTATCAGTACAACAAACCTTCAATTCTCCGAGTGTGGAGTCTCCACGAGAAGTTGAAGACAATGTTATTAACGTATATTTTACGAGGCTCATTTAGAATTTTATGTTATCCCAGGGTACGTGAGCGCGAAGAACCGAGGTCATCTAACTTAACTCATAAACAAGTTCGCTATTCGCCATGATGCACTCCAAATTATTGTTGCAAATGAATTTTGGTACATTGTTGTTGCTTGCTGTGTGTTGAATTTGTAGAAATGATATTTTAAGTTGTTTTGTTTGTGATTGTACATTGTATGGCTTGTAACAAGTAGATTTTCCTTTTGATATTTTTGCAGAAACGATCTTAGACATATTATGGAGGTGCTCGTGGCTAAGTAATAACAGTCGTACAGGTCGATCGATCAGGTTAAGCTACGCTTGCCGCGGTTGGTCCGTGGATGGGTGAACATCTTTATATACCAAGATCCCTCCGTGCTTCGGAAAGCACGTTAAGCCGTTGGTCCCGGCTGTCATTCGTGGATCTTTGACAGTCGTTACGTGTCGTCAGAAGCCCGAAAGTCTGACAACCAGTCTTACCAAGGGGTATCGTATTACCCAGTAACTGGGTTGTGGGGGTCAGATAAGTAGTTGGTCAGTATTTAGCTGTATCCGGTAGATTGATTGATCTTAGACAGATTATATAGGGAAGTGAAATACGCATTCTCTTGTAACCTAAGTGTCAGTCTATTTGGGAAATGGGTAGTTTTCCCTTAGTATCTACCTAAAGTAGGAGGACCACATATTTTAGGTGATGATTTCAAAGTAGGAGGACCACATTTAGGTGATGATTTCAAAGTAGGAGGACCAGATTTAGGTGATGATTTCAAAGTAGGAGGACCACATTTAGGTGATGATTTCAAAGTAGGAGGACCACATTTAGGTGATGATTTCAAAGTAGGAGGACCACATTTAGGTGATGATTTCAAAGTAGGAGGACCACATTTAGGTGATGATTTCAAAGTAGGAGGGGTCCACATTTAGGTGATGATTTCAAAGTAGGAGGACCACATTTAGGTGATGATTTCAAAGAAGGAGGAGTCCACATTTAGATGATGAGTTCAAAGTAGGAAGGGTCCACATTTAGGTGATGATTTCAAAGTAGGTGGGGTCCAAATTTAGGTGATGATTTCAAAGTAGGAGGACCACATTTAGGTGATGATTTCAAAGAAGGAGTCCACATTTAGGTGATGAGTTCAAAGTAGGAAGGGTCCACATTTAGGTGATGATGTCAAAGTAGGAGGGGTCCACACTTAGGTGATGATTTCAAAGTAGGACCGGGGTCCACATTTAGGTGATGATTTCAAAGCTACTTCTATTTACAAAGTCAAATAGTTTATTTGAAATAGGCACATAACAGGCTTATTTTGAACGTAAAATTAATATGAAAATCGAATTGGTTCTAACATTCTTCTCCATACGAGCGAATTGGCAAAAATCTCCTCCGTTACCCTTTTATAATATTTTACACTAATTCGTATACATTATATACGAGCATGAAGACGATACGAATAAGTTCTCCTTAATAATATTTCACAGCCTTACATATAGGTACAACCACACATTCTACTTTATAAGAAACGTTCAATGAAGATACTAGGTGCCTTCATTTGTCACTGCGAGCACACAAACGTAAGTTAAATACATCGAGGGTCCAACATACCCATTCTAATAAATACCCCTGTAGCAATGAATGTGTGAACTGGGGTTATTAATGTCTGTGTGCTAAAGTATTAATTGAGTTCTTAAGTGCAGCTAGAGGGGTCAGGCGGAAACGCGAGTTTACATTGTTTCCGGTCCATTTTCCACCATGTTGAAATGAGTTGCGCGGAAACTTTAAATTGCAGAATTTGTATTTGGAATAGTTCTTTTTGGTGTAACAGTCTAACTGTGGGCTTGCTTTCCTATGTTGCCTAGTAAAAAAAAAACGCCTGTTTGTAGTATTTTGTTTATTGAGATCCCAGGGCCTGAGCGAGAAAATCGATGATATCTAGTCGCTTCCTCGTCGGCGGTGGGAAAGGTGCCTTACGCAAAGTACATAGTTGACACAAATTAGAAATGGTTCTACCCAATGTGATAGTAGTTTGACTATTCAAATAGTTAGCAGATTAAATTCCCCGGTGCAGTCAGACAACATTGTAGATATGTTAAGCAGTCACACTTATAAATGTCAACATAATTACGAGTCCAATGAGTTTTCGTTCATTCGCTAACTAGTACAAGTGGCGAGGTTTTACCCAAGTCGTTCGTTAGCTACTGAGGGCCCTTCTGCACTAGTCGAGAGCATGCCCTTTGATGTTTGCTGTTGAAGTCAACCGTGGCGCGCCCTTGGCCTCATTAGATGAAGTTGACATGTTAACCCCAATCAATGGCGCTGTCATATGGAGCTACTGTAATTAATAATATTTAGGTTGTTTGGACGAGATGAAGCGATCTCTTAATCTGTTTTCTAGGAAACCTATTTAACTTCACGTTGCTGCTCTCGGAGTAAGACATCTACGCCTAGTCCAAAATACAATTCAAACAAAAGGATAATAAAAAAAAAAATAGTTATAAGATTCCGTACCTTAAAAGGAAAAAAACGGAACCCCTATAGGATCACTCGTGTCTGTTTGTCTGCCTGTCCGTCTGTCGCAGCCAATTTGCTCCGAATCTAATGGACCGATTAAGTTAAAACTGTTAACGTGAGGGTCCGCGCTCCTGCTAATGTAGCGTGTTGCGGAACCGCCAAAATAGCATTTACGTTTGTCAAAGTGGCACTCAGTCACGTGACATGTGTAAAGCTAATGTCAACTCCATACAATTTGATCTTTCTGTTGGCGTTAACGCTTACAGAAAAGGGATTTTGTCTAGGCCGCCTGACCAGCAGGAGCCAGGGGGTTTTCTGTAAGAGTTAACGCCAACGGAAATATCAAATTGTATGGAGTTGACATTAACTTTAGAAATGTCACGTGGCTGAGTGCCACTTTGACAAATGTAAATGCTATTTGGGCGGTTCCGCAACACGCTATATTAGTAGGAGCTCGGTCCCTCACGCTAACAGTTTTAAATGTAAGCTGACATTTTTGTGTGTTCATTTCAAATTAATCAATCTTGACAACTGCTACATACTATTCCATAGACTATTATAGAGCGTTTCGTGCGACTCCGGTGTTGCTAACTTTATTTTTTAGGAGATCGTACCAAACACTAGGAAAAATTGTATTTTGCTAAGAACTCTAGAAAAAAAAAATACTACGCATTTCAATTTCAATAAATAAGTACTTAAATGACTTAAATACGTAATAGTATTATTATAATTTCGAATCAATATTTAACATTTCGGTTTTTCTAAAGTGCGGGTTTAAAAAAAATATTGGACGCGTTCAGAAAAAATACAAAGAAGAAGTTTATGGCTCGTTCAAGTCTGTTGTTTATGATGTTTTATGTCTACAAAATAAACTTAATGTAATATTGTTTGTTACTTGAATAAATAATAATAATAATAAAAATTTATTGCTAGAAAGATTACAAAGGTTTTATACTGGTCCCAAATTAGGCAAGCATGTATACCTTGGTTATGAAGATTGAAAGATTTGGAAAGATCATATATTTTGCATAGGATTTTGAATATAATATATCGTATAAATGCGATTTAAATCGTACGGTTGGCAGCACAGCGGGAAAAGACGCTTCGTTGTCTAGCAATTTAGCAACAGTCACGTGACATCTCTGTCAACAAACAAATTATTTGACCTTTCTGTTGGCGTTAACGCTTACAGAAAAGAGATTTTGTCTAGGCCCCCTGGCATTTTTGAAAGTTGGCAGCTCTATTCTATACCCAAAGGGTGCCAAACGAACCCTTTTAACAAGCCTCCGCTGCCCGTCCGTCTGTCCGTCAGCGGGCTGTATCTCATGAACCGTGATAAATAAGCAGTTGAAAATTTCACAGATTGTGTATTTCTTTTGCCACTATAACAAAAAATGATAAAAATAAAATAAAGTTAAATAAATTAAAGGGGGTACAAGTCTCCCGGTACAATAAGACACAGGTTTGTATGAAAGAAAATGTTTTAAAACCTTCCGGGAGCATTGGTAAATTCGGGAAAACTGAAAGTGCATTTTCTATGGGAATTTTGTATGAATTATTGAAATTTTGATAGGACAACGTATGTCGGGTCAGCTAGTAAAAAATAAAATAAAGCCATTCAGGCCTATTGACATTAACACGCGCAAACAAATATACATTCATACACACACACACACACACTCACACGCACACACTCACACACACACACACATACGTTCATGCACACATGCTCACTCAAGCATGATAGTAACTAATAAATTAATAGGTATGTATATTGTAATACTTACTTTTGCACCGCACCACACTTGTACCGGCAGCTCGAACACGGTGGTGACGGAAGTAACTGGTGCTTATAGCACAGGAATCCTCCTAGTTTAAGCCCAGTTGCACAAGTTTTGTATCTTGCCTCTAATTTAGTTTAATTTAAGGTACAGACGCCAGCAGGTCAACCTACCCGAAACTGTCAGATTTTCCCAATCAACATTGAACCTAACGCATTAGCAATAAAGTCGAAAATCTATTAAATCAATCTGACAGATTGTAGTAGCTTGATGTGCTGGCGTCTGTACAATAATTGTAAATAGATTTAAGTCTTGAACAAATAAATATTATTATTATAAACTTTTGATTTCGAATTTTTTTTTTCTTACCCTGGCTTGTGGGGTGTCATTGTCTAGAACTTATCGAGTAGAGTACAATTTTTTTTTATATTCAAAAATGAAGAAATAGGGGTCGCACAATTTGTCAGTTTTAGACCACTTTTGTACCAGCTCTATCGCAACAACTAAACAAGTTAGAAATTTTGAAACTTCTGTATATCATTTACCAAACTATGCTGTTTTTAATTAAAAAAAAAAAAATACTAAAAACGCCGATTCATAAGGTATTTTGTTTAAATATGGGCGATTTTTTGCAACTGCAAAAAATAACTTTTTAATTCACAGTATCATTATGAAATACAAAGTTATCTTTGCGATTGTTATTAAAGATGAAAAATATTCTTCGCTTAGTATTTTCATAAAACTAAAATGAACTTAAAATAGAGATTTCCGTACCACCGTTTCTTGTATGGGGAGACATACAAGAAACGGTGGTACGGAACCGTTCGTGTGTAAGTCCATACACACTACTGGCAGTAAACAATGGCAAATTTTTGATTGTTTTAATTTTAAGTAATTAGGAAAAAGAAGTTCTTGAAATTAAACTATATTAGGAGTACTAGTAGGACGGATTACTCCAATCCGGTGACATACATGTTTTCCTTTTTTTAGGGATAAGGGATTGGAAACCAAAGGGTTCCAACGGGTATTTATCTACGTGTCTGTCTGTCTATCATTTCATTAGGCTGCATCTTTAGAACCGTAGATAGGAATTAGCAACCCAGTTGAAATTTTTCAGTAAGCTAAATAGACGCAGGTACCTATTGAAATGGTTTCCTCAGTCCTACTCAAGCAAGCCGGCAGTCGCCCCATAAAAAAAATTCTGGTATTCAGCTAGTTGCATAGTTGAGAGAAGGGTAGCTAGATGATGAGGATTCATATTTACTAAATTTATATTCTGTGGTTGCCCTGGCTAAGTTTTGACATGCGATTACAAACATTATGGATGCAGTTTTATCTCGTAAATTGTGTACATGTCTTCACTACTTTCTCTATTTTTCATTCTTTCAGACTTTGGAAGTCTCCGCCCTCGAAAAGCAAGTTAGTTTCGGTAGTGAAATGGATCAGATTCGTTATTATTATTTATTAGCTTCTACTCGCGACTTCGTCTGCGTGAAATATTGACCCCCGACAAACTGCGTCATGTCGCATCGCCCAACATCGTTTTCACTTTGCGCGGCTCCTAAGGGTCGTAGAGTGACGTTAAATATCATATAACCTTCCTCAAGATGTAGGCTATAAAATGCAAAAAAATATTTTAAAATTATATATATATATTAGAGATTAGCACGTTCAAACAAACAAACTCTTCAGCTTTATTATTATTATAAATATAGATTATTCATCCGCATCATGTAATCTTTAGCTTATAACATAAAAACACTTTCCCTATAATTATACAGGGTGATTTTTAAAACATGCGACAAAATTTAAGGGGGTGTTCTACCCATCAATATGAACAACTTTTACTATGGGACCAACTCGGAATTCGCAAAAAAAATTCGACCTTTTTATACAAAATGATCCAATCGGGTATGTGCTTTTACATGGGAAGGTAATTTTTTTTTTGCGAATTCTTAGTTGGTCCCATGTAAAAGTTGTTCATATTGATGGGTAGAACACCCCCTTAAATTTGGTCGCATGTTTTAAAAATCTCCCTGTATAAATAGGTACAGTAAATGGAACTCCATCGAATAAATGATATTACAGATGACATTAACTCGATAGGTACAAATTAACTTCGAAACTTGTTTATGAGTCACAAATAACTTCGGTAATCAGACCAAAAGTTAAATTGGAATCCAACTCGGTTAATTTTTTTTTAATATAAACAACTAGTTTCTGCCCGTGACTTCGTCCGCGTGAAATTTCTTTTTCCACCACCCGCATCGCATCGCATCGCCTGCCCGCGCTGTTTCTTCGTTTTTACTTAGCGTGATGTTATATAGCTTTCCTCAAGAATTGGGTTATTAAATGCAAAAAAATAATTCAAATCCGACTGATAGTTTCAGAGATTAGCGCGTTCAAACATACAAACAAACTCACTCTTCAGCATAATATATTATTATAGTATACTTATTGTTTTATTAGTCTAATATAGATAATATCGTTGGCTATAATTAACAGTTGAGAGTTGAGTGAAAACTCTGTCTCGCAATCTTATAATCTTAAATAATTAGGGTGATCGGTGGAGATGGGTTTGTACTGTCAATAAGTACGATGGAGTTAGTTATTAGGCACCACGTCCTCGACTTAGAGTTATGAAAAACGGCATTCAAAGATTCCAGAAGACAACCATTCTTATGTTCCATCACTTTGTAGTACTAGAAGTAAATAGCGAAATCTATCGTTTTTTGAGTAAATTGACCCATCTTAACAGATCTCCCTGAACCTACCTAAATTTATGTTGATACATATTTTATTATTATTTATATCTTTTGAAAACGATCTACTTATGAAATACGGCCGGCTTCTATCTACTTACAAAATACGGCCGGACTCTGTCTACTTATGAAATACGGCCGGATTCTATCTACTTATGAAATACGGCCGGACTTTGTCTACTTATGAAATACGGCTGGAGTCTATCTACTTACGAATTTCCCCGTTAGTTTCTAAATAGAAATAAAGCTCCCAAGTAATGTTAGGCTGCATTTCTACCGGTACATACCATTCATAGTATTGGGTACTATACGTCTGTACTCCTAGATAATGGTATGCGATTTTAACGATACATATATTGAATTTGTATGCGTTATACCTAACCATCGCACCATAAGATGATGATGCCTTTATGTGCACGCAGTTTGGCGTTTTATTTCCCATATTGGTCATCAAACCCTGAAATGATTAAATGAGATTTAATTATTATTATTTTCACCATTGGCCTAGCAGTTTTTCAAAACTTGTTTACTTAATTTTGAGAGCTTTAAATGTTATTGTTTGGTTGCGAGCGTGTGTAGCATTGTTTTTATAGAACGATAGGGTTTCGACTTCTAGTCTAAGCACACGGTCTGTGCACATGAG
Source organism: Dicycla oo (assembly GCA_948252095.1). Classification (NCBI taxonomy): domain Eukaryota; kingdom Metazoa; phylum Arthropoda; class Insecta; order Lepidoptera; family Noctuidae; genus Dicycla; species Dicycla oo. The sequence continues at coordinate 22,817,037 of OX411711.1, forward strand.
AGATAACGAGGATGTGAAGTTTGTTCCGGTAATCAGAAGGAATGTCTAAGACGGTCCGGTTCCTGGGTAAAAGACCAAACGAAAAGGTTTAAAACCAAACGAACATAGAACCAAAACAAGAGTAAGAGCATTTTTTCTTGGTACTCTTGACATTTGAGTATAGATAGACCAACTAAAGAATGCTTTATCTCTGTTTTCATAAGAAGAATCTCGCAGACTGAGAATAGATACGCGCGTTTGGTTTAAACCAGGTTTTCAAAAAATATTTAACGTACGCGCGTTTGTACATACATATCTTCTTTTAAATCACTACGCCCCAGAGTTAGTTTGTCGACTTATGCAAAAAATCCAACGCGACAGTCGCGCGCGTATGCGAGCGTCGCGTCGAACAAGATTGTTCGGCGAACCCGAACGCGTGGTCGCCTTCCGTTTTCCGAACAAACGAGTGACCGACGAACGTGACGATCGCATATTCGCGGGAACTTTCATTTTGATTAGGACGTGGGGTAAGAATATAAGCAAACGAAAAACAGCTCGAATTTTTGCGCCCTTCGGATAGGTTAGATTTTCTTTTGATTTCAATCAGAAAATGGAGTAACTTTGACGAGTTATGCAGAAAAACTCATTAATTATAAGAATGCATAATATAAGACCGAGTGATGTGAGCTCAAACTTCTTTGCACAACTTCGCATACCTCTTATAAAACGTTTGGGTAGCCTATACAACTACCATGAAAATAAAATTTAACATAGCTTTATAAGTAGGTGGTTTATATTTAGAGCTGCCTACTCCACCGGGAGTGCACCCTAAGCCCCCAAAGGGTGCGCCCCACTGGTTAGGAACCCGTGGTCTAAACCAACTTTAACACTGCATGCGCAATGCATCCGATCCGAATCTGAAAGTAACGGTCGGAATTGTCAAAGAACAATGGCCATTTTGGACTAGGAAATAAAGGAATTTGTTAATGTAATCATTGTATACTCGTATCATCAATTTATTTTTACAAGCAGGGGTAATAATAGATAATCGTCTCAAAAATAAAACTTTTCTCCAGGGTCATATTGTGAACCTATAGCCTTCCTCATAAATTGGGCTATCAAATGCACAAATAATGTTTCAAATCCGGCTGGTAGTTCCAGAGATTAGCGCGTCTAAACCAACACAAAACAAAGAGTATATAATTTGTTTTTTTTAAATTTTAGTTGGGTTTGTTCTTGACTCTAGTCTAAGTCGGAGGCACCAGATACAAAGTCGACGATGGAGTGAACTTACCCAGAAGAAGCCTGTTCACTCTCACTTTGAAAAGATACGATTGTATGCGTTTGGAAACACAGACGCAGGTAGAGCGTTCCACTCTTTTGCTGTGCGCATTATAAATGATGTTATATTGAGTCAACATTAAAAGAAAGACATACGCTATTGCAACTTTTTTTTTTAGAACTTTTTAAGAGGAGCAACTCCGTCATACATGATTGTTGCGTAACTTTAAGGCTTGGCATTACGCCGTTGACCTCGCTCAAACGGGCGTTACCGTCGAGAATGCCCCGCGCACCCCCTCATTATAATTACGCGCGAAGCGATCACTAATATTCTATTTTGCACCGCTGACTGCCACAGAGCCATGACGCGCGACGCACGCATAGGTAGCCTGTTGCATATTTCAGAGCAGTGGTGCAGAACATTTTTAGGTAAAAACTTGTATGTTGTAGAAAAACAAATACAACACTTGTGTAAATTATTATATTTTTAGGAAATATACATATATTTTTAATGACTAAGAACTCATTGTAATATTACTAAAACAGAAAATGGGCGGCAGAATATAGACAGTTATTATTATTAGCTTCCCCGCGACTTCGCTCATAAATAAAAGTGAATAAGTTTGTACCTAAAAGTACTACTAGTAGTTGTTTTAAGTACTTCAAATATTAAAAAAAAACGCAAAATAAATCAAGTGGAAAATCTGAGCAATACACAAATCTGCCGGCCATATGCTTGCACGAAGCTCAAATGCCATATTAGGTTCATGGGGTTCATGAACCACAATGCGTCCCATATGGTTTGTGGGCCCCATACGACCCGTGACCTCAGTTCAATTTATTATAAGTCACAAGCGGTCGTGGGCCCGGAACTTATTAGTTCAATAAGGCCGGCCACATACACAGACTGAATTCCGTTTCGGAATTCCGTTCCGAAATATCGATTCGGAATTTTCGAAGGCAGTAAACCCATACAAAATCAAGGATGTATCACACACGTACAGTAGTTCTTCGTTTATTTTGTATGGCTTTGCTGCTTTCGAAATTCCGAAATGATATTGCGAAACGGAATTACGACTGTATGTGGCAGGCCTAATCAATTACTCATTCTTTTTCTGATTGAGTTTTAGCAATACTTTCATTTTCTAGCCCATGTTTGACTGATTTGACGTGATCTATTAGGTTTTTATAAATTAAATTCTTCACTATATTAGCACAACTGATGTCATTGCGTTTTTTAATTACGTTACCGAAATTTGAAGCCGTCAGTTAATTTCTTCTTAATTCGAGCCATTCACTTGACTCACTTTGAAGTATTGTACCTGTTTCAATTCTTATTCTTTCATCTTCATTCTTCTCTAAATTTTTCAAAAATATTCTTTTCGATTCCTCTAGCATTTCCTTTGACATATCGGGTTTCGCGCAATCCTGTCCATAATTGATGGAAGAGGCGTTTTGATTTTCCAATGTTCTTTTTTTCTTCTTTGTATATTTTTTAGGTCTTATCTGTCGCTTTATTCTGTTCATTTCAAATTTATGTATTTGTCCTTTTGGACTTCTACCTACAATACATTTATGCAAGATGCTCAAAGGTTTTCTTGTGTTAAATGATAGAGCCGCAGTATTACATCTCATCTGATATTGATATTTTTGAGCAAAGTTTATCCTTTTGCCACCTATGAATTTAGCAACAACGCTATGATATCTCTCTACAGAGTTGCTGTCGACATCTTGCAAAAAATGCGTGAGTGTGCCGCTAGCTGTGATAATATTAATTTTATTTTTTGGCACAGAGTGTTTGTATGAAAGTCTTTGTGAATATCTTCTATTTCGCCTAGTTTGCCACAAAAGTATCCTTTGCACGTGGTATGTTGGCTACAAGCATGTTCTGCAGCAAGCATTATATCAGCATGGAGTTGCATTGCATTATCAGTATGCTTGTATTTTGCAATTGCAGTTACTACTACTTTTCGCATGGTTAATATTCTTTTCTTTGTTAGGAGTTTTATTAACCGTATTAGAAATTTCGTGTCTGTTGTAAAACTCTGCAGTTTGTTGCAAAAAATCCTCAGCAAGTGGTTTCGGCATTCAATTTTTTCTATTGTTAAATTTTCGTACGGCCTTTCTTGCAAAAGCTGTGAATATGTGTTGGCGTCACCATTTGATATAATTCTGCATATATCAAATTGTGCATTTCTATGCTTTTCTTAAATCCCTCGACAATAATCGTTGACTCCATGCCGGTAGATGGTCCTGTAAATGAAGACAAAAAGTATAATAAGGTAGCTTTGATGATTTGTTTGTCGAGATTCCTTTATTTTCTGCTCTAGCGCAAATGTAGCAGAACTTATTTTTGACAGCCATGAACAATATTTTATTGCTACGTTTACCAAGTATGGCTGCTGCTTCTGACAGTGAGGAGTAGTTTTTCTTGTATGATCTTTTTCCCCAACATCCGTCAGCAATGACATCAATTATCGGTATTCCCTTTGCATTTACTTTACCCTCTTCAACGGCAGCACATCTTTCCTCTTCAGCAGCTTCGTTCAAAGATCTTAACGCTTCAGATTCCCACGTTTTGTTTACTATATCCATATGAAAGGTGAATCATTTTTGTGAGATCTCAGGAAGTCCTAGAGTTGACGTAATTTCCAGAAGTTGCGTATGTCCACATCCTGCTGCTATTGCCCCAGCTACGGCACATGTGTTTAAATTAATTTCTTCTGGGGTGTTGTCTCCCTCTATTATAAAACTCATGTTACATAAAAGACATTTCAGATTTAATTTATTCATTAAACCTGTCAAACGTTCAGATACGATTTCTATTGACTTTAAACCGCAGTCCAATGGTCCGTGGCTTGATATTTCTTGGAGTGATTTAAAAAAATGACTGATGTTTACAATACGTCTACCAATCGATAATTCTTCAGTTCCCCTAAAACAAAGTAAAATATAAAATTCAGTTGAAATACTGATGGCTTTAAAAAATATTGTAGCTTATATTGTATACGTTCATCCACGTTTACTTATAAAAGGGTTACGTTAATCCAATTTTAAAATATGTCATTTGATTTGCTTATAACTTTAGGGTCCTTTGAAACTCGCCAACCTCGTTACTTTTCGACCCCTTGTAGTCCGAGAGTCGCAATCTGCAGGTTACATCCATGGGGTCCAAAGACGATGGACAAAAAAGTCCACATACTGTCGGAATTCCGTTTCGAAACATCGATTCGGAATTTTCGAATGCAGCAAATCCATGCAAGATCAAGGAATCACACACGTACAAGTAGTCCTCCGTTCGAAATTTTCTCCGATTCAAAATTACGCATGGTAGTCTGTGCGTGACTTTGTATGGGTTTGCTGCTTTCGAAATTCCGAAAAGATTTTTCGAAACGGAATTCCGGGACGGAATTCCGACTGTATGTGGCTGGCCTAATTATTACCCTCTATTAGCAATCTGATTGCGATGAGTAATACTACAGGGTCAAATTAAATTAGCTAGTGAAACTCCACAGACGTGATGGGTATCGATATCTAAACATGATGAACTAGTTAGCTGCGACACATATACAGGTTCAAATTAAATTAGCTAGCGAAACTCCGCAGACGTGATGGGTATCGATACCTAAATATGATAAACTAGTTAGCTGCGACACATATACAGGGAAAAATTAAATTAGCTAGCGAAACTCCGCAGACGTGATGGGTATAGATATCTAAACACGATAAACTAGTTAGCTGCGACACATATTCAGGGTCAAATTAAATTAGCTAGCGAAACTCCGGCCAACGTAAATTCGTACGTGTCTAATAGTAACAAGCTATAGATTCACTGCATGCGAATCTATAGCTCGTTATGTCGTTACTGTGCCGCCGTGTCGTAATGCCGCCCGGTCGTTTGGAATATATACCTTGTTGCCATTAAACACGTACGAATTTCCGTTGGCAAATTCGAAACGAAAACAGTTTCTCGTTCTGGCGACGAAAGGTACCTAGGTAAGTATAAGCAGCTGATAGGTAGGTACCTGCTTAGGTACGCATATTACTTATACGTACCTACCTATATCTTTTTATCAAAACGCTTGATTGATGGTTACTAGTAAAATGTTAGATAGGTACTCAAATTACTTACCGTTTCATTCTTTTTATTCTCCTCTTGTATTTTATTTTCAAATTACGCTTAGTGCGTCTTTTTTTGTCACCCATATTTTATAAATAAACTTATATTAACACAAATATTTCCTATGTAGTATTACTAACTATATACTAAAAACTACTCTAATATTTACACACACAATAACTATTAAAATCAACAAAATAAGTAGGTAGGTATTTGTTTACAATACTTTCTAATGGTATTGTCACCAACGAAAAAATGCGGGAAAAAGTGGTACAGGTCCGTTCAGCACTGCGTCTCGTCCCGCACTAAATTAATAGGCGACAGAGGGGTTGCTCACGCGATTGAGTGTCGATTTATGTAAAAAATAATGACTATAAGTAATTAGAGAAGTTATTTAAAAAAATAAGCCGAGGATTCCCTAGGTATTGTATTGTGTAATATCATGATGACTATAAAAAAACCTAGCGATTAATAGTTTCGAAGAAAAAAGGTTTTATATTTCTAAAACAGGGGTTACTTTTCATGTATGTTAATGATATTTAAAATTATTTTTTATTTTTTTCGAAGTAAAGGGGACATGTGTTTTATTGTGTAGTTTAACATATTTTTTTTTAAAGATCATTATGGTACGGGTTATGGAGAAAAAAGGTTTTAAACTTCTTCAGTTCCAGCCTAATTTACATATAGCACCGCCTTAACCGTTTACGCAGCGCACGCAACGAAAGCTCTCAAAAGGAATAAATTTACTCCGTATTCGCAACATTTTTCATTGGTTCTTCGCACCTATTAATTATAGCGTAATGCTATGTAGCCTATAACCTTCCTCGATAAATGGGCTATCCAACACTAAAAGAATTTTTCAACTTGTAGCAGTCGTTCCTGAAATTAGTGCGTTTAACCAAACAAACAAACAAACTTGTCAGCTTTATAATATTATTATATTAGTGTAGATTTCTGAACGCATTCGTAATTTTTACGTATCTAGAAAGTCGGCACTTTGTCTAAACTATTAGTCAATTTTATTTCTATATTCAGCCATGTCAGCCGTTCTTATAATAATTATTTTAAAAGATAAGCCATTAGGAGTGTTTTATGTTACTGATAAGTAAAGAGTTTTAATAAAGCCATTTTATTAATTATAAACATGACTTGCCTTATAAAAACCACTACTGACATAAATAGATTGATAACGTATATCCCTATTTTTGTCAAATGAAAGTAAACAACCTATTTGTTTTGTGATCTCGGCGTCAACTCTGTATTCTGCGCGGTCTGGTGTTCTTTCGTTATTTTGTGTTTATCCGTACTCCACAAAATTTAAAGTGGAAAACATCTTAATTTAAAATGCCATAGATTAAAAATATGCCACATAACCATAAAATATATTTTGAGCAATTATTTTATTCTCCGTAGTTTTAAAAATACATTGAGTTATACCAAGTTATAACTAAATTGGCAAATGAAACGACATAATTATTTAACATCAAGTTACGTTTTATAAGATTTTTCTAATCCAAGCATGTTAGGACATTGGCCATTGTACTTTCAAAACTTCACAAAATGTTCTTAATTCGGAGTTAGATTCTACTGCGCATTCTGTCATACAGATACTCGTAGGACTACGAGACACTTCGGACCGTCATTTCTCGGATACGGATTGGATGCAACGCGCAAGCAGAGTATCCTATCAGTATAACTAACTGTTCCTTGGAAAGACTTTGAAGGCTTTGGAACTTAGACCTTGTGATCATATTGGAAATTATGATTTGTAAGGCATAGGAATCGAGTAAGTAGGTATATTTACCCGAATTATAGCGTTATTGTGAATCTGATTGTATTCAAACTTTTCGTATTTGAGTAGTTCTCTGTTGATGGTTACGGCACATTTTCCCAAGTAATATTCGCTATGGACGTCATCTGAAAAAGCAAGGCACAAGTTGAGTATATTATTTGAAAGATCCTCCGATTTTGCTAAATTATATTATGAATAAAAATACAAGATAAAATCGCCAAAACGCAATGTACCATCTTTGTATGAGAAGAGTCCTTAGGCATTACTATATTTATGTTAAGGGTAGGTAACAAACAGGACAAAGGTTAGGTTATTTACTGTAGTTAATAGAAGTAATTATATAGGTAAATTAAATCTCACACAAATGATTTAATCAAATTATATAAAATACCACCTGAGCTATAAGGAATATTCGTGAAGACAACGCTGTCTAGTGACGACAACGTTTCATAACTGGATACCACTGAAATATACATTGTAGGTAAATTATTATAATTTAAATGTAAAAGGTAAGTTACTATAAAGCGGATAGCAGTAAGCCCAACTACCAGGAACAAAAAATTATCCCTACCGTGCCTCTACATTTTTGAACTCTGTTTTGTACGTAGATACCCCGAATTCTACACAAAAAGAGAAGACATACAAACTAAATTTATTTTAAGACATAAAAAAAGATTAAGCATACCTACATCCCAATTAAAAATACACTCCTCAAGTACCTTTGCCATGTCGATAAAAATATGTAATAAGTTACCAGAAGATAATTCTTCTGGTAACTTATTGATATACAGGGTTATTTGTAAAACACCAGCAACCTCTTAAGGGGTCATTGTACCCATCCTTATGAACTACTTTTACTATGGGACCAAACCTGAAATCGCGAAAAAAAAATCAGCTGTTCAGTTCATTTCGCATAATTCGTCAAAATGTACTGAACAGCTGATTTTTTTTGTCGCGATTTCAGGTTTGTTCCCATAGAAAAAGTTGTTCATAATCAAATCAAATCAAATCAAATCACTTTTATTTGTTAACACAGGTAAAGAAATACAGATCTTGAGTTTGGTGAATAGAACGCTATGTTATGCCAGGAGGCGTACAAATATGGTGTGCATCTAGCTCAATATTACGAATTTAAATTTCACAGAAAAAAAAAGATGTTTGAAAATCATGCATAGTTAAAATTTCAAAATAAATTGAACAATTATATAATATGTACTATTTAAAAATTGAATGATGTCAGATTTAAATGAGGAATTATTTATTTATAAATGTAAGTCAGAATAATTGAAAATGTCAAAAATATGATTAAATATCAATAATAATAATAAATTTCAATTTAAATTAATTCGTCATTTAAGTTTTCTTTTTTTTTTTTTTTTTTTTCCATATAACATAGAAACAAAGCATTATATTGAGCCATCATTGAAAAATTCATCCAGTGTGTAGTAACATTGGTCACTAAGCAAGTTATTAAGTACCTTTTTGAATTTTATTAATGGCATATTTTAAAATTTATAAGGTATAAACTGTAAGGAAGAAATACCTCCAGATACAATACAATGTTTATTCTAGAAATACTATTTAATATCCAGACCTTTGCTGTCATTAAAATAACATATTTTTGTCCCCCAAGTAATCTTTGACATCATAATAACATTTATTTATTAAGAATGTTTGTAATTTCTTTTTAAATTGGAGAATAGGTAATTGTTTTATGTCATCAGGCAATTTATTATAAATCAACGATGTCATGCATAAAATACTTTTATTTAATAGTGCCGTTTTACCATAGGGTATTTCTACCTCTAGTCTTTTTTTATCTCTTAACTTTCGATAATAGCTTTTGAATGCAGTCTTATAGTACTCTGGATTCGATTTTACAAAAATATTAGCTTCATAGATGTACAGGGAGGGTAATGTGAGAATTTTAAGATTTTTGAAGTGAGGTTGACAGCTTGTTGTACTATCTATTTGGCACATTGCTCTGATGCATTTCTTTTGTGCTTTAAATATAATTTCCTTGTCTACCGAATTTCCCCAGAATATTAAGCCATATCTGAGTAATGGTGCAACAAGTCCGTGATAGGCCGTCAAGACGGCTTCTTTACTAACTAAATAGGAGAGTTTGTATAGAGCGAATGATGATTTGTTAATTCTTTTACAGAGGTTGTTTAAATGGGTTGTCCATGACAGTCTGTGGTCAATATCAATTCCCAGGAATCTTGTGCTTGTTACCGGTTCTACTCTCTGCCCATTGTAATGTACATTAATACTTTTTTGTTGAGTTCTTTGGTGAAAGTGCATTATATTTGTTTTGCCCATATTTATTTTCAGATTATTGTTTATTAACCACTTAATTATTATACTTATTGTTTCATTGATTTTATTTTCGTAGTCGTTTTGTTCGTCACATTGTATTATTACCGTACTGTCATCTGCGAACAGTACCATTGGTTCCTTAATATGTCTGGGGAGGTCATTGATATACACTAGAAAGAGTAGGGGCCCTAAAACACTACCTTGTGGAACTCCTAGTTTTATAGTTCTAGTGTGGGATCTAAATGTCATCTCATACCGCGTTTTGTGGCATATTCTAGTAATTTCTGTAATTTGTTTTCGCTCATGCAGATATGATTGAATGAGGTCGAGTGCTGTACCTCTTATGCCGCACATATTTAATTTTTGGAGCAGTATGCTATGGTCAACACAATCAAAAGCTTTACTCATGTCCATGAATATAGCACATATTGGATTTCTACTGTCCATACTAGTCAATACCCTGTTTACAAGTTCATATATTGCAGCGTTTATGGATTTACCCTTGCGAAATCCTTTTTGTTCGCTAACCAGGACATTATATTTTTCTAAAAAGCTGTATAGACGACTATGTATGACTTTTTCAAATAGTTTAGAGAAGATAGGGATCAAAGCTATAGGTCTATAGTTTCCCATATCTTGTTTGTTATCTTTTTTGTGAAGAGGAATAACAACAGATGTTTTGAGCTTTTCGGGGTAAATTCCAGCTGAAACGCATAAGTTTATGATGTGGCTTAAATGAGCAGCAATTGAATGCGACACGTATTTTGGTACATATACCATCATAACCCTCGCTTTGGGTGTTCTTAAGCTGTCTAATTTCTCTTTCTATCTCCATTGGGGTTGTGGGGATAAGAAAAATTGAATTTAAGTTAGTTTTAATATTTGGATTTGGGGGTGCTTTACCAGCACATTTATTTGTTTGCATTGATTTTGCAATTTGGTCGATAAAATAGTCATTAAAGCTATTCGCAATCGATGTTGGATCTGTAATTTCCTTATTATCTCTCAATATTTCACTGATTGGTTCTCTGGGATATTTAAATTTAGAGTTATTTATAATTGACCAAGTTGCTTTTGATTTATTTTGTGTTGTGTTTATGTGATGGGTATTTTGTGCCTTCTGTGTTAGGCGTAACACAGAAGGCATAACTCATAGTGATGAGTACAATGACCCCTTAAGAGGTTGCTGGTGTTTTACCAATAACCCTGTATATGGGATAATTCCGCGTGGATGTTGGAAATTATCCCACGGGAACAGTACATTTTTCCGGGATAAAAGTATTCTATGTGCTATTCCAGACTAAATCTATCTCTGTGCTAAAGTTCATCCAGATCTGTTCAGCCGTTCTGACGTGATTGAGTACCAAACATCGAAACTTCTTCACAAACTTTCACATTTATTATATTAGTAGGATAAATAGATACAATATTTTTATTAATAAATTAAAACTATTTCTATTAAACAAAAGCTATTATAATATAAACGAATACTTAAATGAATGACTATAATTGTAATAAATGCATTCATAAATGTATAATGTGTATTAATCAAGAAGATTATTTAATTAAACATAACATGTCTACTAAATACACAATAAGTAAATTATAAAATATTACCTACTCAATTTATAAATTGTCTCTAATTGTGATACACGTAAAACTGATCTCTTTATTAATAATTTGTAATCTTAAAATATGACCTCTTATTAAATAAGTGTTACCTAAGTAAATATAGCTTTATCTAAATGTAATAATAATATTTTAAGAAAATATTATTAACCTACATACCAATAATAGAATTATTTATGTGTAATTATTCAGTTTTCATGTATAAATTTATTTTAGTCTACAACGGCCCTTAGCTCTAAGTCTTTTGTTAACATCTTGTTTTACCTTGTGGAACGAAATATAATAGATGAATATGAAGATTATAAGATTTTTATTATTGGACCTAGAATTGAGCCTTGTGGAACTCCCTTATTAGGTAATTGACTAAACAAGGAACCATTGCTCAAACGTATTTTAAAACACGCTGCTGACGGTGGCTGAGATATCTTGGAATCAGCGTGTCGTTTTGTGACTATATCAAGTCAACAAGAAACTAGAAGGTTAAAAGAATAGTCAAAAATCACTTACCTATTACATTTATTAAAACTGACACAATAAACGAATTCATTGCAAACGTGTGCACGGTTTTACTAATATAGATGAATGGGCGACAAAGTCTGCGGTGTATCACATCTGTTTACCTGAAATGTTGCTTCAAAACAAACACTGCGACCGGCATGCATGTGCCAAATCATTCTTTTCGATTACGTAGTTACATTCTTTTGTTGATCTTTTGGTAGGTATTATGAAACCACATCACATCACACTAGAATTCTACGTAGATTGTAATGTGCATTTCGTCAGTTACGTTTAAGTCACGTGTAGGCGATCCTGTTGCCTACCAGGCACAAAGCCACACGGGCTGTCACTGAGAAATTCCTGAAAAACCAAATGAACCGATTTGCCCGGCTTGAAAATAAAAGATGCAGATGTGTAGGACAGATGCCAAGGAAGATGCAGATGTGTAGGATAGATCAAGGTGTCAATAAGTACATAGTTGAATCACATAGGGCACAAAATCTCATGACTGTTCGCATGACCTGCAGCTGCCAGCTGGCGTGGTTGGTTAAGATACCGCCTATGAATTTCTGTTACCCAAAGACGGACGTGTAACGTAAATAAATGAATTTTGAATATAGAGGTCAATTTTGATATATTTTTTGTATAATTTTAAAATAAATTATTTTAAAGTTATTTAAGAAAATAGACGACAATTGAACATCCCCCCCCCCTCCCCTTATCTCCGGAACTACTGAGCCCAAAATTTTGAAAAAAATAAAAATACAGAAAATAGTTATATATCTATAGATTACAGAAAAAAAAAACTATAAGAAGTCTGTGGTCTATTCATTGTGCGTGGTCCGACACGTACTTGGTCTGTTTGTTACTATTGTAATACGTATATTTATATTTCTTTTATAAATAATAACTAAACATTTTTTTATGCATTAGTGACTAAAGCAACAAAATCCTTCATTGAATTGTTCATTTAATCACAATAATCTACAATATGTGTACCGTAACATACTTAATATGAAATAAAGTTAAAACGAAATTAAACTTTTCATGTTTTACAAAATTAAATAACGACATTTTTTTTAATTGTGTTGTGTTTTTTTTTAAACGATACAGTGATATAAATACCAAATTTATCAAGCAACGAAAACACAAGAAATCGGAAAAAAATAATTAGCTTTTATTTCAATGAAAACAAAACACAACCGAAAAGTTATGTTTCCGAGAACAAAACAGAAAAATTCAGTATCAATTAATAAAACTTGCAGTTTCTGTAAATGATGCATGTTGCTAGACTTTTTTGATGTGTGTATAATGTATGAAACAGCTTATGCAAGATTCTGTGGTTGCAGGTTAATTACAAATTAATTATTATTTGCTACTGTCATTATTGCTTATTGACTCAGCTAATAAATTAAGCCTATATATGCTCAACATGTCACAACTGCCTTATTAATTTTGCTACTTAGGAGCTAAATATTTGCCTATACCTTTGTTGCTAGCCAATTTTTGTCCCATAGCTGGGCAAAGGCCTCCACTTTTTCCTTCTAAACCATTCTGTCTTGTGCAATTTCTGGCCATGTTGGCCCTGCAAACATAATCAGATCGTCAAATCACCTTCACCGCGGTCTACCTCGATGGCGATGTCCCCCTGAGGCTTCCAGTGGGTGACGATCTTTGCCCATCTCTCCGAGTGTATTCGTGCGACGCGGCCAGCCCACTCCCACTTCAGCCTGGCTGTTTTTTCTCCAACATCCGCTACTTGAGTTATGGAGCGCAGAATGGTGTTTCCAACGCGATCTTTACGCTTGAAACCTATTATGCTGCGCTCCATTGCCCGTTGGCAAATCTTCAGTTTGGACTTCGGTTGTTCAGTAAGGGACAATCTATACCTATACAAGATTAAATTCTAATCAATTCCCTGTGTTCTTTGAGAAGTCTTGATCAATATTTGATCGTGTGTTACCAGCTTTTGCTATTATCACAGTTTGGATACAAGTTTCGCAAGATAAACAATATAATTCACTTTCGTTGTACTTATTGATTGTTTGTTGAAGACGGGAACACTGCTACGTTTGTGTTAAGTTGCTAACTTGGCGGGTTTGTGGTGCTTACTTTGATAGCTAAGTTGATGTATGTGTTTAAAGTAAACAAGTGCGTATGCTGGTAAACAATAACAAGTAAGTAGGTAGGAATAATGAATAAATGAAGGTACGTACGTCTATTTTCATAATATAACTCAACTAAAATGTTGTTAAGGCTTCGCCTCATGCATGATGTGGATTCAATAACGGGCAAGTACCAATGTGACTTTTTCAATTTACATATATGTACTTTCTGAGTTTATCTTGGACTTTATTGATATCGGTGATGGAAAACATCGTGAGTAAACCACAGTTAATATAAGTTTGAAATCGCCAATTCGTCTTGATCAGCGTGGTGATCAATACTTATGTCTTCTCTGTATGAGAAGAAGTCTTTACCCGGGAGTGGGACAGTAATAGGCTGGTTCTATTATTAGTATTTATTATTAATTCAACTAAAGATAAGAACTTAGAACCATACGTGAATGACTTGATATTCTGTTTATAATAATAATAATAAGCTGGCAACACCAACGTCAACACGTCAAAATTTATTTTCATATAATAGGTTGGGGAAAAAGTTTCTTCGCATTTTTTAAGAAAATTCAAAACATTTTTAATATAGTTAACTAAAGTATGTAGGTACCATTTTGTTGGGGTGCGTGGACAGGAAACCTCCCCGAGTGCCCGTGGGCTGGAGTTCCCTTACGGATACGTCCGGGGGGAAGGCCAGTCTCCGGGACGGTGCACCCTGGGGTGCGGCCAATGGTTCCCCTTAGGCACGTGTGCCTAAGGGGTTTTGTTGCCCGTATGCCAATATCCTGTCGGAGGTACGCTCCAACGTGTGTCCCTCTGCTCTAAGCAGAGACGCACAGCGGCGGAGTAAGAGCGGGCTCGGTGTGCACTAACCCTGCCGCCGGGCAGGCAGGAGGAAGTCATTTCCTTCTGCCACCGTTAGTCTCGTAGCCCCGAAGATTGTTCAAGGTCATGTCTCTGACTTTTGACGGGGGTCGAGGGTCTTGGCTTAACCGCCCGGACCGCGAGGAAGAAAACCTCTATAAAAAAATTACCCCAAACCTTCAAGCGGCGGCGCACCGTGAGGGAGGTTGGTAGCTTGATTAATGGGTAGCTAAATTAATCTCTAGTGCGAACCACAGTTTTGAGCCAGTGATAAAGTTTTTACTCGTGGGAACAAATATGGAACCAACTAAAAACAATGGACGAGAAGAGGAGAGGGAGAGGAGTGATGCGGGGTCGGAGTCCGACGCCGCATCGGGAGTGAAGGGCGCGAGGGGCACTTTTAAGAGCCCGGAGTGCGTAGTGGTGGGGGCCGCTGGAAGGAAAAATGCTTTCCTGAAGCGGACCCTAAATCCGGGAGATGCCCAGGAGTCTTCCTCGGACGGCGGAGTTAAATCGGCTCCAAAATATGCTCGCCGGGGCCTAGGCCGGAAGAGCAAGAGCCGGGTAAACGCCGCACAAGAGGACGGCTCAGCCGGGTCGGGCGAGGGGAGCGCCGTGGAGGCGTCTGGCGATGAGTCGGACGCCGCTGGTGGCTCCAATTCGGACCGGGCCAGGTTTGAGGAGGTCGTGGCCGCTGCAGTCAAGGGTGTGGCCTTGAAGAAGAAGCAGTCATCTAAAGACAAGGCCATACCCGCAGCCAAGGCCTCCATTATGGCGGCAGCGGAGGCTCTACTTCAAGGGCCTCCGTCGGACGGAATGTCCGAAATGCGGGCGGAGGTCGCCCGCTTGACAGCCGCCATGGAGCTTCTCCGAAAGGAGAATGAGGAGCTCCGAGCAGACCTGGCCGAGCCGGCGCTCAGGAGGGGGTGCAGCAGGGGCAAGGCGGCCTCGGGCCTGCAGAGGACCGAGTTCTGGCCTTGGTGCGGAAGGAGTTGGCTTCCCTTAGCAACCGGTTCTCGGTCCTTGAGGGAATCGTCCTGCGGCCCCCGCTAGGCCGACCGGCGGCCTCGGGCCAGCCAAAGGCGGCTTCGTATGCCGCCATGGCTGCCACGGCCAAACCAGGGTCGGCAGGGCAGGCTAAGGGCGGGGCCGAGGCTGCGAAGGCGCCTGCGACGGCGCCTGCGAAGGCGCCCACGAAGGCGGCTGCGAAGGCGCCTGAGAGGGCCCCAGCTGTGGCGGTGACGAAGCGGCTGCCCCCGCCTCCCAAATCTCCTCCGGCTGACGCCGAATGGCAGGTAGCTGGGGAGAAGAGGAAGGAGGGCAAGGCGGCAAGGTCGGCCAAGCGGAGGGAGAGGCGGCGGCGGCGCAAAGAGCGAAGCGTCGCGGCGAGGTTACGTGCCCCAAAGTCCGCAGCTGTAGTGATCACACTACAGCCGGAGGCGGAGAAGAAGGGCGTGTCCTACCGCGACGTGCTCGCCAAGGCGAGGGCGGCGGTGAACCTGGAGGAGATCGGTGTTACCGAGGGCTTGCGGGTAAGGGTCACTGCGACTGGGGCTCGGATGCTCGAGATCCCCGGTGCGGCCAGTGGCCCGACCGCTGACGCTCTGGCCGAAAGGCTCAGGGCGTCCTTAAATGCGGACGAGGCCCGAGTGTCCAGACCCGCCAAGTGCGTTGACTTGCGCATCCTGGGTCTGGACGACTCCGTGACGGAGCGAGAGGTGGTGGCCGCCGTGGTCAAGACTGGGGGGTGTGCCCGAACAGGTGAAGGTAGGCACCATCCGTCCTGACCTCACGGGGATGCGAGCCGTTACGGTGAGCTGCCCCGTATCGGCGGCCCACAAAATAGTTGGGGAGGGCCGAAGGTTCCAGGTGGGCTGGGATTCCACGCGGGTGAAACTGCTGGAACCCAGACCTCTGAGGTGCTTCCGTTGCCAAGTGGGCAACCACGTGGGGGCAAAATGCACCTCGGAGGTGGATCGCAGCAGTCACTGCTTCCGTTGTGGTCAGCCCGGTCACAAGGCCGGCTCGTGCAATGCCACGCCGCACTGCTATCTATGTGCGGCAGCTGGCAAGCCGGCCGATCACCGGGCTGGAAGCAAGGGCTGTGGTCCACCCACCAAAGCCCGGGGCAGGGGCAAGCCCTCCGCCTCCGCTACCGCCGTCACGGCCGCAGCCGCCGCCACGGCCGCCGTCGCTGCCGCCTCCACTGCCGTCGCCGCCGTACTCACTGCGGCAGAGCCCTCACAGGAGGCTCAGGGGGGGGGCTAATATGGAGTGCCAGTAATGGCCCCATTACGCCTCCTCCAGGCGAACATCAACCACTGCGTCGCCGCTCAGGATCTGTTGCTCCAGAGCATGGCGCAGTGGTCGATTAACATCGCCGTGGTCGCTGAGCCGTACTTTGTCCCGCCCAGTGATTACTGGGTGGAGGACCTGAGCGGCTCAGTGACCCTCATTTCGTCGGCCGCCGCCGGTACCCTGTCCCTCGAAGCCGTCAAGAGGGGACAGGGTTGCGTTGCAGCACGGTTCGGGGGGATTGTCGTGGTAGGGGTATACTTCTCCCCGAACCGAACTCTCGCCGAGTTCCACAACTCCCTTGCGGAGTTGAAAAACGTCGTCGTCGGGTTTCGTTCCCTTCCCGTGCTCGTCCTCGGGGACTTCAACGCCAAGAATGTGGCTTGGGGTTCCCGGTATACGGACACACGGGGCAGGATGGTGGAGGACTGGGCTCTGGAGACAGGCCTGGTCATCCTAAACCAGGGTTCTGTCCCCACGTGTGTGCGGATGCGGGGCGAATCAGTGGTGGACATTTCGTTCGCCAGCCCCGCTCTGTTGCCACATGTTGTTGACTGGCGCGTCATAGAGGGGGTGGAGACCTACTCCGACCACCGGTACATCCGGTTTGATGTCTCCGTCCAGACCACGAGCGCGCCGGTCCGACAGGCCCCGAGTGGTCCGCGGTGGGCGCTGAAGAAGCTGGACCGGGAGCTCCTCCTGGAAGCCTCGATCGTGCAGGCCTGGGTGTCACCACCGGACAGGCCTGCCGACATCAACGACGAGGCGGAGTGGTTCCGGGAGGCCATGTCCGAAATATGTGACGTGGCAATGCCCCGGGTCCAGCCCGGTCGCGCCTGGCGCCAGGTGTATTGGTGGTCGCCGGAGCTGGCGGCTCTGCGCGAGGCGTTCGTTGCTGCGCGGCACCGGTACACCAGGCACCGCAGGCTCCGTATCCGCCCTCCGGATACGGAAGCCATTCAGGCGGAGCTGTACGAGGGGTACAGAGCGGCGAAGACCGCCCTCCGAGCGGAGATCTTGCGGGCCAGGGATCTGGCTCGCGAGGAGTCGCTGGAGACTCTAAACAGGGACCCATGGGGACGCCCTTATAAAATGGTGCGGAATAAACTCCGCCCATGGGCGCCCCCGCTGACGCAGAGTCTCCGGCCCCAGCTCGTGGAGGACGTGGTGAGCGCTCTGTTCCCTTCGCGAGGGGAACATACTCCCCCGCCCATGGCTCCGCTTCCTGCGGTGCCCATTGCGGACCACATCACCGACGACGACGACGATGCTCCGGAAGTGACCGAGGTAGAGTTGAGAGCGGCGGTACGTAGGCTGAGTGCCAAAAATGCCGCCCCAGGACCCGACGGCTTACCTGGAAGAGCCTGGGTTCTGGCCTTTGGGGCTCTCGGGCCTCGACTAGTGGGGCTCCTAAGCGCATGCTTGGAGAGGGGCCAGTTCCCACTTCGTTGGAAGACGGGGAAACTGGTCCTCATTAAGAAGCCGGGGCGCCCTGCGGACTCTCCGTCCGCTTACCGACCCATCGTGCTGCTCGACGAGGTGAGCAAGCTCTTTGAAAGAGTTATTGCAGACCGCCTCGTCGGGTGGCTGGTGCAGGAGGGGCCGGATTTGGCGGAGAGCCAGTTTGGTTTCCGCAGGGGGCGCTCTACGGTGGACGCCATCATGCGCGTGCGAGCCCTCACGACGGGGGATGCTGTGGCCCGGGGTGGGGTCGTCTTGGCGGTGTCTCTAGACATCGCCAACGCCTTCAATACCCTGCCCTGGAGTTGCATCAGGGAGGCACTCCGGTATCACCGGATGCCGACCTACCTCTGTCGAGTGGTTGAGGCCTATTTGACGGATAGGGCCGTCATCTACCCCGGTCATCAGGGAGAGTGGAACCGGCGAGAGATGTCGTGTGGTGTCCCACAGGGATCGGTCCTGGGGCCGCATTTGTGGGACATCGGGTACGACTGGGTGCTGCGCGCCGACCTCCCTAGCGGCGTCAGCGTAGTATGTTACGCTGACGACACGCTGGTCCTGGCGCAGGGGAGGTCGCACCAGGCGGCGGCTGAATTAGCGACACGCGGGGTTGCGATAGTCGCTGAGAGGATCCGGCAGTTGGGACTCGAGGTGGCCCTGCACAAGTCCGAGGCCATGTGTTTTCATGGCCCTCGGAATGCGCCACCGTCGGGTTCCCAAATAACGGTAGGAGGGGTTCGCATCGGAGTCGAGTCGACGATGAAGTACCTGGGACTCGTCCTCGACAGCCGGTGGAACTTCGTGGAGCATTTCCGACGTTTGGCTCCCAGACTGGAGCGGGCTGGGGCTGCCTTGAAGCGGCTCCTGCCCAATCTAGGTGGTCCAAACGCCTCCTGCCGGAGGCTTTACGCGGGGGTCGTGCGGTCCATGGCCCTTTACGGGGCACCGGTGTGGGCGCGTTCCCTGAGGCTGCGGCCAGTCCGCCGGTTGAACGCGTCCCAGAGGGTCATGGCCATTCGGCTAGTCCGGGGTTACCGCACGGTCTCCGGTGAGGCGGCGAGCCTCCTTGCCGGATTGCCGCCGTGGGATCTGGAGGCGAAAGTCCTCGCGCACGTGTGGGAGTGGCGCGAGGAGGCAAAACGCTGGGGCGTAACTCCGCTGCCGCGAGAAATCACGGTACAGCGGACAGAACTCCGGCGGGATCTCATGGCGACATGGAGAGTGCGACTGTCGCAGCCCAGCGCTGGGCACGCCACAATTGCGGCGATAAGTCCCCTCTTTGAGGAGTGGTTAGAGAGGCGCCACGGCGTCCTCACCTTCCGCCTGACGCAGGTCCTCACCGGACACGGTTGTTTCGGGAGGTTCCTGTTTCGCATAAGGCGGGAGGAAACGCCCGGGTGTCACCATTGTGTGGATCGCCCAGAGGACACGGTGGAGCATACAGTGGAGGTCTGCCCGGTTTGGGCACAGCACCGCCGTGTTCTCACGGAGGCGATCGGCGGCGGCGATCTCTCGCGTCCGAGCCTGGTCCAGGCCATGGTGCGGAGCGAGAGTGCATGGGAGGCCGTCACCTCCTTCTGCGAAGCGGTAATGCTCGCGAAGGAGGAGGCGGAACGCGTGAGGGAGAGGCAGCCTCACGCCCTCAGTCGCCGCAGGAGACGCCCTGGGCGGCGGGAATTGATAGCCGATTCCCGGCCACCGTAGGCGCGGGCTTGCGGACGGTGAGTAGTGGGTAGCTCGCCGTCCGGTGAGGACCAGGCCCGGGTCGACGGCGCGTTGTGTTCCACGCGCGCCTCAAAGAGATGTCAGCAAAAGATGGGGTCCAATAGGGCCAATGCCGCTGGGGTCGCGGGTTGTTTGAAAAAGATACCGTGGCCCTGGCATAGGCAACTGAAGGAACACGGGTGGGTTTTAGTCAGTAAAAGTCTGACACGCCCTTCCGCTCCACCCAGAGCGGGAGAAGTTATTTGATGATTTCCCATCCACAAAAAAAAAAAAAAAAAACAAAAAAAAAGGTACCATTTTGTTCGATAACTTTTTGCCATCTTGTAGGTAGGGACGTGATCCCATTGCTATAGAAATTTTGGGACTTCTGGTCAAAATACCGCGACAAGTGGTTTTGGCAGTCCTCTCGTCATGTTAACCTGACACTGCCTAAAGAATTCTGAAGAGACCGAAACAGGTGGAAATCTGAAGGTGCAAGATCAGGACTATACGGCGGATGCATTAACACCTCCCAGCCAAACTCTCTTAATTTTTGCTGAGTGGCTAAAGATGTGTGAGGTCTAGCGTTATCATGATGAAAAACCACACCCCTTCTGTTGATTAATTCCGGCCGCTTTCTCTCAACTTCTTGCTTTAATCTCATCAGTTGTTCGCAGTAGAGTTCAGAATCGATGGTCCTGCCTGGTGGTAACAGCTCATAATGAATAATGCCCTTCCAATCCCACCACACACTCAGCATCACCTTGTTGCGAGTTAACCCGGGTTTCGCCACAGTCTGTGAAGCCTGACCGGCCTTTGACCACGACCTTTTTCGCACGTTCTTGTCATACGTGATCCACTTTTCATCACCAGTTATCAGCTTCTTCAAAAATGGTTCGGTTTCATTACGTCGTAATAAAGAATCACAAATGAGTACACGGTTCATTAGGTTTCTTTCAGTGAGCTCGTGAGGTACCCAAATGTCGAGCTTTTTTGTGTACCCAGGTTTTTTCAAATGCGCCAAAACTGTTTTGTGGTCAATTTCCAGTTCTTCAGCTACGTCGTAACTACTGATATGCGCCGATCTTGCTCCACTTTTTCAAAAATGGCATCCATTTTATCCGTAATAGGGCGACCAGAGCGACGTGCATCTTTGACATCAAAATTTCCGGATTGAAAACGCTTAAACCGTGAGGTGACATTTGTTATGTCACCTCCGATAAAATAATAAAAACCAAATGAAAATGAAAAAATGTTGAGGAGAGCAGCTGCAAGACAAGCACGCCTACCACCTCCGGACTCTTCGCGCGGCTCCGCCTCGCCGCCGCCGTTACCCAGCCCCACTGTGAGCGCTGTGACGACACCGGCCGCGGTAGTTGCGTCAAGCTCGAGCGACGAGTATTTTTCCCCGCCGACGCGGCGACGTCGCCAACACCTGTACGTCGGCAGGGGAGAGGCCACCACCATTATTAGATAGGATGCTCAAGCACTAAAATATTTGTTTTGCGGTCCTAGCACTCTTATTATTAGATAAGATGCTCGCACACTCATTATTTTATTTGTTTTGTGGTCCTAGCACTCTTATTATTAGATAAGATGCTCGCACACTTTTTATTTTATTTGTTTCGTGGTCCTAGGACTCTTATTATTAGATAAGATGCTCGCACACTCATTATTTTATTTGTTTTGTGGTCCTAGCACTCTTATTATTAGATAAGATGCTCACGCACTCATTATTTTATTTGTTTTGTGGTCCTAGCACTCTTATTATTAGATAAGATGCTCGCACACTCTTTATTTTATTTGTTTTGTGGTCCTAGCACTCTTATTATTAGATAAGATGCTCGCACACTTATTATTTTGTTTGTTTTGTGGTCCTAGCACTCTTATTATTAGATAAGATGCTCGCACACTCATTATTTTATTTGTTTTGTGGTCCTAGCACTCTTATTATTAGATAAGATGCTCGCACACTCATTATTTTATTTGTTTTGTGGTCCTAGCACTCTTATTATTAGATAAGATGCTCGCACACTCATTATTTTATTTGTTTTGTGGTCCTAGCACTCTTATTATTAGATAAGATGCTCGCACACTCATTATTTTATTTGTTTTGTGGTCCTAGCACTCTTATTATTAGATAAGATGCTCGCACACTTATTATTTTATTTGTTTCGTGGTCCTAGGACTCTTCTTATTAGATAAGATGCTCGCACACTCATTATTTTATTTGTTTTGTGGTCCTAGCACTCTTATTATTAGATAAGATGCTCGCACACTTATTATTTTAGCGATACCAGCACACTTTTTATAAAAGTTGCTTACGCCTTTTAACTATTAATATACTTACATGTATTTTTTTAAATGTTTTTGCCCATTACTCATCAGTATTGGCTGTCATGGCTATCACTGCATTTTCTGCAGGCTTCGGATTCCACAATCGAATCCTGTCTTTTGGTACAATTTTAAGTGTTTTCTTTTATGTATATATCTTATGTACCTTATATGTATCATATGTACCTTATATGTATCTTGTGGCAAACACTTTTCAATAGTGTATGGACCGTTGTATCTTGGATCTATTTTTCCCAATCGTGTTCGTTGTTGCTGAACGTAAACAATATCGCCCTCTTTCAGTTGCATATTATTACATCGCATTCTATCAAAACGTTGTTTCGTTTTTAGTGCGTTATTTCTTAACCGCTCTTCGGCAGTTATTCGTAGTTTTTGTGTATCAATGTTTGATTCAATTTCGGAGAGTCCAATATTTAATTTTCTTATTGCTGGAACTTCAGAACGTATTAAACTAAGAAGTTCTATTAGAGTACAGCCAGTACTCTTCTGGACAGTAGTGTTTAGAGTCAACTGTATTTTATATATTACGTTCGACCATTCGGACAAAACTGAACAAATTCGAAACTGAACAACTATACGTCAATATGTGAATTCTGTCAATATTTTTGAAGATCTCCCTACTGTCTTCTGTCTTACTCGCTCCCTAACTTTTTAAAAGGGGATTTTTTAACGAAAATTTTTCATTTTTCCGTACAATTTTTCAAACATATTTTTTTCATACAAACCTCGTTTTGACAATTACAAACACAACAAAAAAGAATTAGCTAAATAGTTGCAACCGTTCTAACGTGATGCGCGTACATACATTTGGCAATTGATTTCTATTTATAAAGATAATACGTTTACAAATGTATAAGGGCCAATTGGAGACGACGACAAAGCCTCAAATGGTTCTCGACAAATATTAGTCAACCGTTTGATAATGTTTGAGATTCAGCAGTGGATATAAAATGAGGATGATATTATATAGTTTATGTCCCTTCGACCACGCTTACGACACCTTTGGGAATTATCGGAATATTATTATTCGTGTCTGCAACCACAGGGAATATAAATCTGTAATTCCTATCTGATTTGGCACACAGTAAATAATTTTGATGGATTTGTTTTGTGGGTTTATGATGCTAAAGAGCATGCATTGATTGGTTGCCATTCCTCAGAGAATACTACAGTAAACCAGCATTTTGGTTTAACATGATCCACAAATTTTATAAATCTATTTTTTAGGGTTACGTACCTCAAAAGAAAACACGGAACCCTTATTATTTTATTGGATCACTTCGTTGTCCGTCTGTCAGTCTGACAAGACCCTTTTTCTCAGGAACGCGTGGATGCCTCCATGTGGTGGAATTTAATATCAACGCAATAAAAAAATACGGGTTTTAGGCGATATATTTTGATACTCGCGAATAAATCAAGACTTTGAGACGAGGGTACTTCTCATTGAACTAGAATCATGAAATTTAGCAAGAAGCAAGGTTTCACAGCACAAGTAAAGGAAAAGTTCGAAAATCGTTCATTTGTAGTTTTGTCACATATTTTTTTTTGTTGCGATACATACTTACATTTGCAGTTGGAGGACTGACCGTGACGTATTATATATCGATGTATGGGAGAACATGTTTTTTTAACTGCAATGTTAAGTTTGTTTTTGGGATATATTCATCTTAACTAAGGACCACGCACAATGAAGGGTTTCATTGTGCGTGGTCCATCACGCACTTGGTCGGTTTTTTCAAATAATGAGTAATAATGTTACGCAAGGTCAAAGATGCTTGATTTAAACAATACCTATATCTAGCATAACTGGCGAAATGTGTGTATACTGCCGTCATAAGCTAAAAAGACGAACCTGACATATTTTTCGAAATAGAATTATTTACATATCGAGGGTTCACGGGCTATTTGTATTAAGCGACATCCTGGCCGATATTTAGTTATATTCAGTTATAATATGGCTATAATCTACCTTTAAACTGAGATAGACACTATTGATTCTTAACCCTCGTTAGGCCACTTTTTCGTAAAAATATTGATACATTTTATTACAATGTTCTTTTTCTGAATAATGTAATTTGAAATGCTCTCCTGTAAAGTTCCAAAAATGTCGCTTAATAAAAATAGCCCGTGAACTTATATTATTCGGTATCAGCAAAAAAAAATAAGACGCATCTACCAGTATTTTTAAATTAGCGTAAACTTAACGAAATCCTAATAATTCTTACTATTAAAAGACGCATCAGCCTTTGTATCTTATAGTTCAAACAGGATAAAATATTTTTTTTCTCCATTTCAATATTTCTGTAGATACGTCGTTTTTCCTTACGGCGGCAGTACCTACACCTGTGCCTAACCTTTCGGGGGAACAAGGCGTGATGCTATGTTATGTTTATGTCTGTACCTAGTTTCTCTACAGTTTCATATACATACTAGCTTTTGCCCGCGGCTTCGGCCGCGTGGATGTCGGAAAATATCCCACAGGAACGTTACCGGGATTAAAAGTAGGTAATCACGTGACCAAAACAATTAGGCGCATGACACCTATGAAGTTATTGGAAGTAAGGAGGGAACACCGGAACGGTGATTGATATTGTACGTATTATCATCAAAATCAAAAGCCATTTATTCAAACTAGGCTGAGAATCAGCACTTTTTGAACGTCAAAATTACATAAGACAGTCCCCCAAAACGCCCGCCCTTCACCACTTCCTAGTGCTTTAGCTGGGGAGAAGAAGTGGCGCAACAAACTCCCCAGCAGCACAGCTGTCTGTTCAGTTAAAAAAATGATTCTATATAACACTGCGCATAATAATTTAGGTACATTACGCAACACAAAACATTAAATTAAATTATTTGCTATAAGTAAGCTAGCACACGCCAATATACACAAACAAAAAAAAAAAAACCGAAAACTATACATCACTGCCGAAAGCGACTATACGTCTGCACGTCACTACGAGAAGCGCGGGGATAGGTGCGGGGTGCGAGTGCCGAAACCGAATTCCTGTCATGCGCCTAATTGTTTTGGTCAAGTAATATGTGTTAATCCAGGTTATAAACTATCTGTACGTCAAATTTCTTCCCAATCCGTTTAGTCATTTTTGCGCCAAGACAGAACATACATCCAGACAAACGGACCAAAATTCTTCCTTACTATTTTATTTTATAGCTTCTGCCCGCGACTTCGTCCGCGTGAAATTTCTTGTTCTTCCGCATTGCCTGCCCACGCTATTACTACGTTTTCCTTTAGCGTTCTTTTAGCGCTCTAAATATGTCTCACAGCCCAGAAGATTTAAAAAATAATCGATTGAATGTTAGATATATATATACAGGGCTATTTTTAAATCATTAACTAAACTTTCACAGGGTGTTCTACCCATGAATATGAACAACTTTCACAATGGGACCAAACCTGAAATCGCGAAAAAAAGATCAGCTGTTCAGTACATTTATGTTGGCATAATTCGTCAAAATGTACTGAACAGCTGATTTTTTTTTCGCGATTTCAGGTTTGGTCCCATAGTGAAAGTTGTTCATATTCATGGGTAGAACACCCTGTTAAAGTTTATTTAATGATTTAAAAATAGCCCTGTATATATATATCCTGGGACATTATTCACACACGGTCATCTGAAGCAGAGCTTGTACTACGGAAACCAGATAACTGATATACTACATACACTACTTTTTTTTTGTAAATACATACTTATATAGATAACTACACCCAGACTCAGGACAAACAGACATGTTCATGCACACAAATGTTTGTCCTGGATGGGAATCGAACCCACGACCAGCGGCATGATAGGTGATAGGTGGGATCTTAAACCACCACGCCATCTGGCCTGTCAGATAAGAAGTCGATTTGTCTTAAATTGTGTAAACTAATTTTATTTGCCTAATACCAATGGTTAAACATACTAATTGTTGAATTGTGGCTAAATGTGTTTGCCAAAATGCCATTATTACTATTTTTTAATATGCCTGAGTTAACATGAGTACATCCATGTTAAAAAAAATGTGTTTAGTCTTTCACATTTAGCCAAAATTCAACCATTAGTTACTCTGTTTAACCATTGGTTGAGTTAACTACGGATTAAAAAACCGGCCCTTACTGATTTATAAATTGCTTCTGATAGCTCTATAATGCTCGATTATTATTCCTTGTTAATGGACATTGTTCATATTTTTTTATATGTTGTAATTGCAAAACCATTTCGAGGAATAGCGTTACTGGTTATTATTACGGACTAATTAATTATGAAAAATAATAATAGTTTATTGATATTTTCGATAAAATACGATTGACCTTGTTTGCCCTTCAAATTGCGTTAGGTTTGGACGTACAGTTTTGTATCTTTGCCTCAGAAAATAAAAAAGTAAGTGACAAGTATAGTCTACAATCTGTCAAGTGACAATGTCAAAAATATAAACATATTATTTACAGTATAATATTTTTACAATATTATTATTCTTGTAACTTGCCTCATAATCTCGTATTATCTTAACACTCGACAACATTTAATATATTGGAAGAGTTATGGAATACAGGAAGTGCTTTGTTCCAACTTGCAGCAATAATAGTAATAATAGTCCAAACATAATGTTTGTTCGTATTAGACTTGCGAGAAAAGTGGTGTCGTGATGTAGGCGTGGAATATTACAAGGTTTATACAATCTATTGTTGCGAAGATTTACGTCTTCAAAAACCACTTTTCGTTTAAAATTTGCTACTGTTTCGGACGAAATTGCAAAAAATATGATTGTATTTGTAAATAACTTAGATTCGATTATGTATGACGTCTATTGATATTTGACAGATGTAAAATGAATGATGTTGTGTTGACAGATTTAAATTTTTAATTATGTATGTACTAGCGAGGCAATGGCGCAATCCTTTGGGCCATTGATAACCTTAAAAATATAAAATCCTAGCAATTCCCCGCGGTTTTACCCACAGCGTAAGTTTCGAACCCGTAAGAATATGGGGATAAAAAGGATACTATTGATAATCCAGATTATAAACTATATATGTGCCAAATTTCATCAAAATCCGTTTAGTAGTTTTTGCGTGAAAGAGTAACAAACATCCATCCATCCTCACAAAATATTACTAGCGATTGCTCGCGACTCCGTCTGCAATCCAGGATGAATAGTAGCCTATGTTCTACTCCAGGTCATGGTTTACTCATGTGCCAAATTTCATCCAAATCCGTTTAGCCGTTTTAGCGTGAAAGCGTAATTAACAAACAAACAAACACTTTCACATTTATAATATTATTTAAGAGGATGAAAAACCGGTCTATCTACATTCTAGACTCACAAAATGTATTAGTTACTTAAATAAAAATAAAAAAGCACACTACTAAAGTTTCTTTAATAATATAATTCAAGCATGATTCGACAGACACGTGGCGCCATCTAACTCGTATCATAAGAACGTTATTGTTGTTTTCCTTGGGAGCAGTACTTTTTTTCGGGATAAAAGGTACCCAATGTCCATTCCTGTACACCTAACAACGTATATGCACAATTTCAGGATGATCGGTTCAGTGGTTTAGGCGTGAAAAGGTAACAAACAAACAAACAAGCTTACTTTTGCATTTATACCTAAAAGTTAGGAAGTCAATATTTAAATATAAAAAAAACAATTGAGCCAATTATCAAAATATTAAAATTAGTTTCTCAAAAAGCTCTAAATTTTCAAAAAATTAAATAAAATCTAATGGTTAAAAATTTTAGACAATCCCCATTGACTGATGTATCATAATGCCGTTTAAATAACTTCAGGCGAGCTGTTGCGTGCGACTTCGCCCGCTTGGATGTCAATACTTCCCTGTTTGAATCAGATTTTGTTCACGATTTCATGGGCTTACATTTTTATGCGCGGAATCCTAATTCTTTTTCTAAAATAAAAGTAGCCTTAGTTACTAACACCAGATATTTGCCAGTGATAGTCCTGTCTAAATTGGTCCAGCCGTTTCGGAGATTACAACAGATTAGAACATACAGACAGACCGACAGGCAGACGGACATAATTTTTTTTTTGTACGTACCGTATAAGAGCAAGTGCAAGCATATACTTTCATATGCTTGCACTTGCTCTTGATTCTGACGATCCCTTTCTATACTCTTCACTCTGTATGTACGTATTTGTTTTTATTATTTTTATTATGTGATTTGTTCAGCTAATCACGTCAAGTTACATGTAGGTACATAGGCTGCAGGCATTGATCGCGACATCAAACGGCGAAGATGCTGGCATAAAAAAAAATATGTAAATATGATCACTGTGTATTGATCGTATGGAATCCTGATCCATTCCCAGTCCAGTGGAGTATGTATCAACAGCGTGCACTGTGGGCGACAGTTTCAAAATAACTTTTGTAGATAAACAATGTAATTCACTTTCACGGGATTTATCGTTTAGTGTAATGAAAAGAGTCCAGTGTCTGTGTTTGTGTTCAGTGCGTGGAAATGTTTGGCGCCTATGGGTTTTTTGTGTTGACGTAGATAAATATGCGGCCTACCCAAATCGACGGGCCCGTAGAACAAACACTTATGGAAATATAAGACGGTGTTTAGTTTATTAATCAACTGAATTAAGTATACTAATAGCAGCTATTAGTATACCTACTTAATTCATGTGATTAATAAACTAAAACACGTCTTATATTTCCATATGTGTTGGTTCTACGGGCCCGTCGAATAGTTTGGCGTAACTTCAATGCTTCGAACTGCAACTAGATAATTTTGAAGATACATCTTGTTGTTTGTTCTTGGGGCCCGTCGAAATGTCCTTTCTTTGGTATTGTTCGTCGAATCTTTGAGCTCCTTAAGTTCTGAGTTGAGCTGCGCGATTACGGACAAATGCGTGCACTGACTGGACAGGTCCTCTCAATCTGTGTGGTTATTTCCTCAAAAGACCATTTCAGACACCAATCTACATGGTCTTCACATGAAGTGACCAAGATTATGTCTGGACTTTATAAGATACTGTGACCTCTGAGTTTGTTTCGGCCTTTCTTCTCAGAGTAGTCAGATAGGAGACGCCGACCTCATCTAGTTTAAAAAATAAAACATGATTGACTTGTAAAAGTGTTTGTACAAACCTACTTACAGAAATAAAACATTTATTTATTTAATAAATAAATAAATAACCTGGGACATTATTCACACACGGTCATCTGATCCCAAACTAAGAAGAGCTTGTACTATAGAAACTAGATAACTGATATACTACATATACTACTTTTTTTTTTGTTAATACATAATAGATGTATTCTGTTTATTTTATCATAGTTATATGGTAGGTAATATTTACAGGTACACCTCTGCCTAACGCTTCGGGGTTTACAGGTGTGATGTTATGTTATTATATTATGATATGTTATATTAATAATATTTATTATAGCTGTATCCTATTAAGAGTCTATACTACCGCAAATAGCTTAGCATGATCCTCCGTTATGTCGAAAATACTGCCGCATTAATTTTGAAATAAATATATATTAAGTACTATGTGTGACGAAAACACGATTCCATAAAATTTTCTAGATAGAAAAAAAAATCCAAAGTTACCTCTAAACCGAACAATAAACCGCTGGTATTCAAAAAATACTTCAAATTAGATCATGAAACTTTGCATACTTACTGAACTAACTATAAAGCAGGTCGTATGTGTTATATATTTTTTAAATAAGCATTATTTTCATCGTAAAAAGAAATTACCTAAACTATCGGCGTCTTGAAGTTTGTTCCCTGCCGCCCGAACACCCCCGCTCAGTCTCACTTCGGCTTTCGATTCGACCGGGAGGGCTGTGTCGCTTGCGCTCAGAACACACATTACGCATCAGGTAAAATAGGTAGGATAAAGAGTGAGGTGGCGCGGGGAAGGGAGGGCGAAATTAGAATTTGAGCTGAGGTTGTATAGGCTCTTAAGTGAAAACTTAGGTGAACTGAGCTTGAGGTGAGCTGTCATTACACCAGCCGGTCGATTCTGTAAAAATCTCACCGTAAAAACTTACGTGAAGGAAATTGTCAGTAGTGTCAATGCCAAGCATCAGGTGGAATCTCAGGTGATTTCAAGCTCACTTCACTAAGTTTTCACAGTGAGATTTTTACATAATAGCACTACAGTAGTGCTATTCTGTAAACATCTTCATTTTTTACGCGAATATCTTAAGATAAAATGGCCAGCTATCTTAACTATATTTCATTATATAATGTCTTCGGTATATTAACATAAGATTCGCAAATCGGCCAGCCGATCTATTCTGTATAAATGTCATCGTGAAAACTTAGGTGAAGTGAGTTTGAAGTGAGCTGTCAATAGTGTCAATAACCTAGCATCAGGTGGAATTCACATCACAAGCTCACTTCACCTAAGTTTTCACGGTGAGATTTTTGTAGGATAGATAGACCGGCTCTATTTTAAGATAGTCTAATACGAAACACATATTATCTTCACTGTGTGTGGTGTTCCATTATATATTTTATACTAGCAGTGCCCCGCGGTTTCACTCGCGTAAATCTTGAACCAGTAAGAATATTGGAATAAAAAGTATCCTATGTGTTAGTCAAGGTTATAAACTATCTGTGTGCCAAATTTCATTCAAATCCGTTTAGAGGTTTTTGCGTGAAAGAGTAACAAACAAGAGTAACAAATCAATCCATCCTCACAAACTTTCGCATTTATAATATTACGAGTAGTAGGATTATCTTCGGCGTGTGTGACGCCCTAAAGTGTGACGGCCTGGCTTACTGATACGAGCTACGGGTGTGGCTGGTGTCAAAGGGAAAACATCTCAAAACCTTAGTCAAATTTAGTGCTATATTTACAACAAAACTATTAACTACTTAGTACTAATAAATATTCCAGTTGTTACTTAAAACTAAAAATTATGAAATAAAAAAGTAATGAAAAAAGAAAATGAATCGATAAAAGAAATTACTTAACTCGAAATTTTGCAAATAACTTTAAATTCGGAAGTCGGTAGCAAAAAACTAAAATACAGCTCACAAGAGAGCGACTTCCGAAATTATAGTTATTTCATAATTTTGAGTTCATTTCTTTTTGAAGTTGATTTACTTTTCAGGTAATCGGTCCACCTAGCTTGTAGAGTAACGTTTACGTTTTAGTTTACATTTATTTATTTAGTCCTACCTTGCCTGTATTGAAAATGTTCTTATGCGCACTAAGTACTAAAGAGACGCACGACAGAGCATATCTAATAACATAGTACCTACTAGTGCCAGGTATTTACAAGCAAGCGAAGTCAACAATTTTATTTTTATAGGTGAACAGCCAGGGATATTGCAGACGCTTCTAATTTCCGCCGGGCCCGCTACAGAGTTATTACCTGGGTACTCTGCACTGAATATTTTCCTCGAGCTTACCTTTATATAAGTCTTGTTATAAAAAGCGGATATCGTTTTACAACCATCACTATAATTAAGGGCAAAGACATCGGAATATAAAATGTTTTTTTATATATTTAAGGGTAGACTTTTCTAGGTTGAGGATTTCCGAGGTATTAACATCATTATTAGATACCTACGAGTAAAAGAATACCTTTAAGCTTTAAACGTGATGAAATCAGATTTTCCATGTAATTTTCTTAACATTTCATTTACAGGACGTTTGTATTCTAGAAATATTAACAGGCATAAAATATTCTCTGAAATGACCTACGCGACTAGATAAATTTGTACTACAATAATTTTGAGTTCCCTGATAAATCACAGCGACACTATAAAGGCATGTAGAAAAATCTTGCCCTCTTAAAAATATAAATCGCTCGTCTATAACATTTCCCAAAATTCATATTTACGAGTATTACGTATATTTAACTCTTTTGCTAAAAAAAAAAACAGGCACTTTAAATTTTTTTCTCTACTTGAATGAAGAAGAGCAAGAAACAGGTTTTATTAATTTGACGATGTGTTGGCATGTTATTTGAAGCACAGGATGCTTCAAATAACATGATTCTTTACGTTCCAAATTTAAATTTTGAAATTAACAAAAGAAAAATAATGATTATTGTGGATTATTGTAAAATTGCTTTACTAATGGCGCGAATTGCTAAAACGATTTTTATACTGATTGATTAAAATTTTAAAACTTTTTGGATATTTCCTGCAAATTAAACAATTTAATCTTTTTTATTTTTTTACTTTAAATACCACTTTTTGACATGAGTGATAAAGCGATAAGGGCCGGTAAAATTATAGCCCTACTTGAAGAAGGTTGTTCGCAAACTTACTTGTCTCAGCAGCTAAATGTGAGTCGTTCAACTGTTCAGAGGACTTGGCAACGGTATCAAGAGACCGGTTCGGTCAAATGAAGACTCGGTTTGGGAAGAAAACGATGTACAGAACCAAAAGACGACCTATTTTTGGTGAGTCAGGCTTGCGGAATCGTAAGACGTCAAGTGTGGACCTGAAGAAGAGCATTGAAGAAGTAAGAGGAGTAGAAGTTAGCTTATGGACGGTCAGGAGGAGGCTTTTGGCTGTCAATATCAGGAGTTACCGCCCGGCTCGGGGCCCTAAATTACTTCGTGAGCACCGTGTTGCTCGACTTCAGTTTGTTCGAAACGGTGCTTCATGGACTCTGGAGGACTGGAATAAAGTATTATTTACTGATGAATTTATTTTTAATCTCTTTGTGTGGAGAGGACCGACGCCGGCGAGTGCTGCGAAGACCACAGGAACGCTATGCGGAAGTGTGTTTCGAAGAAATCACTTCTTATGGCGGAGGCTCCGTTATGTTTTGGGCAGCAATTAATTCGACGAAAAACATCGTGGAAAGCGTGCCCAGAAGGATTTAAGCTGTGATTTTGGCAAGAGGAGGTCACACTCGTTATTAGGTTTTTACATTTGTAACTTTATTTAATTAAAAAAAGTAAAAAAAACTTCTTGTCTTTATTGCCGACCACTTCTCATTGTTTGGCCGTGTATATCGGTATTAAAGAATTCATCGAAAATTAAAAAAAATTGCTAGAATTCACTTCGCGCGTATTAATTTACACGATTATAAGTATGCAGACTACAATTAAATTTCGTTTAATTAACTCAAATAGACTTTAAAATATAAATTTTCTTAGGTGCCCGTTTTTTTTTTTTTGCAAAAGAGTGTACTTGAAATGGAGTGACACAATTCACGTTTACTCAGGCGCGAGGTACGCCGAGGTAGAGCCGCGGACGCGATTACGCGGCACTACATTGTTGGGAAAAATAAAAAAAAAATCAGCTTTAGCACCTATAAAAAAATATGTATCAACAAATTAAATGTGAATATTGCAAAAGTAAAAATAGGAAAAATGGCGAGGTTTCAGCAATTTCATTACAAAAAAAATGAAATTATTCAATGGAATTATTTAATGGAATTATTCAATGGGACGCGCCTCACGCTTCACCCGGATTATGAAGGTAATTTAAAAAAAAATCAATCAGGGATTTTTTAAATTGCTATGAATTCGCAATTAGCTTTGGCGAAATGCAGTGGTTTCAAGTTTGTTCGCATTTTCACTTTGAACACGAGCACCGTAAATACTCGGAGAACTTTTACAATCGCTTTTGTCTGCGCTGATGTAGCTTCTTCTCTTGAATATCGTAAAAGGGGAATAAAAGGATAATCTTTGAGCCAGTGCAACATTCTCTTGTTAAACAAACATTCTGGAGCCATCACTCTAAGAGCAAGCGCGCACTTGTGATTTTTAATCGGGCGGTGGGTTGGTCTTTCTGGGTATCAGTATGGAGTTATATGACAGTGCGCGCATACGATTTATCGGTCGACTAAAAATCACAAGTGCGCGCTCGCCCCAATATTAAAGACTAAACTGTCCGTCGAATTAAAATTACAAGTGCGCGCAGACTGCAGACTTTCAATCGGCCGATATTTGGGCGGTTTCTGCAAGTTCCGATCGTTATAATGTGCGCTCTTGCATACATCTTCATACTGATTAAGAAACAAACAAACTATCGGCCGATATGTAGTCTGCGGGGGCTGTAAACCTACACAAAGTAAGCAATATTCGTTTAGCTTCGATTGAAAACATGTTAAAATGAGCTTTTGTAGTAAAACGGATATTAAACTCTTTATTGTATTTAATATTAGCATTGTAATATTAAATGACGAAGGAGACTTCCAACTGAAGTGTACTTATGAACTTAAGTGGATGTTAGTGCTTACTTTCGAACAATATAGTTATTCGTACATTCGCAAACATTTAAGTTGGTGTAACAACTTGTGAGCAGCTTAAGCTTGTAAACTTTTTGTCATTTGGTTGTTGTGTTTAATATGTACAACCATGCCAAATTACAGCTTTCTAGTACTAAGAGTCTCTGAGATAAGCCGCGAACAGACAGACAGACGAACAGACAGACGGACATGGCGAAACTATAAGGGTTCCTTGTTGACCACGGAACCCTACTAAATATATAACATAACATTAACGCCTTTTTTCCCCGAAGGGTTGGGCAGGTGTACTATTGTAGCTAGCGAAATGTAGGTGACATTTCGCTAGCAAGTCCTATAAAAGAGAGCCTATCGCCAAAGTAAAACATAAAAAAAATATCTATCTTGATATTGAGAAAATAAAATAGAAATATTTGTGGTTGTAATCACAGGTCTTTCCATTGTCAGTGTCAATCCATTTCATAGCGTTAAAATGAGCTTATGATCTAGGTGGGTCAACTTTCCAATGTTCTAACTTGTTACAATACATGCACAGTACACACATCAAAAGTGTCTAGGGATCAAGCACGTTTTTGCTAGTTACATGAAATGATGTATTTATTTATGTCATTAACAATTTTTACATTGTATCTAAATGTATTATTTATTATATATATTATGTACAAGTGTATAAAAATCATAAAAATAAAAAGGGGAAGAGCTCATAGGGCATCAAAAAATTCGTCCCCATCGCTGTCAATGGAAAAAGTGCCCAAAAGGCTGGCAGCATTGCCACGTTGATTCTTTGGACTAAAAATAGGCCAGCTCTCTGGTCCCGTGAAGAGTCGACCAACCGCTTGGCGATGTCCGGAAATACTCGATGAGCACTCGGACCCCAAGGCCCTAGAGTTTCAACCCCAAACGGCTCAAACATATAGCTTCCAATAAGGTTGCTATATTTGCGCCGTTTGAGGTTTTCTGCTCCTGCCGCCCCAGCACAACCCGCCGTGCTAAGAAGATGGGATGGCACAAGGGTGTCGACACAGGTTGCATCCCACACCAAAGGCCTACCCAACTTCCAAGGCATTGTGGTCATTCCGTCTGGCCTCTTCCCATCGTCGCGTGCCAAGCCATTGGGTTCTAAAACAGCTGGCACCCCGGCGGCGACAAGAGCCCGACGGATGATGTCGTTAATGCTGGCGTGCCGTGCCAACCGACCAGCGCTCTTGCTGCAGGATAGTCCATGGTGTCCGAGGCAGTCGACTCCTTCACCGCATTGACAGCGATGTGGAGCCCCACAAGGAGCACCCACACGCAAACATGTAGCGAGCCGGAATTTGATGTCACTCAACATAGTGCCTATGTTGGGTGACGGTAGAGCCGGAATCCAGAGACCCGACTCCCATTCACCCACAGCCAACAGGCGGGCACGCTCAGCAGTATTGGTGGACGTATTAATAAGTTTATTCCGTACCAACCTGCAAAGCGGCTCATCCCATTGTCTCTGGGAAGACGGGTTCTCGGGCTGAACCGTATCCAGGCAAGCCACTTTCCAGGCATTCACCGCGTCGGTCAAACACGGCACTTCAGAGTCAACCTGTGAAGGGGCTAAGATTCTTGTGGTTAACTTTTTGGTGCTGTGGACCGAGGACAGGAACGCCGGTAGGCTTACACTAGAAATTTTGCGGACGCTGAGCCCACCAAAACGAATGGGTAGTGTAGCTTGCAGCCACGCGCGATCGTCCAATGCCACATTTAAAATTGATGTTAGGGTGCTTCGAATAATACGATCGATTTTGTCTAAAAGTTGTGGCTGCTTCCATAAAGAGGAAGAGCGGAGAAAATACATAAAATTTGGACCAAAACAGCAATATCTGATAAGGGTGAATGCCGAATGTAAATTAATTTTTGAAAGTCTATCTGAAATGTTTAATTTTATCGTCGACGAATGGTGAAAAACCGTCTTCGAAAATTGGGGAACCTAGAAGGTGCAGTGAGCTTTTTTCCAAAACTTTGATATCTGGGGCTATTGAATTGAATTTTTGTATAGTCGATTGTCTGTCGGTTTTGTCACAAAGATAAATTTCGCATTTGGAGTTGTTGAGGTCAAGGCCGATGGATTGGAACTGCTGCTTAGGGAATTTAAGATCTTTTAGTAGTGTCTACGTCACCTCCTAGTGTTCCATCATCTAAATACCACACGTTAAATTTTGAATTTAGTTATTGTATTATGGGATGGATAGCCAAACTGAAAATGACTGGCCCGAGAGGATCACCTTGTTGGCATCCGACTGCAGATTCCAAAATCAGGTTTTTAAATTATATTACTTGTGACTCCTATGGATACTTTTTAGAATTTTTTTTTTTGGAGGAGAGTTTGTATTTCGGTCAAAAGATGAAAGTCTTCTGTCAAGTCATACTCCTATACCTATTATATAATCTTGCAACGGGTTTGAGGCCAAATCAGTAAAATTTCTGTCATACTTCTGAGTGAAATCAATACAAAAGAACGATATTATGGAGAAAAGACGTCATCGTTACAAGATTGTTACACACAAATTACTGCTCGACGAAATCGTACAATGGCCGCGATGATGTTGGTTACGAGGCTTCAGAGCTCTTCAGGGATGTTAATAAGTGATAAAACCATAAGAAACCGCTTGCATGAAGTTAATCTTCGTTCCTGAAGGCCACTCCGTGTACCACCTATTGAGCCCCGCAATCGCAGAGCCCGTTAACTCAGGGCTTGTGAACACAGAAATTGGGCAGAACAAGAGTGACGTTTTGTGTGTTTTTCTGACAAATCTCGCTTTGGTATGAGGCCAGATACTAAACGTACACGGTATTGGAGGATTCGTGGTCGCCAAGAACGTGTAAAATTATGCCAGGTGTCCATACCAGTGGCCATGGACAGTGGTGGGATAATCATGATATAGGCGGGCAGGTATTTGGATCAGCGGAAGAACCGAACTGATTTGGTTCAGAGGCATTATCAATGCATACATTTACGCTGAAAAGATTGTATCAGATGTTGTCCTTCTTGATTCCTTTGCGGACCCAAGTGCTTCATTTCTGTTTATCATTGCAAACTCACTTGCCGCGGCTAATATCAACGTCCTACCATGGCCTGCTCAATCGCCAGACTTGAGTCCTATTGAACACTCGTACTTCAAAAAAGATCTCTGCTAAATATACGTAGATGCCGTTCACACACCAGAAAATCATTTTCACCTGTTACAACGAACATGGGTGGCCATTTTGCAACGGATGAACTCTTAGTGAGTATTCCGAATCGCTGCGATTGTGTAATACGCGTTAATAGCGGAAATATAGACAACTAATTGTTTAGTTTACGTTTACCTTTAAAAAAAAATATTTATATCTTTTATCACATTTTAATGTCAGGATTAACTAAGGTGACAATTCTAGCATTAACAAGAACCGCGGAAAGTAATGCAAAAGCAGAGAATACTTCGTCAATCTACACATACGAAAACATTTTATTTAATCTACCTAAATAAATATTTTTATTTAATTGCAGTAGAGGAATAAAATATTTTTCAAAATTACCTTGATCCCTAGACACTTTTGATGTGTTGTTACCTAGGTAAGGTACCGAATTTTTATTTGGAATTATTTTTGTAGGAAAGCACGTCCTAATTATAAGTTTGCGATTCCATATAATTCAGTTGATATACACGCTTCGTCAGATAACTTTCTAGCTAACTGACAGACATCTTGAGAATTCCAAAAGTTCTTGGAAAAGATATAATTGAAATTAATTACTTTAATTTTCGTCTAATGTGAAAACAATATAAAATTACGATAAAATTGGTTTAGGTAGGTTCTAACTTCTAATTGGCCTTCACTGTCATAAAATAGAAAATAGCAAAACTTTTTTTTAGAAAAAAAAAACAAACTTTAAAAAAAAAAAAAAACTATAATGTTAAAAATAACTAAATACCTTTAATTTCGGATGTCGGTGTCTTTGGATCTATCTTTTAGTTTTTTTGCCACCGACTTCCGAAATTAAAGTTATTTTTAACTTCGTAGTGTTTTTTTGGAAGTTGGTTTCTTTTTGTAAAAAGTTTTTGTTTTTCACTTTTTAGTGGGTCAGTTTGCAATTTATCTTTTTTTGTTTGTTTTTTTTTACAATAACCTATACCTATACCTAATGTCAACTGCTCATCTTTTCCTCATACCTTTTATAAAATATAGATTTTCCCGATGCAGGGATGTTAATTCTCCCAGTTTTTAGGAGTTCTCCTATTAAGAACCAGGAGAACTGGAACCATCAGCTGATGGTGAAATCACCATCACTATAATAATATGCATCGTGACGAGCATAAATTGCATGTTGATTTGAATATGATTCGCGACCGTACAGTACGACACAACTTAGATGTAGCATCGGCAAAATTCATAAAACCTATCACCATCCGAACTGCGTGCGCCTTCAAAATCACTAATCTTTATTACTGCTTTAGGCGAAAATGATCTTTACTCCAACGCAATAACTTTTAAAGTCATCTAACCAAATACATTCGTATAATTGAAATGAATGAATGTAAATTATCAAATTTATGCTACATCAGAGTTGTGTAACAAGTATGTATTTATGGAATTATAATCATTAAAATTATCAAAACCACTCTCTACGTTCATATAATCCTAATGAATGACTATTTCATGAAATCTTGACATTGAGGATTATACTAATTAAAGAGTTGTATTACTGATTCTAATGATTATAATTTTGTTAATACAAATATATTTTGGTTGCGAATTAATACGTCTGCCTCGCCTTTTCCCAACTATGTTGGGGTCGGCTTCCAGTCTAACCGGATGCAGCTGAATACCAGTATTTTACATGGAACGACTGCCTATCTGACCTCCACAACCCAGTTACTGGGTAATACGATACCCCTTGGTAAGACTGGTTGTCAGACTTTCGGGCTTCTGACGACCCGTAACGACTGTCAAAGATCCTCGACTGGCAGCCGGGACCAACGGCTTAACGTGCTTTCCGAGGCACGGAGGAGTCTCGGTATGAAAAGATGGTCACCCATCCACAGACCAACCCCGGCAAGCGTAGCTTAATCTGATGGATCGACCCGTGCGCCTGTTATTACTTAGCATACTTTAATCAATATACAACCTAATACTGACTTCCAAATTGCAAAAACGTAAGAAGCTTTGAATTTCGCGGGCTACCCGGAGCTTCTCCCTTAAATGATCGAGGAATCCTGATTCCAATTTCTGACATTTCGTTGGTGATCTTGCATAGTATTAAACATCAAAATCTTTGAAAGTTTGCGACTAGTTTTCAGAGTAAAGTCTGAAAAAATAAGAACCTGGCCTGCAGTAATAACATTAATTAAATCGCATTAAAAAATGTAGATACACTGTTCATATTGCTCCTGTAATTTATAATAATGAGTATCGCGTACGAATTTTGATTATATTTAATTAATCAGTCGAGATTAAGTGAAACCTTGATTGCGGCTGAAAATTTAATGAAAACGGAAGCGAACGCGTGCGGTTTATTACCTATTATATTTATATTAGGTACATTATAAAATTAATGATGTATTATTATAATTTACTTTCGCTTTGCAAAGAAATATTATGGTATCTACTTTATTCCTGTCACGTTTTTTCCTTGTAAATTTATTTTGGTCCATATCTCTTTTTATTTGTTTCGAATGTAATTATTGAATTCGTCTAAAAAGAAATGTTTATTCTTAAAGTCATCTTCGGCCCTTTCCTTCCACAATTTTCTGTTGTTTTAAAAAAATACGAATCTTGTGAATCTTATGTAACTAATAGGTAATCAGAAAACAAAATGTAGTGAGAACTAAGTATTTTGTTTATTGGTAGTCACAAAAAGGTAGTATTGCAGGGTCAGAGACTCTATTTATTGCAAAATGTTTTTATGAAGTGAGCATTTACAGTCCGTTCAGAGTTATTTTACCTCTGACAGCAGCAATCCAACATCAACCTTAATGTAACGAAACTAAAGATCACTGTCATTTTGACAGTGATACAAGATTAAAGGTAAAATAATTGTGAAAGGACTGTACACATACAAGTTACAACAAACGTAGACAGAGAAATCTAAAGATTATCTTATATGTGAATATACTGTAGTTCCAATAATATTACATACATACGTGTCGAACTGATAACCACATTTTTTTTTGAAGTCGGCTAAAAGTATGTTTCACTTGTTTAGATTTAATGAAACATAGAAAAGTTTTCTTTACTGAAGCGGGTGTTTTTTATGCTGTATCTCAGTTCTTTTTCCGCAGGTGAAAGAATTCCTGCTACGAATAAACTATTTTGACTTTGATGTTTTATTTGTATTTATAAAGTCTGTTCGTTTGTACAATGTATATTATAGGTATTGAAACACGTCTGAACATTCAGGGTAAAATCACCTTGAAGAGGGTAACCCTAAAGTTTTAGGTACCTTGATTTTCTGTCCCTTACAGCGACACGCTGAGCAGTAGCCTATAGTTTTCTCGTCTACGCGTAGAAAAGTTGTAAAGCAGAGTACGGCTTACTTTTTTTTACACGGAATACCGTGTTAAAAAAGTGTGTGTGTTGCCATAGGCAATTAAATAACAATTTAATTGCCTATAGCATACGATAAGTTGAACTAACATTAAGGTCCACTTGCATCACAAATCACTAAAGTATTCAACGCTAACTTTATTTAAAACATCATTATGTCTCTGTCATCTTCAACCGATTGACAGAAATAGAAATGATTTCAATTCAAGTAGGGCTAAGGCCTGAATTCCTCCTACCATTCATTGTGTTATATAGTATAGCACCACACTGTGACACTAACGTCAGCAGCGGCGCGTACGTTACTAGTTTGCTACGCGCCGCGTATCGCGCGCGTCTGTCTCGCTCGTCAGCGTCGCGTACGTCGGTCGACTGGCAAGCATGGAATTGTGCGAGCGCCTTCAGTCTGTTATCGATGATAAGCTGAATGCCACGCGTGCGTGACAGTCGCTATGAATATCGTACCGTAGAGCGGTCGGTGTCGCAAGTACGGTATTTTATTATTTATTTCTCGCTTTTGACTTTTTTGGATAATTTCTCATTGTTTTACGATCTCTGTTTTCCAGAGAAAATAATAACTATAAACACAAACAAACAGGTTAAATGGATTTCTCGTGGCATAAAAACATGTAGCAAAAAACAGAGACGGTTATTGTGGGCTTACAGACTACACCCAACAAAAAAAGCTAAAAGTGATTTGAAAAAATACACTTCTCAGTATAAAAAAATTGTTAGACTAACTCAGAAGGCACAGAATAACTACTTTATAAACAACTCGCAAAATAAATCCAAAGCCACATGGCAGATAGTCAACAGATCTAAAACTAACTTGCCTAAAGAACAGATACTGAAAATAAAAACAGGAAATTTGACATTCACAAATCCGAATGACATAGCAAATGCATTTAATGACTACTATATAGATGACATTGAGAATAATATAACAAATGACATTAAAATAAATAATAAGTTAGATAATTCAACAATGCAATCAATGTTTATGCAGCCTGCTCTACAATCCGATATTATATTAGCCACAAAGACGCTTAAAAATACTAGTACTGTAGGTTTTGACGGTATATCTACTAAAGTAATTAAATATGTAATTGAGCTTATAGCACCTGTCCTAGCACATATTATTAATATAGGTATTACCGATGGAATCTATCCCGAAGCCTTGAAAAAAGTCATAGTCAAACCGCTCCACAAAAAGGAAGACAAGACGCATATAAAAAATTACCGGCCAATAGCCAAAATTCCTGTTTTTTCCAAAATCTTGGGAAGAGTTATTTATAACTCGCTATATCAATATCTTCAGAAATATAATATTTTGTGCAAAGAACAAAACGGTTTCCGGAGAAATAAAACAATTAATATGGCTATTTTCGACCTTTTAAATAATGTTATGACTGCTGTTGATAAAAAGACTCCTATTTGCGCTATTTACACAGA
The DNA here is from genome assembly GCA_948252095.1 of Dicycla oo. Taxonomy (NCBI): domain Eukaryota; kingdom Metazoa; phylum Arthropoda; class Insecta; order Lepidoptera; family Noctuidae; genus Dicycla; species Dicycla oo. The sequence continues at coordinate 22,859,654 of OX411711.1, forward strand.
CATGACTAAGGCCTTTGATTATGTTGATCACAAAATCCTTCTAGACAAATTGCATTGCTATGGCATCAGAGGGAACATTTTAAAATTACTAGAATCATATCTAAGTAATAGATTGCAATGTACTGAAGTCACAAGAGTGTGCACAAAAACAAAAATGGAACGAACGTATGTGTCAAATTTCAGGAGAATAAAATATGGAGTGCCTCAAGGTAGCGTGCTTGGGCCACCCTTATTTCTCATTTACATAAATGATTTGCCAAAAGTTATAAAACAACAAATGATTTTGTTTGCAGATGATAGCACTGCCATAGTAAAATGTAAGGACTTAAATACTTATCAATTTGACATTAATAATACCCTTAGTGACATAATTAATTGGCTCAATATGAATAATTTAATAATAAACCTCAAGAAAACCAAAGTAATGCATTTCCAACAAAGAATTGAACCTCCTAAAATGTGTGTCAATTACAATGGTAGCGAAATAGAAGAAGTAAAGTAAGTGTGTTTTTAGGTATATATATTGACAATAACCTTAATTGGAAAGCTCATATAGAACAGCTATGTAAAAAAATAAATAAATCAGCCTATGCACTTTTTCAATTGGCTAAAAAAGTAAATATAGACGCGTTACTTGTTGCCTATCATGGTCTAGTAGCCTCACTTCTACGTTACGGAATTATTTTTTGGGGTAATTCCCCGGATATGGGATTCCTATTTAAGGCACAAAAAAGGTGCGTTAGAGCCATGTGTGGTCTGAAAACAGAAGACAGCTGTGCACCGTATTTTAAATCATTGAAAATACTTACGCTACCGGCAATATACATATTAGAAATTAGTATCTTCGTCAAAACAAATCCCAACCTTTTTGAAAAAATGACAATGGTACGAAATGTTCCAATACGTAGTCAGTATAAAAATTCTTTGAGTAATTATAAATGTAAAACTGCATTAGTAAAAAAAAGTGTCCTGGGTATGGCTCCACGCATTTATAATAAAATTCCAGATGCCATAAAAGAATTAAATTTTACACAATTTAAGAAAAAAATGAAATTGTTCCTAATTGATAAATGTTATTATACTATTGACGATTACTTAAATGACGAATTAATTTAGAATTACAATTATTATTATTGGCATTAAATAATTTTGACATTTTTAATTATTGACATTTTAATTCCTCATTTAGGTCTGACTCAATTTATTTCTAATTAGATAATATGCACGATTTCCAATATTTTAGTAATTTAATTTAATTTTTAATTTGGTATCTTCAGCTAGATCTGCACACTATATTTGTACACCTCCTGGTATAACATAGCGCTCTGTTCATCTAACATAAGATCTGTATTTCTTTACCTATGTTAACAAATAAATAAATAAATTCTAAATTCTAAATTCTAATTCGCTGACGTACGCGACCTACCGTACGCGATCTACCGTACGCGACCGACCGTATGCGACCGACATCAGCGTAGGAGGAATTCAGGCCTAAATGCATTTAGTGATTTGTGGTGCTAGTGAGCTTTAAAGTTGCCGTTCAATTTTATGGTTTGTAAATGGGACTTTAGATATAGTTGGATTATGTGGTTTAAATAGCGCAGCACAATTTTAATGGGGTACCATGGTAGGCATGGTAGCCCGTTACGCTATGGTGGTTATCTCTATAAGTATAAAGGTAATCTAAGAAAACGAGAATCAACCTACATTATACAAAAAATATGAAATTAAAAAAAAATACTAATGTCAAACGTCCCATTTTCCATGACTCCTAAACTTAGTCGCTGGGTAGGCGACCGACGGCGACGGGAACATGCAACGTGACCGGTCCGATTCAGAGGACGCGACGACGCTCTGCATCTGTCCACAATGTCACGTCCTTACAGAAAATGCGAATAAGTGTGAACATACATACTGTCTGCATATTTGAACGCAAGTGAGCCTGAAAGTGGATGTCATTTGTACTTTGAACGAGGTAAATGTTTGTTTAAATTATTTTTATATTTTTGAGGATAGATTATTATAAAGTTCATTTAAGACGTTAGAATAGAATACTCTTCTCTTCTTTTTTAGGGTTCCGTACCTCAAAAGGAAAAAAACCGGAACCCTTATAGGATCACTCGTGTGTCTGACTGACTGTCTGTCTGTCTGTCTGTCACAGCCAATTTGCTCCGAATCTAATGGACCGATTAAGTTGAAATTTGGTACACGTATGCAGTTCTGTGACCAATAATGTAATGTAATGTATTGAAACGTAATGTGTGTGTATGAAGGTCAATTTTGGGGCAAATAACAAAATAAAAAAAGAAGTTTTACAAACTGTACCGTGTGACATATCAAATGAAATGGCAAACTGTGAGGGTTTCAAATATATTTTTATATAATTTTAAAATAAACCGTTTTAAATTTGTTTAAGAAAATAGACGAAAATTGACCATTCCCCCTTATCTCTGGAACTACTGACCCGAAAATTAAAAAAAAATCCAGAAAATATACCTATAGATTACAGGAAAACTTATAAGAAGTCTCTGGTCTAAAAATAACATGGTAAATCTCTCAATATTGTGCGTAAAAACCTACATTTGTAGTTAAAAAACATAGTCTCCCATACATTCGGGAGACTATGTAGTCAGATAGGAAACGCCGACCTCATCTAGTTTAAAAAAAAAATATTGACTTGTAAAAGTGTTTGTACAAACCTACTTACAGAAATAAAAATCATTTATCATTTATGTTTTTCAAGTTGTTAAGTTGTTCCTAGGATAAATTCATCCCAACTAAGGGACCCTTCATTAGGCGTGGTCCGACACACACATGACCGGTTTTTTTTCTATTTTTCTATACGTTGTTTTGTTCTGTAATACTATATTGTAGTTGTGCCATACACACAGTACACCAGCCCGTTTTAAAATTCAATATCATTGTTCTCTAATATGTGTCATTTAGAATATCAATTATTATATAAAATTACAGTTAGTAGGATCGTCAGAATTTAGGTACTCCGTTAGGTGTGGGTAGCTCACGTGATATCGCCAGTGGCGTCCGTACTAATGACGGATCCGCCAAAGTTATGTCTATTTTCATAGTCTCAAACGGTTCAGCTTTTTACATTTTTTTTTACATTCCAGAATTTCATCATTACACTTCATAAAAAAATACTTATAAACAAACGAACCCGAGCACAGCAGCTGCTAAAGGAAGATTGAATTCTAATCTCCGCCGCGTAACGTAGCACAAATAATTTAATTTGTTTCTAATAACGATCTCAATATTGTATTGCCCGGAGTAGCAATTATCAGTTAATGGATTCTCTAGGACTGTAATTTTCACTATAAACATATGGTTAAGATGGAGTGGTTCTTTGTGCTTCCATTTTTAATTTCATACTCATATTCTCGTGGCTAAGTATAACAGCTGCACGGGTCGATCCATCAGGTTAAGCTATGCTTGCCGGCGCGTTGGTCCGTCATACCAAGGCCCCTCGGAAAGCACGTCAAGCCGTTGGTCCCGGCTGTCATCCGTGGATCTTTACCAGTCGTTACGGGTCGTCAGAACCCCGACAGCCTGACAACCGGTTTTACCTAGGGGTATTGTATTACCCAGTAACTAGGTTGTGGAGATCAGATAGGCAGTCGCTCTATGTAAAATACTGGTATTTAGCTGCATCTGGTTAGACTGGAACCCGACCCCAACATAGTTGGGCAAAGGCTACGCAGATGATGCAGGTGATGACTTCTTAAAAAAAAAAAAAACTTATAAGCAAACGGACCCAAGCACAGCAGCTGCTAAAGGAAGATTGAATTCTAATCTGCGCCGCGTAATGCCGCGTTTCCACAGCCAGTCAAGGCCTGTCGCGGATTCGACGACTTTTTAATTTCGATACGAGGACATTATAGGTATTGCTTGCATAACCCTTTATGCAATTAATTATACAAGCATTTAAATGCACACATGAAAGAATTTTATTTATCATTATCTTAGCAAGCTTGCCAAAACTTTAAAGCAAGTATGACCTTCTCAACTTGTGCAGGCTAATGCAGCGTTCTCACGGCCCGTCCAGGCCCGTGCCGAGCAATCCCACAGATTTTTCCCTTATGTTTGATAGGACGGTTGCCGACGGGCCGCAGAAGGTCGACTGTTACTGTTGCTGTGTGCCTATCGGCCTGACCTGACGGTCTGGCCTGTGAGAAAGCGGGCCGTGGGACCACGGCATAACGTAGTACAAATAATTTAATTTGTTAATATTAACGATCTTAATTGTGTTGCTCGGAGTAGCAATTATAATTTAATGAATCAAAATCAAAATTCATTCATTCAAACTAGGCTGAGACTCAGCACTTTTCGAACGTCAAAATTACATAAGACAGTCCCCCAAAAGACCCGCCCTTCACTATGGATACTCTAGCACTGTAATTTTCACTAACATATGATTAAGTTGGAAAATTTTCTTTGTGCTTCCATTTTTAATTTCATGCTCATATTTTATAATTGGGCATTTGTATTTTTAATTGCCGGCAAGACTTATTTTTTTGAAAAATATATTAAAGCTGTTAATTCACTTGGCTTTTCTTTTTGGGTTGTAGGTAATTATATCCTCATTAAATTGACTCTGTTACCTATCTGTTGAAGTACTGCGTTTCAAGCCAATTGAACTCAATTAAAGTACCTATTTCATTTCGTCATCATCCTGCTACGCTTGTTAGCGTGTCAATGGAAAAATCACCATCATTCTTCTGCCTTTATCGCAATTTAATTTGGGGTCGGCGCACCATGTCCCTGTTTTCCATAATTCTCTATTAATCATCATCTCGGTACTCACCCCTTTTCTAGCCATATCATCTTTCTCACACTCCATCCATCGTTTCTTTGGTTTTCCCCTACTCTTGTTACAATCCACATTCATACTCAAAACTTTCCTCACGACACTTTCCTCGTTCCTCGCATCACATGCCCATACCATACATTCGAGTTTCGCACTACTTTTCAGTCACCGGTGCAACTTTCAGACTTCCTCTTATGTACTCATTTCTTACTCTAAGTATCCATTCGTGTAACACCACACATCCCTCTTAGCATTCTCATCTCAGCTGCATGCAATTGCCTTTCATTCATCCCATTTGTGGTCCAACATTCTGATCCGTACAAGACAGCAGGTTTAACCATTGTTTTACGTATACATCTTCCCCCTAAACTTTAAGGGAAATACGGGAGTCGCAGATTGTTCCCGTGACTGGCTGCCATTTCATCCATCCAGTGTCAATTCTGTGCTTAACCGTCCGATCATCGCTTTGCTCGAGTGAACCGAGATACCAAAAAGGAGCAGACTGGGAGAAGCGCGCCACAAAGCGGTATGGCTCCAGAACAGGAGGTACCGCCGAAACAGCAAGACACGTATTCAGGTTTCTGTACCTCAAAAGGAGAAAAATCTGAACCCTTATAGGATCACTCGTGTGTCTGTCTGTCCGTCTGTCACAGCCAATTTGCTCCGAATCTAAAGGACCGATTAAGTTGAAATCACGTATGAATTTCTGTGATCCAAACATGGACGTGTAACGTATAAAAATAATTTTGGATATGGGGGTCAATTTTGGGGAGCAAATAAGAAAAAAAAAATGCAAACTGTACCGTGTGACTTATCAAATGAAAGGGCTTACTGTGACAATCTCAAATATTTTTTTTTTTCATAATGTTATAATAAACTTTTGTAAAGTTATTTAAGAAAATAGACGAAAATTGACCGTTCCCCCTTTATCTCCAAAACAGCTGTCTAAAATTTTGAAAAAATAAATCAAGGATTTCTTACCTATAGATTATAGGAAAACTTATAAGAAGTCTATGGTCTTATAAAACATGGTAAAAGTCTCAATATTGTGCGTATAAACCTACTCTATGAATGTATGGAAGAACTTGTTTTGCAACTACAATGTTAAGTTTGTACTTGCGATAAATTCATCCCAACTATGGAACCCTTCATTATGCGTGGTCCGAAACGCACTGGGCCGGTTTGTAAGGTTTGCCCCGAAATTCAGCAACGCTAATAGCGTTTGTTGACGCAGCTATTAGGTCCTCAGGTGTGCATGTGACAGGGTATGCGGCGCAAGACGGAAGGTGGGCCATTGTCTGCGGAGAGACGCCGCATAAGCACCGGAGGTCTGAGCCATTCATGAACCCCCACTTGTGGAGATAGTCTTTGCTGTGGCCAACTTGCGTACGAAGTCTATTTAAGGTTTTCCAAGTCGGCCACGACAACTTGTGTCCGGATGGGAGGCTCTCTGATAGTCCAATAAAGGAATCAGGGGGTTTAAGCAGTTCTTGCCAAAATTGGCATCTTGCTTTGGAGGGATTCTCCGTCCTGCTACCCATAAGCACATTCACACGATCTCTTGCAAGTTCGGTTAACGCTAATTTTTTAGAAGCTTTCCACTTCTATAAACACCTTTCATAGTATCTGTACCAAGAGATTCAAAACCGCCAAAATGAGTAGATCGCTTATAAAATCAAAATCAAAAGTCATTTATTAAAACTAGGCTGAGAATCAGCACTTTTCGAACGTCAAAATTACATAAGACAGTTCCCCAAAACGCCCGCCCTTCCTAGTGCTTTAGCTGGGGAGAAGAAGTGGCGCAACCAACTTCCCAGCAGCACAGCTGTCTGTTCAGTAAAAAAAAAGATTTTATACAGCACTGCGCAAAATAATTTAAGTATTACACCAAAAAACCAGGGCATTAAATTAAATTCATTGCCATAAGTCAGCTAGCACACGCCAATATACCAAAAAAAAAAGAAAAAAAAAATCGAAAACTATACTCAAGCAGAAATAAAAATACAAAACTAAAAACGTAAACAAAACTTTATTACTAAATACAAGCCTCCAGGCATAAAGGGAGTGCCCACTTACATAGCCATGTATGTAGCAGTAACTCGAAGTCAAAAATGATAAACTAGGACCATCGAAATAAAATAAAAGTTAATTACTAATAACAATAACTAAACCAAGGTCAGCAAGACGACCAGTCACCACAAGCAGCACCCGTTCACGAGCATAACGCAAAGATCAGCCATATTTTCGTTATGTTACGTACATTCATCAACTTATTCAAGGAGCAACCAATTTGCTAAACCTTTCTATCAATCATCTATCATGCTGCAGCTGACGTGCCTAGTCTCTGTTAGTTTGAAATACTCTTTGACACGTGTGCGAAACCTCACCACAGTTTTCTAGAAGTTACAAAGCGAGACATGTCATCTCAAGTGCTCAACAACAGACTCCAGTTACATATTCTAAACATGCGTGTATGTATGACTGCGGTATCGCCACCTGTCGTGCCGCCCACGAACTAGCGCCGTTGATAGCTCTAGTTTCAAACATTCATCACTCTGATTGTTACATGAGTTGCGGTTACATTAGATGGATAGATGCGGTTTACACCCTAACTTTTGATAATGATATAGGCACCTACACATAACATTGGAATTTGATAGCTTTCAGGGTTTGGGGAATTAATAGTCAATTATGGAGGTGGGTAGAACAAGAAAACCCAGAGTAAACACCTCTTGAAAACACATGAAACGAAGTCAACATAAAAAAAAAAAACTGTTGGTAACTGCCCACCACTGATTTCATAAGTCCAACAATGAATATACCATTATTCACCTATTACGAAACTTTGAATACCTATTACTTCTCTGACGTCATTTGATTCATTTGACCTTTTCGCCTTAACGCCTGCAACATTCGATTAAAGGAGACCCACAAAGCGCAGGGAACAAAAAACAATACGAATCCTAATGACACCTCATTCGCCCTAATTGGCGTTTAGGCTGAACGTATAAAACAGACCCACATTATTGACGTGCGATTAACATTGATCTTCTTTTAAATTCTTGCTGGGCAATGAAAGTAATAACGTCAGGAAATGAACCATGCGTTTCATTACTTCTTTTTAGATCAGCTTTGAATTTTATTTCATGCATAAATTCTTTGCAAACATTAATAACAGTTTTTGTGTACTTTTTGCACAAAATCTTTTGAGTTGGTTGTTTCCCATCTACGATTCCAGAACGATGATGGATAAGTCATAAACGTTTGAGACTGACTTATGCCACCAAGAAGCTGTATAATATGACAATACTGTTGAAAGTCGTTGTTGCCCTCAGGTATTGTTATTGTAAAACTGTTATCCATCTTATTACAAAACAAGTTCTAACTTTAGTCCAAGCCCAAACCGTTGAACTCGTTATTGTATTAAGAACTTTATTCAGAACACGGTAAAGTTCTTAATACAAAATTGACAACTAAGACTCGGGTTTGACTTCAGTTTTTGTAATTAGAACATTAACTTTGTAGGAATAGTGTTCGAAATTATAAAATTGCTGATGTTTTAATCCTGACTCAAAAGATAAACCTTGTTTTGTAATAAAGCCGATATGTGCAATAATATAATACTTTACATATCATCACGCCTATATCCCCGAAGGGTAAGGCAGAGGTGTACCCACCTATAGTACAATTATTATAATTTTATTCTAATGGACCTAATGGCTGCATCAGCAAACGGTATTCGATTTGCTGAATTTTGGGCAAATCCGATTAAAAAAAAAAACCGACCAAGTGTGTGTCGGACCACGCACAATGAAGGGTAGTTGGATGAATTTGTACCAAGAACAAACTTAAAAAAAACATGTTCTGCCATACATACCAACTGCAAGTGTAAGTTTAAGTACAATATTGATAGATTGACCATGTTATTTTAAGACCATAGACTTCTTATAAGTTTTCCTGTAATCTCTAAGTATAGAACTATTTGCTGTATTTATTTCAAAGCTTTAGGCTCAGTAGATTCGGAGACAAGGGGGGAATGGTCAAGTTTCGTAAATTTTCTTAAATAACATTAAAACAATTTATTTTAAAATTATTAAAAAAATATATTGAATCCTTCACATTAAGCCTTTCATTGGATATATCATACGGTACAGTTTGCAAAAGTTTTTTATTTTCTTATTTGCCCCAAAAATTGACCCTCATTATCTAAAGTTATCTATTTACGTTACATGTCCGTGTTTGGGTCATCACAGAAATTCATACGTGTACCAAATTTCAACTTAATCGGTCTATTAGATTCGGAGCAAATTGGCTGTGACAAACGGACAGACAGACAGACACACGAGTGTGGGTATTTTTTATATTATTTTCCGAAATTGTACACACTGTGTACAATTTTGGAAACATGTAACAACTTATTGCTTACCTATGTACCATAATAAAGAATATTTGTATTTGTATTTGTGGGTTCCGTTTTTTCCTTTTGAGGTACGGAACCCTAAAAGCAAATATGTTCCTGTTATTTTTGCTATCGACACGCTAAGACAATATTCAATATTAACATTCGTGAAACACCACACATCCTTCTTAGCATTCTCATCTCAGCTGTATAGGTATAATATATTTATCATTCATAGATCACTAGCCTTCCACTAGCCATTTTTTTTTTTAAATTCAAATTGAAAGGGCTTTGTCGCACATGCGATTATGCCGCCCTGGTTGGCTTAACAAAATCATACTTACTAATTACCATTTAACATAATCTTAGTATAGCTAGTTTGTAAAGTACTCTAGCTGCATCAGAAAGTGGCACAGCTAGAATACTATTACAGTAACCTATCTCTCTAATCCTACAATCCAAACTATTTCTAAATTCCTCGTTGCGGACACACTCGGTTAATATATGATAAACATCATCAACGGAATTAATACAAAAATCACAATTATCAGTTGTTGATTTTGCCATTAGGTATAAGAACTTATTACACGGAATGTTTCCGGAACGGAGTCTTAGTGCGATAACAGTATCACATCTGTTCAACAGCTGGTTATCTATCCACGGTGAGTTCAAGGGATGTGGTTGGATCGTTTTGTACCAGATTCCTTTTTCTAGTGATCTTTTATTGAAGTACTCCTTCCAAAGCGAATAACAATCCTGTTTGATTTTAGGTATGAAGTTAGTAAAGTAAGGAGAAAAGTTAACAGGAATTCCATCACATATGGCCTGCTTGGCTAGTAGATCCACCATATCGTTACCTCTTATTCCGACATGTGATGGAATCCATTGCAGAACTATGTGTTTTCCATCAGATTGCAGTTTCAAAATAGTCTTCAGTATAGTAACACTAGCCATTTATAAGTGCTAGTTTATGCTTGAACAATTTATTTATACAGCTACTTAAAAAGTGGTCAGCTTGTGAAATGTTAGTAGAACTTATAAGCCTAAGCATGAAACCCACATATTACGGTTCTGTGTGGCTTCTAGTGGCGCCACCCACAAGCTGTTAACTACTAAGCGCGCTCATTAAACGGGTTTCCACATCCAAATGGAAATCTGGTACAACCGATCCCAGTGTGTGTATCTAATCTGTTTTCAGTCCCTTTTTAAACAACTATAAAAAAGAAGGTTCTTTATTCGACCCGTATGGTATGTATGTTTGTATGTCCGCGATTTTTTCACAAATGAATGAGCCAATTTTGATGATCCTTTCACAAACGTAATCTACATACTTTCAGGAAGGTTTTAGTATATAATACATTAGGTAGGTAATTATTCTTATGTACGAAGTTATATGCACAAAAGTACTGTATCTCCGGCAATTCTAAGCGGATTTTGATGATTCCTATTTTCATTCGTCTTGGGCTTATGTAATTGTATAAATGTATTCACCTAAATATGGAAAATAAATTTAGTTTAAAAAATTAAAAACTGACTTCAAAAACCAAAAACGAATAAAATAACTTTCAGAAAAGACTTAACAGGTTCTGAAGTCGGTGTCTTCAATTCTTCAATGTTAATGCACCTTAGCTTGGCACCGAGTTCAGAAGCTGTTAAGTCTTTTCTTAAAGTTATTTTATTGGTTTTTAGTTTTAGAAGTCGGTTTTTACTTATTTATTAAAGCTTTATTTTGTTAATTTAGATTTAAATCGGTTTGTTTACTTTGAAATGTGTGAAAGATCTATTACGAAGATCTTTTACACAATTCAAAGCAAACAATCCGGGTACACGGATAGTATGTGACACAGGGTGTAATGTAGGCTTAAAAGTAGCTTCTGGATTTCAGATAAGCAAAGCCTGACATACGCTAGTACCTAATATGCTAACGATCCTGTCAATACAATTGAAAAATTGATTTGAATCAATTCACAAAACTTTAGTCGGACGGATTTTTTTTTTCCCGCATAACGCTTACGTTTTTCAGAACAGCGAACACTAAATCCACAGGAGACCAGAAGTTTTCTAAAGAACGATAAGGAAGGTAAGTTAACCAAAATTTCAGAGAAGTGGTGACGTAGTGTGCACCATTTTACGTCATTTATTTCCATTTAACTTCCAGCTAAGCTTGAAAATACATGGGAAGTGTATATTCCACGAAATTGAACCATAGTTTAAGGATAGTTTTAGGGGGTTTATATTTGGGATTTTTAGGTAATTGCCAACATTTATGTGTATAATATATGTACCTATATATCGTATAAGGTAAAGTAGGTGCTTTATCTTCGGTTGGTCTACCAGGTGGTTGACCAACCTCTGCTCTGCTGAAAATAAAGACAACTAATACTCCCAGAGATGAGACCTACCTAAATTGATTTTTCGCCCCCGTAAACCTCTACTGCAACTTTCATGTACTATGGGACCAAACCTGAAATCGCGAAAAAATCAGCCTTTCCCTACATTTTGACGAGTTATGCGAACATAAATGTAGGGAAAAGCTGAATTTTTTTATACATAAACTGAAGTCACTTTTCGTGTCTGATTTTGTTGCGGGTTTCACCATCATTTAGAAAATTTATTCCGATAGGTTTGTCTATAATAATAATATAATATAATAAAAAATAAAAATAAAAATCGTGCGAAGCAGGAGAGGGTCGCTACTTTAAATTCCATCGGATAAACTCAAAGCGGCAAAAAGTAGATATTTATTATTCACTAATCCAGTAATATGGTAGAATATATTATTTAATATTTATACCGTACAATGTCTGTAAATTACTAACATATTCCGGCAACCTTGTGAAAGCGTTTAATTCGTGCAAAAGCATAGGCTCAATATTTTTGTAGGGAAGCCCAAAACCAGAGTAGGTACCTGCATACTTAATTTTTATAATTAGGTACGTACATGTAACCTAGCTGTTATTAATTTGTAATAAAAAAATGTATAAACTTTATACCTAGCCTGATCAGAAGTGATTTAACAGCGGTACAGACAATATTTACCGAAAGATGTAGTTATTTTAACCGAAATGTCAGAAACAAGACTAAGGGCCGGTTTTTTGATCCGTAGTAAATTCAACCAATGCATTGGTTGAGTCTTTAAAATTTAGCCAATGCAATGGTTGAATTTTGGCTAAATGTGAAAGACTAAACATGAATGAGTTACTATTTTGTAATATGAACGAGCTAACATGAATACATTCATGTTTAGCCTTTCACATTTAGCCAAATTTCAACCATTAGTTACTATGTTTAACCATTGGTTGAGTTAACTACCGATCAAAAAACCAGCCCTAAGCACATCACGCGTCACAGTTTAACACCTGGTTAAACGCTTGGTTCAAATGAATCGAATGTTTGTTTTGTATTAGTCAGAGGGGTAAGTATACCAGGCCAAGTGCAGAGTGGTGATGATTTTGCGTGCGATTTTGCTGTTTTCCAAAAACAAACGTTGCAGGCGTATAAAGTAGAAAACCAATGAACTAACCCACGCTTGTGCTGAAGTGTTTAGTTTTGTGAGGTGGTATAACATTTCCGCAATCCAGGAGACATCCAACTGCAAGGCATCAAACATAAATATAAATCCCCAACTATGTTTACGCAGAATTATTTACTCGTCCGAATTCATACAGCCGCCGAGCAAGCGAAGGTCAAACTGTCCAAGATTTGTGGCAGAGTCTGGTTCGCTGGTATTTGCACAGGGCAGGTCAACATCGCTGCGACGAAGGTCCATAATTGAATTTGTGAGGGTCAGGATAAGCGCCAAGTGGAGACAGTTAACATCAGGAAGAACGCCATAGTCGAAGGACCTTAATCCGCAATTAGGGTAATTTGATCACGCCCTTATTAGCTTACAACCGACGTAAATAATATTTTATGAGATTTGCATATTCTGAATTATGTTTTAATTATGCAATACGGGGTTAACTGGCTGGAATTTTATTAGCTTAGAATAAAAACAGAAAAAAAATACGCATAATTAGAATCGTACTGTTGTCAACTTTTCATGAAAGATTCTGTTTGTAAATTACAAATATAAAATTGGCCAATCCAGTTGCATTATCGGCTGATATAATTAAAGTCACCTACTCACATTATCTAAATTTTTGTGTCTGCCGACAAAATACCACTGCTAGATTTAATCTCATTTCTCTTGTCTCATACTTTGCTAAACCAACTCTCCCTCGTAAGATTGTCTTACTGAATATCCGCCGCTAGAGACTACAATGAACAGCTGAGAGGAATAATACTCTATAATCCTATAAAAATATGTAGATAATAGCGCATATCGGCTCGAAGAAAAAGCCATGACAAAAACTCAAGAGTTTTATAATATTTTCATGTTCCAACAATATTTTACGTTATTTTTGAACACTATTAATTGTACTTATCTTACGTGGTGTCTCTGTTACTCAGTGACCGTAATATCTTTATTATAAATTACTGTAAATTGTTCTAAAACAATATAAAAATTGAATCAGTTAAAAACTGAATGAACATGTTATCAGGTATATTTATGAAATACTTCATGCATAGGTGGCAGATGCTTTCCAGCATCATGAACAGGAAATATCTTATTAAACGTCGCGTCTGGCGGAGATGAAGCGTATGAATTCGTAGAAATTCTCTCAATAATTAGGTTTACATACATACATAAAATGGAAAAAATTGGATTGGGAAACTCGATTTTCTGTCGTTTTTACGTCAATAAAATTTTATGTTCTCATTTCTATTTACCTATTTTGTATACCTAATATAACCAAAAATAGTTATTTGTTATGCAAGGCTGTAAAGTTGTTTTTTAGCGCGAGTATTTGTGTTGATACCTGAGCAAGCGAGTGGTTCAAAGGTACGAGACGCGGATAACTTTGCTGCCGAGCGAAACACATAACTTTTCTCACTACAGCTAGGAAAATGCTAGGTCCAAGAAAAACAGCTGCATTAGTATTTATTTATATCAAAATTTTAAAATAAAATTACTACATTTGGTAATATTGTTAATTAGTTTAGTTTGTCACTTGTGTACAAGATATTTATCTTTGTGGCTTTGTGTTTTTGGCTTTGTGGAATATTGCTCAATTTCATTGGATTCCATTGTGAATGTGGAGACACAGACAAGTTGGCAGGCGATTCAAAACGATTTTCTATCGTGCTCCAACGATGCCTTTGCATATTTTTGATTTGTTTTCTATAGAGTCCTCTATGTATCCTTCTGCTACGGTACTGGACTTCCAGGCGCCGTGAGTGGTCAGATCAACGCCTAAGTCAGCCAAAAGTGTTGCTGCGAGAGATTGCCACTTGGACTCCTAAAACAGTGAAACAGTGGCAATTCCTCGTGGCAAACCACCAATTTTAGTACTTCCCATAGGCATACCTAAAATATTTTCCTTTACGATATAGCAAAAAGAAAAAAACGATCGATTGGTGTATTTAATTAGCAGGGCGCAAGGCTTGTAGGTTATTTACAATTTTGACATATTCGTCACGAATTATGAAGTTCCTATCAATATGGTCATCGTGTTTGAAAAATTACCCAACAGCAAGTTTTCTGAATGCTCCTCAATGATTTTCGTTGCAAGATACGCGAGTACATTAGTCCGGCACACCCCCCATCAATGTCAAAAATGAGAACAACAACCTGTAGCACATAGGAAGAAAATTAGTTATAAAGTACCTAGTAAGTAAGTACTTTGAACGAAGATATTATATTAATAAACCGGTCTAGAGCGAGTCGGACTCGCGCACCGAGGGTTCCGTACCATCATATATTAAAAAAGGGTGCTAGAGACATCGTTTTATTAACGACTTAAAAAAAAGGAGTTATCTATTCATTACGTATGTATGTAATATTATTGGAACTGCGAGATATTCACATATGATGATGTATTAGGGCATCGAAACAAATATACAAAATTTTATAGATGCATGTTTGTATGTATGTATGTCCACGCATTTCTCTGAAACTATTAATCAGATCGTGACCATTCTTTCTTTTTTTGTTAGCTTACATTTACTTCAACTTAGGGCACAGTGAAAGTTTCATCGAAATCAGTTTAGTACTTTTCAAGATAATAGACTAAAACCTGTAAGTGTGACGGGTTTTTTTTTTTTTTTTTTTTTTTTTTTTTTTTTTTTTTTTTTTTTTTTTTTTTTTTTTTTTTTTTTTTTTTTTTTTGTGGATGGGAAATCATCAAATAACTTCTCCCGCTCTGGGTGGAGCGGAAGGGCGTGTCAGACTTTTACTGACTAAAACCCACCCGTGTTCCTTCAGTTGCCTATGCCAGGGCCACGGTATCTTTTTCAAACAACCCGCGACCCCAGCGGCATCGGCCCTATTGGACCCCATCTTTTGCTGACATCTCTTTGAGGCGCGCGTGGAACACAACGCGCCGTCGACCCGGGCCTGGTCCTCACCGGACGGCGAGCTACCCACTACTCACTGTCCGCAAGCCCGCGCCTACGGTGGCTGGGAATCGGCTATCGATTCCCGCCGCCCAGGGCGTCTCCTGCGGCGACTGAGGGCGTGAGGCTGCCTCTCCCTCACGCGTTCCGCCTCCTCCTTCGCGAGCATTACTGCTTCGCAGAAGGAGGTGACGGCCTCCCATGCACTCTCGCTCCGCACCATGGCCTGGACCAGGCTCGGACGCGAGAGATCGCCGCCGCCGATCGCCTCCGTGAGAACACGGCGGTGCTCTGCCCAAGCCGGGCAGACCTCCACTGTATGCTCCACCGTGTCCTCTGGGCGATCCACACAATGGTGACACCCGGGCGTTTCCTCCCGCCTTATGCAAAACAGGAACCTCCCGAAACAACCGTGTCCGGTGAGGACCTGCGTCAGGCGGAAGGTGAGGACGCCGTGGCGTCTCTCTAACCACTCCTCAAAGAGGGGACTTATCGCCGCAATTGTGGCGTGCCCAGCGCTGGGCTGCGACAGTCGCACTCTCCATGTCGCCATGAGATCCCGCCGGAGCTCTGTCCGCTGTACCGTGATTTCTCGCGGCAGCGGAGTTACGCCCCGGCGTTTCGCCTCCTCGCGCCACTCCCACACGTGCGCGAGGACTTTCGCCTCCAGATCCCACGGCGGCAATCCGGCAAGGAGGCTCGCCGCCTCACCGGAGACCGTGTGGTAACCCCGGACTAGCCGAATGGCCATGACCCTCTGGGACGCGTTCAACCGGCGGACTGGCCGCAGCCTCAGGGAACGCGCCCACACCGGTGCCCCGTAAAGGGCCATGGACCGCACGACCCCCGCGTAAAGCCTCCGGCAGGAGGCGTTTGGACCACCTAGATTGGGCAGGAGCCGCTTCAAGGCAGCCCCAGCCCGCTCCAGTCTGGGAGCCAAACGTCGGAAATGCTCCACGAAGTTCCACCGGCTGTCGAGGACGAGTCCCAGGTACTTCATCGTCGACTCGACTCCAATGCGAACCCCTCCTACCGTTATTTGGGAACCCGACGGTGGCGCATTCCGAGGACCATGAAAACACATGGCCTCGGACTTGTGCAGGGCCACCTCGAGTCCCAACTGCCGGATCCTCGCAACGACTATCGCAACCCCGCGTGTCGCTAATTCAGCCGCCGCCTGGTGCGACCTCCCCTGCGCCAGGACCAGCGTGTCGTCAGCGTAACATACCACGCTGACGCCGCTAGGGAGGTCGGCGCGCAGCACCCAGTCGTACCCGATGTCCCACAAATGCGGCCCCAGGACCGATCCCTGTGGGACACCGCACGACATCTCTCGCCGGTTCCACTCTCCCTGATGACCGGGGTAGATGACGGCCCTATCCGTCAAATAGGCCTCAACCACTCGACAGAGGTAGGTCGGCATCCGGTGATACCGGAGTGCCTCCCTGATGCAACTCCAGGGCAGGGTATTGAAGGCGTTGGCGATGTCTAGAGACACCGCCAAGACGACCCCACCCCGGGCCACAGCGTCCCCCGTCGTGAGGGCTCGCACGCGCATGATGGCGTCCACCGTAGAGCGCCCCCTGCGGAAACCAAACTGGCTCTCCGCCAAATCCGGCCCCTCCTGCACCAGCCACCCGACGAGGCGGTCTGCAATAACTCTTTCAAAGAGCTTGCCCACCTCGTCGAGCAGCACGATGGGTCGGTAAGCGGACGGAGAGTCCGCAGGGCGCCCCGGCTTCTTAATGAGGACCAGTTTCCCCGTCTTCCAACGAAGTGGGAACTGGCCCCTCTCCAAGCATGCGCTTAGGAGCCCCCCTAGTCGAGGCCCGAGAGCCCCAAAGGCCAGAACCCAGGCTCTTCCAGGTAAGCCGTCGGGTCCTGGGGCGGCATTTTTGGCACTCAGCCTACGTACCGCCGCTCTCAACTCTACCTCGGTCACTTCCGGAGCATCGTCGTCGTCGTCGGTGATGTGGTCCGCAACGGGCACCGCAGGAAGCGGAGCCATGGGCGGGGGAGTATGTTCCCCTCGCGAAGGGAACAGAGCGCTCACCACGTCCTCCACGAGCTGGGGCCGGAGACTCTGCGTCAGCGGGGGCGCCCATGGACGGAGTTTATCCCGCACCATTTTATAAGGGCGTCCCCATGGGTCCCTGTTTAGAGTCTCCAGCGACTCCTCGCGAGCCAGATCCCTGGCCCGCAAGATCTCCGCTCGGAGGGCGGTCTTCGCCGCTCTGTACCCCTCGTACAGCTCCGCCTGAATGGCTTCCGTATCCGGAGGGCGGATACGGAGCCTGCGGTGCCTGGTGTACCTGTGCCGCGCAGCAACGCACGCCTCGCGCAGAGCCGTCAGCTCCGGCGACCACCAATACACCTGGCGCCAGGCGCGACCGGGCTGGACCCGGGGCATTGCCACGTCACATATTTCGGACATGGCCTCCCGGAACCACTCCGCCTCGTCGTTGATGTCGGCAGGCCTGTCCGGTGGTGACACCCAGGCCTGCACGATCGAGGCTTCCAGGAAGAGCTCCCGGTCCAGCTTCTTCAGCGCCCACCGCGGACCACTCGGGGCCTGTCGGACCGGCGCGCTCGAGGTCTGGGCGGAGACATCAAACCGGATGTACCGGTGGTCGGAGTAGGTCTCCACCCCCTCTATGACGCGCCAGTCAACAACATGTGGCAACAGAGCGGGGCTGGCGAACGAAATGTCCACCACTGATTCGCCCCGCATCCGCACACACGTGGGGACAGAACCCCGGTTTAGGATGACCAGGCCTGTCTCCAGAGCCCAGTCCTCCACCATCCTGCCCCGTGTGTCCGTATACCGGGAACCCCAAGCCACATTCTTGGCGTTGAAGTCCCCGAGGACGAGCACGGGAAGGGAACGAAACCCGACGACGACGTTTTTCAACTCCGCAAGGGAGTTGTGGAACTCGGCGAGAGTTCGGTTCGGGGAGAAGTATACCCCTACCACGACAATCCCCCCGAACCGTGGTGCAACGCAACCCTGTCCCCTCTTGGCGGCTTCGAGGGACAGGGTACCGGCGGCGGCCGACGAAATGAGGGTCACTGAGCCGCTCAGGTCCTCCACCCAGTAATCACTGGGCGGGACAAAGTACGGCTCAGCGACCACGGCGATGTTAATCGACCACTGCGCCATGCTCTGGAGCAACAGATCCTGAGCGGCGGCGCAGTGGTTGATGTTCGCCTGGAGGAGGCGTAATGGGGCCATTACTGGCACTCCATATTAGCCCCCCCCTGAGCCTCCTGTGAGGGAAGTGTGACGGCCTGGCTTATTGATAAGAGCTACGTGTGTGGTCTCATCTAAAAAAAAACAAGGTTCTCAGTAACGGAAATAGTTAGTATGACCCAGCTTTCAACATTTATTGAGCACGGTTGCTACTACATGATACTTTCTGAAGGTCTGATGATGACCAGGTAAGTGCTTATCGGTCTCAGTAACGGAAATAGTTAGGATGAGCTAGCTTTCAACATTTATCTAATTGAGCACGGATGCTACTTCATGATCCTTTCTGAACGTCTGATGATGACCAGGTAAGTGCTTATTGGTCCTCAGTAACGGAAATAGGTTGACCCAGCTTTCAACATTTATCTAATTGAGCGCGGATGCTGCTACATGATACTTTCTGAAGGTCTGATGATGACCAGGTAAGTGCTTATTGGTCGTCAGTAATGAAAATAGGATGACCTAGCTTTCAACATTTATCTAATTGAGCACGGATGCTACTACATGATACTTTCTGAAGGTCTGATGATGACCAGGTAATTGCTTATCGGTTCTTAATAACAGAAATAGTTAGGTTGACCCAGCTTTCAACATTTATCTAATTGAGTACGGATGCTGCTACATGATACTTTCTGAAGGTCTGATGATGACCAAGTAAGTGCTTATTGGTCCTCAGTAACGGAAATAGTTAGGTTGACCTAGCTTTCAACATTTATCTAATTGAGCATGGATGCTGCTACATGATACTTTCTGAAGGTCTGATGACGACCAGGTAAGTGCCTATTGGTCCTCAGTAACGGAAATAGGTTGACCCAGCTTTCAACATTTATCTAATTGAGCGCGGATGCTGCAACATGATACTTTCTGAAGGTCTGATGATGACCAGGTAAGTGCTTATTGGTCCTCAGTAATGAAAATAGGATGACCTAGCTTTCAATATTTATCTAATTGAGCACGGATGCTACTACATGATACTTTCTGAAGGTCTGATGATGACCAGGTAAGTGTTTATTGGTCCTCAGTAACGGAAATAATTAGGTTGACCCAGCTTTCAACATATATCTAATTGAGCACGGATGCTGCTACATGATACTTTCTGAAGGTCTGATGATGACCAGGTAAGTGTTTATCGGTTCTCGAATCAGTTATTTGGATGCCACTGAGGAGCTTTTGAATAAACTTGAGCGTTTACAAAATATCTGTATTCGTTTTGTTTTTAACCTTAAAAAGTATGACCACGTTTCTAACTTTCGCAAGACTCTCAAGTGGCATTCGACTTCGCAGGAACTCTCGCATATTGTGTCTGCTATTTAACATCCTTCACAACCCTAAAACACCATCCTATTTGCGGGAACGCTTTTCTTATCCTTAACGTCCTTTTGATGTGCTTTGCAGGTCGCATCTTAGAAACCTCCTTCCCATTCCACTGACTTCTACTCCTACTCCTTCACTGTGTACGCGGTTCGGTTGTGGAATTCACTTCCACCTGACATCAGGGACTGCCAAACTGTTGCAGTATTTAAAAGAAGAGTGAAAGAACACTATCTTTCCATTTCGTCATAGTTATTTTAGTGATATTTATTCTAGAAGTATGTATGTATTTAAGTATTTATTATAGGTTTTATGAGCTTAGTGAGTAGTTTTTTTTAGATTTTATGTATTTTTATTTTCTCTCTTATTCTTACACACGGTGTCTACATCTCTTTTTATCCTCTGACCTATCGCAGGTATGCTGGAAGAGATTTCTTTAGAAATAAGCATCACCTTTGTACGTAATTTTCTGTTCCTTTATTCTTGTCTGTTTATTTGTGTGTACATTTATGGTTAAATAAAAAAAATAAATCAAAAAAAATAAAATAACATAAATTGTTAGGATGACCTAGCTTTCAACATTTAAATAATTGAGAACGGGTGCTACTACATGATACTTTCTGAAGGTCTGATGATGACCAGGTAAGTGCTTATTGATCCTCAGTAATGGAAATAGTTAGGATGACCTAGCTTTCAACATTTATATTCCTTATATTCTATTCAAACAAGTAAAAACACGATGGTTCTACACAGTGCCGTCACTGAGATCCTATACCCGCCTTCAGATTCCACCATCAGGTAGGTGACATCATCAGTCATCTAGGTCTCCGTCCAACGAAATTTTCAAGATAGCTAAATAAAAAACGATAAAAAATAAACACAACAGAAATAATGTAGGTATTTATTAGTTTTGGAGCTTCACCTTACATTTTAACGACTTCAAAAAAAGGAGTTATCAATTCGATACGTATGTATGTAATATTATTGGAACTGCAATATATTCACATATGATAATCTATTAGGGCTTCCAAACAAATATACAAAATTTTATAGATGTATGTTTGTATGTATGTATGTTTGTCCACGCATTTCTACGAAACTATTAATCGGTTTGTGACCATACCTTTTTGTTGGCTTACATTTACTTCAACTTAGGGCATGACGGTTTCATCAAAATCGGTTCAGTAGTTTTCAAGATAATGGACGTGTAAGTGTGACGGCCTGGCTTATTGATACGAGCTACGGGTATGGTGTCAAAGGGAAAACATCTCCAAACCTTGGTCAAATTCTAGTGCAATATTTATAACAAAACTATTAAATACTTATTACAAACAAATATTCCAGTTTTTACTAAAAACTAAAAATTACGAATTAAAAGCTAATTTAAAAAAAATCGACTTCATAAAGAAACGAACTCAAAATTATGAAATAACTTTAATTTTGGAAGTCGTTGATAAAAAACTAAAATACAGATACCAAGACACCGGCATCCTAAATTAAAGTTATTTCAGACCATGACACAGCACAAATGTTAAGCTTTCCCATTAATCATAACCTACACAAAACTGCAATATACTATATTTATAAACAAGATTACAACTTAGACCATATCTGGAAATTTAAAGAATGCTTGCAAAACTTTTTCCGGTCCGACAAATACAGAAATACGGACGCAAATTTCGCATTTAATGATTTTCATGAATTTGCGTGCTTAATCTACAACCTCCGCTTCCCCAAGATAAGAGTAAAGATTAACACTAATAATAAAAATACACAAAAGTGGATAAGCAAAGGACTAAGACAAAGTTGCAAAACTAAACGGACACTACGTTACCAATACTACAAAAATAAAAGCTCATCTAACAAAATAAAATATAATAATTACTACAATCTGCTAAAGAAATGTATTTATGGTTCAAAAAAGAACGCAAACATAAAATATATTAACAAAAATGCTAATAAATGCACTGTTAAAAACGAAATAAACAATACTACCCCCAAAGACAACATAGATACCATAAAGTTAAACGATACTGTAATTACAGACCCTGCAGAAATGGCTTCTATACTCAACAACCATTATGTAAATTTAACGCATGTATCTACGCAACCAAGCGCTGGACAAAGCTTTAGGAAAAATAAATGTGTCAATTCGTTGTTTAGAATGTGAGCTACGACAAGAAATAATGTCTCTGTCCAACACCAAATCGGAGGGCTATGATGAAATTAATACAAAAATCATAAAAGAATGCTGTTATGAACTGACTGGTATCTTACTTTTCCCGATAAATTAAAACTGTCCATAATAAAACCGTTTTTCAAAAAGGGATATACATAATTATGATATAAATAATTATCGTCCTATAATTCTAATACCTATCTTGTCTAAAATATATGAAAAGTGCATGTATAAAAGACTTATTGAGTACTGCAATAAATTCGAAATAATAAGTAATGAACAGTTTGGATTCCAGAAAAATAGATCAACTTCTCTAGCTATTTGCTCTCTTGTAAACTCAATACTTACAAATATTGACAATAATCATCTGACTACTGGTCTTTTTTTTTTATTTATCGAAAGAATTATATGCCTTCGATCTGGTCTCGCACGACATATTGATAGATAAGTTAGAGTCTTTCGGGATTAGGGGACCTGCTCTTCAGTGGATGTCATTCTATTTGAGTAACAGGCAACAACGTGTCAATAAAATTAATAAAAATAAAAATATGATATCCTAATCATCGGAATATAGGCATAACAAATATAGCGTTCCCCAAGGAAGCGTGTTAGGCCATGCCGACGATATATCCATTATAGTAACATCGGATAATAAGAAAAACACCATTGCCGATCATGACCTTGACATTAATAGTACAGCAGATACATTATTGCATTGGCTTGACATAAACTGTTTGAAAATTAATTTAGATAAATCTGTTTATAATCAATTTAATCAGTCAAATAATTATAAAAATAACATCAATCTTAATATAAATAAAATTAGAGAGGTAACACATACAAGATTTTTGGGCGTAATAATCGACAAAGACATACACTGGAAAGAACACGTGGATATATTAGCACTAGGATTAAAAAAATTCGTATACGCGCTGAAACAAGTTAAAAATGTAACTAACATTAAAACTGCTCTAATATCATACCACGCGTATGTAGAATCTACGCTACGCTATGGTCTTGTAATGTGGGGTAATAGCGTCAATCTGGTCTAGCGAGTGTCCCCGCCGCTTTGCGTCGCGTCAAGGTCACGCTCCGTTAACGGCCGGCGAGCGGAATATTCCACTGCATTGTGTTATTGTTATTGTTTATACGTAATAATTATTGAACATTGCAAAATGTGACTTTTAGTGAATAATAAGTGAATTATACGGACAATTTAGAACATAGTGAAAGTGGAAGTAACTCTCCAACAATGGAGACGGACCTATTAGTTGTGCAATTGGAACACCAAGTAACGTGCGAAACATTGAGAGAAATCTCAACAAACTTAGACGGAACCTTTACCGTGCAGTGTAACCAGTGTACCCACAAAAATGACATTAAAAACTTTCTAGAATGGACCAATGAACAGACTAAAATAAAAACAATGAAATGCAAAAAGTGCAACAAAACCAGTGTTATAAAGATTTGCACATTCGTGAACCATCGTCACACGGATGGTAAGTTCATACCAGATGTTTATTATAAAATCTACTCGTGCGCAAACACAGTAGTAAGAAGCGTATTCCACAGCTGTGTGGAATGTAAAAAACAAAGGAATATACAAGCGATTCCCCAAACGGAGTTCACAGCTCAAGAGGAATATGTATGCAATTGCCTAAAAATAAACACAGTACATATCAAGTCGAGTGAACTAAACTTAAAAACTAAGAAAAATACGATACAGAAACAAATCGAATTCCCTAGAACAACCGAGGCGGTGGTTGAGGCAATACCGACTCATAACCGGTTTGAGCTGCTTCAAAATAGTTCGAACCAAGAAAAGAGAAGAGTGATAGTGCCATCTCGCTCATACTCTGCGTTATCGACAAGTGACCACTCTCTGAGATCGCGCAGCCCATCAGTTAAGCGCCCACACCCTTACGAGGGAGAAGGCGTATCTGAAGCGAAAAAAGTTACTAGGCGCACAGGAACATTCAACAGTTCACCTAAAGAATCTGTACCGACGGGGAAAAATATATCAACAAAGAATAGCACTCATGTACCACCGATACTAATCACG
Organism: Dicycla oo; assembly: GCA_948252095.1. Classification (NCBI taxonomy): domain Eukaryota; kingdom Metazoa; phylum Arthropoda; class Insecta; order Lepidoptera; family Noctuidae; genus Dicycla; species Dicycla oo. The sequence goes on from OX411711.1 coordinate 22,884,112, forward strand.
GACGCGAGATACAAATACAAAGATAACAAGGATACGAAAAAGATGCTGAGCGACCAACTCGTAGGAGATCTAACCAAATTAATGAATAAACACCATGGCCGCATAGTCAGAAACGAGAGAAGCAAAAACATTCTCATCACACTCACAGACTTAGAGAAAAGAGCAAAGGCAATCGAGGACATCAAATGCTTCAAGCCAGATCTCGCATTCATAGCGCCGAAACCCAAGGCGGAACAAACAAAAACGACGAAAGTCATCATAAGAAATATGGTTCACGACTATCCAGTCGAAGAACAAAAAGACGAAATGGAAAAGTGCATCGGTATTCGCCCTCTCAATATCAAAAAGATAACGAGCGATGTACAACTATGCATATTCAACGGCGACCTCTCATACAATGAAATCGCTGAACGTATGAAAAACGCCACAGAAGCCTTTTACTGTGCACACAAGCTAAGACCTGAAAAATACAAAGTTGGCTCGGACAGAGTGCTACAATGCAAAAACTGTTTTAAATTCAACCACGCAACTAGTGCATGCCATGCACCGAAAAGAGAACCCACCATACTGATCAAAAACAATCAGGATGAATCGGTGAAAGTCTGCTCAAACTGTAAGGACGTACAGCCAGAGCAGCACAGCGCAACACAGAGAAAGTGCCCACTATTCAAGAAGGCAATAGAGAGACAAAAGAAAAAGACTGAACCAGCAAAAAAGGAACACATAAACGTCCCATCTACAACTAAACCAACACCACAACCAGATACAAATAGAAGATCGAGATCTCCAATACGCAGATCGACGATTCAAAAGGGCATATCGTACGCACAGGCAACGAATAGTGAGAGTGAACTCACTCAGACACGCAGGCAACTAACCAGGGAAGAAAAAGTCTCCATATTCGATAAAACTATGGAAAAACTCATGACACTAATGAAAGAACTCAGAGATGTTCTACTCTACTAAAGGCAGTAAGAAACACATAAAGATCCTGCACATCAACGCGCAGGGTATCAGAAACAAATTCAATGAAATAAAACAACTGGTCCAGAAATACCATGTAGACATAGCCATCATAAACGAAGCCAAAATTAACTTGATAGATCAAAAATTCAATATTCTAAACTACGACAAAATATATGAACAGAAAGCCAACCACCTAGGCACCATAATGTACGTCAAAAGAGGCATGAGGTGGGCTCAAACCAAACTCATCGACTCCTTCAGTGATGAGGAGAGAAAAATCGAAGGATGCAGCATTCGAGTCTTCACCGATCACAGAAATGGAGAATACATCACGGTAAAGGGCATTTACGTCCCAATACCAAATCAAAATGAAATGTCTGACGAATTCGAGCAACTACTAAGAGAGGACAGTGCCCTCATCATAGGAGACATGAACCTAAGGATGCAACTACTCGGACGTTCAGTCGATAGAGGTCTCGGAATTCTAGTACGAGATATACACAACAACGGAGACTGTAGAATTTTACATACCGGTCAGCCATCTAGACCCGCCAGTATTGGAAACAACAACATACTGGACATAGCAATCACAACATACAATCATTCAGATTTGGAAATAAAATCATGCAAACAGACAGAATCCATAGGGTCCGATCATATACCATGGATAATCACAATAAACTTGGAAAACGACTACGAGATTCCACTAAGTCGCAACCTCAAAGACATCAAAACGAGTAAGGATAAGCGCGACGAGTTTGAACAATCTCTGGCAACAAAAATAAATCCAAACACAAAAATCGAAACAGACACAGACTGTGACAAAATGATTACCAAACTAGAAAAAGCCGTAATAGAGACACTGAACGAATTTGCACCGCTCAAACAAACCGATAGCAGACAAAATCTTCCCAAAGAAATTCAAAGGTTGATACACAAAAGAAATAAAGCGAAAGACATCGCATGGAGTCTAAGATTCACATACAGATACAACGGACTAAAGAGAGAATACAACAGACTAAAACGCAATTTAGCTAAGAAACTCATAGAACACGGAGAAGAAATTTTGAACAAAGTTTTAGAAGATAAAACCGACAGCAGAAAGAAAATGTGGAGTATACAGAGAGCGATGAAAAAGCCACCTCAAAGGCTCCCCCTTATAGAAAACTGCAACACAGAGCTAGAGATTATCGACAATCTAGTGGACACGGCTATCATTCACACATCCGATATCTCCCATGAAGACGAAAACACAGAGAAATACACACCATTCCAACCCTTGGATGCAACATCACACGCAGAGTTAAAAACAGCCCTTCGAAAATTCAAGAATCAGAAAACACCTGGCCCTGACGGGATAAGAGCGGACATCTTGAAAATGGGAGGCGATACAATGATAGCCATGTTCAAGCGAATAATGGACTACATTATCAACACGGGATACTTCCCAAAAAGATGGAAAGAAAGCACATGCATCTTTCTGCACAAACCAGGGAAAGACTACACACAACCCAAGTCATACAGACCCATTAGTTTACTTAATATCATGGGCAAATGGGCCGAACGCATTATTCTCTCGAGAATAAACACAGTCAGCAACGAACTTATCCCCGAACACCAACATGGATTCGTCCGCCAAAGAGGCACAGCAACACAAATACTAAGGACCGGCAAATACATCAGCGACGCCCTGGAGAAAGGGCACAGTGTGGCCATGATATCGACCGACCTCAGTAAGGCATTTGATTCTATAAATCATCAGGGCCTAATAAAGAAACTCTACGAAGCTGGAGCCCGAAATAACATCATAAAGATAATAGAAAATTATCTGTCGAACAGAACAACCAAAGGCAGATTCAGAACAACCACAGGAACAGAAAAAAAAGTACCACACGGTGTACCCCAAGGCTCGATCCTCGGACCAGTGCTTTTTAACTTGTATGTCGCTGACATACCAAAGCATAAAATCGCAGGTCAGATGCTCTCTCAGTACGCAGATGACCTGTGCATTCTCAATGCAGCGGAGAAACCAGATCACGCCACCAGGCGTGCAGAATGGGCAGCGGAGGAAATTATAGACTACTACAAGAGATGGGGCCTCCAATGCAACGTGGATAAAACGGAGTGTATCATGTTCTCTCACAAAAGACCTAGGCTGGGAAATACAAACAGCGGATACAGAAATTATATCAAAATGAAAAATGAACGGATTGGATATAAGAACGAAGTAAAATACCTCGGTGTCGTATTTGATAAGAGACTATCGATGAATAAACACACCAAAGAAACTGTAGAAAAATCAAAACGAGTAAGAGGTGCCCTAAATTCGATCATAGGGTACCGATCGAAAGTGAACGTCGAAATAAAACTACTTATCATACAGGCGTGCCTCTTGCCAATACTCGACTATGGAGTGATCCAACTCCTACCAAGATACAGCAAGAGCAATCTGAGAAAACTAGAAAGACAGTACAGAATGGCACTGAAAGCTGCAGGTGCCTTCCCACGTCGCACTGAAACAAAAACGCTCTGGGAAATGCTTGATCAAGACCCGTGGCATCTCAGAGCACACGATCTCCACCACGATATGATCGACAAACTCACCTCACTGACGATCAGCGGCCTCGACGATCCCGGTCCCGCGTATACGAGATATGGACAGTTCAATCCATCCCTTTTCTCAAACAGGATAGGCGAAATTGAATATATAAACAAATCGGAGAGAGGCAAACCGCTCCACAAAAGAACGGCCCCCCCCCGTCAGCATAGGCTTTGACTCGTAAAGTCACTCCTAGCTTATAAGTAATTTTAGGTCTAGACCTAATGAGATCCTAAATCCAGAATTTCTCAAACTTGTTCTGTATACCTAATAAATCAATTATGTGAGAAAAGATCTCAATAATAGGTTGCAAAAGATCCCTCCCCGGACAAAGTGCGCCAAAATCAAATGCATACCCAATGCTCTTGTAAAATTACATTTTATAAGTGACATGTAACACAGTTTTCTCAACTAATGAAATAAACATCTATTCTATTCTATTCTATTCTATTCTATTCTATTCTGAATGCAGCATTTGTTGCTCAAAAAAAGTGCATAAGAGTAATGTATGGACTCCAACCTGATGACGCATGTCGACTAGTCTTTAAAAAAACTTGCTTTGAAAAAACCGCTGCCACCTTTATACATTTATGAAACATGTGTGTTCGTAGTTAAGAATAGAGAACTGTTAAAGACAGCAAACGACGTATGCCCTCGAAACAGACGAGATCCGCATAAATTGGTATTGAATGATATGCCAAGACTTACCAAATACAATAAAAACTGCCTAGTAATGAGACAGGTACATATTTATAATAAGATACCTAGCCATTTCAAAACAATAAATACAAGATTGTTAAAGATTAAAATGCAAGTGGTTATGTGAATGTAGTTTTTATAATTTAAAAGAATTTATGGATAAAAAATGTTGATTAAAATATAACTTTTTGCTTGTACTTACGTTATCCTGTAACCCTAAAATTTTGCACGCTATGTCATAACTTAGCTAAACATGTTTGTGCTTTTTTACTTTTATATTTCCGTTCGATTTCCATCCAGGACAAACATTTGTGTGCATGAACATGTCTGTTTGTTCTGAGTCTGGGTGTAATTATATATATATAAGTATGTATTTACAAAAAAAAAAGTAGTATATGTAGTATATCAGTTATCGGGTTTCCATAATACAAGGTCTGCTTAATTTGGGATCAGATGACCGTGTGTGAATAATGTCCAAGGTTATTATTATTATTATTATTATTATTATTATATCACCATTTTATACCATGTTTTACGCAAATAAACGATTTATAATTATTATTAATAATATTGAGTTCGTTTCTTTTTGTAGTCGATTTTTTTGCCTGTAATCTTTACACAAACTTCTATCACATAGAATAATTTCAGATTTTTCTATATGCAAACTTCGGAGAGACAGCATTGTAGTCTCCGAACACAACAAGTAGGTACGTTTTCGTGGCTCTAGAATGTTCCCATGCATTGAAGTAATTGTACGCTTTTATGTACTTTTAGCGCGATTTTTCCGAAACAAAACTCAATTCGGCATTATGTACCGCTTGCACTAACTCTGCAGGTGCTACATTTATATCTTCGTAGCTGCTGGAATCACTCATTCATATGTTTTAATTTCTTACGATTTTATCAAAAAACAAACCAAAATAATGGAAAGTGAATTGAATAAAGAGAAGAAAATTTTAAAAAGCTTTTTTTTCATGCAGTCGTCGTGCTGGCCAGTGCGATTATTCTAAAAATGAGGTTGGCGCACTGATATGAAATGAGTATTAATGCATTTTCAGCGGTCTAGTGGTTTAGAAAATCATTGAATAGAAAGGTTCGAATTTTAAAAATCTTTCCACGCTAGCGGATGAAATGCACTTTTGTACTCAGATTTCGAATATAAACAGAATTTTTCCGAGGTTGTGAGGTGAAAAATATTTTACAATGCATGTGCTTATCATGCGGAAAGTGCAACTTTTTCACACTAGTGCTTTTTACTTTTCAGTTTTATTTTTTATTTTTAACTCCGTCGTCAGCCCGACGCAGAGTTTTTATTATTTGATAAAAGTTTTACAAATTAATCAAGTACAGATTATCATTCATATAAAAGGTAAAATAAAACTAATACTTCAATAAACGCGTTATTCATTACTATCTATAAAATATGTTTGGCTGAACGTATAATATATTTTGCCCGTGCCGTTTTGCGATACTTCTGGGAAAGTTTTGAAGCTAGCTTCAGTATCTATAGCACTAGTTGCTTATCACGTTTAGAGCGGCTGGTTATTCCGTAAAGTAAAATGGATTAAGAACGATACTGTAAGCTCGGAACTTGGTAGTTATAGATAGTTGTAGGTAAGATGTTATTGGTTTATTATGTCAGACTACGCAACCGTGCCTAAGTAAAATTTATTTAGGTATAAGCTGTAAGGAAGAAATCAATTAAACAAATACCTCCTGATACAATACAAAGTTTATTCTAGAAATACTAAACTAGAGGTAATCAACCACCTTAATGTGGGATTGTGGGCGATGATTAAGTATTACACAAACTCTTTCCTTATTTAATAGTAGGTATTGGTCTAACATACCTCGTCTCCGTAACAGTGTATGTTAGGGCAATACTAGCTTTGGACTATGACAAAGGATACTCAAGAACGCTTTTGAGGGTCCGAGAGATGACCACTGAATAACTACTAGCTCAATCAGATAAATTCTTCGTAGCGCTCCTAAAAGAAATTTAAATATTAAGAAAGTTATCTGGAGACGCTACCCTTCACACCCTTTTTTCACATGAATATTATAATAACTTGTTCGATTAACAAGTTTTGTACTTATTTATGTACTTATATAGGTCTTATGGCCTAAATCCCTATCATATCAACCTTATCAAAATATTCAGTATAAAAAAAATATCATGAATCTATCTCTGTCTCACACGAGATGAATCAAAAACGTTAATGATGAAGCGATTCCAAGGGCTCATAAATTGGCAACACTCAGATAGAATATACTCTCATTTAAACTCTCAATTAGACACTCAAATAGCACAGTCAAAATGAACTCTCAACTAGACTTAATTAAGTCTCAATTAACTGAGTCAAAATAAAACTGTCAACTAGCAGAACAAAAGCCCTTGACACGGAGGTCTACTACTACGAAACTGGAGGTTCCAAGCTGCTAGTGCGACCTACGGTCTAGGATCGACGCGACAAGATCGCGTGTCATACCTGAAGCTTCATCCAGTTTTCTGACACAAGGACCAACAGGTATAGCCTTCCTCTTATGCGGAAACAACCCACTAAGGCCACGTGTCAGATACAGACTGTATTCTGCTTAAACAAAGGTCCGACATCAAGGATTCATGTCTGGCCAGGTACCTCTAGGTTTAGGCCAGATAAAAACAGCCACCTGTAACAAATAACCACCCTAATTGCAACAACGTCTCATGATTCGTCGCTGGTACAGAAAAGATTGTAGTTTACTGACAGCTTGATACGCCATAATTTATAATATATGAATCCCATCGGGATCATCTGCACATCATCCAGAATATCTTAGGACCGGGAATGGGTCAGGAAAATGTGCAAGAAAAAAGACTAATGCCACCGGCCCCACCGGGAAAAGAAAAAAAAAACGTCCCTCTGAGAATTCCAATTTTCTCCTGTCCTTCTCGAAACTTCGACCACAGATTATCAACACAGACATACAAGCAGAGTCCAATCGATTTCCAAATTCGATCACGATAATCATTTTCCTTAACCAACTTTACAATTACATGTGGATAATAAAGTTGGGATAATTATTAATTAACAAACAATTAATAGCAGAATATTAATTGTAAAAACAACTATTGAATTTCAAAGAATGAACCCAACGCCATCTCTACAGCCGCAATGGAACTAATGACAGATCGATGTCAATAGCTTCCTTTTCCTAACAGATGTCACTGGCAGCCTTACATATTTTGCAACGTCACAACGCACGTAGCAGCTATTTGCACATGCGCAGTAGAAGATATGCTGAGCGCGCATGTATTTAAAATAAACCCGCCATTTTACTAATTTCGTGCTTAGTTCGGAGTCGATCTGTGTAAATCTGCTAAAAATGTCGAGTTTAAGTGACGAATTAATTAATTTAACTCCGGAAAATGTTATTCAAGAAGCACAAAATGCCAACAATAGCCTTTTGCCAGCTCAGTAAATAAAAATAAAATATGTTTTAATTTTTTTTTTATTTCCTCGCACAATGCATAAGAGAACGTTATACTCGTATAATATGATACACGTATGAATGTGGATGACTATACGGGTAGGGGAAGACCAAAGAAACGATGGATGGACTGTGTGAAAGATGATATGGCCAAAAAGGGAGTGACTACCGAGATGACGACTAATAGAAGAAGTATGGAAGAAAAAGACATGTTGCGCCGACCCAAAAAAAAAAAAAATTTGGACAAGGGCAGGAGAATGATGATGATGCGTAAGATGATTTCCGACTCGTGTAGACTTATACACTCACTCGCTTGGCTCGCTAGTGAATAAAAATGCCACTTGTCGGAAATGACCTACTTTCCGCTCTTGTAGCATAAATAACTATTTTTAACTTAATATTTACTTGACTATTTTACAATTTGTTAGTTATTTAAATGTTCTCTTTGTATTTTCATAAAACGAAAAAACAGTCGTAAAAGGATTGCCTAGTAAAAAAAAAAACAATTGAAAGTACAATGTTATTTTCAGATGAAATAGAAAGTTCGGAAACAAAAGTTTTTACTTTTAGCCGATTGTTGTTCTTACCATCGTCTTTTAGTTTCGTCTTGTCTTTCAACAAATCAGAACTTTTCTATATAAAAGAAGCAAACTTCAACCAAACTGTTGGTGTACTGTTCAATATTGAAAAGTATAAAATTGAAATCAAAATCATTTGTCGAGACTTTTAACATTTATTTGCGGTTGAATAAAAGGTCTCCAATTCACTGTGACACGTCCCACTTAATCGTGTAAATATTTATGGAACATATTTTGGGGAAAATTTATTACGTTTTTCGATATCTTTGTCCTGTAGAAATCTTCTAAAAGTATTTGCTCAGTGATCCTACAAGATTATGCTATGGAAATACTTGCGCTTGCATAAATGTATTCGGAATTATTCATTCGGTCCAATTCGTTCACTTTGTGTGGAGTGGCCGGAGATTTATGTCGTCGGAACTTCAACTTAGTAGCGTACGGTCGCCGCGACCGACCGCTGTCTGCCTGAATAAATCAAATTCTACCCTCTATCTACGTGTATTCTCACGTCTCTATCGACGATGTTTGGCGACATATCTGGGAAAATCAGTAACTAGAATGTAATGCGCGTCGTATAGTTAGCCACATTGAGCAGCTTTACAAAATTGAATCTTTCTGATTTCACTTCACTACTTAATTTTTTACAATGAATCTAAAACTCTGATAGAAATAAAAGCCTTTCTGAAAAGCCATGAATTATCAAGCAAAAGTGTAAGGTATTTTTAAGTACCTTAAATAATATACTATCGGGTTGGCTAATAAGTAATGAGCTTTTTAGTTTGTAATTTCTAGAATTTTCGGAAAGGTTCGAGAACGTTCTGTAGCAGAGGGTATATAAAGAGCGAGTTGCGCTCATGCGCGTTATTGATAGTTTGGCTAAAGTTCACAAAGAAATGAGTGATATTAAAACCCACGTAAGACATTGTTTATTATATGAGTTTCAATCTGGGCATTCTGCTGCAGAAGCTACACGTGATATATGTCAAAGGATAGCTCACGATGCAGTCTCCGAAGCAACAGCAAAGCGCTGGTTCCAACGGTTCCGCAATAACGATTTTTCCTTAACCGATCAACCAAGGTCTGGGCGCCCCGTGGAAATAGATATCGATAAATTAAAACTATTAATCGAAGAAGATCCTCGAAGAACTACACGCGATTTGGCTGTTCAGCTCGAGTGCTCTCATGGCACCATAGAAAATTATTTACATGGTTTGGGAAAGACTTACAAATATAGTGTTTGGGTACCCCATCAATTAAGTAAAGATCAGCTGACCTACCGAGCTGAGATTTGTGTACAACTTTTATCTTTCCGCCGCACCTTTAATTGGTTAGATCATCTTGTCACTGGAGATGAAATGTGGGTTCTCTATGTTAATCACACAAGGAAGCGTCAGTGGCTGGGATGTAAAGAACAGGGAAAACCAACGTCAAAAGGTGATCTTCATCCTCGCAAGGTAATGCTTTCTGTCTGGTGGGATATACATGGAGTAATAAGCTGGGAATTCCTTCCTACTAATACTACGATTACAGCCACAGTATATTGTGATCAACTCGAAAAACTGAAGCTTGACATCCATCGCAAACGTCCACAACACGACAAAATATTTTTCCTGTACCAGGCTAAAACTATTGGAGCTTAATTGTGAAATAATACCCCACCCTCCATATTACCCGGACTTAGCACGAACTGATTTCAGCTTGTTCCGATCACTTAGTAATAATTTACGGGAAAAAAGCTTTGACGATGAACCACTTCTTCAATTCAAAACCAACGAAATTCTATGTGGACGCCATTCACTCTTTGCCAGATCGATGGCGAATGGTAGTAGAAAACGACGGTGAATATATTATTAATGATTAACAATTATTCATTTAATAAATAAATACATATAAAATAGTTGTATGTCGCTCATTACTTATTAGCCAACCCAATAGATTAGAATACTCCTTATAAAGTAGGTACATAAACGAAACACAGATATATAAATTATGAATGCGAAAGAGAGCTTTCACGCTAAAACGGCTGCAAGGAATTGGATGTTTGGCACATGGGTAGACCATGACTTGGAAAAGGATGAAAGAAAGGAAGGGGTAGGAAGCGTACTTTTAATTCTGGATCGTAGATGAAGTCGCGGATAATAGCTGGTTACAGATATAAATGTAGAAATTTTACATCGGGTGACACAAAGGGCGGAAAAATTTAATTTTAAATCCAATTTTAAAAATCGATGCACGATTTTTTAGACCGCGTCGTCAATGGTCTAAAAGCCGTGCGTCGTATGTATATACTTATAGGTAGTATAAAAAGGCGCATAACGTACAATTTTACACGGAAATAATGAAGCTAATGAAGATTGGTAGCTAGGTGAAGGCCGTACTTACCCGAGTCGTTATTTCTCGTGGAAATCGTAATTAAAATGAATCTCTTCAGGACAAAGCTTTCGGACACGGAAAGTTAAAAAGGAGAGAAAGCTTTAAGATTTTTTAGCCTCACGTCTAATCAATTTATTTTGCAATGGAAGCGATTTCCGTCCTCACTAAATGTAGGTTATGTCTCCGTAAATTGTTTGCTTAAATAAAGTCTTTTCGAAGTTAAATGAAGAATAGGTAAAAAAGTTTAGTTGAGGCTTATATTTTTATGGACTTTTAATTCTGTTATTACATTTTTAAATAATGCAAGTAATTTATGCAAAAAATGTATGTTAAACTAGAAGGCGTAAAAATTGGCGCATTGTAGTAAAATATCAGGTTGGCACAAAAGTAATGAGACACTTGGTTAACGCTTTATATTTTTTTATTATTATTACAATACAAAAAGCTTAGTCCAACGATCCGGCAAAGTTTGGATGCCTTTCGCCCAGAACTCTGATGGCTGTATCTCGAAAAAGTTGTTCAACTCCGCCTCTAACTCAGAGAAATCATTAAATTGTTTACCCCGCTAATGTTGTTTCAGAGCTCTAAACAAATGATAGTCTGATAAGGCGAGGTCTGGGGAATAAGGTGGGTGGGGTATCGTCTCCCAGCCATTTTATATACAGTCGACTCTCGATAATTTGACACTCGATAATTTGAATCTCTCGTTAGTTTGAAATTTAATATATATATATATACAGTCGACTCTCTATAATTTGACACTCGATAATTTGAATCTCTCGATAGTTAGATTTTTTTTTTCTGGTCCCTTGAAAAATACTCGATAAAATGAATAAAATCAATGTTAATTTGTCCCCTCGGTAATTTGAAGTTGACGGAATAGTATCTTGCCCGTCAACATGAAATAATTTGAAGTCCGGGCTTCCCTACTCTCTATAATTTGAAGCGTTTAGCATCCACCTATCATTTGTTTATATACATGGACAGACCTGTCGATTGTTTACATTAATAAAATATGAGTCAGTTTACAGTTCGCATTCCAGTCTACCTTTGAACGTTAAAGTGAGTCATGTTAATGTTTGATTTGTGTTATTAAAATGGATTCAACAAACAATTACGCACTTCTTTTTCAAAATGAACATTTCTGAGTAATTGTACAAATATTTAAAATAGTAAATCACGGATTTTGATCAAACTCTTGATTACTTGATTTTTTTCCTTCCTCCCTCTTGGTTATTGAAACTCCTGTTATTTTGAACTCTTGGTAAATTGAGATTTTTCTCTGGTCCTTTGAGTTTCAAATTATCGAGAGTAGATTTTATATATACTAGCTGACCCGACAGACGTTGTCCTGTCCAAAAACTCTCAAAGTCAAACTTTATATCGTAAAAAGTGTCAAATCTACGGATGCACTCCAGTAGTTTATATTAAAACCATCAGATTGCCATCCCTAGAATTGACAGACAGGAACAGTTTGTATAGGAAAAAGAAAAATGTGGTTTTTATGTGTTTCCGTGCAATTTTCACTATTTTTCTCTTTATAAAAAACTTTCTCGGATACCGACGAATATTTGAAAAAAAAAATTGCCGAGTTGGTCCAGTTGTTCTCGAGTTTTGCGCTTATTAACTCAGTTAGCCATTTATTTTTCAAAATCAAAAGTCATTTATTTAAACTTGGCTGAGAGTCACAAGGCACTTAGGCACTTTTCGAACGTCATAATTACATAAGATAGTCCCCCAAAACGCCAGCCATTCACCACTTCCTAGTGCTTTAGCTGAGGAGAAGAAGTGGCGCAACAAACTCGCCCGCAGCACAGCTGCCTGTTCAGTAAAAAAAAAAAAAATCTATACAACACTGCTCAAATTAATACATGTAAGTACATTACGCAACACAAACATTAAATTTAATTTAATTATTTGCTATAAGTCAGCCAGCACACGCCAATATACCAACAAAAAAGAAGAAAAGAAAAAAAATCGAAAAATCGAAACTCAAGCAGAAACAAAAATACAAAACTAAAAACGCAAGCAGAACTTTATATCTAAATTAAAAGCCTTCAGTAATAAAGGGCATGCCCATTTACATATAGCCGTACATGTAGTCGTAACTCGAAGTCACAAATGATAAACTAGCACCATCGAAGTAAAATAAACAACGAGTTAGCAAGACGACCAGTCACACCACAAGCAGGACCCGTTCACGAGCATAACGCCAAAATCAGCCATTACCTCCCTCGCCATATTTGAGGGAAGGAGGCAACCCGACTCCCGACGCTACCGCAAGCAGTGACATTTAAGGGAGCATGACGAACTTGCTGCCGGTTGCTCGGGCAAGAATAATTATGATCAATTGTCGAGGTCACTAGCTAACCGCATATTGCAATACCACTCATAAAAAAATATTGTAATGAGTAGATTATGTCAATGATAAATAAAAATGAAATTAAAATAAATTTACCTTTACAGTCAAAGACAATAAATAATTATATGAACTCATATAACCTAACCTTTTATTTATATATTATATGTATATCTGATTTTTTTCAAATATTCATATTTTCGTTACTAATAATAAATATTCCTTATGAAGCCTAACGGAACGGCATGCGGCGAAAACGCACCGCCCAGTCACACAAGGTCACCAGCACTTATCGTCACCTTAATGGTACATTATTACCTACGTGTTTTTAGGCTTTGCGACTTTATTATATTCTGCATGCATACATGCAGAATATAATAAATTCTTATGACGTTCTTTATGATTTTAGTCAGCGGTGGCCAAGGAAGGAATTGAATAATAAAACTTGAGTTCAAAGCGAATTACATCACGGAGCCATTTATAACATAATACAAGGGCAACACCAGATAATATTATGATAGTAAACTTTGACAAATAGAAGTGTACCATTTACAAGAGTTTAGAGAATAAAGGATACGTCGCAGTAGGTTGCGTTCATTTTGTGGGGAAACCACGGTCATGACATTTTGATGCCGATATTCGGAACAATGTGCTCTTCTGTACAATATTTTTTGTACCTGAATCTCCATATTCTATCTCTTAGATAAATGAGAATAGTTTGAAGTTAATTTATATTAAGAGAGCACTTCGCTACGATTTGATTAGTTACAATAATATTCATTAAAAACCCCGTTGCAATGAATCCAGGACCAAATTAATTCTCCTTATGTGTTCTGCTAACCTACACATATAATGTTCCTTTCATCTTGCAACGAAACGTTTTGATTCAAGTTCGGTTTGAAGGAATTTACAATTTGCGCTCCATTCACTCATTCGTTCACTCATGTAATGACAGCTTGTTAATACGGTCATTAGCTTTTACAAGGTGTAGTTCAATCGTGTATTGTATCAATCGTGTATAATCGAAAGTACAGTGTTTGTCTCTTTTTTGTAGATTGTTACCTTGACGTGGATTTTGCTATATTTTTATTGTGAATAATTCCATTGACTGTATTTTTCTTTTTATGCGGATCAAAGCTAAACGAAATAATATATGGATTACTAGCGGCACCCCGCGGTTTCACCCGCGCAAGTTTTGAACCCGTAAGAATATGGAGATACAAAGTATCCTATGTGTTAATCCACGTTATAAACTATCTGTGTGCCAAATTTTAACAAAATCCATTTAGGAGTTTTTGCGTGAAAGAGTAACAAACATCCAACCATCCTCACAAACTTTCACGTTTATAATATTAGTAGGATATTTGTAGGAAGACTTTATTTGTGAAAAGGCAAAACACGAGGTTATTTTTATGTACCAAGTCAAATATACAGTGTTTCAGTGTATAAATTATAATATCTACTGAACGGAAAGAGGAATGAATTAAGCTAGGTTTTTACATTCGTGCTTACACCACACACAGCGTCTCATTTTGTTAGAGCTTTCCTTGCTCTGAAATCGTAAAAACATTGAACGATGCCCTCAGGCGTACGTTCGCACACACAAACACTATTGTTATGTCGACACTAATTTGTTTTCTCAACACCTAGCTTTCCAGAGGTGCTGAGACTACATTTTTATTTCTAAGGTATAAAAAGTTGTGTCATTCTTGCGTACAGTCAGCAAAACCGATAACTAACCACAGCGAAGGCGTTATTTTTTTTGTCCGTGTTAACTTAATAAACACAAGACACAAAGCAAAGCATGCACATGCACGACGACGTGGTTTAGAGTTTTGTGATTTAAATTTAGAGTTTACAGGTATCTACTTTACTCGTCAGTAAATGTGACACACACAAAGAGTTTGAGAAAATTTCTGTTTTGTAGATAGTCGTCTTTGTCACTCATACATGTAAGTCTCTTTTTGAAACTTGATGTATCATATATTTACATCTACAAGGTCAAATTAAATTAGCTGGCGAAACTCCACAGACGTGATATCTAACATGAGGTAACAAAAATAAACGAATTTAATGAGGTTTATTTTTTGGGGTAGCGTAGTCAACTTCAAATATCAGTTTAAAAATCATTTTTTTGTTCAAACTTCACAGACGTAGTGGGTATCAATATCTCAACACGATAGAAAAGATTTTATCAACTAACACTTCAAGTAACAACACTACCAACGGTCATTGATCCAAAAAAAAACATCTTCAAAACAATCTTTTTTTATTTTCGTTTTGTCGTGTCTAGATATCGATACACATCACGTCTGCGGAGTTTCGCTAGCTAATTCAATTTGACCCTGTATATTGTGTAGGTACTTTAGTATATTTATACAGGCAGCTCTAAACGAGGAATAAATGAGGTAAATACCTCGTTTGTTCACTGTACCTATATAGAAGTAAAAGTAGTAATAATAATAATAATATCCTGGGACATTTTAAATACGGTCATCTGATCTCAAACTAAGCAGAGCTTGTACTATGGAAACCAGATAACTGACCACATACACTACTTTTTTTTGTAAATGTATACTTATATAGATAATTACACCCAGACTCAGGACAAACAGACATGTTCATGCACACAAATGTTTGTCCTGGTTGGGAATCGAACCCACGACCTGCGACATGATAGGCGGTATCTTAACCAACCACGCCAGCTGGCCTGCAGACAACTGAGTATCCTGTGTTACTACAATTATATTTTATGTCCACATTGTTGTTACCAATCCCATGCTCAAGGTAAATTGTATTAAGAAATCGATTTGGGAACAGTGCAATATAATAACAGATTCATGTCTACGCTACGACTAGATTTGGAACGAACATTTTTCTGCTTGATATTACCACTGTTTCAGAATAAGTGTCCTAGTTTGTAAAACATGGTGATACTCGTAGTATTCTCAAAGGTTAGTAAAACAATAGTGTTGGGATGTTTGTGCTTGGCTCCTTGAGCAGGATCGTAAGTTTATTTATTGGCTGGACTTAATTTTGTTTGAGGTTGGTTTTGGCTTAGATGAAGTTATTCTTTATAGGTGGTTTTGTGAAGCTATAAAAAACAAATCTACTTACCTGTGCCTGATACTGATACCGATAAAAAACTTAAATTATAAGGAAGGATAATTAAAAATATATTCTATTAACAACTTCCCAGCTTCCTACTAGCCCTCTGCTGGCCATTAGCATTATTTATTTTTTTATTTATTAAAACTTTATGTATAAGTAATAAAACAAATACCGTACAAAGGCAGACCAGTCAGCCTTAGGGGAGAAAACATGGCAGGTGCAATATATAATATACAAGAAAGATACGAACGCTAGCTAGCACGAAAATAACTATAAAATAGAAGAATATATACATTGATATATACATACCTACATACTTACAAATACAAATATTTTATTTTCTTTAATAAGGTTTATCCTAAATAGCTAGTGATAGAAGTGTCCTTTTAAGCAAATAAATGCCTGTTTTAGGACACTTGACTTCCGCAACTTAGATTTACGTAATGTAGGTAAGTACTTACATTCACATCCAAAAATTATGCCAGTGTTTACTAATATACAAGGTTATTGGTAAAACACCAACAACCTCTTAAGGGGTCATTGTACTCATCATTATGAACAACTTCTACTATGGGACCAAACCTGAAATCGTGATAAAAAAATCAGCTGTTCAGTACATTTTGACGAATTATGTGAACATAAATGTACCTACAGCAGAATTTTTTTTCGCGATTTCAGGTTTGGTCCCATAGTAAAAGTTGTTCATAATAATGAGTACAATGACCCCTTAATAGGTTGTTAGTGTTTTACCAATAACCCTGTATAAGTTTGGGAAAGTAAAGTAAGTTAAAAGACAATTGGAAGATTAATATTTATATCAGCTTAATCAAAATCAGTGTGTGTTTAGTGTATGTTGTATGAGGTGTATGTGTGTGTGTGGGGAGTTTGCGTACGTGTACATGTTGTACAAGTGAGTAAGTGTACGTGTGAATGAGTGAGTTATGATGTGTGCTGCAAGAGGGCTTCCGTGTCATCATAATCGAGAGGTTTTATCAATTTAGTTATAACTTTTCTACATTCATAATATTGTCTCGTGTATACATACTTAGGAAACTGTGTACTACACAGTTTCCTAAGTATGTATACACAGGTAGTTTAGTTGTGTGTTAAAGTCTTATACTAACATAGGTTAAGGAATACTAACAATTTTATGGGTTCTACCTGAATTAAAGATTAATAAATAAATAAAATAAATAAATATATCACTTTATTTATTTTATTGTAAAGTTGAGATGACCAAAACAGAAACACGACTGACTGAAAAACACTGATGACTAAAAACAGAATAAACTTTGTCAGGAGAAATAACGATCAGTAGCGAAGAAAATGAATCCAGCAAATCAGCGGAGGGATGTTTCTGCCAACTTCTTACGTATATGCTCACGTGTATTCACTTTAAAAGACAACCGATTGGTTGCCGTCCTGGTGTTCAGATGAAGCGAATTCCTAGGAAAGACCGCCTGGACCAAGAAATAATAGTGAATGAAACCAGAGCATCATCCTCCGCCAATTCCCATAGGCACCATGCTGGGCCACTATATAAACGGCCACACGGAAAATAGTAATAAAATAAAGAGGACACCGGACAGCTGCGTAGTTGGTTTACGACTAGCTATCGCATTATTTTTCCCTCTCACACTTTTAGAGGCTTAAAACTCGACTAAAACCCCACCAAAAGCAACAGTTTTAATTTAAAAATATTACTTTTACTCAGGGAGTATTTAATCAATTTTAAAAACAGTGTTGGCGAAAAATAGTAGACGATATAACGTGGGTATTTTTAGGAAGACCGCGGGTGCTCAGTCTTTTTGGACGAACCACGTATAGTTGTGACGCAGCACTAGTATTTATGAAAGGTCTTCTAGTAAAGTCAACATGCTGTTGAGTCTTGCACCCGAATAATTAGAGCCAGAATTTGTTATCTTATGGTTAAATACTAAATTTGTGAGGAAGACTAAACTGTCTTACAAATCATAGTAATCATACTCGCAAATGTGATAGCAGTTCTTTCTTATTACATTAGAAGAAATCAAAACCTACGGGCAGAAAAGAGATGCCTTATTCACACCAAGACATTGAATAATCAAGTCCTTACATGTCATTATTATTAGCAACGTGTTTCCCCTTGAAGCGACTCCTCGGGCACGCGGGTGTAATGACCACCTCCTCCGGATTTATATGGGGGGCCATAAAACCTACATTCTTATTCATGTTCATGTTTATGGTCATTGATATGGGCTCATATAAATGGAGATGTATTTGAATGGGACATAAAACGTCTATATACAACTGGACTGACGCACTATTGCCTAGTTCTGTTAAATTTCCCCGTAAACTAGTCCATTTTTAGAAGTACCTAAAGGTTGGTATTCAAATTCATGACAAAATACTTACTATCACTATTGAAAGAACATACTTTGGCTATAAATAATGGCGTTGGAGGAAAAATCCGTCTAATGGGAGACCCTCCCTCCTGCACATTATTTTTGGATGAATGAGTTTATAGAAAGTCATTAAGTTTTACTTACCTTATTATTTTATTTATTCATCAATCTGTCCTTTAAATCCAACGAGAAAGCTTTCCAGGGTCATGTAAAGTACGAAGTACTTAAGTAAGGACTTCTTCCACCATTATCATCTGCATAGCCTTTTCCTAGCTATTTGGGGGTCGGCTTCCAGTCGTAATACCAGTATTTAACATGGAGTGACTGCCTATCTGATCTCCACAACCTAGTTACTGGGTAATACGATACACCTTGCTAAGACTGGTTGTCAGACTTTTGGGCTTCTGACGACCCATAACGACTGTCACATATCCACGAATGACAGCCAAGTTCAACGGCTTAACGTGCTTTCCGAGGCATTGATATGTTGGTATTGATATGTAAAGGTCACCACGGTCATCCACGGACCAACAGCGGCAAGCGTAGCTTAACCTGATCAATCCACTACAAAAGCCTCTCTCTTCCCTCGCACTAAGACTTCTTCCACCATAAATACAGCTTCTAGTTTATAATATTTCCCAGGTCTTGCCTAGCCACGAATTAAAATTCTGTACTATTCCGGCTATGCATTTAAAGCATTGTTCATTCTATTCAAAATACGAGACTACATTTGTCATTTGAATGCATTACACGGAAAATACTTTAAAATTTTACAATACAGTGTACACGGTAGCTAAATGCAAATGTTTGTACGTATTTAATAAAAGATGACTTGTTCGCCGCCTGGGTGAGCGCGGCCCGGCGCTTCTACGCAGCGTAAACTAACAAATTGCTGTGTCTGCCTTCGAACCTCCTCAGTATTCTCTAGTAAATGTCTTGAAAAGGAGCTTGAAAATTTCCCCAACAGTCGTCAAACTTGGTCCACTATATTTATAGACGATATTTCTCGGCAGGACCGTCAATTATCGTCGGGAAATTTTCATCTACTACTTTTGCGAGTGAATGCAAAAATATTTTTCAGGTTTTTGCGTACCTTTTAATAAGTGATTTGAAGTTGGAGGGTAGCTTATTAAAATGTTTCGATTTGAACTGTCGGTATACACAATTTTCATATAAATTGCGCACACAATGACATGGAAAAGTCTAATTTATTTTACCGTGTCAAGTCTTCTAATATTGACACCATATTCTTCTTTGTCGTAGCTGTAATATGACTTTGTTTTCCATGTGAAATTAATTTATATTACTACCGAGCTCCATCAAAGTCTTTCATAACGTTCTTTGATTAAAATCCCCACAGCGATTACTTAATTTAGACCTTTTGTGTAAACATAGAACATTGAAATCCGTACCGAAACCCGAGAAAATACCTGCAGCCCGTTTATTTTTTCCCAGAATACCATGGACTCGTACTTGTACGGGCTCTCTTGAGTTGAAATAATCAAAGAGTTAATATTACTCCTCATAACATGCGCAGATAGTAATGAATGACATAATTATTTGTCTTTTTAACCGACTTCAAAAAAGAATGTTCTCTCGACCAGTATGTATGTTTGTAAGTCCATGATTTTCTCAAAAACTAAGGAACCAATTTTGATGATTTTTTCAATAACGTGATCTACATACTTTCAGGAAGGTTTTAGTATATAATACATTAGGTAATTCAACTTATATACGAATGTACTGAATCTCCAGCATTTCTAAGCGGATTTTAATGATTCTTCTTTTCGTCCGTCTTAGGCTTATGTAATTGTATGAATGAAAAATAAATGTAGGACTTATTATAATTTTCTTTAAATAGACATACTCGTATGTGCGCCTCACATTCTAACAAAGCTTTATGTAGGCTATTTATAAAAAATTACTTTAAAAAAGTAAAAACCGACTTCAAAACACCTAAAACGAATAATACAAGATACAATACAAGTTTATTTATCATATAGACAGAACAAAGGACAGTCTTGTTAATAGTACCTACTGAAGAAAGATTATTACTCCCACCATAACTTTTTTTATAGACTTCGGGTGAGCAAAGAACGTAAGTAGGTAGGAACGAATGTACAATTCTTATTGAGAGGCTTTTAACACATAAAATATTAACAATGTTAGATATTCCTGTAACCATTTAACTACAATGTTTTACATTCAGTATTTAACTTTATGGGCGTTCATAAATGGCATCTACTTATGTTTTACGTGACAGCGCATAAGTATTTTTTATGAAATACTTCGTATATTTATTCACGAGCGCTTGAACTTTATTTTTGTATGTGATGGTACATAAATTCACACATTAAACATTATTCAGGACAATATTTAGAATCAATAATGGACCATTTTAAGTATCCCGTGCTTTTACGTGAAATTATTACTGAAGTGTCTGTATGTCACAGCCGCATTTCTCTGAAACTATTTTCAACAAAGCATTGATAGATAAGCTGTAAAAATATAAATCAGACAGCAAAACTCTTCACTCGGTCCCTTTAAACACAAAAGGATCTGACGTAGGTACGTCATTTTAATAAAAAAATATTATGATTGATCGCCACAAGTATTTTGATGTCGCTCAGTATTGTTATTCGTGTTTATTAAGCTCAGCAATTCGGTAGCTGTAATTAAATAAACAATCAGAAAGATAACAGAGACGGAACGCAGAAGTTTAATTAATAAACGCCCCCGCCAGTTTATTTTGTTGCGAAATTCATATTATGGCATGAAAATCTCGTTCCTAGCATCAGAAGTCGTTCAAATGGATGAAGGGTGGTATGAGTATTCATTTCTTACTCTCACCTTCGATAACTTACTATCTGATTTTATTAAGTCGTTTCTTTTTACTGGGTTTTGCCATCTGGAATTTCTCAGTAGCAGCCTGGAGGCTCGATTTGTGTCCGGTTGATGGTTCAACAATATACAACGTCCTGATATCAATCGTTGGGCAGTTGTCCACCAAACATAACACTCGTCTGGTCGGGCGGAACCTCCCTTTTCTATGGAGGGCGTGTGAACTTTACACCCCCAGTTTCCTCATGCCTCTATACTGGTGACGCAGCCTTCGAGCAGCGAGTTCAGCGTGACGTCATCATCATCACTTCCTCAAGCTTTCGAGCTGCGAGTCACACAGCCTACCAACATCTACGGCTTAGCAGCGGACGCGCATACCGCATACCTGGGTCATCACCCTCAGCCTCACCAGCAACCTTGGCACAGCACACACACTGTATTATCACACCATTCGATAGTGTCGCTAATAAATAAGGATCAAATTCTGGGAAGTAATGACATACGGCAAACTAAAGAAAAGAGCTCATTTTTAACAAAATACTTTTTTATTTTTCTTATGATATGTACCTACCTTAATAGGTACGTAACATAAGAAAAATAAAAAAAGTATATAAACCTTGATATACCTCGATAAAGTATATAAACCTTGATATACCTTGATAAAGTATATAAACCTTAATATACCTTGATAAAGCGTATAAACCTTGATATTGATTTTTCAAAAATCCAATGATGCAGTTTTAGTTTTCATCAAAGTCGTCGAGTCCGAGACTCCTTTGAGTACTTTTCGCTATTCTTCATAGTTTCGGATTTGGTCATCCACGCCCACTTGAAAAACTCACCCTGTATACAACGTCTCGACATCAATCGTCGGGCAGTAGCTCATCAGACACAACACCCGTCTGGTCAGAGGATCCTCCATATTCAATAGAGGATGAGTGAACTTTGCACACTGTTCCTCATACCTCTATAATGGCAAGAGGCTCGCCTCTGCCTAATCCTTCGAAGAATATAGGCTTGATGTTATGTTATGATTATTTAGTTAACTTGGATTTGTAGGGCGTGGCGGTAGAATCTAGAAGACGACGTGAACCGGTGCTGAGCAACCCTGGTGTTCCTAGAGAACAAGATGACTGCGCGTGTGGCACTGAAAACAACAGTCAGATCAATAATAAAAATTAAAATAAATATTCAATTAAAATCAAATTCACAATCAAAATTAAATTAAAATCAAAACAAAATCAGATCAAAATTAAATTAAAATTAAACTAAAACATGACCATATCTTCAACATAAATCAATTTAGATATCTTTCCTCAGCACCAGGCCCTCAGCTATGACTACCAGACCAGTTCATCAGAAAAGGGCAGTCTGGCCTCTCACAATAATCTTCAGGATGCTATTGGAGCTTCCACGTATCCTACGCATTAGGGATGCCGTTATTTTGCGCATGATAGCATCAAAACTATATATGCCTGCCTCGGCAAACATGCCCGACGTACTACAGAACCGCGGAAGCCCCAGCAACACCCGAAAAGCATTATTTATTGTACTGCACACGAAGAGCGTTGTAAAAAAAAACGCTCTCTGTGTATACCTGACCCACAGGCTACAGGTGTAAAACGTCTGACGTGAAAATTACGCTGTTTGAGGCATACGCCTTAAACAGCGTAATTTTCACGTCTTTAGTACACCTAGCAAACATGCGGGCCAGCATATTACATCGAACCGACAACGCCTTTATGAGATGTCAAAACGTGGTAATGTGGTGTGATGAATTGTGGCCACAAGGTGTTCATCATCTTCCTGCCCTTATCCCATGTTACTTGGGGGCGGTGCAACACGTTTTCTTCTTCCATTCTCCCCTAACAACCGTCACGCTATCATTCACTCCCTTCTCTTTTATATCATTCCTCTCACAATCCATCCATCTTTTCTTCGGCCTTTCTCTCGCTCTCCATCCATCAACATGTATATTCATCACTCTTTTAGTCACATGCGTTTCGTCCCTTCTCATCACATGTTCATACTCAGCCAAACAATTTCCTTTCAACTTTTCTGTCACTGGCGCCACTTTCAAACTTCCTCTTATGTACTCATTTCTTGGCTACAAGCTGTTAATTTTCTTTTTTATCCACTAGTCTAATGTTTTAGACATATTTTGTGGATAGAATTATGCTTAATGTAGTTTTGAATATGAAAGTTTTGTTGTAACAAAACAAGTGATAAGTATCACCATAATGTTATGTCTGCATTAGTTCCGTACGCTCTCAGGGTTCTGTATGTGTGGCTAATAATATAATTTCATCTCACACCTTCTGCACATAGTTGATCTTACCATAAACCTTTTTATTTTTTTAACAGTATTTTTTGGTGTACGGTAGAAACCAATATGTAACGTTTAAAGCTTATGTAGAGGAAGTATGTAGGATTTAACGATCCCTGCTAAAGTATATTTGCATTTATAGTGACAGGTTCCAGTCTAAGAGGATCGTAGGATTGTGTGAGCAAGCCTGAACCTTTCTCACAGTTGGAATAACTGCAACTGAACAAATTAAGACTGAAGTCATATACAAGGCGTACTTAACTTAAATAACGCACCACCTCTTAAGTGGTCATTGTATTCATCATTATGAACTGTTGGGGCGTAACTCACAACAGTGATAATGTTATGTTGATGTTGTGTATTGGGATGTTATGTTGAGAGAGTAGACAATCGATTGGTATAAAGGTTTTATTGCTACTAAAAATAACATGTTATAATTTAATAATGTACAATAATGTTGGACTAAACAAAGTGCAACGTTTCACTGTAAGTAAGACGAGTTAGTTAGGGTTAGGGTCAATGTACAGCGTAGCTCGTACCTGAACCACTCTTACTATGGGACCAAACTTGAAATGGCGAAAAAAAATCAGCTGTTCCCTACATTTATGATCGCATGACTCGTCAAAATGTAGGGAACAGCTGATGTTTTTACTACTACTACTACAATATAATCAACGCAATCTAAGAACTCCGATTTGACGTTTCTCATTATACATGCCGCGATAACTTGGTATAAACGTCTATACAGTATAACAATGTCATTGTCATATCAAGTATCATTCAGAAGCACCAAGTTTCACCATATATTGTGAAAATGCACTCAAAAACGCGAATTATGCCCGGTTACTGAAGAATTCTGAAACGGAGTTTAAACTATTGATTAATTATCTATTTTAATTTATCTAATTATCTATTTAAGCGAATTCCTTATTTATGCAAGATTTTTGATGTCCTCAGATAAACCCTCGTTAGTAATTCATTCGACTTTTAAGCTAAATCTTTACTTAACGAAGTGTTCAGAAACACGATATCGAACCAATTATCATTATCCAATGGAATAAACTCTGTTTAAAAACCTCAGAAACCCGGACATTAATCGTTGATTAATATTCCAACAGGACGTTATTATAAAGTCATGTCTTTGGGTTCGTTGCCGTAGTGTTGTGACCGTTCTATTTCAAGCCGTTTTTTGACCGAATAAAATCGATGTTCTGAAAAATGGATACTTTTACAAACGTTAATTCAGAAAAGAAAGAAACGTATAATTACTGTATTATTAAATGTTTAAACATATAAAAACAAAATCTGGTCACATATATTTTTAGTTTTATTTTGATATTTAATAATGACTAAGCCGACTGACCTAAGCCACTAGTGCATAAACTACAGGAAGAAATCAGTATATCGGGTTTTAGTTTGTCTTGGTTTGACTTTGAAACTCGCCCAAATATAGACTTAGTTGGGATTTATGTAATAAAAACTGTTAATTATTACAAACTCGTACGTATAATAAAATGATATGCCTTGAGAATCAGTTTTAAGCAATCTAGATAAATTGTCGATTACAAACTCTAAGTATGATAAATCGATTTAACTCGAGAATCGGCAGGGCAATTTCGTAACACACTATAAATCGGAATCGGTTTCATTTTGACGTTGTTGTAACGTGTTTTAACCCGGACGGAACGGGACGACATTTTTTGGAAACATAGTTTCATAGAAAAAGTATATGAAAGAGCATAGGTACATCACAGGTACATGGACGGGACGGTAACGTGGCGTCCAAGGGACGGGGAAAATATCGTCGGTGACGATCTTGTGACGATGTTTAACACGTCCCGCTCTGCGCACGCCGCATCCCATCCGTGGTTCCGCTGCGTGCTTACACAGTCGCTCCGGCGCGTATGCATTAAACATCCGTCGTGGTTTTTTTATAACACGACCAGCAGTGCTATTCTGTACAAATATCACCGTGAAAATTTAGGTGAAGTGAGTGTGGAGTGAGTGTCAATCCCTAGCGTCAGGTGGGTTTGCAGTTCATTTCAAGCTCACTTTACCTAAGTTTTCACGGTGAGATTTTCACAGAATACAGGCTGTAGGTATGCAGCAACCTTAATAAGATGCACTATCAATCCACATGTTGGCAGCAAGCAATGCACCTGAATCGATTGCTAAAAACACTGACTGATCATCGCTTATTGGCTGAACATTAATATGTGTATTTGGCTGTATCTAGTCGCTACTTGTAGTGTAGTCAACTAAAACCACCGCCGTCTGGTCGCAGTGCTCACTGGCCGGAAACTGTTAACTATTCCTAAGTTACCACCATCGAATCTAACCCCGGTCACTCACATTCGCACGACATGACGCAAACCCACAAGTGTAAGTGTCAGTGTCAGTGGTTTTTATTTTAAGATAGAGTCATCATTTTTATGAAACTGTTATGAAAAATTAACTTCTAATTTCACTTTTTCCAATTTTTCTGTACCTCCGTTTAACATTTTGTCCCGTTTTTATTCTAAAATATAAATAAAGTTAGTATTTACTGAAAATTTACTAAATATATAATTTAGTAGAGCAGTATACAAATTAAACTTAGGTACTAAGTACGAAAAGATAAACAATATACCACAACGTACCTATTTCGTTGTACCGAATATTTATCATGAAGAGAACCTCAATGTATTGTTGTAGAAGCAACAAACAACGTATAACAACGTTTGACGTGGAGCACAAACATCCCTGGTATTTAGTTTGTTTTGTAAGACGAACAGTTTTCATTGGGACCGGGAACGCTCCCCGGTTTAAGAGCGGGCTCACGGCCATTAAACTAGCGTTTTGATGAGGATACGTTTTATTTTGATGACGCAAACGTACGGGTAGCGGGTAAGGACATCCTGTTTTCGCTAATAGGTCTACGGAAAAAGTCTACTGTTAAGTTACGGCCGAAATAAGCTTTGGCCGATGAAGATCATCGCTGGGTCGAAAGTGTACTTTATACTGATTCCCAGTTTTTGGCAATCAAATATCTGCTTTAAAAAGATACAGCAAATCAGATCGCTTCAACATCTAAAATCAGAATGCTTCTTTGCACTTTCTTCGTACTTTAAACAACCTAAATTTAGACCGGATAATTCTTTAAAATAATGATACAAATATTTTTGGCAGTTTTATAGTATTTCGGCGTGTGCACTTTAAAAATACTATTGCATGCTCTACAGTCATAGCAATGTTAGAAAAATTGTGGATTGTCAGTGGTTTAGTCTTTTGTCTTGGGATATTGTATTTTATTAAATCGTGGCACTAACTGTAGTAACCTCGTTTCGAACAATGCTCACGAAATACTGAACGGAGGCATGAAAGGCTTCCGTGTTTCTGTGCTTTGCTCCAATACACACTATTGTTGTTATAAAAATTGTATACGAAAATTATCGAAGTGCATTAGGAGTATGTGGTTGTATCTGCTTCGCTGCTCTTACCAGCAGTCTTCATGGCCTTAAACTCACATAGTGATTGAACTTATGTTCTTCCTCTTCATTGACTCTTTAAATTAAAACTCGTTCTTTCAATACTACGTTTGGT
The DNA here is from genome assembly GCA_948252095.1 of Dicycla oo. Lineage (NCBI taxonomy): Eukaryota > Metazoa > Arthropoda > Insecta > Lepidoptera > Noctuidae > Dicycla > Dicycla oo. The sequence continues at coordinate 22,911,401 of OX411711.1, forward strand.
AAACGTTTTTGTATAGACGAAGCTCAGCGTTTGATTAAGCTCGCCAGAGCGCGGACTCAGCATTTTTGTTCAGTTTCAGTGTAAGCGAAAATACTCATTTTCACTGTGAAACATTTCCATTATGAGGGTTTTAAAACTGGCGTATTTGTGTCACTGGAAAAGGAAATTGTTATAATATTATTGTTTTCCATTGAAATAATTACGTAGACCAACACTGGCATGTGTCTTTAGACGTTGATTAAATGGTGTAGTCGTTCGTGCTTCATATAATAACAGGCGAGATTAGCCACACTATTTATCGAATCGATATCCAATCGAGTTTTGTGTCGGACAGTGAGTGCCGGGGCTCGAAGCTCGGAGGCAGGGTGGCAGCAAGGACGGCACGTTGGCGTGAAATCCATCGCCTTGCGAGCTCTCCAACCGCTCCCTGGGGCCGAGTCGATCTGTTACAACAAATAATACGCCAGACGGCGATCCGTTAAACCACTTTTCAATTTTCCAATAATTGTTTTAAACCGTCTCTATTAATATTGTTGATATTGCGTTATTAACCGTCGTTTCAAGCAATACGCTTTCAAATACAAAAAAATAAAAAGATGAGTAAGATTATATTCAAACGATTTCTTATCTGAAAGACATTTTGAAACATAAATACGATTTTTCAATAAAAATAAAATATCACGTCAATTTTAAGAGATTCTCAATTACCCAGTAAGTGCCTCGACATACATACAAATTGACTTATGTTAAACAACTCAAATGAATCTTTTATATTGCTCATGAATGTATGAAAATTGTGAAGCAAGGAGGCTTCTCTTGCCGGTATTAAATTGTGTCAGCTTTGAATTATATTACTGGTCTCATACGAACCTTGGATATTGAAAGGAAGCACTGCAACTTCCCCAGAGGAAATCCTATCATAAAGACTTTCTAATTTTACACGGTATTTCCGTACAGTTGGCAACAAGGTAAAGGAAAAATTCCAATTGGGAAAGAAGATATTCCCTTAATACCCTGGGTATGAAAGGAACATTAACATTCCCTATACAGGGTCAAATAAAATTAGCTAGCGAAAATGTGCAGACGTGATGGGTATCGATATCTAGACAGGATAAAACAAAAAGAAACCAATTTGATGATGTTTTTCTTTGGTGTCATCAACAACTACGTTACAATATCAGTTTTTTTTTGTATAAACGTCACAGATGTGATAAACGAGACACGATAAAACAGGTTGTATCTGCTGAAATTTCAAGTAACAACACTACCAGCGGTCATTGACAAAAAACAATCATGAAATCACATTTTTTCGTCGTGATTAGTTATCGATATTCAACACGTCTGCGGAGTTTCGCTAGCTAATTTAATTTGACCCTGTATAAGAATTACATTAGGATTTAATGAATGTAGCCATTTTAAATCAGAATTTTCAGGCAAGTGGTATTTATCAGGTGGGTGGCCAAATAAGGTTCAAGTATGGTGTAACTTTGGACATGCTTTATTCAGCAGTGGACTGCAAAAGACTTGATCGATTAGTGAGGCTGATTGAAAGGTACATAAATTATATTAGGTCTTTTACTTATGAAATTGCCGTTTTACATAGAAAATTACAACATGTTTTTTAATAGCAATAATATAGTCGAGGCAATTTTTTGGAAGTTCGTTGATGCCTCTGCTATAGAAATCTTGGGGACGGGAATCGATGAATTCTTTAAAAAAGTTTTTCACCGCTTCATTGGATTTGAAATTTCTCCCCGGGGCTCATTGTTGAGATCAAACCAGAACGACAGCGATCAAACCAAAAACGCATCGTGCGTTTACTTGCGGTACCTTGTCCATACACGCGTGCTGTCTGTGCTGCGTTGGTGCCAGGACGGAACTCATATTCGAAAATAGCGTGCAATTTCGATTTTTTCATGGTTACAGAAACTTCGATATCAAAGAAAAATCGGACGGCGGGAAAACCAATGAACAAATGATATGCTGATCTTCTCACTAGCCGGTATCTAAAATTGGGAATTTCATAGGTAAAGACCTAATATTATGTATTAATACAGAGCCATCTAGTATAAGTTTTTTAGAGACTAAAAACTTCGCGCATCTTTTCATACTTCGGTTCATAGTTCGCGCTGTGAAGCTTTTTCGTTACGCGATCATTTCGGTTTAAGAACTTCGTTCCAATAATAATATACAAAACAACATTAATCAAAGGATATTGAAGTCGCCGCTCCTCGATAAGGAATAGTCGTTCTTGCAATTGGCATTTCATTTGTCAACAAATATCTTTAGTATACGCTCAGTGGGTAGCTCTAGTAATGGGTAATATGGGTATTCTTGAAATAGTTCCGCTAATATAAATTCCTTCATGATCTTATTATGGGTATTACGGACTGAGCTAGGCTTAATAAGGTCGTCTGCTTGACTTATACGTTGTATATGAATTGTTGGGAAGACGTGATTTGGGTTTTATATTACGTAACAATGTTCATGAAAGAATTTAGGATATAACCTAATCTCTAATGCTTTAATTTCTAATTATAATAAAATGTTATAATAATTGATGCTTCACTTCGCTAATCTATCTATACAAATAAAAATCAATTCCCGAATATATGTACGCGGATAACTTCAGAACAGTTGCATCTATTTGGGTCATTCTTTTTTTGTTATGTTTGTAAATGTCAGGACAAGGTTTGTGTGAAAGAAAATATTGGAAAAGTTGCCGGGAAAATTGGAAAATTCGGGAAAACAAAAAGCGCATTTTCTATGGGAATTTTGTATGAATTATTGAAATTTTGATAGGTCAACGTTTGTTGGGTCAGCTAGTACAAAATAATTAGGATTTTGTTTTTACAACAAAAGGTTTTTAATTTGAATGTACAGAATTGTACTATGTAATAATGTACCCTGTATGACATGACATTTCAAATTTTTGAGTGGCCGAAATCCCAAATATGTACCGCGTTTACAGAGATACTTAGGGGAGCGGCGGGACATTCCGTACAGCGGACGATACCGTACATTGTATTTGACAGAGACCGAATGATGAGAAATTAGGTCTATCCTTGTCTAACGGTCGCAACACGGCACTGCTGCGTTCTCCCCTCCCGCCCGCTCCAGTGACTCGTCAGGTTCCGCGAGTAAAGCATGTGTCACGTTTTCGCGCCGATTTTTATAAAAAGTGCCGTGAAGAATTTACGCTGTAAGTACTATATTTTTCCTTGAATTGTTTTATTTGTTTATCTAAGTTGTACGATATTGATTTAGGCTTCGATTGACAGTAATTTTTCATTGAAATCACAAATAATTTTCGTTTGTTGAAACATTTCTCCCAAAATGGCGGCTTCGGGTCGGTGCGTACATATTTGTACGGTATCACCCGCAGGTGTTGATTTGATTTAGTTATTTACTATTCTTTCTTTATTTTCAGATGCCTCGAGGAAAGAAGCTTACCTGGTCTCCCCGCAAAATGAGACTTGCTATAGAAGAGGTAAACGCGGGCTCCAAATTACGTAAAACAGCAGAGTAACTTGGAGTACCAGTAATGACTCCACGATCACGTAAAAAAGGTCCTGAATATAAACCCAGACTAGGGGGCAAGCCTGTTTTTACTACCGAGCAAGAATATGTGCCAGATGGTTATATTTGTGGATTTTGTCATACTAAATAGGTGAACTAACACTGTACGCAATCATCCGAAGGTGTCGGATGATTCCGTACTTTTGTATATTTTTTAAACTTAATAAATCCAATATTTCTATTTATATGGTTTTATTTTTTGTTCGAGCATTTAGTAGTCAAATATTTTGTCTACAGATAATGCTTAAGATAAACTAAACAAGACTTTTAATTATTGAGTAATAAGAGTTCTACCTTAAGTGTACGGTAACCTCCGCTCCTCCCCTACAAACCCAGTATTTTTCCTTAACCCAAGTTTCCTTATGTGCGTAACACGCAAGTTCAAATTAATTGGACGGAACAAGATAATGTAAAGACCGTTGTGTACAATTACATTCTGGAGCCAAAGTCAATAACATTAGGTCTAGTGATAGCTAGTGGAGTGAATGGACGCAGAAGTGGGTCACTTTCCTATTCATTGATGTTTAACTATTCAAAAGGATTTCTTTTACGTGGAAGTGTGGTGTGTGTATGTTAAAATCATAATTCTATACATTTGTATTTGGTGGTGTGAATGAAAGTTTGTTTTGAAGTAGATCTCTCAAAGTCAGTTTAAATATTGTTTACCATAATAATAAATGTGCATATAAACTACAAACAGAGTAGAAAGAGGACGACATTTGAATAAATCAACAATTCAAGGTTTTACAAACAAAAGTAAGTGAAGCAAACACTAGTACGTTTTAGTACGCAACATGTGCTACCGTTTACTAACGTTTGTTTAGCCTGTACCGTTCTATAGATAGATAGATATAGATATGTGAGCTACAAGAGTAAATGGCGAATCAGAAGTGGATTCTACAGTATTCCCAGCGAAAACTCCCAAACGAGATAGGAATATCAATTGCTTTCCTGCCCAATTTCCCTGCAAATTGCCACGGAATATTGTGCCGTGAAATATCTAATATTTGCATAACGCCACGTGCGTGTAAAAAAATGTAAAGTGAAAGTGAACCTAGTAACAGGTGTCATTCATATTGTTTATTCTGTTTTACAAGTGTTTGTCGTGTTCGGTTATTGCGAATATGATGAAATGTCCTCGGAATTTGTTGAGTGGCCCTAAGTATTGAATAAATAATAAATAAATCTATGAGACAAACACAGAATGTAAACGCCGTGCTATTCTTGTTACATTTTGTGATTGTGATTTTATGCCGATAAATAATATTTGTATATCAATAGTCCCATTGTTATTGCTCTCCACTGTATCCTAATTCCAATAGGACTTAATTTTATATTTATCTCAGAGACCTGTAATTTCATCGGTTATCTAACGTAAACAATTTGGGTTCGATAAAATTTTCATCATCCGGGATTCATTAGGATGTCAGGCGTCAGACGGTCATGATGACTTGCCTTTTTCCTTGAATTAAATTCGACCCGAGTCCCTCATCACACCTAAGTGGAAACACGGCAACATGCAGTACGCATAGAATATGAGAGTAGGAAGTGTTTGAGGTCACCCTTAATTACTTTATGAGGACACACAATGTACCGCGTTGTCCTCGTATAATTATGTAAGTTATGTTTTTTGTTATTAGCCTTTATTGTCCTGCTGGATGTGCCGGGCAAAGGCCTCCCTACTGTCTTTCCAACTCTCTCTCTCCAGAGCTGCCAAGGACCAATCTTTATTAAAGGAGTCCAGCTCATCCCACCATCTTCGTCTGGGTCTGCCGCGATGTCGTTTGCCATTAAGCGGGACCCATAGGGTCGTAAGTTTGGCCCATTGATTGTCTGACATGCGGCAGATGTGTTCAGCCCAATTCCATTTAAGCGTGGCAGCTTTCCGTGTGACATCAGTTATTTTAGTGATAGAACAGAATGTTAATGCGTATTCTTAACCCGTACCCGTATTACTTGTCTTGCAGAAGCCTAGCGACAGCAAAATTTGCGCAATAATTGCTTTTAAATCGCAAATCGGTATTATGTATTAGCGATACGTCATACTGATTTGAGATTGACAAACGATTGAAAAGCAATTATTGCGCAAATTTTGCTATCGCTAGGCTTCTGCAAGATACGTAATAAGCCGGGCGGTCCGCAAGTTTGATACCCAGAATACTTCGTTCCATTGCTCTCTGGCAAACCTCGAGCGTGGACCTCTGCTGAATTGTCAATGAAGACCATGTTTGAGAACAATACGTGAAGATGGCAAGTATACACATATCGATGAGTCTTCTCTTGAGGGATAGAGGAAGATCGCCCTTTATTAGATCTTTCATGGTCCAATAGCTCTTCCAGGCATTCTTGATGCGTCTTGCCAGTTCTTTGTTTTGTCTTGCCTAGAAAGAGACTATTTGACCAAGATAGAGATACTCATCGACATATTCAACCTCCCCCTTGGCACGGTGATCCTGCGATGCACGCTGTTTGTCAGCAACTTGGTCTTTGACATATTCATTCGAAGTCCGACCTCTAGGCTTGCCGTGCTAAGATCTTCTAGCATCTGAGTCAGTTCAGAGATTGGAGACGAAAAAAGGAAAATATCGTCGGCATAAAGAAGATTGGATAATCTAGTCTAAGTCTAGCCATAATGCCTCTTTTCACCCAGCCTGCTGCCAGCTTCTGAAGACTTCCTCCAGTACGGCCGTGAATACGTTTGGGCATTGTTTAACTCCTTTGTTGATCTGGAATGACGGTCTTGATTGAACTGATTTTATGGCCGCGGTGCTGTTTCTGTACATATTTTGTAAAAAGTTTATATCCGTGATGCCTATTTCTTGATTCTGTAAGGCGTTGAAAACTGAGGTATGGCTGGTGCTATAGCTTTTGAGTAATCAACGAATGCAATATAAAGTGCGAGCTGGAATTCTGTATGTTTCTCGATAACCTAGTTGGTGAAGTGGAGTTGTGCAATGGTAGAGAAGTCGTGACGAAAACCAACCTGTTCTGGAGGTTGATGTATGGCGCGGGCTCTGGCTATTCTATTTTCGTTTACTTTAAAGAAGGCTTTGTACAGGTGCTAAACCAGACTGATCGGATGGTAATCATTTATATCAGTTTTGTCACCCTCTTTGTGAAGAATAACGTGTCACAAAATGTGCGTGGTAGAATTCCGGTTTTTAAAATACTGTTGGAAAAATTTATAATATGTGGAAGAAGGACAGGTTCACTTATTTTTGAGGCTTCAGTGGTTACGCCATCGTCGCCTGGGCTCTTACTATATCTCATGCTCCGTAGTGCCTTATAAACTTCCCAGCCAGTGAAAAGCGGAATGTTGTCGTAGCACGAATATACAGTTGCGTTAGGTTGTATAGTCAGTTCCTCGATGTACAGATTCATATAAAAATCGATACAAATATTAAAAATTTTGTCTTTGCCACGCAATTGTAGGTCGACCTTTGTTTGAAATTCCTTGTATGGCTGATTTTAGTGAGGTGTTTTGTTTTAAAGCTAATTGTTGTAAGTGCATACTTATAAATCAAAATCAAAACCAAAAGTTTGAATATAACTATGCTGAGAATCAAAATTACTTAAGATGTTCCCCCAAAACGCTCGCCCCTCACCACTTCCTAGTGCTTTAGCTGGGAAGAAGAAGTATCGCAACAAACTCCCCAGCAGCACAGCTGTCTGTTTAGTTAAGAAATTTGATTCTATACAATACTACGCAAAATAATTTACATTACAGCCAGTGCACACGACGCGCTGCGGCGCAGCACCACAAAGATTTCGCCGTACAAACGTCGCCATTGGTGGCCACACGTGACCGCCAATGTACAGCGAAATCTTGGCGGTGCGGCGGTGCCACGCATTGTGTGCACAGGCCCTTTGGTACGCAACACAAAACATTGAATTTAATTATTTGCCATGAGCCAGCATACCAACACAACATAGTATCAACAAAAAAAAAATCGAAAACTTTACTTGAAATTGTCTAAATATGATATTTCAAGAGGTACAAGGCGTACATATTATGTACTAAATCTCTTGAAATGTTTTGAAAATTTCAACTCCATAAAGTCTACATGATTTCATTTTTGGTGGATGTGCGAGTGAAGAGTTACCGAATCGTTATGTGTGGGTTAACCATTATCATGAGCATTGATCATAAACAAGCAATTTCATAAACATTTTACTGCGCACTAAAGTTAAATAAAACGCATGATTTATCTGCATTTGAATACGACAGAGACGTAATAATTAAGATGGCGGCATATAAATTAAGTACTATCTATCCTGTTAGGGGTGACTGTGAAATGAGCAAGTTCATTGAGCTGAAGGCCGCGGACAGAATAACGTCGCCTGGTAATTGTAGATCGAGGACTACTGACCTACTCATTTCAATGTTTCATTTCATTGACATAATCTACTTATTTCAATGTTTTATTTTATGAGTGGTATTGCAATATGTGGTTAGCTAATGACCTCGACAATTGATCATGGTATTCTTGCCTGAGCAACCGGTAGCAAATTCGTCATGCTCCCTTAGATGTCGCTGCTTGCGGTAGCGTCGGGGGTCGGGTTGCCTCCTTCCCTCAAATATGGCGAGGGGGTAATGGCTTATAGTTGCGTTATGCTCGTGAACGGGTGCTGCTTGTGGTGACTGGTCGTCTTGCTGACCTTGGTTTTGTTTTGTTATTAGTAATTAACTCTTTATTTATTATACTTCGATGGTCCTAGTTTATCATATTTTGTGACTTCGAGTTACGGCTACAATACGGTTATATGTAAGTGGGCACGCCCTTTATTACTGGAGGCTTTTATTTAGATATAAAGTTCTGCTTAAGTTTTTAGTTTTGTATTTTTATTTCTGCTTGAGTATAGTTTTATATTTTTTTTTTCTTTTTTTTTTGGTATATTGGCGTGTGCTAGCTGACTTAAAGCAAATAATTTAATTTAATTTAATATTTGTGTTGCGTAACTGAAAAGACAGCTGTGCTGCTGGGGAGTTTGTTGCGCCACACACACAGTTTGTTGTTCTTCTCAGCTAAAGCACTAGGAAGTGGTGAGGGGCGGGTATTTTGGGGTCTGTCTTATGTAATTTTGACGTTCGAAAAGTGCTGATTCTCAGCCTAGTTTGAATAAATGACTTTTGATTTTGATTTTACTGTTTACGAACTTTTATTTGCTTTGTTATGTGTTTCTTGCTATGATGATCTTTTTAGGGCATCGTACCTTGTGGGTTCGATAACCGGTTGTCTGTCTGCATGTCATTACGCGTAGGTGCATGGGCTTTTAACGGTTGCCCGCGGCTTCGTCCGCGTAGAGATCAGAAATTATCCCACAGGAAAAATACTACTATTCAGCCGTTAAGGCGCTACCCCGACTAAACGACCTTGAACGTTCGGTGCTTCTCGGTCCTGCCACTGTCTCGCTATGTCCCACTCCCTGCGCACGCCCCTTTATACTAGAATTCACTCAATTTTTGGAATTATTTTAATAAATAAAAAAGACTAGCGATCTTTTGAAATAAAGTAAAACTTGAATTATTTAGAAAGTTAAATTATCTATCCATTAGTGTAATTCTCAAATGATTAGAAGGTCACCTTTAGCAAAAGATGCCTGCAATCAATCATTTTAGCCAACTTAAAATCGTGGATCCGTAGTCCTATCAATGTCTGACGTCCATATAGAGATAATATTGGTAAAGAAGGACATTCAAGATTGACGTGGAATCATTAAAGAGTCATTGCAATGTTACTCTTATTTCGCTTTCGTAAGGTATAAATTAGAATGATTAACGAAAGTTGTATCAAACTCATGGCTATCATTATAATTTACACTTTATTACAATGAGATAAGAGTTACAATGCAATGACTTACCTACTAGTTTTACTAATACTACTACTTAATGTCCTACTTTACGTCTATCTACATTTAATATTTATTTGTTACAAGTCTTTGTATTTGTTTGTGTGTTTGTACATATGTAAAAACACACAAAGAAATACAAAGACACCCACACAAAGTCATAAATTTAGCACATAACCACTGATATCTAAATAACCTTAGGATTCTTGGAAATTCAAATAACATATATTACATAGATCGTATAAATACCATATGTTTTGTATCGTAATCTGAAATAATTATACAGTATGTTAACCAACAGAGGGCGTTCCCGTTAACCCGCAATAGTATAGCATCCATACATGCTAAAAAAAATATTACCATTCGAAAACAAAATGGTTTTTATTTTTTTTTTAATATTAAAATATTCACTAAAAATGCTAAAAATATTCAAAAAATATAAAAAATATTCACTAAAAATAAAAACTAAATTGCGATGTTTCCGTCCTTCAAGTACGCGTGTACAGAGTGTTTCTTTTACGTATGAATTTAACATTTTTAGTGAATATTTTAATATTAAAAAAAATAAAAACCATTTTGTTTTCGAATGGTAATATTTTTTTTAGCATGTATGGATGCTATACTATTGCGGGTTAACGGGAACGCCCTCTGTTGGTTAACATACTGTATAATGTACCTCTTACAACATTTTGGATAATTATTATTGAAGGGCCTCGAGCGTTTAGGCCATAATAATGAAGACATAATATTTTAGTGTGTTTCTCGTATCCTACATAATTTCACGTTTTTGTTAATGTTATTATTTGAGGAAAATTCGTCGAAGGCATACATAATACATGTAATTATACCATCTCTGAACATTGAAGCATGAACCAATTACGATCCTTTCAAAGTAACAGTTTAATTAATTAGCGATTATTACTCACTTCTTGAGTTTTACTTTATATTAATTAGGTACATGCTAATGAAGTGCTTTTAATTTTAATGCCTCTATTTACTGTTCCTCGTATTCTGTTAGGGTAAAATTAATTTGCTTCGATTTCTTATTTTTTATTATTCTTGATAATGTGCACTTTGGCCAAAATAATCGACAAAATTGAAACTGGAAATACTAACTAAAAAAAAGTACATTTCAGTGAACTACCGATCTATTTCTGTATAAATCTCACCGTAAAATTTTAGGTGAAGTGAGCTTGAAGTGAGCTGTCATTCCATGTGATGCTAGGGATTGTTTCGGTACTATTGACAGCTCACTTCACCTATGTATAAATTTATGGTATTTCAAGTCATAATTATTTTCATAAAAGAGTACTTTATTGTTAGTGAATCGAAATTATATTTAATAACTAAAATAGCATAAGTAGGAAGCACATCACACTACACATCTTAGAGAATTCAGTATATTTTATTTTCATTGTAGGCTTTATGTATTTTTTTAAATTTATTTATAAACGATACGCATAAAGACAGACATATGTTTTTGTGGTAATATAATATAAACTCCTTGGTTAACATTGAACGTCTTATGTAAAGGAGAAACTGAGTTGTCAGTATTGATTGTGTCATTGTATGTTGAATTTTGTTAAATAAAACCTAAATACTACGGGTATATTCTTTACTATAATTTATTTAACAAAATGGAAAAATATCTGATGCCTAGTCATGTCGAGGTATACAGGGCTGAGCTACGCCAGACCCTAGTGGTGGAGTGGGAGCAGCGAATTGCGCACCCTAGCGCAGGGCACGCCACTATAGCGGCGGTTAGACCCGTTGTGAGGGAGTGGCTGGAGAGACGGCATGGCGCCCTTACTTTCCGGCTGACACAGGTGCTCTCCGGACATGGGTGCTTCGGAAAGTACCTTCGCCGCATAGGCCGGGAACCGACACCCGTGTCGTCGAGGCAGTTGCAATGGTGGCATAGCAACTGCCTCGAAGACACGGCGCGGCATACCCTTGAAGAATGCCCTGCTTGGGCAGTGCGGCGCCGTGACCTCGTTGGGGCTGTTGGTACTGCGGATACTCTCTCGCTTCCGGACATGGTCCAGTCCATGGTTGGATGTGAGAGCGCGTGGGATGTCGTCGCCTCCTTCTGCGCGGGTGTGATGGTTGCGAAGGAGGCGTCGGAAAGGGAGAGGGAGGATACAACCTCCCTTACACCGTAGCAGACGCACTGGGCGCCGGAAGGCACGGAACGATCTCCGGCCGCCTTAGGGTGTGGCCTGCAGGCAACAGACTTGGGGAGTTTGTTACCTGAACATGAAGGCCCGAGAAGGCGGCGCGCCGTGTTCCACACGTACCTCTCTTTATAGGAATTGCGGCCGTTTAAGACCGCTGAGGGTGACGGGGTCCGCATGAATGCATGCGGGCTAACACCTAGCCGGGGGAGCGTGACTCTTAGAAATAGGCACATAATATAACCAAACTCCACGACTTGTTATCCCGAAGGGTTTGGCAGAGGTGTAATACACCCACATTTCGCCAGTTATGGTTATTAGTAACTATATTAGGTAAAATGTGAGAATACGTCAATTAGGTATATGTTTTAATTACGGTAACGTTACTCGAGTGTTCTTCAGTTGAGTTTACATATACAGAGAAATCCTATAATATAATTACCAAATCTTAACTACAGAACAGAGCCCGATGTGAAAAAATATGCTGTAACAACATCACTTAGCAAACGATATATCGAGTGTTTTTTTTTTAGAGGCGGAGAACTTTAAATTGAAATAAAACACAGAAAAATGTTTTTAATATCCATGAAATTGGCTTTCTTTGACAGATGACTATAGCATATTTTTTTAATTTTAATTTCGGACATGTGACCGCCGCGCCTGACATCAAGGCCTAATTTATTGTAAGACTGATTTTCTTATAGGCTCAATTTTCTGAAAGAAACATGTGTAAAATCATAGCTCGAGCGATTTGACACCATTAAGGTGGTTTTACACCGGCGAGGCGACGCGTCGATGGGATGGGATGGGCGAGAATTGAAATCACGCTCACCCTTTTACACCGAAAGATGTCCATCGCTATACTGCGCCGACTCGCGATGGCCTGCGCTGCCTCGTGCCGGCTCGCGATGTCACGCGTCGGCCATTGATACCTCGCGCCGGCTCGCGCTATCTCGCACCGCGGTCAGCCGTGTCTCGCGTGCTGGCCGGAAGCTGGAGAATATAGTATTCAGCGATGTCTCGTGATGGTCGAATCAAGCCGGCGCGTGTCAGCGCGTGCCAGTGCGAGCCATCGCGAGCCATCGCGAGTTAGAGTTTGACGGAGAGAGACCGTGCGGGTCCTTGATGCCGGTGCGAGATTTGTATATCCATTTTACAAAGTAAATATAATACATACTCTATTCTTAGAGCAATAAAGTTCAATATTGTACTAACGGATATTTCAATTCTCGTCTCGCACATCCTCGCGCATCTAGACCTTTTACACCAAAGATGGGTAGGGCGTGGATATAAATTTTGCCATACAAATTTCTATTCTCGTCCATACCATCCACGCCTCGCCTCGCCAGTGTAAAACCACCTTTACAGTATTTTTCTCTAGGGATATGTAAAGTTGCATGTCTACGCCGATAGACCAGAAACAATAGAGCACTTGGAGGCCAACATTCAACGCATTATTGCCGAAAAACAGCCTGATTTAGTGCGAAGCGTGTTTAAAAATTTTACCTCCAGATTACGTCAAGTAAACACCAGCCGCGACGGCCACGTGCCCGAAATCATATTGGAACATTAATGCCATACATATCCATATATCTTTCAAATCAAGCCAATTTCATGGATATTAAAACCATTTTTCTGTATTTTTTTTTAATTTAAAGTTTAAGAAACACCTTTATGAGTATGCAGCTGCCCATCGTAACCCTTATAGTGTCAAAATTGGATGAGGTTACTTAATTCAATGAGCACTGTTGTTGTAATAAGGTTCAGTTTGCTTTGGTAGGAAGTAACAAAACAAAAGAATAACGTAGGTTTTCCTATCCTTTGTAAAAAATCACACGATACAGTCATGTAAACATAATGTAGGTATAGTAAAAATAATATTATCCTTTTATAAAAAAAGCCATTTTTCCAGATTCTGAATAGAAGAATTTCAGTTTTCCCTCGAGGGTCGTAAATTGTACGAAGTGGATGGGAAGCAGCATTTTCTTGTACTCAGTTAAGATCACACTGATATGAGGACATAAATGCACTTGTACTTTACTTTGTAACTTTTATTTTGTACTCAGCAGAGTTTAAATCATACTACAGTCAGCTATAGTCTCTCTTCAGTGTTTCTCGTAACTTTAAGTCGGTGATCAGAAACTTTAATATTTTCTTTTGCGGTTGTAAAGCGTTACTCGTTTATCATATTTTTATTGGCCCTTCATTGTTTCTGTCTGTTATTACGACGCCGCTAACTTATAAAACTGCTGTGTGTGTGATGATGAAACCTGTGTCGTAGTATAAGAATACGAGCGAAATGCCCATTTTTTTGTCTCATAAATGTCTGTCACATCATGTTGTACTCGTAGGTACACTTTTTGCAAATACCACCTCTGTAGCAAAAAGTCTTCAAGATTTTTATCATTATTATGATGTTTCCTTTTAGTAGTTGCAGTAGACACAATTTGCAATGTAATCAATCAAAAGTTGAGTCAAAAACAAAGTCGAAACATTTATTTCAATTAGGCACATAAAAGGTACCTACTTCTATGAAAATAGGAATGATTCTAGTTTCTCCTTCCAAAAGGTATTTTTGTATAGACAAGAATGGACAAGAAACTCCATAGCTACTCTTTTAAAATGTTTTACAATATCTTCCAAAGTATAAAAGTCAACCTTAAAAACTTCAAAGACACGTCAACTCATACAACACGTTCATAATCAGTTGTGAGTCACAGAGTAACAATAGTTGGCAAACGGGCAGCGCTACTCGACTGACTGCGAACAGGCGGCGACGGGCTGACGTGTGGAGTGTGTCCGAGTGTCCACTCTGTGGACGATACAAGTCAGTATGACTGCACTAAAGCTAGCCTGCACTAGTCTTGTTTGAAAACGTGAAGTTTGATATAGATGGCATTTATTGGGGCTGTAGTTTTGCTAACATACAACCACATCTACCTTTTACAAGTACAGAGGCCTTAGCACGAACGTGGGAAGTAACCGTAACGTACATTCAAACGATTGTTTAATTGAAAATATAACTATTCTATAGCATTCTGGTTTAATTATGCATGCGGCAAGCAGAATTTGTACCCACTCATTGTTATGAATAGAGAAAACGAGTGTTACCAATTTTAAAATCGCGCGTTCTTGCTGGGCCCACAGGTATGTTCTGTTATTTTTTTTAAGATCGGCAACACATCGGCCTATTTATTGGAGGTACATACGAATGCTCAACATCGGAGGAATACGTAACAATTTGCCAAAAAAAATTAGTGCGCGCAGTTCGAGTCCGCACCGTTTGTATTCGTGAAAACGGTTGTAATTTTACTACGGTTTCCGAGACTGCCGTAGCCATTGATTTGCTCGATACTAAATTTAGTAGGCTCATTAATAATAATAAAAATAATAATAAAAATGTTTTATTGACTTAAAAATAGATGTAACATTTTCAATTGCAGCCCCAACTCCTGAGCTAGGTGGTACCTGTGTTACAGGAGTCAGTGTCTTCACCCGATTTTAGACCATTAACAATTATGCAATAAAATCAAAATTAAAACATCATAAAACGAAGGGAATTTAGTGCATGCATGCTCTTGAGTGGTGTTAGTGATTGTTGTGTTTTGTGTTTATCTGTGTTCATTGCATTCCTTATAAGGTAAACTTCCACAGATTATGATATTTTTCAGTTTTGAGCAGATTTACGACTAATATGAGACGACATCTTAAACTTTTTTGCTATTCGCAACAGATTTTCTTACGGTTTCTGACACTGCCGTTGCTATTGTATTTGCTCAGCACTAGACTTTATAGGCTCATTGTATTCCTTTCAATGCAAGCTTTCTTCGTCTGGGGTTTTTTTAAATTTCTGAGCCAGATTTACGGCCGATATGAAACGACATCTGACATTATTTTGTTATTGTCAATTTCATATTAATTTTCAACCCCATTTTAGCCAATATTTCTATTGTTTCTCTTTAGGTCCTAGTACGGCTTTGCCAACTCTTGACAAAAACAGCAGAATAGCTGATCTAGCTAAAAGTAGAGGCTCGCGCGCAAGCGCGTGCACTCACAGTGTGACGTCCCACGCAATTTATATCCGGCTTTAAAATTGTTATAAACTTGACCTATCTTTTGAGTGCCAAACTATTACTCTAGCATTAAAAGTCTCGTAGTTATTAGCGGTTGAAATCTTACATGTTTTTGTTGGTCTGAAATTTTGAACATACCACCAGTATACCGAGCGAAAAGACTTTTCACGTCAAAAAAAAAAAAAATGTATGTAGGCGGCTAATTATGGAATTACCTAATTTAAGCGCTAGGTACTCATTTGATTTGTAGGAAACGCCTAGATACGTGAAGATATTACTAGGAACGCGGTGCCCTAATTACTATCTAATTACTATATTTCGTGGAAGGATTCCCCCTTTAAATATATTTGTAGTATCTACTCACTATCAAAGCTGGTGTTTACGCGTATCAGTATAGGAATGTAGAGATTAAAATATTATTACGCTATTCAATTGGGGTCAAAGCTCGTGTTCCGTGGACTGCATTCAGCGTTTTGATTGGCTCTATTAGGAGTTAGTGTGATACCGCATCAAATCGCCACGCAATGCGTAGAACGCAGCCTGTGTTAAACAGCTTTATAGGGGAATATGAATGTTCATTATACTATTTTCCTAAACTTGATTTGCAATTTTTGTGGTCGACAGGCCGCTTACAGTGTTATGTCAGACATAGTTACAGTCAGCAACTTTTTTTTTAAATTTTAATTATTGGGCTAAACCAATCTGCCTAGCTTTTCCTAACTAAGTTGGGGTCGGCTTCCAGTCTAACCGGATGCAGCTGAATACCAGTATTTTACATGGAGCGACTGCCTATCTGACCTCCACAACCCAGTTACTGGGTAATACGATACCCCTTGGTAAGACTGGTTGTCAGACTTTTGGGGCGACCAACGGCTTAACGTGATTTCCGAGGCACGGAGAGGTTTCGGTATGAAAAGATGGTCACCAATCCACAGACCAACCGTGGCAAGCGTAGCTTAACCTGATGGATCGACCCTTGCGGCTGTTATTACTTAGCCACGAGCTCCTCAATTATTGACCTAAATATTTATTTAAAATCGGAACAGAATTAAAATTATAAAAAAAATAATCTTAAATTACATCTCAATTTACATTGGATTTTGACGCGCGTAAACGCGCGCTCATGTGATCAGTTGTACGGAAATACCATGATGTCTAGGTGCGTGACTCGAAAACGCGCGTCAAAATTTAGTCATCCTAACATAGCCTTAGGCTGCCGTCAGACGGACTGCACCGCAACAACCGCACACAGTCGATAAATTCAACTTCACGCGGTTGATCGCTAACCGTACACAGTTAGTGTGCAGTTAGTCAAGGAACAAATAACTGTATGCGGTTAGGGATGGACAGCGTATGTCGACACCACACGACTGCAGCCGACCGCGTGAAGTTGAAGTCACGACTGTATGCAGTTAATATCGACTTCACACGACTGCAGCCGACCGCGTGAACTGCACACTAACTGTAAACGGTTAGCGATCAACCGCGTAAAGTTGAAGTCACGACTGTATGCAGTTAATATCGACTTCACACGACTGCAGCCGACCGCGTGAACTGCACACTAACTGTTATCGGTTAGCGATCAACCGCGTGAAGTTGAAGTCACGACTGTATGCAGTTAATATCGACTTCACACGACTGCAGCCGACCGCGTGAACTGCACACTAACTGTAAACGGTTAGCGATCAACCGCGTGAAGTTGAAGTCACGACTGTATGCAGTTAATATCGACTTCACACGACTGCAGCCGACCGCGTGAACTGCACACTAACTGTAAACGGTTAGCGATCAACCGCGTGAAGTTGAAGTCACGACTGTATGCAGTTAATATCGACTTCACATGACTGCAGCCGACCGCGTGAACTGCACACTAACTGTAAACGGTTAGCGATCAACCGCGTGAAGTTGAAGTCACGACTGTATGCAGTTAATATCGACTTCACACGACTGCAGCCGACCGCGTGAACTGCACACTAACTGTAAACGGTTAGCGATCAACCGCGTGAATGTGAAGTCACGACTGTACGAAGTCAAACGTACAGTCCGCCTGATGGTAGCCATAGTGGTGAAGCGTGCCGTCGCGTCGTAGTTTATTTTCAGTTTGTTACAGATAAAACGTGTTGGGTGAAGATACCATACCGCCCGCCAGACGTATATTGTTTAGGAAATCTCCTCGCATGCCAAGCAGATTCAGGAGAAGAGGAATACCCCCTAATACAGACTAAGTGGTTTTAAATATTTTATTTAAGAGTGCAATATGCCTCAACAAATGTATGTTTTCACGGGCATCGGCGACCTGTGCATTGAGATGTTTTTTTTGTTATTATTTAAATAATTGGTTGGTTTGCTCTTGACTCTAGTCTAGGTCAGAGGTGACAGAGACGAAGTCGACGATGGAGTGAGCTTACCCAGGAGAAGACTGTTCACTCTCAAGAGAAGAAGAGATTAGGGTTGTATGCGCTCGGAAATACAGACGCAGGTAGTGAGAGGTAGTGTGAGTTTATAGCCGATTTTAGGCGTATTGCCAACAGCAACGGCGATGAATGACGAGAGAAAGGTTGGGAACTAAAATTGGGCGCATTTCTTCAGAGCTGCGAGGTCTTTCTGGAACTATACCTACTACGAGGACATGTGTTTCGATAAATTATGTGCTGCGTTATGGGCAGAGTTCCCATGCAAGTGTCACAAGAAAAGGTTGCTAGAAGTGTGCAACAGGAATTAATACCACAGAAACTGTCTGAAGATGATGGCCAGGAAAATGTGATTTATGTTGATGATAATACAGATTTAATTCCTAATGAAAAACAAGAGATCGATCTGGAAGATATTCAACAAGGCTGCTAAACAGACAGTGATGACAATGATGGTAATATCATTGTCGAGCGCAGCTACTCAGAGAGCAGCCCTATCAAGAATTATGTGGAGACAGATGAGGTGTTTAAGTTGGAACACCAGGAAGTAGTGGAATGTTAAGGTCTGTCCAGTTCTTTTATTATGTCTAGCTGTATATGTGACTGAAATAAAGAAAGATGAGAAAATTAATGAGGACGACGTTGAGTCATGCGCAGTAGATGCTGTAATTGCTGTAATGCGCAAAATGGGATTAAATACAATGAAACAAAATATGATGGGTTTCTTAATATCGTATCGTTATAAGATATTAAGAAACCCATCATATTTTTTGGTCTCGTAACATCAATAAACAATTTAGCAAATACACTGAGAAAGAAAAAGGATTCAATTGTCAAATAAAATTAAGATTAAAAAAATTGTACATAAAGTAAAAACTTTTTGTAAAGAAATGTTCAATTTTACAGAATGGGTTTTTAAAGTTGAATAAAAGGAGCTTTAGAAATATTTTTATCAATAGTTTTAACAGTAATAATAGATCGAAACTTTATCTTTTAAGTTTTGTCATTGTCATTGAAGATACTCATTTCAAGCTGACTAGCTTTGCTGACGGAGCAGAGCCTTTGCAAAGAATGTCAGGTTGACGCAATTGGTTCAGTTTATGATTGAGGACCCACAGTTCAGTCAATTTGGACTAGTAAGAATTATTGGGGTTGAATGTTGACATTATACGACGACTTTTTGAGACTTTTAACCGACTTAAAAAAATTGAGGTTATCGACACGTATCTACGTAATATTATTGGAACTGCAATATATTCACATATGATAATCTATTAAGGCATCCAAACAAATATACAAACTTTTTATAGATGTATGTATGATATGTTTGTATGTATGTATGTTAGTCCACGCATTTCTCCGAAAGCAGTTCAGCAGTTTTTAAGATAATGGACGTGTAAGTGTGACGGCCTGGCTATTGATACGAGATTGGCTATTGATATTGGTCAAACTGTAGTGCAATATTCATAACAAAACTATTAACTACTTACGAGTATTACAAACAAATATTCCAGTTTTTATTAAAAACTAAAAATTACGAAATAAAACAATTAAACACTTAAATCGACTTCAAAAAGAAATTAACTCAAAATTATGAAATAACTTTAAATTCGGAAGTCGGTGTTAAAAAACTAATATACAGATCTCAAGACACCAACTTCCGAAATTGAAGTTATTAATTTCTTTTTGAAGTCGATTGAATTTTTATTTTTTATTTTTTTATCTTTGGAGTAAGTTCATGTATTAGCAACGATCAATCTTATACAGTTCTGACTTCCTCTGACTCCATAAAGTACAAAGAAGTGTAAGTGTACGGCCTGAGTGCAAGCTCGACTCGAGCGTCCGGCGGGGCGGGCCGTGCGACTTTCGTGTTAAACACATGCAAACACTCGCGAGTGTCCTGAGTGACGGCCGAGCGGCGCTCGGTGAACTTGCACGCAACGCTAAATGCCCCGCTGGACGATTTTTCACTCGGGTCGTACACTTAGCCATTCTTGTTTGAGGTTTTAGTTTTTTCAACTCCTTCTGGGTTGGTGTGAGTTTTGATAGACAAGGTTTAAACAGGACAACGCAGTATTTGTGAGTGCAAATTAGTACATCTTAATGGATAATTTGACTGCCACTTAGCGAAGTGTCAGGTCTTCGCGATTCGTTCGCCCTGAGTTAAGCCTGCTCTTGTAAAAATATGACTTTATATTGTAAATTTTATTTCTGACGTTGAATAATTGATCTTATAGACTTAGGTAGGATTAACCTGATTGTTCGAATGTCATGTTAAGAATAAAAATCTAATTTGGAAATAGACTATGTCAATCCTTTTATTCAAGGGTGAGCTAAGCTCATGAAAAGGTTTCATTCAAGGGCCAGTCTATTTAGACCAGGTGGGCAATATCGCGATCGTTGACATTTGAACGGTCACTTTTGAATAAAAGCTTTATGCTTTTGTTCGGAAATGTCGAAAATGTCAGACATTATGCCTATGTATTTTATTGATAGATCAATTTCTTTCTGTGCTATTGAAAAAAAAAATAGGTATGCTTCTAAATATTCCGTTACCCTCCGTACCATTCCGGTACCCTATATTTTTCAAAACGGTAAAAAAAGTCATCCGGTTTTCTTCTTAAACTACCTTAAGTTGTAGCTGGATATAATTTTCTCAAAAAGAAAGGTAGGTAAAGGTTGAAAATAAATGTAATGATAAATGCTTGGAGTCCCCGAGTGCTGACTAAGCGAGTTCTCACAATACATATTCTTATGTTAAATTATATGATTTTAGGGTCTGTCATTCTTTCTTTATAGTAGGCACCTTAGGAAAATAATTCAGGCTGATTACATTATTACTATACTACTTGTTGTAACAAAATTCTATCTATTTATACACGAAATCTCTTAAGAGGTCATTGTACTGTTCATTATGAACCACTTTTACTATAATACCAAACATGAAATCGCGAAAAAAAATCAGCTGATTGAATCAAATGATGAGTACAATGACCCCTTAAGAGGTTATCCATTAATTAAGGAACACTCTGTATATACTATCTACTAGTGTTGGCCACGACGTCGTGTGCAATAAGGTTTTGCGCCGTTTGAGGTTTTCCGCACCCGCAGCAGCCGCCCCAGCACAGCCCGAAAATTAATTGTTTAGCAAATTGACCGACTACCTGAATTTGCCGTATTGTTGTCGACTGTCCTTTCCAAAACCAGTGGATAACGACAACCATAGATATCGGTTAGGTATATGTATACCAGCAATACTAACGTAGGCACAATTTGTTACTTAGGTACACTTACTTTTTGTGAATTTATGTGATTAGGGAAACTGTATGGAGTATTTTCTCTGAATTAAATAATCCTAAATAATATTATAAATGTGATTAGTGAGTTTGTTACGCTTTCACATTAAAACGGCTGAAAGGATTTGGATGTTTGGCACATGACCATGACCTGGAGAAGGACATACTGGATACTTTTCATCCTGGATCGCAGACGAAGTCGCGGCCAACAGCTAGATATGGATAATAGCCATTTAATGCAACTGTCAAAGAGTAACAGGCTATTTAAGTTGGTAGTTTCAATCTCTGACTAAATCAAATCAAATCATTTATTTTTTTGCCAACATGGCTAGGTGTATAGATGTTAAACATGTTTTGAAAACGTTCTCCATGCTCTGCCGTCACATAAATAAAAACCAAGACAACGTAGCGCTGGTTTCGTAAACATAGTGAGGTGTAGTTTAATTGTAGTTTGGTGTAAATGTATGCATGTAAGCGTGTATGGACAGAGCGAGGTGTAGTTTTGCACAACTTCATTGTATTGTTCGCAACGTTATGACTTGTTTTTTTATTTGTCTCAATCTAAACAATTAATTCCCCTGATTGTATGTACAAAGTTTTATCTCTAGTAAAACAGAAACAGAACCCTTTCCCATATTAGTATGATACCTCACACCTCAGAGTAAGCAGACTTAATAGAGTGTCAATGTGAGAGGATACGTTTATCTGCGAGGTGACAGATGGCCTTATTTATCGCGCACCGCTCAAGGCACTGCACACGCCTAGAATTTGTTATTTGCGCGTGGCTTTTCCCTAGAAATTCTTTTGCAATTTCAAGCTGGTTAAATCAGAGTTTAACAGCATTTTTCTAAACTTACTACGGCATTTTACTAAACTGCAAACAAAAACCCTGGAAATATATTTACAGGTTTTTTGTTTGCAGTTTAGTGATCAGCTTCTGTTTTGGTTGTCTGGAGGGTGTGGTGGTGGTGTGTGAGATTAGGTAGATGGACAGAAGTAAGTATTAAATAACATTTAAATGAGATCGTTCGCTAACTCTGGTCCAAAGCAATGTGTATTTTTACGGTTCCGTACCTCAAAACGAAAACGGAACCTTTATATTATCACTTCGTTATCCGTCTGTCTGTCAGTCTGGCAAGCACTTTTATCTCAGGAGCGCGTTGAGTTATCAAGTCGAAATTAATATCAAATACGTAGGCTTATGGTCCCTTGGAGTCATAAGAAAATCAAGCTTCTAAGTAAACGCAATAAAAAGATATGGCCATAATTGCGACATATTTTAATAGTCGCAATATAAAACCTAGGACACTTTCCGTTGTTCTAGAATCACGAAATTTGGCAAGAAGCAAGGTTTCACAGCACACGTAAAGGAAAAACTCCGAAAATCGTTAATTTGTAGTATCATATTGAAGAAAAAATTGCGATTACAATCTTAAGTTTTGCAGTTGTAGAGTTGACCATGACTTATATCAATGTATGGAAGAACATGTTTTTCAACTACAATGTTAAGTTTGCTTTGGGATAAATTCTTTTCAACTACGGAACCCTTCATTGTGCGTGGTCCGACATGCACTCGGCCGGATTATTTTTTAATTATTTTATAATTCGTCATTATAACCAACCTGTATAGTATTTTTATCTCACGAAGCGACGCGCGCTTTACTTGTGTTTACCAAGTGTACTAACACGCTCTGAATGTGTGTGTGAAGACGAGTAGCGTCATCACATAACACATACACACACACACACACACACAATTCCGACTTTGCCGTTGTCTCGGACGGCACCGAGAGCTCCCGCGCTTACACACACATACACAGCGTGTTTGTACCGATGCACTTGGTAACCACAAGTACAGCGCGTCGCGCTTCGTGATGAGATAGGAGCCTTTTGACCTCGTACGGGACTGTTTCTTATTATTTTTATTTCACTTTTGTTGTTTTTTATGCTCAATTTGTGAACTTCCTGTGCGAGTCTCAATAAATACTTTTTCTTTCTTTCTTTCGTGAGATAAAAATACTGTAACTAATTAAATGTTTAAAAAACTCCGTAAATCGTAGTAATAAATGGTAAATGCATACAGTTTACAATCCAAATCTAACCGATGTGTTACGAAAGTATATTTACATTTTCGTAACAAACTGATTTTAGTTCCGTCATAAAAGAATGTGACGTCAAAGCAGATATTTATGAAGGTAAGTACACGAGTCGCGAGAATACGATGCTTAGCACTACGTACCTTACAGTCGTGGCGTCTCTGTGTATGATTTAATAACATTGTTGAGACAAGTAACTGTCTACCGTATACGGAACTTCGCCATTATTTCATAATTAATGCTTCTACTGAAACAAAAGAACTGCGAGATATTGTACTCCATTTACAATGAGACAATTAGTTATTCCGTTGATAACATTTACTTTAAAAATGATTTAACTTGATTTATCTCAGCGGAGAGACGTTTTTTTGGAGATAAAGGGTTTTTTTTCATTTGCGTCATTGTTCAATTTAGGCTAAAGAGTTGGGGTGGGCGGGCATTCTTTTTGATGAGGTTATTGCTTCTCTCACAAAGTCATAATACAACAAAGAACGATGCTGAAATATTTATCTTTTATGGATCATTATAAGCGATGTACCGACGATGGCTATCGTGATTCGACAAGAAAGGTCGATTTTATGAAGGGCTCTTGACGCAGCGCTTTACGTGGCGGGGTGTCCGACCACCGAAAATAGTCATATATCACTTTGGAGCTGCTCCTGACATTTATTAAAAGTCTTTGGCGTTTTGATTACTGTTTTCAAATATTCGACGAGTCGATAAATTTTCAATAAAGACGTAAATATTTTTGTGAAACCGGCTTTCATAACAATATTTATTATTACTTCTATTTCGAATAAGATTACAAACTATTTTTCAAACAAGCTCAACATCCGTGAAAAAACCAGACAAATTAATTCCTCTAGCCTCAAGCAAAACGCAACTTACTCCCCTCTTATGTGATTCTCGTCTAAGAAACCTCTTCAATTTGTTTTCTATTTTCATTATTCATGTAAATTATTTCACACACCTATTTAAGAGTATATCTGTATCTTATAATCAGATTAGAACGATATATAAGGCAAGACAGAGTTGTTTCCTTGCAAATTTAATACGGAATCTGTGTAAATTGTAAATATTTAACAAGCCATGGTAATGTCTTGGGATTTAATCAGAAAGCTTCGCTTTCTGCGAATATAATTTCTTATTCCAAATTGCTGTTGACTGGTCCATTAATCGGAATGTACATATTTAGATGGGGAATGTATGCATTTTATTACACACATAATTGCTTTTATACGTTCGGTATGTGACTTGTTTATGTGTTTGCAGCCAAGACCCAGTTTGCATGGTATGCCATCATAAAGTCTATGTAATGCCTAACAAAATGGCTTCCGTAATAAATAAGGAAACGGTATCGTTAGCTATTTTATTTGTAAGTTCTAAATCAGAGTCTTAATTACCAGAAAGGATTACAATATCACCCAACTTAGCAGTTAATGGATATATCCCGCGGCCAAGAGCTTGCGAATTTTACGAGTGGCCCATAAAACGGTACCAAGAAATTATCTGTTCAAAAGACAATTTATGCTAGTGCAATTAAACGGTGCTAGGTCTTCTTAAATTGCTGGAACTGCGTAATTGTATTCCCTCCTTAATAAGGAGTACCGTCTTACCTCGTAAATATAAAGCGCCTTAATCCTGTTTAATTTTCTTGTTTACAAAGTTGGGACTACTTTCGTGTTAACTTTGGTGTTCTGTGTAACTAGAGGTCGGGTATCGATTACATTCCGTAACAACCCTTTACAGCGCCTATTGATATGAATATTCATTTTACCTTGAGGGTAAGTACTTAATTGAAATATTAATGTAGGTGAAAATTGTATTATTATTGCCTCTTTAGCCGGGGCGTTGTGATTTTTTAAATTTATTTTTTTATTTTTTATTTAAGATGGGTTTGTTCTTGACTCTAGTCTAGGTTGGAGGCGCCAGAGACAGAGTTCACGATGGAGTGAGCTTACCCAGAAGAAGCCTGCTCACTCTCACATTGGGGTTATATGCGCTCGGAAACACATCTTTTGCTGTGCGCATTATAGAAGTCATTTGGAAGCGCTTAGTGCGAGTCGGTGGAATAGCAACTAAGTTAAAACAGTAGCTTTGTTGAAGAATTACAAGCAAAGTTTGCTAAAGTAATTTTATCCTTGAGATATATTTTTTTTAATTGATTTAGTGTCCTCACAACTGCTCAATTGAATGTAATAAAAATAGGTAGCTACACATTTAGTATTTTACTGGAAGCTTTCACTGGAAAACAGCCATCTGACCCCTGTAACTTGTAATAATCTATATGGACTTTCCCTTAGTAACTCATTGTACAGGGGTACCCCTCAAACGTCGGGCGCGCGTAAGAAAAATCTTTGAAATCTTTACATAATATGAATATAAATGTATATCATATAAACGTAAAAAAAAACAGCCTATGGCGATCGCGGGCTTATAGTAGTTGTGAACCTATGGGGTTCGGTTGACATTCGAGCATACACTAACATTACCTTACATGACCTTTGGGGTTTTTTTAGACGTTTGGACCCACCGTTTGGTGGGTCCTTTCAGTTTACCTACCTATCTGCAATATTTAAACCAAAACATTAAAAAGGCTTTATTTATTAGCAAGATCTTTCTATAATTTTGTCAATAAGCCTAGCTTAAATCTTAAATATTTTATGACATTCCTATTTGCATAATGACAATCTAAATATTACCAGCCCAAAACTCTACAAGTTTTGCATTGTTATAATAGAATGTAAAAATAAAAAAGCAACAATCTCAGATTATAAAACAGCAGCAATTATTGTTTTATTACGTGCCAGTCTATGATATAATGCACACTGACCTGTGTACAATGTCAATGACTTTAATTAAGTACTAATTACATTCCATTTGTAATAACTTAATCAAGATGTCTATGCTTCGTAAAATGTTCTTTATAAAGGTCTTTACATAGGTCAGATCATTAGCTGCTTTGATATGCACCGAGGTAAATTGCCTATTGAACAGACTATAAGTTCTTCTGAAAAGCACGACGTGATTATTAAGCTTTCATGATAGATAGAGAGAGAAAGAGAAAATATTATATGAACTTTATTTTTGTTAGACAACTTCGGGAAAACAAAAGAAAAGCTTGTGATGAAACCGTACCATTAATTAAGATCTCCCAAAAGCCGGATATTTAGCACCGTAATATCCTCAGTAACATTCCGTATGATGGGTGTGCGGAACCAACAATATAAGTTGAACAATCTGTCTGTGGTTGTCGCGTCTTGCGACAATTCGTACGGTGCTAACGGAGCGCGAAGGACTCGTCATATATCAAGGAGCAGGGTTGCTAGAGACTGGAGACTAATTTCTTGGTATTTTTTGTAAGTATGTATTTGAAATGTCAGGAAAAAAATTATAACAAAACTCCCTAATATTTATATCGAGATAGCAATCGTGCATCTTTTTTTTATCTTTTTGTTTACCTACTATGAAACAAATCACCATAGAAAATTATTGAAGAACTAGCTTTGGATGTCGGAAATTATCCCACGAGAGCCGTACATTTTTCCGGGATAAAAAGAGAGAGAAAGATAATCCTATGTGCTATTCCAGACTATTATCTATCTCTAAGCCCCGTTCAGCCGTACTGGCGTGATTAAGTAACAAACATTCATCCTTCCATCCATCCAAACTTTCGCATTAAGATGTCTTCTTATTCTTAACTTTACCTATATAATTTATATTCATCTAAATGAACAAGTAAATAAATGATTTTTAAACGACATTCGAAAGATACTGTTATAAATCCTTATTAAATAACATTCTTAAGTATTCATTTAATAGACTTTACACAATGATTCTAACTAAATTGATGAAGTAAATCTTTATTCCATTTAAAATTGAAATTGAAACGTAATGGAATCTCTTGTAGTGGTGTCCAAAAGTAAATTGAATTGAACAAATGCGGTTCTAATAATGAGCGAATGAACGGATGAAGTTAGAAGACCGCTTCACGAATAACCATTCAATCCGTGCAGCCGTAAAGTCTAATTTTCATTGAATTGTTAACCGATTCAATATTTTATCAATTGGTTGACTATATACAATGCTATCTATAGCATAGACCCCTGATATTTCTATAACATCAAAGAACACAGTTTCTAGATAAACAATTTAACAAGTGCTATTAAAGAATTTAATGTTTTGAAGTTTTTAGTTCAGCAGAAAAACCTTCCATAAATAAAATATAAAAGTAAATTTCTTATCGTTAAACTAGATGAATGTAGCGAAGATCGAGATGAAGTCTGTGGCATATGGTTTGACAAAAACGTTGCGCTCTGTGTCCATAAGTCATGGTAAATGGCGAAATGTCGCCCGACCACTTTAGCTGGAGCTGCTAAGGCCGTTAGATTTATTGATGCTACGTGGAAACATATTTAATAAATTTGCCGTCTGCTCTTCTCTCGATGATTTCTGAACTCACAAGTGTAAACATTAGTCAAAGGCAACCGCTCACTTCGCCAACGAAAGAGTTAATTAATCTAATTGTATAGGGCAGCGGCGATCGAGGACGAGAATTTGTTACCCACACACGCCCAAAAACCGAATGGGTACATAACATAGGGTCGAACTTTGTCACCTTTCCGGGATACGAGTTTACGGGTCAAGGGATAATGTATGATGGATTTGATCGGCAATCAACCGTTAAGGAACAGGATGAAGCTACATCGACTCATACAACTATCTCTCAGTACCTCTATAAATAAAGAACACAATGAAACGTTTCCCGAGCACGCAGCTTGAAATCATAAACATTCTCTCTTCGTAAAACTGGTTTATCAAATAAAGAATTTGTTCCTCCGAGGATTAAACGTGAATACATGTGTACATTGTAGAAACTAGATAAAATCAGAATGTTAGTAATTGCCCGTATTCTCTAGAGATTTAAAGCTTCGTTCCATATCCCGTCACAGGAATGCGGGAGGAAACTGACTGAACAATTTTTTGCTCATTCTGGGTGTCAGACAAAAGGGAAGAAGGATCAGAGTCCTTTGTCGTTTAGCAAGCTGATGAGACTGGCGAGCCCCAACTATGTTCTTATCTCATCCTAATCTGAAACGTCTGGATTTGTTTCATTTTTTATTATCTTGTTATTTAAGTGACTATCTGGCTGTCAAAAAGATTAAAACTAGCTGTCTACGAAAGTAATATCAAGTTACAAGAAAAAACAAAAAAAAAGCTTTACTGCTAGTTTATTTATTCGCTCAGTTCTCATTTGGACCTTTCAGATCCCTTGGCATTTCAGCGAACATTTAATTCATGGCGGGCTCCTCGATGTTATCTAAAATGACGCGCGACGTGTGGTAGGGGAGTTGAACTGGAGATATTGCCAACTGTCTCGAAGAGCGTTTGTCCTTTACGTATCGATGCAATCATGTGTCTGGTCCTTTGCACTGGTAATTGGATTACATGTACATACTTCAATACTGCTATCTATAAATGTCACGACTTTTTTCTTTTCTAAGTATCTTTGTCAGTCGTTACGGGTCGTCAGAAGCCCGAAAGTCTGACAACCAGTCTTATCAAGGGGTATCGTATTACCCAGTAACTGGGTTGTGGAGGTCAGATAGGCAGTCGCTCCATGTAAAATACTAGTATTCAGCTGCATCCGGTTAGACTGGAAGCCGACCCCAACATAGTTGGGAAAAGGCCTCAAAAGGCTAGGCAGATTGATTGATTGATTTGTCAAAGATAATCCTTTTAAATAATTATTATTCGAACCAATGCTCGCTAAAAGGTAAAGATTGATTGGATCATTAGTCTTGAAATTCATTTTTCAGTGAAAAGAAAAAAGATAAGCAAAGTCGAAAAGTTAATAAACTTCCACAGTAGGTACTGTTTTGAAACTATGAAATACATGTACTGGGTTTTGCGTAATAAAAATCACGGATTCGGAATTGCAATTGGATCCGATCAAGCGTGATAAGTTTACCCCTATCACATTAAGGGCCTTTTACCGCCATAGACGCATTGCGCGCACCCATTGGAAATAAATACACTACATTACTTTTAGTATTATGGGACTTTATATTTACATATACATAAATGTGTTAGTATGATAACTCATTTTGGTAGTGAAAACTTATAAGATAATCATATCCTTGAGCTGGGTAATGTGTTTAGGAACGAAGGTGGTTTATACTGTAAAAATACTTGCAGATACTTACCAGCCAGTTGGATTGATAACTTATTTCAATAAAGGTAAAATTTAACGATATATCACAAACTAAGTACGCTGTCTCATTTATTGAAGGCTGAAACATAAAATACAAATCTGCTAAGGTCCGAAAGCGCTGCAGCTTCTAGAATTTAAAATAGAGCCAGCGTCAATCTAATCGAACTGAGCTAACAAAAATCGCATGAAACTTAACCGTTCGGGATTATGGTGGCGGGGTGGAACCGAGGCCCACACTACTCTCCCATTAGATGGACAATTTGTTTGGCTACAGGCGCGTAAGCCTTTAATCCCTTATAGCACTCGGCCTCAAGTGACTGGAGATGATCATCCATGCGTTCTATTTCAACAGTTATTTTTAGAGTTTTAAATAGAGATTCGATTGGAAATCGACGTACCGTTAAATTGGTTTCAAAAATTGTAATTTAGATTTTAAATCATGTGTGGAAAGAATTTTATAACGGTCGAGTGTTGATGGAATTGAGTTGGTTGTTGATGTTAAAACATTTGCCACTAATTTGATATTGCAATACTTATTGCGATTCACAATCGTTGTATTTATCTTATGTTGTTTGTTAATATCGCAATTATTAATCACAACTATAGAAGAATTCAAAATTGCGAGTGAAATATCTATTCGTATTTTTCCAACTTACTTTTTCTTTTTAACTATAAAAATCACAATGCTGACGACATATAACATGCCTGAACCGCCTTTTATTTTTACGTACCATACAAGGAACATCCAACACAAAGCAGCTACTAGATACTATATGTATACATGTTAGTATCTATTCGACACAAAAAAAAAGTGTGAATTCCCGCATGTACCCGACCACATCTGCAGCCACATGTGCCACAGACACGTCGGCGATAACAAATAGTAAACTATTTTTCTCTCATTGTGGATCATCAATAACAAGCCTTTTTGGAAACGAAGTCTTTAATACTTTTGCACTTCGTAAAACATCGCCGCCATACACGTTTCGATCTATCAGGTATGGCGTAAGAATGATCGCAGGAATATTTCGCTCGTGTACGCGTAGCATTTTCCCATGGGTAGGATCGTGAGAAACTATAAGGGATGGAAACGTATGATGGTCCAAAAAATGACATATATCCATCGTCTCACAAGTATGGTACAGCTGTACCTATGTTAGTCTAAAACTTACCTGAATTAAACAAGTACTTATTGCCGTAAAATCTACCTCGGCGACTATGAAGTTCTTGGAGCCAAAAACAAATGAACAAATGATTAGAAGCTTTTATAAGTACCCAAGACATACTTTATTGTTACCATCAATTAAAAAGACAATTTCCGCTTCTTTAAGAACTGGTCTGTAAATGTCAAATTACATATGATGACATATTACTCTAATAAATAGTTTCTGATGTTTCCGTACTGATCCATCTGAATGAGTGGCCCGGTTTTTTTCCTTTACCTAATTATTTCCTCATGAGCTCCATCAAATAGGACGTTATTAACAGTCCCCAAATGGCTGACCTTTGTCCTTTGAAATTATTGTTGTTTCGCAAATTCATATATTAAGCATTTTGGAATTTCTATAGCGTAATTATGTGACATTAATATCTCTAGAGTCTAGACTTATTGTTATTGCTCTGAAATGTAAAAGCAATTATTTGAA
Organism: Dicycla oo; assembly: GCA_948252095.1. NCBI lineage: Eukaryota > Metazoa > Arthropoda > Insecta > Lepidoptera > Noctuidae > Dicycla > Dicycla oo. The sequence goes on from OX411711.1 coordinate 22,942,740, forward strand.
ATCTGATTTAGATTGGAATCGACATAATGTAAATTTTACAGAACTATTAAAACGGGTAACTGGTTTTGCTGACGCAATTTAGTTCAAAGTTTAATTAATTAATTTATTTATTATTCAGAAAGCTTACAGTCTAACATCTTTACAGGTAAGTTATGTACAGTAGCGCTTACAATTGCCATTTACAAGCTTCCACAAATTAATAACTACGTACCTAAAATTAATAGGTAAATAGTAATTAAGGTACACATAGATTAAGTATCCCACATTAGGTAATAAGTATTACAAATCGACTTGCAAAGTTGTGTTATTATGTACTTACTTATCTATACTCTTGTAGATATGTGTAATTATATAATTTTATACAATCCCAAGCAAAACTGCATTATTACGTTTAACGATAGAAATAAATCTAAAGCTTCAACGTGCCATCAAAACGAGACAAAGCAATATAAAACTAGCGTTAATAAAAATGACCCAAGTATTAAAGACAGAAAGTTATATATCTTTCACCTATAGCCCAAAAACTTTGAACAAAAAGGCACATGATAAATCGGTGTATCTAAGTTGAGGGAATTAATTGTGCTCCTAGGAACACAAGATTGGAATTGCTCTCGGGTTGGATACAAGTAAATTCTTTATTCCCCGGTGAGCCACCCATCACTTCCATGAACTACGTTTATATAGAAATTTCGGCTTGTTTTTGCTTTGGGAGTCAGAAAATGTTTTAAGTATATTTTTATGTTGTAAGTATGATAGATACTGCGTCAATTTATTAAGCTTATAAACAAAGTTTTTGAGGAGTCTGTCTGGTATCGTTTATGGAGTTAATTTTGTTATTGTGTGTGTGTTTTCATGTGGAAAGTAGAGACAAAGACGAGGAGACGTAAATAATGCGTAGGCATAGTATGACTGGTTAGTCAGATAAAATTAAATTGTTATAATTCCTAGTTTCATTGAATTTTCTTGCTGGAGAGAAATATCAGCTGTGAAAATCTTTCCTATGCTTATTATAGTGTATTCACGTACGACTTTTTTTTTTTTTAATCAGGAATTTAACAATATTATTAGAGATTACTTAATGCTGATTGCTGTTAAGAATATGGATATCTTTGCAGTTCGTACTGGCACTGCAACATCTGCAACTGCTTAGACACTCAGCTATCCTATACTATTAAATGAGCAATATGTTATATATTTGTATTTACGTTCTCGAAAATGGCTCTAACGATTTCGATCAAAATTACAAATATAGGGATTTACGGGGATGAAAAATCGATTTAGCTAGGTCTCATATCTGGGAAAATTAGTTTTCTCTATTTTCACCCGAGCAGAGCTTGGTCGACAAGGTATTAACAAATAAATGTCAGCAAACGACTCTTTTTTCGTGAATTAATGGTTCATTAATTTCCACTTTTAGATAAAATACCACAACCAGCATAAATTATAATTATTTACAAAAAAATGCGACCTCAAAACAACTACAGATGAGATAATATCAATTGATCCTCTGAAGCGGTCATGTTAATTATTCGATGCGGGTTTAATTAATCTACTCATTATACTTTATTTTTGTTTTTATTATTATTTTACTAAGTGTGAGGTTGCGAGTGTGTGTGTGAGTATTGAGTAGGTACGCAGGTGTTGGTGTGTTATGAAATTACCTTTAAAAGAGATACGGTTTCACTGTATGATTGAGCTAACAGCCATTTGCGAACAATATTTTTGACTTGGCTTGTTCTTGAGTTACTGATGCCACATATTTCCACGACTTTGTTGTATATGTGACTGAGCAATAATTCTTGCATGTGTTGTGCGAAAGTTGAACGCGTCCTAACGAAGCACACAAAAACGCGACGCTTGAGAAGTTGCGAGTATTCCGGGGTCTGAGTTCTTATTTTATGCTGTTTCAGTACAATTTTCAAGACATACAACTGTCGGACATTGAGTAGTGAGGCTTCTTTGTACAGAATGGCTGTCGGGTACCTGAAAGGTTTTTTGAGCATGACTTTCAAAACCGATCGTTGGGCTCGTTCGCATTGGATCATGGTGGTGATTCCAACTCCACCCCATACTGTTATATAGTAGCACAGAATCGACTCACATAATGCCACATATACCATGTATAGAGTTTTCTTGTTGGCAGAGTTACGCACGGTATCAGAAAGGTATACTAATATTTAAGGGCGTGGTACAGACCATAGCTGATTTTTTCCCGACTTCAGGATTGGCCCCATAGTAAAAGTTGTTCATAATAATGACAACCATGACCCCTTAAGAGGTTGTAGGTTATTTACATTACTCCTTGTATACAGCATGCATCAGAAAGCTGTGGTACAGACCATGTAACTGAACCACTTTCTTCATGGGACCAATCGCAATAAAGTTATCCACTGTCCCATACAAAACTTCAATACCTACTCAGCCCAATTGTATGGGACGGCCGATTATTTTTTCGCTATTAGGATGTTGGGCCCATGGCAAAAGTGGTTCAGTTAGGTGGTCTGCCCCACCACATCCTTAAATATAACCACACCTTTCGGATGCATGCTGTATACAAGGTGTAATTTAAATAACCCACAACCTCTAAAGGGCTCATGGTTCTCATAATCATGAACAACTTTTACTATGAGGCCAAACCTGAAATCACGAAAAAAAAATCAGCTGATCCCCTCCGGAACCGGTGTCGGAGTTTTCTCACACGACCTCAACATAAACATATCCAGCCCGCTGGGAATGTTCAACACTGTCTACCAGGCAGAATGTGTGGGCATTATCGAAGCGGCGTATGCCATAGAGGCCAGGAGAGTTACGGATACCCATATACGTATACTCTCCGACAGTGCCTCAGTACTCCAAACCTTAGAGAAAAATATATTACTTCAAGATAATACTAAATAGAATGTCACAATGCGTTAATAACGGTATCTATCAATTACGCAGGTGCCTGCAAGAGTTCACCCACACACAAGCAGAGGAGTGGTGGTCCTCGTACCAGGGTGCAGGCAGTCCAGGGAGGCTATGCCAAGTCTAGATGGCAAACTAACCAGGTGACTTTTACGCCTGGACAGGAATGTCCTGCGCCTGATGACGGGGACTATCACAGGACACTGCTCGCTGAACAAACACTTTTACACAATGGGCATAACGGACAGCCCTATGTGCAGAGCTTGCATGGAGGCTAAGGAAACCGTTCTTTGAATGCACAGGCGTTACTCAGATAAGATCAGAAACCCTCGGGGCACCCAGATCTTTCACAGATGTTCTGAACAGACCAGGAGCCATTGTTAACTTCTGGAGGGAGGTGGGCTGGTTGGAAGAACCACCTACGGCCGCCATGGCTCACGTACAATGGTCCACTTGAAGGACTAAGTGTGGAAACCAAACCCAGTAATATAGAACGTAGATCAGCTGTTTCCTACATTTGACGAGTTATGCAAACATAAATGTAGGAAATAGCTGATTTTTTTTCGCGATTTCAGGTATGGTCCCACAGTAAAAGTTGTTCATAATGATGTGTACAATGACCTGAGATGAATGAAAAGGTTGTGCGTTATTTAAATTACACATTGTAGTAGAGCGTCTTGTATAACGATTTCTGACTACAAACAAAGTATTTCAGTTCGAAAGTTTCACAGGTACAATTACAGATACCTGAAAGTTTTCAACTTTCTCATTGTGGTTGGCAATAGCTAATCCTTTGACTTTACAGAATCTTTCGGACGTGGTGGGATTTCCATCATAGGTGGACCCAGACACACACCTCATAAGTTGTTTTTAAGGAAATACTGTTTCTCAAAGCTTTAACCTTTATGTGAATGCAACCAGAAACCTAAGTAACTCACTTACAGTCACAGCAAGGAAATTCGTAATCCATTGCTTCATATGTTAGAAAAATTTTTTAGCTCGACAACGTAAATACCGCAATAAATATTTTTCAATTGTCAAAATGAATAGCGTTGGGATTGTGAATGTGTTACAGAGGGGTACCGCTGATATCAATTAGTAGGTAGAAGATCAAGCAAGAAATTCATTTCACTGATTTCAATTAGGCCCGACTTAGCACCCGCCATGTTGGATTTCGATAATTAACACTGGCCAGCTAGTTACCGTTCCGCGTACCTACTGATTAAATCGCGTCCCGTCAAATTGATTAACGGCCGAATCCATTATCCTATTTTCGGTAAAAGACAGATCGCTATTGATGATAGACAATATAACTCTATCTGTCCTTACGTTCCTTTCGTTCGTTCGTGTTCTTTTGTTTTACCTGTCTTAGATTATTAGGACGTTAAAACCATAGATATTTAAGTGTTTTATCTCCATTATGCCAAAATTAGTGACAGTTAGATTCATTAATCTATGTATCACTAGGTTTGTTTGGCTCGGCCGTGAACCCGATATCTAATGGGTTTTTTACGTAAATGTATAATGTGGAAACTTACTTAGCTTAATTACTTAATTTACCTGGAAAGCTATGTTGATATGCTATAGTTATATTAACTGTGGTTGGTCAACCACAATTGTAGTTTTCAAAAGTGTTTCAGTAGATACTTAAAAAAAAAGTAATGAAAACCACTATTTCTATTTAAATATTATAATAAAAAAGTGTCTTGGTATGAGTACCTTTTATCCAAATAAATTGTACAATTGTACAACAAATTACTATCTCGCCAAAGTATAATTATTTCATCATCAGACAAAAATATAATTACCACATTCTCATTTAGGCATTTAATTATAATACATAGGTACTTCAATAATAGGTTAGAATCTTAATTAAAACTGGGATGAGGGCTCATTGTTATTTGGAACCGTCTGAAGTTCAAAACTCAATTCAAGTTATACATGCGTTGAAGTACTCTTTAAAATTTAATATACAGAATACAGATGCTTGAGATATTATAATATCGTATCTTATATCGTCGCCGTCAGTTATAACCCTTCATTTTATTTTATAACAGTATTGAAATTCAACAAATATCTAGAATATTCCCGATGGATATGCGAAATGTTATCTTTATAGCATGTGGGTAGTATGAACGCTGTTTATATGACATTATATATCTAGGTATATAATATGAAATGTTTGTGGACAGGTGTGTCGCCCAAGGATAGTTTTCTCTCGGGCCATTGCACGTCGAAATTGCTTCGGCACCAAAGTAAACTATACCTAACCGTGTTTCACACTAAACCGTTTTTTATTTAAACTTTTTATAAATAAATGTTAACTTGACATAAACGAAACAAAACACGTGCTGTACTACGTGCTGACAAAACAAAGCCTTTGTTGCATTGCACTGATGGTAAAAATAACCGTGATGTTCTTTTTTTTTTTTTCAAACATTCCAATAGTATCTGTAGGACGACTCATAAAAGTTTATAATTGATCACCTTAGGTATATTCCTTACTAATTACTCCCTACTCTTTCTACTTACCTTTTGGTTTTATTACTAAAAAGTTATGATAAATAATTATTATTCAGGATTTTAAGTATTAAGTATTGTTATATATAACAAGTATTCATTATTGTGTCATGTGATGACAGACAAACAAAAAGTGTGACGTGGTTTAAAAAAATATCTATATCGAATGGGATTGACCGACCTCAAAAAAACAATGGCGACGGATACACGCATACAATGTTCGAAAAATAAACACAGTATGTAACAAAAAACGTACTTTTTTGTTTACTCGGTGAAATTGATGTGTGCAGTTCGAATGGGTCTATCGGAAATTAACTGTGTGTTTAGGAACGTATATATACACGTGATAACAACTGAGCGAAATTATTAATGTATGTGAACGATATTATATATACCTTTTTTAAATCTTTCTTTGTTAACCACGACGACGTATTACTAAGATGGGGTTCCTTGGCATACCTATAAGTAGGTATGAACCTATACAACACAGTATATGCCTAACCTCGCCGTAATGGTAACATTGACTTCCCCATTTGAATTTTAAAATAACCAAACCTGACGAAGCATAAATTTACTTAGAAAAAAGTAAAAACCGACTTCAAAAATCTAAAACGAATAAAATAACTTTCATAAAAACAGCAACTAAAGTCGGCGCCAAGCTATTAGTGTATTGAAGAACTGAAGACACCGACTTCAAAAGCTGTTAAGTTTTTTATGAAAGTTTTTTATTCGTTTTTGCTTTTTGAAATCTGTTTTTACTTTTTTTTTTAAGTAAATTTATTTTTCCATTTTTAGTTGAATATAAAAAATACCGTAAGCTCAAGACGAAAGAAAAGAAAAATCATCAAAATCCGCTTAGAAATGCGGGAAATACAGTATGTACATTTATGCATATAACTTCGTACATGAGAATAATTACCTAATGTATTATACACTAACCCTTCCTGAAAGTATGTAGATCACGTTAATGAAAGAATTATCAAAATTGGTTAATTCGTTTTTGAGAAAATCGTGGACATACAACCATACATACATACATACGGGTCGAAAAGAGAACTTTCTTTTTTGAAGTCGGTTAAAAATACACGACTTTCCAGAGTTGCTACGATCATAGCATAGATGCGCTAGAACAATGCTACGGCGTAGCGGCGATCTCGTAGGCAAAGCGTAGCACCTAGACGGCGTGAACTCTATCTAGGTCGTCCTGTAAATGTTTCTGAGTCAATTTTGTACGTTTTAGCGTGTTCCGTGTTTAAATTTATCTGTTATCTGGTAGGTATAGTGGTAAAATCAACTTGAATTTTTGGAATTATATCCTGTCTGAAGCACGTGTTTCCACTTATGACTGCATCAACAAACAATCCCGTAGGTGAGCGCTTGTTAGTTTATACGTGGGTTGAGTGCAGTGTGATCCAAAGTCAGCTCTGTCGGTACCCACGCAACTTGATGACTCCGGGGCACTAAAATGGGATTTGTTATTCCATCACTTACAAATAGTCTCCCAGTTTTAGGGAACCCTGTTGTGATTTTAGTAAATAGAAAATCCGGAGTGCAGCCGACGTGGTTCGACGAATCCTATTTCATTTTGACAGTTTTTTGAGCTATGTCCAATTATCCACCATCTGTGTTTTGGAATGCGAAATAGCACGACCTTTTAGAATGCAGTATATCGCTTTCTCATAAAACTACTTATACAGTATGTTAACCAACAGAGGGCGTTCCCGTTAACCCGCAATAGTATAGCATCCATACATGCTAAAAAAAATATTACCATTCGAAAACAAAATGGTTTTTATTTTTTTTTTAATATTAAAATATTCACTAAAAATGCTAAAAATATTCAAAAAAATATAAAAATATTCACTAAAAATAAAAACTAAATTGCGATGTTTCCGTCCTTCAAGTACGCGTGTACAGAGTGTTTCTTTTACGTATCAATTTAACATTTTTAGTGAATATTTTAATATTAAAAAATAAAAACCATTTTGTTTTCGAATGGTAATATTTTTTTTTAGCATGTATGGATGCTATACTATTGCGGGTTAACGGGAACGCCCTCTGTTGGTTAACATACTGTATAAACGGGATAGTCATGAAACTAGTGTGATAGAATATCCCGAGTTTATTTTACTTCTTCAACAATAAATCGTTCGTGAGAAGTGCTCTTTTAAACGTTTCCATTTATTGATACTTGAAGATTCTTTATGCCATTAAAAGTTAAATGAACCATTACAGTTAAGATCGGATAGCCATTAAATAATTAATGTGCTAGTCAAAAGGATCGTTAAATAGGACTATTGTATGGTACAGTTCAACTTTGCCCAGCAACCAACTGATGCTACATTTCACTGTGTACCTTCAACTGTTTAACTTCATTTACTTTATCAGCACCGCGTCAGAATTATTTACCCTAATGCACAGAAAATCAAAACAATTTGACACACCAAAGTGAGATTATTCAGACTCCTAATTCCCTGTATTGACTTAAAGACTTTGTTCCGAAGAGAGTTAAGTTAATAAATAAAAGGATCACGTAAAACTCAGTACAGAATCTCGTTCGTCACTGACAGATATACAAAGAAATAATTAATCAGTAAAATTAAGTTAGCGACACACTTGGGATGTTCTTTGCTTCATTAGCAGTTCAAGATTCAGACGGACTCTAATTCTAACTTCAATTAACAAATGTGGAAGTTCTGCGTTGTCACGGAAGGTCAATTAAGAAATATCAAGCCATGAAAAGTACAGTAATTAGTCTAATTTCTTACTTTCTAATTTCAAACTTCGTCTGTCACATTAAGGAATATTTAAGTAAGCATAAATTATACGGATTACTTACCTACCCACTTTTACTAAAGTCATCGTTTGGGTTTATGGTAACTGAGTCGACTGCCGATTCCGATTTTGCTTTCAATAAATGTATACAACATTTTGTTAGTGATATTTATTGATTGTTTTGGAGGAGCTCGTGGCTAAGTAATAACAGCCGCACAGGTCGATCCATCAGGTTAAGCTACGCTAGCCGGGGTTGGTCCGTGGATGGGTGACCATCTTTACATACCGAGACTCCTCCGTGCCTCGGAAAGCACGTTAAGCCGTTGGTCCCGGCTGTCATTCGTGGATCTTTGGCAGTCGTTACGGGTCGTCAGAAGCCCGAAAGTCTGACAACCAGTCTTACCAAGGAGTATTGTATTACCCATTAACTGAGTTGTGGAGGTCAGATAGGCAGTCGCTCCATGTAAAATACTGGTATTCAGCTGTATCCGGTTAGACTGGAAGCCGACCCCAACATAGTTGGGAAAAGGCTAGGCAGATGATGATTTATTGACTGTTTTTTTTTTTACTTATAACGTAAACGAATAATTGAATAGAACTTCGGTTTCATCCATATTTCCAATCAATTGCACCGTGATAAACGGTGATATCTGTAAAGTTCAATTAAATTAACTAGTAAACTTTCACAGGCTTGTCGTGGCGTGGGTTTCGATATCAAATAATGATAAAGCAAGTTAATTTAATTTGATCTTGTACAAAAACGAAGAAACCATTAAGTTTGAAATGAAACCGTTTAAATATAGCATTCTAATCTTGCTTATGATGAGCGAACGCAGGTCGTTTGAAGGCTTTCAGTCCTCAAAATGAGTATTCGTTGTATGACAGACTAATCTACCGGGGCCTAGCTCCTATTACCGAGATAAGCCTTTGAAGATGCTGGAACGAGCCCCTCATTATTGTAAACTAAGTATTCTATGACATCTTCTTGATAACTGAAGCTTGTAATTGATATTACAGTTTTTGGAATTAAAGCAAAGGTTTTATAAAGAATATACCTACTTAGTGAAACGAAAAAATATTGTTAGGTTTTAATTCTGGAATGATGTGATCCGGCAGAGAACCAAAGTAGTCGACATAGCTCACAGAATAAGCAAGCTGAAGTGGCAATGGGTCGGCCATGTTAGCCGTAGAACGGATGACCGTTGAGGTATACGTGTTCTCGAGAGGAGACCGCGAATCTGTAAACGTCAAGTAGGACGCTCTCAGGTTTGGTGGAGCAATGATCTTCACAGACTTAGCAGCTGGATGAGAGTTGCTGAGAATCGAGCTGAATGGCGTGCAATTGGAGAGACCTATGTCGAGCTGTGGACTGCTGTAGGCTGGTAAATTTATTTTTACTTACTGGTGATTTTATTTCTGTAAGTAGGTTTGTACAAACACTTTTACGAGTCAATCATGTTTTTTTTTTTAAACTAGATGAGGTCGGCGTTTTCTATTTGACTACTCTGAGAAGAAAATCCGAAACAAACTCAGAGGTCACAGTCTCTTATAAAGTCCAGACATAATCTTGGTCACTTCATGTGAAGACCATGTAGATTGGTGTCTGAAATGGTCTTTTGAGGAAAGAAGCACACAGATTGAGCGGACCAGTAGGTCGATTCTGTAGAAATCTCACCGTGAAAACTTGCGTGGAGTGAGCTGTCATTGTTACCTATGCTAGGGATTGACCAAGCATTTACAATCATAATCGAGATTTTAATACGAGTAATATTTTTATGCTAATTCTATTGAATTTTAAGTTATTTCAAAGCTAGTATTTAATTTTTTAATGAATGCGCCTTTTTTAATTTTTGGTCTTTTTTAAAAACTATCACGAGTATTTAAAGTTGTTCAGCGGAAAATTCCCATTGTGAGCTTTTTATTACGAAGTGCTGTCTAGTTAATCTTTCTAATTTACAATAATTGGTATTCTAATTAACAGTGTATGCTTCTTTTAAACTGTTTTTACCTTTATAAAGTAATCTGGCTTCTTAAATATGTAGATCTGCTAATAATTTTCAAACAGTTAAGTTAATTTCCTGCATAGTTTTTGTGGGGTTAAATTCTATGGTCAGGCCATTTTTAGTAGCAGTTGACACGCTCAGTTGTCTCTTCTTATTGAGAACATTTGTTTGGTTAATAACAAAGCTGTACAACGTCACGCAGTCTACTCGAATCAATTGATAATAAACGCTTCTTCAAAATTCATCGCGATTGCGTTTATTAATCAGCCAATGGGTTCATAATATTAATAACAAACAATGTCCATGCGCATTTTCTTTAGCAGCTAGCTTAAACGTGATTGTTTTATTTTATTTATTTATTGTTCGTGGATGACACCACATTTTTTTTAGACCAGTCCTTATAAGGTTATAAAGACTAGTCTAGAAAAAATATAGAACAAAACAAAATTGTTTGACTGCATTTCTGTTTTGCTATTTTATTTAACACAAGTTTTGTTTTATACTTTATATATGTTAGTAAGGTGTGTATCTTTGGGCCATTGTAGCCTGATAATAAATGATTTATATAATATTTAAGTATAATATATGATCAATACAATAGCATGAAAAATATTATTAAAATCTCGATTATGATTCTATAAATATGCTTGGTCCATCCCTAGCATCAGGTAGGATAACATTGACAGCTAACTCCACGCTCACTTCACTTAAATTTTCACGGTGAGATGGTTACAGAATAGCATAGCTGTCCAGTCAGTGCACGCATTTGTCAGTAATCGCGCAGCTCAACTCAGAACTTAAGGAGCTCAACGATTCGACGAACAACACCAAAAAAAGGACATTTGAGTAGGCCGCATGATGATGTTGATGATGTTTTAATTTCGAGCCGCGTTAACATTCAAGCGGTCGGAACAAGGTTAGAAGAGAAGAATACAGCAGTTTAAATCAACTAATACTTAAAACAATCCGAATATTAATTTAACACCATGCCATGAGCGTTAATATTCTCACGAATTTCTGTGTTAAAACGTATCTCGCTGTTAATTTATCTTTGTTAAAAACTTAATTGTGGCAGCAATAAGCGCCGGTAGACATGCCGAGGCGGCGAAGACAAAGGCAGTCATTGTTATTATTTACAAAGGAGCCGCCAGCAACTTTTACTGCAGCCTTAACTGTTGTTTAGATGACATAATAATTTGATAACCAAAATAAACTAATTAGCGCGGAAGTTTGTTAAAAGTTTTATGGATTCTGGCCGTTTCAGTATTTGAGTTATGTACTTTAGATTAATGTTTCATTTTAACCGGGCTTATTTTGGGCCCTCCGTTTAGGGGGATAATTTACTAAATGTAAGAAAGCAATGTTTTTGATCATTTTTTATTCAATAAATTCAATTTCGTAAGACGGTTCGTAAACCGTCTTAAAATAGGCAAGTATCGATACAGTAAATCTTAAGATAAAATACGTGTTATGATTGAAATTATATTATATTATTTTAATTTATTGTGAATGTGAAGACTATGTAGGTCATTGCTTTTTTTGTTTGTTTTATTTTTTCTCTCAGTTATTTTCATCATTGTCTGGCAGTTTGAGTAATTTATGCGGCCTACCCCAATGTCCTTTCTTTGGTATTGTTCGTCGAATCGTTGAGCTCCTTAAGTTCTGAGTTGAGCTGCGCGATTACTGACAAATGCGTGCACTGACTGGACAGGTCCTCTCAATCTGTGTGGTTCTTTCCTCAAAAGACCATTTCAGACACCAATCTACATGGTCTTCACATGAAGTGACCAAGATTATGTCTGTACTTTATAAGAGACTGTGACCTCTGAGTTTGTTTCGGCCTTTCTTCTCAGAGTAGTCAGATAGGAAACGCCGACCTCATCTAGTTCAAAAAAAAAACATGATTGACTTGTAAAAGAGTTTGTACAAACCTACTTACAGAAATAAAAATCATTTATCATTTATCATTTATAAATATGTCATTTTAAGTACCAAAAATTTTGATTTAGGTACATACATGAAATTGAGCCAGGATCATCTTGAAATCTTTTTTGGCTGCGTCAGAATGCAAGGGGTCGTAATGATAACCCCAATGTAAAACTATTAAAGACTATATATCGAAAAAAATTAAAGCATTTGTTAATAAGAAGTATATCTAAGTATCTACCACAAGGAAGGTACTTAGATCCTTTTGTTCAGTCTTGTGAATTCTGACTTGATTTCTAGAAGACTCTACTACGACTAATGCCTATTCTATTTTTCATTTTAAGCCAGCCCATAGTTCGCGTCAAGTAAGTTTGCTGCTCTGAAGTAGGCTACAAATGACTGCGCAGTAGTCAATATCAGCAGCGCGCCATGCCATGCGCATGAGAAAGCCTGGTTTCGGTCAGAGCGGCAAACTTACGTGACGCGAACTATACTTATTCCCATAGCTGTTTGTTTAGAAATAAACACAGCCAACGTTTTCAAAATAACTCAGGTTTCGCACTAGACTCTCGGAGGATGACCAGCGACGTGGAAAATACAACACGTCTGTTAATCCTTTACAACGTGCACCATTAGCGCTCCTCGTATTATTGGTCTCCCAGCCCCAATTATAATAGTTTTAACGAACTGCACACAGTTCTCTGCAACTTGAACTTAATTCAAATTTGTTTGATTGTTATTATAGAAAGTCTGAAGTGGAGACGTCTGTGAAATACCCAGCCTTAAATGAAACTTGCAAATTGTGCTCCGAAAGAGTTGGGGTTAAGTGCTGAACATCTGGTATGCCCGCATGTAGTTTAAATTGCGTTTCCTTTGAGTGAAGCACAAAGACGTCTGGATGCGAGGAACTTCATCTAACGGAAGACTTTGCCAACGCCTTTTTCAGGGTACTGAGGGTACAGAACTTCACGATTGGAGCAGTGCTAGCGAATCAAAAGCTGCTAAGTTAGCAACCGGCTGCGAATCCATATTTTCTTCAACTTCATAACTCACTTCATATTAAACTTACTTTAAGAACAAATCTTCGGGACTTGCAAATAATCTTCATGGAGCAGAACTTTTATAGCTTCTGTTATTAAAATAAACCGTGTTTGCTAATAGTTTGGTGAATTAAATCTGTTGACATTGCCTGCACAGCGAAACTAATAGTTAAGTAAGTAGATCCTCTTGTTAGTTATGTCTGTGCTATTCCGAAAAAAATAATTCGTGCATATAAGGCTAGTTCTCAGAGTCAAATAAGTAGCTATATTCCCATGTAGCATTTTGTCAACATTACCTGTGTACGAGCACTTTGTTGCTAATACATAAAAATAAAATAAAATATTTATTGATTGTAAATACGTACAATCAATAATATTTTATCAAAAAGTCATCAAGAATAGTTTTCTTCCATCTCAACTTATCACATGTATTAGCAACCAAATGCTCATACATTTTGTTAGGTGATCAAGGAAACTTGGGATCCTTGGTCAATAAAGGCTTGCATCGTTCTTTTTATTCCATCAGCTTCTGTCACCTTGATAGTTGCTGTTACTAAAAGAACTGTCGAAGCAAGTTTTTGTTGTACAACGTGAGCTCCAGCTCATGGTCCTTACTCAGGTGGCACGTGGCGGAGGAACGTTCGATGACGTCATATTTTCATTTGCATAGGCATCATGTAACACCGTATTCAACTTATCACATGTACGTATATTAGCAACCAACTTGCAACCTGCTTCCGTACTAAAATATAAACAAACTGTTATCTACAATCATGAATGTACCTCACGAGTATGTTCATTACAAACACACAATATTTTTCAAGAAAGATAAAACGACGAATAATATTTTCAGCCAGTAACTAACAAAACATTGTGCACGTAAACTCAAGCACTATAAAATCGTCGCACACACCAAACACTAGCACCGTAATAGCAAGTAAAGAGAAAAATAATAGTACGGGTTCGAAACCTCTCTTAAAAAGAAGTTTCCGTCTTAGAAACATCAAAGGCAAGAGCGGAAGTTTAAAGAAAGGCAGAGGCGAGCATTTCAAATGGAAAGTTTAAACTGAAGCTCGATCGAACTGATAAAGCCTTCGATGTTTGCTCCTATAATTTTGTTAAGTCTAGTGGCTCGGAACAAACGTAAAAGATGACGTGTAATCAGCTCTTGGCACAGCTGTCTGTAGACTGTTATGTATAACGATCACTAAATATAAGACATTGGTAAGCTACTGATTTTTAATTAAAACATCAGTCGTAGTGATTCTTAGGAAAAGTGGTTTGTCATTTATTCGTTACGAAACCTTTTATAAGAGGTTTTAATAGACGTTTGAAATTGATTTTTGTCTTTGATTGGCTTCATTTCAAGAGTCGCGTTTAAATGGATCATCAAAAAACAGATTATTCCGATCTGTCACCCTGCTTTGCCCCTTACGGGGACAGATCAGAAAAAAAGTTTGATCTGTCCCCTGTTAGCAACTTTATTCACCCCTACCTGTCCCAGATAGGGGTGAATAAAGTTTGAACTGTCCCTTCGACGCTAACAGGGGGACAGATCAAAATTTGTTTTCCGATCTGTCCCTCTAAGGGGACAAAGCAGTGTGACAGATCGGAATAATCCCAAAAAACATAGTATACGTTCAGCAGATGGGTCATATTTGAGGACCTGGCGAACAAATCCGGACTTGTCCTGTAATTGAATAGCTGGCGAACAAATCCGGACTTGTCCTGTAATTGATTTTTTAGAGTAGAGGTTAAAAACTAAAACAAGCTAAAATTAATTAGATAGAATTTTAAGCTTTAGTCAATTAATAGTGTATCAAAATTAAAGCCCGAATCTGGCTTTAGTTCAATAGAAACCCT
This sequence comes from Dicycla oo, assembly GCA_948252095.1. NCBI lineage: Eukaryota > Metazoa > Arthropoda > Insecta > Lepidoptera > Noctuidae > Dicycla > Dicycla oo. The sequence continues at coordinate 22,957,771 of OX411711.1, forward strand.
TACCCTCTTTTTTATTTTTTGTTTTTGGACAATTTCAATTCATCCAACTAGACAAAGACGAGTCCGTTTCTGTTTGAAAACACCATATTTAACATTTTTTTGAGGCATATAGAGCCAGTTTTGATTGAAGATATTTCTTTTATAAATATAAGAGTGCAAAAAGAGCGCAAAATATGGAGTGTGTGGACAAGTCCGGATTTGTTCGCCACCTCCTTATTTTATACATCTACATTTTGATAACTTTAAAATGACCTCACTTACCTTCTTACCCTTTAGCATCTGAGTTTCAGATTTCTTAATTTTTATATATATATATATATATATATATATATAGGGAACTTTATCAAGAGCAAATAAAACACAAAATTGCTTTCATTTTATCTATTTCAGTGTAACAAACATTATTCATTATTTTATACGTAGAATCATCTACCTACCTATTTAAAGTTAGCTTTTTTTCAGATAATCTAAAGAGGACAAAGTTTCGGTTATCAGCGAAGTTTTACGAAGTCATTAGGGATAATGCCAACTTTGTCCGAGCTATTTACATCTAAGCTAAATTATTATCTAGTTACATAATTGATAATTTAATTATTACACAAATTCGCTATGGATCAACGTGAACTTATTTTAATATATTGTATTACATACAATAGCTTGCAAAGATGGAGTTTCAGCATTTGATATGGAATACCGTATAATTCCATGAATCAGAAAGTATGATGGATATTTCAGAAGCGCAGTGGTTGTATTTACCTACAGTTCGCGGTACGCGGTCCTTACAAACTTAATAAAATCGTACTTTCGAGAACAAAGGTGATTCCCAACTCCCAAAATAACTCACAGCAGAATGAAACGTGACATTCCTAGTAGCACATATTCACGCGAATTCGAGTTCGTCCTGAACCTCAATATTTAGAGGGTGAGACAGTTATCCGTAGGTATTCCATATCTAGTGCGTCACAAGGCTAATACCATCTAAAATAACAAAACACATCGTGCAAAACATTTTCTATTCAACTTTAATTGTATTATTTTCTATTTCAACAAACCCCTAAATCCATCCGTGATATTTGTGTATGTTTGCACCGTTATTTTTTTCAAATTCAATTCCTGTGAAGTGCTTGAAATCCATGACCGAACGATTAAAATTTATTATTTTTTGTTGCCTGAATTGCGTGTGATAGAAATTTAAATATGTTTTCGTGCATTTATAATTTTATACGAATTGATTTCCAACGATTCAATTGCTTTGCAGAATTATTTTATTACGCTAGGTGATTTCCATTTTATTGTTCGGCGAAACCCCGTTAGGATATTAAATTGCCAGAATATGACGAAGTTAGCATTTAGATTACATTTTACATTGTGACTAAGATCAATTTACAATAGAAGCATAATTATTAACTTTGCGGACCAGTAGTAAATAGCGAAGAATTTAGATAAAACAATTTCTGATTAAATTTTATACATATAATTGACAGTAAGACAGTTACATAATAAACAGCCATTTATACCCACATTAATGCTACATTACTATAGTTAAATAAATTAAATAATGACAGAACCGTATTCAAAAAAATATGAGAACAATTTATTGAAGCGACATTATTTTCCTACTTATCCAAAAAGTCTTTGGAGGTGTTATTCTATACTATTCTAGGGGATTCGTTTTAGCTTGTATATTCAATATTTACATAGTTTATTCGTAGTTGTTCGCACGTACATCGCTATATCTAGGTTATCAGTACCGTGCTTCGCTCCCGATACGTTCTCGTTACGACCATGCACACTTTTATACCTGAAAATCTTTCTGTATTAAATTGGAGCGATATTCATTAGTACGCTACGTTGTTTTGCCTTTACAAATCTATCGATGATAAAGAAATCGAGAATCTATCGTTACCACTACCATTTATAGGCCTGTAATAATTATTCACTCACGAATTGACAGCAGTCAACATAAAAAAAAAAAAGATGCTCGTTAAATGTTTTAAAACCTGCAATAAAAATTTCCAGAAAAAAAATATGATAAAGTATTTTTTAATAATTTTATTAAAATCAATTTTATCAAAGTGCAATGTTTGGCAGAAATTATCATCAAGATTTCAAAAATAACATCGTCTTTTCCTCTTGACTGTTCTACAAGATATCAATTTTGTTAAAATTCCAATTCAAATCGACCTCTCAAGTTAATTTCGTCTAGCTCAAGCTCGGTTCTTTTTCATATCGAGAACGATAGATTTGTCAGACCTAAAAGTGCTAAAATAATAAATACGGTTAGGTTAGAATATTCTCGACGTAGCGTTTGATTCATGTGCTTGTTTTCATGTAGCAGAGCGCTGCTCCCTGCAGTTAGATTTATACCCAAAGATAAATCAGCCAAATTGAAACTACACTCGCTTAGGGACTTAGTTTTAATCCCTGTTAATTAAGTAATTATTATACGTAGAGAATAGAATGGCTTTAAACCTGGTTTTGTATCTCGTCTATAAGTTATTTCAGTTTTAGTTCAGAAATGAAACTACCAATTAATAGTACTTGTCCTTTTCCTGCCTTTGGCATACAAGAGAGTCAGTGATGTACTCAATTTAATTTAAAATATTTACGGCACCTTTTAAAGGGTCAACTATACAAGTTCTGTGATTTTCCGCATTCACTCAAAAGTATCACCAACTAAATGATGACAAAAACAATAATTTTCTCACTTGGCTTCCGTATTTTCTTTACAATTCTTCAATCTTTCATCTATATTTCGTTACAAGCATCAGTTCTTAAGTCCAATTACACATTAAAATATTCAAATAGGACGTCGGGTATGTATTGTATTTTCGTAGACGAAATGTAAAGACAGCTGTACGTACTGTATCAATAGGTACTTACCTACCCTTATACGACGTACACTTCGATAGAAGGATCACTCCAAATCTTTGAAACTAAACGTCAAAAACTCTCTCTAAACTAGTTTTCACTAAAGAGTCAATTTCAACGTTTCGTTTACAGTTCTTAGCAAAAGCTTTCACATGAAGTAGTCTTCTACAACGCGAATGACGGTGGTCACAAGCACTTGGTACTTTTCACGTAATTTTATCGAAAGTGACATTTAACTCACACTTCTAAGGTCCCCCAACATCAATTTTAAAGGTTAAGTCTTCATACCCTACGCACTACGATAATTTCATCGTATTTCAAAGTCTTAGCACTGGTAGGCACAGCACGCAATACAAAAGGGCTCTGGTAACGCTGATGCCGGTGGCGGCGGCAGAGGCGGCCGGCGCGGGCGTGGGCGGGCCCAGCCGCGTGTTGGCGCGCACCACCTGCGATCTCCAGCGGATGGTGTAGAGCGGCTGCTGCCGGGATAATGCAACTAACCTGTGGGGGAATGAAAGCTTTAGACGTTTTTCATCTAGATGGAGGCAGTTCTTGAAGATCATAACTTAACTAGGTCTGCTAAGTAATAAATTGATTGCTTAGTCAAGTTATCTAATCAGATTTAACTTTTAGCCTCTCAAAACTTTGTAAGAGCAATATAAAATTGGCTTCCAATATACCATACCAATGCGTGTAAAATTAAAAGAGCACCACGCATTTTATAGCCAGCAGCGTAACGTATTGGATATACGAAATGTTTTAGATTGCAGTAGCACGCTTTTCCTATTGGCCATTATCAAAAGCCCGAAGTGCACGCGTTGTAGTGGAATAAAGTGTGGTCGAAAACCAAACCGGCTAACATGAAAGGCTACAGAGGGCGCTTAAAAATTTATTTAGAGTCCCACCTACGTCCACCAAAAAGAACGTTTTGCGTCGACCTCTCGGTTCATCGACAAAGGTGTGTTTTCACACATCGTTATTCAGGATTTACGAGTGAAAATGTCATTTCGGAAACACGCCACGTACCCTCTTACGGCTTCCTCTAATATGCACAAAGAAAAAAGATCTTTGTACCGAGAAAGTAGCTAAATAAAAGCATGCGCTCTTACGTATTTGGCACGTCGGTTGGTGTATTAAAGCCGAGGCCATTCATAAATAATTTATCGTGGCGTTTTCTTTCTTTTTGAAATTGTTTAGATCGCGCTAAAAGCTCAGCGGAAGATTTCTTTTGACTTCCAAGCGAACTAGCAAGTACTAGCAACACGGGCTGTGTACACTTGCCGAATATGAATCGAGTAATCTCCAATAATCTGCATCGGTTTGGTATCAAAAACACTTGTTTCCACACTAAAAACAAAGCATGCATCATAGAGATTTACGATGTATATGCATAATTTAGGTTCACTGTTTGGATTAGCCGGACAATTGATCTCGTCAACGTCAGGGTGTGCCGTCATACGTGTTGAATTAATACATACCTAATGACGACGGTGTTGAGCCGCCAGGGCAGCGTGTAGGTGTGGTTCTTGTGTCGCGCACAGAACGTGTACAGCAGGTCGCCGGCGGCCGCCGCCAGCCCCGCGTCCCCCCCGCCGCCGCCGGGGCCGGCCCACTCGTGCAGCGTGATGTTCCACGAGCCGCATGACTTGTCCTACCGCAACATTTTTATGGAATACCACACATAACGGAGGTCACAACAGCAAACAGTCACACGAATTTACAGAGGGTTCTGATTTTCTGAAGCAACATATTTGTCATTGTTTTGCACTACGTGTGTCATCAGTACTTTGTGTGGTATTTTGGGGTTCTATGGACATATTATTTCAGCTAATTGAGATACAGTTCAGACAAGTGCAGTAACCAACCTTTACGAGAATGTGAAAGAGCTTTTCTGCACTGTAAATAAAATACCTTTATAAAATGAATTGAGTTTCCACCACTAGAAAATCCACAAGAATAAATTGAAGTCGAGAAGATGAGTAAAATAAAAATAAAACTCAACAGCTTTTTATCGTGGCTTACCTGTTCAGACGTGATGTCAATAAACAACTGCCGCTCAACGTTGGAGTCTAATACCCAAGTGCATTGTTGATAGAAAAACTCGTTCAGACTGCCCGTAACCGACACGTTCCTCGAAGATATTTCACCTACAGAGAAAAACAAAATGAAGTCCTTGAGAAGAGAGAGAAATAATAAATTTAAAAGGCGACAGCGAGACATCTACCTACGTGAGCAATAATGTGACGTTAAGGCAGCGCGAGTCGCCGCAATAGCGACGTTGTAATTGGAACTTTACGATCTTGTTCAAGGTTTTTTTCGATTCAGTGTTACCCTAGGCGGCGTGAAACTGGGTCGTGGCACGTAATCTTCTCGGACGCGCCCCGCCGCGTCACGGCGAACAATATCCGACGCGTTTTTGCAAACATCTGAGACGCGCCTCGAATGTCAAATAGAACTGTTTGTTTTTCGCTTTATGTGATTGGGGTCTATGGAGTTCATCGGAGATAAATTGCCGATTATTTGCTCCTTTCATTGAGATATGTTTATCGAATCATCCGGGGATCGTTTTGGCATAATGTTTATAATAGCTGCCGTGTTTCCAGGCGAACGCGACTGCCGTCATGACGCTACGCTTACCGGAGTGAGTGGTGTATGTGCGCTGACCGCACATGGCATCATCGTTGAAACTGTATGCGGCCGCGTAATCAAAACCACGGCTTGCGTATGTGTAATGCGCCACCGAATATTCCAACCGAACACTCGTCCAACTCCGCACCACGACCGGCAACCACGCCGCCTGTGACAAATAACAATTACGTAAATTAAAATTTACAGTCACCGCAACACCTGAAATGAGGAAAAAAAATACAATTTACAACAATAGAGATAAATCTTATCCCCACAATCTTTTATTTGGTAAAGTAATGATATTCACTCGTAGCCAGTGAAAAAGTAAATTTTGTCTTTAGATTCGTGGCAAGGAGATAAGAACAGGGTTCCGATCAGATACGCACCGTCATCATAACTGTACGTACGTGTACAGCATATCGACAAGTTCAGCGTGCAGCGGTCTACACTAACGCTACGCAATAGCCATACGTCGGCCCCTACTAAGTAATTGAATTTACAGGGGCGAGTCTCTGAGCTGTCGCCCCGAGCCGCGTCGTCGGCTGCCCACTAATAACAGGGGCGGACGGATGACATGCCGCCAGTTAGCCATGTTTTATGAGTACCGGGACATGGTCCGCTACGCCGCCACCCATTTTAGATGCAGCCCAGAGTCCATTTTGGAACAATATGAGATCGTAACAATTTGGCGCGGATGGCGTCAAGCTACGACGGGGGTAAAGCACTGTTAATAATTAAATTAAGCACGCGTTTCACGATATAAGATAACAAAGCAACGGATCATATCACTTGGTTTTGATACACGCTGCGCTGCCCTCAAATATAAACACTTCAAAATAAATTGAACATAAATATACAGGAAGCCAACCACCCTACTCTGCCGAATAACAATGTGCGATACCATCGAAAAAATTTCATTCGGATATTGCTAAAACAATTTGTTCTAAATAAATATTTTACGTGATACAGTATTTGATCGCTTCGATTTTGTTTTCGTTACATTGATTTTTGCTTAAGAGCGTTTATTCTGCGCTGGATGGCAACGTCGCATTTCTACAGGTTTTTCGTGCCTATTTACAACTTTTTTTTTAATAGACAATCTAGATCGTTGGTCTTTATAAGTAGGTATGTGTGCTATTTTTTTTACATTTAAGAAACTACATTAAATACAATATTGTCAATTTTTATGAGTAAATACAAAAATAACTTTAATAAAATAACAAAAAATACATACTCATAAAATACTCATAAATACCTTCGGTCTAGATAGTCTATTAAAAAAAAATGGAATTTGATTTAAATGTATTAAAATAATCACGAAAAACCTGTAGAAACGCGATATTGTCAGCCCGCGCGGGATAAACGCTCTTAATGCATCATCACAACGTTGCTTATTACTGTATCTAGGAACTCAATTTGTACGAGGAAAATAACCTAAAGTTAACAAAATAAACTAATCTGATCCTGAAAGAGTACTAAACATGGCAACTAAATTATTAAGCGGCATATTTGCTCTTATGAAGGATTCTCTATACGCTCGGCTGGTCGTTCTACGCTTTATTGCTGTTACATACTTAATAGTAACCCTCTTAGTTAATTATGCGGCGGGCACCGCAGCCGGGCGGACGCGGTGTCGCGGCGAGAGGGTTGTTCGTCCTTGCCCGTGTTAGCATAAGGCCCCAGTAACACGATTAATTTATTTGTTGTCGTATATTCAGAGCTCGCAATAATTAGATCATACATTTCCGTTCCTGTTTGCCAAAGAACCGGTGTTTATTCGACTTGAAATTGAAATGCTCAAAGTATGATTCAACAAACAAATGTAACCATTTGTTCAGTATTTTAGTAAGGCTATTATACTGTATTATGTATCGGTCCCCTGATTTTTCCTGTCGATTACCCTCAATGTTTCCCTTAATATTTCAAGCAATTAACGTCAATTTTCTTGTCGATGGTTTCCGAATATTTCATTCGTCCAGATAGCTGTAATGAACGTCGATTCCAATGACTGTCACGTCGAGTACCTACTGTTATTTTTTGAATTGCAAATAAGGGGCGCTACGTCATAAAGTTATAGGTTCTTCTTTAAATCACCTCATCTTGTATTCCAAGTGGGACAGGTATTGAGTTGAGTATTTCAGGCATTTTTAGTGTTCTTCACCTGTAAAATTGGAATACTTATGGGTGAACCGTGACTGCTTATATCAAAGGCTCTTCTTGTGAATTGAAAGACGAGTCAAAGAGATTGATTTAAAAAAAAACATTTATTACATTAGTCAAAGCATCTCAGCTAAATCAATCTCACCTGAAAGTCCCCACAGAGACAGGACAGGTGCGTGCCATCACCAGCTACCAGGGCGACATGGTCGTGGTAGTAGAGTGCCGTGTTCGACCTGCACTCGCACCCCGCGTCCCCACATGCGGTGCGACAGCCCCCCGCGCCCGCTGTGCCCGTCGGCTCCGCGCTCCACATTCTTTCCAGACGCTGGATCTAAGGAGAATCATGACTGTTGTAGATGAATCAACCAGAAAATCATGCGACATGGCTGAATGTGGGGTACATTCATCCAATTCCATGGTGCGCTTATAGATAACCTCCTAATTGTAACCGACGCACGAAAGTCTTACAACCAATCTTACCAAGGGGTATCGTATTACCCAGTAACTGGGTTGTGGAGGTTCCGTGTAAAATACTGATATTCAGCTGCATTCGGTAAGTCTGAAAGCGGTCCCTAACATAGTTGGGAAAAGGCTAGACAGATGATGTTGATTATCGTATATCTTTTGGCGACCTGAGAGAAGACAACGAACAAGAAGATGTTGGTATCCGATGCTCCATACAATACTAATAAGTTTACTTATCGTCATTGATACTGCACTACTCACTACTGACTACTATGTCAGATTAATGCGAAAGCGTCAGGGTATCCCGCGAAATTCAAATTTTCTTAAGTTTTTTGCAATTTACAAGTCAGTATTAGGTTGTACGTTGATCAAAATATAATTCGCGGTCGTAACAAGTATGTATTTACATAATTATAATCACTAAAGTGATTAATACAACTTTTTAAGACCAGGTAATCCTAATGAATGACTATTTCGAGAAATCTTGACATTTGAGGATTATACTAACTTATAGAGTTGTATTACTGATTCTAATGATTATAATTCTGTAAATAATACTTTATTTAACATACAACTTAATATTGTCTTGCAAACTGCAAAAAACGTAAGAAAATTTGAATTTCGCGGGCTTCCCTAACGCTTCCCCCTTAAGCTGATTTTTCAGGAGAGAGATAAAACATTTTAGTGTCGTAACGATTACTTAGAGTGATTATTTTTTAACTACACATGCAATAAAGATGTTTTTCATCATATTTGAGATTCAGTGACATAGAACCTATTGCATTTCAGTTTTAGTCTAATAATCATATTTCAGTAACGATATAGGACATTTTTAACCGACTTCCAAAAGGAGGAGGTTATCAATTCGAATGTTTATATTTTTTTTATGTATGTTCGGGCATAACTCCGTCATATATAGAAGGTTTTGCAAAATTATTTCTTTGTTTGAAAGGGTATGCTCTCGAGGTAGTCCTGTTGCTACCAAGTCAGAATCTGATGAGGGGATCCCATGGAAATCGAGAGGAACCCTCAAATTTTATAAGCACATCCTATAGCGATTTGAGTATTTATAATATATAGTATCTTGTGCATTTGCTCTCAGAAAGCACCATTTGGTGAAGTGGAACTGATGATGAAGACCACAGATGGCCATCGGAACTTCTCAATTTTACCTAAGTATTCCACGGGTTAGGATTCGATTACTTTAATATGGTTGCTAAGCAAATTATGCTCGTCACATTGCATGTGGTGGTGGTAACTTTACCATCAGCTCCGATTCTCCTGGTTCTTACTAGGAGAACTCCTCAACAATTAACGACCCTGCATCGGGAAAGCAATATTTTGTAAAAAGTGATGAGCAGTTGACATAAGGCTATTGTAACTTAGATAAATTACAGACTGATCCACTAAAAAGTGAAAAATAAAATCTTTTTTACAAAAAAAAAAAAAAATACTACATAGTGAAAAGTAATATTAATTTCGGAAGTCGGTGGCAAAAACTAAAATACTGATCCAAAAACACAGACTTACCGAAATTAAAGTTATTTTTCACTTTGTAGTTTTTTTTTTGAAGTTTGTTTTTTTTTGTAAAAGAGTTTTTATTGTAATAAATAACTACTGTTTATGCGAAAGTTTTTCAGTCAATACCAAAACGTTTAAAAGTGTATATTTTGGGAACATCTCCCCAATATTTGAAAAGGTTGTAAGTGAAGAAAGAGAAAAGAAACGGGAAACTTTCGGATAACCGGTATTTATTTAAAGGAAGCGCCGATCGCAAACCAACAAGAACTGCTGCGGCAAAGCTCCTACGGAGCCTGCACAGGGTCTGCGTGCCACTAAGCCGAACACACTGGTGTACATATCTCCCGCCTGCACTACAGGACTAAGGCGGAGGACATCATGGAGTACGTGCGCCAGAAGAAAAAATGCGTCAATGTCAATTTCAAGGTGTTCGTGGTGCGAGTACCGATTTGTTACCTGCCCGTCGACATGGAAGAAGGCTTTTGGCCGCTGGACGTGGTGTTCCGTCGCTTCCGCGGACAAGTGCCACAGGACAGCTCAAGGACCAGCTAGTGAAATGAAGTGCTACTAACATAGTTTTAAGCTATATTTATTAACACAAGTTTTGTTTTATATTTTATATGTGTTAGTTTGTAATGTCTATGGGCCATTGTGGCCTGATAATAAATGTTTTATTATTATTACAAAAATTGTCCTATGTCGTTACTGAAATATGATTATTAGACTAAACCTGATATGCAATAGGTTCATGTCACTGAATCTCTGAACTGAAGTATAACTATATTGTTGCCAAATATGATGAAAAACATCTTTATTAAAAATATAATTTAAAAGAATAATCACTATAAGACAAGTAATCCTTACGACACTGAAATGTTTTATCCCTCTTCTAAAAATCAGTTTAATCTGACATAGAGCGTATTACAATATCAAATTACTGGTTTTGTCACGTGACCTATTGCATCAGTTTCGAACCCAGTGATCTGATTGGCTGTTGACATAGAACGTTTTACGGATGCGTTCACAATTAAAATGTTGATGTCCGATTTCGCCAACCCTACATGACACTTAAATGTATCTCTAAATAAAAGTGCACTGTTGGATTTTCAACGTTAGGCTTAACAGCGCCGGTGGCGGCCGAACTAGCGACACGCGAGGGTTGCGACAATCGTCGAGAGGATCTGGCAATTGGGACTCGAGGTGGCACTGCACAAGTCCGTGGTCATGTGTTTTCATGGTCCTCGGAGTCGACGATGAACTACCTGGGTCTCGTCCTCGACAGCCGGTGGAACTTCGTGGAGCATTTCCGACGTTTGGCTCCCAGATAAGAGCGGGCCGGGGCTGCCTTGAAGCGGCTCCTGTCCAATCTAGGGGGTCCAAACGCCTATCGGAGGTTCTACGTGAGGGTCGTGCGGTCCATGGCCAAATCGCCAAATCTCGCGACCAAACCGGTGTGGGCGCGTTCCTTGAGGCGGCGAAAAGCCCGCCGGTTGAACGCGTCCCAAAAGCTCATGGCCATCTGGCTAGTCTGGGGATACCGGGGTCTCCGGTGCGGCGGCGAGCCTCCTTGCCGAATTGCCGCCATAGTATTTGGAGGCGAAAATCCTCGCAGACATATGGAAGTGGAGCTAGAAGGCAAAACTCCGCTGCCGCGAGAAATCACGGCACAGCGGACAGAGCTCCGGCGGGATCTCATGGCGACATGGAAAGTGCGACTGTCGCAAACCAGTGCTGGGCACGCCACAATTGCGCCGATAAGTCCCCTCTTTGAGGAATGGTTGGTGAGGAGCCACGGCATCCTCACCTTCCACCTGACTCAGGTCCTCACCGGACACGGTTGCTTCGGAAGGTCCTGTTCCGGATAAGGCGGGAGGAAACGCTCGGTTGTTACTATTGTGTGGATTGCCCGGAGTACACGGTGGAGCATACGGTGGAGGTCTGCCCATCTTGGGTGGTGCACCGCCGCGTCCCGCCTCACATCCGGCCCTGGTCCAGACCATGGTACGGAGCGAGAGTGCATAGGATGCCGTCACCTCCTTCAGCGAAGCAGGAGGAACACGTGAGGGGAGGCAATCTTTGCGCCCTCAGGCCCGTAGTCGCCGCAGGAGACGTCTTAGTCGAGAATTGAGAGCCAATTCCCGGCGACCGTAGGCGCGGGCTTGCAAACGACGAGCAATGAGTAGCTCGCCGTCTGGTAAGGGCCAGGCCCGGGTCGACGGCGCGTTGTGTTCCACGCGCGCCTCAAAGAGATCAGTCAGCAGTTGGCACAGGCAACTGAACACGGGTGGGTTTTAGTAAATAAAAGTCTGACACGCCCTCCCTCTCCGCCTAGGGCGGGAGAAGTTATTTGACGATTTTGCCCAACCCAAAAATAAAACAAGGCTTAACAGCGCCGAGATTTGAAAATCTGTGCAATCATATTTAAGGATTCGTTTCAGTATTATTTACGGGTGGAGAAAACGGGCATAAGTCATTTTGCAGAAAAACAAAAAAATAATACAATATCAACAACGCTATACCTTGTACAACTTGATATGGAAAGTAACGGAAGCTGATGAGAGGATTTTTGAAATCAGAAAATTTACTGAAAAAGTTACACTGCAGAATGACATTCAACCACGGCACAACGTGGAATCAAAGGTCTGCCATAATAAAATCCGCATCAATAAAAAAAGAAAACATTTAAGCAATACACAACACAACAATACGATTGATTGTGCATGTGGTATTTCACTCATGCACTTACGGCCGAAAAAATAGCATTTTGCTGCACAATAAAAGATACACTGGAAAAAGACGAATTAAAAAATTCTGTTACCCAAAATGGTCTACCTATCGGTAAATGAAATGCTGAAGCCAAAAAGCAACGATAGATGTAAAGCCACAACAAACATATATATAGCCACGACAAAAAAGTATCATTGTAGCAGCTTTGTCGACGAAACGTAACTCTGTATAGGACCTTTCAAAGTTATTCGCCATTTAACAGTCCAGCAGGCTTAGCATGACGCTTTCTATTTCTACTCTGTAGAGTAGAAATAGAGAAGGGTAGACAAGCGATTTCTATTCTACAGTAGTAGAATAGAAATTGCTTATCTACCCTTCTCGAAATCTCTTCATCCCGAACACGAGGTCACACCTAGACTCGGGTTTCTTCGTAGACAGTGTCCAGTTTTCCATAGCAACGAGCGTTGCTATGGAAAAGACTGTCTGCGAAGAAACCCGAGTCCACTAGTGATAAGTACTACATAATTTTAACGTATTTTTGCGTTTCGTTCTCAAACAAATATAATAATGAAGCAAAGTGTTTTGACCGAATCTTTCTTCAATAAAAAAAAAACGCAAATGGTCTAATTTTTATGTCTGTAGATTCAGATCTCCACTGATATACTGCATTGATTAATTGAACTCAGCATGGTAATTTCAGCCTATATAATAAGAGCAACAAAGCACCGCCTAAAATTACTCGCCTTAACTTAAAAACAACTACAACATCTTTGTCCAGGTCCTTTTTACCCGACTGCCAAGGATGGGATACGTTTTTCGCGCGAATCTTGTATATTTGTTTGTAAATTTCTACCTCGTATCTTTCAAACGGCTGGATGGATTTCGACAATTAAGGTATCGCTATGTTCGTCTTAAAAACATTCATCCCAAGGTAGGTAGGTTAGGCTTGTAGTTCGTAGAAGCTTTACAAGATTATTAGATAAATACTGTGGTGATAAGATTACCCATTTATAGGTGTTTGAAAAAAAAAAACAAAATGGCGGATTTTTGGCGCGAAATAGTAGGTAATACATTAATTTAAAAAAATAACCAAACCTATCGAGTAGGGTATCAAAACAAAGGAAATTAAAAGGGGATAATAAATATATATATATAAGTTATATGTTTAAATTTAATTAAGAATAATAAATTGGTTAATTAAATAATTGATAATATCCGTAGCCCAATAATTTTTAAATTGTGGTTCTATAGGTATATATTAAGAAAATCAAAAGGATTGAAATATAAAAAATATAAAAATAACAAAAAACCCGACTGCACAAACACATAACTGAAAAGAGAAAAACAAGCATTACCCATAATCTATTGAATTTTGGTATGGCAGGTGGGGACAAACAAAAGTTACACCATATTTTAGGCTACTGGGTTTGTCGGAGGCCTGCGATACCAAAGTTCAATAGATTATAGGTTGTTTTTCTCTTTTCAGTTATATGTTTGTGCAGTCGGGTTTTTCGTTTTTTTATATATATTTTTTTATGTAGATTATTTAGGAAGAAAGTATTCTATCCTAAAAGAAAAATTGTATGTCATGCTTGACGCGGTTGTGTATTTTACATGCTAGTGAAGACACTTCTCTTCACATATGATTTTGTAATCGCCATGCTGAAGTCTAAAAACAGGAGAAAACTTTCTACTATCTACACGGAAATATCATTTTTGTCTACTTTTCCGCCGACAAAACGCTTCTCTACGGTTCTCGTGCTAGCCTGCAGTTGTCAGTGGCGTGCAACATTCGTCCCTAGGTAGATAGGTTAGGCTTGTAGTTCGTAGAAGCTTTACGAGATTATTAGATAAATACCGTGGTAATAAGATTACCCAATTATTAAGGTTGGGAGTGCTTGCGTCTGTTCGGGTGCACAGAACATACTAAAGCATCGGTAAACCTAATTTGTAAAGTCAGATTAGTCAATCCACTTACTTCAATAGTCACGCTCTGGTTCGCAGCGGGTATGAACCGATGCGTGCAGAGCAGTCGCTCCTCAATGTTCCAGAAGATGTGATGGTGTGAGGGTGCTGACACTCCTCCGTGGGCAGGAGCAGACAGCCCGTAGTGTGTCGCTGCACATGTGGCATCCGGAGATGCAGTTCCTTCGTGTTGTTCTGCACCAACAATTAGATTTATTTAAAGTCGTGCAACATTTTTTTCTTTCTTTCTGTCTTTCACGGCGAAATTTTGCTTTACCAGAATTGTAAGTACTTCCTTCTATTCTAACCAATTTCAAACAACTGGGATTTTACAGAATAAAAGTAAAGGATGTTTTGATATTACGTATCAAATCGCTTACAATTACATTATTTTTATTCAAGCAAGCGAAAGTAACGTGGCAATATATTTTCCATACGTCATGTTTTCCTCTCACCAGTCATTGTGTATGTCACATACATATAGGAGACACTTCACATAAACATTCACATTACCCTTAGTAAGCACCAGTAGGATTTAGCCTCTGAATATCATTTCGTCTGGCCCTTTTCTTTTTCACTTTCCATAAGTCATCAAATATCATTGTTTATGTCTTTTTGTGGAAGTGAAAATACTATTTTTCTTTCAAGTATTTCTTTGAATATTTCTAGTCGTATCTAGTGTTGTTTACTCACCATCATGAAAGGCAAAGGCTCCATCAACAAATTCTTCTTCGTCTGGAGTTTGTTGGGCCGCTCTCCGGAAAAGGATTGTCAAGTTAGCACCTTTGGACGTCACTGCCTGACGTATTAGGAACCGGCCAGAGGGATCCCGGGCCTCCCTCACAGCTGGTCCACATACCCTGAGTAGAGCTCGGTCCCCGCGTTCAGACCTGTCTCTTTCCCCTCTTCCGCCAAATTCGTGAAGACCTTCTAAGATCTCAATATGAGATCGACAGCTTTGTAACCTGATTTAGAAAAACAATCCAGGCATGATTATTCAGAAAGCTTCGAAGAAAAATAATTAGGTACATTACTGGGGCTCGTCAAACAGACAAGGGACAAGAAAATCCTAATTGGATGCGTTTACGTAAGAGAAATGAATAAGGAAAACCTTCAACAAAAACATTAAAATTTATTGAACATCCGAAATTAAATCCCCGAATCATAAATTTATGATTTCTTAGGGCGGGTCTATCAATCAATTGCACCCCGGGGAGTAGGCGGCTCAAACAGACAGTTACTACAGAATTGGGACTTAAGATAGGTACTGGGTCGCCTTTCAGTTGTCTCGGAGAAAATACAACCTACTAAAACCAAACCAAACATGATTCACGGCGTACACATAAATGTAATAGCTTGGTGCATTTTATACAGTGATGTAAATCGATGCAGGGAGCTAGGCATCTACGAAACGGAAACATGGTCTGGCCCGGTGAACCGGAGAAAATACTGTTGAACTACTATTGAATGTTGAACTACTATTGAATGTTGAACTACTATTGAATGTTGAACTAAATTAACCTTAGTTTTAGATTCTAACGAGTCTGTTAATCAGTACTTCGATCTCATGCTCTTTAGTAACTCGATAAGGTTTTAATTAAGGGGCATGTGTGTAAGTGTGCTTATTTCAAATTCCAGTATTTCGAGTCTCCTTTAATGAGTGCCGTGCTGTCACAGGCAAGGAAGGTCGCAAAACATTTACAAAATATATGGATAGTAATATAAATTCATCCAAATTCCTTCCGCTCTATTAAACTGATAGAGGGCCAACACCATGAGCATTAGAACTCGCCCTAACTGTAATAGGGGACATAAAGGAGGAGCGTATTCCTTAATTTGTCGAGCACTTACCTTAAATTATAATTAAATAGTGATACTTGGACGACGTCTGTGGGCGCTCCGAGTAGGTGTATGACACACTGGGAGCGCCACGGGCCCGCCCGGGAGTCGAAGTGTCCGGAGCGGGCGCCACCGGGCCCGTAGCCCCGGACGGTGGCGCCGCAGCCCACCCGCGCCCCGCTCCCCCCGGACACTTCATTTGTCATCCCGCTACTATCTACTGGTATTCTATCCGCTAAGAAAAAATGAAAAAAACATTTGTAGACATGTTTCGTAAATGTAAAGAAGCACAACGTCTAGCTTAGTTTTGTTCTGTTTCGTTATATTGTACAAAGGATAGGTTTCATTCTTCCATGACAATATAATTTATTGTCCAAACGGAAATACGAGTACAGAGGGTAATACGAGAACAGAAATAAAACATAAAAATGACGTACAGAATTTAACTAGCCTGCACAATTGTTAGGACCAACGAATGGAAAAAGCTTATTGCGGCTTTTATAATGGACAAGAAATGCATTTATTTTTTATTCACTATTGTAGCTGAGTTTTATTATTAATAACCCTTTCTTTCAGTTGGTATTTATGGACTTACTGCTGTGGTAAGTAATGCAATATAATATATTTTCATGGTAATTTATAAGGATCTACTTTATTATTATGCCACTTCTGCTAGTGTAATGGATTATAAAGGGAGTTTTTTTTAGAGGCGGAGAACTTTAAATTGAAATTAACACAAAAATGTTTTAATGTCCATGAAATTGGCTTTATTTTATAGATAATTTTATGGCATTAATGTTTGAACATGATTCCGGCATGTGGCCGCCGCGGCTGACACCAAATGTCAGCCGCGGCGGCCACATGCCTAGTTTACTGAAAACTTAACTTTTTATTGGCTTAATTTACAAAAGGAAACATTTGACGACGACAACGACGAATTTCACGAAATTTGGCCACATCGTTCGTACGATTTGAAGCCAAGCTATGTACGCGTCAACCGCGGCGGCCACATACTGGGAACCATGTTCAACCAATAATGCCATAAAATTATCTATCATAAATTATAATGCCAATTTCACGGATATTAAAAACTTTTTGCTGTGTTTTATTTCAATTTAAACGTCTCCGCCTCTAAAAAAAAACTGCCTTTACTGTAGTCCACGTACCTAATCATTTATTGCAGTTTAAATAAGACGGGTCCAACCTCAAGTCCAACCCTGATTTTACCACCTGAAAAACGGAGTATACTAAGAAGTTCAAAGAGACAAGTGCTTACTGTGAATCTTATTGGTGCTTAGACTTATATTTTACTGTCATAAGTGCTAAATTGCTCTATCTATCTCCTTAGTTTTAATATTCCCCCAAACGACGATTGTACGCAAAGTGTGCAATAAGAAAAATCTTTATATATAGACATATATCATATATACGTATGTACTTATATATAAACGTAAAATACAATCATCCAATGGCGACCGTGGGCTTATAGTAGTTGTGAACCTATGGGGTTCGGCTGACATTCGAGCATACATTGACATGACCTATGCGGTTTTTATGTATATAAAATTGACGTTTGACGAGATATGCTAATGGATATTCATAGGAAACAAAAGTACACAACATTCAGTAACATGCATGTTACCTGCAACATATTGTCATACAGTTTGTATGTCAACATGTTGCAAACGCCACAAAATGATGATGCAGCAACAATATTGCGCAACTTTGAATAAAGGGTTTTATTACCATGTTGTATATGATGAGTGAGTGCAGCCAGGGGCGGTGAGGCAGGAACCACGGTGGGCGGCGAGCCACTGCTGTCGATCCCCTCAATAAACTCGAGCTTGGCTATAAATCCGTTGTAGTCGTACGGCGGTACTAATGGCCCGGAACTGAACACAGGTAGCGTCATGTTAGGAATGCTTCGTGTATGTACAAGGAATAAAGAAATAGTTGTGCTCTGTTGGATGTAAGGGCTGTTTGGAGTTTTAAAACAGCCAATGTTATAAGTATGGTTCATCAGCCCCCTGAACCTGCCTACACAAGAAGCATCTAATACGCAAAAGTCACCCAAAGCCTTCATATACCTACACATAGATGATGCTGATCAGCCACGGTGTGACCGGGCTTTCGAGACCAAATATTTTTTTGCTAGTCATTAGAGAGCTCACGAACGAAAAGAAAATTAGTCTGGGTCCCTGTTGCCGGGTACGTGAAAAAGACTATACACCCTGTATAAAAATTGTGTCCGTCCATGTGCCGAACACTCTGTATACAGGGTTAATGGTAATATGTCGGCAATCCATTAAGGGGTTATAGGAGAGGTCATTTGCAACCAAATGACCCCTTATGACCTTTATGATCTATCTCTGGGTAATCAATTCAATGTAACACAAGCTATGCAAAATGGTTCTTAGATGTATATGTCTCGTGCCTTTCAATAACTCAATGTCGTGTGTGTATGTAAGGTTTAATTTAATCTTGGCTGTCGATATTCTAATGTAAAATGTTTAACGAGAAACGGATTAGGGCTTAGATCTCGTGTTGAGTTATAAATAAATACCTTTGATAATCGTGGTAATGAAATTACGTTTGAGCCTAGAATGAAAGAATGACGATTAAATGTATGAAATGTATGACAAATTACAACTTCTGTTATGAATGTTGTGCTTGCCTATAAGTGATTAAATCACACATTATAGAAGACTCGTGATTACCTATTACCTATTGATACTATGCTTGTAAATATGACGTCGGTTACTCAATAAATAAAAATAAAATAAAATTACTATTCAAAACGGTCTTTTGAAAAACAAATATAGATTACCCTAATGGTTATTGTAACGTGATCTTTTATGTATTTACTTAAAAGCTTTTTAGTGATCGAAAGTGTAGGTTCCCAAATTAATTTTCCAATCTTTACTTTATAATGTACACGCAGGGACCTTGATAGTTGACTACGCCAATTTGGCATGTTGTAGCCATTTTACACGAATGACAAAAAATACTTGTTTATCAATAAACTTGACTTCGCTAATAATGCTTTAGCAAATCACAAGCTAATTCCCCAGTTCAAAATTAACTGCATATTCTAAGTGTTATTATAAGCTTACTTACTTGAATTCCAACAGGAGATTCGGTCCAGGATGTTCGAGCGTAGCCGTGCGCTCGGAGCATAGGGTGCCGAGCAGCGAGGCAGAGGGCGAGCTACCAGCCCGTAACGTCAGATAATCCGTGGTACAGTGACTGCGGAAACGATATTGTTTTACTGTATAGCTTATGAATGGATTATGCGGGCTCCGTTTTGAAGATTGTGTTTACGGATTTTCGACTTACTTCTCCGTTCTACGGATTTTCGGTAGGGAATGTGGTTCTGGTAATACCGGATTTGTTGGTATACAAATAGTTAGGTGTGTATAGTTCATTTCGTTTTAATTAAGGAGGAATGTAAACAGAAGCACATCGTAATTCTGTATAACTATATCATTATGATCACAAATTCGTAGCCGTTTTATACGAACAGCTAATCTTATATAATTCCTCAAAGACCAATATATCCTTCATAGCCATAAAGACCCCCTGAGAATGCAACCCATGGATCGAGTCGACATCATATATTAATCTTTGATTGTATCTTACTAACGTCACTATAGGGACGAGATACGAGCTAACCTAACATAAATATGATCCTCAAAGGCTACAGTTACTACCAAGGAACGTTCAGGCCAAGTCCCCTCACTTCTGTGAATACGTCTCACTGACGCATAGGTAAACTAATGTGCCTCCGGAGCTACATTTGTTTCTAACGTAAACCGAAACAATCTTTGCTAAGAAAATTGAGCTTTTCGCGGTATTTGTTTGGATTTGTTGGAATACGGAAAACTAGGTAATTTTGTTTGTGTACTGATAAAGATTTACTTTTCGTGACGTAATTTTCGGGCTCTATTAGGATTCCGTACCAAAATGGTAAAAAGGAACCCTTATGGTGCGACTCTGTCTGTCTGTCACAGCTAGATATCTCAAGAACTAGTCATGCTATCAACTTGAATTTTGGAATTGTTTTAGATGACGTTTGCCCAACTATTATGCAAAAAAGAAAAAAAATGTATATATATATTTTTTTTGCAACAGGGACTGAAAGGGTGTCTTAAAAATTCGAAGTGGGGCTACTAACGCATGTGAGGTATCATATAAAAGAGCCGCCCCCCCCCCCCCCCCTTATCTCCGAAGTTTGCATAGAAAAAACCGAAATTATTCTGTGTGATAGAAATTTATGTAAAGATTACAGGAAAAATAAAACGATGTCTGTAAATAGCACACTTTTTTATATATGACTAGCAGCGCCCCTCGGTTTCACCCGCGTAAGTCTCGAACCCGTAGGAATATCGGGATAAAAAGTAGTCTTTGTGGTAATCCAGGTTATAAACTATCCGTGAGCCAATTTTCATGAATATCATAAATTTCATGAAAAAATTCAGTAGTTTTTGCGTGAAAGAGTAACAAACATCCATCCATCCTCATAAACTTTCGCATTTATAATATAATATTAATAAAGTAGGATAGGAAGAAGGATAAGTAGGAAGTAGGATGGTACGGAACCATCGGTGCGCGAGTCCGGCTCACTCTTGACCGGTTTTATTTTTTGTGTAGATTTTAGACAAGTAACTAAATTGAGTGTTACTCCGTGTTTACAACAAGATATAAAACATGTTGTGTCTAGTAGTTTCGTTTACCATTTACGCCTAAAACAAGGAGTTTAAAGATTAGTTGTAAACTATACTTCATTGCAGACCCACCATACCACTGGCCATACCCCTGGTGGTATGGTGGGTCTAAAACTATACCACTGATAAAATAGTGTTGTGGTAAACTAGTTTAATACATATCTATCTGTTACACATGCGTGAATCATGTAATTCAAATGTAAGTTCTAATAGTCATTCCGTCTGCTATTATCCTCATTTTGTATAACGACATTAAAAACTTGCATAAACTTTTATTTTTCACGTCTATCTGCTAATAACATTATAATATAATTTCTTTTGTTTTCATCTCTGCTCCTTAGACAATGTATTGCTGTCTAATTAGTTAATATTTTCGATAAATATTGAATAAATACCAGGGACCGAAAACCTTTATAAATTACGGTACAGGTATCGAAGAATTTCGGTTACCTCTATGATTAAGGTAACCGCTATCTGGGTAACCCAAGAAGAAGAAACATGTTACCTTTATTTAAGTTACCGTTTTAATACCAGTTACCTAAAAATGACCTTGATTACGAGAAAGACAGAATATCGCAATGCCGACAATTTGTTGGCATTAGAAAAAATACATTACCAGGGAGATTGTCGTGCGTCCTGCCAGTATTGTTTACGTTTATTTAGTTCGCCTTTTTGCGGAGAAAAAAAAAAGGAAATGAACAAGGTACCTAAGATAATATTACATTGTAAATTGGTAAAATACCATTTGTTTATCTTTTTCCCTCATCATAGAAAACAACTCGGTAGTTTGTTTATTTAACTTGCGGAGAAACGTACACGCCCTATTTTCTAATAGAATGCAGCACTTATTCGTTTGGGATGGCTTGGGATCTACCTCCTATTGGTCCACCCCGGGCAACGGCACCACAGGCTTGCCTGTAGTACGGCTGAACTAGCTACCACTTAGCGGTGGTAGCGGAAGGGGCCGCCTGGCTTGCGACTACCACCCCACCGGAGTCTGGCGCCAAGCAGCTTGCTGTGTTCCGTCGGTGTGTGGGAGTGCCAGTGCCTTTGGGGGAGAAGGAGATTGTCAGTTGCGCTGTTTGGAACTGGTCGTGGTCTCTGAGTCGGCTAGCCGGGTAACTCATTTTGGAGGGTAGAGGGATCCGAAGCACGGTGCCAGCCGTTGGCCGACCGCAGTCAGTAGGGGGCCCAAGTAGCACGCCAGCCACGTGCCAAAGGCTGCCCCGCCAACTCGCGAAAAATCCCGGTATACTCCGCCGTGCCAGCCGTTGACTGGATGGGAGGACCTGGTGGCCATATCCGAGGGGGGTTCGGGCGTCCCCGCAGTCTCCAAATGAGTTCCCCATAGGTTTGGTTGGCTCTAGTGTTTCACTTGGGTCACTAAGCTGTGCCTCGACAATCGACTTTTTCCCCAACAACTCCACTCAAATGACCAAAGTAAAGAAAAATAAGGGTAAACAACGGCTGCACTTCCTCCCACTAAAAATGCACCTCACTAATATCAGGGGTTGCACTCCAATCTCGATCCGGTCCATCACCACCTTGAGACCGAGAAGCCGCACCTGTTTTTCCTAACGGAGACGAAGATAGCAACCCCATCGGACGTGGCGTACCTCAACTACCCGGGCTACTCTCTTGAACACAAGTTCAAGAAGCAAGCTGGGGTCTGTATGTACGTTCGCGATGACATTTGTTGTCGTCGTCTCCGTTGCTTTGAGAAATCAGGTTTCTCTGCCATTTGGCTACTTGTGGATACTGGCGTGGAGAAATCTCTCTACATCGGCATCTACCGATCACACAGCGGTGACCAGGAGACAACAGCGCTCTTTAATTTCCTCGTGGAGTCGACTGACGTAGCCCAGCAACGGTAGCCAACTGCGAAGCTCATTATTCTGGGGGACTTCAACGCCCATCATAAAGAATGGTTGTTCCCATTCCAGAAAACTGACCATGCTGGGTTGGAGGCGCGCACGTTTGTTTTAGCACTAGATCTAATCCAGATGGTGAATATGGCAACGCGGGTACCGGATGTTGACGGCCATACACCCAATTGCTTGGACCTTCTGCTGGCATCTGATCCGGACAGTCATTCAGTATCGGTCTCAGCCCCGCTGGGAACGTCTGACCACTGTCTGGTGAAATCCATATCGACCTGCTCTCCTCCAGATAAGAGCCCTAGAGGCACGAGGCAAGTATGGCGATACGGGTCAGCAGACTGGGATGAGATGCGGCACTTTTTTGCGTCTTAGCCATGGCGGCAAGTGTGCTTTTCCTCAGGTGACCCCTCGTGCTGTGCTGACTCGTTTGCGGACGTGATTCGGCAGGGGATGGAATATTTTATTCCATTCTCCGACATCCCGCTCGGTCACAAATCCCGGCCTTGGTATAATGCGGAATGCGCCCACGCTGAGGCCCGAAAAGAGACTGCCTACCAAGCCTGGGTCAAGGCCCGCGACCGCAAAGTTAGAGCGCGTAGGGTTCGCGCGAAGAAAAGAGCCTTTAATTCTGCTGCCAAGTTCTGCAAGCGGGTTTTACGTAGGGCACGTTTTGACCATGTCGGACGTATCGGGGCCACACTGGTTCCGGGTAGTAAAAAGTTCTGGTCCCTGTCTAAAGCGGTTGAAACGCATTTCTGTCGTCCCACTTTACCTCCTATGATGAAACCTGATGGGTCGCTGGCTCACTCTGCAACTGAGAAAGCAAATTTATTTGCATCTCTCTTTGCAAGCAATTCACGTTTGGACGCTGGCTCAAAGCAACTACCTACTGTACCTCATTGTGACTCCTCGATGCCGGAGATCGCAGTACACATTAAAGAGGTCCGAAGAGTATTGTGCAGTCTAGACGTGAACAAGGCCAGCGGGCCTGGCAGGTGCGGTAGTGTGCGCCTGAACTGTCTCCTGTATTGACACGTTTGTTCCGCCTCTCTCTTGAAAAAAGAACGGTGCCGAAATCCTGGATGCTTGCAAATGTATGTACAACCAGTGCCCAAAAAGGGCGACCGTGCAGACCCTGCCCATTACCGTCCGATCGCCATTACCTCCATTCTGTGCAAGGTTATGGAAAGGGTCCTGAACAATAAGTTGCTGATCTACCTTGAAGACAATGATCTCCTCAGTGACCGTCAATATGACTTTCGCCGGGGACGGTCAACTGGCGATCTTCTTATGTATATCACGCACTGCTGTGGCGAAGCCATAGAGAAACACGACGAAGTACTGGCTGTATCGCTTGACATCTCGAAGGCCTTTGACAGGGTCTGGCACGCTGCTCTGCTCAGCAAGCTTCCTGTTTATGGTATCCCAGCAGATTTTTGTAGCTGGATATCAAATTTCCTTAGTGAACGGTCGATTAGATTAGTTGTTGACGGCTGCTCTTCTGACCTTATGGCTATTGATACCGGCGTTTCTCAGGGGTCTGTTCTCTCTGCAACTCTTTTCCTACTGCACATCAATGACCTGCTTCGGCCTAGTATTGTTGGGTACGCAGATGACAGTACAGTTTCAGAGAGATACTTGTCCAGCGCAAAAACCAGCGGGGCCAAAGTTCGTTCCTTGAGAGAGGCCATGGTAGAGCGGACAGATTTGACCGTAAGCTTTGTCTCCCAGTGGGGTGATGATAATCTGGTCTCTTTTAACGCCACCAAAACACAGACGTGTCTTTTTACTGCTAAAAAGAGTCGTTTCGCCCAAACTCCTACTTTTCGGGGTACATCTGTTCCTGTAACTGATTGAGTTGAGCTCCTAGGCATGGAGTTGACATCTGGTCTCAACTTCGGCGCCACCATCGAGTACAAGGCCCAAACTGCGGCCAAGAAACTGGACATCCTAAATAGGGTGAAGCGATACTTTACGCCTGGGCAGCTTTTGACCCTTTACAAAGTGCAAGTCCGATCCTGCATGGAGTATTGCAGTCAACTTTGGGATGGATCAGCCAAGTACCAACTAGCCGCGCTTGACTCGGTGGAACGCAGAGCTAAGAGGCTCATTGGCAACGTAAAACTGGTGGATGCCTAGCTTCATAGCTTGGCTCATCGCCGCAAGGTTGCCTGCTTGTCGGTCTTCTACAGATTTTACTTCGGAGAGTGTGCCCGAGAACTCCACGACCTCATTCCACCAGCCCCCTTCTACCATCGGACATCTAGATGTCGTGCCGTGGTGGTGATGTGCGTCTAGACGCACTGCCAGTTACCATCCCTACCTGGTTGCTATTCCACCAATTCGCACTAAGCGCTTCCAAATGTCTTTTATAATGCGCACAGCAAAGGAGTGGAACTCACTACCTGCGTCGTGTGTTTCCGACCGCATACAACCCTAATCTCTTCAAAGTGAGAGTGAACAGGCTTCTTCTGGATAAGCTCAGTTCATCGTCGACTTTGTCTCTGTCACCTGTGACCTAGACTAGAGTCAAGAGCAAACCCATCACAAAAAAAAAAAAAGAAAGAAAGCGCATAACTTTTTGCTTGCAATTTGTTTGAGCGCGCTAGCACAGTACCTACACTTTTTATATCAAAACACTATCATGACGTGTTTGACCATTTCATGAAACGGTTGTATCATGATGTGGATGTAGTCAGCAGTCAGCGCAGGCACCTATTGCGTACCACACGCTCAGTCCCAATCGCTTTCATTTTGACAGTTCAACAACATTCATTACGTTATTCACGTTGTTGAGCAGACAATTTTTTCGAGCTTATGAAGCAATGCAAATTCAGATTGTGATTGATCGTGTGTTACGCCATTAGGGTGTTGGCCAGATTATTGAATACCTACTCAACGTTTGACGATATGCACAGTTAAACGCGGCGACTTTGACTAATACCGACGGCACGTGTAAGATATAGGTAATTTTTATTTCGGTAACCGGTATAATACCGGTTGTATTCAATGTTTAAGAATTAAGGTAACCTTTGAAAGTACCTGTTAAAAAAATAAAGGTTGTAACCGAAAAATACCGGTATTTTTCGTACCGGTTTCGGTCCCTGATAAATACATATTAAAAAATGGAAGTAAAACAAGAAGATATTTATTTATTTACTTACATACGCTACCATTACAGGGTCTCAATTCGGTAGTGTAGTTAATTAACAATAAATGAAATAATTTAAAACATATTAATATCGGATCCGTGCAACGATTTACTAATTAAAAACATAACACGTACAACGTTACCCATGCGAACTCGTTCAGTGAACATGAGAAAAGATCAATTTTGTTGGCAATCAAATTTAGTGTGCGCATTGTTCGCGTCAGGAGGACGTCGTCCAACAGTTTAGTTCTACCGCGTGGCACCGCAAACAAGTTGGGCCGTCGTCGGTGCTGCACGTACCCATCGGGCACACAACCCTTATGGAAGAACCTTTGTGGAACATATAGATATCATCGCTACAAAACGTATGAAAACAAATACTAAAGGAAATATGTGATATGCGAGAAAAAGTTTTATCATCTGACGAACCTATCCAAAGAATATACAATAAGAAAAATGGTGATTTTACAGACAATGAATTTAATATGACAATGGGCAGTTTACCACTGTACGAAAGCGTGAAAAATTTTCTACATGACGCAAGAAATGAATCTAAAGACTATATTCAAAAATTTTGTTGAAGTCCAGTTGAAAGATTTTCTTTTAGCCAATTATTACCACAATAGCACAGGGGACCACGAAACTCGTTTTTTAGTTTTTTGTACCAATGTGTTGACGGCATATTTTACAGTTGTCCAGCACCTTTCGTTCAATTGTTCAATATTCATGGCGATATAAGCGTACCTCAGAAACAATGATGTAATGCCGTTAATTTTTGCACTCATGTCCGACCGTAAAGAATCTAGTTATATAATATTATTTCATATGATTCTGTCGCAAATACCTGATTGGAGTCCGTCTAAAATACACTGTGACTATGAAAAAGCGGCAGTGAACGCAATTTTAAAAGTATTCCCAAAAATTACTTTAAAAGGCTGTTATTACCACTGGGTTCGCAATATTTGGAAAAAAGCAAAATCGTTCAAAAATACACAAAACAAACCTGAAAGAAGAATAGAGGCCCTAACTGCTGCTTTACCGCTTCTTGGTGAGGTGAGGTGAGGATTTGAATGTATAAAAGCAGAAAGTGAACAATTGAAGCAAATGGAAAAGTTTATAAGCTATATCGAATCATTTTGGTTCAAAATTCATTCACCTAAAATATTCAGCGTGTTTGGTGGACGCCATCGCACAACAAATGTTTTGGAATCTTTTCATTCTAAAATAAATAAATTACTAAACAAGAATACCAAAACGTTAATGCGATTATTGAATGTGTTGAAAGAAATATAAGGCATAGACGATTCCTAAAACAAGGCGAAAGAACCAAAAGTTAATGATGATTTTATAACTAATGTACAAATGCAGTTAATAAACAGAGAAATATCAGTAGGCCATGCCTAAGACCAACTCCGAACATGATTGTTAATGGTGAACTGCGTAATAGGAGTATATATGTGACATATTTTTATTTGTAACTAGCTGACCCGACAGACGTTGTCCTATCAAAATTTCAATAATTCATACAAAATTCCCATAGAAAATGCACTTTCAGTCTCCCGAATTTTCCAATTTTCCTGGCTAGTTTTAAAACATTTTCTTTCATACAAACTTTGTCCTGACAAATTACTAACACAACACAAAAAGAATTAGACAAACGATGGCTCCTAAGTATACTGAGCCAACTCTACTTCTAATAACTTTAAAGCAAGGCGGTAAAAAGAGCGAATGGTTATTAAAAAAATAATATTATATTTATTTTGCACTGCTAATAGACCTTATTATATTCAATCCACTATGATTTGCTATTTTTCTTAATTGTATTAACATTTGAAATATAACCATTCGCTCTTTTTATCGCCTTCCTTTAAAGTTACTAGAAGTACAGTTGACTCAGTATACTTAGGAGCCATCGAAATATGCAACCGTTCTGAAGTGATGCGCGTACATACATTCGGCAATTGATTTTTATTTATATAGATTACAAAATAAAAACTTTTTTCACAAAAAACCTACCGACTTCCAAAAAAAAAAACACTACAGAGTGAAAAATAACTTTAATTTCAGAAGTCAATGCCTTTGGTTTTTGAGTTTTCTTTTTTTGCCACCGACTTTTTACGACGATTTTAAAGTTATTTTCCACTTTTTAGTGTTTTATTTTTGGAAGACATTTTTTTTTGTTTTTTTATTATTACTTTGTAGTAATGGTACCTCCTATCCCACACAAATATGAATACCACTACCTGTTTTGTAAATTCCAGTGACCGGAAGTTATAGAAGGGAAGGTATACATAGACTAAGTGGGAAAAATACGTGTCATTGAAGCTAACTCAAAAACTCAAGCAAAGTTAATCAAATATGGGACCTAGAAAGTATACCCTTTCAAATAATAAAAAAAAATCTTCAAAATCGGATTTAAAGTTATGCGTGGTCATACACTTTTTTACGTCGCGTTGGTTAAAAAACATAACACTTGTTCGAGTAAAAACCGTTTACGAGGAAAATAGTAGAAAGTTTGAAAGTAAGAAACGAACTAACGTAACTTGCGCTGAAAGAGCGTGGTTCTACAAATCTTCTGAAACGAAATGATAACATCTTTACACTGAACTCGTGATTGCTAGATGTGACATTACATTATTTTGTGGCGTTTTATTTGATTCACAGAACAACCTACGGTGAGTTCCATTTTTACTACCCATCCATTTCGAAAATGCGTTTACCTCCCGTCCCACTTCCCTGACTCTACCGCCCGCTCAGTTCCGAAGCTGCTATCTGAACTGTGAAGTTACATGATTAAATCTTAATAGTCTTCAAAAATAATACATTCAATTAAAACTGTCTGTATAAGTTGTTTTATATGTGAGATGCATTTCTATTTTGTTATTTATAGTGTTACCTAAGATACTATAATAGCTTTCTAGAAACAGTCATTTTCATTGGAAAAGAAAAACAAATGCAACTACCAAGTAGGTATCTACCCATTACATAGTTGCAAATAGGCACGTTGTTGTGGTAATGAGTACCATTTCCTCCAAAGGTTATAAGTAATGCTCTGCTCACTTAAGCAACGCCATATCCTTGAGAGTAGGCAGGAAAATCTATAAGGAAAAATGTTTTCTATCTGACCTTTGCAACAGAACTGGACATTATATTTTGGGACTACATAAGAACACATTATTTACCTACTCTGCTTATGCCTACTGTTTTCGTGCCATCTCCAAAATATATGCGAAAAACAAAATCATTAAATAATTTTCACAAACATTTCCATTAAACGTTTACATTACGACGAAAATCAAGAAATGTTAGATCATATTCATTCGTTCTTGGATCATATATTTCTCCCTCAATTATACCCCATAAAATCGCTTTGATAAAATACATGCAAGCTTTGTATTTATAGAAGAATTTTCCCCAGAGGCAAAATCGTATTACATACTTATTATATTTCCTGCAACATGTCATGTAATGTTGTGATTTTGTTATCCTTAAAGCAGCTTAGAAATGAAAGATTTTATTTGATTAATTCTTAGCTTCCACTAAATAAATAATTATGCAAATATCTACAGTCCACCTGTCTTACTAATGGGTATCGTATTACCCAGTAACTGGGTTATGGAGGTCAGATACCCAGGCAGTCGCTCCATGTAAAATACTGGTATTCAGCTGCATCCGGTTAGACAGGACCCCAACGTAGGATGATGAAGATCTACAATCCACTTTACATTTCCATGAGTCGGTAAACAGCTGTAGAAGTTGACATTCCAATGTGTATCATAACAAATTCGTTTTGAAAGAGATCATAAAGTGCAGCGTATCTTTGTAAACTTTATGGTAAGTGTGTTTGCGTTAAATCTGGCAGCTAAAGTGCCTCGCTTCGTGTGAACATACTACCTATTAGTATGTAGGAAAACGTATTGCACAAAGATACCATTTTTATTTCTCTCTGGCACTCCTGTGGGATTTATTGTAAGTAGAAGTACTGTTAGTGGAACGAAAATGTACCAATGTCTGCACATTATCATTCCAAGCAAATGTTACAGATGAATTTATGTCACGGTATTTTCCTGTTGCGAATTTTGAATTTCATTTCCTCTTGTTCATAAGGATTATTTTTCCCATAACGGGCTCAAATCAATACAATGATAAAATTTTCTAAGAATACATTACACCTCCTCCAATATAATCGGGCTGGCCCCGTCGCTAAAAATTACATTGATCTCCGTCAATAAACCCCGATATCTCGAGTACCAGTTATATAATATAAATTGAAATTTTTTAAAACATACTTCTATCAAGAATTTTTATATACCTATGCCTACAGCGAGCAATATCGGCAATGTAAAAATATTTTGAAATTCCGATCTGCTGGCAGAATTCCGATTTATTTGAGTCGCTGATACGTTTCAATAACAGCGCGGATAACTTCCCAGTTATCCTCCCTCCCGGGTATTTAATAAGGGTAAAGGCTTTGGAAATAATTGTGTATGAAAGTAAGTCATGACAAACATTACTTTGTAAGTCTACGAAGTGTTAATACGAAGAGAGTCAAGTGGGCGAGATTAAAGACGGTTGAGATCGCATTACATGGAGCCAGGATATAGCAATTACCCCTAAGCCGAGTACGCTACGCATGCTAATCAAGTTTATGTTTTGTCTGAAACTCCTAATTTAATGCCGTTTTAATACAAGTAGCGGTCCTCTGAATAAAGCTATAATATTTACATAATTCTGTATGTGCCGCCGTTAAGAGGCCCAGCAGTGAAGTATTACCGGTATTAACATTAATGCTAATACTTTACCAAACCTATATCTAATCGAAATAAATGTTGTTAAATAAATCTGAATATTTTAGGAAAATAAAATATTTTCTGTAAACTACCACTAATTTAGATAGTAAAGATAATGTTACAGCAAAAAATAAAGCTTTTATGTATGTAATTGACATACTAACAGCCACTAAATGAGATTATAAATTACTTATTTTCAAGCTAAAGCAAAATAAATTAAATTTTGCTTCAGGTTTCACAACAGAATTAACTTGTTTAATGGACACTTTAACTATATCAACACAATATTTTTATAAATATACTTGGTAACTATTTTCTGAAGTTTTTGAAGTTTCCGATTTTGCCATAGGTACTTTAATTTTCCAAAGTGTAACTACACCATTGAACATAACATGTTATGAGACCAAAGTAAAAGAAATCAATTAACCTTATCTTAAAAGTTCAACTAGCCTTCCGTCCGCAGCTTCGCCTGCGATAAATTAATTTTCCTGTAGGAAAAGGTATTTTCCCGCGATAAAAAGTAGCCTATATGTAGCATTCTAATGGTGAAAGAATTTTTTAAATCGGTTCCGTAATTTTTTAGTTTATTTGTTACAAACATACAAAAATAAACAAAGCTTTCCTCTTTATAATATTAGTATAGATGAAATAAAAGCAATATTACAACAACTGCTACATACACTCTTAATTACATTACTTATTTAAATTACCGACCGATAATTCCACATCTACCCCACAGACCTATCACACAAACACTTTTAGTGAAAATCGTCGCCAAACCCACACGGCTGGAAGGGAGATACGGATGGCGATCCTTTTATATTTTCTGAAAACGATTGTTCCCAGCTTTCAAAACGAGTGGATTTCATACGGGTTGATAAAAATACTTCCGAAAAACACTGGGAACGAATGAAGCCTTTGTCGCAAGCGTAATACACATAACTGCTTCATCAGTCTTGTGTTCCAACGGTAATGGTAAAAAGAAATCAATACAAACTGAGAATTATTATGGAAAGTAGAAGGAATCAGACAAGCTACAAGACAATTTATGTGTAATAATATTGTTACGTCAGTGTAACTTGTTAGATGATAATGCTAGCTCAGAAATTTCATGTTTTATATTTTAAAAGGTCAGCCGAGTTTGAATGTTGAAAAGCTTTGACTTTATTATTACCTTACACTTGATGTGAGGTAGCTGAAATTACTATTGATCGGGTGAGTGGCGCTGACGTATGGCTTTGAATTACCTCTGCCTATTACAGTCGCTATACCTACTTCATAAATCGTTTCTACAGAATTCTCCTTTCTGTCAATAACTTGCACACGTCATCCTGCATCAAAGCTACGAAATCGCTTCTACAGAAGTCTACTTTCTATCATTAAGTTGCACACGTCAACCTGCATCAAAGCTACGAATACGCTTCTACAAAAATTGCCTTTCTGTCATTAAGTTTCACACGTGATCCTGCATCAAAGCTACGAATTCACTTCTACAGAAGTCTACTTTCTATCATTAAGTTGCACACGTCAACCTGCATCAAAGCTACGAAAACGCTTCTAAAGAAGTCTTCTTTCTGTCATAAAGTTGCACACGTCATCCCACATCAAAGCTACGAAATTAATTCACTTCTACAGAAGTCTCCTTTTTGTCATTAATTTGCACACGTCATCCTGCATCAAAGCTACGAATTCGCTTCTAAGGAAGTCTTCTTTCTATCATAAAGTTGCACACGTCAACCTGCATCAAACCTACGAAATCTCTTCTACAGAAGTCTCCTTTCTGTCATTAATTTACACACGTCATCCTGGATCAAAGCTACGAATTCACTTCTACAGAAGTCTACTTTCTATCATTAAGTTGCACACGTCAACCTGCATCAAAGCTACGAAAACGCTTCTAAAGAAGTCTTCTTTCTGTCATAAAGTTGCACACGTCATCCCGCATCAAAGCTACGAAATTAATTCACTTCTACAGAAGTCTCCTTTTTGTCATTAATTTGCACACGTCATCCTGCATCAAAGCTACGAATTCGCTTCTAAAGAAGTCTTCTTTCCATCATAAAGTTGCACACGTCAACCTGCATCAAACCTACGAAATCTCTTCTACAGAAGTCTCCTTTCTGTCATTAATTTACACACGTCATCCTGGATCAAAGCTACGAATTCACTTCTACAGAAGTCTACTTTCTATCATTAAGTTGCACACGTCAACCTGCATCAAAGCTACGAAAACGCTTCTAAAGAAGTCTTCTTTCTGTCATAAAGTTGCACACGTCATCCCGCATCAAAGCTACGAAATTAATTCACTTCTACAGAAGTCTCCTTTTTGTCATTAATTTGCACACGTCAACCTGCATCAAAGCTACGAAAACGCTTCTAAAGAAGTCTTCTTTCTGTCATAAAGTTGCACACGTCATCCCGCATCAAAGCTACGAAATTAATTCACTTCTACAGAAGTCTCCTTTTTGTCATTAATTTGCACACGTCATCCTGCATCAAAGCTACGAATTCGCTTCTAAAGAAGTCTTCTTTCCATCATAAAGTTGCACACGTCAACCTGCATCAAACCTACGAAATCTCTTCTACAGAAGTCTCCTTTCTGTCATTAATTTACACACGTCATCCTGCATCAAAGCTACGAATTCACTTCTACAGAAGTCTACTTTCTATCATTAAGTTGCACACGTCAACCTGCATCAAAGCTACGAAAACGCTTCTAAAGAAGTCTTCTTTCTGTCATAAAGTTGCACACGTCATCCCACATCAAAGCTACGAAATTAATTCACTTCTACAGAAGTCTCCTTTTTGTCATTAATTTGCACACGTCATCCTGCATCAAAGCTACGAATTCGCTTCTAAGGAAGTCTTCTTTCTATCATAAAGTTGCACACGTCAACCTGCATCAAACCTACGAAATCTCTTCTACAGAAGTCTCCTTTCTGTCATTAATTTGCACACGTCATCCTGGATCAAAGCTACGAATTCACTTCTACAGAAGTCTACTTTCTATCATTAAGTTGCACACGTCAACCTGCATCAAAGCTACGAAAACGCTTCTAAAGAAGTCTTCTTTCTGTCATAAAGTTGCACACGTCATCCCGCATCAAAGCTACGAAATTAATTCACTTCTACAGAAGTCTCCTTTTTGTCATTAATTTACACACGTCATCCTGCATCAAAACTACGAATTCGCTTCTAAAGAAGTCTTCTTTCTATCATAAAGTTGCACACGTCAACCTGCATCACACCTACGAAATCTCTTCTACAGAAGTCTCCTTTCTGTCATTAATTTACACACGTCATCCTGCATCAAAGCTACGAATTCACTTCTACAGAAGTCTACTTTCTAACATTAAGTTGCACACCTCTACCTGCATCAAAGCTACGAACTCGCTTCTACAGAAGTCTACGTTCTGTCCATTAAGTTGCACACGTCATCCTGCATCAAAGCTACGAAATCGCTTCTACAGAAGTGTCCTTTCTGTCATTAATTTGCACACGACAACCTGCATCAAAGCTACGAATTCACTTCTACAAAAGTCTCCTTTCTGTCATTAATTTGCACACGACAACCTGCATCAAAGCTACGAATTCTCATTTACCCCAGTAGTTCTAATAATGTGACTTAGCGACATAAATAGACAATTTTGACACTTTTCAAAAGGAGTCTGTCCTATGTTCATTTAGCTTCTAAATTACCAAGTAATCTTGGTGAAACGCTGCCCTAATTATACGAAGCTTCAATACAGACTGCCACAGCAGACTGCGTTTCAATAGCAACTGAGTGCCAACAGTCAAACGAGGTCACAGTTGTTAGTCTTTAGATTTTAGGTTACTATTCTGTTACAATAAGTAAGTTCTCATTGTATATGTATTTGTTTCTACAATGTCTTTTGTACAAGGTAGTAAACGTATGTAGGTATCAATATCTCAAACCAGTTTCATTGAAACGAATCAAAATAAACGTTGATACAAAATAACAATAACAATCGAAATCATTTTTTCGAAAACTGGACTGTTTTCTGTTTAAACATTACCAATAATTTATCGAATCAAGACAAGATCACAAGACGAGTCTTCAAACAACGCTGTGTGTTTTGAAGGAATCATAGTAGAACATGGTTTGCATTATAACAATACAGATATTATGTTAAACGAAAAACTCACAGTGTGGGTGCAAAGTACTTTCGGGTGAGTGTTGAACACTTCTATGAGTGATAGTGACAGATGGCAGTTCGCTGTAACGGTTTAGGCATGATAAACGACGGAAAATCAATCGATACTCCATGAAGCAGTGTAGCTGCAAAGTCTCTTCTCTTTAAAACAGACTCCCACCGCGCTCACACTTGCCCAATTTCGAAACCTACAATAGCTTCATTGTAAACTGAACAAAATTGCCGAATCGCTAGTAATTAAAACAAAGTGTATATTGCCTTTAGCATAATACGTTTCACCTTTTGTTTTCGTATTATCGCCCTGATCCTTGATTCGTTAAGTTTGTAATTATAGAGTTTCACTAGCTGTGACACTGTTGTCTCCAGTATTGTTTAAACAGTTCATTGCATGTTAGATACTGTTAACTGTTTTAAGGGTTCCGTACCTCAAAAGGAAAAAAACGGAACCCTTATAATAGGATCACACGTGTGTCTGTCTGTCTGTGCGTCTGTAACAGCCAATTTGCTTCAAATCTAATAGACCGATTAATTTGGTACACGTATGAATTTCTGTGACCGAAACACGGACGTGTAACGTAAATAAATGAATTTTGAATATTGGGGTCAATCTTGGGGGCAAGAAAATTTAAAAAAAGTGTTGCATACTGCATCGTGTGACATATCAAATGAAAGGGCTATGTGAGGGTTTCAAATATAACGAAAAAAAAATATAATATATAATAACCCATATCCAATAATATAATATATAAATATAATTATAAATAAAATTAGATTTTTATAATTTAAAAAAAAATTGTTTTTAAATTATTTAAAAAAATAGACGAAAAATGACCCTTCCTCCCCTTGTCTGAAACTAATGAGCCTAAGATTTTGAAAAAAAAAAATACGGAAAGTAGTTCTATACCTATAGATTACAGGAAAACAAGAAGTCTATGGTTTAAGGCCATAGACTTTTTATAACATGGTACCTAAATCACTCAATATTGTGCGTACATACATTACGCGGTTATTGTGTGTACTTACATTTGCAGTTGGAATGTATGGTAGAACATGTTTTTCAACTACAGTGTTAAGTTTGTTCTTGGGATAAATTCATCCTAACTACAGAACCCTTCATTGTGTGTGGTCCGACACGTTTGGCCGGTTTTTTACAATGATATGAGGCAACCGTGTACTTTATGGTACCTACTGAGGCACTCGTGGCTAAGTAATAATAGCCACACGGGTCGATCGATCAGGTCAGCTCGGTCCGTGGATGGGTTAGCATCTATACATCGGTACATAGAGACACCTCCATGCCTCAGAAAGTACGTTAAGACGTTGATCGCAGCTGTCATTCGTGGATCTTTGACAGTCGTTCCGGGTTGTAAGAACTGGCAACCAGTTTTACCAATGGATAACGTGTGACCATGTGACCAACATGAGTGACGACAGATAGGCAGTCGCTCTACGTAAAATACTGGCATCTGGTTAGTGGTTGCCTAATTATCTCCTCCACCAGTACGGCACATATTCCCAATTAAAACAGAATAAGCGTATTAAGAGATCATGTCTTTGTCGTCACTCATGTCTACGTGACCCATGTTACGCGAACAATTATCCACAATAATATGTAGTTACCTTCGTAGTAACATAATATTGTTCATTGCTTGAGTACTCAATCCATTTGCTATTGGTATGTACAGACGCCAGCACATCAAGCTACTACAATCTGTTAAATTTCTTTAATAGATTTTCAACTTTATCGCTAAAGCATTAGGTTCAAGGTTGATTGGGAAAATATGACAGTTTCGGGTAGCTTGATATACTGGCGTCTGTACATACCTACCCACATACGTAATACCTATTACTGAGCAACTATTTGCAATGTTTGTATGTGTGCTTTGAAAGTCAAAGTTTATTCCAAATTGGGGACTCAAATGTCACTGTGACCCTGTTCTATGTTAAGGTCATGGTAAGATTCGATTTTTCTTAGTAATGATGTTAGTTTCATGTAGGTACTGCTGATATACGTTTGGAATTCTTCAGGCTAGCGTTTATCAGAGATATTGATTTGAGGCTAGCGTGATTTTAAGCTGGAGTAAAATAAGCAGACATAGCGTTCTTTAGAGGTGTTTACTTGTTTACTTTCAATTTCTTTCTTAATTTTCACAGCAAAAGATGATTTTTTAGCGAAAGCTTCTTCTAAAGTAAATAAACATCACTTGATTTCTCTTAAATAGCTTGTAAACAAGTAAGAGGAAAAAGTCGTTTCCATTCGTCACTCACTTACTGAATTAGATTACGCAAATGAGACATCCGACTGACACGCCCATTAAAGCTAATGTCCACTTAAAATATAATAATTGTTTTAATTTATGTTGCTTACATTTAATTTCTGAATTCACTATAGTGTTTAATGTTATGGTTTCGCTTCCATGTACACACCTGCACATGTACATGTACGTACCTATATTGTGTGTGTCACACATATAATAAATAGGTACATATGTACATGTACTTTCTTTAGATGAAAACATCAATACGAATCGTTGATGTATTCATGAGTAACTTTTATAATAAAGAATGAATACAATATTGGGTACAATTTGAATGGCAACATATATAGGTTTCAACTCTATAGAATATCGAGTAAACTCCCCTCAAAAGTCACGAAGATGTTAACATAAATAATATATGATATACCTACCTAATATAATTTGATAGATTATATGGATCCATCTATCTACATGGATACCCCTGACTTATCAACAGCTCTTTTCAATTTAGGCAAGGCGGTATCCGTCCCAAACCCTTTTCAGGGGAACCTCAATATGGTGCCTTCTTTGTGAACCATCCACATTTGTTATACCTCATAAATTTAAATAAGTACCTCTAGAAAAAGTTTGAGTTCGTTCATTCGTTGCGTGGAACGGAAACGTCGCATGATTGGTATTGTGGTTAGAAGGTAAGGAGTTCTTCGTGAAGTTTCCTCAACTTTGGTGACTTGACCTCGAGGTTACTTGCGGCTAAGTCACTTATGTAACCGCCACTTAAACTAAGTGTGTTTGTTGACCGAGGAGACAACGTGATGGCTTTTATTAAGCGACGGAACAAACACTATTTCAGCGGTTTAGGTGAACAAAACTCAGTTACATAAAGATTTGCGTCGGAGCCAACTTCCTATGGGATTCTGCTTTCGTATTCATTTCGTGTTTACATAATGATGCAGATCGATTATTCGTGTAGGGAAGATTTTTGTTTTTAACGTTACTTTGTTCCCAGGAAAAGTAATATTAAAATATCTATGAACTATGTATAAGACCGTCCCCAAAGAAACCTTTTCGTCAATCCAACTCGAAGGCAAACTTTTTACGAACAATAATAAAATATTAATACTCACTTTCTAGGTAGCAAAATAGAAGTGAATATGATCTTGACCCTGGTGTGCACGGAGTTGGTGGCGAAGAGGTACCGGCAGCGGCGATGCGGTGGGTACAGTCCTGGGTACCCAGGACTAGCTAGCACGCAGGCACCTGGGCCCCGACACGATACGTCCTGGTATAACCAGTCGCAGTCTGCGGGAGGAAAGTGGTGATGAAGTCTCTGGTAGTCTGAGAAAACATAACTATTCTAAAATGTACAAGTCGCAAACAAGTCGAAAATAAATGTTTGGAACAAAGGCTTCATTCAAACTATCATAGAAAAAAAATGTCCTAAATATTTTTAATCATTCCTTTTTGTGGTGAAACAATGAGTATAGTGTACTGACTGATCATCATCTGCCTAGCCTTTTCCCAACTATGTTGGGGTCGGCTTCCAGTCTAACCGGATACAGTTGAATATTAGTTTTTTACATGGAGCGACTGCCAATCTGACTCCACAACCCAGTTACTGTGTAATACGATACCCCTTGGTAAGTTATTTTTCTGTTTCACTCCAATCATTGCCATGTCAAAGTAGGGTTGTATCATCAGCGTAGGTCACAGATCGTTAATGTAGATGAGAGACAAGGTTGTGCCTAAAATGCTTCCTAGTGGGATGCCATATTCTATTCTAGCTTTATCGCTTATTACCTCATCCAATTGAGCATGTTGGCAACGATTCTCCAGACAACAAGAAAAAAATTACAAGTGCAGGACCACAAATTCCCATGCGTTTCAGTTTTGACAGAAGTATGGGCGCAGAGACAGTGTCAAAAGCGTTCGAAATATCTAGAAATATCCCACCGCCACCGCTGCTTCTTATCCATTAGCTGAGTCACTTTTTCAGAAAATGCAATAACCGCATCCTCCGTTGCAATTTCAGCTCTGAAACCATATTGGTTTCCGGAGAGAAGTTTATAAGCATTAAGGTATTTAAGCAAACGGTTGTTCAATATTTTCTCCAGAATCTTCGATATGGTTGGTAGAATAGACAGAGATCTATAATTTTTGACACTGCCTCTGTCGCCTCCCTTATGAATAGGGTGGACTAAAGCAGTTTTGAAAGAGTCTAGGAAACACCGGTGGATATCGCAAGATTGCAGATATGGGTGATATAGGGGATTGAAATCAATTAAAGTATTGAGATTTAACTTTATTTTTCACAATTTCGCAAAATAATTGCCACTACAATTAATACACTTCTGCATCCTTATAAACCAATCACTAAAAATGTCTTTCTACTACTGTTCAGGAATTTCCGCAAATATATTGTCCCAGGCCGAAAGTAAAGCTTCTTTGTCCCGAAATCTTTACCCTTTCAATTTACTTTTCACGAAAGGAAACAGTCCAAAGTCATATGGTGCCAAGTCTGGGCTGTAAGGCGGATGTTCAAGAAGTTTCAAGCCGGCATCTCGCAAAAATTGGCATGTAACGTCAGCACGATGTGCCGGAGCATTATCATAATGATTATACCAGGTGCAGAGTTGTGACTTTGGACGAAACTTCTTGAATTCCTGAATAAGTTGAGGAAGGCAGACAGTGGTGTACCTAGCAGCGTTTACAATCTTCTGCTCACGGAGACCTTCTTGTTCAATAATTCCCCGAATACCGAAAAAAAACACGATTATTTTCTTTTTATCGATTTTTTTACTTCAGTCGGAGTTTCTTCGCCTTCTATCACCCATATTTTATTTTGCTGCTTTGTAGGCACATCATAATAATAAAGCCACGTTTCATCGCCCGTGACGATTGAAATGATGTCTTTAGACTTTCCTTTTTCAAAATTTGCAATCATTTTTAGACACCATTTAAGAGGATTGTGAAGTTGTAAATTTTCATACAAAAAGAGATAACGTTTTTCTCCCCGTAACCATAATCCAATTTTCATAATTTTTGGAAATACTGTAGGTATAATGAAAAACTAGGTTCGTACGTTTTTATTATAAAGAAATATTGCTTACAATATAAGTTATTAGCATCTAAATATCTATATTTTTGACATAAAAACATCCTCGAGCATTTTTATTTTTTTAAATTAAATTAAATTGAATTACTAAAAACGAAAAACGTACAGACCTAGATTAAAGTATAGTGAATGTAATGAGATCAAAGTTGTCTCATTTCGTAAAGGTTTAGGGGAGTAAAAACGTTATCGCCCAAAACAATATTTACGTAAATAATTGTATGAAATGTAGGTAATTGCCTCCAAATATGGCGCCGCGTATCGGCACTTCACAATCCTCTTAACTCGCTATTCCTTTTATTCATCGGTAAGTTTATGTGGAATTCTGACTACAAACTTTTCTATAACCTAAATGATGTTGAATAATTGAATGTAACGCTGCTGAGCCAATCTGAAGTAAGGACTCTATTTGCCGGTATGTTATTCGCCAGTCAGTTTTAATTAAATTTTTAACTGCAGAAATATTTAACTGTATGTGTAACTGTAACTGCTTCCGCCGGTCGTCTTCTAGGTTAAAACAGCCACGCTCAAAACTTTTTGTACCATCTGTAGACGGTTGCACTAGAGGGACGTATAGGCTTCATTTCTTATAAACAGTTTTCTAGACTTAATCCACGTAAAAAGTTATAACGTAAAATTGCGCGATATTCGATAGTCGTCCACGAAGCCATTATAGTGAACTTGTTCGAACACGATCTGCGGCAATACTAAATGCAATCAAATGACAACTGACACTTCGTATTAAGTATCTCAAGACTTTCAGAACACCCTACGTACTTACTTATGACTTACTTTGACTGGCCTGTTGGTCTAGTGGTTAGTGGCCCTGACTGCTATGCCGGAGGTCGTGGGTTCGATTCCCACCCAGGACAAATGTTTGTGTGATGAGCATGATCATTTGTTCTGTGTCTGGGTGTAATTTATCTATATATGTATGTATTTAGAAATATATAAGTATGTTTATCAGTTGTCTAGTACTCATAACACAAGCTCTGCTTAGCTTGAGGCTAGACGGCGTTGTGTGATAGTTGTGGAATATTATTATTATTATTATTATTATTATTATTATTATTATTATTATTATTATTATCACAGTTAAAGTTATTTCAAACACATTAAACATTTCAGCGATAAGTGGTTACAGAGCACACGAGTTATTCCGCTAATATAAATTGGAATTATTATTAACACGCATCATTCCGCACGTATAAGTTGCATGATAGGGTTTCAAAAATAAGTCAGATTCAGCTCAATCACGCCGATACTATTGCACAATGCACAGTCGTCGTTTACTGACTTTTGCAAGTTATAACTGAACAAATGCAATTTTTTTTTGTTTTATGACTTTGATTTACAATTTACTTACATTTTTTATTATTATAACAAAGCGCAACTTTCCCTCGAACGGTTTTGATAAATCTGGCAGTTTAAGTAATTTATGCGACCTACCCAAATGTCCTTTCTTTAGTATTGTTTGTCGAATCATTGAGCTCCTTAAGTTCTGAGTTGAGCTGCACGATTAATTTATTATGAACACTAGTGTATTAGTGTCTTTTAATTATCATGTTGCCAGTACCATATTCATGTTAAAAAAAACCCGGGCAAGTGCGTGTCGGACCACGTACAATGAAGGGTTCCGTAGTTGGCATGAATTTATCCCAAGAACAAACTTAACATTGTAGTTGAAAAACATGTTCTCCCATACATCGATATACGTCACGGTCACTTCTCC
Source organism: Dicycla oo (assembly GCA_948252095.1). Classification (NCBI taxonomy): domain Eukaryota; kingdom Metazoa; phylum Arthropoda; class Insecta; order Lepidoptera; family Noctuidae; genus Dicycla; species Dicycla oo. Next base: position 22,999,766 of record OX411711.1, read on the forward strand.
AATTGCAAAGTTAAGTTTGTAATCCCAAAAAAAAACATTTTTTCATGTGAAATAAAACTACAAATTAACAATTTTCTGATTTTTCCTTTACTTGTGCTGTGAGACCTTGCTTCTTGCCAATTCTCATAATTCTAGGTCAACGAGAAGTACCCTAGTATTTGAAATAAGTTTCAACAATACCTATACGCGTTCCTGAGAAAAAGGGTCTTGACAGACAGACAGACGGACAAAAAAGTGATCCTATACAGTGGTCCCTTTTTTCCATTAGAGTTACGGACTCCAAAAAATGGGATCTTTTTTATCATGGAGGTGAATTACTGAACACAAGGGGAAGATATTGTATAATTTATTATTACTTAATCTATTTGGACTTAACTACAATCCTCGCCTTTACCTTACACTCACACGAACTGGTAGATCCTAAACAAAACCGGGAAAGCTAGGTACATAATAAGGTGTGTATTTGACGTATAACAAGCAAATTATATATAAGTCATGGGTATGTCATGGGTTGGATAGAGGCAATAATTATAAGGCAACTTCTGACGAGGGTCTCCAACGCCCGCTACACTTGCGCTACTTCCATATAATATCTTGACAAGACAGCTTTCCTATACTTATGTAGGTAATTGTCACCATGTATATGTCATCAACTGAGCTTTGGAACACCCTGCAGACCTTATTTATTTATTAAATTTAGCTGAAGGAAGTTATAATTACTCATATTGTCTTCTAAGATTTTTCATATTAAGGAATGTTTATTCAGAAATCGAGACTCGATTCTTTGAATGGATCGTTCATTACTATTGAAAACATGTTACATAGAGTAGAAAAGCGAATGTATATGAGTAAACTGGAATATCTCTAATGAAGCGATACATTGCAATGAAAAAGGCGATATTCTAGCAATTTATCATCACATGTTCACTGTGTTAATTTGGCTTTACTATTCATTCAATAGTAAAGCCAAATTAACACAGAACTGTTTACAGATGATAGCACATTATATCCAGCTTCAGTTTCTTACTAAGAAAGTGTTATTTCGTTACAATCCTTATTCAGACATAATAAACGTAAAAAAGTTCACAATGGATGTGGCTCGAAAAGAGCGTTTTCCAAGCAGCCAAAATGTGCGGAAATTGCCACTCGCACTAGTGCTTTTTACTTTTCAGTATTTTTTTTTTAATTTTTAACTTTGTTGTCAGCCCGACGCAAAGAATATTTATTATTTGAGAAAAGTTTTACAAATTAGTCAAGTACAGATTATCATCCATATAAAAGGTACAATAAAACGAATACTTCATTAAACGAAAAAATCAATTTTTTTTTTTAATTGATTGGTTTTGACCTCATTAAACGCGTTATTAATTACTATAGATTTAGATTTTGTTCAATAAATTAATTTTAAATATTCATTAAATATCCACTGGCACTAGTGCTTTTTACTTTTCAGTATTATTTTTTTTAATTTTTAACTTTGTCGTCAGCCCGACGCAAAGAATTTTTATTATTCGTTTTACAAATTAGTCAAGTACAGATTATCATCCATATAAAATGTACAATAAAACTAATACTTCATTAAACGAAAAAATCAATCATTTTATTTTAATTGATTGATTTTGACTTCATTAAACACGTTATTAATTACTCTAGATTTAGATTTTGTTCAATAAATTAATTTTAAATATTCATTAAATATGTTTGGTTGAACGTATATTTTGCACGTGCCTTTTTACGTTTCGACGGGGCAGCTATTTGCACATGCGCAGTAGTAGGTATGCTGAGCGCGCATTTATTTAAAATAAGCCCGCCATTTTACTAATTTCTTGTTTAGTTCGGAGTCGATCTGTGTAATCTTCTAAAAATGTCGAGTTCCAGTGAAAAATCAATTAATTTAACCCCGGAAATGTTATTCAAAAGCACAAAATGCCAACAACAGCCTCTTACCAGCTAAATCAAAAGAAAAATACTTTTACAATAAGTTTATATGTTTTTATTTCCTCACACAATGCTTAGTAAAACGTTATTTTATACACGTGCGTAAGATGATTTCAAATCACCTACTTCCGCACTTGTAGCATAAATAACTATTTTTACGTAAAAAACAAACAAATGACTTCGAAATTAAAGTTTTTTTTCACTTTGTAATGCTTTTGCGACGCAAAGGAGGGTAATGTGTTCATCAGATTTGTTCCTTTGTGGCACTGTGGCTCTCTAGAGACCAAAAATGTGGGCCGATTTAGACGATTATTACGTCAATCGATTTGTAGTAGCGTACTAGTGATTTTTGTCAAGGTGACAATGGTCACGTCATCGAAAATTTCTTGACTGCGCGCACTTACAGTGGCAGTCCGTTATTCGTCAAGATGGATCTTGGACTTGTCATTAGAATCAGGAAAAGGTACGATTTTATTTCAAAGAACATTGGGTTCATCCACTGTGGAGTGATAAACTGTTAAGTGGAAAATTCTGCGCTATGTTTGCAAAGCAAAGCGAAAAAATTTGCCTGGATGAACACTATCCAAGTTTTGATAAAATATTACGCTTACTAAAACCTACCATAGCTCAAAAAATACCATAATGAGATTATCCATCCCCGAAGCGTGGGGAGTGCAAGGGGGCGGGAGTGAGGTGACATTTTGTTATCAATGCGCGCACGGTAATTTAAACCTAAAAGACGCGGTGACAGTCGTGTCACTAGCTTGTCGCTGGACACCGCAGACAATAAGTCACTCAGCTGTCACGTATTCAAGTGCGCGCACCACCATGTAACATGTATGGCATCGCTTCTGCCTCCATGTCTGTTGGGATTGCTGGCAGTGATTCTCTGTCCCAGTTCTATGTGGGTTGTAAACCTGTTAGATAGTACAATTTGTGTTATTTCCATAATCATACTATTCTTATAAATATCCATTCTATTATATATACAATTTATTATTTAATTCAATTTGATTTCAATTATTATTTCCATATCTCTGTTTAAACATATTATTTACATAATTTTTATTCTCTTACCATAGTGCTTTTGGTAAGCGTGGCACATGTGCATTGCACGGGTTCCCTCCAACTCCGTAGGTTCATCATCATAATCTTATTCAACATTTCACTCATAAGCACTATACACATTGACACAATCATTGCTGTAGCACAGTGGCACTCATTATTACATCATCATTTTCCTGACGCCATTGATGTTCAGTCTTACATAACTCCAATTCTCGTGCCATGTGGTTGGTCGGACGCATGGCTCATTTGTCAAACTGTTGCGCAACGCAAGCACAGAAAATAAAAAATAAAACCTCTCTAAAGACACGAACGATGACCGACAAACTTTATTGTCTCTGGTTCGAGACGCGTCGAAATGTTGCCACATATTTTATTATTTATGTCTGTACATATTATATATTTTTATTGTTTTTTTAGTTGATTGTGGTTATCTCAGCGTATGTTACTTATTTTAATGGTCTCTGACAGCGATACACACCGCCGGCTTACGCTGACAACCAGCGCTGTGGATTCGTGCCTTTGTGCACGGGCCGCGGCATTATGCTGAGCGTGTAGCCGTTTCGCGGGGTATTTGTGCCGGCACGAATCTTGAGCGCTCGGTGGAGTGGTGGGGGTTGTTTGCGCATACGTATTGTCTCAGTAGTAAGGTCCAAAATCGCTTAAAGTAATTCAAGGTCAGCATTCAAGTTTTGTGCCGGTAACTATAGTGACGCACATTTCCAACAACTTTATTGTGTGTACTTATGTTTTTTGTTTTGTGAGGTTTGTTATGTTTTATTATTTTGTGTTTCGCTTTTCTTGTGTAGTTTGTGTGCGTCATTTTCACGCGAATAAACTGTTTTTCTTTCTTTCTTTCTTTCTTTCATGTATGTGTCCATAGTCCGAAAACCACTAGTGCGCGCTAACTCTTATTCTTGTGAGTATCACTCACAGGTGACACTAAAGACATGACAGTCATCAAAATTCAAGATAGCGACAACCAGACGCCATGTTGTAAAAAAGAAAAAAATTAAGTTGGCAAACAATGTCAAGTGGGTTATCATTATAGATCGGATATTCGGATGCATATTTACCTAAAGTTGAGGTGTTGGCTATTATGGAATGCACTTTTGTTTTGAAGAAATCTTTAGTTATGATTATAGAATCGAATGTATATTTACTTACGTTCAGGTGTTGGTTAATATGGAATGCACTTTTGTATCGATCGTAAAAATCTCGCGATTCCGGAATTGATAAAAGTGCGTTTTGACTATAGAGTCGAATGCTAGCTAATGTTGTAAAGTTGGTTGCCAAGTTGGCATAACAAACGTCAGGATAAGTAATATTATAAATGAATTTAAAGTACTTAAACAAGCATAGGAATAGTTACCTATATGATCCGGGTGTCCCGATATTTTAAATTAAATAATACCACATATTTAAGAATCCTTTTCCATACCATATAACCGATTACTTGTGCATTCCCGGATATTCTGGAATCCCAGGATTTATATTAAGAAAAAAAAAAGAAGCCGCTTCCATAGTTTCGTAGCCAAAAATTAACTTTAGGTAAATATGCATCCGATTATCCGATCTCTGGTTATTATTGAATAGGTCATTGAAAATCATCTTTAGGTTTCTCTAATCATTTTTCATTTTGAAATACCGTATAAGATCTATAATGATTTAAGGTTGGTTGCTCGAAGAAGACCTGTTGTCTTATTAACGTGATACATAATTACTAAAATACAGGGTTATTGGTAAAACACCAACAACCTCTTAAGGGGTCATTGTACTCATCATTATGAACAAGTTTTACTATCAGACCAAACCTGAACAATGACCCCTTAAGAGGTCGTTGGTGTTTTACCAATAACCCTGTATTATAAAATATAGGTATAATTCTTAAAATAGAGTGTCAAACCCAGAATTTTACTGCTTTGAAAGATCATTTTAACGACCATTACCTAATACGTGAGATAAAAATAATCATAACTAAAAAGTGTAAAATAAAAAAATAAATTCAAAAAACAAAATTAAACCAAGCTATGCCTCCGACTGCATGAGATTGTTTTTTTTTGTATTTTGTTATAATCTATTTTTTTTTTTTGTTTTTAACAGTTTTTATTTTTCACTTTTTTTTAGTTCTGTTGTGGTACCTACCTCACACAAATTCTAATACCACTAACTGCTATGTAAATGTACAATGACAAGAAGTTATTGTAACATCATCCACATGGACTAAGTGGGAAAAATACGGAAGCTAACTCAAAAACTACCTAAGCAAAGTTAATAAAATTTAAACGGGACCTCCTTATAAGTATACCCTTTTAAACAAAAAGGAATTTTCCAAATCAGTCCAGCCGTCTTCCAGTAACCGGGGAACATAAATAAAAAAAAAAGATTCGCGGAACTTAGAACCTCTAGTTTTTTTTTTGAATCCTGTAAAATAAAGACCTTGTGGGGTACATAGACTGTAGCTATTTTAATATTTAGGGCACATTTAGTTTCATACAAGCCAAATACACATACGTATAGTTGGCAGTAGTATCCTCCCGCACAATGAAAATGCTATGTCTACAGCGAAAACCCTGTAGGTACCACAATATGCCAAGGACGTGAAACCGGAAGCCACTATTATATTCCCACATGGATGAAGGAAACGGTCATCTGCTTATTAGTGACCCTCCCACCGATGATCCCTCCTAGAGAGGATAAGGCTAGATAAAGAATAGCCAATCATGTTTCAGCCTTTATTCGACCTGTCTCATTAGCAATAATTCAACTGTAAGACAAAAGAGGCCAAATACTGGCACAAAAACTGACGGCCATATTGTAAAGGTGAATATTATTCCGTGAATGGCTGCCGTAATTTTTCTTAAAGAACAATTTGCGGCACATTAATAATGTTTTCATGTAAAAACTTGTTTTCTTAAAGCAAATTGTGAAACAAAACCGGGTAAGGCACCTTTTGAAAGATAAAACATCCTTTGAGAGTCGAGTTTTTTACGTAAATATATATTAAGTGTAAAGTTTCGGAATTAGGTACTAAGTAGATTGAAATCTAAGTGGAAATGATTATCTTGAATTTTTCTTTACTGCTGTTAATAAAAGAAACAGTACATATTTAATAATAATATAATAATAACATGGGGCATTATTCACACACGGTCATCTGATCCCAAACTAAGCAGAGCTTGTACTATGGAAACCAGATAACACTACATACACTACTTTCGTTTTGTAAATACATACTTATATTAGATTTGTTCATGCACACAAGTGTTTGTCCTGGATGGGAATCGAACCCACGACCTGCGGCATGATAAGTGGTATCTTAACCAACCACGCCAACTGGCCTGTCGTTTAAAGCCTGTAATTGAAAGTTTCTATGTTTATATTTACCTGTGTGGGGTATTCGCGAGCCGCCCCTGGGATGAAACCCAACGCCTTGGGTATTACTTAGCGACGTGAAACTGAAGAACGCGAGGAACTGTGACCTCACAGTCTTTTCTGTTATCCTGGTAACAAAGGGCTGTGTTAAAGACGCTTATGAATTTTTGATATGTGAGCAGGGTTCACAAAATAACAAAAATGGTTACATGTTCTGACTATAAATAAACTATTAAATATTATCTACGTCTACTTTTATGATAAGTATAATGAGTATCAAAACTAAAGGTAAACCATAAAACAAATAGCAGCACAAGATCACCCTGTTCAGGGCATTTTGCACGTCCTTCTACACGAGCAGTCTGTGGGTGAATTATACGCAAAAGCAGTACAGCGCCACGCGTCCAATACAACAATGCATTCAGGGTGCTGTTGGGGCTGCCTCGCTTCTGTAGCGCTTTGGGGATGTTCGCCGAAGCGCGCGTGGATTGTTTTTATACAACCATGCGCAAGCGGTGCACATCCCTGGTGCGCAGGGTGCGGTTCAGCCCGAACAGTGTCTTGAGCGACTTCGCCCAGCGATTCGACTGCCAGTACATGTATTACTGTGACATGGTGCATGTACGGGCTAATGTGCAAATATTGTTTTAATTGTTTTGACTTGTATTATTGTGTATTTTTGTATTGTATTTGTATTAGTGTATTTTATAATTGGTCCGTGTTGACTTTTAATTCAATAAATAATTCATTCATAATTATATCAACTGACATAAAATCTTCACCACACATTCAGTGCTCGGCGCGCGACGCCCACCAGTACGCAAGTTCATAAAATCAAGCAATTCAACGTCGTCAGCTGACAAGAGCATTTGCAGCACTCTCTGACAACCGGCCGCAATTCCGAATCGAGCATTACCGGTTCCGCTGTGACGACCTTTTGTTCCGATTCCGGCTGCCGCTCACTACCGGAATTCGCGTTTCCGAACCGAACTGCAAATGGAGATAAATTCTGAAATGCTCCACGCGGCCGCATCGCTTCACTATCCGGAAATAATGCTCATTTGAGTGCCTGCCGTTCCCATTAGCGGATGAAAATGTAATTAATTATTGTTCATTTTGGTTGGATTCATTACCACCGCGCGAGTAGACCGGATTGCTTAACGAGTTACGTTTAATGATCGATGAATCTACACGCGTACGGTTTGGATATTATAATCTATAAATATACTAGATAGGAAAGGGAGGATAATGTCGTCCGCATTCTGATATCCGTAGCGGCGGTTTGTCGTAAATAATCTGGGGGCACGGTAGTGCCCCCGCCAAGACGAGCTAAGCGAAGCGCAAGGACACTAACTACCTTTCCTTGAAGCGCTTCGTCGTTTTTTGAACCCTCATAACTTGGGTTTGGATTATACCAGATAAACTAAATTCTCGGGATATGATGTCCACTATTGAGTGGACTTATTAAACATACAAAGTTTCAATCGCATAGCTCTTATACTTTAGATTTTATTGGTATCTAAAAAACCCCGATTTCGTCACTGCCTGATGATCATCAAAACTCTTAGGGTACTTCCTGAAGTCCTGCCAGCTGTAATGTGTTATGTAAACTAGTATTAGTACACAAACAACAACAAAATTCTAAAATTTGGAACTTTTTTCCCCCCAATCCCTTATACTCGTACTAGGGGATGGAAGTTTGTATGAGACTTCCGAAAATTTTGATGCTAGAGGTCTGAGAATTGATATAGGGACTCCTTGTTATAAATAATAAACTGATGTGCAAGAAATACACCCCAAAAAAGAAAAAAAACAAAATAAAAAATATTGTCATAAGCAACTTACAAAAAGAGTGAAATCCCACCAAAAACATTTTAAGCTAAGCTTTTAACTCTACAAGTCTCTCTCTCTCTCTCTTGCAACTTCACAAACTCTACACCTTAGTCAAAATATGAGGCTTGGCCGTTTTTGACAGTGCGAGCGATATGGTCTCGTCTTGGTAACATTTTACATGAAAATGTTTATGGTGGGATGAGTTTATTTTGATACCGTTATGTACAGCGGTCCACAAAATATACCTACGCATGTAGTTAGAACGTTTAAGGGATGGTCACGATTAGGTACAATAAGTGCTTGCGCAGCTTTTAAGCTTATCGAAGACCTAAGTATATTAATTAAGAAAAACATTGTTTGAAAATAGAATTTCAAGAGCAGCCTGTTCAAACGTTGCTTACCTTACTGAATCAACAGAACAACAATTTAGGAAAGGTAATAACCATTTAATTTGCCATTTAGGATAGTTGAAATGCTGAATTTTATTTTTGTTCCGGACTTTTCGTAGTCTTTTTACGTATTGGTATTATTTTAACGCATTAACTTGCCATAGCAGCGTTATGTAAAAAATGTGTAAGCAATTCGCGCCGGCAAATCCAGCTTCAAAGCATCTACTTTTTTTAATTACTGGATTATTTAGCCAATGTAGTGGCCAATAACGGCCTCGACTACGTACCTAAACTCTAAAGTAGAAGCACCATGGTCTGCAAACAGCACCACAGGTGGGGTGTACCGCTCGTTGGCACCGCATAGCCGGGTCTCAGCCGCGCCGCCCGTCGGCACTGCGCTTGCGCTGCTCAACTGCAGCCAACCTCCCACACAGCTGGAAAAGACACATGTTTTAATTCAAGTGTTACTTTGTTTTCAAAGCATGCTTAAATAAACTAAGACACGTTTATGTGTGTGTGTTTCTATTAACCAAAATTAACAATCGATCCCATCGTGTAATTACTGTTTAAGTTTAGAACGAAATGAACAAAAATATGTATTACCGCCAACGGATACATACGAAATATTGTGCACAACGTAATCCAGACATATTTGTCTTGGATCCGATAACGACTGCGGCACTCGCTGTGGGCAAGCCAACGTTGCCAACAATGTTATAAGTATACGCTTAACTCGCATAAAAATGTACGCGACATTATGTGCTCACATATACAAGAGACTACAATATCCTACTTTATGCTGCTGCATTATCGGGATTCAGCAAATACTCCCGTATTCATAGTCAGGTAACTAGCACATTAATCAAATACCGTGTGCATTTCTGAGGTTCCGGACATCGCGACAGTTCGGATATAATATGCACCGCAGCTGATAATGACGCTTTACTGTTAGGTCTGAAGCTTTGTCTAGTTCAGGATGAGTGATTACAATCTTAGTTGTGTGCTCTTGTATGATGGACATCCAATCATTGGACAGAGCATAGAACGTAACTATAAGACACTAATATGATGACGTCATGCTCGATGACTCTATTTGGGGTTAAGGCCGGTTTTTTGATCCGTAGTTTACTCAACCAGTAGTTAAACATAGTAACTAATGGTTGAATTTTGGCTAAATGTGTTTGCCAAAATGCCATTAGTTACTATTTTTTAACTTGAATACATTCATGTTAACTCATTCGGGTTTAGCCTTTCATATCTAGCCAAAATTCAACCATTACATACTATGTTTAACCATTTGGTTGAGTTAACAACGGATTAAAAAACCGGCCCTTAGGGTAACTTTGTCTCATAATAATATGATCGGTATAGCGACAGACATAGACGAAGAGTAGGTATGGGCTCAGTACGTGTAGACGGGATATCGAGTTGAGTGAAAAAGCAAATGGAAGCCTTTGGCTTGCGGTGGCATATCATATGCTGAAAATAAATAAATAATAGCCTCAGTGTTTTTCTTTTATAATCGCATTACTTATTGAGATTCTTTTTGTAAGCCTTCGATGCGCCTAGGTACAAATAATATTGCAACACACAAGGTACTGAACGATATATTCACATGGACGGTATCTATCCTAAGACGATCTTCTAGAAATATTCAATTTGACGGGACATTGATCGTAGCAGTGGGGAAACCTCGGACCCGTCACACCCGATTCTTTTCCACCAGTCACGTCCCGCTCCATATAACTCTCTCATACATGCTCAGCGGAACTGATGCCGATCGACGGATCTGATTTTATGGATTGCTTTTTAAGATTCTGCATGTGACAAGGATTTTGACTGTTCCATCTGTCCGATTGTCAGAACAATTTTCTACACCCTGTAGTATTTCAACATTTTCTAAAAAAAAAGATGAGAGATTATATACCAACTTAATCAGGTATTTTAACTAATAAATGTCGTCCCCTGATTAAACCTTTATGCGTGGTCAGATTATTCGCATTTGGTTTATTAAATTGCCTTTTTACGATCCAATTTAAAACTATAAAGAAAATGGTTGTAATAGCTACTGCGTGACCAGAGCGAATGCAGCTGTACCTATTTGTTTTATAGGTATAAAAGCCTTGTAATTTAAATACTTAATGGGTGATAACCGAAATTAATGTCATTCGTAATTGAATCATATGTTAAAACTATTTATGTCCAAAACATAAAACCCGTGTGTTCATATCAAATATCAGTAAATCAGGATAGTTAAATCGGAACTTAGTTTCCGATGGCAAAATTTCGGATTGAATTCATTGCTTTTCAATTAAGCTAAATATGTCAGTCAGCCGCAAGAGGAATTATAGGCTAATATTTTAAATGGAGTTAGAATATTAATATAGGATTTCAGATAATAATGCTGTTTGTATTCACGAACGATAATAATATTTGTTGCGACTGAACGTAGAAATTGACTTGGTATCAAAATGTGTTTACTGAAATCGTGATCTGAATAAAGATATTCCATCAAATTCTTTGCGTAAAAATAATAGACTCCTCTGAAGTCTGTATTTGATGGACTTGAGATCGTCAACGTGAGAGAGAGAAAGAAAGAGTGGTTGGTTTTTCAATATTTAGTATCAAAAAACTCTTTAGCAAAAAATAAAACCGGCTTCCAAAACAAAACACTACAAAGTGAAAAATAACTTTAATTTCGGTAGTCACTGCCTTAAGTTTTCTATTATCGTTTTTTGCCAACTTCCGAAATTAAAGTTATTTTTCACTTAGTAGTGTTTTGTTTTGAAAGTCGGTTTTATTTTTTGCTAAAAAGTTTTTAATTTTCACTTTTTAGTTGTGGTAGTTAGTTGTTTACCCCACACAAATTTGAATACCACTACCTGCTATGTAAATAACAGTGACCGCTTATGGTTCAGGTCCAAAATGAGTTAAGCGTACAAAGAAATTCGTTTTAACTAAATATCTTCAAATTATAATTTCTGTATCCATAATCAGTTCATCAATCATTCCTACAATACATTGTTTCATTATTATTATGCTTTTTGACTAAGTTATATGCCATTTTGTAAGACATGCCAGTGATTGCGATTTTTTTAGTTAGGTCAGTTAAGCATGCGATATACTAAGCGGGAAAAATATGCGTATTTTTCCCACTTATCGCATACTTACATTTTTATTGAAGTTAACTCAAAAAGTCGGTTAAAAAGTATTTAATAGTGAAGCAACTCCTTAATGCCTCTGAAACTACGTAAATGTGTCGGTACTTTGCGTGATCACTGTCTAATCACGTTGGATTGCTGTAAGTACCTAGGTACCATCGGGCTATGCAAGTGAGGGAAGGTACAGAGTACAAGCTGTGTTTGCGCAGACACGCATCATCGTCATCATTTTCCTTCCCTTATCCCAATATATTTCGGGTCGACGCAACATGTCCCTTTTTTCTATACTTCTCTATTGGTCGTCATCTCGGTAGTCACCCATTTTCTAGCCATATCATCTTTCACACAGTCCATCCAATACATCCATAATATTAAAAATATATTTACTGTCCATCACTCGTTCACTGGAATAATTATCTCGTGCGCAGTTGGCTAAATTCTGTCAGGAAGAAATTAATATACGTATTATAATATTATTTACCTGGTTCCATTAAACTTGCCGACGGAGACGAGCCGGTACAGCTGTATCTCGACCCGCTGGCCTGCATCCGGCTGAAGAAAGTAGGAACACGCACCAGGACCTTCGATGGAAGGTGACTTGATCTGACCGAACGTCTTGCCAGACTTGCTCTTGAGAATCCGGGAGTCGATTGTGATGTTGCACACTGAAAGGAAATGTGTATTTAGAACAAATTCATGTGCTAGCTGCTTACATATTTAATTTAAATAAAGCTGGGGAAGTTTTGTGTACAATAAAGCATATTCTATATATTATCTTTATATCTATATATCTGGGGTTGCTACTCGTATGGCCACGACGCCGTTGACTAATGTGAAGCCAGATAGTTCTAAGCTTCATATTTCGTGATTATGGTATAAAAGGTAGAAAATAAATCAGCTATTGGGTTCTTGATTAGATTAGGTTCGGGCCATGAGTATTGCCTATCAATTTAAAAAAAAGTTTCCATTCTGATTCGAGATTGGCATTTCTCCGATAAATGGTGTTAGACCAGTGAACGAAAATAAGCATGGAAGCATTCCTAGCTCTACAAAATGACCCAACGCAGATTGCGCTGTGGTAGGCGGGGCTTACTGCAATGCTATTCTGTAAAAATCTCACCGTGAAAACTTAGGTGAGGTGAGCGTGAAGTGAGCTGTCAATAATGTCAATCTCTAGCATCAGATAGATTGACAACTCACTTCATCTAAGTTTTCACGGTGAGATTTGTACAGAATAGACCGGCTGATTGCGCTGCTCACGTGTTTAGTTCGTCCGCAATAGGCAACAGCGGCGGTCGATTATTATTTATCGGTTTTTGCGTGTTAAACATTTAGAAATGCCCTCTTGTGCAGTGAAGTGGTGTGTAAGTCAATCACATTTGCATAAAAAGAATGTTGGAATTAGTTTTCACGTGTAACTTCATCGCTATTTATTATATTTCTATTAAAAATTAAGTCGGAGTGATCATGTCATGAATTATGACATGAAGTCTAGGGGGATAGTGTTATGCCAACCAAACAATTTATTTTTCTACCTGATAATGACAAATTTTATTATTTTGATTACAATCTAAGATACAATACACACCATGTTTTTTCTATGGGGACGGCACTATGCAAATATAGAAGTTATTGTAGGCACATGCAAGTTCCTTTAATAGCTTGGAGAAAATAGATATCTATGTTGTATTAAAAAAAAAAAATTTTTGGAACGAAGATCTTTAACGTGGCTTGTGGTAGGAGTTGACGGGTTACGCGAAAAAGCGTCGACATACCGTTTATCAAAAGCATTATTGAAGAATTTCTTAAAAATCGTTTGCATTATTTTGCCAAAAAAGATTCCCTACTGCACTCATCACGGCAGAAATTAAATAAAGTTACAATTTTCCGAGGTACGTAACTAAGGTAATAGTCCAATTTCAAAATAAACTAATATCTTTGGAATTCACGTTATTAAGCCATGATAACACTGATCAATAATAAATAATACGCAGTGATACAGGGCAATTTTTAAATTACTAGCTAAATTTTCACAGGCTGTTCTACCCACGAATTTGAACAACTTACACTATGGGACTAAATTTGAAATCACGAAAAAAAAAATCTGCTGTTTCAACATTGTGCTCGAGTAGGTATTGAACTTTTGTATGAAACAGCAGTTTTTTTTTCGCGATTTCAGAGTTGGTCCCATATTGACAGTTATTAATATTCATGGCGCCTGAAAAATTTAGCTAGTGATTCAAAAATTGCCTTGTATAATGTTATTTGGCAATATGATACGAAATAATAAGTATAAAACTGATATTATTGTATAGATACCTAAACTGTGAATAAATTTAAAACAGACCACACATTTTTTTTTTTGCATAATTTTAGCATAAGTACGTATTATGTACATTACTCCCTAAACACTGCTCTATTCACAGAGCTTAGAACCACTTACTGTTGCCTTATAGTTCATAAAACTTATGTTTTATCATAATTCTTTTTATTTTTTTATTTAAGATGGGTTTGCTCTTGACTCTTGTCTTGGTTGGAGGCGACAGAGACAGAGTCGAAGATGGAGTGAGCTTACCCAGACTGTCTGTTGACTCTCACTTTGAAGAGATTAGTGTTGTATGCGCTCGGAAACACAGACGAAGGTATTGAGTTGCACTCTTTTGCTGTGCGCATTATAAAAGACATTTGGAAACGCTTAGTGCGAATTGGCGAAATAGCAACTAGATAGGGATGGTAACTGGCAGTGCGTATAGATGTCCGATGGTAGAAGGGGCCCGGCGGAATGAGGTCGTGGAGTTCTTGAGCACACTCACCGAAGTATAATCTGTAGAAGACTGACAAGCAGGCAACTTTGCGGCGATGAGCCAAGCTATGATGCTTGGCATCCACCAGTTTTACGTCGCCAATGAGCCTCTTAGCTACTCTACATTTTAATACCATCAATAATACGATTAATTATTTGCGTTGGACCATCTTACATAAAACATCCCTAGCAACGGATGATGGGCGTGGTGGCGTCGAAGAAATGTCGTTAGCGGCCTATACGTTAGATGCTAGTTTAAACCCAAACTATCAGGAAAGAAGGTCCATTTTTAACTGTGCACGGCTGTGCTGTGCGAATGGTCATAATAGTTTGAGTGGTTTGGCGAATCAGCTACGGGGTTTCGATGTGTGAGTTTGTTTGGGGTTTTGTGCCAAGATGCGCGCTTAGATCCCTTGAAGTATTGCTTCCATGCTTATTTTCGTTCACTGTGTTAGATCCCCATCCCTATCCCCTCATAGCTTAGCACCATGCACAGTTAACGACGACCTATAAAAATATTGTGTATTCTAAAAACCTAGCTTGACTTTGGGACGAGACAGTTCGGTACATTTTCCTAGTAGAAGTACCTAATACCTTTCTGGAACGGATTCATAAACGTGATGATGTTCTCCTAACTATATTGAAAGTGATTGATAAGGGTTGGATTTTACGTCGATTAGAAGCCAGCTGATTTAATCAGATCCATTACTTAGACCGATAAAACCGAGTTCATCGACAATGTGTTGAAACTAGACCACCGATCAGATAAAGGGATCCTAAAGCTACTGTGTAATATTGATAGAACAGCCGTAATATTGATAGATTCAACAATGGCCGTTTTCAAATTGGTCGATAACGATACGATAACTACACGATATCGTCGGACTGCTAGTTTCATACAATTACTACTAAACGCTTTCACACTTGTCTTTTTAGTCAACAGTATCGTCACCCACATTGATTGTCGTGCAGATATCGGCGGACGACACAGTCCGGGGTGAAGTAGACTCGCGGGGGGAGTGGCTTGGGCAGGTGGTTGCTTCCGCCGCAGCGGATCGCCTGCGCTACTCTGTTTACATTTCATTACAACAAGACGTTATTGTTTTAAATTATTCTATCTACACCTATACTATAAATCCTCTATAAAAGTGTCTGAAACAGTTAGCTTGTTGCCAACATTAAAACAACCAGTGTCATAGTAACCATAATATCCGTACAAGGCGTGAATAAGTTGATAAGTTGACTTGCAAGTAATGTTTAATTGTAAAAAATGGCATCCGAAATGCCAAGTTTCATAATTCTCGGAAACTACACTTGTGAATGAGTTAGATTCCAGATACCATTTTTATAAAATCCAAAATTTCGTGCAAGTCGACTTATCAACTTATTCACGCCTTGTACGGATATCATCCAAACGAGTGTTATAATGTTGTACAAAATTTCATTATGCAACTCCCACAGAGTACTCTTTTATATATAGGGTGACTGGTAATTAGTGACCGATACTTAAACACATAATTGTTGGTGAACATTAATTAAACAAATAAATAACAAACAACTTTTACTACGGGACCAAATCTGAAAGTGCGCAAAAAAATCAGCTGTTCCCTACATTTATGTTCGCGTTAGTCGTGATAACAAACACCTTTTACTATGGAACTAAACCTGAAATCGCAAAAAAAAAATCTGCTGTTTATGTATGTATATTATGTTTATAATATACATACATAAACAGATTTGATTTTTTTTCGCGATTTCGGGTTTGGTCCCATAGTAAAAGTTGTTTGTTATCATGAGTAATATCACGTGTTTAAGGATCGGTCACTAATTACTAGTCATCCTATATAGACAACTCCTTTGCTTTTCGATCCCTTCCTTACTCATCAAACAGCCACATTCTCACTACTCAATTCGTGGTTTCTTTATGAATTTCAAAAAAAAAAAGACATTGTCATGCACGCGCGTTTCACTACCACAGCGCCGTAATAATAAAAAAACTTACCGTATTAGATACTAATCATTTAAACGTTCCATGAATTTACATAGAGTTGTTACAACACTGTACAACACCCTATGGTTTTGTAGCGACATACCTACATACAGCGCGTCTCACAATACCTACCGCCGCACGCTGAGTGCGCGCGCGCCGCGCCGGCCAGCGAGACTGTTCTGGAACGACGCCACCGAACGCGCCGTGTCGCCACAGCTTCTCGAAGGACGCCGCGCGAGCGCCGCGCGCCGCTGAATGTTCTAGATAGAAGACCAGCTACTCCGCGTTTTCTCGAAGCGCCGCGCACGCCCTCGTGCATGCGCGGAGAACGATATATAAGTAGATGTATGGTACTCAATAAAAAGATAGTTCATCTTAAGCCGTTCACTATGTAGGACACGCCTTTTATTTATAAGTACCTCGTAGCACGTGTAGCTGCAATACCTAACGTAGCCAGATGCTACAATTGGTGACCCCGAGTTTTTAAACGGAACATTCCCCGAGTTTTTAAACGGAACATTCCCCGAGTTTTTAAGCGGAACATTTAAGAAGATTTTTTTTCTTTCGAGCAAGATATCATGTCTGAAGAGCAGCAACCGAAGGTCCAGACCGAGATGAATTACGACGTGAGCGCAGTATCCGTGCAGTCGCGCCTCTTACCTTTTTGGAGAGAAATACCCCGTGCCTGGTTCATCCAATTTGAAGCCGTGATTGACCCATTGAAGACCACAGACGACCAGAAATATGCAGAGAGTCCCAGCGTCGCCGCAGTCACAGCACCAGCACCATCCTCGTCGTCTATTGCATCCACGGCGCCACTAGAAACTCTGGTAAAGCAGTTGGAGAAGCTCACGCTAGAGGTCGCTGAGCTACGTCGAGGACGGCCACAACATAGACACCGTCGCCGCTCGTATAATCCTCGTTTTCGATCCCGTTCACGCTCGCAGTCAACGCAACGTGGAGCTGGACCAAAACCTGTAGACGGCAACTGGGAATGCCACTACCATTACCGTTTCGGAGACAAGGCAAAGCGCTGTGAATCGCCATGTTGTAGAAGGAAGAAGACGTCGGAAAACTAGAGCCGACACCGACCGTGGCGGACGTCGGTGTCCCATGCATCAGTAATCGCCTTTGTGTACACGACCGCAACACTCACGAACGTTTCCTCGTGGACACAGGCGCAGACATCTCCGTTTTGACCGCCGATCACAAAAATAAGAAAGTTGCAAGCGCCTACAATTTGTACGCGGCAAACAATACGCCGATCAAGACTTACGGACAGAAAACCGTCAGGCTAAATTTAGGATTACGACGAGACTTTGTTTGGTCGTTCGTGGTTGCGGACGTCAAAACCTCTATATTGGGAGCAGATTTTCTTCGTCACTTTAAACTGCTGGTGGACCTGGACAAGAGAAAGTTAGTTGACAAGGTTACCGAACTATCTGTCGACGCATTAGAAGTTTCAACAAACACCGAATCAGTTCACATCATAAGCAGCAATCAAGTATACTACGACATTTTGAAGCAGTATCCTGATGTCCTACGTCCCATGTCGCTGAAGCAACCACCAAGACATGACGTTGTCCACCATATCGAGACTACCGGCCCCCCACTCTACGCTCGCCCCCGCCCGCTGCCCCCGGCCAAGTATAAGGCAGCCAAGCAAGAGTTTGACCGCATGTTGGAAATGGGAATCTGTAAGCCATCAAAAAGCCCATGGGCCAGCCCTCTTCATGTGGTGAAGAAGAAAGATGGAGGACTACGCGTGTGTGGCGACTATAGACGTCTAAACTCAGTTACTCAACCAGATCGCTATTCCGTACCGCGCATTCAAGATTTCACGTACCACCTACATAACAAGAAAATATTCTCAAAACTTGATTTAAAAATGGCGTACTATTGGATACCGATTGCCGAGGACGACGCACAGAAAACAGCGATCACAACCCCTTTTGGAATGTTCGAATTTAATTGTATGACTTTCGGACTACGCAACGGCAGTCAAACATTTCAAAGGTTCATGCACGAAGTACTGAGAGGCATAGACAACTGCTTTTGTTTTATCGACGATGTCTTACTCTTCGAAGAAAACGAAGAAAAACACAAGCAACTTCTTCATCAAGTTCTGCAACGGTTGGACAAATATGGTCTGACGCTGAACATAGAAAAATGCGAGTTCAGTAAAGAAACAATAGATTTTCTCGGCTATGAAGTATCGGCGACCGGCATAAAACCTACAACGGAACGAGTTCAAGCTATATCTACCTACCCGAAACCAAAAACCATTCTCGAACTTCGACGTTTCCTAGGTATGATCAACTTTTACCGAGACTGTCTCCCTCGGCAAGCACAACTACAGAACGAACTTAACAAGTACCTACATAACAGAAAGCGAAAAGACAACACGCCAATCGAGTGGACAACGGACGCAGAGCAAGCTTTTGAGAAGTGCCGCCAAAGCATCACAGAGGCCACCATGCTCTCACATCCAGTTCAAGGAAGTACCCTCGCCATCATGTCAGACGCTTCAGATCACAGCCTTGGTGCTGTTCTCCAACAAAAAGTGGATACAGTGTGGAAACCGCTAGCATTTTATTCAAAAGCAATGAGCGAAACACAACGCCGGTACAGTGTCTACGATCGCGAACTGTTAGCTATATATACAGCTGTTAAGCACTTTCGCCGGTTAATAGAAGGTTGCGATGTCGAAGTGTATACAGACCACAAACCGCTACTTACGCGCAAGAACAGCGAGTACCGCCGACACACCGAGACGAGAGAGACAACTGCATTTTATAAGTCAATTTTGTACGGGCATTAAGTACATAAAGGGGGAACAAAACACAGTCGCCGACGCGTTATCAAGACTCGAAGAGATTATTTGTCCATCAACTATCGATTATAATCAACTAAGCATCGATCAACAGCAAGACCAAGAACTCGAAGAACTAAAGAAACAAGGAAACCTGGTATTCAAAGAATTAACTGTACCCGGATGTAACCGACCAATCACATGTGAGCTATCAACTTCAGTACCACGACCGTATCTACCCGCAAGACACCGTTACGCAGCTTTCGAAGCGCTACATGGATTATGTCACCCGGGCGTACGGAGCACGAGACAGCTGATGACAAGAAAAGTATTTAGGCCATCTATGAATAAAGAGGTTGCACAGTGGAAGCGAGCCTGCATAAGCTGCCAGCGAGCAAAGATACATCGGCACGTCACTACACCATTAGTACAATTCCCGCCGTCACAACGCTTCGAACACGTACATATAGATATCGTTGGTCCGCTACGTCTTTCTAATGACTATCGCTACTGCATCACTATGATTGACCGAAGCACCAAATGGTCCGAGGCAATTCCAGTTCGTGACATCACCGCGGAGGTTGTCGCACGAGTACTATATGAAACGTGGATATTAAGGTTCGGCTGTCCGCTACGCATCACGACAGATCAAGGGCGCCAGTTCGAATCTTCACTATTCAACGCGTTAGTGAAGAGAATGGGAATCAACAGAATTCGTACTACGGCGTATCACCCACAATCAAATGGGCAAGTGGAGCGTTTCCACAAGACAATGAAGACGGCGATTATGGCTCGCGGGGCAACAACGACATGGACAGAGGAGCTTCCAACCGTATTATTGGGATTACGCACTGCCCTGCGACAAGACAACGACTTCAGTCCAGCTATAATGACGTATGGTACCACACTTCGCATACCATCTGATTTCCTTGAGCCGCAAAGATCAAGAATCGACGATGCCGAGCTAGTACGATGTCTCACTCGCACGACGACGTCACTCACACCGGTCCCGCACCGCTCACAATCAGCGGATAAGCCTTTTGTTTACAAGGACTTAGCGACGTGTACGCATGTGTTCGTTCGCAACGATACCGCCAGAGCGCCACTCACACCACCGTACGATGGTCCCTATGAAGTACTAGAGCGTCACGGCAAGTACTACAAAATACAGTTACCACTACGGACTACAGTTGTGTCACTCGATCGACTTAAACCTGCCTACATCGTGAGCGAAACTGAAACAGGTTTAACGAACACCCCAACGTCGGTAACAGCAAACGCAGCAAGCACGCCGAGCATCGTGAATCCTGTACCTTCACACCAACCATACATCACCAGGACCGGCAGAGTATGCAAGCCAAGAGTACGCTTCGCTTGAGGGGGAGTACTGTAGCGACATACCTACATACAGCGCGTCTCACAATACCTACCGCCGCACGCTGAGTGCGCGCGCGCCGCGCCGGCCAGCGAGACTGTTCTGGAACGACGCCACCGAACGCGCCGTGTCGCCACAGCTTCTCGAAGGACGCCGCGCGAGCGCCGCGCGCCGCTGAATGTTCTAGATAGAAGACCAGGTACTCCGCGTTTTCTCGAAGCGCCGCGCACGCCCTCGCGCATGCGCGGAGAACGATATATAAGTAGATGTATGGTACTCAATAAAAAGATAGTTCATCTTAAGCCGTTCACTATGTAGGACACGCCTTTTATTTATAAGTACCTCGTAGCACGTGTAGCTGCAATACCTAACGTAGCCAGATGCTACAGTTTCATAACCTTTTATAGAGGATTCATATCATGGGTGTAGGATAAAGTGTAGCATGCAACTGTACATAATTAGGTATTAAAAAAGTTGCACAAATAACTATAACTTGTCTGTTGAGCCAACAAGAAGTGTAAAACCTGTTTTTATAGCTTTATTTTTATTCTTACATCTTTTGTTTTTTAGGGTTCCGTACTTCAAAAGGAAAAAAACGGAACCTTTATAGGATCACTCGTGTGTCTGTCTGTCTATTTGCTCCGAATCTAATGGAGCGATTAAATCGACCGATCTTAAAACAACATGGTAAATCTCTCAATATTGTGCATACAAACTTACATTTGTAGTTAGAATGTATGGGCGAACGTGTTTTTCAACTACAATGTTAAGTTTGTTCATGAGATTCATCCCAATTACGGAACCCTTCATTGTGCGTAGTCCGACATGCACTTGGCCGGTTTTTTTTCTATGTGACATCTCATGTATGTACAAAAGTTAAAATAAATATTTGATATGATATTTTAATTATTTGTTTGCTTATGTTTAGCAATGTCATGAAAGGTCAAAAACGTTATGAGTAGTGTATTTGTTACCTCTATTATTAAGTTCCAATTAACCTATGTTTACTTAGTATTACACTGCTGTTTGTTGTCCCTAAATAAATAAATAAATAAATGTCAAAGTTTCAATATGACGTCGTCACTTGATAGAACTACCTAGTAGAACCAAGGCCCTGTTTGTGATTAACTCGTACGTTTTGGAATCTCGCGTTGATGTAAAATTTTACTGGCGCAGTGCCACTATTCGAGACTGCTGTGGCATACCGTGCATGCTACCGGTAACATCATGTAGTACATACCGATGTCGTCTCGATATAGTCGGACGATATCGTTGTATCCGAGCTGACGATCTGTCGTTGTCGTTGTCGTCGCAGTGTGAAAACGGCTAATGCAGCACTTTGCTAAAGAAATAGATTATAATTGCAGTCCGTTTCGATATGAATTTAATGGGATATTGAACGAAATGTAACGTTTCGTGATGAAATGTGTTTTGTAGATATACAGTAACATATCTGAATTCTACATAATCTACATCAAATAAAAATAAGTAAGCCTCTATATTTGCGTAGATTCCGAGAAATCTTTACGTTTTTATGGACAATGAATCCTTATATCCGTAAGTAAGCCTTTGAATATATTCAAGCTCCTCAGGATATATCCAAGCCCCTCAGGGTATATTCAAGTACTTATCTGTCATATTTATGTATGTTTCATTTGAAATCTTTTAATGTGTCCGAATGTTCGTCACCTTTTCAGATAGAAACTTTGCTCGGAGGCACTCGGAGGTCTCAACGCTTTGCTTGACCGCAGGGCTTGCTCGTTCTTTTGTCGCAGAATTCACTTTACTATTCAACGTGGCACGCTGTCAATCATCTAGGCATGTCATCTACAGTGCTGAGAAAAAATATAGACTCAACCTAAAGTGTTAGCATGTAACATGAAAACTGTAGCGTAAAATGTTCTTGTTATATATTCGTCACCTTTTCAGATAGAAACTTTGCTCGGAGGCACTCGGAGGTCTCAACGCTTTGCTTGACCGCAGGGCTTGCTCGTTTTTTTGTCGCAGAATTCACTTTACTATTCAACGTGACACGCTGTCAATCATCTAGGCATGTCATCTACAGTGCTGAGAAAAAATATAGACTCAACCTAAAGTGTTAGCATGTAACATGAATACTGTAGCGTAAAATGTTCTTGTTATATATTCATAATTACTTTCTTTCTAGGTATTCTTATTGCGCAATATTTTGAAAGAGTTGTTTGGGTGCCGGGTGTGAACTGCGAAGAATAGTCGAATCTCTATCGCAAACCACTAAAGTAACGTCATGTTTTTTCGGTATCATTATAAATTCAGTTAAACTCAATCAACTTAATTTTATTATTTTTTAATTACTATCAGGGCGACCTTCTTAATATTCACCTAATATAAAACGAGCAGTCTTGCGAGAACTTTCCAAAACAAAAGTATCGTCGTCAAGTCTGGTGCGCGAATTTAACTTGAACTGTCATCCTAGTTTCGTGAGGAAAAAAATATTTGATAAAACCGCAATTGAACCCACATCAAATTGCAGCTCGACTCTCATTTGCAGAAAGGTATATCAAGAATTCCAATATTTGGAATCACATGATTTTTATTGACGAAAAAAGGTTCAATCTGGATGGACCTGATGGTTTTAAGTATTATTGGCATGATTTAAGACATGATAAAAACATTATGTCACGACGAGCTCAGGGAGGTGGGTCTGTCATTGTTTGGGCTGGTATATCTCGACTTCATATAACAGAATTAGCTTATGTAAACGGTAGAATGGACGCTGCTAGTTATCAAAATTTGCTTCACGATCACTTATTACCTTTTATTTCTTTAACTGAGGATACCAATGTAATTTTTCAACAAAACAATGCACCACCTCATACAGTTTCTACCACCAAACAATGCTTTTAAGAGTTTGGGATTCAGATATTGGAGTGGCCGCCTGCAAGCCTTGATTTGAATCACTTAGAGAATGTTTGAGGCAAATTAACAAGAAAAGTTTATGATCAAAATAAGGCTACTATCGTAAATATTGAACACCTAAAAAAAAGACAGAGAAAGAGAAAGGGTTTTGTTGGGATGAAATTTCAAGTTGTGTTTTGAAGAAGCTGGTAGATAGTATGCCTGATAGATTAATAGACGTACTTAAAAATAAGGGAAGATGGACCAAATATTAATTAAAATAAATGGAAAAGAGACGATGAGTTTATATTTTTTCTCGAGATTTGTGGCATGTCGAAGATTATGTATTAATTTTTTTTTAATTATGATGAAATTAATATATCGTTATGTTCTAATGTCACTTGTACTACTTTACTGACATACCAGTTTTAATGTATGCTTAGGGCTGCCATACACGGACTGCTCGAAGCAGTCAGGATGGACTGCTTCAAACTGGGACTGCATAGTGAACTACAGTCTTCTACGTACACACATATACGAAACCGCTCGAGCAGTTGCAACTGCTTTGGGCGGTCGTGCGGTCAAGCAGTCGCCAGGCATACACTGACTGCTCGAGCTGTCGACTCCTCTCGCGCAGTTACCTCCGCCCGCGCTCTTCATTCCACATCGCACGCGCTTCCCGCCCGCACGCTTCTTGCTTTGTTTCTTGAGCGAAATGGACGACGTAGACTGTGACGCGATAAGCAAGAACTTATTTGGAATTACTCATGATGCTACTGATTTGAATGACGAGTAGTTATCAATGGCAGCTTCAAGCTGTTGCCTATGACTGCAAGAGCGGTCCATGTATGTTGATCAATGGCTAACTGCTCGAGCAGTCCGCGTATGGCGGCCCTTAGGGCAGCCATACACGGACTGCTTGCAGCAGTCAGGATGGACTGCTTCAAGCTGCGACTGCATAGTGAACTACAGTCTTCTACGTACATACATACACAAAACCGCTCGAGCAGTTGCAACTGCTTCAGGTGGTCGTGCAGTCAAGCAGTCGCCAGGCATACAATGACTGCGCGAGCTGTCGATTGCTCTCGCGCGGTTACCTCCGCCCGCACTCTTCTTGCTTTGTTTCTTGAGCAAAATGGACGACGTGAATTGTGACGCGCTAATCAGTTCAATTAAATCGCAAGAACTTATTTGGAATTATCCACGTTGCTACTGATTTGAATGATAAACAGTTGGTATCAACTGCTCCAAAAGTTATCAATAGCCGCTTCAAGCTGTTGCCTATGACTGCAAGAGCGGCCCGTGTATGTTCATCGATGGCTAACTGCTCGAGCAGTCCGTGGATGACGGTCCTTACTAGTTTTTCAATTAAATTTCTACAGGGTGTCCCTGGAAGTATGGATCTAATCGAAAAGGAGTGTAGGCAAGGTCATTTCCAAACTTTTTAACTCTGAGAATGTTGGTGCAATTTTTACGGTTCAAAAGTTATGACCAATTTTTGTTTTTTTCAATCACTTCGCATAGTGCTCAATGAAAAAAATCATAAAAAAAACTAGCAAAGCTATCAATTACTTTTTTTTAAAACATTGTAGAAAAGTGGGCCTTTCTTTTGGTAATACTTATACGCATCTAGAAAACATGTGTTCAATAATAAAACAGTTACTGCAAAGTCTTCGGTCTGGCAGAAGTTTTACTCAATTTTCGAGCGATTTTTATGGGAAAAAGTTACACTAGCGAAAGTTGACCACGTATTACAAAAACTGGTCCAAGTCATAGAGATTCTTTGGAGGTATGAATCACTGGACTATTCTTAATAGCTTAAAAGTGACAGATTTTTATTAACCAGGAGGTCGTATTTTTACAATTTTCTATGTTTCAAATTTTCATTTTTTTCAGCTTAACTAACGATTTAATTTCAGTCCCTAGGCATTTGTTACCTATCTGAACACTACTGTTTGATGTGGTTTAGGTTTAAATAAAAAATAAAAATAATTTCGGTAAACTTTTTGTTATCTCATGAGTTTGCCCGTTTGTTTATTTGCCCTAGCTACAACCCGGGAAAAACCGTGCACCTGCTGTCAATGACGTCATATCGGCGCTCTGGTACAATATGTATGGCGACGGGGCGAGCGCGGCGAGGTGAAAGTGGAAGTGCGAGGGGCATTGCATTCCAACGAGGTGCTAGGTATGTGCGAGCGAAGGGAAACAAAAGAACCAGCTCCGGCGCACGTTCGCACTCAGGTAGATGTTTAAGTAACTCGCTACCAGCTTGTGACTGCGCACATACTTAATTTGGTGTTCATCAATAATTATTGTTTAACGTTATTTGGACTGTGTAACTTGGACTTTGTTTTTGCCTGTGATTTGGACACTGTTTGACTTGAGTATGGCTACGTACAACAGCCATGAATATGCAGATATGCATTTCATTTACGGATTTTGTGATGGAAATGCATGCCAAGCTGCAAGAGTGTATCGAGAGCGATATCCTAATCGGGACCGCTATCCGGATTACCGAGTATTCCAACGTGTACACTCCGCTTACGCAGATGGTAGAAATCCAGGAGCTAGAGAAGGTCGACGTAGCGTTCCAGACCTGGGAGTCGAAGATGTGGTGCTTCAGATGCTACGTAAGAATCCAATGACAAGTATTCATCGCATGTCAATAATGTCAGGGATTCCGAGATCTGTGGTACATCGTACTGTGAGACGACACATAATTCATCCCTTTCACGTTCAACGTGTGCAAGCCCTTTTACCGAGTGATTATGGCCCGACAAGGGCTTTTTGTAGGGAAATGTTACGTCGCCATCGTGAAGATTCTCAATTTTTAAAGAAAATTTTATGGAGCGATGAAACAAGTTTCCGAAGGGTGGGGATATTTAACATGCATAATCTGCATTTTTATGCGCGCATTAACCCACACATTGTACGAAGTGACCATTTCAAGCATCAGTTCGGAGTAAACATGTGAGCTGGAAAAGTAGAAGGACAGCTAATAGGTCCTCATGAGTTACCTGCTAGACTCGATGGCCCCTCATACTTGAGATTTCTACAGAATGACCTAAATGGTTTACTTGGGGAAGTATCACTTGAAACCCGTCGAGACATGTGGTTGCAGCAAGACGGCGCTCCCCCACATTACGCAAGAGTCGTAAGAGACCATCTAGACTTAACTTTCCCTAGTCGTTGGATCGGAAGAGGGATGGCCAGCACGTTCCCCTGACCTGAACCCCATAGATTTCTTTCTATGGGGTTATTACAAAGAGATGGTGTACGAGACAGAGAGCGGAACCGAGGAACAACTCCGTCAGAAAATCACATCTGCAACCTTATACATAAAAAATAATTCCCGTGCATTAGACGAATAATACCAAATTTCATTCGGCGATGCCAGTTGTGTTTGAGAGTAAGAGGAAGGAATTTTGAACATCTATTTTAATTTCAATTTAATCATACATTTACATATTAATTTCATTGTTTTATTTTATTTTGCCACGTAGTTAGAAAAAATTAAAAATACGACCTCTTTGTTAATAAAATTCTCTAACTTTTAAACTATTAAGAATATTCCAGTGATTCATACCTTTAAAGAATCTCTATGATTTGGACCAGCTTTTGTAATACGTGGTCAACTTTCGCTAGTGTTACTTTTTCCCATGAAAATCGCTCGAAAATTGAGTAATTTTTTTGCCAGAACGAAGCCTTTGCTATAAATGATTTTTCTTATTGAACGTATGTTTTACCACCACAGGAAAGGCCCACTTTTCTACAAAGTTCTGAAAAAAAAAAGTAATTGATAGCTTTGCTAGTTTTTTTTATGATTTTTTTCATTGAGCACTATGCGAAGTGATTGAAAAAAACAAAAATTGGTCATAACGTTTGAACCGTAAAAAATTGCACAAACATTCTCAGGGTTAAAAAGTTTGGAAATGACCTTGCCCACGCCCCTATTCGATTTGATCCATACTTCCAGGGACACCCTGTATATTTACTTGAGTCTATTTTTTTTTCAGCACTACATATTTATATTAATGCATAATTTACGGTGTAGACATTGAAGTGAAAACTTCTTTAGGCGCGTTAAGCGATTATTGATACGGGGAAATCTTACGGGTTCGCGTCACCGTGACACCTCGACACCGCGACATGAGCTATGCATAATGCATAGTTTTACGTTTAAGTTTTCACTTCTGTGAGCAGTCCCCATGACTGCCTATTTTTTAATTATGTTTATCTTTAATTGTATACTTTTTTGGGTTATTTGAACTATAGGATAGTAATATATTAAGCATACTAGCTGTGCCCGTGACTTCGTTCGCGTGGCTGTCAGAAAACAGTAATGTGCCGCTTAGAGAAGATTCATAAGGTTGCTGAGTGGGCGTCCATTTAAAAAGGGAGAATCTTTCGCCCAGGTCTGGTGATTTTTCCTAGTAAGAAGCTGCAAAAAAACTTGTGTTATTTAGAAAAATGCTTCTCCATGTACAATGTTAGCGGTGGATCCACCAGAAGCGTACACAAAAAGGTTGCTAGGATTGCTCACACGCGAAAGAGCTACATAAAGTTGGCCGTGGGAAAAGCAACCAAAACTAAGATCCACCTCCGCAATGGACATCGTCTGGGCCTGAGCTTTATTAATGGTCATGGCGTAACATAGGCTGACGGAGAATTGCACACGTTTAAATGACGTAGATGGGAAATTATTAGGAATGAGGGGAATTCTGGGAATAAAAACAACATCACCGGCGCCGAAACCTGTTAAGATTTCGGCTTCGATGACTTTGTGTTGGAGATTGGTGACTATGAGCCGAGTGCCGTTGCAAAGTTTAGGAGGACTTAAATTTCTGAGAAGAATAATTGGCACACCGACTTTTAAACAAATTTTGTGTGCTGGATGATCGGGTGTGTTAAGAGATTCTAATGACTCTACTGGATAGTGTGTGGCATCTTCTTCTTCCGCAGCGATGTTTGTCGAAGTATATTGCTTACTTTCCCCAGAAACCTGTGCCAATATTTGTGTATTTATTGCTGCCGCTTGGTCGTTGCGGGGGGTCAAAACAGCTCGTTGGTACAGTCAAGCGGCAGCGTGGTTCCGGATCTGTGGGATTCCCGTACACAGAATAAATGAGTTCCAGCTGTGAAGCAACGGAACAACATAGGTTCTCCACCAATATTACTTTACCATCTTGTGTGGGATATGTGCCGTCACCAATTTTCTAAAGAAGAACACTTGCGCGTTTGGGTTCTCTTCCAGATGTGCTCGCATATTTAAACTCAAATGAGTTGATGTGACATTGCGCCATAGAATCGAACTTTAGGCAAGCACAAATTTTATCGGCTCTCGTTCTTCGGGGTATTATCGGGAGTGTCTGTCTAAAATCACCACAAAAAGTAACGTAATGCCACCCATCGGCCGGTCATTTTATCTTATGTCCCGCAAAGTTTGGTCTACTGCTTCCACAGCCTAGCGGTTTGCCATCGTGCACTCGTCCCAAATTATTATGACACAATCGCGTAAAACCCGAGCTGTATCGCCATTGCGTGAAACTTTGCAAACTGGGCTTTCTGTTCGTTCCAAGTCGATGGGGATTTTGAACATTGTATGTCCGGTTATTCCTCCGGGCAACAATGTGGCTGCTATTCCTGCTCAAAAAATCTTCAGAAAACTTATTTTGATGGTTTTGCCACAACTGCCCAGCATCCGTTAAATCACAAAATGTCAGTAAGATGGCAAACAGATGACGCAAACGATATGACTATCGCTGACGCATTCTTCGGCTAAAGCATCATCCCAATGCTGATCTACATCTAATAAATGACGTGCGCGGCAAGCAGCCTGGTATGTGGGATATTCAATATCATCCACTTTATATAGCTCAGTAAAAGAAGTAGGTCCTCGTACTACGTGCAGAAGGAAACGTAAATAGTAACACTCTGAATTATTCGGGTGCACAGTGTACACTCGTCCAATCACGTGTTCCTTGAAACTCCAGGCTCGCCTGCCAGAGCAGTTCCACGTCTTCTACGGTTAAAAACACCTTGCTGCTTGTACGTGTAATAAGATGGAACCTCGTTATGTAGAAGGGAATTCCAGTAATTATCTGTTTGGCAGAGGCGAAAGAATGCCATCAAGGTGGTTTCTCTCGGATTGTCTAACCTTTCGGTGACATTTTCAGATTGAAAATATACTCGTTGCCCGCCCTTAAGGTATTCATCGAGATGGATGACTGGTGGATGTATCTCATGAATTGGAAAACTTAAAATACGCCAAACTGCCTCCGAGGAGCTTATGTATCGGCCAGATTGATATCTCGTGACTTCATCATATTCATTGCGATTTCTCTGCGCGATCATAGCTTGGACACTACCTTTATTAACATATACGAATTGGAAAGCTTTAATTACCCTAACTTTTGATTGGATCATTGGCAGTTATATTCACAATGTATCGCGTTAAGTTTGCGCGCGAAGTAAGTATGCAAAAATAACCACACTAAAACAACACATGATTTCAAAAACTTTACGTTAGTATCATTTTCGGGTCAATAGATGTCGTTACTTGTAACTACGTTACGTAATGAAAAGTTCTTGTTGAACACCAAATCAAAAACTAAACGTTACTCCAAATTATACACAATATTTGAGTATAAAAGTAAATCCTATTGGATTCGTACTTTTTACGTGATACTGTAACAAAAATCTGTCACAGGCAAACAGAGACAAATTATAAAAATGGTAGAAAATATTAGGTTGGGGAAAAAGTCTTTTCGCATTATAGTATGTATGAACTTGTAATAAAATCTCTTTGGCTATACTATTTGTATCTGGCTGGTTTTGGTATCATTGAAAGTTTAAATTTTAAAGAACATAATTCCAAATTCAAATTAGGAAAATGTGTGATTTTCATTTGTTTTTCGTACCGTCAAGATGAGTGAATCTAATGAAGAAATTCGATACATTTTAAAATTTTACTACAAAAAAGGTAAAAATGCAACGCAAGCCGCGAAAAAAATTTGCGATGTTTATGGACCTAGTGTAGTGTCTGTGAGAGTAGCACAAATTTGGTTTAAGCGTTTTCAATCCGGAAATTTTGATGTCAAAGATGCACGTCACTCTGGTCGCCCTATTACGGATAAAATGGATGCCATTTTTGAAAAAGTGGAGCAAGATCGGCATATCAATAGTTACGACGTAGCTGAAGAACTGGAAATTGACCACAAAACAGTTTTGGCGCATTTGAAAAAAACTGGGTACACAAAAAGCTCTACATTTGGGTACCTCACGAGCTCACTGAAAGAAACCTAATGAACCGTGTACTCATTTGTGATTCTTTATTACGACGTAATGAAACCGAACCATTTTTGAAGAAGCTGATAACTCGTGATGAAAAGTGGATTACGTATGACAAGATCATGCGAAAAAGGTCGTGGTCAAAGGCCGGTCAGGCTTCACAGACTGTGGCGAAACCCTGGTTAACTCGCAACAAGGTGATGCTGTGTGTGTGGTGGGATTGGAAGGGCATTATTCATTATGAGCTGTTACCACCAGGCAGGACCATCGATTCTGAACTCTACTGCGAACAACTGATGAGATTAAAGCAAGAAGTTGAGAGAAAGCGGCCGGAATTAATCAACAGAAGGGGTGTGGTTTTTCATCATGATAACGCTAGACCTCACACATCTTTAGCCACTCAGCAAAAATTAAGAGAGTTTGGCTGGGAGGTGTTAATGCATCCGCCGTATAGTCCTGACCTTGCACCTTCAGATTTCCACCTGTTTCGGTCTCTTCAGAATTCTTTAGGCAGTGTCAGGTTAACATCACGAGAGGACTGCCAAAAGCACTTGTCGCGGTATTTTGACCAGAAGTCCCAAAATTTCCATAGCAATGGGATCATGTCCCTACCTACAAGATGGCAAAAAGTTATCGAACAAAATGGTACCTACATACTTTAGTTAAATGTAAATAAACTATATTAAAAAATGTTTTGAATTTTCTTAAAAAATGCGCAGAAACTTTTTCCCCAACCTATTATGTCATCTGTTAGTTATTCTTTAACACTCGCAACTATTTGTTTTTAAATATTTTCAATGTACAGAAACGGCTATTTTAGTATATTTTTTCCTTACATCAAAATTAATACTGCGTCGAATAATTGTTAATAATATTTAAATTATGTTTTAGTTTATTCGAGAACAAAAGTACTTACCAAGTTATTTTAAAAGCATACCATTCGTAAGTTGTAACTTATAATGTAATGTTGTAACCAAAATCTTCCTCATTGCTATTTATTGGCCAAGATTTGTTATTGTGTCGTGTGTATCTTACCATAAAATTAAAATTATTAATTTTCCACCGGAAAAGGAAACACATCAATGATAGTTTGGCGCTATGCCAGCCACATAGATAATAATTGAATTTCTTGTAACAAAGATACATCTTGTCTGTGGAGAACAGTAATTTTGTGCGGAATTAAACTGGAAGAAAAATAAAAGCTAAGTGTGGTAGATACAAGATGGAACCCATTAAGACTCTCATATAGAACGGTCAATTAGCTGTACTTTAACATCTGTTGCAGTCGTGCAGAAGAACTGCTATATGAGTTAGTTATAAATTGAAATAAATGACTAACTTGCATGTCCGGATCTGAAGATATGAGAGAGAACTGCTAATGCTAAGTATGTGGATATAGTTGTGTGATAATCAATCTGCCTAGCCTTTTCCCAACTATGTTGGGGTCGGCTTCCAGTCTAACTGGATGCAGCTGAATACCAGTATTTTACATGGAGCGACTGCCTATCTGACCTCCACAACCCAGTAACTGGGTAATACGATACCCCTTGGTAAGATTGGCTGTCAGACTTTCGGGCTTCTGACGATCCGTTACGACTGTCAAAGATCCACGAATGACAGCCGGGACCAACGGCTTAACGTGCTTTCCGAGGCACGGAGGAATCTCGGTATGAAAAGATGGTCACCCATCCACAGACCAACCCCGGCAAGCGTAGCTTAACCTGATGGATCGACCCGTGCGGCTGTTATTACTTAGCCACGATAGTTGGTGGCTTATTTATTTAACAATGGGATTTAATTTACAGCATTATAACAAAAGATGTACACTCCGTGTTCCTAGAGTTATTACAAAAGACTCTATACAGATTGTGTAATTTTTGTCGCGTGTGTAACTGCATAAAAACTTTTTTCCAAAAAAAAAAAAAAAACAACCGACTTCCAAAAAAACACTACTATCTGAATAATAACTTTAATTTCGGAAGCCGGTGTCTTTGGTTCTGTATTTTAGTTTTTTCACCGACTTCCGAAATTAAAGTTATTTTTCACTTTGTAGTGTTATTTTTGGAAGTCGGTTGTTTTTTTGGAAAAAAAGTTTTATTTTTCACTTTTTGGTGGGTCAGTTTGTAATTTATCTAAGTTATAATAGCCTAATGTCAAGTGCTCATCACTTTTTACAAAATATTGCTTTTCCTGATGCAGAGACGTTAATTATTGTTGAGGACTTCTCCTGTTAAGTACCAGGAGAACTGGAGCTTATGGTAAAGTCACCATCAGCTCTACTTCACCATATGTATAGTGATGAGCATAAATTGCTTAGCAACCATTATTAGTGTACCTAATCGAATCGCATCCCGTGAAATACTTATTATTGAGTAGTTCTGGTGGCCATCTGTGATCTTCGTCATCTGTTCCACTTCTTGCTTTCCGAGAGCAAATGCACTAGTTATTATAAAAAATACCCAAATCGCTATAGATGTGCCGCCTATAATATTTGAAGAGTTCCATTAATTTCTCCAGGGTCCCATCATTAGATCGTGACCTGGTGTCAATGTGACCAACTAGAAAGTCGGTCTAGCCGTCTTTGAGTAATCGGGGAACATATAAGAAATTATAGCACAAAATGAACTATAAAAGTAGTTATTAAAGTTTTTTTTTACAAAAAAAAAAACTGAACTTGTTTACATGTTTGGAGACTAAATCGCGAACGAAGTTTACTTCCAACTTGCCCTTAAATCAAGATATTTAAAGGGAACATGTGATCAACTGCCTGACCTTTTCCCAACTATGTCGGGGTCAACTTCCAGTCTAACCGGAAGCAGCTGAATACCAATTGAGCGACTGCCTATCTGGCTTCCACAACCCAGTTACTGGGTTGTTACCCAGTTAATAAGGTTAACCGTTAAGGTACATGACATCAAATTATCAACTCTACTTACTATTAGCACAATACTGCTCCATGCCGCACTGCGCGCAGCGCGCAGGTGCGACATCCCCACAGGGACAGGCGCCGTCGCGCACGCAGCATGCGCAGTCTTCACCATCCCCACCAGGACACGCGCAGCCCGATGATGACTGCGTCCACAGATCTACTTGACCTATGAACAGAGAACGTGGTTTGTCCACCTAACTCCTACTAGGGAGAAAAAGCTAGACTTTGGTACTGGCGTTGTTTTTGTATCAGAAAAGGTTTGAAACAATCTTCCCTCGTTTTAAGTTAGGCTTAAGTTATCAGACGATTGGGAGATTTACCTTTCGTTGTACTAATCATCTGAACTGGTGCGAAGTTTGAACTATTCTGATGGGGCTGAGTTAGTATAGAAGAAAAACGCAGGGATTTATATTACTCTTGGATGACTTACAGTTGATCTATATATTTGAGCAACATTTATAAATATTTGGGCAACATTTATAAACATTTGGGCAACTTTTTAAGGATTTTATTGACATTATTTTGTAATCTAAATATACTCACTGCTGCCGTCGAGGAAAATCGGCGTCCACGCAATCTGCGCGGTGCAAGCGGCGCACGCGGCGAGCAGTAGCAGCGGCAGCGGCGGTCGCATGGTGCAGTCACCGCACACCTCGCCCCGCCCCCCTCCCGCGCCGCCTTCGCATTTGCACCCCCTCAAACACCCTCACAACCACACACGAACACAAGCACACTGTTCACACAACGCACGAATCGCATTTTCGCATCAACTTTTTTTTAAATATTTTTTATTTCACTTTAGTTTATTGCGGTTTTATTAGAAATCTTCGATCTTCCTTTTTCCGTTTGATAGCGTGATGGATTTTCGCCGACGTGTTGTCTGCAACAAAATATTATCTCTGTTACGCCTTATTACGCACTGATAGGCGAGAATCAAAGGAATAACACCAAATTGATCGTTCATCTTTATTACAGATTTCGTTCATTTGTTACGGGAAACTTGCTGGAAACACACCTAAAAAGTTATTGGCTAAGTAATAAGACTAAAAAAGAATAAGTACGTAAGTGGATTGTTTGGTCGGTTGTAACTCAGTGGTTTCATTTTGCCTTGACATGTAAAAATATTCGTTAATTCTAAAGTGCTGCATATTTAAATTGTTATTATTTTAATTTTATATTTGATTATGCTGTTAAAATGTTACCTACTTTAATATTATTGTATGCCATTATGGCGGGTCATAGCTGTGTACAATTTCGGAAACATGTAATAACTTATTGCTTACCTATGTACCACAATAAAGAATATTTGAATTTGAATTTGGTTTCCTTTCATGTGTGTAATAAATTATAATTAGTTTGGTACCTGATGCCGTCTGAGAAGATTGGGGTGTCAAAGTCTCCAGAATCAGTTATCCACCATAGGTGGGTAGGAATAATTTACGCTTTGGACACACTTTCCGCCAATGCGAAATGCAAGCCTTGACCGTGTTATAAGGGGTCGCTAGCTAACGCTAACTGCAACTCTAAAACCCATTCAAACAGTGTTCGACGTAGCGAAGCAGCAAAAACCCATAAAAATGTATGCTCGACGGCGTGCACACTTTCAAAATTAACCACAACTAATATCCCCTTTTCTCTAAGACTCTTCTTTTTCCACTTATCCATCTTTTTAGCTTTTCGGCAGCCGAAGCCTGTGAAAACGGCATAAAGGCCCATCTGGAGCTGACGACCTGACCGAAGATGCCCGACCCGTGTACTCGCAAGACAGTTGGTACTTCGCTCCGCTGACCGGTCAGAATCACGCGATAAGAGTACAGTAATAGAAAAGAAAGATGTCCGCTTTAGCCAGCACATATCTTCACTGAGGAGGTCTACTCCCTAAGCCGCGGAAATGAGTAGTTTCGGCACACACACCGCCTGGGAAAAGGTTATGTGGAGTTCGCAATCTCTAAAAATTTCGGCGACTTAGCCAACATGCGGAGCTGCTGCGTGACTAGCTCTTTTGCGATGTCACAAACATCATAATTATTAATACTGGACCTAACGCAGGATTAATGATGTTTACTTCAATCAGCAGGATCTAGTTATTTTTCTGTGTTACCTCATGATTTTCCCGGTTATGTCTAGGGTTAGAGTTATGTCCGTTTATCCACCAAAAAATTCCATCTACTACCGACTAGCCGCAAAGCGGTGCACCATACTCCGGCTAGCCGTATCATCTCGGTTCTATTGCGCTCCGCCGCAATAGTGCACTTATTCTTGAAATATTGCACAAGATGGATGTCGAAGAAGTTGCTCCAGTTATTTATTTATATTATGATGGAAAACGTAAAAATAAAAAAACATTTTGGATACACACATTGCCGTGATTCTGTGGAAAGATGGCTGGCAACAGACGCCCCGCGCGGGCGGCTGCACAGTGCGTAGAGGGAGATACGCGTGGCGGCACACCGAATTGAATTCGAATTGAATAAAAATTAAATTCGTCAGCCCAAATTAGTAATTTGAATATTTAGTAATATCAACTCATTTTATGAAATTCAAGAACACTGACAGGATTCTCCTATTCGTAATAATAGTTATAGGTACCTTGAGGTACCTATATTATTTTGTTGTTAAAATAAATGAAGAATCTTTTAGTTTTGTTCAAAGTGAAAGAGGGCGACGAATCCTATTAATCCAAAGAATGTCGACCGCATAGAGAATTATAAACTACTTGAGAGCTGATAGACAGATTTCATCTAGGCACACGACTCACCACTGCTGGCCGGGGACGAAGAAAATACAGCGGCTGTGATTCGCCGATGCAACCGTGTCAGGGCGAATGTTCCAAACAGTGATGAAAAAATCAGTTTTACAACAATAATATCGATATCGATAAAATCGACGTCTATTACGTCTACATTTTTTTTTTAAACTATATTGATAGGATGTTAACTGGGTGCAAATATAACACTGACGTAACACTTCAAATTTAACTTTATTCAATTAAAACAATCATATATGTGTGAACTGAGGGACCACACTGGGAATTCGCGAAATGAAAATCCTAGGATTTAGTAGTACACTTAAAACAATTGTAGAACGAATCTGCGAATTTGTAAGAAAATATATTAAAAACTACGACCCATAAAGTGTGGTCCCTCAGTTCTCACAGACGATCAACCAGATCTAGGAAAGTATCATAAAAAAATAGGTTTTGTGAATACAGACATTTAGTAAAGAATTTGTGAAGATATTCACAAAATAACAGACCACAAAGCATTAAAGATAAAAAAATATAATGACTAAACTGTGGTCCCTCAGTCCACATAACAAAGATAAATATTTTAGTGAATATTACTGAATAAAATTAATAAAACCGTTCTTTTTCTACATAAAGTTTTAGTAAAAGTCTTAAAACATTTTGTAAAAAAGAAATGGAGCTTAAATATCGAAGCATTTTGAAGATAGCGATGATTAAAACTGGTCCCTCGATCCTCTCCTCCACTACCATATGTGCGTGTGCTAGCTGCTAGACGAGAGGAATATCAGAAAGTCTAGTGTATTTAACTTTTAGTAATAATTTTCTACTAAATAATAGGTATATAAAATTGTGTATTTCTTACCTCTTAGCTGAGATAATATTATTATTTGAATCCTATGAAAATAGATAGAGCAGTGTGACCACACAATAAAACAAAATGTAGACAGTACTATTATACTTTATTTAATATATAATTATTTAGACGAAACGGAAACAAGGTTGTACGGTTAATTGAATGCATTACATGGCTTATGTGTATTTAATAAAAAGTAGATTACAAAATTAACTAATCACTTATTAAAAACTAACTTTTGTCAGTACTTACAATAACTTTGAAATAATGATCATCATAGTAAAAGCAGCTCCTTCAGAAAACAGTGATATCGGTAGATAAAGGAAGATTATATTGTAGTCCTATTTTTTTATAGCATTTAAATTTTTTTTGCTACTTGTAACTTTAAATAACTATGTCTGTTTCCGAACGCAAACTTGAAGTAATAATAAATTAAATTACCCTCATTTTTAAAATTTATGTTTAATGTGTATCAGCTCAGAGGTTTTTAACGTACGCATAGTGTTTATGATGATAAATAAAACAGGAAACTGATTGATGGGGTAATCCCATTAATCAATTTAGTGAATATTTTTACAAATTCTTTACTAAATGTCTGTATTCATAAAACTTTTTTTTTATGATACTTTCCTATATCTGGCTGATCGTCTGTGAGAACTGAGGGACCACACTTTATTAGTCGTAGTTTTTAATATATTTGCTTACAAATTCCCAGATTCGTTCTACAATTGTTTTAAGTCTACTACTAAATCCTAGGATTTTCATTTCGCGAATTCCCAGTGTGGTCTCTCAGTTCACACATACATAAACAATCAGCTAATTTAATCGACTGAAAGTATGTCTAATAAAAATAATAGCAATGTCCCTGTCGGAAAGAATAAATTCTCGGAAACCAATTATCCCTGTGAACTACATTAATCTACTTTTCTTTCAGTTCCGGAATATTTGGAAATCTAAAATGTAAATATTATGTAATATTACCATTAGGAAACATCGATAATTATTTGTATCGTCAATATCGACTTTGTTTTGAAGTTATCATAACACTACAGCATTACTACAAATAGAAAGTGACAGACGTATTGACAATACCCTAGTGAGAGGAAAGAACTTTTCAAAAAGACAAACGCGCTATACATTTTTGTGCCATTTTACGTAACAACCAGGTTTGCTTGAGCCCTGCAATTATTCATAATAATATTAAATCATCTATATATATATATATATATGTAAAATGGTAAGCGCTGCATGTGGACGGAATGTATGAACCTGTACCCAACAATCGAGCTATTGTCTACGCGCGACTCGACTCATGCGTAAATCGCGTCATCTGGACAAGCTCTAAGCCTATAAATTCCGTTAATCCAGGGTGAATTCTCGGACATACGTTACCTTAAGAGTGGATTTTTTGGGGTGGATAAACGGAATAAGCCTATAATATATTATATTGCGAGTCTTTAAAATAGCATAAAATGTGCATCTTGGCTAAGTGGTCAAATAAAGAAATCTGTATGTATTAGTGGGGCCCCTACATAAAATTCAATTTATGAAGGTCTTAAAATATAAATCCAGTTCTATGACTACAAAAAAGTAAGTAAGGAATTTACAAAATCTAACATAACTAACATCTGTGACATAATTCTTATATTACTTACAAGCTTGTATTTAGTTTTCCAAAATTAAACGCTAGGATTATGAATAAACTTTACTTACAAAAACATAGCCGCCAAATTGTTTGTGCATATAAGATAAAACGAACACATAATTTACGGACTTTCATAAATATTACGTTACAAGAGAATAGAACTTCGCTTCATCTGCCATAGTCACAGCAGCATGCTGAGTCCACGGGATGAGAGTACACACCGTCTACGTACTGACACTCGGCACACTGCGGCTTACACGGATTGCTTTGACATGGTGCAGTAGCCCAACACGGTTCACAGTTCGGAGGTTTCTTTCTCTCAAAATGGAAGCAACAGTTCCCCTGTGTATAAAAATAAAAACAAACTTAATAAAATCATAAAAAAATAAACGGAGCGGAAAGCGATTCGAAGAAGATCAAGAATTCATCCAGAATCAACAAAATTCTAATTTAATTTAAAAAATCTCTACGAAGGACGGCAATCTTCTTATTTGCATAAGCAGATAAGTTTCTGAACTGGAATCCCGTAAATTAATTAACTTTGCAGGTAAAAAAGCACGAATCGTAAGTCCAAATTCCTATCCAGAAAGTTTCCGTGTTTCGGATAATAACTACGCTTTCTGTTAATTACTGGGCTTAGAGGAGGAGTGTTAAAAGTTTAAATTCAGTTAGAGATCTGTTAACTTTCTTTCGCTTAAAAGGATGCCAAATGGACCAGGTGATGGTGTGTACAATTCGTTGAATATTCAATTGCGAAATCGCGCTCAAGTTTGCGGCCACAGCGGATTAGTGAACCATCACGTTAAGAGATTAAACTTTAATTAAACTGTCAAGTATGTCAAACAATAAAATGTTTAACTAGACAAGTCAGCGGGTGTTTCGTGTACAGAGCCGGCCTAATTCTGCGAGCCTTCGGATTACAGGGTCCAATCACGAAGAGTCGTATCTTGAGCCCCAGTCGAAAATAAATCCCCATCTGAACCCATGTCGCGTTCACCGAATAAACATTGTGGTCCGCGAGACGGCACGATCGATGTCAAAAACACACCAAACAGGCGTACTCCAAATAACATCTAATCTCACGTAAATTGCTCGTAAATAGTGGAGCAATTTAATTAAAATTCTAATTCTACGGATAATCCGATTCTTAAACACACATTTTGAAGTTGACAAATTTTGTGATTTGGTTAGACTGAGAACTAGAAGGAACTTTGTTAATGTTGCTTTGGTCGTAGTTTTGTTCGACATTATAGGTATCTTTTCGGAAATACCTATGCATAATGTATTAAGGCTCCTACAAACAGGCTCTATACGCGACGCGAATCGCACGCGGCACAAAGGCACTGCTAATCGCGCGACACGCGGGCCCTTTGTGTCTCGTGCGATTCGAGTCGCGTGCAGAGCCTGTTTGGAGGAGCATTTACTATAATGTTTAATTGTTGTAATGTAATGTTTAAACTGTTAATATTATAAATACAGTCAGAAGCAATTTAATACCTATAACATTTTCCTGCGTTTCAATACCTTTAATACATATTAAGGATGAATACATATCTATATTATATTATGTGATTCCTACAAGTACATTTTGGGCATTCCCAAAGCATAAAACATGTTTAAGACGAACACACAAATTGACTTGCGTTTTGGGATGCAATTATTTCGCATGCGACGAATTAATTAAATTAATAAAAATCCGAAAACTTCGGAACACCGAAGTTTTCGGATTTTTATTAAAAGAATTGTAATCTCATTTTCCGGTTGTGGGTCCACGGTGGATTCATTTTTCTAGCACTGGCTTGGTTTGTAATGAAATTGAATTTCTCCACCAACGGCGTTTATTCGGCTTTTTGCTTTGGCTTCGACTTCTAAAAGGATATTGCGTGGGAATCAATTCAGGTGGCGGTTTTCCATCCTCCTACTGAATATTAATTTTTCATAAAATATCACCGAGTTCAATTGGAATCAACCGAAGGAAGTTATTTGTTGAGGAAGAATTATTATAAGACTCAGGACGTATTATGCTTCCGACGAATAAATTTAGCTCAAAATGATCCCACAGTCGCTAAACCTAAGATTTAATATCTTATTTGCAAATACTGAAGTGGTACCTAATGATTAGTTGTTTGAATAGGAATATACCCGTTCATCTTCGGCATGGAACCGTCGTATTTCGTTGTGAGGGTCTGCCGCATATGACGACACTACGAAAGGTTTCCGCTTGCGCGTGCCGCAAGCCACCTCACAGGCGCGGTGCATCAGCAACGTTGGTTGATTTGCCTGAAACAATGCAAATTCAATTTCACTAACTATTTTTACAATATCTGTCCAAGCTGTTTCTGTCAAGAACCAGTAGGAAGAAATAATGTTTTATGTTGAAATAAGGAATCCTATTGTGTCCAAGATTAGAAATCCCATACGTAATCCCTCCAATACAAGAAAATATAAGAAAAACCGCTTACATGAGGTGGTTGCAATCATTTTTGTGGTACCTATTATTAATTAATAACAATCGCTTCATTTCTAGCTAGACGAGTCGTCCAATATATCTTCAAGTTTAACTTCAATAGGCTTCTTGTGGTTAGAACGATTGAGTGCGTGTTTGGGGCAATAAAGAGGTACTTTGGCTGGTTCGGCGACTTTGACAGGGTTTAAGCACACTTCACATTCGACGGACACGTCTCGAGGATGCCTTACAAGGAAATTCGCAGTGCCTTGCATGGAGTGTTCAACGTCTTGCATTCCATTGCGCTTGAACGCGCTCACGGGGAACCTTCTCACCTGCAATGGATCAGACAATTGCAGTTTATTTAACTAGTCAGGCATTGCGAATTTCCCGGTAATTTCTCAATTTAACAAACATAATGGTAAAAGACAGGTACAAATTCAGTTTGAAAGCTCTGTTTTAGAATGTATTATGCTAAAGCATGTTCTAGCTATCAATTTATCTAGCTATCTATCTAGGTATCTATTTATATAAATGCATCACGGTAATGATAGCAAAATATGCGTGACTTATCATTGCTGTTATATGTCTTGATAAACGCTACTCATTACTTAAATTACGCACCATAGAAGAGGTCAGTGCTTCTTTTTAAGTACGGCACATTTCTTCGTCGGTTTCACAGGGATGGAAAAAGGGTGGTAGCTCCACAGCATAGTATCCCAACACGAGTGAATGTATGAAATACTGCCGCACTCATTGTATTTGTGATCTTGAATTCCGTTCCGTTTTAGCGCAGATGACGGCAGAGGATTTACCTGCCAGATGTATTCTTTTTCTCATTTTTTTTTTTAAACAAGGTTGATGGCTCGTACTAAATAGGTACATCTACGCTAAGTAAGATTATCTTTTTTCCTTTTTCCTTCTAACAGGAAGTATTTCTTGTGTGATTCTCGGATACAGTCTAGTCATAGGCTCAACGGTGGTGTAGACAAAAGATGCGCCGTGTGGTCCTTCACCCGAACATAAGTATCGGACAGCTCCGCGATACCCATGCATTTGATCCTGTACTCCGTTTCGACGGTACGCTGACTGGGGGAGTCTACCATAACGTGTCGGAACATACCGTTCCTGAAACTAACATTAAAACAATGGGACACGAAAATATTCACAAAGACACGCCCGGCTCGGTAATGTGGCAGATCCCTTGAATAATTCAAGTAGCTATGTTGAGAATACACTTCATGGTAATTCTTTTTTTTCCGAGCTTTGATTTGAGAAAGAAATGTGAAAATAGGACTTTATTGAATGGGCAGTGTTTTTGTCTCTACTTGCCTTTTCGAAAAATACAGGCGTGTTGTGTGGTTGATGTTATATAAATTTGAATATAATATGTTGGTTTCAGTACGGGTAGTTAAACATTCTATTCATGTATCTTATAAAACTACCTAAATTATACCTAATACTTTCTCTATTAAAATATATATATATATATATATATATATTTGTTCTACACGGTATTTACGCAAAATGTAAAATAAACAAACAAAATGAACTCGGATCTACTTCTACTTTGTTCGGAAAAACCTTTACTAATTCAACCAGATAACACCATTCATGAACATAACTTACAATTCGGCCGTCTTCGTATCTGTAGCAAGGCATTATATATTTTGTCTTGACTGGTTTGCAAGGTGGTGGCTGGTAGCAACAAGAGTCTGGGGGCGCGCAAGGGTCGCATCTGGTTGGGGAACGATAGCCTTTATGCGGAGGGGGGTCACAACTGTCATACGGCCTCTGCTGATAGTAGTAGTGCACTGGCTTCTGACAACGTGGCAAACGTGGGTAGCAAGGCGGTTCCGGTTGACAATATTTTCGGGAACAATTTGGAGACTTCAACATCGGAGCTACAGTATACTCCCCACAATCAACTGGATAGCAACGTTCCATGTTTTTTAAATATTTTCAATAATAATAATATTGTCGTTTCTTTTTTAGGTATTCTTTTTTCTTCTTGTTAATT
This sequence comes from Dicycla oo, assembly GCA_948252095.1. Taxonomy (NCBI): domain Eukaryota; kingdom Metazoa; phylum Arthropoda; class Insecta; order Lepidoptera; family Noctuidae; genus Dicycla; species Dicycla oo. The sequence continues at coordinate 23,043,313 of OX411711.1, forward strand.
TTGTTTTATAAAATAAATATTATTTTTACTAAAATTTACATTTATGCCCAAAAAATTCTAAAATGAGTAGGTAATATTTTTTTCACTGTCAATTTTAAAAAGTTCTTTTTTTTTACTTTTTTTTAATTTATATTAAAGTTACCCGTAAAAAGTATTTTTATCGTGTAAAGTGTGTCCACCTTCATGGTGCTGCCTTATGATCTATATATACTGGATGACTTTTTTTACCGTAGATAGAGAATGAACTATACAACAAGTTCATTCTCTATCTACGTTTTTTACCGTCTTGAAAAAAATAGTGTATGAACGGTGAACGGAGTACACATACCTAGTTTTTTTTTTTTAATTATTAATATCATCTAAATTCAAATCATACGCACTACACACCCTGTGTAGAGCGTATGATTTGAATTTCGATATTTTTTAACGATCTATATAGTTTTTGAAAATTTCTGTTTTTATTATTCTAGTTTACTTCAAATGTGTAGTGTTTATTGATTGAGTAATTTCCGTCTCAACTATTGAAAAAACAAAAAAAAAAAATAGGTATGTCATAGGCTTCTACTCCTATCGCCTATTGTACCCTATTTTTTTCAAGACGGTAAAAATATCATCCAGTATCAAAATCAATTGCCTGCCGTGCATTAGTCTCGCAAAAACTTGAAAATGGCTCGACCAATTTGATTTTTTTTTATTTTGTTCACTGCTTTACTGGGGTGGTTTAAAAAAAAGAAAATTAGGAAAAACCCCAACAGCCTTACTAATAAAGATTTACACACAATTTATACCGGAGTTATAATGCTTTTTAAAAGGGCCAAAAGTGTTATAAGTCCGGCGGCATAACTAGTGTATAAATCTAGTACATCACTACTCTAAAAAAAAAACCTAAACGAACAGCCGAAAAATCGAAATTAAAATTTTGACAGACAATGTCTGACGGGTCAGCTAGGTTTTAATAAAAGTTTGTTACTGAACGTATTCTTTTAAATTCAATTCAAATCTAATGGCGAAGCAGATTGTACTGATATTTCGATTTTGAAGAGCGTAAATATTGGCACAACAACGATTCAATAAAATAATCAGTACAAAAATACAATGTCATTTACCAAAAAGTCCACAAGTGTCTCCGGTTTACGTCATTTGCTTGGCACGGCGACGTATTGCCAGTGGCAACGCTAGGGGCAACACTCTAAGCAAAGCTTTTGCAACACATTTGTAAACATTCAGGCGCCGCCTCCTTGTCGCCGACGATTCGAAAATGCAATTTTCTCAATGCAAATCGAACGCTCCAGACAGATTTAATGCCTTTTACTTGCCGATTCCGCACATCATTTCCGAAGAGAAATGGTGATGGCCAAGTCCACATCCGTCAATATTGCAGAAGCCCAATAAAAACTTTATATAGATGCCCGTGACAAGGAAATGTTTATTAACTACGAATCCATAAAACGTAGCGTTTGATTCAATGGGGTGAAATTGATTTATCGTTTCGGTAGATTACTTTTTAGTTTTTTTTTTCATTCCTCTCTGCGTTTTCAATCTCTATGTTCATCTTTGGTTTCATTGTAATTTCATTTTCAGTGTGGGTGTAATTATCTATAATAGTATGTATTTACAAAAAAAAGTAGTGTATGTAGTATATAAGTTATCTGGTCTCCATAGTACAAGCTCTGCTTAGCTTGGGATCAGACGACCGTGTGTGAAATGTCCCAGGATATTATTATTATTATTTTTTATATTTCTCGGGACCCTGGGGTCCCGGACCTTTGGAAGGCGTACGAGGTGGCGAAGCCAACTCGCAGAGGCCCCTTAGATAATTTTAAATGATGTGGAGGCACCAACCGACGATTATCCCTGTATGCATTATGCAAGTGCACCCAAGGACAACCCCCGGTTGGTGCAGGACTATTGTTGTACGTGGAAAGAAAACATATAGGGCTATGGGTCTGGGTGGCTAAAGTGGATTGGGTAACTCTGAACTATGGAAGAACTATGTCCCCTGCCTGACCTATGTTACATATTATACACGGATAAAATGGCAGGGGGTGACTTGCACACTCAATAATGGGCCCCCGGAAACGGCCGCTAGCACATAGTGACGTAGCGACAAGGGGGCAACACTTCCTGAGGTGCTTGAAGACTGGAGAGGTATTCCACGGCTATCAGGACAATCCCGGAAGTACAGTCAAGATCCCTACCAGCACCTTACTGGAATACTTCCTTCCTCCGAGCAAGTTTGCTCTTGCGAATCTCCACTCATAAAGGCAAGAAAGAGGTGGGAGCTCTGTTCCTCGTCAGTGTTCACTCCAGCCGGCCAATAAAGGCAAGCCAGAGATGAGGACAAGATTGCTCCCGGGAGATAGGGACCATGGGGTCGCTACTGCCCAACAGCTCGCCACATGCTGCCCTGCGGGTTTCTGTATCTCTCTTGGTCTGGCTCCTCATCCTAGACCCGTTCCGGCAATGTAAACTCTACCGGCACAGACCTAAAGTTTGGAGCACGCAAGCCCCACCACGACGTCAACGTAGAGATACAGCGGTGGGGTTATTATTATTATTATTGTTGAACCCAAAAACGCAGGTTAGAAGATTAATAGTATCGAGTTTAATTTTGTGAATAAAACGCGAAATGTTCACGATATTGGTGTGCTTTTTAAATTGCTTCAATGTGAAACGTTTACACATTGCATCTATGAAAATGCACTCCCGGTGCGTTTTGTTTATATTGCTCAACTCTGCCTGACAAACATTTTACTCGGCGGTTTACAAAACGTCGGTAAACTCTCAACGCGTTCAGAATACACTTTTCCAACACTCAAAGTCCAATCCAATAGAATGTGTTTACGTTATAAACAATTTTATTTAATTTATTTATTAAAACTTTATTACAAGTATAAAACAAATACCATACAAAGGCGGACTTAATGCCTGAGGTATTTTCTACCAGTCAACCTTAGGGTGATGCAGAGAGAAAGCATGACAGGTGCAATATAAAGGATAGATAACACGAAAATACAATAACTTTAAAATATAATTTTATAGTTTATCTTTGTTTCTCTAATTTTCGCTTTTATTTTGTGATGAATGCAATCAAATGGATTCTTCGTACTTTAATGAGGATTCAGAAACCTAAGTAGGTAATCGGCCCTGGATTCCAGGATATAGACCTCTTATCTACTGTAAGATAACAAGCCATTATAATTTTATTAGGTATTAAGAGTACTGAATGAGTACGTAAGTTAATGACGATGATCAAGCACTGCCTTTGCAAGACTTTGTAGTTAAATAGGACCTATGAATTGTTGAAAGATTTTGTTTAATCTGAATAATCTTTAACAGGAAATCACATCAATAATAACCGCTTCAACGCCAGCTTCATAGATAACACCATGACACGTCTGCTAGACACGATTCCTTCCTGAAGATGAAGATTATTTCCAATCGACTTGTTCCTTTCGCTCTGTCCTTTGAAGTGAATTCGATAGCGATCCTCTCGAACATACCTATTGTATGATATTTCCACTTTATAACCTTCTTACAGCCCACATTCGTGCGCATGTTTATAACGTGAGTACAACCCCATTTACACGATGTAAGTTTCTTGCCTGCGGCATACAATAAACTTGAATACAATGAACTTGTTTACGAGTAAATGCTGTTTAGACGGTGCGACTTTTAATGTTGCTTCAACTAATAGTATGCCAGTACTCCACAGACAATTTAATCGCATCATGTAAGTCAGGCTTTACTCTCTACGGACCGAACACAGTTATCTGTTTGTATCATTGACAAAATCACAGTGTACTTTATTTTCATTGCAATAAAGTTGCTATTGAGTTGCTGCTGTCAGAGCTAATGTAACTGAACATGGTCTGTACAGTAACGCGCTTTCCCTTGAAGCCAAAACAAAACCGAATGCGATGGCGAAAAATATGTAGGTATACCTACTTGTTTCTGTAGTATTTATTTATTATTTTCTTACAAAGGAAATAAGACCCACGAAACTGAAAAAATATCACAAATCACCATAATAGGACACCTTTGACAAATGCGAAATATGTTTGTATAAATGCCTATTTACCATTATTTGCACAAAGGGAACATCACTTGAAGGAGTTCCTCGAGTCGCGGGAACCGTGTAGGAATGTATTTATTTATTTACGATGCTACTTTTGTCAATGGAGGCTTGGGTTCATTTGGGTGATTTATGACCCTTCCAACAAAGAGGGTTTATACCATACTTATTTATCGAAACGTAATAAATTCCTTCTTATGTTGGGACATAAAAGTATTGAAAGTGGGGATTTATGTTTCGATATAAAGTAGATGAATAATATAAAGTATATACTTAACGTAGGTATATAATATTAATACGTAATGTGCCACCATTTTAAAGCCAATTTAGGAGTTAGCTATAGATCGAGGAGAGTCTGACATTTGACCGATTTCACGTTTGAAAGGCTAACGGTCATCCCACGTAACCGCATTGATGACGTGCCAATAACAGAGTAAATATCCATCATACAAATAGACTTCCGGTGCACGAAATAAGCATAAGATGTTTACTGCAGTTGTAATAATTCTGAACGCAGTTTTAATAATTCTGTAATATCATTCAGAATTAAAAATACCTAGCAAACTGGGGTTACTTTTAACCACAAGTTAAAGGTAACAAGTTTCGACTTATGAAAAACTTAATTTTATAATATCTACAATGCCATATTAAAAATAAACTATCAGAATTACCAACTACTGATAGTTTCTTTTTAGTAGGGCGGGCGTTATAGATGTTATAAAAATATGTTGTTCATAAGTCGAAAACTGTTATCAAAGTAACCACAGTTTACTTTCCATTTTTAGGGTTCCGTAGTTCTGACAAGGTTTCTTTCTTATAGTTTCGTCATGTCCGTCTGTCTGTCTGTCCTGTGTAATTTTGTAGGAGTGTGTATATCAATTACGCCGACAAAGTGGTATTTACGAAATATTAAACTTTAAAGTGCAAATTTTTGTGCCAGTATGGCGCTTAAAAGCTAAACTGCCGGCTTGAAAAATATGGAAAAAATCAATCCACGATGATAGTGCATTTCATGAACTTTAATGGAAAATTATAGAGGTTAAGATAACTTTATTAGTTTAGCAGTAATAGTCGTTGAACTTGGGTGTTGGATAGTTTTGTACCAAATACAAAACCCTTAGCATTAATCCTTTAAAGTGACTAAGATGAAGTAGTTGCCTGTTTATAACGGGTAAAGACTTGCATTGAAAACAAAATAAGAAATAAAAATACTAAAAAAAATCATAATAAATTATCATAAGTATCACAATAGTAGTTACGTTTTCATTCGAGTACCTATAGAAGCACAAACGAACTTTGTTTAATTTTCGAATTACAATTTTGTGAATTAAAATAATAACTTGGCTGCAATCGTACTCTTATTTTTTAGCTTTAGCAGGAAGAAAGTGGTTATTATTAGTAATCTGCTTAAATAATTATCGTCGAAGATCAACATTTTGTCATTAGTTTAGTATCGCTATTCGATAACAGATGGCAGTGTGCCGTGACGTCACTTTTGTAGATCGCGGTGTTAAGATTTTACGCGTGGTTACGTTATGTGTTAAAGTTTTGCTTTACACTGGACTTCCTTGTCATATATTTTTGTTGTTACTATAACCATTAACTCCTAATACCTTTACCATTACAACATAATCGTACTATATTGTGATAACGGGCTCAAGTAAAATCAAACTATTTAAGATTTTAAGAGATAAATTTTGCCAAATTAGTTGATTAACGTGATTTTACAGTTAAAACTGTATTTCTATAAGTTTTGATGCACAACATGAAAGATGATTTCAATTATGATCTAATGAATGAGCAACTTTTTATTTTGCGTTGAGTATGCGAGGTTTAAGTTGTTTCAATAGATTTTACTGGCAATTTTTTTTTTGCATTTTTTATCAGGAAATTGATGGATTTTGAGCTAAAATTTACTTCTTTTGTCTTATATTTTAACTTTAACGTTCTGAGTAGCCGAAATCAAAAGCTTTGCCCATTTTCTCTAAAATTTGACTAAGTTAAATATTTTTTACTCAAAAAATTTATATTAAAGTGGTAAAAACTGAGCCAGCCGGTCAAGCTACCCGAAACTGTCAAATTTTCCCAATCAACCTTGAACCTAATGCTTTAGCGACAAAGTTGAAAATTTATTAAAGAAATTTGACAGATTGTAGTAACTTGATGTGCTGGCGTCTGTACCTATTCATTGTATAGAAGACTTTCACAAAAATCATCGTTTTTTTTATATCCTTTAGACGTCAAAACGATTCGTAATTATGTGATATTCTAAACCTCTTACACCAAAAACTTACAAAACAGTAGCCGGTTTTAGGTCGAATACTCAAAATTACATAATAAATAAAAATGATAACGTCATTGATTAGATCATAATTGAAATGATCTTTCACGTTGTGCATTAAAACTTATAGAAATACCTACAGTATTTTAACCGTAAAATAACGTCTGTAACGTAAATCGGCGAAATCGGTAAAATTTCTTATGGCCTCTTAAGTTAACAATATCTTTCAACAAAAGGAAATATTTATTCAGAGCATGAATTTTGAGTTTATATTTAATGATTTATAAGCTTAGCTGGCTTACCTACTATATTTCACGTTTTAGTAGCTCAAATAAACTAAAGGTATACGAATAGAATGTTAATATTCTAGTCGAGAAAAACTAGGTACCCACCAAGCATAAACAACTCGACAACCAAGTTTTGAAACTAGATCTGCTCTGGCAGCAGCAGAACTATACAGGGTCAAATTAGATTAGCTAGCGAAACTCCGCAGACGTGATGGTTGTCGTTATCGAAACAAGACAAAACAAAAAAATAATGTTTATATGAAAAAGAAATCCGGGCCAATGAAGGTAGTGTAGTTACTTGAAATGTTAGTTTAAAAAATCAGTTTTTTTTTGGTATAAACTTCACAAACGTGATGGGTATCGATATCTAAACGCGATAAAACAAAAACTAATATTCTCAACCCATACTTCAAGACCTAACTACACTACTAGCGATGGTTGACCCCAAAAAAGAACTTAAAATTTTTTTTTTTGTTTAGTCGTGTTTATTTTCATTACCAACCACCACGTATGCGGAGTTTCGCTACCTAATTTATTTTGAACCTGTAGATACCCATGGAGTTTATACGACACGTTTTTGTTTCTTCTATTTATTTACATCTACCAACCATAATATCTACTCCCGTTCCCGCCTATAAAAACCATTACACATGAACATTTCTCCCAGCCATAGATAGTTCAGGAAAAACACCCAATAGCCGCAAAAACATCGCAATATAGAAAGAGTAGTAAACGAACGCTGATGTAACGGCCTTATTTATAGACGCAAATACTATGTACACATCAAAGGGGAATATTCAATCCTTACGCTCAATAGGAAGGAAACCATAATAGTTTACGTTCATACGACATCAAAACGTGGAAGGAAATATAAAATCGTGTATGGGCCTGGAAAACGATACACTATTGTAACGAGGAACGTCATTTGTCAATAGTGGCGCCATTTTATAACACGTTCGCCCACAATGACCCGGAAGGATCGCGGCTGGCTCGTAATAACCTGAGACTTTTATACACGCCTTCCTTCATCGCGCAGATATAACGAACTATTCAAAAGGAAATGACACCTCGGATTTTATGAAAGCGCTATATTTCTCTTGTGAGTTGATGTTACGCGGTCTGGACGCGCGCTTTAAGTACCTTCATATATATAACGTGGCAATGCTGCCAGTCTTTTGGGCACTATTCCTGTTGACAGCGATGCGGACTTTTTTGATGCCCTATGATTATTTGCCCTCCTTTTTTATATAGGGTGACTGGTAATTAGAGACCGATATTTAAACACATGATTCTACTCATGATAACCAACCATTTTTACTATGGGACTACACCTGAAATCGCGAAGCTGTCCCATACATTCATGTTCGCATAACTCGTCAAAATGTAGAGTGCAGCTGATTTTTGATTTCGGGTCTGGTCCCATAGTAAAAGTTGTTTATTATCATGAGTACAATCATGTGTTTAAGTATCGGTCACTAATAATAAATAATAATCACTACCCTATATGATTGTTATCTTTTAAATTGTGTAAATATATAGTAGTAAAGTTAAATAATGTTTAATAAGTAAATATTTTAAATTTAAATAAATAATTATTAAGAAAAAAAAACTTTCATATTGAAAAGGAAAATATTCGACTCGCTACAACGACTTGAATTTGTATAAAAGTCGGGATCGCCATCACGGAATAATTGGTTTGGCTTAATACGGGTTTAGGGTTGAATAAAAATCTAATATAGGTAAATGTAAAGGATATTTTCATTACGATTCCACAGACCGAAACAGCTAAAATGGACCGCATTTAAATTTTGATAGGGTCTTCCCTATCTGCGCATCAATAGGGAGGGCTGACAGAGAGCGCCCTCGGTTACATTAAGGGCCCTTTGTCATTGTTATACGACATTTAATCGAGTGACTTTTATCCGGACCCTCTTAATTACATTTTTATTAATTTAAATAACGTTTTATTGTTTTAATATAAATTTAAAAATCTTGGAATACAGAACATAGTATTTTGTACTGTTTCATAACAAAAAAAAAACAGTTTTCAAGTAATTCAGTAGTTGGTTTTAAAAATACTGGATAATCGTGGCTCATTAGATGTAAAGGCGGTTTCTATGAAATGCCATGATCGGGCTTGCCTACTCTGAAATGAAGCGCCCCACTATTTTATACGTACCTACACTACGGTAAATGCGGTACTAGGCGCATCATGAGGGTTCCGTACCAAAATGGTAAAAAGGAACCCTTATATTATGGTGCAACTCAGTCTATCTGTTTGTCTGTCACAGCTAGATATCTCAAGAACTACATATGCTATCAACTTGAATTTTGAAATAGTTTTAGATGACGTTTGCCCAACTATTTTGCAAATAAGAAAGAAATAAAAATGTATATTTAATTTTTTTTTTGCAACAGGGACTGAAAGGAGGTTTTAAAAATTCGAAGTGCGGCTATAAGGGCCATGTGTGGTGTCATATGAAAGAACGCTGTTTGCACGTTCTCAAAAACTTTTTTTTAGGCCGCATAGTTTTCGACTTTTGATGAAAAATGTAAATAAAAATACCGCCCCCCCCCCCCCCCCCTTATCTCCGAAGTTTGCGTAGAGAAATATCTAAAACTATTCTGGGTGATAGTAATTTATGTAAAGATTACAGGAAAAATAAAACGATGTCTGTAAATAGTACACTATTTTATATATGAATAGCAACGCCCCGCGGTTTCACCCGCATAAGTCTCAAACCCGTAGGAGTATAGGGATAAAAAGTATCGTATGTGTTAATTTAGGTTACAAACTATATGTGTGCCAAATTTTATGTATATCCATTTAGTAGTTTTTGCGTGAAACAGTAACAAACATCTATCCATGCTCACAAACTTTTCGTCGGTGAGCGTGCGAGACCGCGTAAGAGCAGTTTGTAAATACCGCGTATCTGCGTTTTTACGATTTTACAGGAAGAAGAAAAAAGTTAATATCTTGGCCATTCAAATATATTTTTCCGACTGAACTTGTTTACTATTTATTTGCGACTTATTTTATAGGAAAATAACGTAAATTTACCAATAGCTTGTTTAGATTCTGTGTAAAATCATTTACGCGGTTTTGTAGCGATAAATAATAGAAAATGTAGTAGACCTTTAGTACGTACGCGGACTAGAAATGAAAAATTTTCAGAAAGTATGGAATTTACTATGACAAAAAACAAAAAAATAACTTCTAAAACATGAATCTACTTATAAAAGATGTTAACAATCAAATCACTTATTAATTGCTATGTATTGTCAAACAATAATTAAGTCATATTATGACAATGTTACTACAATTATTCAAAACAAAAAATGAATAGTCTTCTAGGTTCTCATTAAAATCACAGCATTCAAGTCTTTGCCAAACATTTTGTACTTAAAAGGTAACTTTATGTTTTTCATAAAATTAACACTTTATATTCTTAAAACTGATAATAGAGACAATCAACAATATTAAAATGGACAAAACAAAAAATAATTAGTTTGGTAGCTCTTAAATTATTTTTTTATTTTTATTTGTGATGTGTTTGCTTTTGACTCTAGTCTATGTCAGAGGTGACAGAGACAAAGTCGACGATGGAGTGAGCTTACCCAGAAGAAGCCTTCACTAGACAAGAAGCACTCTCACTTTGAAGAGATTAGGGTTATATGCGTTCGGAAACACAGACGCAGGTAGTGAGCACTCCTTTGCTGTGCGCATTATAAAAGACATTTGGAAGCGCTTAGTGCGAATTGGTGGAATAGGAACCAGGTAGGGATGGTAACTGGCAGTGTGTCTAGATGTCCGATGGTAGAAGGGGGCTGGTGGAATGAGGAGGATGCCTAGGAGCTCAAGTCGATCGACTACAGTTACAGGAACAGATGTACCCCGAAAAGTAGGAGTTTGGGCGAAACGACTCTTTTTAGCGGTAAAAAGACACGCCTGTGTTTTGGTCGCGTTAAAAGAGACCAGATTATCATCACCCTACTGGGAGACAAAGCTTAAGGTCAAATCTGTCCGCTCTACCATGGCCTCTCTCAAGGAAAGAACTTCGGCCCCGCTGCTTTTTGCGCTGGACAAGTATCTCTCTGAAACTGTACTGTCATCTGCGTACCCAACAATACCAGGCCGCAGCAGGTCATTGATGATTGATTGAGAGAACAGACCCCTGAGGAGCTCCGGCATCAATACCCATAAGGTCAGAAGAGCAGCCGGAAAGGGAACTAGGAAAAAACTAAGGAAATCTGATATCCAGCTACAAAATTCAGCTTGGATGCCACAAGCAGGAAGCTTGCTGAGCAGAGCAGCGCGCCAGATCCTGTCAAAGGCCTTCGAGATGTCAAACGATACAGCAAGTGCTTCGCCGTGTTTCTCGATGGCTTCGCCACAGCAGTGCGTGACATACTTATTTTCTGGAGCACGCACTGATCGTGTTGTGGCTTCTTCTTTGACTTGGTAAATACGCGGAATTGCTGCCAACTTCAGGCATGTTACTAGTACGCGGTATTGTTTCGATGTCAAAAACGAGGCTTCTTATAGGCTAATTCTAATCGAGTGAGTATAAGCGAATTAGGTTAAAGGATCTGTTGGCACGATATGTCAATTTTGCGACCTTTGTTGTTACGCGGTATTTACAAATTGCTCTTCCGCGGTCTTGCACGCTCAGCGACGTTTTGCATTTATAATAGTAGGATAGGAAGTAGGATAGTAGGAAGTAGGATAAGTAGGAACTAGGATGGTACGGAACCCTCGGTGCACGAATCCGACTCGCTCTTGACCAGTTTTTTTTTCTGAGTAGTCAAGCTCTAGTCGTAACTCAAAGAATTCGAGGCGTGTGGGTATGACTCGCGTTCCGACCGTTTGTATGAAGATAGAATATTGTTAGATAACATTACCGTACCTGCAACTATCCCAAATAACTAAGTATTGAAACCAGTGTAAACGCAGCCTGATGTGGCTATGTTTGCTGTTCCACAAACACCATGTAACAATTAACAACGCCATAGCTGTGCTAACACAAACAACAGTTGTTTGCGATCTCGAAACACTGATTGGACCTGGCATATTCTACATTTTAATAGGATACTGACAAATATTATTAGAATTCCTATTTTTTTCAACGTCTTTAGGTTTCTGGATATACTACACTGATTTGTTTGAGGTTTTCATTCAAAGTATAGAACTGTGTGTATACCCTCCACTCTCCATGCAAGACTAACTGCGTGTCGATACCAATGGCAGCTCAAAAGGAGTTGCAGTAAAATAATTAATTTACATATTCTTGCTTCAAATAGGCACCGTCATAGGCCGCGTCCCATTTAAAAGCGTTCGTCGCGCCAATACGCGATCAGCAAACGCCACTGCTCCGTTGACTTTGACCCGTTCTAACCCCGTTGATAGTGACGATTACAGCCGGTCTATTCTTTAAAAATCTCACCGTGAAATCTTTGGTGAAGTGAGCTTGAAGTGAGCTGTCATCCCACTTGACGGTGGATTGACAGCTCACTTCAAACTCATTTCACCTGAGTTTTGACGAAGATAAAACTTATTTATAGAGTAAGACTTATGCCCGTTTTCACCAACTCTAAGTGACACTTAAATGAATCCCCAAATATTACTGCACTGTTGGATTTTCAACACTCGGCGCTGTGCCCAGCGTTGAAAATCAAACAGTGCACTTAGGGTTGGTGAAAACGGGCACAAAAGTGGTTAACACTAGTAGATATTCTTTATAGAAAAAGAGCCTTAAATATCTGCATAGAATTAGCGAAAACAATGTTTTTATTTATGTGCCAGCTAACTCTCGAATGCCAAGACTCCAAACAAGGAAGATTTATTCTTTCCACAGAAAAACGGTTTTTGTTTCATGGTGATTGTTTTTTTTTTTTTTTGTTGTTTGCGCTCGCGCTAATTGCAATTTGGTTTTGTTCTAAAAACTGTTTCGTTAGTTGCACAATAAGATAGTTTTGCAAGTTGCCACTGAAGTGAAGAAACTGTAACAGAGGAAATATTTCAGGTATTTCTGTTATCTTTATACTGGGTTAGTGGTTCAGCCCAAATCTTACTGTATAATGAAAATAGAGACAATAACTATTAATTAGCAACTAGCTTCTACCTGCAACTTCGTCCGCGTGAAATTTCTTGTTTTAACATAAAATATATCCCATGACATACTGCTTATTCCCATTAGTGAAATAATTTTCGGAATCAGATCAGTAGTTCCGAAGATTAACCCCTACATACAAACTCACATTAGTATACGTTATGGAACTCACATGTACGCAATGAATTATACCACATACTTGTTATCGCCTTTGCTGACGATATACAAAAAATTATCGAAATCGGTCATGAGTCAAAAAGTAGAGTTTTAATTTTGAGCAAATTAGTAGAATTGGATCACGTAAATGAGTCATTGAAATTGAATCCTGGAACATGTGTGCAATAAAAAAACATGTTCGGCGAACAATGGATTGGGCACCATGCTGCACCGCAGGTGGCCAGCTTGGTTGTCTAAACAGAGTGATTACTTTTACCGAATTTATTTTGATATTTATTTTGTTTGAAAAATTAACTTTTTTTAATTTACGGTTTTAATTTAATATTTAATTTTGATATACTTCTGTGGATTAGTATTACTTGTATTTTTATTTATTATATATACGTCGATTCCATGCCGTATAACGAACGCCGTATGACGACAATGAACTGTTGAGTTGCTAACAAACACTGTAACTATTTATAAGCAAACTAGGTGATACGTTATTTACCAAACATTTGCCAATAAAGTCCAACACAACAAATTAAACAACACTGCCATCCAACGCCATCGCCAAAATCGAAGCAATCACGCTCTACCCACAAAACTAAAGACGAGTTGCACCGACCTCAATTTTCACATTTCATACAAAAGAGTAACGAAATGAAAACCTAGTTGAGACGGTCGACTAGCTCACAAAACATTTCGACGAGACACCCAAACGATGTGAGCGAGGCGCCAAACTCTTTGAAACTTGCCGAACATAAATCTACGCGAACTTCATGAAGTTTAATGAAAGCTCCGCCCTCGTAATTGTTACCGCTGGGACTGCATTGCTGCGTACATAAAATTGTTATATAATTTCACAGTCGTTAAGGCAACGTGTGTTATGCTAACTCCGTCATGAATGTAATGGGGACGTGTGAATGCACAGACGCCAGCACATCAAGCTACTACAATCTGTCAAATTTCTTTAATAGATTTTCAACTTTATAACTAAAGCTTTAGGTTCAAGATTGATTGGGAAAATTTGACAGTTTTGGGTAGCTTGACCTGCTGGCTTCTGTACCTACCGATTATTTACAGCCAGGAGATTATTTATTAAGCAAATCATACCCTACGTTAATTTGCCGTGCTATAGCCATTTCAAACAACTGTCAAAGTTTGACAGCTATTATTTGAATATACGGACAATTTAAGTTGGTAGTCGATTTGGTTTACAATTAATATCCCTGACTACCTACGTACGTATTTGTACCGGAGGCTCAAATAGAACAACAAATACGGTTCGGCTACAAATAGAACGCTCTACCTATTACTTTGTGTAGCTATTGTGAGAGGCGACTGAGGGATCAATCAATCAAGGGACGCCGGCGTCGACCTGTGTCGTACATAATATATTATTGGTTGCCACTCTGTCTGTCAGGCGAGCTGATACTTTCGAAAGCCATACATTTTTTGATTACAGGAGCGTTTTGAAAACCCCACTATTCCAAAAATTAAGATTATATGTTTAGATACATACATAACATATTACTATTGGGTATTCCCCGAAGGTAATAGTAACACCCACATTTCGCCAGTTATGTTTAAGCCCCATGTAATAGGGAGCGAGCCTATTGCTATCAACCTGGCACAAATCCAGACTCCGGTCTGACACTGAGAAATTCCAGATGGAAAAACCTAAGAATATTTTAGTTGGTAGTAATTACCTAATATTCTTATAGCTTGAGTAAAGCCTGTTTCCATCCACGAGATTTATTGCGTCACATTACACCACGTGAAAGCGAGATTGTTAATTTGTTTGTTTATCCTACTTTCACGTCTTAACGCCACAACTCATCGTCTAAGGGTGAATTCGACCAAACTTTTATACCTAGTACAAGCCCTCCTCCGTATTAATGATTTATCGACAGTTTCTCCGAAAACTGTCTGATGTCAATTTTATATCACGGATAAAAGATATATGAATTTGATAAAATCAGCCCTAAGTGCGGTTTTCACCAATGAAACTGAACGCGATCAGCACATTTAAACCGAGTTTAAGACATGTCAGTGTCAATATTCCAAAGAAAAAAATACACTGACAGCTCTTAAACGTGGTTTTTGCGCTGATGGCGTTCAGGTTCTTTGGTGAAATCCACACTACCACCGTACCGGGAACCGTAAAGAAAACGGATGACGGCGCCGAAGTAGCGACATTATTATACATTTACGATGGCACCGTCATCTGTTTTCTCGTTGATGTTACGTTCCCGGTGCGGAGGACAAACAGTGTTAGAATAGTAATC
This sequence comes from Dicycla oo, assembly GCA_948252095.1. Classification (NCBI taxonomy): domain Eukaryota; kingdom Metazoa; phylum Arthropoda; class Insecta; order Lepidoptera; family Noctuidae; genus Dicycla; species Dicycla oo. The sequence continues at coordinate 23,058,513 of OX411711.1, forward strand.
TAAATACCTAGTAAAGCAGTTTTTTTTTAAATTTTAATTGCGTAACACACTTTCTTTAATAATTCGAATAGGTTTGAAGAATTCGTCTGCTCAACCACGCAATAAATGTTGTTGAACTGTCAAAATGAATGTGGCATTGCAATTGTAAGTTTACTAGCCGTTGCCCGTGACTTTGTCTGCGATCCAGGATAAAAAAATAGCCCATGTCCTTCTCCAGGTTCCAGGGTACCTATTTGTCAAATTTCATCCGAATCCGTTCTGCCGTTTTAGCGGATTATTCAGATCTGTCACCCTGCTTTGTCCTCTTAGAGAGACAGATCGGAAAAAAACCATTGAGCTGTTTTCCTGTTAGCAACGAGGGGACAGTTCGAACTTTGAATAAACCTTTTGTATAAAGTTGCTAACAGGGGGATAGATCAAAATTTTTCCGATCTGTCCCTCTAAGGGGACAAAGCAGGGTGACAGATCGGAATAATCCGTTTTAGCGTGAATGCGTAACAAACAATCAAACTCACTTTCGCATTTATAATATTAGTTATGATTGCGCAATTTTCTTGCAGTTTTAAGAAACGTGCAACACTACTTATTTTAAAAATAAAAGTACAGGCTAGGACTGAATAACTTATTTCGTAACCACTCCCACCACTCAGTAGTTCCACAAGCCGCATAAATACAAGTTGACCGAGTGTACTAACTACTACAGACTTGCTTTAAAGCAACACAACGTTAAGGTGAAACCTGTTTAATGCTAACGTTCATAAGTTCACAACCTTAGTTCTACGGAACGCCACTAGTGTGACATTAGGGGTGAGAATTTTCCTGCCAGGGTTGCAGGTTGTTTGAAAGAGTTACCGTGGCCCTGGCACAGGCAACTGAAGGAACACGGGTGGGTTTTAGTCAGTAGAAGTCTGACACGCCCTCCCGCTCCGTCCAAAGCGGGAGAAGTTATTTGATGATTTCCCAACCTGAAAAAAAATCTGTGAGAATTTTACTTTTAATTTGATATGGAATTCAGATATACAATGCCTCCAAAAGTTAGTTGACATTTTTCCACTTCAGCTGCAATGCTACATTATGATAAAAGAAACACGGTTATAAAAAAAAACCGGCCAAGTGCGAGTCGGACTCGCGCACGAAGGGTTCCGTACGATTATCTATAAAAATGGCAAAAAAAAATCATTTCTGTTGTATGGGAGCCCCCATAAATATTTATTTTATTTGTTATTATAGTGGCAACAAAAATACATCATCTGTGAAAATTTCAACTGTCTAACTATCACGGTTCATGAGATACAGCCTGATGACAGACGGACAGACAGGCGGAGTCTTAGTAATAGGGTCCCGTTTTACTCTTTACCCAAAAGGTAAAACGGTACCCACGGAACCTAAAAAAAGGTAATCCCTTAACATAGATATCACTAATTAGTCAATAAAAATGTTATAATGTAAAAGTTCAAACATTAAAAACTAGAATTTTAAATCATAATGTGGGATTCAGTATACAGCTGAAGTAGAGCAATTTTAACTAAGGTGTTGTCTGCCTCGTTGGTCTTGGGTTCGATTTCTATGTTGGGCAGTTATATGTTTCTCGATTTTTCCATCAGGAATTTCTCAGTAGCAGCCCACAGGCTGGATTTGTGCCCAGTTAATGGCAATAGGCTCGCTCCCTATTTATTACATGGGACTTAAAACATAACTGGCGAAATTTGGGCGATACCTTGGACTAACCATTTGGGGAATCTGGCGTGATATTAACTAAGTTGTGTATTTCAAATAGGATATCTACGTGGCTCTACTGTCGAAGGGACTGGGAAACAGTAAGACATTTCAGATTTATTATTGAGCTCAATGTGATCCTTTGATCTCAAAATCTTTAACACGAGGCTAACATCAAAGGTAAGCCTTTGGGTTTTCCAGTTTTCGGTTTAGATAATCTCGTAGACAGACAGACACGTGAATGCCGTACAGACACTTCGGTGGTACTTTAACATAGACATCTTTATTCCGCAGAAATAAGACTTATTTTCGTAGTTCAAAGTGTTATACGACTTACGTAGGAGTGACTGAACCTTTTGTTCGCTCTTTTGTTATCCTGTTCATGTGTAATACATTTAATACACATCAAAACAAACACTCAATTACGGAATAGACTGGCTAATGTACAAATAATTAAATAGGTATCGCTGTTAATTAAACAAAGCTTTCCAACTATCAAATAGAGGTAAGTAATTAAAAATAATTGTCACAATAGAATGTAACGTGATTCTGTTGCAAAAAAACTAACCAATTCAATTAAATCCGCGAGTGTAACTTCAAATTGGTTGCGCGTTTTCAGTTTCAATGGGTGTACAGATTTTATTAGAGAAATAATTTTGCGCGGGATTGCACCTGTGATGTGCGTGCTGTTTTATAAACGAATGTACTATCGACAAAACGGACGCCTTTACACCTTAAAGTTGATTTTTGTGTATACTGATTCATTAAAAAAACCCTGCCCCTATGGTCTTTTGTTTTACTTTGTCATAAGTACAGTTGCAGCTTGCAAGCAACATTGTTTCAAAATTGGAAAGGCGTAGCTTGTGTCGATCGTACATATATACCTACACTTACATTTAACATTATGCAGTTAGTACATAGATAAATTACCAATTTTAAATAATATTTGTTCGCCATTGTTTCAAAATAGTTATGAATGCTACAAGTGCGGAAAGTAGGTGATTTCCGACGAGTGTATAAGTCGACACGAGGCGGAAATCATCTTACGCACGTGTATCATACAACGTTTTACAAGTAAATATAAAAAATATACATATTGATTTTTTTTTCTTTTGAATTAACCTGTATGAGGCTGTTGTTGGCATTTTGTGCTTCTTGAATAACGTTTTCCGGGGTTAAATTAATTGATTCGTCACTTGAACTCGATATTTTTTGCAGATTTACACAGATCGACTCCAAACTAAGCAATAAATTAGTAAAATGGCGGGCTAGTTTTAAATACATGCGCGCTCAGCATATCTACTACTGCGCATGTGTAAATAGCTGTCACGTTGTATCGCAAAAAGGCACGAGCAAAATATACTTTCAGCCAAACATATTTAATGAATGTTTAAATTAGTGATCAAAAACCTGTGCTTTGATTAATTTGTAAAAGTTTTCTCAAATTAAAACTCTTTCTGTCGAGCTGAGGACGGAGTTAAAAAAAACTGAAAAGTAAAAAGCACTAGTGCGAAAAAGTGGCACTTTCCGCAAATTTTGGCTGCTTGGAGAACTCTCTTTTCGAGATGCATTGTAAAATATTAAACACGCCTCAGGGAATAGGTCAACTCCAAGCTGAAGGGAGCCGCATAAAAGTAGCTATTAATTTTATTCTCTAGAGTTTTTCATTCCAGCACCGGTTTTACCGGAATTTTCTTTATTCCCTTTGCCATATGAATAAAAAACACTAAATGCTTTCCCATAAAACAAAATAAAACATTCAAACTTGTCCGATTTGTACATACCAATTGTATTAACGAGCGCACAGATGCGGTTAAGCAGTTATTTCATTCCGGATATGATTGGATTTCAAATGAGCCCCGTGCACGGCTCGCTCCCCGAAGTATACACCTATTTAGATATTAATTAAAATACAATGTATTAACGAGATTGCGAACGCAAATGAAGCAATTACCTTCATTTGCAAATACGAGCCAGTTTGTTGATATAATTTATTTTGTGTGCTTCACGTTTGATGCAAGCTGCGGTGTGGATTTACAGTAGCCACACGGACTAGCGTATTTGCTATTGCTGTTTGAAAAATTATACAGATTAATGTATATACTTAACTTGTGTTTATAATTTCGTCTCTTTCCGTTCTCGATAACGGATTTAATAAAGGAAGATGAACCTTTGATGTTTTTTAGGAATCCATACCTCAAAAGGAAAAACGTAACCATTACAGGATCACTCGTGTGTCTATCTGTCTGTCTGTCCGCCTGTCACAGCCGATTTGCTCCAAATCTAATGGACTGATTAAGTTGATATTTGGTACACGTGTGAATTTATGTGACCCAAACACGGACGTGTAATGTAAATATTAATCAATTTTGGGGGCAAATAAGATAATAAAAAAAAGTTTTGTAAATGGTACCGTGTGACATATCAAAATAAAAGGCTTAGTGTGAGGGTCTCAAATATACTTTTTTTTAAATAATTTTAAAATAAATTGTTTTAAAGTTATATAAGAAAAAGACGAAAATTGACCATCGCCTTATCCCCGAAACTACTGAGCCTGAAATTTAAAAAAAAAAGCACAGAAAATAGTTCTATACCTACCTATACATTACAGGAAAACTTATAAGAAGTCTCAAAATAACATGATATTTCTCTCAATATTGTGCGTATAAACTTACATTTGCAGTTGGAATGTATGGGAGTACACGTTTTTCAACTACAATGTTAATTTTGTTCTTGAGATTCGTCCCAACTACGGAACCCTTCATTGTGCGTAGTCCGACACGCACTTGGCCGGTTTTTTAGCTTGTCATGTCAGAAGATGTAATAAAATTGCTATTAGTAGCTTTACTTTTAATGTTGATATTGGCACATTGTACCTGCTATTGATGAAGTGGAGAAACACGTGAACACTTTCTATCCAATAACATAGGTAGATTCCTCGAAACTTTTTCATTGGTATTTTGTTACTGTTCTGAAATACTTTTTGTGCTAATTGAAAAAAAAGTCTAAAACGAAATGAACAGTTTTGGTCTGTTTGTTGTAACAATTCTTGAAGGAGGCGAATATCCAATAAGTACTGAAATACTTTGACTAAAATGGTGATTATGATGATTACTTGCCCTTACTTTCAAGCCACACTGAATCACGATCCTCGAATAAACGAAATTTAACCAACAATTACAATTACTAAACATTTTTTTCCAGCATCATCAAATGTGAACACAACAGTGTTTTCCTCTTGCTTACAACACTGACACACTTCATCTAGTCGGCAACACAAAAACATGTGAGAACTCCACGACCTCATTCCACCGGCCCCCTTCTACCACCGGACATCTAGACGCACTGCCAGTTACCATCCCTACCTGGTTGCTATTTCACCGATTCGCACTAAGCGCTTCCAAATGTGTTTTATGATGCGCACAGCAAAAGAGTGGAACTCACTACCTGCGTCTGTGTTTCCGAACGTATACAACCCTAATCTCTTCAAAGTGAGAGTGAACAGGCTTCTTCTGGGTAAGCTCACTCCATCGTCGACTTTGTCTCTGTCACCTCTGACCTAGACTAGAGTCAAGAGCAAACCCATCACAAATAAAAAAAATAAAAAAAAATATTGCTCAACTTTTACATAGGTACGATGCATAATGTGCTTTACGCTTGTATGTAGCCCGGTACGTGCTTTACATGAAGTTTTAATCATTCTAAACCAGTAATACCACATTATTCTCCCCCATATTATAGTACTTTAAAATGGGTCACTATCGATTTGGATGGTAAAGTAGCCCAGTTAAGGTAAGTTAGGATATTATAGGTTAGAGCTGGATCTAGTGCCGTAGCTCTGCATACAAATGGCCGCTTGGCTGTGCAAGAGCGAGTCGGACTCGCGCACCGAGGGTTCCGTACCATCATAATACCAACTGCAGGTACGGAACCCTTGGTGCGCGAGTGCAAGACGATGTCTCTAAATAGCACACTTTTTTATATAATATATAAAAAGTGCTATTTAGAGACATTGTTTTAGTTTTCCTGTAATCTTTACATAAACTTCTATCACACAGAATAATTTCAGATTTTTATCTATGCAAACTTCGGAGTTACGGGGAACGGTATTTTTATTTACATTTTTCATCAAAAGTCGAAAACTATGCAGCCTAACAAAAACAAGAAAAAATGTTTGAGAATGTGCAAACAGTGCTCTTTCATATTAGGTTGGGGAAAAAGTCTTTTCGCATTATAATATGTATGAACTTGTAATAAAATCTCTTTGGCTATACTATTTGTATCTGGCTGGTTTTGGTATCATTGAAAGTTTAAATTTTAAAGAACATAATTCCAAATTCAAATTAGGAAAATGTGTGATTTTCATTTGTTTTTCGTACCGTCAAGATGAGTGAATCTAATGAAGAAATTCGATACATTTTAAAATTTTACTACAAAAAAGGTAAAAATGCAACGCAAGCCGCGAAAAAAATTTGCGATGTTTATGGACCTAGTGTAGTGTCTGGAAGAGTAGCACAAATTTGGTTTAAGCGTTTTCAATCCGGAAATTTTGATGTCAAAAATGCACGTCGCTCTGGTCGCCCTATTACGGATAAAATGGATGCCATTTTCAAAAAGTGGAGCAAGATCGGCATATCAGTAGTTACGACGTAGCTGAAGAACTGGAAATTGACCACAAAACAGTTTTGGCGCATTTGAAAAAAACTGGGTACACGAAAAAGCTCGACATTTGGGTACCTCACGAGCTCACTGAAAGAAACCTAATGAACCGTGTACTCATTTGTGATTCTTTATTACGACGTAATGAAACCGAACCATTTTTGAAGAAGCTGATAACTGGTGATGAAAAGTGGATCACGTATGACAAGAACGTGCGAAAAAGGTCGTGGTTAAAGGCCGGTCAGGCTTCACAGATTGTGGCGAAACCCGGGTTAACTCGCAACAAGGTGATGCTGTGTGTGTGGTGGGATTGGAAGGGCATTATTCATTATGAGCTGTTACCACCAGGCAGGACCATCGATTCTGAACTCTACTGCGAACAACTGATGAGATTAAAGCAAGAAGTTTAGAGAAAGCGGCCGGAATTAATCAACAGAAGGGGTATGGTTTTTCATCATGATAACGCTAGACCTCACACATATTTAGCCACTCAGCAAAAATTAAGAGAGTTTGGCTGGGAGGTGTTAATGCAACCGCCGTATAGTCCTGACCTTGCACCTTCAGATTTCCACCTGTTTCGGTCTCTTTAGAATTCTTTAGGCAGTGTCAGGTTAACATCACGAGAGGACTGCCAAAACCACTTGTCGCGGTATTTTGACCAGAAGTCCCAAAATTTATAGCAATGGGATCATGTCCCTACCTACAAGATGGCAAAAAGTTATCGAACAAAATGGTACCTACATACTTTAGTTAAATGTAAATAAACTATATTAAAAAATGTTTTGAATTTTCTTAAAAAATGCGAAGAAACTTTTTCCCCAACCTATTATGATACCCTACATGCCCTAGTAGCCCCACTTCAAATTTTTAAGACCCCCTTTCAGTCCCTGTTGCAAAAATTCACAGATCTCGTGCTCTACACGACCTTTGGGTACATTGAAAATGCACTTAGGTAGGCTTTTCATTTTGTACAATGCCTAATCTAATAGACTAGGCGACCGTGCAATTTCGTCTGCGTCACATAAAAGAGAGAGAGATAGTATTAGAGAGAGTGGGTCGTAGGTACCTACAATACAATTACTTTCTTTGTTTTATCCACGAACCACTTGAGAACCATTAAACAACTAAAGTGCTAATTTAAAATCACGCGGACGAAACCAGGAGAAACTTATTTTGTATGTCAGTAATGGGTAATATTTATTACTTAATTTGAAGATTTATTTCTATTCTTATTATCTATGTTAGGTACATCTTACTAAAAAGTGGAACTATAATAAAAAATATCACGGGACAGGACTAATAAAGGAACGCTGGGTAACACAACTGGGGTCTTTTAAAGATAAAATGTAGGCTGTAATAAACAATATTATGTAGGTATTTATGTAACGTAGTATTTTAAAGTACCTACTTCTGCTTTCACGATATTTTTAGTCTTATTTTCTTACGGTAGAAGAACAAACTTACTGGTTTTCTCCGCAACCTGATCTGATAACGCAACTTTATACATAGTTGTCCGTGAGAAAAACAGTCTTTAGGTACGTAAATCGATTCCTATGTGCCGCTGTGCTTTATGAATTGTTACGGCAAACGATACCTTATCTGGAAATTGTATTATTTTGAATTTAAAAGGTAAATCATTGGGAATCATTGGGATACGAGGTATTAGTATCGTTTGACCAACTGCTGGACCAGTCAAAACTATGGCAACGATCACATTTTTGCGAAGAAATTTATCTTGGAGTCTGGTTCCGTTACATACATAAAATTGGTGGTTTAAGGTTTCTTAGCAAAATAATTGGAGAAACAGTTTTATCAGTTTTTAATGTGAGGGAATATGGGGGAAGGCCAGTCGAATTTAGAGAATAGAGAAATTCTTGTGGATAATCTACCGCATCTTCTTGATCCATTACATTATCAATGGAAATATAGTTTACGCTATCTCCTGAAATTTTACTCAGTATTATGACATTAATTCTGTCAATACTACTATTATAATAACGTATTTATTTGGATAAGGATTAATACCATGTTTATGAAAACACCTTCGCAAATAATGCATTATTTTATAACAAATTTGATTATCATTAAAAAGTTATACGACCAACCTTAAAAGATAGACATATGCTATCGCGGACTTTTTTTATAACTTTTAAGAAGAACAATTCCGTCATACATGATTGCTGCGTAACTTTAACCGTTTACGCAGCGCACGCAACGGAAGCTCTCAAAAAGAATACATTTACCCCGTTTTTGCAAAATTTTTCATTGCTCTGCTCTTATTGGTTGTAGCATGATGTTATATAGCCTATAGCCTTCCTTGTTAAATGGGGTATCCAACATTAAAATATTTTTTTTAATTCGAACCAGTAGTTCCTGAGATTAGCACGTTCAACCAAATAAACTTTTCACCTTTATAATATTAGGTGTAGATTTAGACCTAATAGACTTTGTATCATCTTTGAAGTAATAGAGCTCAAATGCACGAAGTAAAAAATCCGTAAGGTAAAAATTACACCATGCAATTTTGATCTTTAATGAAATATTCTTAAGGCTATTTTTGAAAGAAAATATTTTTTTGTTAAACACAACAACAACGAAGCGATACAAACTAGTTATAAACATAAATAATAATTTTAAATAATATGTAAACTTCTAATTAGTTATTTGAAGTATTTTCAAAGTATCGCAACACAAAATTAATTTAAAATAAAATTATTTAAAAAAAAAAGTAAAAACCGCTTCTAAAGTCGGTGTCAAGCTAAGGTGCATTGAAGAATTGAAGACACCGACTTCAGAAGCTGTTAAGTTTTTTTATGAAAGTTATTTTATTCGTTTTAGGTTTTTGAAGTAGGTTTTTACTTTTTTTTAAAGTAAATTATATTTTCATTTTTAGTCGAATCTACAATTACATAAACCTAATTCAAACGAAAAGAAGAATCATCAAAATCCGCTTAGAAATACCGGAGATACAGTACATTTATGCATATAACTTCGTACATAAGAATAATTACCTAATGTATTACAAACTAAAACCTTCCTGAAAGTATGTAAATCACATTAGTCAAAAAATTATTAAAATTGATTCATTAGTTTTTGAGAAAATCGCGGACATACAACATACATACATACGGGTCGAAAACAGAACTTCCTTTTTTGAAGTCAGTTTAAAAATAGTTTAAATTAACATCATTATAAAATTACATTAAAATACGTATTTACAAATAAATACAAATACGATCATTTAAATAAATACATTTTACGATCAAACTCTTAAACACTCCCATAACAACTCAGCGACGCGACGCGAAATAACGCCACACAAAGGGCACCCTCCTGCCTAGACTATTAGTGATACAGAGGATGGGTTTTTTTTTTAATGTAGCGCAACTCAATACCTCGAGGACATTTTTTAATTTTTTTTGATATCGCATTTACTTTTTGAGATATAGTTGGTTTATGACTAAAGACCCCAAAATATTGATCGAACTTTTCACATTTTTGCGATTTTCAAGAAAAGTTTTTGACTTTATAATTATTTTTTTTACCATATAGTAGCCCTTATTGATACGTGCCTTTTGAGACTTAAACCATTCATGTAGCCTTAAAACTCACGACACCAAGGCGATGTCACACTCTGAACGAAAAAAGGGGCTATAACTGAAGCGATCGAAAAAGCATTTTCAATGTTAAAAAAAAAAATGTTTATTTCTTTCGTATTTGCAAACGTCATCCAAAACTATTCCAAAATTCAAGTATAGTTATGATAGTATTAGTAGTTCTTGGGATATCTAGCTGTGACAGACAGACAGACTGAGTCGCACCATAAAGTTTTCTTTTTACCATTTTTGTACGGAACCCTAAAAGTAGGCAGGTGTTGTGCGACAGTTTGCAACATTTGTATCATAAAGTTTTTTCTAAACTTGAAGTGGTTTATTTTAATTTTAAAGCAACTGATAAGACAGACACCGGCATTGTTCGAAATAAATAATATGTAATTAATAGATTGTTAATGTTGTTTTAAGGGATCCGTATTTTGTAACCGACTTCCAAAAAAGAGGAGGTTTATGTTCCACTTTATGTTTTTTTTTTGTTTTTATGTATGTCCACCGAGTTCTCCATCAATTGTGGACCGATTTTAAAAATTATTTTTTTTCTTGAAAAGGTATGCTTTCGCCCATTATAACAAAGTCAGACTCTGCTAAGGAATCCCATGGAAAGCAAGGGAAACCCTCATATTTTACAGGTACACCTACAGCGATTTGGGCATTTTTATAGTAACTCATGCATTTGCTCTCAGAAAGCATCATTTGGTGAAGTGGAAGATTTGATGATGAAGACCACAGATGGCCATCGGAATTACTCAATAATAATTCGATTACTTACTTTAATATGGTTGCTAAGCAATTTATGCTCGTCACAATGCAGAATATGTATGTGTATATGAGTGTATGTGCGTGTGTGTATGTGTGTGTTGTGACTGTATATGTGATGTGATGTGGATATGGTGAAGTGGAGCTGATGGTGACTTCACCTTCTGCTCCAGTTCTCCTGGTTCTTACTAAAAAAAACTCCTCAACAATTAACGTCCCTGGATCGGGAAAACAATATTTTGTACCTAAAAGGTGATGAACAGTTGACATTCGACTGAAAATGAAAAACATTGAAAAAAAAAAAAAATAATAACTGACTTCCAAAAAAAACACTACGCAATGAATAATTTCAGAAGTCAGCTCAGATCCAAAGACACAGACTTCCGAAATAAAAAGTTGTTTTTCAATTTGTTGTTTTTTTTTAGTATACATGTAAGTTTTTTTATATTGTAGTTTATTTGTAGTTTCTCCTGTAATTCGATAATTGTATGTAAAATTCTTAGGAGAAATAAATTCATAAAACCGAAACCCAACTAACATAATATGTATGTGTATATGTGTGTGTCTGCGTGTGTGTATGTGTGTTGTGTGTGTATATGAAGAAGCAAACTCACCTAAAATTTTACACGCATTTCAATGAAACTTAAATTACCGATTTCAATTTTCCTTCACAAAAGATACCTAATGCTCAAAGAAAATCAATTTCTATTTTCAGTCCATACATAATAATATGTTTCCACAACCTAAGTATTGAATGTAGTGAATATTATACAAATACAGCTATATTCTACAGGAAGCAAAGGTATTTCATAATTACGAACTATTTAGTGTACGCCATGTAATTAACTTGGATATTAGTTTTGGGTGTAACTAAATAATGTCACATGATGGAGTTGGCATGTATCGTTCATATATTAACTATGTTATGGACGAAGCAATTATGCCCAGAGTTGGATCAGAGTGCCAAATGTCCATATTGTCCATCGTGTTTTTCGCTGTAATGGAGTTAGAGAACGTCAATTCATACAACATACACAGGGTTATTGGTAAAACATCAACAACCTCTTAAGGGGTTGCTGGTGTTTTACCAATTTACGCACGGCAATTGATTTTAATATACAGAAGATATAGTAAGCTTTAACTCTTTTTCAACAGGCCTATTTGCAGCACTTGAATTGACCAGATATAGGAACGTAAACGAGGCAAAAGAAGTAACTAATATATGTCAGGATCGCAGGTGGCTGTCTGTAGATTCGGCCTACCCTCATGGGAAGAAGGCGTGAGTTTATACAGGGTTATTGGTAAAACACCAACAACCTCTTAAGGGGTCATTGTACTCATCATTATAAACAACTTTTACTATGGGACCAAACCTGAAATCGCGAAAAAAAATCAGTTGTTCAGTGCATTTATGTTAGCATAATTCGTCAAAATTTACTGAACAGCTGAATTTTTTTCGCGATTTCAGGTTTGGTCCGTTGGTAAACGTTGTTCATAATGATAAGTACAATAACCCCTTAAGAGGTTGTTGGTGTTTTACCAATAACCCTGTATAAACTCACGCCTTATTCCCATTGGGGTAGGCAGAAACTACAGAACGCCACCTGCTAGGATCCTGACAAAGTTACTTCTTTTGCCTCGTTTATGTACCTACATCCGGCCAATTCAAGTGCTGCAAATAGGACTCATGAAAAAGAGTTAAAGCTTACTTACTTTATACTATATATCAATTGCTTTTGCAAAGTGCGTTAATCTCGCAAAATCTCGAAAATGGCTCGACCGATTTGATTTTTTTTTTGTTTGTTTTGTCGCCTTGTTATTGGGGTGGTTTAGGAATAAAAATAGGAAAAACCAAAGAAACCGTCGAAAAATGGAAAATATCGAAATTTTGTCTCACGTGGTAGGAAGTTCACCGGGTCATCTACTAATATTATAAATTCGAAAGTTTCTCTATCTGTCTGTTACCTTTTCACGTCATAACGCCTGAACAGAATCCGAATGGGCACATAGGTAAAAATAATATAAGAAAAAAAAGCCCACGGGAAGTATCCTATGTCCTAACATAGGATACATTTTTCCCGTGGGATAATTTCCTTGAAAAGTCCTTCTTCTCTAGAAATAAGTTAGCTGTAGGTATATTTTGAAGCATCGAAATTGTAGTTAATATACCTAGAGGTTGCAGGTAAGTACAATGACAGACGAAAATGTATTAACAAAAAAAAAAAAAAAACTTTTTGCACTTACCTATTTTCAATAATGAACAAAACATTCCGATCCATTCATTATGTTCACTTTGTAAGTACTTATAAAATAACTAGCTGTTATGTTACCCGCGACTTCTGCGATCCAGGACAAAAAGTAGCCTATGTCCTCCTCCAGGTCCTAGGCTATCTGTCAAATTTCATCCAAATCCGTCCAGCCGTTTTAGCGTGAAAGCGTAACAACTCACTTTCGCATTTATAATATTAGTTAGGATAACTTAAACTAATTATGAAGATTAGAGGAAATGCTTAAAAGGTTAAGGTGTTGGAGGTAGTCAGAATTTGGAAGCCAGATGATTGTGGTAATAGTCCATATCCAGCTATTTTCACTCTATAATCAAGATGTCATTTTTCAAAAGCACTGCTATGCAAAAGTATGTGATAATTTCTGTGTGGTTCGAACTTTGCATTTTACATAACCGCACTACAATTCTTTCAATCGCTAAAGCAGTGCATCATTTACCTGTACAAAATAATCTTCTTCTTTGCTGGCTTTCTTTGATGACGAAACGTTCGAACATGTTTGGCTCAAAATTCAGCTGCGTGATTTCCACTCACTGACGAAGTCATAAGATCATCAAGTGCAGAGGTGCGGCGCAGGATGGAAGGTAATTAAAATAACGTTTTTAATAAAATAATTATAAGAATATTTTATTTAAGTCCATGCACTTGTACGTACCCGACCGTTATGTGTGGAGGCGACGGCCCCCGCCACTGCTGGTCGTACCATCAGCCAGGACCAACTTGCTAGCCAAAACCCCTCTGACTCGTGCAATTCGCACCATCAATTATATTCAGGTCGAAATTGACATATTTACATGTCACTGGAGTGAATTCGCAAAAGTACTATTGTTTACACTATGTTACAAACAATGATCTTTGAGAACTTGAAATGTATGTAACTTGGCTATCGCATTAGGGTTACGACCTGTAAGGATAGTTTTAAGGCATTTAAATAAATAAATAAATAATTTACATTGGTTAACAACGGTCTCCTCATTAATGTTTTAATACTTTATTCTAAAACGTACTGTGTTTTACTCGGCCGACGATAATTTATTTACAAATTAATTACAGGAAAGGTCGTCCTGAGGTTTAGTTCTGGTCGTAATTAAAATATGAGGGCCACGTGCTGATATTGAAAACAAAAACATACCTTGAAGGGAAAGTTACTTTTAGTTTATTTATGTTTCGTGTAATAATTAGGTACTAAAACGTCCGTAGAAATTACTATAAGGAAAATATGATTTTGTATCACTTACCTACAGGATATAGACAGACAAACCATAAATAATTGTGTATATCTTTGACATTTTGTTAATTTTTTAAAATTATTATTTTGCTTGCAGCATGCATCCCTTCCTCGCATTGTACTCAATGTATGCTTATTGATTGGGAGAGCGCCTTGACTTCCATAATACAAGTGTTACTTAGTTTGGAAGTCAAGAGTGCCTTTTCTTGTACTTTTTTATTTTATGTTTTTCATTTACACTAAAAATCTAAAGAATATTATCAAATCCCAAAACAGTATTTTCTATTTACCGTTAACTTGTGTGCTAACATGGTTATCACGCGGACTTCAATGCAGAAGATATAACTCTTCGTACAAAATCTTAATGCTATTCATACTGCAAAACGTCATTTCCTCCTTCATAAGATAGCACTAAAACACTACATTGAAGCGCAGATGTTTTAAATAACAAAAAGGGGATTATCACAGCTAAAAATTCCAATAAGACTGCAATGTGGTGAATAAAGTAACCGAATTTGAATTGGCAAGTCTGTCCCATACATATTCAGCTGAGAAGGAGGGAGACGCAGTGCGCAAAACTTTTGGCATTCTCACTTGCATACAGAAAATGAAAGTGCTAGGTGGTCGAGAAATGGTGCATTACCAGCCGTGTCGTCTGACCTATTTACCACCTATCACCTCTCATGTATTGTGGATTTATTTGCTTGATGTGACGTTACACCTATCGGTACCCGTATTACGTATCTTGCAGAAGCATAGTGATAGCAAAATTTGCGCAATAATTGCTTTTCAATCGCAAATCGGTATTATGTATCAGCGATACGTCATACTGACTTGCGATTGACAAGCGAGTGAAAAGCAATTATTGCGCAAACTTGCTATCACTAGGCTTCTGCAAGATATGTAATAAGCCTTTTTTTTGTGGATGGGAAATCATCAAATAACTTCTCCCGCTCTGGGTGGAGCGGAAGGGTGTGTCAGACTTTTACTGACTAAAACCCACCCGTGTTCCTTCAGTTGCCTATGCCAGGGCCACGGTATCTTTTTCAAACAACCCGCGACCCCAGCGGCATCGGCCCTATTGGACCCCATCTTTTGCTGACATCTCTTTGAGGCGCGCGTGGAACACAACGCGCCGTCGACCCGGGCCTGGTCCTCACCGGACGGCGAGCTACCCACTACTCACCGTCCGCAAGCCCGCGCCTACGGTGGCCGGGAATCGGCTATCGATTCCCGCCGCCCAGGGCGTCTCCTGCGGCGACTGAGGGCGTGAGGTTGCCTCTCCCTCACGCGTTCCGCCTCCTCCTTTGCGAGCATTACCGCTTCGCAGAAGGAGGTGACGGCCTCCCATGCACTCTCGCTCCGCACCATGGCCTGGACCAAGCTCGGACGCGAGAGATCGCCGCCGCCGATCGCCTCCGTGAGAACACGGCGATGCTCTGCCCAAGCCGGGCAGACCTCCACTGTAATATGTAATAAGCCTGCGGGTCTTGTTTTATCGGGCCAGTGCA
This sequence comes from Dicycla oo, assembly GCA_948252095.1. Taxonomy (NCBI): domain Eukaryota; kingdom Metazoa; phylum Arthropoda; class Insecta; order Lepidoptera; family Noctuidae; genus Dicycla; species Dicycla oo. The sequence continues at coordinate 23,074,282 of OX411711.1, forward strand.
TCCTTATTCATAAATACTGTGAACGTACCGTTTTAGAGCACTGCACAAAATACCACCAACTGGTCACATTTTGTGGTATTTTGTGCAGTGGGGGTCTAAATGAATTTTGGATCAGAGTTAATAAACCCCCATTTGAAAAATTAAGCGTCGTTTTGATAACTATTTAGATATTGATAATTTAAATGTAGTCAAATTAATTTAATGTTTAGGTAGATTTCGAAAATTGTTACTAATAGGTACGCGGAATCAAGAAGCACGTTTTATAACTATAATTATCATTTAAGTAAATATCAAAATAATTCATATGAATAAACCCACGTGTTATATCACAACAAATAAGTATGTATATTGTAGGTTTTGAGAAGCTACTACATAGACTGAAACAAGGAGGAAAATACCGGTCAAGAGCGAGTCGGAATCGCGCGCCGAGGGTTCCGTACCACCATATATAAAAAAAGTGTGCTAATTTAGAGACATCGTTTTATTTGTCCTGCACACTTTACATAAATTTCTATCACATAGAATAGTTTCAGATTTGTCTCTATACAAACTTCGGAGATAAGGGGAACGGTATTTTTTTTACATTTTACATCAAAAATCGAAAACTATGAACCTAAAAAAAGAAAAAAATGTTTGAGAATGTAAAAACAGCCCTCTTTCATATGACACCCCACATGCCCTAGTAGACCCACTTCGAATTTTTAAGACCCCTTTTCAGTCCCTTTTGCAAAATATACAAGGTTGATTTTAGCGAGAGGCATTTAATTAAACCACATACACTTTGTATCATTTTCAGCCTCTACATTAAAAATCTGATAAATAGAAGCAATTTAGTCACAGGATATTTTTTTAGTTTTTTCTTTGTTGAAACACGATGTATGTGCCCTAACAGCTGACTAAGTACCTACGCATCCGATCTGACAGTAACCGATCATGCTAAACGTCTCCCTCTAAGCGGGTGGCTGTACTTGTAAGTAGGTTAGGTTTAAAAAGTTTACTTTTTTTTTAGTGCGACGACGTTAGTCATCCGGGGCATTCCGGGGTGAATGTTACGTAACACGAAAAAGCCGAATGCTCCTGCGCTGCGTGCGGTTATTGTCGCGCACACGCCATATTGTCAGTGTTTGTTTGTTAAATAGGACACTGAACTTAGGACTATTTGTAGTGATAGTGCTTATTTTGTGTTGTTGTGACAGGATAAGGAACTTATTTTAGTGTTTTAATTCTACTATTGTGACAGGACACGTAATTTATTTAAGTATTTTGTGTTTTAGTTTTGTCATTGTGACTGGAACAGTGATAGTTATTGATTATATTGTAAATACCTAAGTAAGACATTCATAATGCCTCGTGCTACATACACGGCGGCAGAATACACTGACATGATATTTACGTCGTTATAATTTGTTTGTAAATGCAAACGGCAGACATATCGAACATTTAAAGATTTAAAGTGTTGTGTTGGGAATTACTGTGTGCGTATGTAGTATACTGACAATTAATTTTTATTTTTTTATTATACCCTACACCACATTTTGCTTACCTACCTACTTTAAACCCAGCTGGCCACCCTGCTTTGTCTAACGCAGGTCAGTGCAAATCTGTACAAGGAATGTTTACATTTTAATTCTATTACTAAGCTATTTTATTTGTTCTAAAAAAGTTTTTTTCTTATTTTCACCTAAAACTTTTTTATAATAGTTCCGAGTTAACATAAATGTGGTTTTATTTAATGCCTCTCGCTCATATTATCAACCTTGTATATACAGGGCTATTTTTAAATCATTAGCTAAACTTTCACAGGTTCTACCCATAAATATGAACAACTTTCACTATGGGACCAATTCTCTGAAATCACAAAAAAAATCTGCTGTTTCATACTTTTTGGTAGAGTAGGTATTGAACTTTTGTATGAAACAGCTGTTTATTTTTTGTGATTTCAGTGGGTCCCATAGTGAAAGTGGTTCATATTCATGGGTAGAACACCCAGTAAATGTTAGCTAATGATTAAAAAATAGCGCTGTATATATACATTCTTTTCTTTATTATTTGCAAAATAGTTGGGCAAACGTCATCTAAAACTATTCCAAATTTCAAGTTAATAGCATTAGTAGTTCTTGAATTATCCAGTTGTGACAGACAGACAAGCAGACAGATTGAGTTGCACCATAAGGGTTCCTATTTACCATTTTGGTACGGAACCCTAATATCATATCAAGGTTATTATTTAGGTTGATTCGAGTCAAGAATAAGTTACACCCCCGTAACTTAGCCTACATGTTTTATAAAGCCTGAGTAAAATATAAAGATTCTGTCTAGACTATAAGAATAGAGAACAAAACAAAGTGATGTCTGATATTCTTGTTTAGACTTTATGTTTCAGTACGTATAGTAAAGGAAACTGTAGACCTACATAAAATATGAATGTTGATGTTTTGCAAGGGACTTCTTAGGCATCTAATCTTTTTTCTCTCTCACATTATGTATTTATTAAGGTGAGTGCGCAATGGTAGCCCGCGAAATTAAAATGTTCTTAAGTTTTTTGCTAAAAAGTCATGATTTCGGAAATCATGACATTTTAGAACAAATCTAGCTTATAGAGTTGTATTGATGATTGCAGGTTATAATAAATTATGTAAAATACATATTTGTTGTACGACTGCAAATTGCGAAAAACATAAGAAAATTTGAATTTCGCGGGCTTATTTTTAGCCAATGTTTTCCCACTGCTTGCAGGGAATAGGCCTCCATTTCTCCTTTTCACTTCTATCTGTCCTAAGCTCGTGTGGACCTGGACCCAATCCTATCTGAGCGCATTAGTAGTATCTCATACTGGCTCATAAAATATACATACCAGTCGGCGCTAGTTTTTTTTTTTTCTTATTATCGAAATTCAAGGGAAGGAAACTCAATTTTTTAAGGATATATAATATTTTTTTCAAAATTTCTGTTTTATTGTTCTAATTTACTTGGTATGTATTTATTGATAGTGAAAATTCTGTCTAAGCTATTGAAAAAACAAAAAAAAACTAGGTATGCCACAGGCTTCTACTCCGATCACCTATGTTACCCTATTTTTTGAAACCGGTAAAATAAATCATCCAGTATATTACGTATATACGCGTCGACTTGAGAACTTCCTCCTTTATTTCGGTCGGTTAAAAAATTGTTAACCTCTAAAGTTGGAAGCGAGTGAAATGAAAACATTTTTATAAATTTTTAATAAGAACATGTTAGTGACATGGATAATATGTATTTATAAACATGAACAAGTAAATGGTACATAAGTACGAGTAGATACACTTTTAAAAAGGTGATATACTTTATCGAGTCTCCGTGGCAAATTCTTGGCATTAAAGTTATTTTCGGCTCGCCAAAAATTCTTCTCCAACGTGGCAAGTTGAATAGGCGTAGATAAGGAAAAGTTACATAATTATGTGTTTATAAAATGCGCAATATTTTAATATGCAATATATGTTTTTATAGCTAATTCTAACGCGCATAGGTAACTATGCACAATTAAAGTTTGAAGACCGTTACAAAGGAGTTATTTATTTATTAAATTAATTGAAATTGATATTTTATTTAATATACAATAAATGCTTAATAACAATATATAACACAATTAACTATTTACACCAGGTACAAAATAAATGTCTAACTAACTACAAAACTAGGAAATTTAGGCGTCGAAGTACCTACTCGTCCGCATCGCCGTCATCCGGAAACTTGCCCAAAAGAGTGCACTGCCACGTTGAATGGCAATGCTAATTCTTAGGCCAAAGAACGAGCCAGCCCTCTGGTCATGTGAAGTGTCCACTAGTCAGAGAGAAATTTCTTTAAAAAAAGACGCGCACTCGGGCTACATCACCCGAGCGTTTCGACCTCAAACGGATCAAAACTGTAGTTGCCCATAAGGTTACAATATTTGTGCCGCTTGAGGGTCTCAGCAGCCGAAGAAATTATTAAGTTAATTAATTATTGTTCTTAAATTAAATAAACAAGATAACATTTAAAAAAAATAAAAAGGCTTGGGGTTGAAACAATAGGGCCGAGGTCCGAGTGCCCACTTAGTTTTTCGAGATATCACCAAGCGGTTAGTCGACTCTACACGTGACCAGAGGCCTGGCCTATTTTTTTTTTTTGGCCAAAGAATCTGCATTGTCATACAACGTGGCAATGCTGCCAGCCTTTTGGGCACTTTTCCTGTTGACAACGATGTGGACGAATTTTTTGATGCCCTATGATTATTTCCTCTCCTATTTTAATATATACTTGTACCTATTATTATTATTACTTGAAGGCCATTGCTTTATACACAAAAATCCATTCTTAAAGTATGATTAACCCGATAATCAGTAGGCTCATAAATCACTACCAAATACCATTTTGTCATCCGTTTGACAAAACATGAAAGAAACCGGGTGTATTATATATACCACTACCTATTATTTAAAAACTCGAGACAGAAAACTAAAGAAAGTTCAGTTGCCAGCATAAATAATCATAACTTACTTGCATTATTTGAAGGCGTAGTAACAGATTTAAAACTCACTAAAATCATATATAGTCTACGACTTAAGCCGTTGTTCCCGGGTGTCATTCGTAGATCTGTGACAGTTGTTACAGGTAGTCAGAAGCCCAAAAGTCTGACAACCAGTCTAACCAAGGGGTAGGTATCGTGTTACTCAGTACCTGGGTTGTAGAGGTAGATAGATATAGGCAGTCACTTCATATAAAATACTGGTATTCAACTGCATCCAGTTAGACTGGAAGCCGACCCCAACATAGTTGGAAAATGGCTAGGCAGATTGATTGTTTAAAGTAAACCATCGATACAGTTTTTCTAATTAGAACGTTACTATTATATGATTGAAATACAGTTATTTTTACAAAATTTACCACTTAGCCCAGTACTGATTAGTCAGTTTTATATTAAGAACTTGCCGCAGTACGTAACAAAGTTCCAAATTAAAAAGGCTCCATGGTTTTCAAACCTGGGTCTGAATATAAACCTTATTTTGTAATAAAATTCGTACCGACAAGAGATAAGAAGGAGTCAAGGTCTCCGTTTCAATATCATGTATTTGACGTAGATATTATAACAAGGATGCTGAACGAAATAGATTGAGAACCACTTGACTCCCATCTTTGATTACAGGCGCGCTTAAGCCCGAAGGGTATTGTCTAAATTGTTTCTTATTTGATATTGGAATTTATGGCCGAGAAATTGTCTTAGGACAACGTTTTACGAAATAATCTGTCGTGTTTAACAGCGATAGTTAAGTGTTTAGTAGATTTATAACAAGCTGGTTAAATTTTTGGGACTGATTCAATTTTAGAATAACCGAAAGAATTATACAATTATGGTATAAGTTCAGTTGACATTTGACAATGCTTAGGTTTCTCTGTCATAAAAAATACGGAAAAAATTAACTGCTAAACAAAAACATAAATGAAATATACAGTGTTTGAACATCTCCATTCTGATACAATAAATCGTATATATACGAGAAATATAGGCACTTTTCAGTGGTGTTATACCAGAAAACGATGCTGTTAATGGAAAGATATGAGAGACGCATATATTTTTAAAGCTCAATATTAAGAATACCAATATAAATAATAACCTTATATTAATAAGATACCGTATTTACTTATTTTTATTCACATTATCGATGGCCTGTTAGTTTAGCTATAATTTATAAGTTCTCTAATATTAGGTAAGATATTATGTCCACATCGAATGTGTGCCAACAGCTACATACAACATTCCTTTAAAAGCTCATGTATACTCACCAAACATCACGTTCTTTCATACAAACATTTATACTGTCCGTATTGGCACAGAAAATGTCAAACAAACACAATAATATATAATTATAATATGTTCACTCACTTTACTCACTTTAACGTGTATTTTTACAAGAGAAAAAAGCTTTGGTCTTTATTTAAAATCACATGCGAGCACACGGAGAGTTGTGTGTCAAGTTTATTATTTTTTATTTTCACGTGACTTACGTAAGTACGCACGCGGTGTGCCGGGCGCGCTCGAGTCGCGCGCGTGCCTGGCGTCGCGCCGAATGCCACTGAGCCTGGCTTCCCTGCCAGCCGCGCACCGCGCATGCCTCCATCACAATAAGCCCGAGCTCACACGAACATCTAAAGAGCTTGCACATCCCGTGAAACTGATTTTTATTTAAACAACAACTCTATCGGCGACTGAATCCGCAATGTTTTATGTAGCAGTTAGCTTTGCTGAATTTGGAATATTGAGTTTTCCGCGAGACTTTTAGTTGAGGTTTGCGATGTATTTTTCCGGTTCATGTGAACATTTCCTTAGAAGTTCACATTTTAACTATTCATGAATGGTTGGTCCTGTCTGCCGCGCCGATAACCAGGCGGGTGATGGCTCCCTTATCGTATTTATAGAGCGGTCATCGGTCCTTCAGTTTGATATTAAGTGACACCTGTATACTCTCTCTGATATCACGGGTGGCTGAATCAATTATGATAGATGATTAAAACTTTTTTATTGAGCCAGGAAAATGGTGGATAATTTGATAAGTCTGAGGCAACTTCCCTAATAGGACGTGCACGTCCCGGTGCTGCTCAGACCCCGTAACACAATATGCTAGAAATTGGAGCATCCCCGCATTATAAAGAGAACAGCTCTTACGGATCCACTTTAATATGTAAAATGCTTTATAGGGTTCCGTACCTAAAAAGGAAAAATGGAACCCTTATAGGATCACTCATGTGTCTGTCTGTCTGTCTGTCCGTCTGTCACAGCCAATTTGCTACGGATTTAATGGACCGATTAAGTTGAAATTTGGTACACTTATGAATTTCTATGATGACCCAAACACGGACGTGTAACGTAAATAGATAAATTTTGAATATGAGGGTCTATTTTGGAGGCAAATAAGAAAATTAAAAAAAAAAGTTTTGCAAACTGTACCGTGTGACATATAGAATGAAAGGGCTTACTGTGAGGGTCTCAAATATATTTCTTTTTTATAATTTTAAAATAAATTGTTTTAAAGTTATTAAAGAAAATAGATGAAAATTGACCATTCCCTCTTTATCTCCGAAACTAAAATAATTCTATACCTATAGATTATAGGAAAACTTAGAAGAAGTCTTAAAAAAACATGGTAAATCTCTCAATATTGTGCGTACAAACTTACATTTGCAGTTGGAATGTACGGAAGAACATGTTTTTAAACTACACTGTTAATTTTGTTCTTGTAAATTCATTCCAACTACGGAACCTTTCATTGTGCGTGGTCCGACACGCACTTGGCCGTTTTTTTTTTCTACACGTTGTTTTGTTCTAATTTAAGACGGTATTGTATGTATAAAAAGGTTTATTATGTATTTACTTTGTGGATGACCCCTATTTCGAAATACCTACATGGATTGTCTTGAAAAGTTTACTTTAAGTTTGTTAGGAATGCTGCATTTTATTTCCTTGCTGTATGTGGTTTGATGCAGTGTTGCGCCGAAAATCACCTTGTGCCACCTACAATTTCAACCCAAAATTATTTTATTAATATCATATTTACCCTAACCAAATAAGAATGACCAAATTATGGCAAGTGGCGTATTTGGTTTTGTACCGAAACCTTAGTCGGAATTGGAATAACCTATCACAAAAATGAATTGATAAATGATTTTTCTACAAATGCAGTCCGAAATGATATTTTGAACTTGAATTTATGTAAATAATAATATTTATTTTTTTATCTATATAACTCGGTTCAGATCGATGTTCGGTTATGTTACCGTATATTCATTTTAGTTCGTCATATTATTCTGCATCTAATTTATTAATTTTTTTTTTCGCGGCCATCAATCAAACATTTTTATGATTGATTGATGGCCGCAAAAATATCATAATTAAAATGGCGCCATTTTTGTTCATTGGCTTTTTGTGCAAGAAACGCAAGTCTTACGGTATGTGGATATCTTACTTGAAAATTACTCTAACACATCTTCCACATTAGGGACCAACTCCATAACATATCCCAGACATGGTTGAATGATGAGCATGTAAACAATATTGTCATCGCGTAGTTGATGGTACATATGTATGTGTTTACAAGCTCATTGCGAGCGCACACGTGATCCGAATTAAGTGGGTGCCGGCCCGTTTTTATACGGAACCATGTCGACCCAAATATACGTGTAAACATTATTTTACTATTTGGTCACTAGTTTAGCAGCAAATGAGGTAATAATCATGGAGATTTGATTCCCAGAAGTCAGTGGAGCAGGGTATTTCTATTGGAAGATAGGTAAATAATTAATAATAATAATACCCCTGCCGGACCTTTCGGGGAATACACGCGTGATGACATGTTGGTAAATAACTAGGGAATGTTTAGACAGATATCTTTTTATATTGTCTTAGGGTGTTTTGGCAAAGCGATAGGCACCGCTTCTGTAGTTATCTAAAAACACACCTTCGCCGCGAAACCATAGCAGTGAAACCGCAGTAATTCAATTCAACTGACTCGCATGATGTTCCGCTACTCCAGTAGCGGAATAGTGGAGCATCAGCGAAACATTTCGCGCCGGAGATGTGCTAAGGCCCTTAGTGATTATTTTTTCATTATCTTGCAAATAAGAATTTAATACCGTTCTTGATTATTTGCAAAAGCCTGTGAAAGATTTGTTTTTAGCAAGTTTGTTTTACATCGTCGTTTAAATTATCTGAGATGATTGATTTTCTAGATTACATAAATATAATATGATAACATCCTTATTCCCCATCCTTATTCTCAGAGTAGTCAGATAGGAAACGCCGACCTCATCTGGTTTAAAAAAAAAAAAAAACATGATTGACTTGTAAAAGTGTTTGTACAAACCTACTTACAGAAATAAACATAATTTATCATTTATCCCCATTGCATTTACACCAATATTGTGCCAGCAAAGTTACAGCCAAATAATTTTATTCAAGTTAGCCGGCCATTAAAAGGCACTTTTGAAGGTCAAAATGTACAAGAAAATAGAATTGATTCTAGGTGCGCTTTCCAATTATCTTATGGAGAAGGGCTGTCTTTAAGGCCTATATCATTGGTATACTTTTAAAGCCAACAATGTAGCAAGCAGAAATACGTTAAGAGGGCTGCCACTTTGTCACCTCTCTCACTCACACGAGAGCAAATTATTAAGAATGTTAAATGAAAAGATGATTTTTTTTTTTAAAGTAATCGATTGGTGAACTAATAAATAATATTAATTTAATAGGTAATCATTAAAAGCACATTTCTATTGTGTGATCTAATAAACTCAGCTCAATAAGTATTATGATCTGTTTTTGAGATGAGTTAAATACATGCCAATACAAAAATGTGTTTTTAATAATTACTTTTTAAATTAATATTATTTATTAGTTTGCCAATTGATTGCATATTTAAAAAAAGCATCTTTGCATATAACATTCTTAAAAATGTTGTCCTGTGTGAGCGAGAGAGGTGACAAAATGCGACAGAGCACGTTCCCCGCACTGTTCTTGCGGAAATCGGAATGTATGAGCCGCTTACGTTCGTGCAAAAGTTATAAAAGTCAATTGAGCAAAATATAGTCCTACCCTCACGCGATAGGTTACCAACCTGTTACCGCTGCCTTTTTAAATTGTTTTACATAACAATTATTTTTATGTAACACTAGCATTTGTACGCGGCATCGCCCTCGTGGAGTTCAGAAATTTTCTGGAAACTACCGGAATAAAAAAGTCTCCTATGTCCTAACCCAGGCCATGGTCTACCTGTGTGCCAAATGTCGTCGAAATCTGCGCAGCCGTTAAGGCGTGAAAAGGTAAGACAGATATTATATTACTTTCGTATTTATATATTTTTTTTATATTTCTCGGGGCCTTGGAGTCCCAGACCTTTGGAAGACGTACGAGGGGCCGAAACCAACTCGCAGAGGCCCCTTAGACACTTTTAAATGATGAGGAGGCACCAACCGACGATAATCTCTATATGCATTATGCAAGTGCACCCAACGACAACCCCGGGTTGGTGCAGGACTGTTGCTGAAAGTGGAAACAAAACATATTGGACTATGGTTTTGTGTAGCTAAGGCTACGGGTTTGAGTAGCTTTAGTATTAAGTATTCTTAGTACTATGCAACTTACATAAAACATTAGTTAGGGCCAAGTGTCGTAACAAAAATTTGATGGCCTATCCTATATATTTTAATTCAGGTTACAAGATAACGATCTTTCGAATGTATACGTATTTATGTAAATAACATATTAATCCGTTTTACACACTATTATTCAACCACTTCTCGATTTAGCCTGATTCAAAAATATTTTTATTAGATACTAGCAGCGCCCTGCGGTTTCACCAGCATAAGTCCCGAACCCGTTAGAATATCGAAATAAAAAGTAGCCAATGTGTTAATCCAGGTTATAAACTATCTGTATGCCAAATTTCATCAATATTCGTTTAGTAGTTTTTGCGTGAAAGAGTAACAAACATCCATCCATCCTATATTACTAGCTTTTGCCAGCGGCTTCGCTCGCTTGGATTTTGGAAATTTTCCCACGGAAACCGTACACTTTCATTATAATCTATCTCTGTGCCAAATTTCATCCAGATCCGTTCAGCCTTTCTGGCGTGATTGAGTAACAAACATCCATCCATCCATCCAAATTTTCACATTTATAATATTAGTAGGATACTAGGAAGTAGGATTACAGTAGGATTTCACCAAAGCAAAATATGACATCGTAAAAAAGAATAGCGGTAAAAGGTATTAAGATTACTACCCATTTTTGTCTGAGTGTCTCAAAAAGGCAATACGTCCGTGTCCTTAATATCTTACTTTAAAGCTACGTGCCACAGTAATCAGGGCGGCACATCTAACACCCTTGAAGTCATCCTAATGACCACGAGGACGCTCCATGAACAATTACGAACAACTAATTAGTATGACACCCTAGTAAATTACGTAGAATTAATGACAATTGAAATACGTGATACTCGTGATAGATAGCATTATTAAGAGGCTTTAGCTATAAATTATATCTAGGTTGAGGTCACCTAGCAACTATTGACAATATCATCATTCTCCTCCCCTTATCCCAATTTATTTGGAGTCGGCGCAACATGTCCCTTTTTCCATAATTCCCTAGTTAGTCATCTCGGTAGTCACCCCCTTTCTAGCCATATCATCTTTCACACAGCCCATCCATCGTTTCTTTGATCTTCCCCTACTCTTGTAGCTATCGGCATTCATACTCAAATCTTTCCTGAAGATATTTTTTCCTCATTTCTCCGCATCACATGCCCATACCATGACAACCGATTTCCACACAACTTTTTAATCACCGTGCACCGGTGCAACGATCAGACTTCCTCTTATGTACTCATATCATACTCTAGTAACTATTGACAAAAGTCTTTTTCAAATCAAATCAAATATGTTTGTACACACAGGTTATAAAAGGGGCTCGTGGCTAAGTAGTGACACCCGCACGAGTTGAATGATCAGATTAAGCTACGCGTGCCGTGGTTTAGTCCCCGTGGATGGGCGACTACCATTACGTACCGAGACCCCTCCGTTCCTCTGAAAGCACGTTAAGCCATTGGTCCCGGGTTGTGGAGTTCAGATAGGCAGTCACTCCATGTAAAATACTGGTATTCAACTGCATCCGGATAGACTGGAAGCCGACCCCAACATACATAGTTGGGATTAGGCTAGGCAGATGACACAGGTTATAAGGTGGTGGTAGTGGTCCTTGGATCTTGTACTTCACAGATTGAAAAAATAGTGCATGAAAGCTATTAGACTAGATTCCAATGAACTTTTTTTAAGACACAGAAGGACTTCTTATTATTGAAACGAATCTTGGTATTTTTCAACGTGCTTGCTACGAAGATGCTACGCCGTAGCTGATGCTACGGCGTAGCTGATGCTACGGCGTAGCTGATGCTACGGCGTAGCTGATGCTACGGCGTAGCTACGGCTACCATATGAGCGACGATGTATCTCGCTACTGATACTGCCAAATTGGATAATATTAAACGCGCCCCTGCTTCACACAGAGCGCCGCGTTTCGGATCCAAAACTAAATTCTAAACTTTCAAGCAGGAACCGATCATACACATTCACGAAATTTCATTGAAATCGGTTTTGTGGTTTCGGAGATTAGCGTGTACGAAAATAGTGATTTTTATTTTACATGAAGATGTCTTCACCCAGGTACTTGAATTAGTTTAAAATGTCACGACAATCATTTTAACATCAATTCAATTCTCGATCCTAAGCTGTCGTTTCATCGTCCGCCAGATTCTCAGTTCAATAAAATTAAGTGGTAAATGTAGGTGTCCCCGATTCGACAAAGTTGTTGATATAATTTTAGGGCTTGCCAACGATGTGGCGGCGGCACCGATGCTGAAAATAGCCGCAATCAATAGAAACAACGCGCATTATTTAGTACCCGACGCCCTGGCCGTATCTAAAGCGAATAATACGGCCAACTTCAGTCCATTATACACAGTCCTCTTTTTATCTTATTTGCTTTTCATTTCACAGAATAATATTATATAAATACGCTTTTATTAAGAGAGATGTAATCGTTTTCCTTGTTCAGTTTTTAGGACAATTTAATGTTTTTTTGGAAGTGAAAGTTAAGATGATGATTTAGTTTTTATCCGACTGATCCAGAAGGAGGGTAATGTTTTTCGCGCGCATGTATGTACCTATGTATGTATGTCCATTCCATTGTGACCTCCTGTAGCCTAAACGGCTTGATGGATTTTAAGATATGAGGTGTCGTTAGATTCGTCTTAATTGTGGGAGTGTAACATAGATAGGCTATAAAATAATTTTTTCTATATTGCATCTGGAAATACAAAAAGGGGGGAGGGAAAGGGGGTATATATAGGGTGGCTGGTAATTAGTGACCGATACTTAAACACATGATTTTATTCATGATAACAAACAACTTTTATTATGGGACCAAACATGAATACGCGAAAAAATATCAGCTGTTCATGTTCGCATAACTCGTCAAAATATAAGGAGAAGCAGATATTTTTTTTTTACAATTTCAGGTTTGGTCCCACAGTAAAAGTTGTTTGTTTTAAGTTTAAGTATCGGTCACTAATTACCAGTCACCCTATATATTTATACTAATAATAAAGCTGAAGAGTTTTATTTTTGGTTTTATATTTGAACGAGCTAATCTCCGGAACTACCAGTTGGATTTAAACATTCTTTTTGCATTTGATATCCAAATTCTTGAGAAAGGCTATAGGTTATGTGATGTTAAATAAACTACGGCCCTTAGGAACCGAGCAAAAAGAAAATAAAGCCAGAAAGAACGCTTAGCAGAAACGAAGTTATAGCTCAGCCATGTGATGTGATGCGACGGGGGGGGGGGGGGGGGGGCAACAAAAAATTTCACGCGGAGGAAGTCACGGGCAGAAGCTAGTATATTAATAAAGCTAAGAAGCTTGAAATAAATCAAATTATTAAAAAAAAAAAAAACATAAAACCGACTGCAAAAACACATAACTGAAAGAAGACAAACAAACATTACAATCTATAGAATTTTGATATCGCAGGCAAACAAAAGTTACACCATATTTCAGGTCATTGGTTTGCCCCCGCCTGTAAAATCAATCAAAAAGTCATATATTCAAACCAAGCTGAGAATCAGCACTTTTCGAACGTCACAATTACATAAGACAATTCCACAATCCAAAACTCTATAGATAGATATTATATGTATAATGCTTGTTTGTCTCTTTTCAGATATGTGTTTTAGCAGTCCGGTTGCTGTTTTTTTTTTTTTAAATAATCAGTTTTATTTGTAGTCTTTTTATTTATTTATTTAGGGACAACAAACAGCAGTGTAATACTAAGTAAACATAGGTTAGAGCTTAATAATAGAGGTAACAAATACACTACTCACAACGTTATCCACATATTACTAAACAGATCTAGGTACTAGTTGTTAGAATGAACGATATCAAAATAAACAGAATACTCGTAAAAGTAAACATTACTTAATTAGTAGGGTTCTGATCACTTAATATAGTAATAATTTCTTTTCTAAATATAGCCTTGCTGAGAAACATAATATCAGATGAGTTTTTGTTACGTGAAACGGACCACTACTACACTGTAATCTTTTGACACACTTACTCCATACGATCCTAGAGCAAACATTAGACTAAACACACAATTTAAATTAAATAAATCTTTATTCAGAACATGTCCATAATAATTACAAGTGGGGTTATAAAGCTTGTAGACAAATAAATGTTTTCAGTATATTTGAGTCCTGTTTATCCGCAATGTCCTGTAGGATGCAGTAAGTGCTACCCTTGACTCTGCTTAATAACGACGCGAGTCGCTTGCGCACGATGGCACGAAAGCCGTCTAGATCTACCCTGTAGGTGTAGGCACTACAAAAGCGTGGCAGCCCTAACAACTTGCTAAATCCATTGTTATATTGGACAAGTAAGGCATTGAGCGGCCTCATACCTGAACCACAAACTCTACGTGTAGAAAGTTTGACAGTAGGTTCTTAATTGTGAGACTGGTCACTACAACGCGCAAACCTGCGGGCCAGCATATTACTTCTGACCGCCAATGTCCTACGTTCCCTTTCTATGTCAACATGGTCGTCAAGGCCCTCAGTAACGAAATGTAACAGTAACAATAACAGTTCAAATACCTCGTATTTGAACTGTTATACCCGCTTCAGTTTTTTTAAAATGAGTATACTACCGCGGACATGGCGGTCCGCGCCCTTGTTTGCTTTATTTAATTTGTTTGCTTACATTTTTCTTTTTATTAGTTACAACTATCTTAATCCTACATCGAACAACTTATGTCTAAGGGTAATTAAACTTCTTAAAAACTACGTGAGTCCATCCTTTTTTTTTTTTTTTTATATACAGGGTATTTGTATAACGGCTAATGTATGTTGATATATTGTTTTTATGGTATATATATATATATATTTTGTTTACCCGCTTCAGTTTAGTACCATACAACTTAATTTAGAAACCCGCACAAAACTTATACCTACATACAATTCATACAAAACTTTTCACTCGATACACAAATTTTAAATTCAGTGTAAAATATTCGGCGCACTCGACGACATTGTTAGAATTTATTGGGGAGCGGAAGAAGACGCCACGCATAGTTATGGACCGAGGGCTTCCCCGCGATGTTACTTTCCGAGGACTCGCTGCATTTCAATGAATCCCACGTTGTCATGGAAATGCCGTTGTAGCGAATGCCTCATACAAAAGGCGCAACTTTGATGTCCTACTATATGCAGTGCAATCTTGCTCCAAGTTGTTCTGTTCAAAACCTACTAAACACAGTTCGAGTCGACGTCGGCATGCATGAGCTGAAATTAGGTCAAAAGTAAGCTCATATTCTAGAAAGAACCACGTTTTAATTATGAATTCCCAACTCTGCTGAAAATGCGCGGTTTTTACACGACCTCATCATTTTTGTAGACGGTTAGCAACTTTTTATGTTCTGCATCCACCTACCATGAAATATTTAACTAATCGCACAAGAATTATCACATTTCGCACAAACCCTTATCAGATTGACATCACTTACACCCTACTTATCCATGCTGATGGATAGGTCCATGAAGTAAACCGCGGCCGCCGGTATCCCCTTTTTTGCGTGAGCTAATGCTTTTACAACTTTACGAGTAGCGGCACACCGATGGCTCGATAGCGGATTGTCGCAGGGTCTGATTGCATTTGATTGGCAGCGCCTAACAAGAAAAGGATCGATGGGCTCTCCGCGAACCGTATGGGCACGGAAAAGGTTTTATGTGCGGCTTAATCTGTCCCAGGGGGCAGTCGCCATTAATTAGGTCGGTCAAGCGCTGCCTCGGCTGTTTTTGCGGTGACAATTGACGTATGTCTTTCTGCGGTGTCGCACGGATATTACCGGCTGGGGTCATAGGTACCACTGCGGTTATTAGCCGCAAATACGTCAGCAAGTAGTTGATTTTACGTGTGTCAACACTGACTTATAAACCTATGGACTTGCCATACCTCCAAAATTAGCGTGCATACCTACAAAAATCTGGCACTTAACATGGCCGCCTTTCGTAGCGTTTGTTACTGCGAGTGCAAGAGAGAGAGCAAGCAACCGTTTGACAGCACATCTACCAATCATCTACCACAAAACTCGGCAATCAATATGGCGACCGGTCACGCATATACAAGATTTTGACGTCACACAAAAGTGTTGCCAAATGTAGTCCTTGACAAACCTTTAGATGTATCTCTTTTCATATGCAGTTCTTGATTAGATAAAAAGAAACAAAACCCTTTTTGACATGTGTGTGTCGATATGATAGATCATATTTGTATAACTATTCTTCCTATAGTAGAATATGCGATATCCATAGTATTCCTATTTCAATGTGTGGCAATGGGGCTGGCAAGTGTCAAAATGGCGCTAGCATAGATCGGTCCCAAAACAGTGGTGTTTTTGTACTATTATTATATATATTTAGATTATTTTATTAAAATGACGCGGTGTAGCGTACTCAATTATTGGAGACAGGAACCCAACATTTTTCAAAGGACTGCGAAATCAAAAAACTGTGGTGAAACCAATAAGACGTGTTGATTTCGTGCATATAAGCCAATCGAGGTTATGTAGAAGAATCATTTCAAGGAGTGACTTCAAAATAATAATATTCTCTTAAGGTCCGAAATCTGAATAACGTTTTAATAATCTACTTAAGTGTTTTGCCTTAAAAGTATTTGTTTTATTTATTTTACAGGGGTAGAACATCTACACAAATTTTTAAAAAGTCTGTTATTCCTTCTATATTCCCCGTGGAATGAAAAGCCAGTTTCAAAACTGGCTTTATCCAGAGAAGAACGCCTTAGAGCTCGCAATTGCAGAAAAAGTTTGTTTCAAGGCCTTCAACGTCACAAAGACTAGGCGATGTTATACCACTGCAGGGTCACCATAAGGAATGTACTGTTGCTAATGTCTCTGCAAATTCATGTGTGACAAGATTTAGAATCCAGTATCCGCATCAGCTGATTTACTGATAACATACAGAGCTGTTGTTAACTGACAATGAATCAGTAAATTGTTATATATTATATTTATATCATTAGTAAATGTTAAAGAAGCGAATCCAAAAGAATGCACGTTACCTTTCGATCAAGTCAGTTTTCCTTTCTCGTATAGAGGCGCCGGGTTTCTTCCACTCTTGCTCATGTGCGATACATCATTAAAGCCACTATTTTCATATATTTTAAATAATAAAACGTAAAAATAAAAACACTGTGGCAAGCATACGTAACGTGAAAGTCTATGACAAGGGGACAACCTACCTATAACAGCGCCATCTATGATTAACTTTTACCGGCCGGCCCCATTTGGTGATGCGAATTATAATTACACTGGCTGTCAAAAAAATCGAGCCACCTTTGCATTTACAAAGTTGTTATCTTAAATATGCAATGCTATAACTTAAAACTGGTGTTTTTTTTATATAACTAGGGTAGTAAACACTTCAACGTTTTATTACAAAATGGAGTGCTGCATACAGAGAATGGACTTTTACATTGAAATAAAGGAATATCAACTGAAAAACCGTTTAAAAAAAAGTCCTGACAAATTTTCCGGTGGAGTATGATTCAAAATAAGGAGCTGGATGCACCCTCTTGGTTTACCGGAGGGCTGTCCTCCTTTCCTCCTCCAGTTTCTTATTATTTGACCATTTTCGCTTAACGTTCGTCAAAACATTGCTGGCATACGTATTTGTTTATCTGACAACAAAAGCTATCCATATGGACTTGTGTCAGAGCTGTCCAGTACAGCGTTTTTTATCAGCCTTCAAGTGCTTCTGTGCCCGCTGAGGCACTCCACGTGACGTATATGTACGGTGCACGTACATGGTTGTTAAAATTGTTTAATAATTAGTAATTAGTTGTGCAATAAGTAGGCTCGCATCTTTGCACGACTTATACGCGCGACCTACATTAGAATGCATGACAATCATGCAGCAGCCGACAGAGCCCGGATGATGTATTCTTTTAAATGTAATTTAGTGTTATAAAAGACGCGGCTTGGGTCAGACAACTTGCATGTTCATTTCTTGATTCTAGCCCGTTGGCACTCACTGACATTAACATTTACACTAACAATTGCATTGACAATATATGTATATAGTTAATATTAGGGTGTTTATGCATTGTCACCCTACTAATCATTGCTTAATAGTAAAGTCAAATACGTCGCTACGAATAAAGTAAATCAGAGTAAATAAGCCATGCTTGAACGAGGGTTTCAATTAGTACTTTTGTTAAAGTCCAGTCAAGTACGTTTGACCGATACAATCTTCAAATTAGCACTATGAAACACATGCTATATTACATTTTCAAACTGTAGTGACGGCGAAATTGAATGCATATTCACGGCAGCCTCGGCAAAGCGATCACGATACTAGCCAGTTAACTACGTAACTTAGTGGGAAAAACTTTATGAATATTCAAATTAGCAAAGTTCCTAGATTATCGGTCGCAAGAATAATGCTGGCATCAAAATATTCGAGTGTTTATATAGGTCAAGGAGGTTTGCTCGTAATAATACAAAATTAATAAAACTCCCATAGTAAATTCAACGTAAATCACAGACGGTTCGTTGAAAAATAAACAGATAATTAGATAATCTGATTTAAAACTTCTACTTTATTACTCGTAGATTACACCGTTTGATTACTCGTACAAGCAAAAAATCATTGTTTTAGCTAGGTATTTCTTTAAATTTTTGTTGTATCTGTATAAAGTTAAAACGCATATTTGAATATAGAGAATAGATGTAAAAAAAGTAAACAAAAAATTGAGTTGTTGACTACCAACTTAAATTGTCCATACGCCCGGGTCATGGGGCCCGAGTGTACGCCTCCTTTTTAAGGAAATTTCTCGCCGACTGGTCGACACTTATCGTGAACAGAGGGCTGGCTCGTTCTTTGGCCAAATAATTAGCATTGCCATTTAACGAAGCAATGCTGCTAGTCTTGTGGGTTGACAAATATTTCCGGATGACAGCGATGCGGACGAGTACTTCGACGCCTTAATGTCCTTTTGTTTTTGTTTTGATTTTTATAGTTAGTTAGTCTTTTAATTGAGTACCTAGCGTAGATAGTTCGTTGTGTTAAATATTGTAAAAATTAGGTTTCTGATCCTTAATAAAGAATGTCTGCACAAAAATCAATCAATCTGCTTAGCCTTTTAATAATAATAAAAATCATTTTATTATCAAGCTACTAATATGCCCATAAAAAAATATACAAAATAATATTAACATCAAAAATAAACTAATACATATTCAAAACCTTATTAAACTATAACTATACACGTAACGTTGTCGGCGTCGTATTTTTCCAACTATGTTGGCTTCGGCTTCCACTATAACTGGATGCAGCTGAATACCAGTACATGGAGCGACTGCCTATCTGATCTCTACAACCCAGTTACTGGGTAATACGATACCCTTTGATAAGACTGGATGTCAGACTTTCGGGCTTCTGACGACCTGTAACGACTGTCAAAGATCCATGAATGACAGCCGGGACCAACAGCTTAACGTGCTTTCCGAGGCACAGAGGGGTCTTGGTATGTAAAATTCCCATCCACGGACCAACAGCGGCAAGCGTAACATAACCTTATCGATCGACCCGTGCGGCTGTTTTGCCACGAGCTCCTAAAAATGAAGAATGTCCAAGGAATGTCTGTCTATGTACAATGGTTCATGTATTCAAATCACAACTTCTTTGACAGCTGTATAAGACGATCGATGTAGCGTGTCACTTTGATACGCAATCCAACTAATATTATAAACTAGATGTTCGTGCCCGACGTTGCCAGGTGAATTTCATGTCTCTATCTCCAGTGGTTTGTGGAGAGTTTTCAGGCTGTGTGTAGTCTCTCTTTATACAAAAATACCATCCAGATTTCCGACCTTTCTGGCGAATTTTCCAAAAAAAATCTGTTATACAAACCTTGTCCTGACAATTACAAACACAACAAAAAAGAGTTAGCCAAATAAATTCAACCGTTCTGAAATGATGCGCTTACATACATTCGGCAATTGATTTTTATTTATATTACCTAGATACGAAAGATGGATTGGATGTTTGTTACTCAATCACGCCAGAACGACTGACCGGATCTAGATGAAATTTAGCAAAGAAATAGATATTATAGCCTACAATAGCATATAGGATACTTTTATCCCGGAAAAATATACAGCTCACACCATCCACGCGGGCGAAGCAGCTGGAAAAAGCTAGTGAATAATAAATGAATAATGAAGAAGTCAACTTTCTTCATAAATCCCTTATATGATTTTATGAAGCATCTGTCAAGGTTACACGAGTTTGTCGAGGATTATAGGTTTAAGGTCAGCGTACGTAACGACACGTCACTCACGCGCCATTTTGCCAAAAGGAATATCATTTTGAGTGACAATATTGCCGCTGATAGTGTTCAATAAAGTTTTTTGCGAAGTTAGGAAGAGTTATTGGTTTTTTATAAGTATTATTTATATTTCGGTATAGATTATGCAATTATAGGTCAGAGGGGCAGTCGCTCCATGTAAAATACTGGTATTCAGCTGCATCTGGTTAGACTGGAAGCCGACCCCAACAAAGTTGGGAAAAGGCAATTAGCAGAAAAGGTTTTCTAAAAGTGTTACCTATACCGAAGCAATTTGTGATTCAAAAGGAAATCTTTCTTCCTACAGTTAAAGTAATTAGAAAATAAACGACGACAACCTCCCTTGTTTTGGATGGGAAATCATCAAATGACTTCTTCCACTCTTTGTGTCAGATTTTTACTGACTAAAACCCACCCATTTTCCTTCATTTGCCCTTCAGGGCCACGATACCTCTTTCAAACAACCGGCGACCCTGGCAGGGACAACAACCTCCCTAGCGACACGTTTCTACCTGTTATGTTAGGAGTTTTAACAAAACAAAAAACTTACTACATCCTACGATATTGTAGACAAAACCAAGTAGGTACGTGTTTCATATCAGCACTTGATTTTGCTTTTAATTAATTTAAAACAACAAAGTGCGAGTCTTAGCAACTATAGTACGTATACATTTGTGTTTAGTAAAAAAAAAAAGTTTGGCTTTGCTTTTTATTCCTATACTAGCTTTTGGCCGCAGCTTTGTCCGCGTGGATGTTGGAAAATATCCCACAGGAACGTACTACCGGGATTAAAAGTACCCTATGTGTTAATCCAGGTTTTAAACTACCTATCTGTCTGCCAAATTTCATCAGAATCAGTTCAGCCGTTTTTGCGCCAATACAAACATACATTCAGACAAACGAACAAAAAAAGTTTTAACACTCCTTGTTGATTTTTTTTTTTCAGTTTTGAGGTCGTCACTATTTTATTATAATTATGTAATAGACATAAATATGCATCGACAACCTACAACGAGGTACTTCTATTAGTCTTTTTTTCTATCCCTCTGAATTACGTAGCATTGTGGGGGTTACAAAAATAGCGGTAGGTAACACTCAGTTCAGTATACACGGAATTATAATATATTTATGTAAGGATTTGGTACTGGGTTGGCCATTATACGTTGTTTCCATGGGTGATTGATTCTATTTTTGCCTACAAAGGATCAAAGGATGCGGGTATCTATGTAATGTGTGGATACGTAATGAGAGAGACGATTTTATGTGTTAAATATAAATGATACCTTTGTTTTATTACGATTTCGATTTATATATTATCTTGAGTTGGTTTTGAATTAATTTCTATTTTTTTTTTAATAAATAAAAGTAAATCTATTGATTCTTTGGCGAATGGAGGTGTTTAATTCATATTTCAACTCTAAATTATTGTATTTGTTGGATTAACCCAAAACAAGTAGTTTGAATTATGAAATAAACAAAAGCCCGATTTTGTTGGTACGTTAGTTAATGGACTTATGATGTGAATCAATCGTTTTTTAAAACACAACCTTAATATAATAAACTCAATTCCAAATTGCTGACAGTGCTGGCTCTTGTTTAAGTTCCCAGCAGATAGAGGGCGTGCGATGCCAACAAACTTCCCACAGGCAAACTCCTTATTATTCATTGCAACACCGGCTAACTGATAATAAAACTTGTGAACGCTTAAATTAAACTGCCGACGTTTAATCCACAGGAATGTGTTGGTTAACTAACGCTATTATCGATCTTTAAACTTCTGTATCCGTAGTTCATTTGTGGTGTTGCATAAGGTTCATATATCTTGCTCCCTCTTTCTACTGTGTTACTATTCCCACACTTGTATACAGTGTTATGATCGTTCATGGTTTAACTCACGTGCATTTTTAGGGTTCCAACAGAACCCGCCCGTCCGTGTGTCACAAGGCTGTCTATTTTGGTCCGTAAACACTTGAAATTGGATTGAATTTAGTATAGTAAGACCCTTTTAGAACTTAAACCGATGATAAATGAAATTTGATAATGCTTGACTTAATTTCTGTAAAGGTTTAAACTCATAAAATTCTTTTATTTAGGTACCAAAATTCACGAAATAGGATGCTTCGTCCATTTTGGTAAAAGAAAACGGCTACACAGATTAATATTGGGGCCTCTAACAAGTCTAATCCCAAAGAGGTTATACCTGTGAGCTGCGGTATACCGCACCCTGGTTACTACTGCTACAGTTACTGTCTAACTAACTACCGTACTTTGAGGTTAACTGACAGGAGTAGACAGACAGGTAATAATGTCTCCTCCGTAATGATGCCTCAAGGAAGGAACCGGAGTGACGGCTGTAAGTATTTTATGCAATAAACTGTGTGTTGTCTCTAATACTCATATACAGGTTCAAAATAAATTAGCTAGTGAAACTCCGCAGGCGTGATGGGTAAGTATCGATGTCAAAACACGACAAAATAAAGAAAAGTAAAAAAGTTGGGGGGGGGGGGTTAATAACCGCTGGTAGTGTTGTAACTTGAAGTATGAGTTGATAAAATTAGTTTTCTTTTGTTTTATCGTGTTTAAGTATCTATACTCATCACGTTTGTGAAGTTTACGTAAAATAATATATATTTAAACTGATATTTCAAGTGACTACGCCAACTGCAGACAATTAACCCTACAAAAAAAAAAATTGTAGGCACAGTTCGAGTCCGCGTCGTTTGTTTTCGTGAAAACTGATACTTACAAATTTTACTACGGTTTCCGATACTGCCGTAGCCATTGTATTTGCTCGATACTAGACTTAGTAGGCTCATTGCATTGCTTATAAAGTAACCTTTCACCAATTATGACACTTTTTAGTTCTAAGCAGATTTACGGTCATTATGAGACAGTTCGCTTAAGGCAGCCACAGGACAGTCCGGTTAAGTAGTCACGGCCTCTAGGCCAACTACGAGATGCCATATAAAAAAAAAAACGGCCATTATGAGACGACATCTTAAACATTTTTGCTATTTAGACCAGGTTTTCTTACGGATTCTGACACTGCGGTAACTGTAATATTTTCTCGGCACTAGACTTTTAGGCTCATTGCATTTCTTTTGATACAAGCTTTCTTAGATTGTGGGTTTTTTTTTTTTCATTTCTGAGCAGACTTACGGCCGATATGAGACCACATCTGATATTATTTTGCAATTGTCAACTCCATTTTTTTTAACCCTTTTTGGCCAATATTTCTGATGTTTCTTTTTAGGTCCTGGTAGTGCTTTGTCAACTCTTTACAAAGACACTAGATTAACTGATCTAGCTAAACACGTTTTTGCGCTATATGAATTGATGTTTCGACATATAGTGAAAAGTAGAGGGTTGCGCGCATGCGCGTGCACACGCAGTATGACGTCACACACAAAATATATATATAGCCATAAAATGGTTTTAAATATGATATGATCTTTTTAATGCTCAACCATTACTCTAGCATTAAAAGTCTCGTAGTTATTAGCGGTTGAACTCTTACACGTTTTTGTCAGTCAGAAATATACGTCTTTTTTGTTTTATCATGTTTAAATATCGATATCCAGATAGTCTACGGAGTTTCGCTAGCTAATTTAATTTGACCCTGTATAATAGGGTTTTATTTTTGAGTTCATGACAAAGTATCTCTTTTTGCTATGCTATAAACTAAGTATATCGTTAATCTCTAGCCTATACGAGAGAATGAGAAGAATATAGATATACCTATGTATATATACCTGAAATACCTTGTATTTTTCTAAACAAAAACATTTCTATTCACGCTCGCACTTTGACACTGTCGACAAGCAACTCGGCATACTTACAAACATCCATACTTATCTGCACTAGAAACACAAACAGTTGTTACGTAAGTGCTTCTAAGTTCTCAAACATGACACATATACCCTTGGAACAAGTGCAGTTTTTACAAATACTTGGCAAGTAAAGGCGGTTCACACATATTATTTGGCACGACCACGAGCTTCGGACTTGTGACCTTGACCTCCAAAAACAGAGGTCCGCCATTGCGCCTTTTGGAACGAAAAAGCTTTGTGTTTCAGTTATAGTATGAAATCGTTCAAATCTCTGCCAAGTTCTCAGCTTTGTGACTACAAGAACTTTGGAGGATAACCTTGGCAAAGTTGGAGTACCTACAGTTAACACGACAAACAAGGGATTGCAAATTCTATACATGTATGTGGGCAAAGGTTTATGTAGGCACGATCAAATTCTGTGTGTACATTGAAAAATATACCCTATTTACAGATTTATGGTCACAGTAGGTATGTATAAATGATAAATGATCTTATTTCTGTAAGTATATACGTAGGTTTGCACAAACACTTTTACACGTCAAACATATTTTATCGTGCCTGACTATTTCTGATCTGACTAGGTACTCTGAGAAGAAAGGCCGAAACAAACTCAAAGATCACAGTCTCTTTTAGTCCAGACATAATCTTGGTCAGATCATGTATGTATTGGTGTATGAAATGGTCTTTTCGAGGAAGAACTACACAGGTTGAGTGGATCTGTCAAGTCAGTGTACGTATATCATTATAATATCGTATATTATTATATAATTTGTAACCAGAGTTTTAAGCTCGACACACACGGGTGTTAACTGATCAGTTAAAACGGATCCAAGCCCAAACGATTTCCCCATTCACTGGCTTCAACCCGGCCTTCATTTCTATATCGATGGGGCCGCGCGCAGACGTGCGTTACTACATGTCTGGCTAGCCAATCTCTCACCGCGTCAGTTGAAAAAATGGATTTCGATCCTGAAGAGGATATTGTACTTACTGCGGCTGCTGTCTGTTCCCATTTAATCACTAGAAAACCCAAAAAAAAAATGGACGAAATAATGGTTAAAAAAGAACTATCATTTATCTCACATTAGTTTGTTAAATGAGTTATCACTGGAACCGAGTGTCTGGCGTAACTATTTGAGAATGAACGAATCTACATATTTCAAGCTCCGACTGACGGCAAACGGATGTAATCACGCGCACTCACGGTCAGTTTGGCGTGATGCAAACGAACTGAAGCCAGCGGATTACGGTGCCGGGAAAATCCGTAGGTTGCCGTCAGTTAAAAATTTCAACTTAAGATTTCACATTCACGGTCAGCTTTTGGTTTAACTGACCGTGTGTGTGGAGCTTAACAGTCATTATAACTAATGCGCACCAAATATTTTGTTTCCTAATTAAAATTTTAATAAGATACAATTTATGTAAGTCAATATACAAACATTCCATTACATTTTGTTTTACACGTGGAACGATGAAACATTTTTTTTTTTCCTTTTTTTTAATGATGTTCATGATGTTAAATCTCAAAAATATTATATTTCTAGCAAAATTTTGTTTAGATCTCTTTTTTGTACTGAAAACCCCAAACGAGGGTGGTTACTTAAACCTCTAAAGATCTAGTAAAGCACTTAGTACTCTCACTTCAGCTTAATTACGAGCTATTAGAGGATTTGTTGAATAAAAGGGGAAAAATATGGTTTTACGTGAAGAGCATGATTATTGTGTAATGATCTTTGTTCATTACTTCAAGTAATAAATTGCGACCACAATTTAAATTGATACAGGCATAATTTAGTAAAGTATTTCTAAAAGGGGTGCGAACATACATAATTATATATTTACAGAGTACAGCACGCACGCGGACGTTAACATGGCACATGGAGTTTTTGTGACATATCAATCTGCCTAGCCTTTTCCCAACTATGTTGGAGTCGGCTTCCAGTCTAACCGGATGCAGCTGAATATCAGTATTTTACATGGATCGACTGCCTATCTGACCTCCACAACCCACTTACTGAACGATATATACGATATACGATACTCCTCGGTAAGACTGGTGTCAGAATTTGGGCTTCTGAGGACCCATAACGACTGTCAAAGATCCACGAATGACAGCCGGGACCAACTTAACGTGCTTTCCGAGGCACAGAGGGGTCTTGGTATGTAAAGATGGTCACCCATCCACGGACCAACCGCGACAAGCGTAGCTTAACCTGATCGATCGACCCGTGCGTCTGTTATTACTTAGCCACAGTGACATCTTTAGTCAGTAAACTGATTTACGGTAAGGGAGAAAAGCAAAGAAAATCTGCTCCGGTGATGGAGATTCAATAAATTTTTGATGCAATATATATAATATATAATTTTTAATTTGAGATGGGTTTGCTCTTGACTCTAGTAGACTAGAGCTCACTCCATCGTCAACTTTGTCTCTGTCACCTCAGACCTAGAGGTCTGAGGTGACAGAGATAAAGTTGACGATGGAGTGAGCTTACCCAGAAGAAGCCTGTTCACTCTCACTTTGTAGAGATTAGGGTTGTATGCGCGCGGAAACACAGATGCAGGTAGCGAGTTCCACTCTTTTGCTGTGCGCATTATAAAAGACATTTGGAAGCGCTTAGTGCGAATTGGTGGAATAGCAACTAGGTAAGGATGGTAACTGGCAGTGCGTCTAGATGTCCGATGGTAAAAGGCGGCCGGCGGAATGAGGTCGTGGAGTGCTTGGGCAATGAATTGAATTGAATTGAATTCAGATATGTTTCCGCCCTGGATTGCAAATGTGGTCCTGTTCCACAAACGATGAGATACTTAATATCGTATCCTGCTTGTCCTGGTATCTGCACGTCACAGGAACTGATAGACGTTACTGGAAGCGGCAAACTCTTAGCCATATTCTGGGCCGAATCGATTTATATTGCCATTGACACGTTGAGAAGAAAGGAGAAAAGCCTAGCTGTCAGTCTATTGCTAGATCAATCTCACATCTTCATTCTTATAACTTTACACTTTAAAGAGCTGAACCACTTTATTGTCCGTACAATCCTCAACGCGGAAAAACTTTATACGGGAAAACTTCTCAAAATTGTTTTAAATAGTTACACTTCTGGCCGAAGAAAGTTATCGACGGTCGGCCTGATAATTCTCTGTTAATAATACTTATTGCAGCACTTCCCAGCACATGGCGCCACCATTTTGAGTAGATAATAGGATTTTAATTGAGATGAAGCTTTACAGAATAGAAGGCTATTTCGAAGCCTATAAATTTTTATTCATAACCATTATCGCCAGTGCCTGGGGTGCGGATTTTGATCGTCGATATTCATGGTTGGACCGTAAAGTATCTTATCGTTCGGTCAGTATTAGAGTAAATGTATCGAGTGCACCTGATTACGGGATTAACGCCTATGTCAACTCTGCCACAGAATTTTGATTAAACTAATATCCTCGGACATTTTCACACACGGTCATCTGATCCCAAACTAAGCAGAGCTTGTACTATAGAAACCAGATTACTGATATACTATATACATATACCACTTTTTTTGTAAATACATACTTATATAGATAATTACACCCAGACTCTGGAGAAACAGACATGTTCATGCACACAAATGTTTGGCCTGGATGGGAACAAACCCACGACCAGCGGCGTGACAGGTGGTATCTTAACCAACCACGCCATCTGGCCTGTCAACTACTGTAAACTTCTGTACTCGTATACTGACATAATACGGAGAAGGCGTATATTTTACTAGGTATATTTAAAACCTTTGCATTGTTAACATCTAGAAACAATATACTGGATGACTTTTTTACCGTCTTGAAAAAATAGGGCATAATATGTGAACGGAGTAGAAGCCTATGGCATACCTAGCTTTTTTTTTTTTTTTAAAAAGAATTAAATATCGAAATTCAATACATACGCCTTACGCAGGGTGCGTAGTACGTATGATTTGAATTTCGATATTTTTTTAACGATCTATAAAGTTTTTTCAAAATTTCTGTTTTTATTGTTATAGTTTACTTCAATGTTTACTGATAGAGCAGTTTCTGTCTAAGCTATTGCAAAACAAAACAAAAAAAACTAGGTAGGTATGTCATAGGCTTCCACTCCGTTCACCTATTGTACCCTATTTTTTTTCAAGATGGTAAAAAGAAACATCCAATATACCAAAATACAAAGAGTTCACAATCAACCGGATTAGACAAAAAATATTAAAATTAACTTGTACAGAATATAATGGAGCTGGTTTAATCCTCTACTAGTGTTGTACCAAAATTCGCCATATTTCCCGGCTTATACATGCCACGCTTGCTCCCATACATAGTGACGATATCTCATTCTGTCCCGCAGTGTACGTTCAACATCGCGCGGTACGTACGACTCTACCAACATACTTCAGGAGCCCGGCGCCAAAATTTTACACCTCCCATCAGCAGCACTAGCTATAAAATTGGAAGATCATAAAATGAAAACGTGCGATATTTAAACGGGGAGCTATTAACATGACACATTTACCGGCTCCGTGACCTCCCCCGGAATTAACGGAGCCTGCATTGGACTGTGCCAACTAGCCAGTTAACGACTATTTGCCTTTCACCCATTATATATATTCATCCGAAGTGTAAAATGGTATTAAACCTGTGTTTTTTATGCATTGACACAGGGTTAAGTTAAATTAGCTAGCGAAATCCGCAAACGTGACGGGTATCGATATCTAAACATGATAAAACACAAAAAAAAACATAGGCAGTCTAAGGCAGTTGTCCCACCGCCGGCGAGGAAGTGACTAATTATCGGCTATTTGCTCGCTCAAGAAACGTATAATACATATACATTTCCGTGTAAACAAAAGAGATGCATATATTCATAGTTGATCGCTGACTGTTCACACTGCTGGCGACGACTCACTTTACTGGTTTGTCGCTGAGCGACAAGAGCTATCAAAGATAACACTCGCTCAGCGATGCTCACTTGGCAGTCGCTAGAACTCACGCCGAGAGACCAATCAGCAGTCGAGCGAGTGGTGCGAGTAATCGCCCGTCGCACCCGGACACTCGCTGACAGCCCAGGGACAATTAAAACTATCGGAACTACACACTCGCTGCTCGCCAACTCGTTTTCAGTTGGTAGTTCTACTCGCTACTCGTTCATCGCTGGCGGTGAAACAATAGCCATATGGACTGCCGACAGAAGTGAAAACTTAAACGTAAAACTAAACATAGCATATCGTATGTCGGTGACACGAACCGATAAGATTTCCTCCCACCAAAAATCGCTCAACGCGCCTAAAGAAGCTGCCATTTTAAAAATATTAATTTGATTTTTTTTTTGGGTCATCAACCGCAATGTTTTTTTTTAATTATTTGTGATGGGTTTCCTCTTGACTCTAGTCTAGGTCAGAGGTGACAGAGACAAAGTCGACGATGGAGTGAGCTTACCCAGAAGAAGCCTGTTCACTCTCACTTTGAAGGGATTACGGTTGTATGCGTTCGGAAACACAGACGCAGGTAGTGAGTTCCACTCCTTTGCTGTGCGCATTATAAAAGACGCTTGGAAGCGCTTAGTGCGAATTGGTGGAAGAGCAACCAGTAGGGATGGTAACTGGTAGTGCGTCCAGATGTCCGATGATAGAAGGGGGCTGGTGGAATAAGGTCGTGGAGTTCTCGGGCACACTCTCCGAAGTACAATCTGTAGAAGACCAACAAGCAGGCAACTTTGCGGCGATGAGCCAAGCTATGAAGCTTGGCATCCACCAGTTTTACGTCGCCAATGAGCCTCTTAACTCTGCGTTCCACCGAGTCAAGCGCGGCTAGTTGGTACTTGGCTGATCCATCCCAAAGGTGACTGCAATACTCCATGCAGGATCGGACTTGCGCTTTGTAAAGGGTTAAAAGCTGTCCAGGCGTAAAGTATCGCTTCACCCTATTTAGGATGCCTAGTTTCTTGGCCGCAGTTTGGGCCTTATATTCGATGGTGGCGCCGAAGTTGAGACCAGATGTCAACTCCATGCCTAGGAGCTCAAGTCGATCGTTACAGGAACAGATGTACCCCGAAAAGTAGGAGTTGAAATATCAGTTTAAAATAACAGTTTTTTCGTTCGTAAACTTCAAAACCAGATTTCTCAACTCATACTTCAAGTAACAACAGTACCATCGGTCGTTGACCTCAAAAAAAAATCAGCATATCTTTTTTTATCGTGTTTAGATATTGAGAGATTAAGATATCGAGACCCATCACGTCTGCGGAGTTTCGCTAGCTAATCTAATTTGACCCTGTATATTCTCATAAAGTAGCTGCCTCGTCTTCTGTGTAGACGCGCCCTATTTCTCCGCATACATCGGTATTTAATTATTTTGTTTTACTTTAACATGAATGGTCAACGCTAATTACGCTAATTAAAGAAGTTTCGTTTTGCTTTTCTTGGTAACGAGTAGTCACCATACACTATACCTTATAGGTGTGTTACAGCGGGGCCGTGTTGGGGAGCTCTGCAGAACGAAACCACAGGAAATAATGTAAACCATTTATTAGGAAGGTATAAAGAGTACAAAGATTTATCAAAGAACAATGTGGAATCGAATCTCATACAAAACTATATGTCAACCTTATGGCTAGATAGTTTTCTATCTAGCTAGTGTTAGTACACGCAGGTGATATATCTTCAACAGGCCGCTACATTCTATTAAACAATAGTGATTCCCTTTCCTCGTTAACGTTCTATTTATTTTTAGGTACCCCATGGGAGTGACGGTTTTAATCAAGAAAATATGTAGCTTCACAATGAAACTTTGACATGACCTTTGTCTAACAATATTTAACATTAATCTGTACAGACGTCGTCATTGGTGCCGATTCCCTTGTTCAATAACTAAACTAAAATTAGAACATCGCTATCATATATATAAAAAGACGGCTATAGCTATGAACTAAGTTAGAGATGTCAAACTAGTTTACGCCTTGCGTTTTACCGTGTTTATAGGTCGCCATGTTTTTATGTGTCGTCTAAATTTATATGGAAATATTAGTTCCATCTAAATTTGACAGCTCTAATTTACGTCCGTCTCTTTCTTTTTTTTATTAGAGAGAAAAAGTTAGCAATAGCGTTCGTGTACAACAGACTCGGCACCACTGTCTCACGGCGAAGGATACATCGTCAAACCTGATTCACGCAGTAAGCAAGTGTTGTCATCGATGCCTGCTCCGTGGAAGATTCCTAATAGAGGGTTAGTGTTCGATAGATAGGCTGACTAAATAATAGACGAACTAATGCAATTTCTAGGTTGATCCCAAAGTATAAAAATAAGTAAAAAATAAAACTATTCAAATGAACGTTCCTCCCGGAAATTGTGCTCTATTTATATGATTTTATTATGCTGACTTAGGCTCATTTTCACCACACATTATTAAACGCTAAACGAGTTTAAAACATCGCTCCGTTTCTTTCAATCGTTTGAAGATGACAGAGACAGAATGACGTTTTAAACTCGTTTAGCGTTAAACGTGTTTAGTGACGTGTGGTGAAAGTGAGGCTTAGTGGGTAAATAAGCAAGCAAAGAAAAATATTTGAAAATATATATTAACCGATTGTATCAGTACTTTTGAATCAGTCCTTGTACTGTTCCGCAAACTTGCCTATTACTGAATAAATACTGAGCTCCATCACACCATACTTCCCAGAATTTTGTCAGTTTAACAGTTATCTATAACAAAGTTTAGTTAGTAGATTGTTCAAAGATGAGATAATTTAGTCTATTATAGATCAACTTAAGCTAATACAAGTGGTTATATACGGAGCGATTTCCTCAAAATTATTTGTAAAAGCTTTTGAAAACTTAATTTTCGTTGCGGTGTTGTTCTAACGAAGGTTTTGTTATGTAAACGGAAGCAAGTTACTGCTACTTGATTTATTATATTTTAATCATTGTTCTATGGTTAAACAATAATAGTAATGGAAACTGAATAATCGAAGTCACCATAAAAAGAAAATTGTATTAATTGCTTTCACGTGTAGGCTACATTTCGCTATTTTTTAACCACCGACGTTAACAGAGGGGTGTTCTAAGTTTAAGGTGTGTACCTGTGTATCTGTATGTGGCATTGCAGCTCCCAAATGACAGAACCGATTTAGATTTTTTTGCTTCGTTTGAAAGTTGACTTGGTCGAAAGTGTTCTTAGCTATGATTCAAGAAAATCTATTCAACCGTTTGAAGATATTAGCTCTTTTCTTGTTGAATGTGAGCATCTTCCACAGGTCTTATCGAGTCGATTTGGTATTCTGTTACCTCAATTATATTAGAATAACATAAACCTTAAACTGATGCTGCAGCATTACCTGGATTTTGCAGGATACCCAACTTCCTCACCAACTTACAACAGAGCTATCGTATCTCAATGAATAGGTTATAGATAGATGATAACCAGGGTCTTATGATGGAGTAGCAAAAAGGAATGAGGGTAAATTTGTGTCGGGGGTTTTTAAATTTTAACAACTATGTAAGTAGATACCTGATTTTTGAGTGAAGATACTGTAACATGGATATATTGTTAGAACCTGTTCACATGAATAAGAAATGAAAATTTAATTCTTTTAGTAGAAGGTTAATCCACTTATTCCTTATTCAGCACAAAACATTCATATTTATCGGGTTCAAAGATTTTGAAAATGGATTCAGATTGTATTTTGGCAGTTCATTGTGCTATGCATTATTCATTCAGTTAGTCCGTTAAATCAGCCGCTTGCGAGACAATAGAGAAACAATAAACTGGCGTGATTGAAAATACTCCCCAGCCAGCTAAAGTTTAATAAATATCTTTGGCATTCAGACCTTTCGACTTTAGAATTTCGTACTTTCATTAAATAGAGTGTTTTCCTAATGTCTTCCTTTGTATAGGTAGGTTTATATTCTGTTTTATGGAGTATGGCGTGGGAAGACGCGTCGTAATCGTTTAAAAACCAATAACGTATCATGTTCAAGGACTGTTATACCACAATAGGCACACAAAGGGAAAAAGGCCTTCATTTTCCTCAACCGGTCTTGAGGCAAATGAAAAACTATTTCTTACAGCTTTGAAATCATTTCTGAGGAAAAATCTTCAGCTTTATTTGATACAAAACAACTGCAAGTAGCATTTATTTTAATTGTGAAAAATAAAGAGTGACTGTCGCAGATAGCTGCGGCACTATCATTAAACTTTTTACCGCGCAGACCGCTAAAAAGTACCGTACTTATTCTGGCGGCGCCGCAGATAAATTCCACGATCGTATCTGGGAAGGCAATTAAGATAAGCGAACATTGTGCTGTCACTGTTGCTCAGTGTACGTTTAGCGGACGCACGCTCGATTTATGCTCTCCTGGCAGGATAACTGGCTTCACCTACGCTGCATTACGTAACTTACGAACGTCTGTTGGAGCAGTGATAAACACATCACTATGAGTGATGACGAACTGTTGCTGGACCTCGTAAATCTGTTGTCTCGTAACTCACATTTTATGCACTTACGGGCGTTTCCTTCGAGCTGAAAGCGAGCTGAAAGTTTTTATTTTACTTCCATAAAGGAGGAAGGTATTTCAGACTTGTGCGTTGAAAGCAAAATTATTATGCTAAAAACTTCCGTTCGCTGTAAGAGCAACGAGCGGGTAAACGCTGTTTATCCTCTGTGGTATCTTCTTTCATATTACCCACGTGAGTAAGTTCTAGCACCTACCTCTAAAACTCAGACAAACGTTGTCGGTTTCTTTTAATTTGTACCACAAGGACTAGATATCTCATGTGAATCCCATCAATGCCGATGGTATGACTTCACCTAACCTCACAGGAGTTACGAAGAGCTTTTCATAAAATAACAAAGTTATGTAATGCTTTTGTCAGCGGCTTCGCCCGCGTACTTGTCGGAAATTTTCACACGGGAACGTATTATCGGGTTAAAAAGGACTCTGTGTCCTAATCCTGGTCACGGTCTACCCATGTGCCAAATTTTATTCAAATCCGAGCAGCAGTTTCAGCGTGAAAGCGTAACAAACAACCAAATTCACTTTTGCATTTATATGTAGCTTTTATTTATATGAAACACCGGTCTATTGACACTCTAGCTAGACTGACAAAATGTATTAGGTACTTAAATAAAAAATAAATTAACACACTACTAAAGTTTCTATAATAATATAATTAAATCATGATTCGAAACACACGTGGCGCCATCTATTATCATAAGAACGTTATTGTTGTTTTCCTCGGGAACAGTACTTTTTTCGAGATGAAAGGTACCCTATGTCCGTTTCTGTACACTGTTCAGTGGTTTTGGCGTGAACAGAAACAAACAAACAAACTTATATATATATATATATATATAATATAGTTAGGATAATATTCGTTAGGGCGTATTATTTAGTTCGCAATGTAAAAGTTTACACAATGGTGGCTGCCACAACATTCGAAACCTAAACTATGTTCCAGTTTGAAATCAGCGTTAATATTGTTATACTTTAGAGGCCCACCCATCGAGGTGAGGGGAAAGTAATAAATATGGCTTTCTGGCCTTTTGTTAACAAATTATACGTACTACGTAGTCAGTCTTTGTTGGCTAGAGAATCCCTTTCACCCTCAACGCTTTTCAGCCTTGAAGAAAGTCATAAGATAATGATGAATGAGCCTCCTTTCTTATGATAATATAAAAATGATAAATAACATATCCCTCACAGTACACGTTTTTTGTTCTTCATATTGATCTCTTTTTAATGCATCGATGAATATGAAAACTATTAAGGAAGTAAATTATGTGAGAGTAATGTGATGACTGCTACCGAAAGTTTGTAATCTCTTGACGTAATCTCTTACGGACCAATAACTTTCTGTAATATTATTATGGTCGTCTAAGCATCTAACACGATTATATTTTGAAAGCTTTATTTTGACCATATTTTTATTTAAGTAAAACTTGTTATTTTCTGTGAATTCTGTATATTTATTTCCTTCTTAACAAGCTTTAAGTTATAAAATACTGAGCTGAACTTTGAACTTCGTAAAAAGTTATTTTATTGACATAATTTATTCAAACTGCCTATTAAATTATACGCAATCAATTTCTGTAATTAAATCACTCTAGCCAAATCTAATTAAGCTAAAGTAAACCTAACGTGGAAATGGAAATCTCTAAAGACGGACAAAGTAATACAAGTGCCGTAAAAATAATCTAAGTTTACTGTGCCAAATTGCAACTTTTAGAAGTTAGAATAAGGTTTAATGTTGACTGTCGTTTTTGCAGTTAATAATAACAATTATCGTAGAGTAACGTGGTATGAGAGCTAGCGTGTTAATGCACAGTGTGCACGCAAGCCACGGGTGCTTGGCCGCTCGAAACGTTGAAAAAAGGAATCTAATTAAAAATGTAATCACGTTTGTTACAGGGGTACAGATTTAAACAAAAAAGTTGGGGTTGCTCCATGAACGAAACTGAATTGTAAATTGAGCATTTTAAATTCATGTCTTGAACAGGGGAATCGGTTCAATCTGCTCTCGAAATGAACGAGTTATCTCTCAAGGGCATCGCATCAGGGTTCCAACACGAAATCACTTACATCGCTTTGTTCAGACCGCTGAGCGCCGAACAAAACGCCTGTCAAATAATGATACGCCAAGAGTATCACAAGGCGACAGTTTAGATGCTAATGAAGTCGCATTACACCCGATCCCGTTTACTATACGGTGATATATACAGGGTTACTGGTAATTCGACGTATATCCGTCAGGGGCTGACAAGGGGGCCAAAATGCAACAAATTGAACCCCCCATATGTATGGCCGAAATTCATTAGTTTTCGAGATATTTGAATTTTAAGAGTTTTTCGATATTTACCCAAAATTTGACATTTAATTCCAAATAATAAAAAAAATACATATTTGAATGGGTACCATTAAAAATGATAAATTAAAACTACTTAATTTAACAAAATAATTAAAATAATGAGCGATTTAAGAATAATATCTTATTAATATTTTCATTTTGCGCTTCAAAAATGTTGACTCGTCACAAAAATTACTATGACATTAATCGTACAAATAACTAAAACAACTTGCCTATTCTGTAAGGTATAAAAGTAACGACGAATTATGCGAACATAAATGTTCTACATTTATGTTCGCATAATTCGTCAAAATGTACTGAACAGCTGTTTTTTTTCGCGATTTCAGGTTTGGTCCCATAGTAAAAGTTGTTCATAATGATGAGTACAATGACCCCTTAAGAGGTTGCTGGTGTTTTACAAATAACCCTGTATATATACTAGCTTCTGCCCGCGACTTCATCCGCGTGAAATTTCTTTTTCCCCCGACCCACCCCGTCGTATCGCATCGCCTGCCCGTGCTATTACCACTTCGTTTTCGCTTAGCTTTCTTTCTAACTTTTTTTCTTTTTGCTCGGCTCCTAAGTTTCCTAGCGTAATTTTAAATAGCTTCCTTCCTCAAGAGTTGGCCTATCAAATGCATATGATATATGCAAATCACAAGAATTTTTCAAATCCGACTGGCAGTTCCAGAGATTAGCACGTTCAAACAAACAAAAAAACAAACTCTTCAGCTTTATTATTAGTATAGATATATGTATATATACAAAACTGCTCATTTAATAGAATACTTGATACGTAACCATCAAGCGAAAATTGAATAGCAAAAGCATCTGAGATAACCTATGGTTAGATTTTGCATTCCATGAATACAAAACGGAATAAATGTTTCTAAAAGAACATTCTCAAGAGACGCGTGTCAAACGTGTCACGTATGGCGCAACCTTTACAACAATAAAATAATCGATGACTACTTGCTATGCTAGTTGACGGCGATCTGAACAGTGTTAGAAAGCGAGAAGTTGCTCTAAACCGAACTCGTTCGTGCCCTCGGCTCCAATCATGGAGTCCCAAGTCGGGGAAACAACAACTGAGAACGAGCTCACTTCATTCGTGCCTTCACAACTTGGGGAATAACTTAGAAATTCAATTTGCAGACGGTGAACGTTGCAGCGGCCTGTACACTACCGCCTATGCAATGCCAACTTAGACATTGCTAACGTCACCAAACTTGCTGAATTCCGACACCGTATTAAATTCACACAGCACGAAGAAAAAGTTAAACAAACTAGATTTGGTGCAACGATTTAGAGCAACGCTTCTTGTTAAAAGGAAATGAACGTTGAAAGTAAACATAAAGTGGTTTTAACCCAGTATACGACGTCATTTTCGTTTTTTCATTAGCACGAAAACCTTTCTGAAATTTTCGAAAATTTGTTTTTACAATTGTCACAATCTATCTTACTTAATTGCTCAATCAAATCTTGAATAAACAAATTCGTAAACCAATCATTGTTTAGGAACAGCAGCCGTAACATAAATCAAGAAACCAAGACCTCATTAACGAGCATTTTAATTAAACAATTCGTACAATGAAAATCATAAAACAAACAAAAGAAAACGGGAAATAGGCGGCTAATGAAGTGGTGGAAATTAATTAATAAAGACTCAAATGAAAATCTGAGTAAACAAAGACAATTTGTTTATTTCTCCAGAAATCATAAATAAAGCGGTCGTGCTAAGGGTGAGGACAGATTCATACAATTATGATCACGTCATTAAAATGGTCCTACATACCGGTACGGGCATACCTACCTACGTATGTACAATCAACGGTCATAAGTGGACTGCCACCGGAAAGATCATTTTGGCCTGTACGCCATATCTGTGCATATCTCTGTGTGTCTGATGTTTTAATGCAGACAGTAACGCGCACGCAGTATAACTACGAAAGCGCGTTGTTGGTTGGTCAGATGTATGTGTGGTCAACAATAAATAAAGATACCTACAACTACCTACTTAAATACTTGTTTTTTTTTCTTAATAAATTATCAGCCATAGTGCTTATTTAAAAGCAATGCTAAAATTCGAAGTGAAAATTACAAGCAGCAATGGCAGGTTCACACGACAGTCTGCCTGATATTGTGTGTGCGTGAAGTGGAGAAGGTTCGAACCTCAGTGCGCGCATTCGACTCTTTTTGTTTTTCCGTTTTCATGTCAGAGTTCAATTATTTATTGAGTTTCGTTAATCAAAGACAATAGGGTATAGATAGAGGGTAAAAATAAAGTATAATAGGCAATTTAATAAAAAAAAAACACTGTTGTTCATAGGAACATTTATTGAGATATTGATAACAACCTTAAAAACATAAACATATTCCGAACTTTGAAATAAATAAAATACCTAATTTGTTCGTAAATAATTTTTGGTTGCTACTAAAATATGATGTTTTTTGTTTATTGAGGTTATAGCTTAATTTATACGTTTTCTAAAGGAAAAGAAGATTGAAACTAAACCTCAATCCTACAATCACTAACTTATTACTGTTATGGCCAGTATCTCCTGAATTCTCCTTATAACATTTAATAATATAATATTTTTTTATTAATATTGAGTGTGACCTCCGTCATTATCAATGCAGTCAATAAGACGTCGACGCATGGAGGCCCCAATGTTACTGCAAATGTCTGTGCCACGTAAACTATCCCACAACTCCATGCAATGAGACTTCAGCTGTTCGAGACATATTTCGTCTCGCGCTTCCCATCTTTGCACCATTAAGCCCCATTTTCTATAGGGTTTAAATCAGGGGATCGCGCTGGCCACGGAATAACTTTAACATCCGAATGCTCACTGAACCAGTCACGAACAATACTGGCACGATGTATCGGATAATTATCTAGAACCAAACAAAAGTCACCAAT
Organism: Dicycla oo; assembly: GCA_948252095.1. NCBI lineage: Eukaryota > Metazoa > Arthropoda > Insecta > Lepidoptera > Noctuidae > Dicycla > Dicycla oo. The sequence goes on from OX411711.1 coordinate 23,113,360, forward strand.
TTCATCCACTGGATAAACATTGCGAAGAGTAGGTAGCATTATATCGCTCAAAACCTCGACGTAATTGGAGCTGTTGGCCCGCGTCGGTATAAATACCAACTCACCCGGCCCTTGAGCACTAATCCACCTCCAAATATTCACACTAATTATTCCTGACTCCGTATTATTTATAATATTTCTGTCAGACCAACGTGTATTATCTCTGCGCCACAAATGAAGTCTTCCTTTTTGACACGACTTGAACGTCTTCTCGTCAGCAAATACAGTAGTATCCCAATCACAGTCTAAATATTCTCGAGCAAAACGCAACTGTTTCTCCGCCTTTGCGTTAAAAACGGTTTTTCGTTGGTATTCGATGAGGAGGCCTACGGCATGGAATGCACGGCGAACAGTATGCAATGACGTATCAAATTCTTCAGCAAATCGTCTTGTAGGTATGAAATCATTCGTTTCATATTCACCAACTATAAAGCGTCGCTGAGACTGGTTAATAAATGACGGCCTACCACTTCTTACACGGCTCTTAAGACTCACCTCTTCCTCAAATCTCCTCTAAAAAAAAAATCTTTATTACACATTTTGAAGCGTCACTTTTGAGAAAAAATAAAATCAAAAACAATATAGTAACTTACACAAAATCCGGTTTCATTGGATATTTCAGATAGATTACACCCATTGTTATGCAAGGCTACAATGTTCGCCCTGGCTTCAATATTTATATTTGCTTTCATTTTCAATAAAAATCTTCAAACTCAACACCTCTAATATCAATAACACAAACGCTCGTAACTAAGTTCATCATCCAACAACGTCATACCCATTATAACTAAAGACAGAAAATTTATTTTGTTTCAAATCTACCCTCAACTTTTATGTGACTAGTTTAAAATGTTCGCTGTCTTTTTCTCATTACCATAATCAGAAAAAGACTGCGTGCCGCGACAGGCCTATGATGATGACCTTATATCGTGCTTTTTCTGTTTGGTTCGTGATGAAAGAGTGCAATATACGGGTGTGTATGTGTGTGTGAAATGCCTAAATAGAAGAAGGTCTCAAGTGCGACGGGTAACGATGCGATAGTTTTATAATACTGGCATTGGAGTTCTGCCCGCTACTGTACATACAACGTGGAACTGTTTTGCTGTGCGTACGTTTAAGGGATTACGTAGTCCCTTAAACGTACGCACCTACCTAATCGTAACGTTTTTTGTTCGTTAACAGTTTTTGTGCCATATCCTATATTTACATTCGTAATTCTTGCTTAATCTTGATGTCAATACTAGTTTAATTTAAGTGGAAATTGTGCACACTGTACAATCCCCGTGGTAATACAATCCCCATACAAAATTCAAGAGTTCTCTCAAAATTCAAGAACTCCTTCAAGGCGTCAACTATTGGTATTTGCTCTTTGTTTGTTACGTTTATTTGTCAATCTACCAAAATGTTTTGTTACATTTATATAAAAAAATACGTTAAACCATAACACAATTCACATATTTAAAAATGAACCATACAAAACGAGAATATACTTACATACACAGGACTTCAAGAAATATCTCTAAAATATAAACATATACCTAAGTATGACAAAATACCTATTTTGAATCACAAATACACTATCCACTATACCTATAGTGGATAGTGTATTTGTGATTCAGTAACTTTCTTTACTTGTTTGTTTTTGTCTTATGTAATGTTGGTTGCAAATAGTGGTGACAATGTTCGTAAATGCAAAACATCTAGTAGGTAGGCATTTATGTTAAAAAAAAAACTTTACAATGCATGTGCACGAAAGGAGCGTTTACAATACAAAAAATAAATAATACATGTGCTCGAAAAGTGCGTTTTCCAAGCTGCGTTTTGCAAACTGTGCGGAAAGTGCCACTTTTTGGCACTTGTGCTTTTACTTTCGGGTTATTCTTTTTTTAATTTTTAACTCCGCGACTTGAGAAAAGCTTTACAAATTAGTCAAGTACATGTTATCATTCATATGAAAGGTACAATAATATAATTTTAAATATTCATTAAATATATTTACTGAACGTATATTTTGCTCGTGCCTTTTTGCGATACGACGTGGCAGCTATTTGCACATGCGCAGTAGTAGATATTCTGAGTGTGCTTGTATTTAAAATAATCCCGCTATTTTACTAATTTGTTGCTTAGTTCGGAGTCAATCTGTGTAAATCTGCTAAAATGTCAAGTTCAAGTGACGAATCAATTAATTTAACCCCGGAAAATCTTACTCAAGAACCACAAAAACACTCGTTGGAAATCACTACTTTCCGCACTTGCAGCATAAATAACTATTTTTTACAAGATACCTGATTATAAAATAATAAATAATGAAAATATTTATTTTACACTAAGAAATATATGTATGTTTCAAACCAGTCATCATAAAATAGCACACGAATGTATTGCCATAAATCTGTTCCTAATCCCCAAACTAGGCCTGAGCCTGTATTTTTGGGGTCAGTCTTCAGCCATGGGTTCTATAATATTTCCAATCTAACAGCATTTTAGAGTGTCACTAGAAAATTAACAGCCAAGGTTATTGCCATTTAGTAACACATATAGGTCAAAATAGCCTTCCAACCGACTTCCGAAGAAAAACACTAAAAAGTGAAAAATAACTTTAATTTCGGATGTCGGTGTCATTGGATCCGTATTTTAGTTTTTTGTCTGTCTGTTTTTGGAAGTCGGTTGTTCTTTTTTTTTTTGTTTTTTGTTTTTAACTTTTTAGTTATGGTACCTACGCCACACCAATTCGTATACCACTACTTGATATGTTAACAACATTGATAAGAACTATTAGAACATCATCGAGATACACAAACTGGATTAAATACTTATTATCGAAGCTAACTCAATTTACCCAAACAGAGTTAATACAATTTATATGGGACTACCTCTAAAGTATGACCTACCAAACAAAAAATGAATTATCAAAACAATTCATAAATGGCGGAGTAATCGCGTAACAAACATACAAATAAAAATCACAGATCTCGTGCTCTACACGACCTGTGGGTACATTGAAAATTCACTTAAGCAGGCTTTTCATTTTGTACGATGCTTAATCTAATAGATTTAGACCTAATAGATTTTGTATAGTTTTTGAAGTACCTAATAGAGCTCAAATGCACTAAGTAAAATATCCGTAAGGTAAAAATTACGCCATGCAATTTTGAAGTAATTAAATATTCTTAAGACTAATTTTAAGAGAAAATCATTTTTTGTTTAACACAACAACAACGAAGCGATACAAAATAGTTGTGAACATAGAAATAATAATTTTAGTCTCAAATATAAAGTTCTAATTAGTAAATAGAAGTATTTTTAAAGAATCGCATAACAAATATAATTAAAAAAAAATTAACATCATTATAAAATTAAATTACAATACGTATTTACAAATAAATACAAATACATTTCATGATCAAACTCTTAAACACTCCCATAACAACTCAGCGACGCGACGCGCACATAAGCGCGCTTCCTGAAATTACGTCACACAAAGGGCACCCTTCTGCCTAGACTATTAGTGATACAGTGTGATTTTCAAGATTTTTTTTTCCTTTTTAATTTTCTTTTAACTATATTGCAGCCCTTGTTGATACGCGTATTTTGAGACAACCATTCATGTAGCTCTAAAACTCACGTCACCCAGGCGATGTCACACTCTGAGCGAAAAACTGAAGCGATCGAAAAAACATTTTCAATGTTAAAACAGTCAAACTGAGAACCTCCTCATTATTTTGATGTCGGTTAAAAAATCATCTGGGACTTATAACGAAAACCCTGATCGCGTTAGAAACAACTTTTAAAATATATTGTTTGTACAACAACCGCTGAAAGCACTTTATCTTACTCAAACGACCCTAACGGTGCCAAACCGGCACATACATAATATTCAGCAAACAACAAAAAACGACCCACGCGTTCACACAATACCAATTGTCCAATTCATATTCAAATAAACTGCGCAAATCCACTGGTTAAAGGGAAAAATATTGCTAAATAATAGAGTTAATAGGCGTCTATCGGCGGGGAGCGACGAGCATTATTCCAAACGATCGATGAGATCCATATTAATCACCAGGGACTTCGTAAATCGTTCAATGTCGTTTGCAGGCGCATTGAGTGCGAATCGCGCAACACTGTCATGACTATTTTGTCTCGCTTTATAAATTAATGTCGAAAAACAAACAGTACAATAAAACGCTTAAAGTAAGGGAGAAAAGTGTTTTATTGCGTTCAACTTTGAAGTGCTTTCGTATAATATAAATTGTCATCAGATTCTACCTAATTCGAATTGAGTTGAATTGTGAATAACAAACGCGAGTGAACATGAAGCTGAGGTTGTGATTCGATTCCTAGGTAGCAAAGAGTAATTGGATTTTTTGTTTCGGAACAATCTTAATTACGACCAACAGTTTGGAATTGGTTCGGTAAATGGTGTATGGTTTGTGCAACCTATGCCTTCAGTGAATACAAGCTTGAATGCCGCCAAGCTTTGTTTTTTTGCTCCATTTATTAAAAACTAGCTAGCCAGCGACTCTGACCGCGTGTCAAGCGCATTTTTTTAAGCCCCTAGTAAAAGTGTAGCCATGATTTTCTTTACGATGACAAAAATTTTAATGACTCTTGGAACACAGGCCTCTTTCAAATATCATCAAAATCGGCTTAATATTCTAGCTGTGAAAGCATAATAAATACTCTCATTCCCGATGTTATAACATCGTCGTACGAATGCCGTAAAAATTCCGCTATAAATAAATAAACTCTTCAAAATAATAAAGCGTTAATTCCTTCGAAAGAGTTATCCCTCGAATTTCAGAAGGGGTGATATTTATTGGTTCACAATACAGTTATCTTGCTGCCTGCGATCGGCGGCTTCCTCGCAACTTGACAGCAATTCGGCTTACCACACTTTTAAACCGAGCACCCTGAGTATAAGGAAAGGTAAATTTTATACAGGATGACTTTGAAAACATGCTACAAAATTTAGTAACCTACACATCAATATGAACAACTTTAGCTATGGGACCAAGTAAGAATATGCAAAAAAATGTCGACCATCCCACGTAAAAGTACATACCGGATTGGACCATTTTGTATAAGTGGTCATTTTTTTTTTGCGAATTCCATGTTGGCCTCATAGTACAAGTTATTCATATTAATGGGTAGAATACCCCATTAAATTTTGTCGCATGTTTTTAAAGTCAGCCTGTCTAAGCTATTTAAGCACTTTGCTATGTTTTGCTTTCAGTTCTGCTTTGAAGATCGACGTCTCTGTATACTGTACCTACATATAGTAATAGGTAAACAATAATAGTAGCAGTTATAATATAAATACCTTAGAATATGTATCAAAAGGTCAACGTATTATTGGATTTAAGTGAACATAATAAATAACATGACAATTATTTTCTTTATAATATTATTTCTCAAAAACCCTTAATACTGTTTGACAAATGAAGTTTTAAATTCGTCGCAAGTCACTTAAGTAAATATTTTATAAAATTTTATATAACGTAACTGTGACTAAATGCATGCGTGAGTTACATTCATCACTCAACTGAGACTTTGTTTCGATATCAGTCGGTGTGTACTTGGTAGTCAAACTGAAACCGTAATGTTAATATAATTATTAAGTAGGTACGTGTAGTAAAAAATTAATGAGATTGCTTGAAAAATTAAAATGCTTTTTTTTTTCGCGATTTCATAGTTGGTGCCACAGTAAATGTTATTAAGATCAAACGGAATAAAGTCTCGCCTAAAGCAATCCTTAAAGTTTTACAGCCTTACAAATAAACGTGTTATAACAGTTATACTCGAGAATTAACAAAGAATAAGCAAAATGTAGTTCATTTTGAAACACATGGTGGTCCAAAGTGACGTCAAAAAGAGAAACCGGCCAAGTGCGTGTCGTACTACACACGGTGAAGAGTTCCGTAGTTGGGATGAATTTATTCCAAGAACAAACTTAACATTGTAGTTGAAAAACATGTTCCCCCATACATTCCATCTGCAAATGTAATTTTGTACGCACAATATTGAGAGATTTACCATGTTATTTTAAGACCATAGACTTCTTATAAGTTTTTCAGTAATCTATAGGTATAGAACTACTTCCTGTATTTTTTTCAAAACTTTAGGCTTACTAGTTTCGGATATAAGGTCAATTAATAATAATAATAATGGCCAATTTTCGTCTATTTTCTTAAATAACTTTAAAACAATTTATTTTAAAATTATTAAAAAAATATATATTTGAGACCCTCACAGTAAGCCCTTTCTTTGATATCCCACACGGTACAGCTTGGAAAACTTTTTTTTGTTTTCTTATTTGCCCCCCAAAATTGACCCCCATATTCAAAATTCATTTATTCACGTTACACAGCCGTGTTTGGGTCACAGAAATACATACGTCTACCAAATTTCAACCTTATCGGTCCATTAGACTCGGAGCAAATTGGCTGTGACAGACGGACAGACAGACACACGAGTGGTCCTATAAGGGTTCCGTTTTTCCTTTTGACGTACGGAACCCTAAAACGATTTTTTTTTTGTGACATGACCGTCTTGAATGTTACTTTCATGTCACAAAAAAAACTGCTAAATACACACTACAAAAAAGATATGAATTTTTGAAGCTCCACCGGCAGAAAACCCTAAATAATTACAGAAACAAAAATAACTCGAAAGCTATAAAAAATCGCGGAATATATACGGGGTATTGTTGAATACTGAAAAATCTGAATTCCTCACACCCAGGGGTGTGAGGAATTCAGATTTTTCTTTTTGACGTCACTATTTGGAACATCGACACAACACCTTTTGCTCAAATGTCCTTTATTTTTGTTTTCCTTGTAAACGGATCAATTATGACTAAATATCGTTTAAAGCACAAATTGACCTAATTAAAAACCCGTGCCAAACAGCTATTTTCATCATCACAAAAGCCGCGCTATAAGACTTTTTCTTTCAGTTGACAAGCGAGCAGCCAGACACCTTTAGTTTCACTTAGTCGTACAGTTTATGGATTTTTTTAAACTTTCAGCAAAAAATTTCTTCTGCGAATCTCGCAATTAGTGCGATGAGGGAGGGAGAGATCTGTAGCCTTGCTTTTACTTTATACAGATGACTTTTCCCTCCTCATCAAGTCGTAAAAACTGTTGCTTGGGCTTGAATAGGAAAATTATTCTTAGCGACGCCAATGGTCACATAAGTACTGTGGAAGAGTTCGTAGTTCAGCAATCGATACGTCTATAGGTCGTGGAAGGTGCCGCATAACTGCCCGCTGGAGACCAATCGGTGTTTTATTAGGCTATAAGCATGAAACTTGCTAGTGTCATGTAATGAAGGCTTTCAGGAACGTAAGTGCTTTGGGCATGTGGATACGTACCGCGGCTGTGTAGATTGTGTTAACAAATGAAATGAGGAAACTTAGGCGGTAGTAACAGTTTTCTACTTTCATATTCAAAAGTGGCCTACGTAATTGTGTCTAGAATGTTCTTCTCTACGCCGATTTGTCCCACCATGCTAAACAGGTTCGTGTGGCGGGATAATGGCAAAAGAATATTCATTTTTCAAATTTAACAGTTAAATTTAAATGGATTTAAATATGAACTTAGAGAGTTGCTATGTAAAAAGTGTTATTATAATTTAAACGAGTTTTTGAATGATACTTTGACATCCTAATTTAATTCTAATGTTTTATACTTCGAAATCTCTCTTTGATATTTTATAGTTTGACATTGAATAATATTAGACATTAATTGAGATAATATTTTTAACAGACATGCCTCATGTTGTAATATTAATTCGTACTTATTTATTCAATGGTATATAACCCATGGTAATATTAACCCATTTTTTTATTTTTGTATTGTAATAATTTTATTTGTGTACCTGATAATTTGCACTCCTTGTGGTAGAATGTGATGAGACTATTTATTAATTTAGGGCCATGTAATGTACCGTATTCGGACAAATAAATGAATTTCAATTAGATTTTTTGTTTTGTGGGGTAATATTTTATTTTTTCACTATGATATATATCTGAAACAGAATTTTCCAAGCCAGTTATCGAAACAGCCATGTTTTCGACGTAATTCGCAGATCAAGGTCACAATTCGTATAACTTTTCCATCGCATTTCTCAACGTAAATGTGTTTCCTTGTTGTTAGTTGGAAAACTGAAACAAACAAGGGAATAATGCATAAACTTGACTAGGAAACTGCCATAAATATTATTTTTCTCCTTTATAATCGATATTGCCAGCGATTTGCCACGTAACCGCCCTGATGGATGCTATGCCGACGTTGAAAACACCAGCCTATTTTGTCGTTCTATTTTTGATCGGTGTTTGTAGCTGTGAATACGTAGGAGTCTGTATGTTGTTTTATGTTGTCGGTTCAGAACAAAATACCTATTTGATGTGTTCTCAATCGATTTCTATAAAGAAAATAAGATGAAACAGTAGGTAGCATGCACTTAAGGAACGATGCTATTACTAGAACAGTAGTATCTTTAAACTGTTTAAACAATGGAAGGCTACCTGATTTGGTATCAGTGTTCATAAGGAATACATAATAGAAATGATACTGAGAAAACAAAATAAAGTTGCGCTATTATGATGGTTTAATCTGCAAAGTAGGACAAGCATTGTGCTATTTATTTTCCGTTTATTCTCATAATCCCAAAAATGTTAATAACAAACGCTTTGCATAATCCAATATTTTTACGTAACTCGCATTTTCAGTCCCTTGATATATGTAGATATGTCTCAATAAACTGTCTTAATTTCCCCGGAGCCGGGCGGGTACTGAGCCAGCAGTGTGCCGGCCGTCTCATTATGAAGCTCGTTGTCTTGAGACACGGTTCCGGCCCGGATCCGACGCCTGGCGCCACATCAAATGCATAATGCTGCACCAATGAGCCGAGAAGAATTTACTCATATTGTTCACGTACTTTCTACTAAGACAGGAGTCTTGGTAGAAAGTAAGTACCCTTGGTTTTATTAGTAATTTAACGAGCTAGATACGCGTGTGGCTGCTCCACTCTTACTATCTTGCATAAGCACCGCCGCGGCGCCGTTGCAATTAGATTCTATTGAACATGAGCAATCAACATTTATAACTATACCTAAACGGCATATAGAACGTACAGCGAGCAATAATGCGCACTTAACTATCGAGCTCCTGCTTGTAGGTAGTACCTGCATTAGCATTAGTACATACACCAAGCAAACTCCCAAACGTGTAGCACTGGCTTAATTCACGCAAGAAATCTTCGCTCGAACCGTTCCCTTGAGTGCTTTCTAAAGACTTGCTACGAAAAACTCCCAACCGCTTCGCCACTTGCACAATTTATGACGGTAGTTAGGCCAACGCAGCGCCTCTGTTACCGCAAACAGGTAGGAGCCATTGTAGCGACGGACACCCCTCCCCCCGCACAGCTCTACCAACATGGCCACCGAGGGGTCGCGTAAAGGAAATAATGAGGGTCTATTTTAAGTAGTAGGTTTGCAGCCAAAGCAATATACAAGCGAGTTGAAGACGCGACGCGAATGCCTGATGAACTTTAATTACAGTGGCGGAACCAACGTGGAAGCAATTGCCTGCCTGGTGTATTAGCATAATCATTTTGTAGCCCTACCGTGGCTAATTGATGTGAAATTGCTGATTTAGGGTGCCAATTTTAGAGCAGTGCATGCATATACTTTAATCTCAGTCGTAATCATTTCAATGTTACAGGGGTCGTTTAGCAATACGATCTCTCGGTCCTTGGGTTTTATACGTCTATGTAAAAATATTGATTTCGATAAAATGGGTCAGATGAACCTTATTTTTATACGTCGTAACAGACTTCCAAATGCTTTTAAAGTATAAAACCGGAATGGTTTTTCCGGAGTTATGGTGAAATTATGTGTGTTAAGTCTAAAGGCCAAGGGCATAAATAAAAACGTTAACGGCAAGATAGTTTTCGTCGGCAACACACAATTTTGGGAGATTTATGGCCGATTATCATTATAAGAATATTTGGTCAGTAAAGTCCTTTTATTTATTGAGTTTATTCTGTTATGAAAATGTCCGTTGCGAAATTATTAATTGGGAATTCATTTTGTTTCGCCGATTGCCAGTGAGCAGGTAATGAGCAAAGGGCATAATTATTTTAATTATGTAATTATTTTTGCCAATACAACTTTCCATGGACATGAATAAAGCGAACATAACCACTTCGATAGCTTTATGATGGATAGATGCAAATTCCGAGGCCGCGGGAGAAAAATGATGAGCGTCTTATTGTTCTCTGAGAGTATTTTAAATTCAAATCAGACAGAGAAGAGTTTTGGACGCCACCTTGGAAAATAATACAAGAATACTTGAGCTGCGGGAGGTGAATATAAATAAATTGTGACATTTTCTTCGCGTTTGTCTTGAAAAGAAAATTACAAAAAATACTTAGGTGCAAAGTACCTGTAGTTCATTCAAAGGTAACCAAGTAAAATGAAGTATTACGAAAATACTACTCATTTAAGGTGAATGCGCAATGGGAGCCCGCATAATTCAAATTTTCTTGCCTTTTTAGAATTGATTAAGATCGAAACACGGCCAATCTAACTTACGAGAGATGTATTGATGATTCTTATAATATGATTCCTATCATTATGTAAATACATAATATACTTGTTATTGTCGCGAATCATATTTTGATCAAGATATAACCTGACACTGACCCACAAATTGCAAAAAACTCGCGGACTAACACTGTGGATCCACCTTAAGCAATGATAATAATATGCTGGTCAACGTTAAAGTATTTGCTAACTAAGAGCTTGATAGACATAAGTACGTAAACATACTATGAAGTATCTAAAAAAATATGAGGGCCTGCAAAAAACATTCTATCATTTATTTTGTTTCTATGAAAGCAAATAATGTTTATCTACATCTGTTTATTGATGAGATAAATAATATTGGAACGAAAATAACGTTAAGCAAATTAATATTATTTGAGAAAAAATATTTTCCTTACTCGGTAGCTCGGAAATTCGACTTCTTCCTTGAAAGGGATTATACTAAAGGTGATTATCAACAAATAAAGCCCTACCATTTTAGTTTTTTTTTTCTACATTTGTTTCAAGTAAAACACGTTTAAATTTAAAAAAAAAATATATAAAATAAAGAAGGTTTTCTTTCCACTCAAGACCTTTTATCTGAAATTATAGGTTTTTTTTCTGAAATTATGGGAATTTAGGGCATGTATTTTTTTATAAATTATAACTCATTTATCATCAGTCAGAGAAACAACAAATACGTGCCGAGAGAGAAGTAGTTATTTTTAAATTATTTGTTTTTGGTGACCAAAAACAAATAATTGCGGGCGGGGCTTAATTTGTTGGAAATTACTTCTAGCATAACCACTTTCAAGGAATAAGTCGAATTACCGAACAATAGGCATGTCGAGTACGCAAATTAAGAAAAAAGTTACTCGCGATACTAATCTAGCGCACACACTATGAAAAATTGAAGTGTTACGGTTCAGAAGACCCCCGTCCCTTGCTCGGGTATGATGTGCCAGCTGGTGGCGTAGCTGAGCCTGTAGCTTTAAACTCCCCTGATAATAATAATTCAAATCTGATCCAGCCTGTCCCATCTTGCTGTCCTCCCCCCAGCGACGCCCTAAGCCGAGGCCCGTTCCCCACAGGGGGAGCCCTTAGCGTGTAGTCGCTTAGTCTGTAAGTTTTTTGCCCCTGGCTGGAGGCTTTGAGTTTTCTTAAGGCAGCCACAGGATAGTCCGGTTAAGTAGTCTCGACCTCTCTAGGTCAACTACGAGATGCCATTCACAAAAAAAAAAAAAAAGGTTCAGAAGATACAGTCCTGTGGCAGAAGGACGGACGGATGGACGGACGGACGAACAGTGAAGCCTTAGTAATAGGGTCCCGTTGGCACACTAGGTACGGAGCCCTAAAAAGTCAAGTCTTAATTTATTTTTCTTCTTAAATACACCTACACGTTTGATTAAAATTGTTCCAGGAAATGTCAAATATATTTTTACACAATCATCTCTTATTTATTCAAACGCGAGACGCATTACGCCATGACTCCCAAGCCCATTTGTAAAAATGGCGGCATTTAAACAAATTGCCCTAACATATAGCACTTGAACTCTTGAACTGTATGAACTTTGCCAGGGCATGGGGTACTTAATTTTCATTCAGAAAATAAAAGGAGATAAAGTCGGTATCACATAATAAGATTTAGTTGGAATTAAATATACCTAAGTACCTAAGTACTTACAGCGCATTTAGTACACAAGAAAAACCATACTATAAACCGTAAACAATGGAATTCTAATAACTGATCATCCATTACCAATTCAGTAGACATTAAAACATTAAATTAAACTCCATAAAACTCATTAACGGGTTACAATTCCATAAAATACAAGAATAATTAGTCAACTAGCAAATTCCCGACGAATACATTAATATCTCAACCGCTACGACTTTCATTTTTCAGCATTAAACCCAGCTGAAGCAATGAGAAATCGTCCTCAGCATAATTCATATATTTTATCCTTTATTTTGCTTAGTAAAAACGTAATTTTGCAGAAAATCTGAAACTATCACGAAACAACACTAATATTGTGGGAGATTTATTTAATACTTTTGAAAAATGATTGTTTTGAACAATAGTTGCAATGTACTACTATTTGTCTCATTTGCTTCATTGATTACATTGGTGAAAACGTATTGAGGAGTGAGGACAGAATAAGAGGACACCATTCACGTTGTACGTGAACTGTTAATAAAATAATAATAATAATAGTAAAATTATTTATAAAAATGGTGCAGATTTACACTAACATAACTTAAAAATTATAATGGACACAGTTGCTCATTTGCCTGAACTAGGTAGAACCTGAGTTTCAGGCTAGAAAGGTGCTTAGAATTTTAAAATATAAAATTAACAACGGAGAAGTCTACCTAATTGAAAACTATAATAATTTAAAAGACTAACATGTTTTATTTACAGACAACGAGTAAATCCTCTGTCTCACTGTAAGATATGCCAAGTAAAAATTGCAGAATAATCTTTTTATAGTCGTAATTATTTAATTAACAGATAATTTCCTATTTAATTTATTGTACAGAAATGGGCCTAAATAAGAGTAGTGAAACTTCAAAATTGTGACGTCTCACACACCAACACATGCCTGTAGCTGGTACAAAACTGTGCAAGTAGCTGGCATGCCATTGTGACATTGACCAATCAGAAGTTGTTATGACATTTGGTATGCCAGCTACATGCATAGTTTTGTACCAGCTGCAGGCATGTGGCTTTTCGTCATAAAGAATATTCTGGATTTTCTAAATAGGCCGTCGTAGGATATTGGTACCTATAATCACCAACTTAATGATTATTGAGTTACCTACCAGCAGATCGAAGGACACTGCTGTCCTCTTGACAATGGACCTTAGTCACTTTTCTTGAGGACGTGGCCTGTATTTAACAAACTTTTAGAAATAATGATAGAATAATGTTTAAAATTGAACACATTTAATTTCCAGCCAATGACAGAGCAGTCATTATTACGGAAAAGTAATTTATTACGCAGCTGACCTAAAAATAAGGGAGTAAAAGGAGAAGTGGGTACTATTTATCATTGTACGGTGAAGAGCGGGGTGAAGCAATTAAAACAGTGCAGGGTGCATACTGTAGGGATAAGATGAGGATACGAGCGGGCGGGGAGGACACAATTGTCACCTGCCTCACTCACTCTGATATTAGATAGCACTGGTTCTTTGTGTATTTGAAATTGGCACGAGAGCGCTCCAGTTTATTTTATCTAAACTCTTCTTTAAAAACTTTTATAACGTATCCCTAAAAATGATGTAACAGAAAAGTAATGAGACCATGGGGTCTTTATTTTATCATCGTTTCATGCGATGCAAAGCAATAAGGTGCCGAGCAGACAGGCGAAAACAATTGTCACCTGCCCCAGACTACAGACTACTTTCAGATATTAGCTAGCACAGCATCTTTATGGATCCTACCGACCGACGCCGAGGTAATCCGCTGTGTATTTTATCTAAGCTCGAACTCTTTTGTTTTAAAACTTTTCTATACGCAATCTTGAACTAAAAGCGGTTTCTTTGCGCGTACAGCTGAGTTTTTAAAATATAAATTTTAGAATTGGCGAAGCGCCATCTTCATGGCTCCATGGCCGCAGGTATTCGTGTAGTTACGAAATATATGTCGTCCGCTCATTTATCAGCTTGGCGACCTTCCCTTAACCTCTCTGGTTTGACAATACATAAACTTGTTCAGCACTAAACGAGACAAATTAGAGAATACGGTTAAAATAGGACTTAATTTTTGCCTTCCCTTTTGTAAAGTGAAAGTTGAAGTTCCCATACGTGAAACGATACATAGGGTGGAATTTTCCCAACACCGTGCGGAGTACCCCCTTGTCATTGTTCAACTTCCGTGAAATACTCGTATATGAGGGCTTGCCATATACCATTTTATATTTAGATACGTGTCTCTATGACATGCATCTTCAGTAGTCGAAGTTTTTATATGTAAATAATTGGATTGGATTGGATTTGCACATGAACCTTAGGTTATAATGTAAGGTTTTTTGGCCTTACGGTTGAATAGTGAACCCAGCTTTCTTGTTATAGGTCTAAAATTTGAATAAGTAAATGATTTTATTTCTTATTTCTCACCACAATATAATTGTATTGAAAACCTTGATTTAAGAAATCAGCAGTCACTGCAAAGAAGGAGTTCTAGGCTTATTGGACATTTCTGCGAACAATTTGTACTGCACATTAGCCTCCCTATACACTAGTAGTTCTTCGAATAGTAGATCTCGCGTAGAGCGGTGCACAGTAACACCATCTAGTGACCTTAGTGTAAAACTAACAATAATATTGGTTTTAAAGCCTCGTTTTAGAGAATTCTGATAATTATTTTCAGAATCCTCTAGTTTTGTGATGTCCTGCCTAGTAGTTAAAGGGCCGATTCACGGGTAGAAATCTAAAAGTGAGCAATCTACTACATTTTGAGGAGCTATTCTGCTCATTATGCCGAAGATCCTCATCAGATCTTCACCAATTTTTTATGAGACCAACTTAAAGTTACTACCTTTCAAATAAACCAAGAATTATTGAAATCGGATCATATAAGGCAGAGATCACTCACGAAAGCAAATTTTGTCAGACTTGAAGCAGAGACGCTTCGCTCGCGCGGTCAGTGATACGACGATACATATGAGACTAGTGGTGGCCTAGTGGTACCGGCCCAGCTTTACGAGTTGTAGGTCGTGAGTTCGAATCTTGGCAGGCACTTTTACTTTGTGTATTTAATTTCATCACCAAGGCTTTCAAACGGTAAAGGAAAACATTGTGAGGACACTGGCATGTCCAAACTTGGAAGACATATGACAACCTGACATCCACCAACCCGCACTGGGCCCTCGTGGTGGATTATGGCTCACTCCCTCTTGAAGAGAGGAGGCCTGTGTCCCAGCAGTAAATAATAAATAATAATAATAACCTGGGACATTATTCACACACGGTCATCTGATCCCAAACTAAGCAGAGCTTGTACTATGGAAACCAGATAACTGATATACTACATATACTACTTTTTTTTTGTAAATACATACTTATATAGATGATTACACCCAGACTCAGAACAAACAGACATGTTCATGCACACAAATGTTTGTCCTGGATGGGAATCGAACCCACGACCTGCGGCATGATAGGTGGTATCTTAACCAACCACGCCAACTGGCCTGTCACTGGCCTGTCAGTGGGAATGTTATAGACTGATTATGCTTATGTTACCTACATGATACGAGTTCATCATTCTGTTTTTCACCCTAACATTTTAATTTGACATAACATAGCCTATAAAGAAAGTCTGCGTCTAATGTAAGGTTTATGCCTGAAGATCTAAAACTGAGCTAGATTTATTCTAACGAGGTGTTATAATATATGCCTCCACCTTATGCTAAACCCTCGATAAATTTTATTTTAGACTAACCACGTCCATTTTATCTGCAAGCTAGGTAGTTTCACGTATTGTCACAAGTTGTGATTTGTTTTAATTACAAATCACAACTTGTGACAATACGTACGTATATTAGATAACATTGTGTAAAGTTGTGATTAGTACAGTGATTTGTTTAGTAAATTACGTAATCTGCACACGGTGGATCGAAAAAAAAAACCAAAGTTATTTTAAAACTAATTTATTTTGAAGAAAATTATTACAATTAAAATTGGTAAAACCTATAAACCTATTCGATGCTTGAATATGGAATGACCTAAAATACGTATAAAAATAACTAAAGCTAGTGTCGAATTCCGCTGCGTCAGCGGCTCGTGGCTGAACGGTGTCATCGTTGCAGTTTCTATGCGCTTGGCGTAAACTGAAGGAATTGCAAGGTCGGAGATATCCATTAGGAATCCGTACTTAACAAGTATCTAAATATTGTTCTCATCCTAACTAACTAACTATTATAATTACGAAAGTAAATTTGTTTGTTTGTTACCTTTCACGCCTAAACCACTGAACCGATCATCCTGAAATTTTGCATATACGTTATCACGTATACAGAAACGGACACAGGGTACCTTTCATCCCGGAAAAAAGTACTGTTTACGAGGAAAACAACAATAACTTTCTAATGATAATAGATGGCGCCACGTGCTTTTCGAATCATGATTGAATTATATTATTATAGAAACTTTAGTATTGTGTTATGTTTTTATTTTTTTTATTTAAGTACCTAACACATTTTATGAGTCCAGAGTTTCGATAGACCGGTTTTTCATAATACTATAAATGCGAAAGTGAGTTTGTTTGTTTGTTACGCTTTCACGCTAAAACCGCTGAACCGATTTGGATGAAATTCGGCACATGGTAGATGGATTAGTTGACGGATTAGAAACCTGGATTAGGACATAGGATACTTTTGATCCCGGTAGTGCATTCTCGTGGGATAATTTCATACAACCACGCAGGCGAAGCCGCGGGCAAAAGCTAGTTTAAGATAATTGTAAACTTGATGAAGATTAAATTCTCTTTAACCGGAAAAATTACGAATGGAGGTAACCACTGGTAGCTTGAATCGTGTTCCCAATGTGGCGCTCCCTCATTCATCAACATGGTCAGACCATATACTCAATCTCGCCGCGCGCATAACTAAACGGGCCTAAGTGTTAATTTTGTCATCTATATAAATAAAAGATCAATAGTCGAATGTATGCACGCGCATCATTTCAGAACGGTTGCACGTATTAGGCTAATTCTTTTTTATTGTGTCAGGATAAGGTTTGTATGAAAGAAAATGTTTGAAAAGTTGCTGGGAAACTTGGAAAATTCGGGAAAACTGAAAGTACATTTTCTATGGGAATTTTGTATGAATTATTGAAATTTTTACAGAACAACGCTTGTCGGGTCAGCTAGTATCTTATAAAAAAATCCCTTACATACGTTCCTCAGTGAAATATTCAATTTTAAATAACATACAGCATACTGTTTCAGTTAGGCTACAAATAGATCTAGAACTAAACTATTTCCTTCCAATTACGTCAAACATACATACGCCCTTTTAGTGTCCACACAGTATACACAGCAGGGGTGAAACTGTTGACAGGCTCCTGGAATGAATTAATGTTAGTCGCGGAACGACGCCGCAGAAGACGTCTGCTCGTTACTGCTCCTCGCACCTATTTCTGTCGACAAATTTGACGAAAACGCGAGCTACACCTAGAGACAAAATATATTTCTACGTTGTTAGTATTAGTATACGTCTTGTTGAATACATTGAGTATGTACGTAAGAATTACAGGCTTTACATATTTTGTTACTCATAGTCTGTGTGAAATTCATGTCTAATTGCATAATTCTTTCCAGTCTATTCTGTAAACATCTAACTGTGAAAACTTCGGTGAAGGGAGCGTGAAGTGAGCTGGAGCTGACATTCCACCAGATGCTAGGAATTAAACTATTGACAGCTCATTTAATCTTAGTTTTCATAATAAAGAAAATTACAGGAGAAGTCATGCTTATCTTAATTCTTTGTCATTCTGCGATCTTCACATGACCTGCTACTGTTAGATTTTTTATGGAAAATTCTCATTAGCAGCCTCAGACCCAGAAAAAAAGTCGCCGGGTATCGTCGGACTCCCGCTTGGAACGAAGTTCCTTTCGCTGTAATGTAATACAGAGCCATCTAGTATGTTCTTAAGTTTGAAGTTTCAAAAGTTTTTGTTTTTGAAAGCTAAGAACTATATTAGATGGCTCTGTTATAAAAATAAAAAACAAATAGTATGAACGCGTTTTCGCTAGCGACGATTTCTACCAGTGAACTCCTACCGTAAGCCGCGTTAAAGAACTTCGTTCCAAAAGGTGAGCAGTCTTATGTGCAGAACTGTATCTGGTAAATAGAAATAACCTCACTTCAAATATCAGCTCAGTACCACTAAATTTTGAACGAAATGAGACTACTGCGCTAAAACTCTCACATAACAAAGGTGACATAGAACAAATTGGTAATCCAGTGTATCTAGATAAATATGCTCGCACGCACGTTCTGAACAAATGACCAGCGACGGGGAATTGGCATTTATTTGTTCCACTTTATTGAGTCCATTTGTACTAATTTCCTTTGTGGCGTTAGTGATGCCGTGTAAGTGAATGAAATTGATTTTCTTGCTTGGGTTACAGGTGAAAAGCAATTTTATTGGTTTCAGTTACAAGAACTTTAGCTGAAAGGTCGAAGAAGCTAATTATGTAACAAATAAAACAAACATGGTAATTGTTTCATACTATTCCAGTTTCTGTACAAGATAACAATATGATCAAGAATTATTTAGGTTCTATTGAGAGCTTCACAATATTTTTAACACCGTATTTACACTTGATTATACAACACGAACTTAACACAAAATAAATATTCCCGTCTCGTAGCCCTATCGTAAATATAACACGTAATCGAGACTTAGCCGGTAGCCGTCGGCATTGGCTCCTCGCTATAGTGCGCAAGCTATTTTCCGCTACGCTGACTCCCTGGTCGAACTGTCACCCCCTGGGCTTTGATGTAAAATGATACCTAACGCCATTGTCTTCGGCGTCATCTTCAATCAAATACAACGCTATCTCTATAGGCCACGATACACCCTTCAAGATGACTTGAGCCATCACCATAAACTGGTGAAGTAAGTTAGATTACAGGGTTATATTAATATTGACAGTTTTCGATTTGAGTTTGTGTTAGCATTTGTAAGTTCTACATTATTGTGATGTCATGTCAATACTGTCATTTCTATATTTTGTATCTGTATTTTTTATGAAGTACACAATAAAGTGTATTTCTATCTGTATTCTATCTATCTGTTGTTAGCGTTCAATTTTGTTGACGATTTTGGTCTAGCAGCCCTATTCATGAAAAAGTCGCTAACAGGAACGTCCATTCAATAATCGACACTGTCGACAGTACCAGGAAATAAATGAAAAATCAGAAAAATATTTTATTAACTTTGAAAGGAATTGCACGATTCATGTCATTATATTCCGGTGTGGGTGACACTTCCCGATGGCGGCCGTTGACCTTTCCCAAACAAAGTAGCGAGATATTATTTTATAAACGGGATGCGTAGACACTCACATTGGAATTTAGACTCTAATGTTTTTGAAATAAAAGCACATAATTCGTTGAGGGTCAGATGGTGGAAATATGTGACAGCTTTCGTATAGAGGGAATTTACGAAAAATTTGAAATAAATGAAGTTATTGTACAAATTGCATCATGGCGAAATGTTCTTTTTTGATATAAAATGCTATGAAAAGTAAATAGATAATGAAAAAATGTGAGCAAAAAGATATGTTTGAGAGAATAAAAAGGAGGATAAGTTAAGTAGTAAAAGTTTCATAGCAATAAAATTTTAAATCTTATTTTTATTAATCACCGAAGATAACAAGAATTTAACACAATTTATAAAAACCGGCCAAGTGCGTGTCGGATTACGCTCAATGAAGGGTTCCGTAGTTGGGGTGAATTTGTCTCGAGAACAAACTAAACATTGTAGTTGAAAAACATGTTCTCCATACACTCCAATAAATATAAGTTTGTAAGGACAATATTGAGAGATTTAAAATGTCATTTTAAGACCATAGACTTTTTATAAGTTTCCTGTAATCTATAGGTATAAAACTATTTTCGTATTTTAGGCACATTAGTTTCGGAGATAAGGGGGAATGGTCAATTTTCATCTATTTTCTTAAATAACTTTAAATCTATTTATTTCTAAATTATAAAAAAATATATATATTTGAGAGCCTCACAAAACTTTTATTTTTATTTTCTTATTTGCAACCAAAATTAACCCCCCCTATTCAAAATTATTTTTTTACGTTACACGTCCGTGTTTGGGTTAGAGAAATTAATATGTGTACCAAATTTCAACTAAATCGGCCCATTAGATTCGGAGCAAATTGGCTGTGACAGACGGACAGACAGACGTACACACGATCCTATAAGGGTTCCGTTTTTCCTTTTTGAGGTACGGAACCCTAAAAAATAAAACTCCTTGATAATAAAACAAATCCAAACTATACACGAAAAATTTCATAGATTGAGAAATAAATAACATGCAACAAAAATGATAGGCAAGGGGTTCCGTAGTAGGTACAGTAGTTATTTGAGTAAGCAATAAACTCGGTTATGTCCGTCCCGGCGCCGAGTCCGTCCACATAATCAAATAAATCCTAGTACAAGCAATGGATTTACGACTGACAAAGAGAATCATTCCACCTATAATAATATATTATAAACGCTTAGGTAGGATCAGCTGACATTATTATTTTATGGTCTTTAAGGGCCGGTTTTTTTATCCGTAGTTAATTCAACCAATGGTTGAATTTTGGCTAATGTGAAAGGTTGAATATGAAAAAAAAAACAGTAACTAATGTCATTTTGGCAAACACATTTAGCCAAAATTCAACCATTAGTTACTATGTTTAACCATTGGTTGAGTTAACTACGGATCAAAAAACCGGCCCTTGGTGACATATTATGAAGATCTTCGTTCATCTAAGGGTAAGGCCAAACGAGCGTAATTTTTTGAGCTGTGAGTCGCCTAACATAAGTCGCGGAATTTACGCTGCATTCGGTTTCATACTCAAGTCCTGTTTGTACTACACGGCGACGCAAAATGAGTTGTCTGCTTTTTTAAATATATAAATAGCATCTCGTAGTTGGCCTTGAGAGGCCATGACTACTTAACCGGTCAATCCTGTGGCTGCCTTAAGCGAACTCAAAGCCTCCAGCCAGGGCATAAAACTTAATAAACTAAGCGACTGTACGCTAAGGGCACCCCCCTGTGGGAAACAAACCTCGGCTTAGGGAGGCTCGCTGTGGGAGGACAGCAAAATAGGACAGTCTGGATCAAATCTGGGTAATTATTATTATCTGGGGAATTTAAAGCTATGCCACCAGCTGGTACTTCTTCACCGAGCAAGGGACAGGGGAACAATTACGTCGGGGTCGTCGCGAGGGACCTCGGCGGTGAGATCGGAATGTAAGTTGCCTGCTGACTCACGCGCATTATTTCAACCGAATTGCGCTCGGGGTGAGGGAGAGGAGCGAGGCAAGCGTGAGTTAGTTACAGAATGCGCGAGAGTCAACACAAGCACCCCGTACAAACGTTGTATAGCAACTGAAGTTACGTCCGTCCATCTGGCAGTCTAAGGGCGCGTTCCCACTATGTCGTGACGACAGATTATCGTGACGTCGTATATGTGAACACCTCCATTTAAATATACAAGCCACGACTTTAAAACAGTCGTGGACGACAGTTAATCGTGTCGTCCTATATGTGAACACATCCATTTAAATACACAAGCCACGACGCTTTAAACCACATGATAATCTGTCATCACGACATGGTGGGAATGCGCTCTATCCGGATTTCAGTTGAACGTAAATTGCGGTACTCAACACATCTCACAAAATAACGCTCGTTTGTCCTCGCCCTTATCGTAGTGATAGCTGACATATTGCTATACATTCATAATCTTAGAAAGACTTCCACTGCTGGACATACCTATACAAATTCCTCCTACAAGAACTAGCTAATATTAATATATCAATATTATATTTCCATCCTAATTTAGAAAATCTCAGATTTTTTGTAATTAAGGACGCGTTCTCAGAACAGATAGGTACCGAATCGCATCACTACACTGACACGGCTCAAATACACACATATACGCAAGGTTAACTGCGGAATTCATGAGTACATAAACTGATTTTGATACTTTAGCAAGTTTCAATATTTTTCTTAGATTATTGTTCATGTTTTTATTTGGACCTACGTAAATATCCAGACAGTGACAAAATAAAATAATCCTTAATACCACACATGAAGATTCATGTGTACAAAATATGTGAATAATTAGACGATTCGTTTTTATTATCTTCTGAGATTATTTGTAACATTTTTGTGAATATTTCACCCATATTATTGAAAATATTATATCTGCTTACCTAGGGTATTTGTTAAGAAACAAAAATATGTATGTAATAGCAGAAAAATGATATCGAACTAAGCCTCATATCGTCACTTTTGTGTGAATAGGTAAAGGAAAATCGTTTTTACGATATCAAATACAAAATTTTCGAACCAAAAACCGGACATTATTTGGAGATAAAGAAGAAATCTATTTGTTGCAATTATTAGTTTAGATTGATTTAGTTTCATTTCATCGCAAACTCTACCGAAAAATAGCTTATTTTTGTCGGATTTGTAAATGCGTCCTTAAGGGTCGAATTTTACAGTGCAAGCTTAATGTCAAACAAGTTGCCAATAAAAACAGTTTCAATTATTCTGCATGGATCTTTTGGCGTTCGAATGACGTTGACAGGGGGGCGCTGTCGGTAATCATTTGGGTAATTGTTTTGTGAAATGTATATTTAAATAAAGATTTAAAAATCCCTAACACAAACAAAAACCTCAAAAAGTAAATAAAATTATAAATATTGGCCATATAAGTTTAATATAAATTGTAGGTAATATTTTGATCCAAGCTTCACGTTGTCACTTCGGAGGACGGCTAATGCAAATAGAATAGCAGCTGCCCTTTCTACAATAGCATACATTCATTATTGCTAGGTATAAGCCTCGTCTCTTTGGCGTTTTCATTAGCCATCCCCCGACGCGACGACGCTTGGATCAAAATATTTAAGTACCTACAATTTATATTAAACTTAAAGGGCCAATACATATTATTATTTTTTTTACTTTTTAGAGGTTTTTGTTTATTTCGGGGGTTTTCTAACTTTTGTTTCCTGATTTGTAAAGTTGATACCTACTAGATCAGCCATCACAGATATAATACCCGTTTCAATTCTCTGCCGCTTAAATACTCTTCTATTCTCACATCTGTTGCTTCAACGATACCTTCAAGATTAACTGGTACTTCTGTAGCAATTTGTATTATGATATCCTACAGTTTCTTTAGTTTGGGAATAACAATTATTGCCAAAAACCATGAAGTCGGGAATTTCATCCAAGCAGCAACGGTTAGTTAAGTTTTTTTTTTTTTTTGTAAGGTTCGGAAATACAAGAATAGATATCTAACTTAATATCACACAACTTAACATAATCTGCCTTTGCTACAGTGGAGAGCACTGGTGCAGCCAAGACTTCATCTTTAATTGCTGGCGTGTCATCACTATAGACAGCTTCGCCTGCACATTGAATCATTCCTTCTTTCTTCAACAGCGGCTGTGTTATGGGAAAGTCTTTTTGGTCTGTGTGTTCTTGGTAGCTACGACTGACCGGTGGTCTGTCATCACTTGGACCGGTAGCCCCAGACTGGTCGATGGGATGCAATATATCTTTTGAACAAAGTTTGATAATACACTCTGTAAGGAAAGTTACTATAAAATATTTTGAAAGATAAAAGCTCTTATTCTTCTTTTGTCCATCCCAGTTATTATTTTTTAATCTAACAGATTATTAAAAACCTCAAATCCGAGAATGTATAAGCCAGATGTTTCTACACAAAAAAAGTGCTTTACCAAAAAAAAAAAACGTTTAAAAGTGTAGGTATTTGTAAGAAAGGTACCTTATAATAAAGACCCAAGGCCACTTTTTCCGCGCAAATGGTGGTGGATATGGTGGTAGAACATCAGAATTAAATTCTTTCTCTAAGATGCAGATGCAGATTGTAAGGTATGATTGTTAAATACGTCACGTCCAATCAAAAACTTCTCAGTGTCATAAGCGTGGGTAAATGATGGATTAATATTACCGTATACAAAGGACGCTTCTTCTACGAGATGTGTATGAAAGTTGAATTTCAAAAGAAAGCCTGAATTTATATATGCCTGAGCGTTTTGTTCTCTTGGCGTAATCTAGAAGCAAATGTTTATGTTTTAATTTCTTTATTTGTTATAAGAGTTTTTGCTTTAGATGTGTCTAAGTTTTAAATTGGCAAAAAATTTTAGTAGTTAGATCAATGTATTTCTTATTAGAGTTTGTTGCTCCACAATGTTATTAGTATTCTATACAAGTTTTATATTTGAAACTAATCTGAACTAAATATTTGTACGACATTCTAACGCTCATAAATTAGTTATTATAAAACCAAACATGTATATTCAAATATTAAAAATCAGGAAAATACAGAATTTAAAAAATTTGCCAACAAAAAAGTATTTTTTTAGATTTGCATGAATATAACCTTTAATTTATTGTTACTTACTATTAACTATTAATTTGTTTATTGTTACTTAATAAATTTTTGTTATTTATTGTTTACTTTAGCATATAAAATAAAATTCCAACCTTATAAGTAACTAATTCGTAGTGTCGCGATGGGGGGCGTAGTTTTATTTGTGTCATTACATTTTACGTTGTAGATTTGCATGAATATAACCATTAATTTATTGTTACTAACTATTCATTTGTTTATTGTTACTTAATAAATTTTTGTTCATTATTGTTTACTTTAGCATATAAAATAAAATTCCCACCTTATAAGTAACTAATTCGTAGTGTCGCGATGGGGGACGCCCCCATCGCGACACTACGACGTTTCATTTGTGTCATTACTTTTCCTCTAAGATTCGTCATTAAAAATTCAGGTAATTTCATTTCCGTCTGCCTCATCTTACGGTCAACTAGAATAAAAATATATTTTTTTTTTTTATATTGTCCAAGCGATTCTGTTTTTACGATAAAAATATAAACATACCTAGAGTAACAGTAGTAGTCCAATAAGAGAAATATGTCTTATGTCGATTGAAAACTTGGATCTGAATTTTCCAATGCCAAATTACCAGCTAGAGTTTCGATTTGAAAACGCAAAAAACCGGTGAAGAGCGAGTCGGACTCGAGCACCGAGGGTTCCGTACCATCATATATAAAAAAGGGTGCTATGTAGAGACATCGTCTTATTTTTCCTGTAATCTTTACATAAACTTCTATAACACGGAATAATTTTAGTTCTTCTCTATGCAAACTTCGGAGAAAAGAAGGGGGGGGGCAGTATTTTTATTTACATTTTTCATCAAAAGTCGAAAACTATGCTGCCTAAAAAAAATCACAGATCTCGTGCTCTACACGACCTTCGGGTACATTGAAAATGCACTTAGGTAGTATTTTCATTTTGTATACCTAATCTAATAAATTTCGACCTAATAAATTTTGTATCGTCTTTGAAGTGAGTAATAGAGCTCAAATGCACGAAGTCAAAAATCCGTAAGGTAAAAATTACGCCATGCAATTTTGAACTTTAATGCAATATTCTTAAGACTATTTTTGAAAGAAATTCATTTTTTGTTTAACACAACAACAACGAAGCGATACAAAATAGTTATGAACATAGAAATAATAATTTTAGTCTCAAATATAAAGTTCTATTTATAATTTGAAGTATGTTCAAAGTATCGCAAATAAAAATTAATTAAAAAAAATTAACATCATTATAAAATTAAATTTAATAATAATAAATAATAATAATATCCTGGGACATTTCACACACGGTCATCTAATCCCAAACTAAGCAGAGCTTGTACTATGGAAACCAAATAACAGATATACTACATACACTACTTTTTTTTTTGTAAATACATACTTATATAGATAATATTACACCCAGACTAAGGACAAACAGACATGTTCATGCACACAAATGTTTGTCCTGGGTGGGAATCGAACCCACGACCTTCGACATGATAGGCGGTATCTTAACCAACCACGCCAGCTGGCCTGTCAATTTAAAAATAAATACAAATACATTTCACGATCAAATTCTAAGGTGCCTCGTCCACACGAGCTAGAGTCGAGGCAGCGTCGCGGCGCGGACGCGGGCGGTTGGTGCAGGGGTGCGGGGGGGGGGGAGCGATAGAGCGGGGGTTTTACACACCGCACGCCGCCGCCGCGACGCCTCCTTGACTCTAGCTCGTGTGGGTGACGCGCCTTAAACACTCCCATAACAACTTAGCCACGCAACACGCATCTAAGGAGCGCGCTCCCCGAAATTACACCACACAAAGGGCACCCTCCTGCCTAGACTATTAGTGATACAGACATCCGTTTTTTTTTTTTAAATATAGCCCAACTCAATACCCCGAGGGCATTTTTTATTTTTTTCGATACCGCATTTAGTTTTTGAGATATAGTTGATTTTTTAACAAAAAACCCCTAAAAAATTGATCGAATTTTTCATATATTTGCGATTTTTAAGAAAATTTGTTGACTTTTTAAATTTATTTTTCCACTTGTAGCTCTAGTTGATACGCGTCTTTTGAAACCTCAACCATTCATTATGCCTTAAAACTCACGATACCAAGACGATGTCACACTCTGAGCAAAAATGGGGGCTATACTGAAGCGATCGAAAAAACGTTTTAAAAACTCATTCTAATTTAATGCCTATAAGGCCGCTAGACTCTAGAGTAGGTACTCCTTTAACTTTAAGGATTTTGAATTTAGTATAATATTAGGAATCTTTTGTTTAGGTACTTACATTTCTCACAGGTTTATGAGCCACTCGTACCATATGGTACATACAGTATACCTAAATATCAGAAGTCTTCATTTGATACACTTAATTCTTTGAATAAGTTCATAGTATCAGTCAATGTCATATTGGCTCCAAGGACCAAGTTTATGTCCAAGTAATGTGTGGCCAGTTCCTTCACATCGCTTATGTCTATCAACAACAATGGGTAAAATAGTATTGGATGGACACCTAAAATCAATCAACGTATTAATAGAACGGACTTAATAACTGTTGAAACTAAATATATAGAATTATCATCAAATAAATTATTCTCATAACATGTACAAATTTTTAATTACCTTTGGCAGTATTACCAGCGACCAATATATAGGAATCATAACCAACATCGTCTAAAGCAGTAAATATTGATTTTATATCACTAAAAGAGTACCACAGTCTTCCATCAGCGAGAGATATTTTCTTAGGCAAATCTGGAGCACTCATATTACCCATATTTACTAAACACCAGTCCTCACTGATCCCACAAGTGCCGCCCCACGTTTTACCGGATTTAAGACATATTTGCTCAGATATATCTTCAATATTATCCTTTATCTTCCCCAATGTGTTCGCGTCGGGGATAACAAAATATTTGAATGCTTCTAAAATAGGACGATAGCCGGTACACCTACATGTGTTGCTTCCCAAAGAGTTTTCTATTTCCCCTTCTGTAAGATGACGGTCACTGCCCTGTACGAGGCTGGAAATATTGGAATAGTTTACTATCATTAGGATGTCGTTGTTACATGTTAAAAAGGATTAACAAATTGAGTAGATTTTATTTTACTGGAAAACCGTAATTTTTTTACAAAAACAACTTTTTAACCGAACAAGCACTGTAGTTAACTGAGTTAGCCGGGTTAACTGTACAGTGCTTGCACGCGAGTATTAATTGCAATGCCGAAATTGTATTGCAGTTCCTATGAAAATCTGTTGCAAAAAACACCGAACACGCGCGTCAACACACAAACTAAATTTGATGTGCTTAAAAATCGCGTCCAGATATGTGCAATAGGTGCCTGACCCAACAGCCAACCAACAGATGATTTTTTGGTAATTCAATTACATACCTGTACATGCTCATCACAAATACCTGACTGCAGTAACCACATTGTGATAAAAAAAGTGGTTTAGTCGTTTCTGAATGATGTTGTACCCAATCTTCCTGTTGCCGATACCTTTAATAGTTGTAGCCAACGCAGGACATGATGGCAACAAGACACTAAAACAAAGAAGAAAAGCTGATGAACCTGAATTTTTGTTTCGTCTGGATATCAATAATATTGTAATAAGTAAACGTTTTATTTTGTCGAAACATAATACGCTTGTTTGCACTAGTCTTGTATTTTAAGCAATTAGCCATTAGGGCTGAGGAGCAAAGACCAAAGTATTTGTGGCACTTTTAAGATGTTTTATTTCTGGCATAAGCAACATTTCATGCACAGAGTAGATTGGGCTTTGAAGACGCGGTTTCAAGACCCGCCTTATTTCAGTATGACAAGTAGAATCAGCTCCATAACGCATGCAGGTGAGTTAATTGCCATCCTGCAAAATAATGAAATAAGGTTTAATTATCTTAGGAGTATCCTTACAGAATTAACAGAGACCGAGGTGATTTCGTGTGTGCCAGGCGTGTGTGCTCGAACATTGACCACGCACGCTCCGCAGCCGCCCTCTCGACACACGTACTTAGTGCTACGCAACTCTGCATAGCAACGGATGTACTCATTTAGTGTCAGGTCCACTGTGAACTCGTAACCCGGTGAAAATGTCCACAAAGAAAAAAGTTTCATTAGCAAAACAAATATTTCTAAAGAACAGAATTTTTGAACAGGAACAGACTTTGACCTTACAACGTACGTCAACGTGTTGATAAGCAATCGCATATTATGTATATTTTTATTTTAGTCTATATTAAGGTTTAAATTTATAGACCGAGCGATCGAAGCGTCTCTGCTTCAAGTCTCGCCAAATTGGCTTTCGTCTGTCAGTTTGCTGCTCTTCCTCTACAGGTCGTATTTTATAACCGATCTGTACGAAACTTGGTATACAGATTTAACGACTTTATAGAACTTTTTATTCGGCGGGGTTTTTTGATTGGAAGGGTACTTCCTCCAAAAAGAGGCAAAAAGAAGGCAGCTGGATATATTCGCCTTATGAGATCCAATTTCAATGTTTCTTTTTTATTTGACAGTTTTTGTTTTAAACTTTAAATTGGTCTCATAAAATTTTGGTGAAGATCTGATGAAGATCTTCAGCGTGATAAGCAGAATAGCTCCTCAAAATGCAGTAAATTGCTCACTTTTAGATTTCTACCAGTGGAATCGGCCCTTTAACTACTAGGTAGGGATTGTTACAGTAGCTGGGGCCAGCTTCTCATCACTAAACTAGAGAATTCTGAAAATAATTATTGGAATTCTCTAAAATGAGGCCTTACAACCAATATTAATGTTGGTTTTACAATAAAGCCACTAGATGGCACTACTATGCACCACTAGATCGCGTTGTCTTTGTCGCTTTTTTGATTAAAAAAAAGTTGTGCTCGCGAGGTCTACTGTTCGCAGAAATACTAGTTAAGTAGTTGAAAGTAATGAGACAATATCAATCTGCCCTGCCTTTTCCCAGTTAAGTTTGAGTCGGCCTCGAATCTAACCGGATGCAACTGAATACCAGTATTTTACATGGAGCAACTGCCTATCTGACTTCCACAACTCAGTTACTGGGTAACATGATACCCCTTGGTCAGACTGGTTGTCAAACTGTTGTGCTCCCGACTACCCGTATTGACAGTCAAAGATCTACGAATGACAACCGGGAGCAACGGCCTAACGTGCTTTCCGATGCACGAAGGGTCTCGATATGTAATGGATGGTCGCCCATCCACGAACCGACCGCGGCAAGCATAACTTAACCTTCGATCGACTCGTGCGGCTGTTATTATTTAGCCATGAGCCCCTCACAGGTAATGAGACACATCATGAAAGATAAACAAAACAGTGTGCATATTATACAAATAAATAAAATTGAAGTTTCAGTATGTTATGTCAAAATACCAAGTTTTTTACTAAATGCATATGAAAGTAGGTATACACATTATATATAACAAAAAAAAAATTACTTTTAAAATTTTTGTCTGTCTTGTTTGCTCCGGCTAATCTCCAAAACGGTAAGACCAATTTTAACGGTAATTTCACTGGCAGATAGCTGATGTTATAAGGAGTAACTTAGGCTACTTTTATTTTAGGAAAATAATTAGGATTACGCGCTGAAATATTAAAACTCATGAAATTGTGAACAAAATCGGGAAGTATAAACTTCCACGCGGGTTTGTTCCAAGTAAACTGATTTAGATAAAATACATATTTATTCCAACTAACATTAAATTGTAAGAATATCCGTGAACCTTTGCAAAGGAATCTTTGCATTTAATAAGTACATATATTGGTCATTAAAATTCACACATTCATGGATGCACTTATACAGTATGTTAGGTTAAACGAGGGACTTATTGAGGGAGGGTATTCAGTATTCGATTCTCGTCTCAAATATGTAAAAAACCTATAACCTTAATTTGTGACGTAAATAGACAATAAAATACATTATTCATTCATGAACACTGAGCGTTCAAGAAGTGAACTTGTAAACAGTAAAGTAATCACGCGGCAAAATACGTGCCGATCCTGCCGAAAAGGAAGCCAGTGCGCAAACCATGCCCTTTCCCTTGTGTTGTCTCCGATGCACCGACAGGACATATTCCCGCGCTGACCGCAGTCTATGCGAGTGCGCCGTTATTTCCGCATGTCTAATTGCGCTTTCGCGTATCGCTTAAACAACCCCGCTTACTATGCGATAAACGTGTCCTATAATCGTGTTGTTGAATAAATAAAAATGACGACTTATCAATACTCCAATAAAGGATATAGTTCGTGCCTACGCGTGGTATAATGATAGTGTGCGAGGAGCCATTAATTTGTACCGAGAGATGTTTCCCAACCGCCAGACTCCGTCGTACAATCTTATGTTAGGTGGCAACCAACGGTTGCGAACATTCGGTCAGTTCACCGTACCGACGCATGCCCTAGGACGAGGAAGGGAGTCATACCCAGTGCACCTACAAGAAGCCATTTTTTAATTCTTGGAGTATCACCCACAAGAGAGTACTCGAAGTGCTGCAAGACGGTTCGGTGTATCGCATTGGACTGTGTGGAAGATGCTGTATGAAGAAGGAATGCACCCATACCATTTTAGACCCGTTCAAGAACTCAGGGTCTACGACCACGAACCACGTGTGAATTTTTGCCGCTGGTTTTTGTCTAATTTAGACAAAAACCTTTTATTTACTGATGAAGCCACATTTACACGAATTGGGATATTTAATGTACATAATGAATAAAGATGGAGTAATGAAATTCCCTAGTTCTGCGATCGCTAGCGCAAGGTGCACGTTGCGCGGCTTTTTGCAAATTTTTTGGTATGGTTCTGTTTGTTATTTATCAGTGTTTCTTTTTTTTCTTCATATTTTTGTTAGTATCATGTAAGCATGAACTATTGTGAGTTTCAATACGTCCCTCGTTTAAACTAACATGCTGTATATATGTATACTGCGTAGTATACTAG
This sequence comes from Dicycla oo, assembly GCA_948252095.1. Lineage (NCBI taxonomy): Eukaryota > Metazoa > Arthropoda > Insecta > Lepidoptera > Noctuidae > Dicycla > Dicycla oo. Next base: position 23,145,090 of record OX411711.1, read on the forward strand.
TGCTGATTCAAATAATGATTGCCCAGTTTCCTGTATGAATCGGCTGCGAGTGCCCTCATGTGTTCGTGAAAAGTAAGTTTCTTGTCAAATAGTACTCCGAGATATTTGACAGAGTTGACACAAACTATTGGTTCCTCTCTCCCGAGAAGTATTGATTATGCCTGGGCTTATGTATATGACTGAAAGACATAACTGACACTGCATTTATCAGTGTTAAAAAGCAACTTGTTATCAACACTCCATTGAAAAACTGAGTTAATATCCTCTTGAAATGTTCTCTTCCACGCCATATATTAATTTAAAATCAGCAGCGTAAAGTAAGCACCTGGTATGTTTCAGAATCTTGTCAAGGTCACTCACCATAACTCCGAAAAATAAAGGTCCAATAATGGTATCTTGGCTTATTCCAGACCGAGTGTGATACGGTTCTGAAACAAAGCAACAATGTCTAACACGACGTGACGATCCCGCATATAACTCGCAAAAAAATTGAATTAACTTTGGTGTGAAGCCAATGTTGAGAGCTTGGCGAGGAAAATGTCATTATCCACGCGATCAAAGGCTTTTTTGAAGTCGAAATAAACAACATCAACCTTATCGTATGCCTTTGTCCAAGTGCTGCGATATGAGATCCACAAGCGTTAGAAGGTTTGTACTAATAGAACGGTTTGATCGAAGGCCGAGCTGAGCATCGCAAAGAAATGGCTGTACCTGGTAACTGATGAATTTATGTAATATTGATTCAAATAATTTTGGGAGGGTTGATAGTATAGCTATGGGCCTATAGTTTTTAACTCGTGAAGTGTCATTAGATTTGGGTATGGTTTGGACCAATGGACAGAGTGATTCATTGAATAAGGTTTAGGTGTATAATTCATTAAGATTTTGTGTAAATTGGCTGAAATATGATGATTATTGGTGAAGATTTCGGAAAAATCTTGGCAACTGGGAGCTTTACTGGCGTGCGCCGCTTAAACCGTATGAGATACATAAAATTAATGTTCTACAGCAATGGACATATTTTTAAAGTTCTATAGAAAAGTCCGGAATAGCATATGTCCATCTTCTAAAGATGACCCATAGCTACCATTTCAGAATTTGATAAAAATGTCATTGTTATTTCCGAAGCTATTTTGACCGGTATTATATTAATCCTTATCCAATAAAATATGTTATTTAAATGGAGCATTTAATTTAGATTAAATATGCCTTGATATCATATCATTTCAATGAATACTTGAAGCTATCATAGACTCAAAATTACGCGTAACAAATAATTATGGTTGACAGCGGCGCGGCGCTATCACAGGAGCAATGATTTTACTTCGTTTATAATTACGACAGAAAACACGGCTGAACTGGATTTGGATGAGGCACACGAAATAATAACCTGGATTTTGACCATTTTTATTTATATAAAAATGTGTTAATCCAGGTTATAAACGTGTTAACCTGGATTAACACATATGAAAAATATGATACTTTAATCCCGGTAGTACGTTTCCGTGGGATAATTCCCAACAACAATGCGGGCGCAGCCACTGGCAAAAGCTAGTGCATAATATAAGCAGGATCATAAAAGAAATATGCCAATTATACGATTTTATAATTTGAACATTTTAGGTCATTCAAGCGAATATCCGCTACTTAAATAGGTACTTGCCGGTTCTCGTTTCCTGCTATAATATTAAATTGCTTATGAAATAGAAACTTGTGGAATCTATTGATGAAATATTTTGTGTATGAGTACCTCCTACCTACGTATAATGCCTTAGATACGAGTATCATAGGAAATAAACCAAATTAAATATTGACGAATATGGGGACGAATTTTTTGATGCCCTATGAGCTCTTCCCCTTTTTATTTTTATGATTTTTTATACACTTGTACATTATATATATATATATATATATATATATATATATATATATATATATATATATATATATATATATATATATATATATATATATATATATATATATTTATTATATATTTATTTTATATTTATTATAATTATTATATATATATATATATATATATATATATAATGTACAAGTGTATAAAAAATCATAAAAATAAAAAGGGGAAGAGCTCATAGGGCATCAAAAAATTTGTACAAGCTAACACTAAATATATATATATATATATATATATATTTAGTGTTAGCTTGTACATATTTTCTAGTTACTGTTTGAAATACTATTGACGAAAATGGATAGACAATATGTATTCGTTATAATAAGTGCCTGTAAATCTATCGAGGTTAATCCGTATTATAAGATTTTTTGCAGAGACGCTGACACCGTATCTACCAATCGTAACATGACATCAGTCATATTTTTCATACTTTTAGGTAGATTATGTAAATACAATAACTCTTTGTAACGTTATTAGCACGTAAAAGAAAAGTTCTTAATTTATAACCAAAATTAGGTTCAACTAAAACTCTAATAATCCCTGTTAGGCAGAGCCAACACAAATAAAATTGAAAGGAATAATAAAATATACCAAAATGAAGTGAGATATTTCAGCTTTACAGAGCTCTCCAATTGCGAGTCAGTTTAATTAATTCATCTGAAGTTAAGACGTTTCTTTTATTGTGTTCCTACCACTTAGCAACGCGAACAGTGGAAATACATTTATTAATTGAAAACTGTGTTTAAAATTGTACCAGCCGTCCTGTAAAATAATAAAACGCCTGAGCCTGTTTACATGTTTCGTTAGTTTCAATTTGATACGGATTTCTTATTGCTTAGCAATGCTTGGTTTCCCCGAAGGGTTGGGCTATGGTGTACCCATAGTACACCCACATTTTGCCATATATGTTTAAGTCCCATAATGTAGGTAGCGAACCTATCGTCGTCAACTGGGCACAAATCCAGACTCCGTGCTGCTACTGGAAAATTCCAGATAGAAACCCCCTCCCCCCTGTGGGTTCCCACACAATGTCAAAAAGGGCAATTGTCGAGGCGGGGGGACTCAGTAGCCGTGGTTTGGTCACCCATGGTGAAGCGAAGAAGAACCTGAGGAGGGGCCGCTCGTCAGGGCTTTTGCCAGGGAGCCGACGACGTAGCGGCCAACAAGTAGGTTGCGGTGCCGCTTGGGCGACAACGCAACTGAGGCGGGCCGCGATGTCGTACGGGAGGCATCGCTGCTGAAGGTTGGAGGCCGCGGCGGGAGAAGAGTGCGGGTATTGCAGTGCGCCGCTCTTTCTACCTTCCATGGCGTTGACGGAGTCGCCACCGTCTGATGACGGACGCGGTGGGGCCGCAGGGGAGGAGGTGTGCCGGTTTTTCGTTGACCGCTCACCCTATCCTCTGCGGCCGAAAAGTGGTAGGTGGCCGGGCCACTGACCTGACCGGTCGCAGGGGGACCAAGGGTGCCTAGACACGGGATCGCCTAACGCCCATGTGCTGATTTGGTGCCTGGGGTGGTCACGGCGTGCAATGTGTTCTGGTGCGCCGGTGATGCGGAGTACTTCCCAGAGGAGGGTCCGGTGACGGACAGCTGCGGCTAACGAGTGCTAACGCGTGCCCGTGTTCCCACCACAAGCGGCAGAGGAGGCCACCGTGGAGTTCTAGTGGGTTGGAGTTGGAGTCCCACATAATTGCACTATCTCCCCGTGGTAGTGCAGTATGTATGGATTAAGGCCCTCATGCTCAGCCCAGTGAGGCAGTAATTGCTTAGTAATTTAAGTAAAAAAGCAGTTCGGTTTCGCGATTGTGTGTTATTATTGGGTGTGATTAAAAAACCTAGTAATGACATAGAAAAAAATATAAGAATACAAGTAAATTAACTACTCGCTGGACAGTCCTAGTTGAAATGCAATGCTTGTCAGCAAATATGCATACAGATACACTACGGCCGATTAATCTTGGCAGGTCCTAACATAGGCACTAAGAAGTTTCGCGCATCCGAAATTTTTTTGTTCGAATTTCATTTTACCGACGTCTTTTTACTATATTCATTATCTATACACATATATCCCTTTAACATATAATGGTAAACTGACTGAATTAATGACTGACTGACTGACGAATTGGGTGATATATACGCGCACAGCCCAAACCGCTGGACCCAGAGACTTGAAATTTTATACATACATTTACCTTGTAGGCATCCACTAAGGAAGGATTTTTGGAAATTCCACCCCTAACGGGGTAAAAAAGGCGATGTAGGTTTGTATGAAAGTTCGTCAGTTTTAAAGTTAGGATCTTCAAATTTTGTGTTTAGGCTGACGATTGAAAATTATTTTACAAGTGTCTCAGCGTTTTTGATAATTCCACCCCCGAAGGAGTGAAAAGGGGTATGAATTTGTGCATGGAACGTCCTTCATTTAAAAAGTAAAAATCACAAAATTTATTATTTAGGCTTATGGTTTGAAACTAACGCAACGTATATATCGGTGTTGTTAGAATTTCAACCCTTTACACACCCACATACACACATACACACATCACACACACACAGCCACAGCCTAAACCACTGATCTTAGAGACATGAAATTTGGAGGATGTGTTCTTTATGAAGAGTAGGTATCCATTAAGAAAGGGTTTTTAGAAATTCCACCCCTAAAGAGGTAAAACAGGGGAAGAAAGTTTGCATGAAAAATCTTATTCCTCAAGTTACTAGACTTGAATACTAACCTAAGTAGATTATAAAGTTTGAGATTTTTAGTTTTCCTAAACTACCCCCTAAGGGGGATTGGAGGGTTTGGTGTGTGTGATTCCATAGGTGTGGAATTAAAAAAAAAATCGTTTGGATTTGGAAAACAGGGAATACAGTTTATTTATATGAAAAATCTTATTCATTTGGTTAATTAACTTGAAACTTGGCAAAAATACTTGTCTAAGTAAGTAATAAAGTTTGTCTCCATTAGTTTTTTTAAACTACACTTCAAAGGGGGTTTCGGGATTTTAAAGTTTGTATGGAAGAATTTTAAAGCGCGGTACCAAATAGTTCGAAACTCATTATTTATACTTTTGACAGAAAATAAACAATAAGTTTTTGGGTTTTATGAATGTTGATCCCGAAAGAAACTCGAACTCTGAAGGGGCAAAAAGGGGTAATTAAATTTTTAAGGGAAGTATTTTACTACGTGGCTTTACTAACTCAAAAAATGGTATAAATAATCTTTGAGTAAAGTTATGGAAACTTCCCAAATGAGTTTTAAAAATTCCACACCTGTGGGGGTGAAAAGGACTTATACGGTTTATAATTGTGAAAAATCTTATACCTTTGATTAATAAACTTGAAAATTTGCACGAGCAATTATCTGAGCTGTTTAGAAATGGTTGAGGAACTTGTGGTTGAGGAACGTGTCTCATGGCATAATTTAAGTCAAATAATCCCGATCCTGACACCTCCCATAAATAATAGATAAGTAACAAGTCAATGATACTGCACAACTTTCTCAAGGGAACATAGGTAGAGGAATGAAATAAAAATTCACCTATCCGTACATTGACCCTTAAGGTGGATCCGCAAAAGTAGTGTGTGTTAGATACCTGACATTGACCTATAAATTGGAAAAAAAGTAAGAAAGTTTTAATTTCGCGAGCTACCTTTGCGGACAATGTATGAATAGGTACTATTTTTTTTTTTCTGAACATTCAGGTTGTGTTGGGAAAGTTGTGCAGTATTGTTATAAAGTTTTGCCTAATAATTTCCATTAACCTTATTTATATACCTCACAAATATTATACGTATTAGAAGTGTGTTTACTTCATAAGTATTCTCTCACTCCATTAAATGAATAGGAAATAAAGTGTTTTGATGTTCATAAAATTGGAGGTATGATTTTAATGTTCCTTCGGCTTACGGATGCACTCCTCTCATGTTAGGTACCTACTATTACATAATTATGACTATGACCGCTTTAGTTACTCAGCAAGGGCTTCATTACAGGAATGCTTGCTAAGTGCGAAGAAAGCAAAAATGCAAGGAATCGTAAGTAATTGTCTGACTTAACTTGGATGAAACTATAATTGCATATGAATAGGCTAGGACCTAGGTTAGGATATAGGATACTTTTTATCCCGGTAGCACGCTCCCGAAGGGTAATTTCCGACTACCACTCGGGTGAAGCCGTGGGCAAAAGCTAGTTTGACATCTAAAAATTAGATTATTTGTCATAGGTTTTGGTTCATCACAATTTTTGCTCTTGGCCGAAGCCTCTTTTGAACTTTTTCATTCACCAATTGATATTTGCCATATTTTCACCACACCGAAACAACATTTTACAGAATATTATTTGGTCACAAATATATTTTATTTTACTTATTTGGAAGAACCAACCATATAGCCGGTTACTTGGTAGCATTTTCGATGTTAAATTAAAATAGTGTCATAATATGCTACAAAATTTTGTGACAGAAACGAATCGCTGCGAAATCGACTTCACGCATCTTGTCTGCCCTACCCCTAGAGTGTAATTTAAGCCCGCGTATGCGCGGAGCGGTGGGGCGGCCCGCGAGCTGAGGTGCAGGAGGTATGAAGGCCCACCGCCGCGGCTGAGGCTGCGGTGGTGACAGTTTAAACCATCTGCGACGATAAGCTCGCGTGCGGCCGCCCAAACCCCGCAGCGCCGGAGCCGTGTCAGAAACAATGTATGCATGCATGTTGCATGCCTGCTTGCATTTTGTGTGCTTATTTGCACGCTGCATGCTTGTTTGCATGCTGCCATATGCCTGCTTGCATGCTGTATGCCTGCTTGCATGCTGCATGCCTGTTTGCACGCTGCGTGCCTGCTTGCACGCTGAATGCCTGTTTGCACGCTGAATGCCTGCTTGCATGCTGCATGCTTGTTTGCATGCTGCCATATGCCTGCTTGCATGCTGCATGCCTGCTTGAAAGAAAGAAAAGAAAGAAAAATATGTTTATTTGTCACAGAAACACGTGCATACAAAAATATAATACAGTTTTACAATAAGAAAAATAAAACACAAATCACGAGCACAAAACAAAAGTCGGCAGCTGCTGGCACGCCATGACTGTGACAAGAAGGCTTCCACTCAGCATGATGCTGTGCTATGGGGGGCCCACAGCACAGCGCTGTTTTTCAGTGGTCACCCGAAAAAAACGTAGGTACGGAAACCAAGTCAGCTTAAATGATCTGTACATGAATTAGTAAATAAATAAATAAAATAAAACAAATAGTACCTAGAATATTATAAAGCAATTATTCTTACAAAGCTTAAACCAAACTTATATAAATAAAAACAAATTATAGATAACCATAAAAAATGAATCTGCAGGCATCACCGTGCGTACCTAAACTTATTGCTACACATCTACACATTCAGTACTTTGTCTTGCTCCCTCCCTAGCCATCGCGTCAGCGCGGTGCGGGTAGCGGCACGGGCACAGGGCCGCGGGGACCTGCGTGATCATACCTGTCTGTCTGCAGCCGAACGCGGCTTCGTTTTATCGTCGTGTCCAGTGTTTGTCAAAATATGAATGAAGAAGACTTATTTTTACTAGAGAAGTGAAAAAATGGAATTAATAACATTAATTCAAACACAGAAAATTAAGGAAAATTCCACACCGTATGAAAAATTACGAGAGCAACTTTATAAGTTTTTTGCACTTTTGAACTTGCATGCCGCATGCCTGTTTGCACGCTGCATGCCTGCTTGCACACTGCATGCCTGCTTGCACACTGCATGCCTGCTTGCACGCTGAATGCCTGCTTGCATGCTGCATGCTTGAAGCAAGCATCTTTGTTTGCATGCTTCTTACTACTTAAAACCACTTTTGTTCATAATCAACTGTTAAAAAAAAACTGTTTATTAAAACAGTGGTATAATGAATGTTCGGAAACATAATAGTTCGATCAAATGTTATTTTGGGTAAGTGTAACTTCGGTAAAAAGTTTTTCGACCAAATGAAACGTCGGAGTAACGGAAAAAATGGAATTGATAATAATAGGTCAACTGATACAGTGGCAGACGTGACTTCGATGAAGTAAAAAAAAAACGAAACGATAATAGTTGAAAAGTTTTAGATGAAATGAAATTCGGTCAAGCATTTTTCGAACTTGTGATAGGTAACCTTTTTTTTTATTTGAGATGGCATTGCTCTTGACTATAGTCTAGGTCAGAGGTGACAGAGACAAAGCCTAAGATGGAGTGAGCTTACCCAGAAGAAGCCTGTTCACTCTAACTTTGAAGAGATTCGGATTGTATGCGTTCGGGAACACAGACGCAGGTAGTGAGTTCCACTCTTTGCCGTGCGCATTATGAAGGAAGTTTGGAATCGCTTAGTGCGAATTGGTGGATTGGCAACTAGGTATGGATGGTAACTTACAGTGCGTCTAGATGTTCGATGGTAGAAGAGGGCCGGTGGGATTAGGTTGTGGAATAATCTAGAATATCTTAGTAATAGCACACAATCATTTCAATAAAAAGCGACTCTTGCTACGACACAACAAAATGCAATTCAGGTCGCAGAACGCTTATTACCTACAGTTATATTTACCTAAAAGTTGCCTCTCTTTTCAACGTGTAACTCTTATACCTTCTGACCGCAGCAGTCCTACTGAATTGGCTCAGTGAGATAGGCCCGCCGCGGACTTGTAGCTTCATATCTAAACTGCGGAGTGTCCTATCTGTATTAATCTGTAGTCATAGTGGAACACATCTACAATAGCAGCCAGATTTTAACACACATTGAATTCTCGGAGTAGCTACCGACAGTGAATATTAACAGAAGGATTATCTCGTCGGAAGTTAGCTCGGCGCGCTCACACTAATATCTCAACTACGTGTTTACACTGGGATACGCGAATTAGACGGTATTAAATCTGTTACCATGGTGATTAGAAGGCTCACTACGTCTTCGATTATAAGCCTGTTTCGCCGCTTATTAATAAATCTATGGATAACCAAATGTGGATGTACATTGTGTAGATGGGTTGGCCTGTGATTTAAGTTTAAGGTCGGTAGGTACCTACCTTGTTGAATGGTTTATTACAGACTGCGTGTTACACGTGCTGCTGAAAATAAATTGTGGGTTTATTTTGACCTGACACGTGTAAACAAAATGTATGTTTTACCTAACAAAAACAACTGAGATAAAATAATAAACAACTACCTACGGTCGAGACTACCGCGAAGTCTAAAAATAACTTTTTAGGTATGTTACTTTTTTTTCACCTAATCTGTTTTTAGGGTGTTTATTTCACAGAGCGACACGGGCTTTACTTTTGTTGATCAAGTGTACAAAGACGCTGTGCATTGAAAGCACTTGATCATATAATTGACTAGCTGTTCCTCTCGACTTCGTTCGCGTGGAAGTCGTTAGATTTCAATGTACTAAAACAAAGCCACATTTTATAAAACTCCCTCGTCCCCCGACCTGCCGCGTTGCATCGCCCGCCCGGTTACACAAAATGTACAATAACTAGGAAGGCTGATCAAGTATCAGCCTTCCTAGTTATTGTTCATTTTTTGTAACCATAACTCATTTGGCCAACCGCATGCGGGCAGACCTTCACCATTCTCACCAGAGAAGGGCCCCTACACCCACCAAATATTGAATCAGCCTTCCTGGCAACAGTTACCGAAAGTACGGTTATCTCTTGTATTATTAGAGTAATTATTGAATACGAGTTTCTGCTGCGTTAGTTCTACATCAGATGTGGAACTAACGCAGCAGAAACAGCTTGCAATAACAATGCTGCGTTTAGAGAGAATTCGGCTAATGATCGCATCGTACGTTTTTGGTTTAATCACTTTCGCAGTGGAAACTTCGACTTGAGGAATGAACCCCGAGGAAGACCAGCCACTAAGGTAAATAACGATGAATTGAATGCGATGGTAGAAGCCGATCCGTATCGAACAATCAAGGAATTAGTGGCATGATTTAAATGTTAGCATATACACAATATTGACTCATTTGCATCAAATCAGTAAGATAAAAAAGCTTGAAAAATAGGTGCCTCGTGATTTGACTGATCTGCAGAGAGAAGCGCGCGTTGAAGCTTGCCTTACCTTGTTGAACCGTTCCAGGAATTACGGGAATTTGAGGCAAATTGTGATGTGTGATGAAAAGTGGATTATTTACGATAATCGCAGCGAACAACTCAATGGCTGACTCCAGGTCAAACGCCGCAACAATGCCCTAAAACGAAGCTTACCCATTGAAAATTGATGATAACTGTTTGGTGGTCACTTTGAGGTGTAATTTACTACAGCTTCCTCAGGTCCGGTCAAGCAATAACAGCAGATATCTACTGCACAGAACTTTGAACAATGATGGCGAAACTCGCAGCGAAACAGCCCCGACTCGTCAACCGATCTTCATCACTATTGCTCCATGATAACGCAAAACTTCACACTGCTCGAGAAACTGTTTTAACACTACAGGACCTAGAGTTTGAAACCATCGAACTACCATTACCATCCCCGACACCATCCCCAACCAACTACCATTTTTTTCCGCGATTTGGACAATTTTTTACATGGTAAAACATTTTCTTCCCAGAAAGCAATACAAAATGCCTTCACACAGTTTGTTGAGACCAGGGGCCGTATTATGAACTATTAACGCCATCATTTTTCCAGTGATAGAGAGAGACGGAGCTATACATGACCTATAGCACCATTCTTGTTTCGCAATGGAATCATGATGGCGTTAATAGTTCATAATACGGCCCCAGGTGTCCAGAATTCTTCCGCAAAGGCATAAATGACCTTCCCATGGCAGAAATGTATAGACAATGAGGGTAAACACTTTTGGGCGTTTTGGGGGACTGTCTTATGTAATTTTAACGTTCGAAAAGTGCTGATTCTCAGCCTAGTTTGAATAAATGACTTTTTATTTTGATTAAATAAATATTAAAGTTGGAACAAAATTGTTTGAAATTTTCAGCACAAAACGGCAATTTCATATTTAAGTCCCTAATACTTGGCTACCAGTAGTAGTGGTCGAATTCTGCAAGACACTAGAGATTTAACTAGTAATTGCTCTGTTGAATATTCAAAGCTGTATGCCTGATAATCGCCAGACTCGGTTACACACCCTTGATTAGTACACATAAGTTTCACACCGTTCTGTTTCCCTTTATCAGGGTTCCGTACCCGAAGCGTGCCAAACGGAACCCTAGTACTAAGCCTCTGCTGTCCGTTCTGTGAGCGAGCTGTATATCATGAACCGTAATAGGTAGACAGGTGAATTTTTTACACATTGTGTATTGCCACTATAACAAATCATAAAAATAAAATAAAGTTAAAAATTAAAGAGTTCCCAATTCACTATAAAAGAAACGTGTTTTTTTTTAAACTGAAGTATTTTCTTTTTTTATAATGTAGTGTTAAATTTTCTACGGTGGTACGGAACCTTTCGTGTGCGAGTCGCGTGCGAGTGCGGTTTTTAATTAGCTATTCTTTTATTACCTACTTATAATAATTTTCATGTGACTTAATTATTTTTGTTTACGGATTTTCTCACCTATTTTTACCAAAAATTAGCTGTTGCCCGCGACTTCATCTGCGATCCAGGATGAATCATGGAGGAGTAAAGGAGGTCATGGTCTACCCATATGCTAAATTTCATCCAAATCTCTCACTCTCAAAATGTATTATGTACTTAAAAAAATACTCTTAACGCGCTACTAAAGGAGACGGGGATTTCTGGGCCCTGATTGTAATAAGTTGAGGTATGGTTTAAAAAAGGGGTTATATTTTTCTATTTCAAAATCTGAAAAATCAGCCCAATTTACAATCTGGGAATTGAGAAATCCAAAAATTAAGTTTAACGTGACGAATAAAATGAAATATCGATTAAATTATAATTGATTAAGGTGACAAAGCTCATAATATTAAAAAAAATGCTTTAACCAGATGATTGATTAAATTAAAATATTTAAATCTATTAGAATTAACTTATTACAGATACATCTTAAAATCGATTTATTTATGTTAACCGATTATTGTATTTTTAGTCTGTGCTGACATCCATAACATTGACAGACAGCTGTGACACTCACTCACTGTCCGATAATATAGTAGTACTATATTATCGGACCATCACTGAAAATTTTGCGGATTTTAGCAATCTGAGAGCTGAGTTATAAGAGATTTTGTAAAAGTGAGGTTATGTATCAACCTACACTTAACAGCTGATTTTTGAAGTGAGAACGTCATTTGTTTCTTTTATTTAGGATGCTAATTATATTTGTAGAGTGGGAGGAAGTTAGGAAACAGAAAGGTTTAAAAATCAATAAAGGTACGAAGGTGGTTCTTAAAAGTAAAAATCGTTTTTCATTAGTATTTTTTATTCATCTTCAATTATTATTAGAATGTCATCTAAAAATTGCTTCGCAAACATGGTCACTGCTGTTTACCTAAACAATGGAAAAAGTTTTTAATATCAGATATCCTAGATAGCCAGCATGGTAGATGCTAGTGAGCTAAAAAACAGGAAATGAGTAAGTACAGATTGTGGTGCACACCATTGATGAATCACTGCTAATATCATTTCGTCATCTAAAGCTCGATGACCTACTGTATTACAGCGACTAGTCGCTATGCCACAATTTACACAACGAACCATGGTGTCAATATCCATTCGGTAGGCCGGTCGTAAAATCCAAAACAACAAGTCCAAGTCCAATGTATAAGCGGGGTTTTCCGAGTCCGGTATGGTAGCAAGGGTCGTACAAGAAGCAAGATCAGAAGTCCGTAGAAAAAAGCGAGGCCGAGGAAATTATCAATAAAACGTGGGAGGAAACACACTCAAAACGTACACGCACTAAACGATACGAAACGAGTGAGTGAGTGTCACAGCTGTCTGTCAATGTTATGGATGTCAGCACAGACTAAAAATACAATAATCGGTTAACATAAATTGACACCAATTTCATCTTTTTACATCCAGGCCCAAGATTGTATGAAATCGTATCCGTCTCCTTTATATAATAATATAATTCAATCATGATTCAAAAGACACGTGGCGCCATCTATTATCATAAAAAAACGTTATTGTCGTTTTCCTCGCGAACAGTACTTTTTTCGAGATGAAAAGTACCCTATGTCCGTTTCTGTACACCTGCCAACGTATATGCAAAATTTCAGGATGATCGGTTTAGTGGTGTAGTCGTGAAAAGGTAACAAACAAACAAACAAACTTACTTTCATATTTATAATATTAGTCACTTATAAAATTTTATCTCGATAGTTCTGAATGTTCTGATTATCTACCTATTAAAGATTGACAGAAGGAAACAGGCTCAACTCTGTCTATTATGGGCACCAGCTTACCCACCTCTGTCGAGGGTGCCAGATACTTCAGCACTTTTTTTCAAAAGCGAGTCGACTCGCACTTATCCGGTTTTTACTTACCTATTATTTTATTACTTATAAGTAATAACTTTTGTTGTGACTTAATTATTTATATTTACGGATCTTCTCACCTGTTTTCCCAACTAGCAGCTATACGAGTACAACGCTGGACTTGAGGTTGATTTACTAAGAAAATATATTTCAAAGTTCAGTGAATGAGCTTATTCAATGCGAAAACAATTAAAGGCAACAGCTAGTTTACCAATAGCTTGTAAGTGGCCTTAAATTTCAAATTCCCCTGACAGTACCCTGAACTGCCGTACTCAAGGCATGGTCAGCCAGAAGATTACTGGAACGCTGCGGGCTCTGTACAGACTGAAAATTTTGTTACTAACGAGTAAGAAGACAATGATGTGCAGTCCTTAATTTTCCCTATGATCAATTATGGTGATGTGTGCTACTATGACCTGAAATGCAGAAATCCGCGACAAACTTGACCGTCTTCGCAATTACTGTATTCGATTCGTAAATATGATCATGTTTCTGCGCATCGATCGCTTTTAAAATGGTTGACCATTTTGTTTTCATGTCCTTACTCTCCCACTTCCCCTAGATATTTACCCCCCCCCCCCCTCCACTTTCAGTACTCGTACATTTGTACCATCCATAATAAAATTCTACGTTCAACAAATAATCATCTTCTTCAATGTCCCACTAACCGCACAGACTTTATTCACTCTTCTTTCTTCGTTCAGTCTATCTCTCTGTGGAATGCGCTCCCCTAGGAAATTAAGATGGCAACCAACCGATTATCCTCGAGCACATTCGTAAAAAGCTGGCAGTATCATCACAACGTTAATGTTTCCCCATTGTTTCTTATTAGTTTTGCTATATTTGTGTATTTACGTATCTTTAGTTATATTTAAATAAATATTTATTCCTCAATTTTTCGTAATTGTACCTACCGCTGTTTGTCTCTGCATCGCCCAAAGGTTGACTGGTAGAAAATGCCTCAGGCATTAAGTCCGCTTCTGTACATTTCTGTGCTTGAAGTATTAAATTAATAAATATTTTTTAAGAACACTGTATAACCTAGCCGTTTTTCAAATAAAATAAAATAGGTATGTCACTAGGTACCTTCAAATTGAGGTAAAACTAATTAAAATAGTTTTTCTGTTTGTTAGTTGCGACTTTACGAGGAAACTACAGTACGACAACGTTCAAAGGTCCCCTCGTTTCTTCGGAAAAACCGAAATATAGCGAATAAAATTTGACTATCGACCAATATAAATTGATTTATATTCCCACCTATATTATTATAGACTAGCTTTTACCCGCGCCTTTGCCCGCGGGGTGGTCGCAAATTATCCCACGGGAACGTACTACCGGGATAAAAGTATCCTATGTCCTAATCCAAGTCATGGCCTACCCATGTGCCAAATTTCATCCAAATCCGTTTAGCCGTTTCAGAGCGAAAGCGTAACAAACAAAGAAACAAACTCACTTTCATATTTATAATATTAGATACCTAGATAAGTAAGGATTGACGCTCTAATTCCGTCACTCCCTTATTGGATCAGTCACATTTAATTTGGCAAAGTTCGGTTTTTCCGAAGATAAACGATAGAACTTTTGAACGTTGTCGTACTCTAGAAGCTTGGTACCCACAAAACGAACATAGGTCAGTTGCGAAGAATTTTCACAGGTTAATTGAAAACTTTTCACGTGGGTAGAGTCGTGGCCTCCGAGCTCCGGTAGTTTTTTCTAAAGAACTTAATACTAGAAGTTTGTACCTCTGTGCGGCTTTTTCTCAAGGAAATAAATCACTGAACCGACTTCGTAGAAGCTTTGACTACCTATGCAATTATTTTTTTTTTGTTTTCAATATAATTTTAATTTATACAAAAGGTTATTAACTGTATTCCTCGTAACTTCATTATAATTATGACATAACTCGTTTTCATCAAGACCCTATAAGGTGGAAAAGTATCCTCTGAAAAATAACACACAATATCTCTTTTAATCTTAAGGAATATTTTTACTAACTTTTGCGACTTTTAAAACAGTTTGGGCTGACCAACTTATAAAAAGAATTCCCACCAATTTAATTCAGAAAAATCGTTGTACCTATCTAGAAAGAAATGGAACTATCGTTATACTTAGGTACATAGAAAACATCCTTCTTTACAGTTATTTATTTGCTGCTCCAACGGCAGCGTCTCCACTTGAGACAAAAAGTTCCCAGCTGTTTTCAGCCCAGCTTGATTTACTTGTAATCTTCGCCACAAAACTATCTTGATTCAGAGAATAAGTTGTAAAAGGACGTCGTGCTCCAAGTCTGTGCACGTAATTAATTAGATGTTGTGCCCGTCTATTGTTAATACCTTCGTTCTTCAGGGAGCCACGTTGTGGAGCATACTTGCTTCTTAATGAACAACGTGGCTCGATTAACTGGCTGAAAAACTTAGCGTGATTGTTCAATCGTGAAGAACGTGAGCAGATAAATAGATCACGAATTTGATCTCGATAATTCTGATTATCTACCTATCAACACGTTGGCTGCCATACTCGTAGTACCTTTTTATATTCCCATTGCCACCATACAAAATTGTAGGTACGTGTATACAAGTATCCAAAAAAGAAATAAATTAAACTTCTTTTTCTGATTAAATAATGTTTTACTTCAAATGCCAAAGAATTTAACCCCGCCCTCCTTCCACTGCCACTCTTCTAGAATTTGTTAAAAATCGCATACAATCAACTACGAGGATACTCGTAGTTATCGATGCAGTCCACACCTTGTACTACGAGTATACTTGTAGGTAGGCAGTCAACGTGTTAAAGGTTGTCAGAAGGAAACAGGCTCAACTCTGCCTATTTTATGGCACCAGCTTACCCACCTCTGTCGAGGGTGCCAGATACTTCAGCACCTTTTATGTGTTATTTTACAGGGTTATTGGTAAAACACCAACAACCTCTTAAGGGGTCATTGTACTCATCATTACGAACAACTTTTACTATGGGAGCAAACCTGAACTCGCGAAAAAAAAAT
The DNA here is from genome assembly GCA_948252095.1 of Dicycla oo. Lineage (NCBI taxonomy): Eukaryota > Metazoa > Arthropoda > Insecta > Lepidoptera > Noctuidae > Dicycla > Dicycla oo. The sequence goes on from OX411711.1 coordinate 23,161,429, forward strand.
CTGCTGTTCAGTACATTTATGTTCGCATAATTCGTCAAAATGTACTGAACAGCTGATTTTTTTCGCGATTTCAGGTTTGGTTCCATAGTAAAAGTTGTTCACAATGATGAGTACAATGACCCCTTCAGAGGTTATTGGTGTTTTACCAATAACCCTGTATATGTCTGCATCAATCAGCAACGCAGTAGTTAAAACTCCACAGCAATTACTACCATCTTTTACGAAAGTTGCGACCGAAGGCGGGCGAAGCAAAACATTTTGTTCTACCTACCGACCACGAGAAATAATAAATACACATCAAGTACATCAGTAGGTACAACATACTGGATACTTGTGTATTCAGATCACAGAGCCGAGGCCGGGATACGCAACGGTATTCAATTTACACAAAGTAGAAGAAATCGCAAGCCTGTAGTAATTACCGAACACCGTGTTTTTCCGTTCACTTAGTGTAATTGCTTACCTAGATGTTACCTTATAAACATTTGTTCAAATTATAAGGAAAGGTACTTTATGGTCGAATGCGTATTCAACTTTTTTTTGAATTTTTATTTGTGATGGGTTTGCTGTTGACTCTAGTCTAGGTCAGAAGTGACAGAGACAAAGTTGACGATGGAGTGAGCTTACCCAGAAGAAGCCTGTTCACTCTCACTTTGAAAAGATTAGGGTTGTATGCGTTCGGAAACACAGACGCAGGTAGTGAGTTCCACTCCTTTGCTGTGCGCATTATAAAAGACATTTCGACCGTATGCTGCCAATACCTTCTAAGTGCTTTGAGGACAAGTTTGAGGATATGTTTTCACTTCAAAGATTACGATACGAGCTAATAGATGGCGCAAAAAAACATATTTCGGTAAAAATGTTAGTTAGAAGGTATTAGCAGCATACGGTCGATTTGGAAGCGCTTAGTGCGAATTGGTGGAATAGCAACCAGGGATGGGGATGGGGGATGGTAACTGGCAGTGCGTCTAGATGTCCGATGGTAGAAGGGGGCCGGTGTAATGAGGTCGTGGAGTTCTCGGGCACACTCTCCGAAGTACAATCTGTAGAAGACCGACAAGCAGGCAACCTTGCGGCGATGAGCCAAGCTATGAAGCTTGGCATCCACCAGTTTTACGTCGCCAATGAGCCTCTTAGCTCTTAGCTCAACGTTTTTTGTCCTTCTGTAGTTATTTTTAGAGTCATTCTGTTAGACTTTTATCACTGATGTACTATTTTAGTATTGCATTGGTGAAAATAAAAGAAAACAAAGGTTTACATTACATTATTTACAACATTTTGAAGTTCACCACGTATCACTTTGTAGGTATCTTTAGATAGTATATATACATAGAAGTTCTATTTTCTCCTAAACCCCTCACCGGTTGGAGCTCCTTAGACACTTTTCCGTCCTTTAGTACTCGTAACAGATCGTAACGTTACAAGAACAATTCCATAAGTTACTTCGCCCCTTACAAACGAAAGGTTAATTCGACCTCAGAATTACTCAACTGGATTAAAAACTCCAAATATTTTGCGCGGCTGTAACTTTTATGTCTTCTTCCAAAGTTACACAAGTACTTACGTAGGCAGGTAATAAAGATGCCTCCGTGTCACTGGATAAACTTATATTACAAGAGTGTTGGAGGCTCTTGTAAGGAATTCCTCGCTCGGATGCCCGCCCAAGTTTGATGCTCTCAACTAAATTAGGGTAAGATATTGTTCATAACATCAATATTATTAGCAATGTAAGGTAGTAAGTTATCTTGCGTAGTTTTATACGGAATTCGGAAGATGCATTATGTGTAATGGCCATGTCCATTTTTTTTTATTTGAGATGAGTTTGCTCTTGACTTTAGTCTAGGTCAGAGGTGACAGAGACAAAAGTCTACGATGGATTAAGCTTACCCAGAAGAAGTACTTCAAGTATACAAATACCTACTGTATTAAAAAGTTTTAGTCTTTTTAATTACCAACCCCTGTTTTTCGTTTCTTTTTCCGTTTACTAACTTAGCTTAGTTTTTGGTCTGTAACCCGCTTTAGAATTACCTGAGGACAATTAGTTGGAGAACCATCGTCAATATTAAAATGATACTTTTTATGTTTCTTGCCAGTCGCCTTACGTATTGTGACACGGTCTAGGGTTGTTATTTCATCTTTGTCCTTAAGGCCTACAAAATAAAAATAAAAAATAATTAGGACATCATCTATGTACCAGACCACATTGCCGAGTTTCCCAGATTTTCTTTTCGTCAGATGTTTGTTTCGACAGTAAAAGTACAATCACAAGGAGTGATCGATTTAGTTAAAGTGATCTACCTATATATATCACAAGCTATTATTATGTTTTAATTTAACACAATATAATATTTATACATATTTCAGCGGTGACTTTGTTACTACTGTAACGAAACAAACAGGAGTTTGGCCGAATAAAATTCTTGAATACTGTTAACACAACCGGCAGGCTTATTACAAATCTTGCAGAAGCCTAGCGATAGCCAAATTTGCGCAATAATTGCTTTTCAATTGCTTAACAATCGCAAATCAGTATGACGTATCGCTGATACATAATACCGATTTGCAATTGAAAAGCAATTATTGCGCAAATTTTGCTATCGGTAGCTTCTGCAAGACACGTAATACGGGTGCGGTTTATTATTGAACTGTCACGTTCTTCGCAAAGTATTTTCCAAGACTACCCGACACAATTATGTTGTACCCTATTTATACTTTTACAATTTTAGTCAAAGTACAATCAAGTCATTATTTGAAGTTGTGTATAATATTGAATTAACTATTTAAACGTAAATATAAAATAATCGAATCACGTATATTTCTTAATATGTATTCTAATGTGATACATAACAATCACTGCATGATACGTCATACCATTTTACTAAGAGCCAGTTTTTTGATCCGGTGTAATGCTTCTAAAGCAGTACGTAATAATAAAATAGTGAAAAAAAGCAAACGTAGTTTTAGTTTTTAGTAAAAACTGGAATATTTTATTTGTAATAAGTAGTTAATAGTTTTATTATAAATATTGCACTAGAATTTGACAAAGGTTTTGAGATGTTTTCCCTTTGACACCACACCCATAGCTCGTATCAATAAGCCAGACTTACACGTTGAAAGCTAGGTCATCCTAACTATTGTCATTACTGAGGACCAATAAGCACTTACCCAGGTAAGTGCTTATTGGTCATCATCAGACTTCAGAAAGTATCATGTAGAAGCGTCCATGCTCAATGAGATAAACGTTGAAAGCTGGGTCATCCTAACTATTGTCATTACTGAGGACCAATAAGCACTTACCTGGTCATCATCAGACTTCAGAAAGTATCATGTAGTAGTGTCCATGCTCAATGAGAAAACGTTGAAAGCTGGGTCATCCTAACTATTTTCGTTATTGAGAACCGATAAACACTTACCTGGTCATCATCAGACCTTCAGAAAGTATCATGTAGTAGCACCCGTGCTCAATTAGATAAATGCTGAAAGCTAGGTCATCCTAACTATTTCCATTACTGAGGACCAATAAGCACTTACCTGGTCATCATCAGACCTTCAGAAAGTATCATGTAGTAGCAACCGTGCTCAATTAGATAAATGCTGAAAGCTAGGTCATCCTAACTATTTCCATTACTGAGGACCAATAAGCACTTACCTGATCATCATCAGACCTTCAGAAAGTATCATGTAGTAGCACCCGTGCTCAATTAGATAATTGTTGAAAGCTTGGTCATCCTAACTATTTCCGTTACTGAGAACCGATAAGCACTTACCTGGTCATCATCAGACCTTCAGAAAGTATAATGTAGTAGCACCCGTGCTCAATTAGATAATTGTTGAAAGCTTGGTCATCCTAACTATTTCCGTTACTAAGAACCGATAAGCACTTACCTGGTCATCATCAGACATTCAGAAAGTATCATGTAGTAGCACCCGTGCTCAATTAGATAATTGTTGAAAGCTTGGTCATCCTAATTATTTCCGTTACTGAGAACCGATAAGCACTTACCTGGTCATCATCAGACCTTCAGAAAGTATCATGTAGTAGCACCCGTGCTCAATTAGATAATTGTTGAAAGCTTGGTCATCCTAACTATTTTCTTTACTGAGGACCAATAAGCACTTACCTGGTCATCATCAGACCTTCAGAAAGTATCATGTAGTAGCACCCGTGCTCAATTAGATAATTGTTGAAAGCTAGGTCATCCTAACTATTTCCGTCACTGATAACCGATAAGCACTTACCTGGTCATCATCAGACCTTCAGAAAGCATCATGTAGTAGCACCCGTGCTCAATTAGATAAATGCTAAAAGCTAGGTCATCCTAACTATTTCCATTACTGAGGACCAATAAGCACTTACCTGGTAATCATCAGACCTTCAGAAAGTATCATGTAGTAGCATCCGTGCTCAATTAGATAAATGTTGAAAGCTAGGTCATCCTAACTATTTCCGTTACTGAAAACCGATAAGCACTTAACTGGTCATCATCAGACCTTCAAAAAGTATCATGTAGTAGCATCCGTGCTCAATGCGATAAACGTTGAAAGCTCGGTCATCCTAACAATTTCCGTTATTGAGAACCGATAAGCACTTACCTGGTCATCATCAGACCTTCAGAAAGTATCATGTAGTAGCACCTATGCTCAATTAGATAAATGTTGAAAGCTAGGTCATCCTAACTGAGGTCGTAAACTAGGTCGTCCATTACTGAGGACAAATAAGCACTTACCTGGTCATCTTCCATTATCTTGAAAACTACTAAACCGATTTTAATGAAACTTTCACTGTGCCCTAAGTTGGAGTAAATGTAAGCCAACAAAAAAAGAATGGTCACGATCCGATTACGGAGATATGCGTGGACAAACATACATACATACAAACATACAAACATACATCTATAAAATGTTGTATATTTGCTGGGAAGCCCTAATAGATCGTCATACGTGAATATCTCGCAGATCCAATAATATTACATACATACGTATCGAATTGATAACTCCTTTTTTTGAAGTCATTAAAAATAGTCCAGATCGTAATATTTTTTAATTTTACATCACTGACATTTTCATCAAAACAATCAACTCTATACCGAGTACGAAATAAATCACGAACAATTTTAAAAATGTCAGTGATGTAAAATTGCCAGACAACTTATTTTTAGATTGTGTGGTTTATGAAGAAGGTACAGAGGAAATACTAATAATATTGACCACACTATAAATACAAAATTATTGAAAACAGTAACCAAATATTACGGTGATGGAACATTTCGAATATGCCCAAGACCTATCTACCAGGTTTCTTCATTACATGCAAATAATGGAGAGAATAATGAGTTACATACTATTTATTTTTTTCCACTACTATACATAAGTCCTTCTGCCAAATACGACAGCCACATATTATGTCAGACTGCTTTCAATCTTATGAGACAGATTTTCTGTTAATATTTGCTATTACAAAAGTGATTATGAAATGGCGACAATAATAGCGATAAAGGAAGTATTCCCCAATACAATCGTTAGTGGTTGCTATTATCATTTTGTAAAAGCAATTTGGAAAGTGTCCAAAATAATTGACCTTCAATCAATCAAAAATCAATCTTTTAGTTACAGCCCAGGATTGCAATAAATGGCGGATGGTTAACGACCCTCCATGGCATTATGACTGTCCCAACGCTATTTCTCAATACTAGTGTATTGTTCCACAGTATTCAAAGTACCAGCTAAAACCATACTGATGCAAGTATTTTCAGTGGTTTCCATAATACCGCCTTAATTATTTATTCAAAATTATGATTTTCTAAAACAATCAAAGTTTTTGAAACTGTGTCCTTCTTCGTGTCATCTCATTCTTGGCAAACACAGTACAACTATAATCTGAAATACTATAACTTAACAAGTTAAATGCTAAATTTAAAAAAGCCCCCGATACTAATTTACCCTCATTTTATATTTTTTGCTACTCCATCATCAGACTGATTGCCATATCTATAACCTATTCATTGAGACCATTTCAATGAGCCCAAACCCGATACTTCTGTTGTAAGTTGGTGAGGAAGTTGGGTATCCAGCAAATGCCAGGTAATGCTGCAGCATCTGTTGAAGGTTACTATGTTATTATAATATCACTGAAGTAACAGAATACCAAATGTCGCCTCTATCAGACCTGAAGATGCTCACATCCATTCATCAACTAGAAAATAGTTGATGACCTTGAAATGGCTGAACCGATTTCGATAAAACATGTCTAAGAACCACAGCTGGAAAATCTGCTTTCAAATAAAAAAAAACGGCGTCCAAATCGCTTCACCCGTTTAAGAGCTACGGTGCCACAGACAGACACACATAGTGGTTAATCTTATAACACCCCTCTTTTTGCGTAGGGGGTTAGAAATGGTTTACATGAAAACAAATTGTAAAAACTTACAAAAGTGCATGTAATCATTACGTACGCCAGTCGACCATTCTTAATATAATAAATCTAAATTGGTATATTTACATGAATGTTACGAGTTGATAAAATTATTTCTACTTCTTTGGATCTTCCTTTACCACCCTTTGCCGTTATAGCCGCCGCCCCTTATTTAGACGCCTTATTCTTCTTGACTGCGTTTTTCTTTTTGTCTTTTTCAGGAACGGCTTCATCTATGGAGTCGAGCTTGGGCTCTTCAAACTTGAATGCTGGAAATGCAGTCATGTCGATCCCTTTGCCAGCTCCATAATGCTTGTCTAGTTTCTCCAATTCTTTCTTCAGCTCCTTTAAAATTGATGGGCTTGGATCCACAAGATCGTCATTAGGGCTCTTAGCCCTGTACTCTTTTATTTTGTCGAGAAATAGCTGCTGAACAGGATCGGTAACCGTTCCTTTACCCGTTCCTTTATCCGTTCCTTTATCCGTTCCTTTATCCGTTCCTTTATCCATTCCTTTATCCGCTCCTATAACCGTTCCTTTATACGTTATTTTATTCCTAGTGAAAATTGTAGAGACCAGTGTCGCCCTTAAACCGCACACAAGTTTATAAGTAAACATATTTCTGAATTCTTTACAATGATATTATTATTTAAACTACTACACTGTTTAGATGTGGTCACAGAACACTAGATGTGGTTTGTTGTAATCTTTGACAGTAAAATGTCAGTGTCACTAAGTAATAGATTGATATTCTCTTTGAAATACTCCATGAAGTTATGTTGCCAACAAGGCTCTTAGAGTACAAGTATATAACACATTATAATACTCTAAGCCAAGGATGCACCATAAGTATAAACCAGAAACCACTGCAGTAAAAACCCATCACTTTTATATCGTAGCTTTTTTACAATACAATAGACCCTAATCAGTGCATTTTTGAAAACTCCAAATTGCGCAAAAACATAGACACCGAGAAAAAAAAACAAGTTTTTATTTGGGGTAGAATAGACCCTTTTTAGTGTATATATTTTTATTTCTTTTGGCTTTGCATGGTTTGGTTTGTGCATTTAGCAAATGTCACGTTTAGTTTACAAACAAAGGTAGCGAAACAAAAATATTATTATGATTAATTAATTATAACGGGATTTAGGAAGATGGATATATAGTGTCAGTATATTTATGAAGGTGATGTTAGTGAATGATGAGCAAGTTACAATGAGGAAAATTTACAACATAATATTATTTAAAGTATGAATGAGGCTATACATTTATATACAGTAAAGCTATTTGTGCAAATTAAAGAAAGTATTGAGGTAGGAAAAGAAATATGTAGGGACAAGAGGCTACTAAGAAAAGAAGAACGGTCATATAAGGGACAGGATAAAAAAAATGTGATTAAGGTCGCCTACGTCTGTGCCACACGAGCACATGGGGTCGTCGATGATATGAAGTTTGGCAAGATGGGCTGGAGAGCAAACATGACTCAGTCTCATCCGTATTAAAACGGAGTAGTGTATATTTGAAAACCCCAAAGTTCGCAAAACTACAGGCGCAGAGAAAAAAAACATCACAGATCCCGTGCTCTACACGTACATTGAAAATGCACTTAGGCAGGCTTTTCATTTTGTACGATGTAAAGGGCACCCTCCTGCCTAGAATATTAGTGATACAGAGGTCCGGTTTTTTAAATATACCCCAACTCAATACCCCGAGGGCTTTTTTTAATTTTTTGACATCGCATTTAGTTTTTGAGATATAAATGATTTTATGACAAAAGACCCCTATAAAATATTTTTATGCAGTTTTTGCTGATGTAGAATGAGTTCACATATTCATTCCAGCTTAGTAATCACTACACAATACGTATTTCATTGATGTTTTGCGTACTATCCGAGATACTGAAAACAGATATTTTATAAGCCGATATCTCGAATCGGACAACAAGTAAAAATGTAACCCAATAATAACTTTTTATCCCCTTGAAAAGACCTGTCCATTGATGTACGACTCAAGTCATAAGGTCCAATATGCCCGAACCCCTTTGCTTAAAAAAGAAGCATTTTCTTACCAATGCTTCGACTTTTCTTAACTTTCGTCGGCAAGTCTTCAAAAGGAAAGACCCATTCTGTCAACTGGCTTTTTCTTTCCGGTTCAAAGCTGTACACCCAGGTTTCTTCAGCTGTCACGATATTATAGACAGCCAATGACTGTTCTCTATTAAACTTTTTTATCATTTTACGGCACCACTCAACACGCAGTCATTTCTGGTCTTTCGTTAAATGATACGATATCCATCGAGTGGCCTGGTCCTTACCGGCCGGCGAGCTACCCATTGCTCGCCATCCGCAAGCCCGCGCCTACGGTGGCCGGGAATCGGCTATCAATTCCCGTCGCCCGAGGCGTCTCCTGCGGTGACTAGCGGCGTGAGGGAGTGAAATCACTAGACCCCTGAGGATTTGTTTACATTACAGCTTCCAGATCTTCACACAAACCATGTACTAAATTTTTCGATAACCTTTAATATAAAAACAATAGTATTGTATGTGAATTTAGTTTACATTGTACCTATATAGTGTGTCATAATTATTGATTTCTATAATAGGTTAATGGATGAGAGTTGCCGGAAATCGAGTTGAATGGCGTGCAATAGGACAGGCCTATGTCCAGCAATAGACTGCTATAATAGGCTGATGATAATACTGACGATAATAGGTTATATTATATGCTCTTACCTCAATATTCATAAATTCCCTTTCATTCATTTCAAAAGGGTTATTAATTTCCTTAGTGCGACGCCGTCGGTTTCTTTTTCTATTCGATATTCACTCTCCAAATATTCAAATATTTCGTACTCGTCATACATCTACAAAATCATTGAAGTTCAATTCAATATCAACTAGAGCAGACACTGTTAACAAAATTGTTGCGCAACACTTTGTGATCCGGGACAATAAAACATCTCAGTTTACTCCTGACGTTCATTGTGGCAGGACATGACAAATAATTATAGAATAGCACAAGAAAATGCCTTCTTGTGTGATAAAAAATTGCTTCCTTCACTCGAGAAAATCAAATAAAGCTCAGGTGTCGTGACATTTCATCGCTAAGCAAAAAAGAACACTAGTTTTAAAGTCATTTAAAAATAAGTAATATTTACAATAGCCATTTTGCGGTAAAAATCAGAGATAATGAAACTCTGGGCTTAAATATATAACTGGGCTCCACATGAAACCAAATATGTCCTAATGCTGGAGCACATACAGAATAACTTCACACGGTACGTGTACGTACATGAAACTTTATGGAGTCTATCCTCTCTATCCACTGATTTACCCACCCCACCCCATTCGTGTGGGTACAACAAGCTGGAAACAAGATGGGATTTGGCACTTGTTACATATGTTTTTAAGTTATTGCGTGGTAAGATCACCCGGGTGTGCTAAAGGAGGTGTGTCTGAACGTGCCGGATAATTACGTGTCGCGGCGACAGAGACCACGGTTACCGGCGGCGGTGCCTCGCGGCGGGACCAACCTGCTGGGTAAAGCACCTTTGACGCGCGCCTTTCATACACTTAACGAAATCGCAGAGAGGGCAGATTTATTTACCTGTTCTCTGAATGACTTCACAAAAATTACTTTACATGAGATAAGCCGTAATATGCTACCAATTTGGGGCAACTTGTAATGTTAGTTGTGTTGGGAATAATAAATAAATAAACGGAACAGACAGGACATTATTATCTTACCTACCAATGTACATTATTATGTAAATAATGTCTGTTGTCAGATGTATCCAAAAAAATATTAGGTACAGTCACGAACCGGGATTGTTGGGCCACTAGCTTATCATCTTAACTTGGTTGTGTTTTATTAAATTATTGCCAAATTATGGATTTCTTTCTTTAAAAAAAAATATAGGTAACGTTAAACTAACGTTGAAGGCTCCTCTGTCTTTGCCCTGCAGCGGGATATTAATAGGCTGGTATTATAATAATGATAATATTATTTAATTGTATAAACACATTTTTTATGTCCAAATTATTGTGAATAAATGTATTTAATTTCTTTTTATAGGGTTCCGTACCTCAAAAAGGAAAAACGGAACCCTTTTAGGAACACTTCGTTGTCCGTCTGTAAATCTGTAAAAAACCCTTTTTGTCAAGAAGGCGTGGAGATTTTAAGTTGAAATTAAAATCCAATACGTAGGTCTACGGAACCTTGGAGCTCTAAAAAAACTATGCTTCTAAGTCAACGCAATAAAAAATACGGCAATCTATGCGACATATTTTGATATTCGCAAATAAATCAAAACCTACATTTACCGTTGACCCAGAATCATGAAATTTGGCAAGAAGCAAGGTCCTTATGTCCTTATGTCGTTACCTTACTGCATAAGTAAAGGTAAATGTCCAAAAATCGTTCATTTTTACTTTTTACGCATTTGTTTTTTTTTCTTTGCGATTGAAAATTTGCAGTTGGAGAATTGACCGTGACGTAAATCGATGTATGGAAGAACATGTTTTCATTCATCCTAACTACGAACCCTTCATTGTGCGTGGTCGAACACGCACTTGGCCGGTTTTGTTTTAATTTAATTTAGACGGTTAGACTGGAAGCCGACCCCATTGTAGTTGGGAAAAGGCTAGGCAAATTGATTATAACTAGATATCGGATAATCGGATGCACATTTACCTATAGTTGAGGTGTTGGCTAATATGGGATGGGGTTTTGTATCGAAAAAATCCCAGGATTCCAGAATCGACTCAAAGTTTACAGTTCTGATTATAGAATTGAATATATATTCACTTACGTTCAGGTTTTGGCTAATATGGAATGCACTTTTGTATCGATCGTAAAAATCTTGCGATTCCGGAATGGGTAAATTTAGTACTTTTTGACTATGGCGAGTCCATAGTCAAAAAGTACTAAATTTACCCATTCCAGTGATAGCTAATGTTATATAGTAGGTTGTCAAACTGGCATAGCAAACGTCAGGGTACGTTAAAAATGTAATATTAAAAAATGAATTTCAAGTAAATAAGCATACGAATAATTATGTGATCCCGGTGTCCCGGTATTAAAAAAAAAAACACATATTTATGAAGTCGCCTCCATACCATGTATCCGATTAGTTGCGCATTCCCGGATTTTCTGGAATCCTGGGATTTATAATTAAATAATAATAATAATAATAATAAGAAGCCGCTTCCACAGTTTCTTAGCCAAAAATTAACTTTAATTAAATATGCATCCGATTATCCGAACTCTAATTATAAACAATGGAAATTGGAATAATGTTCTGCGGTTAAAAATACTCATTTTAATTATACCCTGTGTTAGGTAACAAGTAGGCAGAATAAGCAGAATGTGTCGCATCTGCGCATACGGATTACTCTATAAGAACACCCTCGCACCGCACCGCACTAGGCAACGACGCAGCTGACGACCTAGCTAGGAGAGCATCCAGCACGTCAGTCTGTAGACCCGAACCAATCGTACCCATCCCCTTCAACCAGCTACGCAGGTAGCTACAGGAATTCCCACACACAAGCGGAGAGTTGGTGGTCCTCGACACCGGGTTGTAGGCAGTCCAGCGAGGCTATGCCATCCTTAGATAGTTAGATATCCAGGCGTTTGTTACGCCTGGACAGGAACAATAGGACAATAGGCATAACGGACAGCCCTCTGTGCAGAGCGTGCATGGAGGCTGAGGAAACCGTTGTACATGTGCTCTTTGAATGCACAGGCATTACCCAGATAAGAACAGAAACCCTAGCGACACCCAGATCTTTCACAGATATTCTGAACAGACCAGAAGTCATGATCAACTTGTGGAGGGAGGTGGGCTTGGTGGAATAACCACCGACGGCCGCCATGGCTCACGCACAATGGTCCACTTGAAGGACTTAATACCCGATTTCTGAAGAATTCTTAAACGGAGTGTAAACTCTTAATAGCTATTGATTCGATAAAACTATCTATTTAAGCGAATTCCTTCTTTATGTTCGGTTTTTGAGCTCCTCAGATAAACTTTCGATAGTAATACATTCGACTTACAAGCTAAATTCTTCCATATTATATGTTCAGGAATACGATATCGAACGAAAAGTTTGACGTTCGAAAAGTGCTGATTCTCAGGCTAGTTTGAATAAATGATTCTTGATTTTGATTTTGAATCAACAATCACTATCATACATGACATAGAACCCTCTCGCACCGCGTTTGTCACATTTGGCATCCGCGGGACAAATATTTTGTTTGCGGTATCTGCTCTAGTTTACATTGAACTCAATGTACAAAATCAGAGAAATAATTAAACAGTGTTGTTTAGGCACGTACTTGTATATTGTATGTTATCTTTTTTTATACCATCGACTTCACAACCTCATCGAATCGACAAAATTTTAATGGATCCTCACAACAGCATACCTCAAATCTCGAATTACAAAACAATGTTGAAAAAGTTTAGTTTATCAGTAACTTTTATTTTGACGTTACAGATGTTCAACAGTCCCTATTGTCGCTGCTGTCAATTAGCGCATCATGGTATGAAAGTCTATACAAAAAAAAAGTAAACGGATGATGAACGGTTTTCGTAAACTTCAACGCAACAAGCCTGCTGCAAGGCCTGCTAATAAGATGTCATAGTACAAAAAATCAGGGCAGATCAACTTCGGTCCTAGAGATAAGAACTCATAGATTTGTTACTATTATAGAGTCCAAACCAGACGCTCATGACAGCGTAAATTAGTAGCCTACGTCACGGCTTGTACCTCACACCCTGCCTAATTAGCCAATCAGGACACCTGACACTAATCTGGTACATTATGCGCCACTCAGCGTGGTTGACAGTGGATCTCCTAGATTTCCATACGGACTTCATTAATACGCCCGTCTGGCTTCATAGAACTGTTATAATGTTGCGAGTTGGTTCGTAGGGTCGTAGGAAATTCGGTCGAAGCTTAGTGCACATGTATTCAAACTTAAGTGCTTACAAGTACTTGCACTTAAGTTTAAATGCTTATAACTTAGCTTGTACGTGATGATTATTAAGTATCTAATAATAATAATTAAAAAAAAAATATAAATAAAAATCAATTGTCGAATGTATGTACGCGCATTACTTCAGAATGGTTGCACCTATTTTGCTAATTCTTTTTTATTGTGTTTGTAATTGTCAGGACAAGGCTTGTATGACAGATTTTTTTTTAATTCACCAGAAAAGTTGTAACTTTGGATGGCATTTTTATATGAAAGCAGACAACACACCTGGAGATAGAGACATGAAGTTCACCCGGGCGACGCCGGGCACGAACAGCTAGTTTAATATAGTATTCACTTTGCCTGACATTGGGATGTTAGAATGTTTTTTATTGATACATCAATAAAAACCAGCCAAGAGCGATTCGGACTCGCGCACCTAGGGTTCCGTAGTATCAAGAAAAAATTGTGCTATTTAGAGACATTGTTTTATTTTTCCTGTAATCTTTACATAAACTTCTATCACACAGAATAATTTCATATTTTTCTCTATGCAAACTTCGGAGATAAGGGGGAACGGTATTTATTTTTTTTACATTTTTCATCAAAAGTCGAAAAGTATTCGGCCTAAAAAAAAAAGATTTTTTTAGAACAGAATACAAAAGAGTATTTTGAAAATTCACACAAAACCACAGATTGTAACGTTACATAAATTAGGAAGAAAATAAGACAAGACGACCAGCCTCATATTATTATCTGAAGCTTCTAGAGCTACTCACAGATTACATACATATACACAAATATTAGTAGCAAGCTAGTACTCGTACTACTGTAGCCGTGAAAGGCTTATGATCTAGTGCGGCTAGATATGGACTAATTAGGTGAATTAACTGCAAACGCCCGACAATGCTTTTAACAGAACAGCGCCGACCTACCCCGGCTGCCTTGGTTTTATGAATAAATTCAAGGAGACTTTTATGAAATAATAATAAAATTCCGTATCAGTATTATTATAGGCATTTTATAAATAATTTAGTTCCTGTCAATGTAATTACATTTATACAAATATATAGAAATGATTTCATTTCTTAATCTCTATTACTCAAAGGTTTTCAAGCCATCGATACGTCGAGGTACAATAACCTCCTTTAGTGTTATCGGAGGTTAGGTAGGTACACGGGTGCCGGTACACCTAACCTCGTTTTTGTAATGAAAACCGTAAAAAGCTCTCGTTGCGAATAATTAAAAATGCTATCTCGAAATTCATTTGTAATTTTTGTATACGCTGAAGAATTAAGAATCTTTTGTTTTTGTTCATTAATCCAAAACAATAAGATAAGTACAAAAAAAAAAAATTATTCCCGTGTTAAAAGAAAATGCTTTTCATGTGATTAAAAACTTTCAAGAAGCATCGAAGTTAGTACTTAGACAAAAGTTACGTTAGCAAGTAGGCAAAAATACTAGTCCAAATATACAGTTTTTCAAACAAAATTAAGCATTGTTTTAGCAAAATAATCTAATCTTGACAATTGCATAAATCTTTGAGTAACATTCCCAAAATCTTCCTTCGTTTACGTGTCATAACTTCATAAGAAAGACATTCCCACAAAAATATCTCTTCTCTTATCAAAATCCAAGCAACTTTTTGAAATATGATTTACTAACAGAAAGAGAAAAGTAATTCGGGATATATTTAATTATTCAGCAGAACGGATTGTTTCCTGCGGCGAAGACCCCAGAATTGCTCCGCTTTGGACCCTACGCACACTACGCAATCAAATATACCGAATATACCTCGTTTACTTATTCCGAAGATAATATTGTTGTGTTACCTACTATACCTACTTGCTACCCGTTGTCCACATCTATGAAGTCGAAAAAGTCTGTGTGTCAGCTCCGACGCACGCACGACTGGAGTTTACTTCTGTTTTTGTGCCGTTCCGACTTTCTATTTTTTGACGCAAAAAATATAGGTACAAAAAGCCAAAAAAGACGTAGATAGGTTATACACGCTCCGCAAGTGGTACGTCAGAATGTGGCTAATTACCCACATTTTCGTCGTCTTGTCTCTTTTTCGCTCCCGATAATTACGACATGCCGTCCTACTTCCACGTGCCATCTATTAGTTCGACATTGTGTCGTTTTTGAACGTCGAATGTTGGGCAGGTAACCGATCTACGTCTTTTTCTTATATCATCATTGCAAAAAGCAACTTTAAGATGTAAAGGCAATCGCTTTGTTTTACGTTGTGCAGAAAAACGTAACGTTTTTAGTTAACGCTTGTATTATTTCCCTCCTCATAAAATTTCCATACCGGGGGCCTTATATGAAAATCGATCGCTCCAGGTGAAACTTACACTTTAAGAATCGAAAAAAAAAATTAAAAAATAAATTCACGGGCACGTGAAATTCAAAATTTACTACGTTTTTTGTACGTTGATCTGAATATGATTCGGGACTGCAAAAAGTATGTATATATAATATCATCAGATATTAATGATAATAATTCTATAAATAAATACAACTCTCTAAGTTCAAATAATCCATTTCATGAAATCTCTCTCTAATGATTATAATTTTGTAAATACTTGTACGGTATGGAACCGACATATATACAATAAATAAAACTACAAGTAATACTAGTCCACAGAAGTATAGCAAAATTAAATATTAAATTAAAAAAGTTCATTCTTCAAACAAAATAAATTCATTCAAAGTAATCCTGCAAAGTAAAAGATTACTTTTATTTTGCAGGTGGCCACACCTGCGGTGCACCAATCAATCTGCCTAGCCTTTTCTCAACTATGTTGGGGTCGACTTCCAGTCTGACCGGATGCAGCTGAATACCAATATGCCTAATCCATTGTTCGCTGAACATGTTTTTTTTTTTATGCACATATGTTCAAGGATTCATGTTCATTTACCCAGTGATCCAATTCTACAGACTCTACTTTTTGACCATTTCATTACTGGACCGATTTCGTTAATTTTTTGTATATCGCCAGCAAAGGCGAAAAGAAGTATGTGGTTTAATTGATTGCATATATGTGAAATCCATACCGTACGTATATTAAGGTCGCGAATCATACTTTAATCAATATACAACTTATTACTAACTTGCAAATTGCAAAAAAAAAGTAAGAAAATTTGAATTTCGCGGGCTACCTGGAGCTTCCCCTTAAGGAGTAAACTCCAAAAATCGTTTTGATTTCTGGGAATGAAATCAAACAAATAATAATATGCCTGAATTTAGTCAGAATCCACCCTTTACACCCTTTACTTAATCGTGTTTAAAATTTTAATAAAGTCTCTAGTAACAGAAATTTTTGTGTAAGTATATAACTATGTACGTAAAATAATATTAACGTATAAATAAGACCTACTTAGAAACTTTATATTTTATTTTAAAATAATTGAACGTCAAATTATCTCAGCAATTATGAATTACTCCGTTGGATATTAAAAACTATACGACTACAACAATGATGGCAAAATGGGTCAGCCGTATTACGAGCAACTGAAGCATACTGTAACTTCGAGCCCTGAACAGGGAAAGTCAATTCCAACTGGCAACTTTTTCCAGAGAGCTTAAGCCGAGCGGCATTGACTCGACCTTTTCTATTGATTTTTAACTCCGCCGTACCTCATTGTTTTTCTTGTGATTGTCTTGAAACGTTAAACAAAGAATTTCGAATGCACACTGCGCCACAAATGAGTGTGTGTATAGAGGTAATTTTCGTATTCTATCTCTGTCTCACGCTGACTAGTTGGGCCAGTTGGGCGCTCCACCTAAAACAAAAGATGTAATAAAGTTTAGTGAACCGCAAATTGCGCGGAAGGCAACGAAGCGCGAGATTCCCTAACAAGAGCGGCTCCACACTCGGGGAACACAACTTTATTCTTTGACACGGGAAGTCTCTCTATTCCTATTGCCTACTTGCGGCATTTCTCAAGAAGTTATTAAAAGCCACTGAAAAATAAGTTTCTCATTTCTTGTTAATTTTCTAATCTATGTAATTAATAAAATCATGACCCAGGAGAGTTGTAGAGAGAAAATAAATTCACATTGTAGTAAATTACATTTTACACGAAATCTTTAATCTTTAGGGAAAATGTTCACTGAACCGAATAAAGTAGTTAAGCAGTTGTATATAAGAGTGTGCACACCTTTGTTCCTGCAGCTGGCTGTGTAACGTGAAGGGTCCAATTTCTTGTTACAAAATCTGTTTGATGCTTGCTCATACATATTGTCATTACCAGAGATCGGAATAGGTAGAGTGAACTGCGAGGAAAGAAGTAACGAGAGTGGATAATACCTCCTATAAAATCTCGGAATGATAAACACGACGATTAAATATCGGGATTTAAAAAATTACGAATTATTTATTATTTACTTCAAATATTTAATTTGTTACGAATATATTCAAAGTACAATAAATAATTCACAATTTCTTAAATCCCGAGATTTAATAGTCGTGTTTATCATTGCGAGATTTTATCCACTCTCGTTGCTTCTTTCCTCGCAGTTCAGGTATTTATACTCTACCTATTCCGATCTCTGGTCATTACATATTAAGAGGTTTTCCTTAGATACTTTTGTTGTGTGTTGAAAAACGCTCTTTACTTTGTTTCAGAAACTTCTGGAAGCTCTACTTAAGACGCCCCCGGAGGTTGCTTAGTTCATACTAGTACAAACGAAATACCAAAATAATTTGTAAATCAAACATTTTCTAATGATAGTGTGTATTTATTAAGATGGTATTACAGAATATCGAGGTTCTCAAATATATATTAAATAAGAACATTGTTTTAAAACATGAAATATGAGAAAAATAAGTTTTCTATAGAAATTTTAAATTCCTCACATCTCGTCTTCAAATCAGTGTCCTTTCAAAATATATGTTTGGGAACCTAGATATTCTGTAATCCAATCGGAATAAATACACACTACCTTAAGAATATGTTTAATTTACAAATTATTTTGGTATTTCGTTTGTATGAACTACGCATGCTTCGTGGGCCTCTTAATGGATGAGCTTGTTATGAGAACCATTTTCTAGTTAAGTAGTGAAATATTCGGCACGCTCAAGTTTATTTGTTTGCAGAAATATTGCTATTAGATTAGAAAATGTTTAATATAAGTGTTGCGTTTCTATTTCTGTGATCTGATGCCATGCATCGCTCAGAGTACACACCGGTTTAGCTTGCTTGTAGTAAGTTAATTTACAACCCCTAAACGTGGAAGAGTATTTTAATGCTCTTTCGCTGTTCTTACTGATCTTTGCTTTATACTCGTGAATGGGTGCTGCTTGTGGTGACTGGTCGTCTTGCTGACCTTGGTTTTTCATTGTTATTATTAGTATATTATTAGTTAACTGTTTATTTATTTTACTTCGATCGTCCTAGGTTATCATTTTGACTTCGAGTTACAGCTATATGTAGCTATATGTAAGCGGGCACGCCCTTTATGCCTGGAAGCTTTTATTTACGTATAAAGTTCTGTTTACGTTTTTAGTTTTTATTATTATGTCTAATTGAGTAGTTTTCGAAGTTTTTTGTTGGTATATTAGCGTGTGCTAGCAAATATTGTTTTTTTTGTGTTACGTAATGTAAACTATTTTGCGTCCTATTGTTTAGAATCTTTTTTTTTTTTTTACTGAACAGACAGTTGTGCTGCTGTGGAGTTTGTTGCGCCACTTCTTCTATCCAGATAAAGTACTAGGAAGTGATGAAGGGCGGGCGTCTATATGTAATTTTGACGTTCGCAACCTATTTTAAATAAATGACTTTTGATTTTGATTTTGATACTGGTATTCTAAATATGGTTGGCATGATAATAACTAGGCTGAATAAGCCATTATTTAGCCTAGTTATTATCATGCCAACCATATTTCAATAACCTAGCTTTATGAACCCTTGTATCAGACAATGTATGCTTTAACTTACCATAGATTGCCTGAAATCCAACAAGCGGGGCACTTGCGTAACAAACTATCAATCAGAATCGGTTTCAATTTGACAGTTCAACAACATTCATCGCGTAATTTACGATGTCGAGCAGACAAATTTTTCGAACATATTTATGAAGCAATGGATTAGCAATTTGCTTCAAAACGATTCAGACTCCGATTGATACGGTGTTACGCAAGAGGCCAGGACATCTGCTAGCATAGCTAGAATAGCTCTTTACCAGCTCTTTTTAATCACACCATATCACAGAGTATATAACCCCAGAGAGTTCCGCGCTTTCATGGCAGGATCTATAAAGCCCGCAATCCGCATGTCCCAGCAATATGGCCTGAATAATGAATGGCACACGACCCGCCATATTGGCCCGTTTTCGTTTTTAATTTTCCATTACTTACATGAATAAATAATGGAAGGAACGCGAGACAGTATATTGCGTTTCACTGATTATTCACCGCCATGTTATGACGCCTTTCAATGTCTGTTTTGGGCGGTTCCTATGATTAACAGTATAGCATAAACGAAATCAGCCTACAATGTTCCCACTGCTGAGACGCTCTCTCTGTGAGAGGGAGTGGGCTGTAATCCACCACGCGGGCCCAGCGCGGGTTGGTAGATGTCACGATCATAATTAACAGTAAGCAGTAATATTTTGAAATGTAATCTCAGTAGAAGAATTAAATTAGTACCACTGCCTCCTTGACGTAAACCTGATCGTGGCGTCGGGAATCGAGAGCCAATACCCGGCCACCGTAGGCGCGGGCTTGCGGATGGCGAGCAATGGGTAGCTCGCCGTCCGGTAAGGACCAGGCGCGGGTCGACGGCGCGTTGTGTTCCACGCGCGCCTCAAAGAGATGTTCGCACTAACTGGTGGGGTCCGCTAGGGCCAATGCCTGCCAGTGTTGCGGGTTGTTTGAAACAGTTACTGTGGCCCTGGCACAGGCAACTGAAGGAACACGGGTGGGTTTTAGTCAGTAGAAGTCTGACACGCCCTCCCGCTCCGCCCAGAGCGGGAGAAGTTATTTAGTAATTTCCCACCCACAAAAAAAAAATGATCCTGGATACGATGCGGGTTGGTATGAGACCGGACGGTGGATTAGTGCCCAACTCTCTCCCTATTTGATGGGATTTTAATAAAATAGGCGTAATAAGGGTGTAAGTACTACACTTCTGCCAGCTACCTGTTCGCGGTACACAAGCTTGATCTCATGTTTAAAGCATCCGCAGGAAATATGTCTAACAAGTTATCTTTAAAAAAAAAAACAACTGACTTCCAAAAAAACATTACAAAGTGAAAAATAACTTTAATTTCGGAAGTCGGTGTCTTTGGTTTTGTACATATTTTCGTTTTTTACCACTGTTAAAGTTATTTTTCAATTTGTACTGTTTTTTGCAAGTCGGTTGTTTTCTTTTTTTGCTTTTTGTAAAGGTTTTATTTTTCACTTTTTAGTTGTGGTACCCGACACGAATTCAAATACGACCTACTATGTAAATTATAGCGACAGGAAGTTATTATAACATCATCCACATAGACTAAGTGGAAAAAATATGTAGGTATTATTGAAGCTAACTCAAAAACTACCCAAGCAAAGTTAATAAAATTTATATGGGACCGCCTAGAAAACCACCGTTTCAAACAAAAAAGAATTTTCCAAATCGGTCCAGTCGTCTTCGTGTAATCGGAGAACATACATAAAAAAAAAAATAAAGATTCCGACGAACTGAGTACCTCCTCTTGTTTTTGAAGTTTGTTAAAAATGGCTATGTTATTCTAATAAAGGGTCAATTCTCT
The DNA here is from genome assembly GCA_948252095.1 of Dicycla oo. Taxonomy (NCBI): domain Eukaryota; kingdom Metazoa; phylum Arthropoda; class Insecta; order Lepidoptera; family Noctuidae; genus Dicycla; species Dicycla oo. The sequence goes on from OX411711.1 coordinate 23,182,581, forward strand.
TTGTCGTAGACTCTTCTTAATATTTTAGGAAGGATTTCTGCGTAGCCATCTAGTCAAATAACCATACCTAACGTTTTTAACCGAACGGGTCATTCTAATTTTCCACAACAAAGGTTTTATATAAAACGCGGGCGAGCTAAACAAATCGAAACCTATCATCGGATTTGATTATGGAATTCGAATATTTTGGATGTACATACCTAAATAATATTAATATTTTGGATTTACATGAAAATAGGGAGGCAATACACTCAATAATCGAAATTCGTTAAAGAATATTATTTGGTAGATTCAGTAAGACCGAATGTCAGGTTAAACAATTTAGGTTAGTAAACATTGCTTTTACGCATTTTATAAAGAACAACAATTACTAAATAGATCTCTTAACGAAGATGAAGTTAATTATACCTCCATTAAATATCAAAAATATGGGACCAAAAATCTATAATCCGCGATGCTATTTGTAGAATTGAAATGTGAGAGAATGGAGGAATAATGAAGGAGGCCCACCTCGACCGGAAGCCATTCCTCCGTCGCACGTCACTCCGGTGCGACGATATCCGGTGCAGCTCAATTTCCTGGACCGTGGAAATTCCACTGAGTTTTTATTTGCCCTCCTGATTCCTGCGTTCGTGCCGTTTTTATCCTCATATGTTATCGCTAGCTTTGTTTCGTTCATCCGTTGGTATGATTTGGGATCTCCTTTCATATATGTGTACTCGTTGCTATGTAGCTGGCTGCTGAGACAAACAAATGTTTTTGACATGCAATTACGATAATATTCACACATCCTTTTCTAATATATTTATTTATATTATTACGTGATTACAAACGTGATTATTACTTTTTATAGTGTATCTATGGTACAGAACGAACTGGTGGATACAGTCTTTTGTTAGCCAAGTTTAGTATTAACAATAATTGAAAAAGATGCCGTTTGGACATGAGTGCAGATCAAGGCTTCTTAAACAGGTGCCGGCTAAGCCAACAGTTCGGACCGGCGTCATAGGAAACGAAGTAGCCGCTCCCGGTCCTGGCCATTATGACCAGCCGCAGATATGCGGTAAGGCATTCGTATATATTTGGGTTTTGACAAGGAAGTTCTCTTTACCCAACTATAGGTAGTTATTGATAAAAGGTGAATAAAGAAAAAGGCAGCAGCGTCTTCAACCTTAACACTCACAACTCACAAGTAACTGTATCAAAAATTCGCCAGCGTAGTGAGATAATATTATCATATTATCAACGTTTAGACCATTAAATTGATGTTATAATTAGGACAGTAACTGACGTATTTAGGGCATGTATGATGTTAACATTTTATGTAACAGAGCTAATCACAACTACGATGCATTTATACCATGCTACGATTGCCTAGCGTAGAATTGATTTTTTATAAAACTCAAAGCCATCTCAGCCATCTCTTTCTTGCCTTCACAAATAATAAGCGTGATATTAATTGCGTGTCATCGTAGAGAAGTTACCAACCATTTACAGTAAAGTTCATTAACGCTAAGCCAACTCGATTCCAAGTTGTAATACCAGAAAGCTAAATCAGTTTGCTAACAATAAATCTTATCAATTACAGTCGCTGTTTGGCTTTGATGTCAACTTTCTGAGACAGAAGCATCATTACTAAGAATTATAATTATGCTCAAAAGCCTTATCAATACTCGAGCTTACTGTCGAATCCTTTGCTATATTTTTTTCAAGTCATAAACGATTTATTGTTCAAAGTTCAAAGTTTTTATTAATGGATACAGCAAGGTCTTAAAAATATTTTATAATAGTTGTATCTTTCTATTGTATCTTTGCAATTACCTTTCAGTCAATACAAAGATTGTTTTATTTGTCTCCTAATTCTCTAGCTGAATTTTTGTCTAGCCTGGACGGCCTTTTTTTATTTTCAAATAACTTCTCCCGCTCTGGGTGGAGTGGGAGGGCGTGTCAGACTTCTACTGACTAAAACCCCACCCGTGTTCCTTCAGTTGCCTGTGCCAGGGCCACGGTAACTCTTTCGAACAACCCGCAACCCTGGCGGGCATCGGCCTTAGCGGACCCCTTCAGCTAGTGCTGACATCTCTTTGAGGCGCGCGTGGAACACAACGCGCCATCGACCCGAGCCTGGTCCTTACCGGATGGCGAGCTACCCGTTGCTCGCCATCCGCAAGCCCGCGCCTACGGTGGCCGGGAATCGGCTATCGATTCCCGACGCCCAGGGCGTCTCCTGCGGCGACTAGGGGCGTGAGGGCGCAAAGATTGCCTCTCCCTCACGCGTTCAGCCTCCTCCTTCGCGAGCATTACAGCTTCGCAGAAGGAGGTGACGGCTTCCCATGCACTCTCGCTCCATACCATGGCCTGTACCAGAGCCAGACGCGAGAGATCGCCGCCACCGATCGCCTCCGCGAAGACGCGGCGGTGCTCTGCCCAAGCCGGGCAGACCTCCACCGTATGCTCCACCGTGTCCTCCGGGCGATCCACACAGTGGTAACACCCGGGCGTTTCCTCCCGCCTTATCCGGAACAGGAACCTCCCGAAGCAACCATGTCCGGTGAGGACCTGCGTCAGGCGGAAGGTGAGGGTGCCATGACGCCTTTCCAACCACTCCTCAAAGAGGGGACTTATCGCCGCGTGCCCAGCACTGGGTTGCGACAGTCGCACTCTCCATGTCACCATGAGATCCCGCCGGAGCTCTGTCCGCTGTGCAATGATTTCTCGCGGCAGCGGAGTAATGTTTTGCCTCCTCGCGCCACTCCCATGTGTATGCGAGGACTTTTGCTTCCAGATCCCAGCCTGGACGGCCTGACAGTCGTATTCTACCCGCTGCGCTACTGAGATTAGGTGCCTCCTCTCTTTGGTTGCATGCTTCCCTGGTCTTATATTGCTCTAGATATTCTATTTGAGAGCAGCAGAGACCCTAAAACCAGTAACAATAATTACAGTTTTCAAGGATTCAATAATATAGGGTAAGAGTATTTTCGGAGCTCTTAGTATATAATTGCGTTTAGTTGTGGTTTTAATAACTTAAGCCTTCACCAATGTTTGTCGCTGGCACATTATATATCTACCTAAATAACATAAACTTGTAAGTTCCCTTGTAACATATTTTATATTATATTTTTGTTCTGAGTCTGGGTGTAATTATCTATATAAATATGTATTTACAAAAAAAAAAAAAAAGTAGTATATGTAGTATATCAGTTATCTGGTTCCCATAGTACAAGTTCTGCTTAGTTTGGGACCAGATGACCGTGTGTGAAAATGTCCCGGGATATTATATTATTATTATTATTATATTATATAGGTAACACAGGCTAATGTCCGCAACTCCACGTCAAATACGCATATTTTGCGTACGACAAGTAACATATTTCTAGTATCATTATTTAATTCTATTTTTTTTTTTCAGGTGGAAATGGGTTTTCCAAAATAAAGCGTGCCCCAGCGTACACCTTTGGTCGAGTATTAAATCCCTATTTTCCCCCGCCTGTCAGGCCTAATGCACCATTGGTCGATGTTAGTGGGGTTAATGCAAAATTAGGTACTTAATTCATTGTTTTATCTAATATTAATAAGAGATGTTCAACAAACAAATTTTCTTCAGAACTACTGATCGGATTCCGAAAATTGTTTCACTATTGGGAAGCTACAGTATTGCCGAGTGTCATGGGATATACATGGTGACTCGTAATTTGACGTATTACTTCCAGAACGTGATAGTGTGAATCATTAGCAACAAATAAGCACCCCGTAAAGTCTAGGCGAAAATTTATGGGTTCTATGTTTAACCATTGGTTGAGCTAACTACGGATCAAAAAACCAGCCCTAAGCTAATGTCAAGATAAATAAAGGATATTTTTAAAAGCCTCAAAAGTCGACGTATTCAAACTACTAGAGTATAATACACGCAAACTATGTGACAAGTGAACCGTGACCAGCGAGTAGACCGTGAGTCATGTAAAAAACTTAAAAGCCGCTCCTCGACTTGTGACCTGTACCCGTATTACGTATCTTGCAGAAGCCTAGCGATAGCAAAATTTACGAAATAATTGCTTTTCAATCGCAAATCCGTATTATGTATCAGCGATACGACATACTGACTTGTGATTGACAAGCGATTGAAAAGCAATTATTGCGCAAATTTTGCTATCGCTAGGCTTCTGCAAGATACGTAATAAGCCTGCTGATCATGATGACCTGGGTGCCTTACGTGTGATGCATTGCTGGGAGATAAGGAAGTAGTGGGATGGCATAAACCAGTTAATTAATTCGTTTCTCACACATTGCTTTAAAAATATTTCAATGTTTTGCAAATTTAACCTTTGCCAGCATCATCGACTGTTTCATTGGCATCTCTAAATATTTTATTTTACTTATGTACTTCGTTAGATAGCTGATTAAATGAAGAAGAGTTTTCCCAGTAATTTGTACGCTTATTGCCATAGTAAAATTTTGTGATAGCTGGTATCAAAGTTCATGTACGTAGCTGATTTTTGAAAATGGTTTATAAACTTCTTCCTTTAACTCTTAACTATTAGATGTTTAAGAAAATTTGGTTACATGGCAAGGTTTATTAAAGTATAAGGTACCCAATGGAATACGAACGAAGGCCAATAAATTAAAGAGTTTAGAGAAAAGTGATATTTAGTGACGAATTCCGGGAAATTATCAAAAATACATAAAAATTGGGTTTTCTCGAATCCCATGAATTTTCACCTATGCTTTATGTGGTGCTTATGATTTACATAATAAAGTCCTGGAAGGAATACGTCTAGGAAGAAATAGTCACCCTGTATGTTATGTTAAAACAAGAAAAATCACGTGGACGATGTCGCGGGCAGAAGCTAGTTTCTAATATTTTTGTAATCAGTAGTTACTTAGCATCATAATCTGCCTAGCCTTTTCCCAATTATGTCAGGGTCGTCTTCCAGTCCAGATGCAGCTGAATACCAGTATTTTACATGGAGCGACTGCCTATCTGACCTCCTCGTGGTCCCAGTTAATGGGTATGCAATATCCTTGGAAAAACTGGTTGTCAGACTTTCGGGCTTCTGACGACCCGTAACAACTGTCAAAGATACACGAATGACAGCCGGGATTAACGTGCTTTCCGAGGCTAGTCCAGTAATATTTTATTCGAGAGTTAAATGCATTAATAACATAAACAATGTCTCATTCACAGGCAGCCACAAAATCCCGGGAGGGTTGATGGCCCCAAGCAATTGGCCCCCAGGCAATAAGCTCAAAGTGCCCGGGCCTGGTACTCACGAACCGTTGCTGAGGGTAGGTGTCAAGCGCGCGCCAGCATACAGCTTGCGACTTGCTGCCAAGCCTCCGTACCAGCCGTATGACATGTGGACCCCGCCACCTAATATGTATTGCCCGCCGATACCGCAAAAGTAATTGAAAATAATCTTAACTATAATAACGGCTGTAAAAATATAATGTAAATGCAAGTCGGAACATAAATAAATCAATAGGTAAAAAAGACGCTTAACGAAGTTGAGAGTCACTTGTACTCCTCGCCATTGTGATCATTTTCTGAACTGGATCATACTTGGAAAGCTTCTGGTTACGGAGATATTGAAGGTCAAAGTTCTACCTTTTTATTACATATTTTTATCCACGAAAAGTAGTTTTAAATTCTCGCTTCCCAACTACATTGGGGTCGGCTTCCAGTCTAACCGGATGCAGTATTTTACATGGAGCGACTGCCTATCTAACCTCCACAACCCAGTTACTGGGTAATACGATACCCCTTGGTAAGACTGGTTGTCAGACTTTCGGGTTTCTGACGACCAGTAACGACTGTCAAACAGACAACCGGGACCACGGCTTAACGTACTTTCCGAGGCACGGTTGGTATGTAAAGTTAACTTTACTATCTTTCCGAGGCACGGTTGGTATGTAAAGTTAACTTTACTATCTTTCCGAGGCACGGTTGGTATGTACAGTTAACTTTACTATCTTTCCGAGGCACGGTTGGTATGTAAAGTTAACTTTACCATCTTTCCGAGACACGGTTGGTATGTAAAGTTAACTTTACTATCTTTCCGAGGCATGGTTGGTATGTAAAGTTAACTTTACTATATTTCCGAGGCACGGTTGGTATGCATTTACCCCACAAAAAACCAGAGCATAGTGTTGTGCTCAATGTTGCTTAAGTTTGATAAAGTGGGTTTTTTTACACCCTGTACACTATTGTCAGAGATTTTAAATATGAGGCTTAAAGTATACCAACACATTACCCATACAGTTCTAATTAGCAGAATTTACACATTAGTAATACTAGTTTTACCTTCTAATGAATTTGTTAGAAAATTCAGCTCCATTTTCGGGTTAATCTGTGGATTTAAAACCTTGCACTGGGCATGCTTATATTATGCTCTTAGTGCTCTCGCTTTGTGGCTATTGCAACTTAATTATGGATCTGTTGTTGTTACTAAGCAACTTAGCACACGAAGCTAGACCATGACCAAATCAGCTTGATACTTCATGGTTCAAACTGCATTAATACAAATAGCTGCCGATACCTAATATGTATAGTTAGTTCGCAGAATAGTTTTAGCCGGAATTATAAATTCAACGGGGATTTAGAAAATACATAGATGTATATCGTTGACACGTATATATTCTCATGTCTTCAGAGGTTTTTTTTTTGTTTGTGCAGAAGATCACCAGCATACACCTTCGGAAACCCGCATTTGATCATCACCCCTTTCAACCCCCCTGGCCCAGGGGCACACGACCCAAATCCCAAGTATGTCCAGAAGAAGAAGCCAGCGTTCTCTTTCGCGCCAGCATTTAGGCCGCTCCGAGTTGAAAACACTCCTGCGCCCAACGTCTACTGCGAACAGAAGGTATAGAATCATCAGTCCATACTAATATTGTAAACGCGAAAGTAACTCTGTCCGACAATCGGTCTATCTGTCGGTCTGTCTGTCGGTCTGTCTGTCGCTCTGTCCGTCGGTTTGTCTATCGGTCTGCCGGTCGGTCTGCCTGTCAGTCTGTCTGTCAGTTTGTGTGTCAGTCTATCTGTCAATCTGTCTGTCGGTCTGTCTGCCAGTATGTCTGTCTGTCGGTCTGTCTGTCAGTCTGTGTGTCGGTCTGCTGTCGGTAGGCTTGTCCGACGGTCTGTCTGTCGGTCTGTCTGTTGGTCTGTCTGTCAGTGTGTTTGTCGTCTGTGTGTCAGTCTGTCTGTCGGTCTGTCTGTCGGTCTATCTGGCGGTCTGTCTGTCGGTCTGTCTGTCGGTCTGTCTGTCGGTCTGTCTGTCGGTCTGTCCGTCGGTCTGTCTGTCGGTCTGTCTGTCGGTCTGTCTGTCGGTCTGTCTGTCGGTCTGTCTGTCGGTCTGTCTGTCGGTCTGTCTGTCTGTCGGTCTGTCTGTAAGTCTATCTGTCGGTCTGTTTGTCGGTCTGTCTGTCAGCCTGTCTGTCTGTCGGTCTGTCTGTTGGTCGGTCTGTCCGTCGGTCTGTCTGTCGGTCTATCTGTCGATCTGTCTGTCGGTTGGTCTGTCCTTCGGTCTGTGTTTCGGTCTGTATGTCGGTCTGCCTGTCAGTCTGTCTGTCAGTCTGTGTGTCGGTCGGTCTGTCGGGCTTTTTTTTTTTACTTGCCTGTGCCAGGGCCACGGTAACTCTTTCGAACAACCTGCAACCCTGGCGGGCCGATGCCCTAGCGGACCCCTTCAGCTAGTGCTGACATCTCTTTGAGGCGCGCGTGGAAAACAACGCGCCGTCGACCCGGGCCTGGTCCTTACCGGACGGCGAGCTACCCATTGCTTGCCATCCGCAAGCCCGCGCCTACGCTGGCCGGGAATCGGCTATCGATTCCCAACGCCCAGGGCGTCTCCTGCAGCGACTAGGGGTGTGAGGGCGCAAAGATTGCCTCTCCCTCACGCGTTCAGCCTCCTCCTTCGCGAGCATTACAGCTTCGCAGAAGGAGGTGACGGCTTCCCATGCACTCTCTCTCCGTACCATGGCCTGTACCAGGCCGGACGCGAGAGATCGCCGCCGCCGATCGCCTCCGCGAAGACGCGGCGGTGCTCTGGCCAAGCAGGGCAGACCTCCACCGTATGCTCCACCGTGTCCTCCGGGCGATCCACACAATGGTAACACCCGAGCGTTTCCTCCCGCCTTATCCGGAACAGGAACCTCCCGAAGCAACCGTGTCCGGTGAGGACCTGCGTCAGGCGGAAGGTGAGGATGCCGTGACGCCTCTCCAACCACTCCTCAAAGAGAGGACTTATGTGGCGGGCCCAGCACTGGGTTGCACTTTCCATGTCGCCGTGAGATCCCGCCGGAGCTCTGTCCGCTGTGCCATGATTTCTCGCGGCAGCGGAGTTACGCCCCGGCGTTTGGCCTCCTCGTGCCACTCCCATGTGTATGCGAGAACTTTTGCTTCCAGATCCCATGGCGGCAATCCGGCAAGGAGGCTCGCCGCCTCACCGGAGACCGTGCGGTATCCCCGAACTAGCCAGATGGCCGGTCTGTCGGGCTGACTTGCTAACTTTTGACTCACCCACTGCTGGAGCAGCTGACGCTCAGATCTATTAATTGACTAAGCTAAAACTGACTGACTCATCAACGCCCAGCCCAAACGCTTGTACCTGCGAAGTTGACATTTTGCACAAAGGTTCTCTTCATAATGTAAACATGATGGCCGGATTTTTTTAAATTTCCACGGGATTTCGTAAGGCGAACGAAGCTGCTGGACTTTTCCAGCAACTTCGTTCGCCTTACGAAATCCCTAGTGTTTTCTTTTTCCGTTCAGTGTTAATTTAAACATGTAGGTATCAATTATGATTTTGTTTCTCTGGAAAATAATTTTATAAGTAAAGTTCAGTTGCATTTATATAGTATCTGATCTGGTAGCTAGCGCCAGTCTAGACACTGTGAAACAGGACTTTTCTCTTATTTATTTGACCTAAAAGCCAATTCAAACTAGCCTTAATCTTGGCTATTTTACATTTTATTTTGAATATTATAAATTATATCCAGACTGCCGATACCTACATGAACCGTATATTTTTTGCTCTAAGTAGTGAGTATTTTGTGACTCTTTTATATAGAGGACTCATGACAGCCCGTGATATTGAAAGGACACACTTTGAGAGACAGAGAGAGAAATAGGACCCTATTCTGATACCCTTGTTTTGATGGACTGTATATTATAATATGTATCATAATTGTTTTTTTTTTATTATTTGGTAATTGTTCGCAGTTTATGGTGGGCAAGCCGTCAACACCAGCGCCTAGTTTCGGCATTCGGCACACTCCCTACTTGGGAAAACCAGAAATATATACGAAACCTCCCGATCTTGAGCAACGAATGAGTCGTGTCTGAGAAGGTACAGATACAAAATGATATACATTCATTTTAATATACGGTTATTATTTCAAATGAGACTACTTAACGGATTTTAAGTTGTGTTTTTTTACAGTTAGTTTAAAAGAATAAATAAATTGATAATTAGATACAATTGTTGACTCTCCTTGAAAAATATTCTGTAAGAGCAACGTTATTTAATGGGTTAACTTTAAAACGAATTCATAAACTAGTTGGATCAAGACGGCTTGGATATAAATTGAGATTTAATACTTTACCACGCAAACGCGGGTATTAAAACGCGATCAAAGTTAATTTCGCAAAGTTTCGCTGAAAGTCGGCCACTGCGCTGATTTGTATGCAATGTTTAGCGGCCCTGTGACGTCACTATGTTCCCCGCTTCTGTGGAGCCACTTGAAACTTCACCACTTTTGACCGCACATTTCAATTATTGTTGTGGCCTTGTGGGCCCGCGATCTAAACAGCGTCAGTCAATGACTGAATGTCTGTTTGATATGCCATCAAAACAGGTAGCTATAATGAAAGCTGTTGAACTTTTACATTTACTTTTACATTTAGTTAACACTTATTTATTTATATTTAATTAAAACAGTAATTACATTAATTAACATAGAAACAAAAATTAAGTTGTATATCATTTAATTTAAAACTAACATGGAACATTGGACTCCCTTGCATACTTTCTTTCATAGAACACCAGACATATACGCATAATTTTGTTCCATTCATCCACAAACACAACATTCAGGGTGTGGAGTCAGAAGAGCATTTAGCATTTTTAGAGTACGACAGACTGGGGATTTGGCTCGTTTTTTTTCCGTGGAGAAATGCTCATGCATATTGCACTACCACGGGGAGATAGTAAAATTATGTGGGACTCCAACCCACTAAAACGGTGTCCTCCTCTGCAGCATGTGGCGGGAACACGGGCACGCGTTAGCACTTACCGCGAACCCGCCGCGGCTGTCCGTCACCGGACCCTCCTCGGAGGAACACCCCCTATCACCGGCGCACAAGAACACACTGCGCGCCGTGACCACCCCATGGACGAAACCAGCACATGGGCACTAGACGACCCCGTGTCTAGGCACCCTTGGTCCCCATGCAACCGGTCAGGTCAGTGGCCCGGCCGCCTACCATGCACTTTTCGCCGCGGCCGCAGAGGATAGGGAGAGCAGCCAACGAAATACCGACACTCCTCCTCCCCTGCGGCCCCACCGCGTCCGTCATCAGACGGTGGCGACACCGTCAAGGCCGCGGAACGTAGGGAGAGCGGCGCACCGCAATACCGGCACTCCTCTCACGCCGCGGCCTCCAACCCTCAGCCGCGATGCCTCCCATACGACATCGCGGCCCGCCTCAGTTGCGATGTCGCCCAAGCGGCACCGCAACCTACCTGTTGGCCGTGACGAGCGGCCCCTCCTCGGGTTCCTCTTCGCTTCACCATGGGTGACCAAGCCACGGCTACTGAGCCACCCCGCCTCGACAATGCGTTAACCCACCGGGGGGATTCGGCTCTGGCTACAGTTTTGGATGGCAGTTGCGCAAACAGATTGTGCCGGCGGTTCTGACGGTGGTGAATGTATTTGTCGGGCATAAATAATCAGCAGAAAAGGCCATGGAGTTCTGGGCAGTCAATACATCGCCGTAAGGTCTTACACACTACCGTGAGCAGTGGCCTTAGTGCGAGTTATTATACTTACTCGATCACGTTAACGTAAACTTCAATTTGACCTGAAACTGAATAAGTGACGTCGGGTGATTATAATAGGAAACACAATTTTACAAGATTTTATTTAACTTGCAATGTTTGTATGTACTACGTGACCAAAACAATTCGGCGCATGACAGCTATGAAGTTACTGGAATTAAGGAGGGAACACTGTAACGGTGATTGATATTTTACGTATTATCATCACTGCCGAAAGCGAGTTTAGGACTGCACGTCACTACGGGAAGCGCGGGGATAGGTGCGGGGTGCGGGCGTTGAAACCGAATTCCTGTCATACGCCTAATAGTTTTGGTCAGGTAGTAAGTATTTTCGCGTCAAATCTTGCAACTAAATTTTAAAGTAGTTTTTAAATAAAATTATTTGCATGGTATGCTAAGTGACTTCATTCTAAATTCAATATGGCGGACGGCCCAAGACGGCGGGCTAATTATTTTTTGTGCACTCCCATGATATTAAATTATCAAATGAAAGGGTTTGCTGAGAAGAATACCAAAAAAATATAAGTAAAAATAGGAAAAACAAGCTTTTATTGAACTAAAAGCATTAGATCGTGATTAAGAACAGAGGCCGTCCTAACACGGATCCCTGACTTACGCCCGAGCGTGTGTTATACGGCTTGGACTCGAAGCAGCCATGTCTTAAAGACTGCTTGCGAGCGCGCAGATAGTCGGAAAAAAAGTTTAAAGAGACTGGTCGGGAAACCGACAGCCCCCAGCTTTGTCAAACGCAAGTCGTTGTCAACTCTGTCGAATGCTTTCCGGAAATCGAAGTATACAGTGTGAGTCAAAATACCCCTGTTATACCGAAAACAGTGTATTGTTTAAAACACTATTAGTTATTCTGGAAGGTCGCCATGGTCATATCTCAACTTTAAATAATTTCGGTTTTCTCTTACAAAATACAAATAATATTTTAATTTTGCTATGTCGTAGCAAACCTAGATAGGCGTAGCCAAATAAATCAATGACCGCAGGCCGTAGGTATGTAGGTATTGTCGCGTCCTTTGACCTGGCGAGCTGTAGCCTCATCGCGCGAGTGAAATGATCAGTACGGTAATTATTAAGTTTGTACATACCATTTTCCTTTTCAAATCCTGCGCAGCTTTACACACGTAAGTACACTCATAGTTTTAGCACATGAACATATTATTCACAATAAGGACAACAAACACAAAAGGTACACAGAACTCTAGACAGTTGTCTTGCAATAATAAAAATGTACACAATTTTAGGGATCAATAAGATATTAAGTGAATTCCGATAATAAATAGGTACTATTTATAAAATAAAATATTGTACCTAGTGGTAGCAGTGCACCTACATTTTGCTTACTGTATTTCTGTCCCATGATGTGATAAGGGGCCAGTTAAAATTGTATTATCGAGGTTGACTAGTATTTGTAGCATTTTAATTACAAATCTTAGTGGTTTACCTATTTTCTGTATTTTTTAAATGATAAAGAAATAAAATACATTGCCATAATTATGAAACAAATCTAATTCCAAAATAATCGAATACAGTATCCAAAAACCCCAAAAAGATTGCCCGGTCTTAGAATAGAATCGCGTTATTATTACACATGTACGGAAGCTTTTAGTGATTTTCATTCCGAGGTGGCGGCAAAGTCAAAGGCCGCGCGCGGCGGCACGGCGGCACGCCAAAAGATTTTTGTAAGCTGAAATGATTTTGAATCTTATTTTTATGATTAAATAACATTCAAAATCATTTCAGTTTAAAAAATCTTTCGGATTTGAAGCATTCTTCAACGGATGCCGATATCCAATAAGAAAGCCGGAAGCAATGGGCGTGCAGTATAGTGTAGGATATTGCAAGATATTGGTGGCATTTCTACCAATCGGAGGATTAAAACTGCAATTAATTCTTATAAAAATGTATTTCACCAAAGAGTAACGAAAACAGTTAGGTCGTTCGATATCTTACTTTTGAGGATAGATACCTGTTAAACAAATGGAATTAATTTTCATAGGGAGCTAATATTTTTTTTATTAATCTTTTTATTAGGTATTTGTATTTTTATAAAAACCTTGTAGTTGGGTTTAAACTGCAGTTTTATGCAGATGTATGTAGCTACGTCTACTTCTACTCTGCGTAGGTATTTCGCATATCATACTGGTATTCAAGACTTAATTCAATCTTGAAAAAAAAATCAACTTGCCTCTCTGATGCAAGAAAATTATAGGCTTTTTACTATTATGTGTTAAGTGTCTTATCTGACGCATTCGTCCCTATATCAAGAGAGAATAGAGGTCAACCAATTTTAGGGTTGACTCCATCAAAAATATGAAGAAAACTTTGACATGTCGAAAGCATTCAAAAACTTTAATGAACATTGTTGGGGACTTCATCTAATGATTAATAATGCACAACAGAATATAGGGCCACTGGATCAAAAGAGGTATTCTGAGTCACCCTGTAGAGCGTCAACCTGCCCACCGATGTCCAAGCCACGGGATAGGTAAATTCTAATTTATGGAGCGATCCGGCCGAAAAACTGGTGTTGGGTTGATAAGGACATATTTACGCGTTTGAAAATGAAAGCGTGTAGTATATGCTCGAAAACCTTGGCCGCCTTGGGTCGGTGTTCCTCAACTAATGTTTTGTATAGGTTTTAGGGATGGTAGTCACTCGCTAAGTTTTCAACTACTCAGAGTGTACTGACTGAGGGCTAGGTTACATACATAAACTCAGGCGTTTTTCCTATGGTTGTAGGTAGAAACTACAGAACACCACCGTCTACGATCCTTATATGCTTTTGCTTCGTTTACGTTCATACATGTCCTACTCAACGCTGTAGAACGGCACTTGGTAAACGACATTACTACGGGATTGCAAGTCTTATTTATAATAGAATTAATAAAAGTTGTTCCATATATTCTGCTACATTGCAAGAATGTAAAAGAAAAGTTTTTGGCTGGCTTCAAACGCAGAATTATGAGGACACGGAAAATCTCCTACAAATATAATTCAACTCTGCACTTCTCTTCGGTATACACGCGCACATACACACGCACACACTCACACACACACACACACATACACACACATACACACACACACACACACACACACACACACACACACACACAGACAGACACAGGCACAGGCGACTACTTCTAAATTGTAACATTAGTGTCACAATTTCGTATTTAATTAGAGAATGCTGGTACCCATAACACAAGTTAAATCTTTTACTTGGGTACCAGAGTTCATACAAACACTTGTGTTAAATTGACATTAATAGTCTTATGTTTAAGTTCTAATGTGTATTTTTTTTTCATGATCCACCCTTTTCTTTTTTATAAATGTTTGTCTGTATATACCCATTAAGTGCAATAAAATATATTAAATATATTATATTATTATACATCTGGTAAAAGTCATTTTATTTCTTCTCAGAGTTGTCAGATAGGAATCGCCGACCTCATCTAGTTTAAAAAAAATCATGATTAACTTGTAAAAGGGTTTGTACAAACCTACTTACAGAAATAAAATTATTTATCATTTATCATTAGCAAAATCAATAAATATGCATTATCTATATCGCAGATGAATTATTGACTCCGCTGTTTTACATAACCGCTAGCTGTTTTACAAAACAGCTCGATTATATAAAACAGCTGAACGACTTTTAGTGATTTTCCATAATTATCGAACTTTAACGCGCAGAATTGCATTAACGTTTTGCATTTATCAATGCAGCGGGTCAACGATTACAGGTTAAGTAAAACAACGTTAACTCAAGTGAAAACAGTGATTTAAGGACAATTTCGACATGAAGTCTTATGAAAGTCGGTCGTACTACTGCGACTAACTTAGAAGTAGCTCTCGGCAGCCGCTGCCGCGTAACCGCTTGCATCCCTCGCTCAGCTCGTACACGTTTGTACACAGTTCTAACCTAACCTAAACCAGCCAGGTCAGGGTGCCTGCTTACATAAAGGATCTGTTTTGTAAAACAGCTAGCGGTTATGTAAAACTACGGATTCGTTAATCCAACTGTGATATCTACATCAAATTATAAAATAATATACTTACAATGTTGCCAAGAGAAATGCAATATCCTACCAGACTCTCATGCACTCAAACAAAACAAGATAGGTACATAAGAGAATTGACGAGAATCGACGACAGCAAACTATTGAAAAGTTCAATATTAAATTTTCGAACAAAGAAAACATATCCCTTGAAGATGGATCATACGAAAGAGAACATAACTATCCCATATTCCTTTAAAATCAATATAGATTATTCACCGTAGAAATCTCAATCACAAATAGGAGAAATACAAACGTACCAAGTCAAACATACTCGTATCTCAGCTGGGAATGGTTGATGCTCCCTCGCATAGTACATACTGTTAGTTTTCAATGATTAGATTTACGTTAGCCATGTGATGCTTTCCACCTGTTCCGTATTTGACTACCGAAGTCAAACATCACTTAAGAATCGAATTATTGGCAACCGAAGACTTTGCTATTAATGCCTTTTAGCGCATGTTTATGGAACTGCGAAAATGAGATGAGCGTAGGATATCATACCCGCATGTAAGTTTTCGCCTGTTCCATTAGTACGCCAGTCTGCACATTCATTATCCAACCTTTTATCAGGTGCTCTACAGAAATATTGTCAGTCACACAAGTATCGAATTCTCTACAAGAGTTCGACTCGAGTGTCATAGCGATTACAGTCGAGTATTTCTAGAGTTTCCACTTCCCCACGACGCAGTACCCAATGTTTCTGACAATAGTTATAAACGTAGTATCCGTGCAGGTACCCTATTTGCTGTCAATACCTGTCGGAACTAATTCTGGTTTGCACTGCCCTATCCGTCGAATGGTTGAATCTTATAATTGTAATTTTGTTAATATTGATATTTTTGTATGCTCAAAATCTAAATTTAAATGGTTTAAAAAAAATTTAAACCAATAATGTTATATGGAATGTAATCGAGTCTAGATTTTATTATTTATTTGTTTTTAGTGTTAATTGTTACTCTGTTTGCCAAGCAATCAATTAGAATTTTTGTTTTGCATGATGTAATATAATTAATTATGATGTAATTATTTGTTACCATTATTTATTTGTTTTTAGTGTTAATTGTTACTCCGTTTGCCAAGCAATCAATTAGAATTTTTGTTTTACATGATGTAATATAATTAATTATGATGTAATTATTTGTTACCAATCTAGTGGCACTCATTACCATATTTCCTTTTGTTAATATGCGGATAATGTAGTGGGCTGCAATATTGTTCATATTTTGTATTATATTATCTTTACTCTGTTCCAACACTTAATGGAGCCGTTTATTGTCCCTGAATAAATAAAATAAAATAGTTAATAATGTATTAGAGTAAATAAGTATATTTATTTGCAGGATTATTATACTTATAAGCCTGAGTGGCAAACACAAACTTATAATAACTGCAGGCTATGGCTTCTCTACTCTCCTTCCAACTCTACTACTGAGGACCATTCTTTTTCAATGATGTCCAGCTTCACCTTCTCCGTATTTTAAGCATGCCTGATCAACTTTTAATCCAGAACATCTTAATTTGTTGTTGAATTCACGATAACTCCATTCCATTTTTATAACAGCTTTACTGGCAGCTAAATAGGTGCTATTAATTGGCAGTTAAGTTCGGCGCGCCGCGGGTCGCCCTGCAAATGGCGTTAAATTGAGCCGGGGCGGTGCGCGGCGCCGGCGCCTGAGTGCATAATCACTTCCACCACGATCGCGATAGTGATGCGAAACCATTCATGTTTGATGTCGACTGCAGGCCGTCAACCGTGCTAATTATTAATAGGTTTGCGGGAGCATCTAACTGATGTATTAATTTCATTAAGGTAACGATTTTTTTTTGGTATTTCGAATGAAATAGCTGAATTAATAAACAAAAAAAATACGTTCTTTACTCTAATTAGTGATTCACGATTCTTGAGTACCTAATGATTACACTAGCGGTCTAAAAGCAAAAAAAAATTTTTTTTTATTTATTTGAGATGGGTTTGCTCTTGACTCTAGTCTAGGTCGGACCGGAGGTGACAGAGACAAAGTCGACAATGGAGTGAGCTTACCCAGAAAAAGCCGGTTCACTTCACTCTCACTTTGAAGAGATTAGGGTTGTATGCGTTCTGAAACACAGACGCAGGTAGTGAGTTCCACTCTTTTGCTGTGAGCATTATAAATGACATTTGGAAACGCTTAGAGCAAATTGGTGGAATAGCAAATAATAAATTGGTGCGTCTAGATGTCCGATGGTAGAAGGGGGCCGGTGGAGTGAGGTCGTGGAGTTCTTGGGCACACTCACCGAAGTACAATCTGTAGAAGACCGACAAGCAGGCAACCTTGCGGCGATGAGCCATGGTGCTAAGTAATAAATGCATTCTCGTTTTTGTTGGTTTATAATAACATAAAAAGAGGATACAGCGTGTTTATTGGAACTGAGGCATCTCCGGTTGTAGATAGATCAGTTTCTAATATCAAATCCTTTTTTAATGAAGGCGCGTCGTGTTTACCTTTCTCGTCATAAATCACCTCTCGAACTCAAAGATTAACTTGATCTACCTTTCAGGCCGTTTTCACAATATTATTTAGGTATCACTAACTCGGAAGTGACAATCAGTGACTTTTACCACTAGAATATTTTGATGATTGGATGATTTCACTTTTTTCAATTCAATTAATCTTCATTGCAATCCATAATGTACAGTCGCGACCAAAAGTCAATAAGCAAACTCACAAAGCAATAGCTTGGCGTTTAGTTTGACTTAAGACCTTCTATTTCCAAGAACATAAGCATGCATAATTATTGTCGTCAACAACTGATTGTAGTTCATAATTTCAAAGTTATAACATGTGTAAAGATGACCTAGTGGTTAAGCGCGTGCAGATAGATGCGTGAATCAGTGAGCCGTGAGTTCAAATCTCACGCAGTACTTGACTTTCTGTAAGTTTTTACTTGATTGGAAGTAATGGGACAGAAATATAATCTAAATCATAGACTAGTTTTGAATAAACTCTGCTGACCCAGATACCCAGATATATATCTGGGTATTGACAATTATATATGTGAATAGGAATAAGAATAAGAATATTATTTATTTGCAAGAATACGAGTAAAATAAGTTGACAAAAAGTAATATACATAGTTTTCCGTCATATTCTACCAGGTATCTGGTGTGCAAATCTTAGTTAAATGTACACAAACACAAAATTTACAAGTAAAACATTAAATTTAACAAACATACAATCAATAAACTAAAAAAAATAATAATCCGAAACTAAAAATTTAAATTTAATATTTAATAAAATGTAAATAGGAGAGGTAAATAAAAATACAAAGTTATATCAATACTTAGAATATCATTTCTTTGTTATGTTATTATGAATTGACTAAGTGGGTATACAACAAAAAATCCTATGAACGGTTACAAAAAAAAACTTCTTTTATCTAGTAGGAATGTAACGTCACAATTCTCTTAAGTTTGTTAATTTTATAAATAAGTAAATAAAACGAATAAACATTTTTGTTACCATTCAGCACGACTTTTTTATTTCAACCTTCCAACACCGAAAAGATAAATTAAAAATCACAAAAATAGTTAAATAATAATACAATAACTAATATTTAACTTATCAAAATAAATAATAAATGAACATAAACATCTAACAAGTTTTTGCTTAAAATAGTACAAATATATTATTATGGTTCCAAAGGTTTTGGTATATTGGCGTGTGCTAGCTTACTTATAGCAAATAATTTAATTTAATGTTTTGTGTTGCGTAATGTACTTAAATTATTATGCGCAGTGTTATATAGAATCATTTTTTTAACTGAACAGACAGCTGTGCTGCTGGGGAGTTTGTTGCGCCACTTCTTCTCCCCAGCTAAAGCACTAGGAAGTGGTGAAGGGCGGGCGTTTTTGGAGGACTGTCTTATGTAATTTTGACGTTCAAAAAGTGCTGATTCTCAGCCTAGTTTGAATAAATGACTTTTGATTTTGATTTTGAAAGAAACAAAAAACAGTCCCACATTGTGATTAAGATTCGAACTCAGACTTCATTGATCGTGAAACCATTGCTTAGCCCAAACAGCTACCAGCACATGTTATGTTTATGCGAATTTTAGCAATGCAATGGTAGGAACAGGTCGCCACTATGACGAGTATTCTAAATGCAACAGAAATATAATGTTATTTCGCGTAGTACGACGACATGCGACAATTCATTAGTGTGTTATCTGCGGAATGTTGAGTGAGACATCGCTCATACACGCACACGTACTGGTTCGTGCTCGCACAGTTCATAGCAATGTAATCCTTAGCACGCTTATGGACTTTTGAGCGTTTACTGTACACATACAGGTGGTAAGTCTAATCTAATCTAATCTATATAAATAAAAATCAAGTGCCGAATATATGTAAGCGCATCACTTCAGAACGGTTTCACCTATTTGACTAATTCTTTTTAGGGTTCCGTAGTTCTGACGAGGAACCTTATAGTTTCGTCATGTCCGTCTGTCTGTCTGTCCGAGATTTTGCTTGAGAGACCGTTAGTACTAGAAAGCTGTAATTTTGTAGGAGTGTGTATATCAAGGACGCCGACAAAGTGGTAAAATAAAATTTTGGAAAATATATTTTTTTAGGGTAGCTTCCCTACATGTGAAGTGGGGATAAATGTTTTTTTCGTTGTCTACCCCATCGTGTGGGGTATCGTTGAATAGATCTTCTAAAATGACTTGAAATGACGGGGTTGCTAAAATTATTTTTGGATTTAATGCTCCATTTACGAAATTTTAAACTTTTGTTTAAGTGCAAATTTTTGTTCCAGTAAGGCGTCAAGGCCACTCTAAAAGCTAAACTGCTGGCTTGAAAAATCTGAAAAATTCACGATGATTGTGCATTTCACTAACTTTTAAGGACAATTATAGCAGTTAAGATAACTTTATTAGTTTAGCAGTAATAATCGTTGAACTTGGGTGTTGGATAATTTTGTACCAAATACAAAAGTTACTAAGATGAAGTAGTTGCTTGTTTATAACGGGTAAAGACTTGAATTGAAAAACAAAATATGAAATAAAATAACCAAAAAAACCATAATAAATTATCATAAATTTCACAATACTACCGCTAGATGGCGCTGTACCAACGGGTTACGTTTTGATTCGAGTACATATAGAAGTCACAAACGAACTTTGTTTAATTTTCTAATTACAATTTTGTGAATTGAAATAATAACTTGTCAGCAATCGTACTCTTATTTTTTAGCTTTAGCAGGCAGAAAGTGATTATTATTTGTTAATGTCTAATCTGTTTAAATAATTATCTTCGAAAATCAACATTTTGTCATTAGTTTTGTATCGCTATTCGATAACAGATGGCGTTGTGCCGTCACTTTTGTAGATCGCGGTGTTAAGATGTTCTTGCAAGGTATAGCCTCCGTGGTTAAGTTATGTGTTAAAGTTTTGTTTTACTCTGGACACCCTTGTCATATATTTTTGTTGTTATTATAACCATTAACTCCTAATATCTTTACCATTACTTATATTCAGAAAAACGAACAACAGAATCACGGAACATAAAAAACAGTCGAAGTGGTATGCAACAAAATTACTATAGGAACCGCTGTCGCCAAACTCATACAAATAAACCGATAATCATATAATGCACTACAAACAAACAATTCGTCTATTTTGTTTTAGTCCAGAAAGTATTTACAACGTTTTGTAATCTGAAGTCAAACTAGATTCTATTGACGAGTAAATTCCGCTAGTCGACTATAGATGGCAGTATTCTCAGTGGTCGCAATTATAGGTAAGTATAATTGCGTTAGCCATAAGGTTGACAATCGTGTCATACGTCGACATCTATTGCTACTCTACCAGTGCAGTAACACATTGAATTTTGAATTACATATCGATATCGATAGATACCGATTTCTTGTTTAATTCGAAAAAATAAGTCTTGTTGGGAGTTAAGTAAAACTGTGGGAAGAATGAAGAAGTTTTTTTTTTTTGCTTATATCTCGAAAACGGTGTGTCCTATCGAAAAAATAATGAAAATTTTGCCCCCCTTTGTAAACCGTAACTCCATAAAACTCTACATGTTGGTAATAATCAATAATATAAATTTTGAAATTTTTCATATTCACACAAAAAGTGAAAAGTTCCTCCATTTGAGGTGTCATTTATTTTTTGGGTTTTGCTTATATCTCGAAAACGGTGTGTCCTAATCGAAAAAAAATAATGAAAACTTTTAATCGCGATTAAAAAAATACATTTAGTTTGATAATCCAATAGGTGAAAAACATCAAATTCAGAATAGCAAAAATTCTATTTTCACTAAATTAAATAGCTTAGTGCCAACTTAGTGCTACTAAACTATAAAATAATTAAGTTGTGTCACTTTAGTCAATCGTCGTTTGACAGGAATAAACTAAATTTAGGTGATTTTTAGTCTAGTTTAGAGACATTCGTGACAAGAGAATCGGCACTATTTTCTTTTATCGATAAAACTAACATCCGACCCGACCACATAACTAATTGAGTAACGAAGTACTTTCGAGAACGAAATGGGGAATGCCAGTGAATACAATCAATCCAAAAGAAACTGTATTTTAATCGTATAAGGTTGATTTTAACTAGAGGTTCTATTACATCATTAGTAAATTGAAATTAACTAAGATTTTATTAGAAAACAAATAAAATCGTACTTACCGATAGTACGAAACACCTCCATTATTAAGAGTTTTTCTCCTACTATCATTTTTGCACTCCAAAATGGAACAAAACGGCATAGCTACGGAAAAATAAATTTGTCGCGAGACTACAACTCGACGCGATGTTAGAACTCGACTGAGACTAGTTGAAGATCTGTGGGGACCATGCAAGCGATACAGCGCTTATTTGTGACACGCGTGCCACGCCTACTTTGCACTTCCACTGTTTTTTTATGTTCCGTGAACAGAATCGTACTATATTGAGATAACGGGCTACTACGGAACCCTACACTGTGCGTGGCCCGACACGCACTTGGCTGGTTTTTTTTTTTTTATTTGTAATTATCAGGACAAGGTTTGTATGACAAGATTTTTGTTTTCTGGAAAATTCGCTGAAAAATTCGGAAGTTTGCATCAGACAACACACAGGCTAATCCACTGGAGATGGAGACATGAAATTCACCCGGGCGACGCCGGGCACGAACAGCTAGTCATATAAATAAAAATAATTGCTGAATGTATGTACGCGCACCACTTCAGAACGGTTGCACCTATTTGGCTTTTTTTTTGTTTTTGTAATGGTCAGGACAAGGTTTGTATGAAAGAAAATATAGTTGAAAAATTGTACGGAAAAGTGAAAAATTTTGATTAAAAAAAATCTCCATATGTTATAAAAAAGTGAGTGAGACAAGACAGTAGGAGGAAAATATTGACAGATTGACGTTTATAGTTGTTCAGTTTCTTACAATGTTTTATCTATTACGTCTGAAAAAAATTAAATTGTTTTGTGAAAAAGTTGAACAACGCTATTTTTAAAATGACCTGCGATCGTAGTTAATAGAACTCAGTGTGTTATCGTTTTGAAATTATTTAATTGTCATTTTATTTCATCACACGGTCGTACTGTAAAGGGAAGATTTGGTCCATTTTCTTCATTAGTACACCCGTGTGAAGCCGGGGCGGGCAACTAGTAATTAATAAAAATAGAAACAATTATGGACCCTGTCGGGCACAGCAAACTTTTAAATAAGGTAAACGGTAAATTTTCTATAGATGGTAAAAAAAATCTATTAGGCCACCTACGCTTAAAAAAGATTTCGTTGGTTAACTAGATTTGAACTGCGCCTGTTGAAAGGCACTGTTAAGGCCTGCATTCCTCCTGCGCTAATATCGGTCGCACGTACCATACATTGTGTTCTATATAGCACCACACTGCGAGACTAACGTCAGCGACGCGTACGTTGCTAGTTTGCTACGCGCCGCGTATCGCGCGCGCGGTCTCGCTCGTCAGCGCCGCGTACGTCGGTCGACTGACGAGCATGGAATTGTGCGAGCGCCCTCAGGTTGTTAACGATGATAAGCTGAATGCCACGCGTGCGTGACAGTTGCTATGAATATCGTACCGTTGAGCGGTCGGTATCGCAAGTACGGTATTTTATTATTTATTTCTCGCTGACGTCCGCGGCCAACCGTACGCGACCGACCGTACGCGACCGACATCAGCGTAGGAGGAATTCATGCCTAAGTTTTTCCCCTAAGAAATTTTCAGTTGGTCTGCTACCAACTCGATATCTGGATTTGAGTCCAGGTAGTGTCAATGAGTAGTCCCCTGTTCATTGGACTTTTAACATAACTATTCAAACGTCGGTGCACTTAGTACAAGCCTCTGCAAACCACTTCGACGAACACCGGCGTGATTATATAATACGATGTCTTAACATAGAGGGCGGGTTAGTGTTTGGTTGAACCATCTTGTATAAACTAGTGTATTCCAAACTCGCGGACTCGATGACGTCGATAGACTATTCGACACAACACTACCACAGACCGCAGCACTGCAGCGCCGGTGCGCTGCTTAGCGGTTTGTGCGGACACTCCCATAAGCAAGGAATTATTGTATTACTTAACTATAACAAACAAAATCTGTCTAGCCTTTTCCCAACTATGTTGGAGTTCCAGTCTATCCAGATACAGCTGAATACCAGTATTTTACATGGAGCGACTGCCTATCTGCTCTCCACAACCCAAAAATCAATCTGCCTAGCCTTTTCCCAACTATGTTGGGGTCGGCTTCCAGTCTAACCGGATGCAGCTGAATACCAGTATTTTACATAGAGCGACTGCCTATCTGACCTCCACAACCCAGTTATTGGGTAATACGATACCCCTCGCTAAGACTGGTTGTCAGACTTTCGGCCTTCTGACGACCCGTAACGACTGCCAATATCCACGAATAACAGCCGGGACCAACGGCTTAACATGCTTTCCGAGACACGGAGCAGTCTCGGTATGTAAAAAAGGTCACCCATCTACAGACCAACCCCGGCAAGCGTAGCTTAACCTGATGGATCGACCCGTGCGGCTGTTATTACTTAGTCACGAACTCCTCAACCCAGTAACTACATAATACGATACCCCTTCGTAAGACTGGTTGTCAGACTTTCAGGCTTCTGACGACCCGTAACGACTGTCAAAGATCCACCGTGCTTTCCATGGCACGGAGGAGTCTTGGTATGAAAAGATGGTCACCCATCCACGGACCAACCGCGGCAAGCGTAGCTCAACCTGATGGGTCGACCCGTGCGGCTGTTATCACTTAGCCACTTACTTACCTATAATAAACATAACTAACTTTATTCCTAGGTAAAAAACACCAGAAGGATTACGAAACAAATCAATTTACCAAACCCAAATGGCTCTAGTTTTGAGAGCTAACACGCGTGGTAGACCAAAGTTTTGACAGTTAACACGCGTGGTAGACCAAAGTTTTGACAGTTAACACGCGTGATAGACCAAAGTTTTGACAGTTAACACGCGTGGTAGACCAAAGATTTGACAGTTAACACGCGTTGTAGACCAAAGTTTTGACAGTTAACACGCGTGGTAGACCAAAGTTTTGCAAGATAACACGCGTGGTAAACCAAAGTTTTGACAGTTAACACGCGTGGTAGACCAAAGTTTTGACAGTTAACACGCGTGGTAGACCAAAGTTTTGACAGTTAATACGTGTGGTAGACCTAATTTGGCAAACTTGAGCAATTTTTATTCAGACTGGCTTTTTGTCTTGATTATAATTTAGTGATATCATCGTTAGTTAACAGAATACCTACTCTTCTTAGCAGAGTAGGTCAGCGGCGGTGTTCAGTTAAAAGCTTTATCAGGCATGTGCAGTTAATTCACCTAATTAGCTCACATATGCCCGCACTAGATCATAAGCGACGTGTCACTTGTAATATATTGTTCTACGAGTATGTATTGTGATATAACTCGAAGATACATTGCTATGAAACTTTAATATAGCAGTAGCTGTTAAAAACATATCCAATTTACTCATAGTAACCTATTACGAAACAAATAATTAAACTAACAAAGCACAAAATTTTCCCCTATTCAAATTACTTCACAATATTGAAAAATCCGCCGGTTCCGCGGACAATGGCCAAAACAATAGAGCTTACATTGCAATATGTCATTTCTGTCATCAGTAGACATTTTCTCATTAATTTGTTTGGTAATTAATCTTTTTCGACATTAACGACAAGGGCTCCGCGATGACAAAGAAGGTGCCGACAGCAAAGGGTCATTGAAGCTTTGTTAACTCAAGGAACAGGAGGGAGAGGGTTTGATCTCTTTGTTTTGTGCTGAAATATGATCCTGATCACTAACAAGGACGCTGCGTTCCGCTCCTCTCTGATGGCTTTGAATTTTTCAATGTAAATATCAAGTTAAAGATAAAGTTACAATATTTATATTGCAATCATAAGTTAAGTTTGTACAGTAAACAACTACTTTCTTTTTCAAATCAATGTATTATTCGTCTCTATTTTTCCCTTGATTGCTGTCCATAAAATCAGTATCGAAAAATCGTATCCTCGCATGGGTATTATATGGGCATCATTACGTTACACGGTATAGGACCCGCCATCTTTGGACCCAAATTGTGACATCCGTGTATCGCTATTGAATATCGTAAAACGGATAAAAAACAGTAAAGGTCGTTTCCTGGGCGGATGTTATACAGTTGTTAAACGAGGACGAAATAATATGGATCCGGTCGTCTTATAAAATGTAGTAGTAAGTACGTATATATCTCATCTTCTTTATTTATATATACGTATATATGTTATTGAACTCCTCTGCTCTGCGCTGGGCCGATTTTGATGGAAATTTTTGTGTGTGTTTGAACGGGTCCTTTATGGTTTAGATATTCAATTGGACCCGGTAGGTGGTGCTACGATCGATTTCTAGGAAACAGAACAACGTCTGTTCGTCCGGTCAGCTAGTAAAATATAAAGTTCTGTAAATGGAGTACTTAATTTTCACCTGATCTAGGAAAACAAATACGAGTTGCTGACTTCGTAATTTAAAATTTGTTAAAACATTTGGAAATGTTATGTATGGGCGGCAACCTTTTCATGCATATCGAACGTTAGAAAGTTTACATTCTATTATATTTGTATAACATATTAAAATTAAACTGTATTTACACGCTTTATTTTACACATGAAACGCGGAAAAGTTAAACTTAGTATTTTATGTAATGATAAAGGGTGATTTTCCCTTCCTTTTTCATACAATGTGATACTTATTGAGACATCAATAGTAAACATATTGGTAAATGACTGTAAACGAGCCGGAGGTAGCAGGTCGGTTGTCCGTGTATTGGCACATATTTAAACGAGATGCATTTCAATGGGAACATTTCAGCTATTTCATACAGAGTCATTTTACTCTGAATATTATTGGTCAACAATTCATTTTGAGAGAACAATAAAATTCAGACCATAAAAAAACTGAAATTCATGAAACATAACAAATAGGTGAGTTATATTTCATTGAGTTTGAATTTACTTGAGACGTCAACTTACTTCAATCTGTAATAGCTTTTGTAAGAAATATCTTTTATTTGAGTCTGGCCTTTTATCTTTTTACTCTACCGAACATATTTTTATGTCTGTTAAATCTCAGACCTAATTCTAATCCTAATCGACAGTAAGATAAAAACGTCCTGATATTAGCGACATCACTAATATCAATAATTTCAGGACGCTATAGTATTTCATAGCTATAGTGTCTACCTACTACCGAGTTCATTTCGATTTCCGCTCGTTATTCTGACATTTTCGATAGCGGGACGCGACGTAACCTTTTCACACGACAGGAAATTGAATGTTGACGAAATATTGTGTCCAAACTGTGAACGTGGCATATTTCATTATTAAAATTCTTTCGTTGAGGCAATAAAATGTATAGCGCCTGTTTATTAATGTATTATTATTTATTCTCCGTGCGAGGCGCAATCGTAACATAATACTATTTGTCAGGCGTTCATAGGCTTATTTTGCGAGGCGCTGAGCTCAACAACCTATTTGCATTTCTCATTTTCACCCCTCTTCTTACACTCCCTCGTGTACAATTTTCACTGTACGCCACACGAGTGTGTCTTAGGGTACCGCGAAAAACGCAAACCCTATTAGTAATACAACGATGCCTCTCCGGCCATCCCTAACTCAAATGTTTAAAATTGGAACAGTAAGCTCGATACTTTCAAGGGATAATGCGGCAAAGCTTTTTATAAATGCTGCAGAAAAAAAAACAAAAATGTCCTATTATTAAATTTTGGCGGAACCCAGACGATAAGAACAAGTCAACCACTGCAGATTTTATTGCCTAATTTCAACACACACATATTTCACGTAAGAATGAATAAACAGAAATCCTTGAAAGTATAATCTTATTGTGTATGTAATTAAATTACAAAACAGAGAAGAAAATTATGACAGCGTGACTCTTCGAAAGTAGCCAAGTTAAGGTCGGTTTTTTGAACCATAGTTAACTCAACCAATGGTTAAACATAGTAACTAATAATGGTTGAATTTTGGCTAAATGTGAAAGGCTAAACATGAAATTTGTTAAAGCATCTGAAATGCTGTTATGTATGTGCGTGCAGACGGCAACCTTTTCATGCACATCGAACGTTAGAAAGTTTACATTCTATTATTCAAAAAATAGTAACTAATGGCATTATGGCAAAATTCAACCATTAGTTACTATGGTTAACTACGGATCAAAAAACCGGCTCTTAGTCTTAAGACTAAGACTAATAAGATAATTAAGAATAAGACTAAGAGCCAGTTATAATTGCGTTATAAATACATATTGTATTTAAAACGCAATTATATTCAGTGTGGTTTATTTTTTCATAAAACTAACTACGCACTAACTTCAATAACTTATCATGTTTATAAAAAAACCAATATTCAAGTAGGGCCAAATCTTGTATAGAAACTCAATACTTATCTTATACTTAATCATAATAATGGTAAAAAATGATCATGCAGGGCTATTAATTTTGTATTATTAGATTCAATGAAGTAATCGATATGTGAAACAAAAAACGCAAAACCAAGTTTTGTGGAATATTGACAGCTCTTGAACGCGGTTTAGAAGTACTAATCGCGTAATTTAGTCTGATTTTAGGGTTCCGTACCTCAAAAGGAAAAAACGGAACCCTTATAGGATCACTTGTGTGTCTGTCTGTCCGTCTATCACAGCCAATTTTCTCCGAATGTAATGGACCGATTAAGTTGAAATTTGGTACACTTATGTATTTCTATGACCCAAACACGGATGAGTAACGTAAATAAATGAATTTTGAATATAGGGTTCAATTTTGGGGGGCAAATAAAAAAATTTAAAAAAAATCTTTGCAAACCGTGTGACATATCAAATTTTAAAATAAATTATTTTAAAGGTATTTAAGAAAATAGACGAAAATTGTTCATTCCCCCGCCCTTATTTCCGAAACTACTAAGCCTAAATTTGCAGGAAATATTTTTATACCTATAAATTACAGGAAAACCTATAAGAATTATATGGTCTTAAAATAACATGGTAAATCTCTCAATATTGTGCGTACAAAATTACGTTTGCAGTTGGAATGTAAGGGTAACATGTTTTTCAACTACAATGTTAAGTTTCTTCTTGGAATGAATTCATCCCAACTACGGAACCCATCATTATGCGTAGTCCGACACGCACTTGGCTGGTTTTTCCTTAACAGTACCAAGAAGAAATAAATATAACACATGAAAAAAAATATGGGCCAAACGTTTACAAAATGTTCAAGGAATACTTTAGCTTACGTTAAAGTTAATAATGGAATAATATAGGGGTAGTATGTTGAAAACGTGGTATCTAATCTCAACCCGATACACAATATCGAACATCGCCGGACGAAGAAAAGCAATAAAACGCCTATTTATTTGAAAGCCAACAAGGCTCGCAGTAATGAAATTCCTTGCGAAATATTAACGTTTTTTTTTTTCCCCCAACAAAGTGGTGATGTATTATCAGGATGAGACCCAGCGTAGGCACTCTACATTGTACTATCCAAACCTTTTGTATCAGAACCTTTGTTGTATCAAGCCCACGTACATATATTTATGTAGCAACTAAGTTTATTACAATAATTTCAGTTGAATAAATTTACTTTAAAAAAGTAAAAACCGACTTCAAAACCCTAAAACGAATAAAATAACTTTGATAAAAACTTAACAGTTTCTGAAGTCGATTTCCAAGCTAAGTTGCATTGACATTGAAGAATTGAAGACACCGACTTTTGAAACTGTTATGTTTTTTATGAAAGTTATTTTAATCTTTTTAGGGTTTTGAAATCGGTTTTCACTTTTTTAAAGGATTTTTTTTTTCATTTGTAGTTGAATATACAATAGGGATGATGACTAATTTTTTTGTCCGTCAAGTAGATTATTAAAATATATTGGACACATATGTTTTTCTTTTTCTACGTAAACAAAAGTTTACGGCGATACATTGACTTAGAATGTAGCATGACGTCACACGCCTGGTTAGATTTTATACATAGAAGTGACGTAGCGAGCCCCCACTCCCGAACTTTATTGCGTGTTGTCCAAGTATTTTATTATTAATATGATAAAGCAAAAAATACGTGTCTAATATTTTTTCTATTATCTGACTGACGGCCTAAATAGAATTTCTTTTTTTTTCACCCAGGCATCATCCCTATTACAAAAGCCCAAGACTAACAAAAGAAGAATCTTAAAAATCCGCTTAGAAATGCTGGAGATACAGCACATTTATGTACGTATATATAACCTTGTACATACGTTTAATTACCTAATATATTATATACTAAAACCTTCCTGGCAGTATGTAGATCACGGTAGAGAAAGAATCATTAAAATTGGTTCATTAGTTTTTGAGAAAATCGCGGACATACAAACTTACATACATACATACAGGTCGAATTGAGAACCTTTTTGAAGTCGGTTAAAAATTGTTCGTAATACCCGAATTCGTACTGGGCGGGAAAGTAGATGAAACGTTTTATAAATGTAAGCCATTTATTCATCGGAATCCCTACAAATTACATGGGCTGTAACTGGCATCGAAACAATCACAGCCGATGATCCGGGCCGTGTTATGTAAATCTGGGCTTTGCGTCTAACAATAGACAGCGGCACATCTGACGGCTCGATACACGCTAACATTGCTAGTTACGCTTTTGTATTATTCACGATTGTTTTTGCTGATCTTTCGAGCTTCATAATATATTTCAGGAACAAACACTTTTACTGTTAGGTATAGGGAATATAGGAGATATGATAATAAAATGAAGTCTGGATATTTTATTCCATTTATTAGTCCTGTAAGCGATTTACCTTCGGATAAGCACTATAAATTTCCGATTACTTAAAGCTTGGAAGCCATAAAGTTAGAGCCATTCCTGTTGGACGTAAAAAAGCTGGGAATTTGGTCGGGCAGACGTTTATTGTCTGCGGATATCTGTACGCACGTGTAGTGTAGGTATAAGTTGGTACACGGTGCGAGTCAACAATAGGGTGTGTTGGAGTGTCGTCGGCGACGGAGCCGCGGGGCGCGCAATGAGAGCCTGTCACTCTGCCACAAATCACGAGACTACATTTACATACAGCGCTATTCACCACGTCTCGAGGGGACGCTCTTAAGAATACTGCAAATGTACATCCTTCAACACTAACTGTATCAATGTACAGGTGGTTTCCGAAATATTCTCGAGTTATTACGTAAATATTTATAGGGTACGTAATTGAAGACGTTAGAATGACCTTAGCAGTACAGCTTAATTATAGCGAATATATTTTTATTTTTTTTAGCCTGGGTTGTCTTCTTTCCACTCCTCCCTGTCTTGAGCTATTGTGGACTAATCTTGTCTGTAGGCGTCAAGGTCACCTCGCCATCTTCTCCTGAGTCTGCCTGGATGTTGACAGACGATTTCTGGGACCCACATGGTGGTAAATTTGGCCCATGACTCGATCGACATAATATACGGCAAATTAAATTATCTTTGTTTTAACTTGTAGTGTTTTTTTTAGGATTTATTTGTAATGAATAGTTTGTCAAATTGTCTACTGTAAAGAAAATAAAAACATTGTATTGCTAAAAAAATAGGTAGGTATTTAAGTGAATAATTCAGCGGACACAATTTCTGATGCCCAAAAATCAGCTACACTTGTTATTGCAATACATGAACATTACACAGACGTTTACAACTTCCCACCGCTTGCAACATCAATTTCTGCATGCAGGCCCCAAGAGGTCCGAAGGTCGAATGATGTGATGCACTTTCGCGTCACCCCGGATTGTCCCGATATATTCATGAGCATTGGCGCGATCACTTCACTAGCGCCACATAAACTAAACCTTAAACTGACATGCTACAGTTTAAATTCATTTACCAACTTTAGTCTCGGAACAGTTGTCCGGGCAAGTTTAGATGTTGATACTCCTCTGGTTGTCATTAATAGTTTGAATGTTCACAGTACTGAAACAGTTGATTGTACTCGCTTCTGGAATAAAAACGATGACAATGTATTGTGCAGCACTTTGTCAGGCGTCTTGTTATAATGTGCCTGGAGAGACTCGGTGAGTTATTGGTCTGAACCGATATTAGCCACAAACTTTAGCAGAACTTCCACGTTTTACGACGGTCGAATAAATCGAAATAACGTATAAGATTTCAAGATAACGCTTAGTGAATCCTTTTGCCTTAAGTTTCAGCCAATCGACTGTAAACTCCTGAACGTGACCTGCAACCAAACCCAGCATAATGTTTACTAAGCCAGATTAATACGCTTTAATGCGTAGAGCAACAAGTTACGAATTAAACATGTACATTTCAAGAATGAATGTCTCCATTTAAACCATTAGGAAGCCTATTAAAATGTTATAACGGCCCTTATCGTAGATAATTACTCAATAATGACTTTCTAAAACATTTGACATGGAACAAAAAAGCTTGGGACTAACTACAGACATTAGACCCTCATCACAGTATAAGTGCCATTTTATTTGGCATCCTTTGTAAATAAACGATGGTTTTAGCGACTAACGAACTAGTGTAAGCAGGGAAAAATCGTCTTCGAAGCTTAGGCAGCGTGTTTACATAAACAGGTGTAAAATAGATCGTTATGCGGCCAAATTACCATAATGTTTGTTGTCGAAATATTCGCTCGCCGAAACGGAATATGTAATGAGCGGGCCGAGTCAGCCCGGCTGATAGTACACGTTTATACGGCTCGATGTTCGTTAAAGGTACACCAGTAATTTTATGCAGTCATAAATTTAATTCATACTTTGCTTTCGGAGTTAGCCTTGCGTACGCAGTAAAAAATGTTTGCGTATCACTCGTAAAGCGTTTTGCCCTGTGCTTCGAGATGCTCGGTCATTTTTCTCCCAAACAGTCAACGATTTAGAGCCCTTGGAGACACAGCAAAGTTTCCATTTTTGAGACGAGGAGTTGCAGATTGATATTCAGCAGAAGTTATTACAGTTTCTTAAACCATTAACCTAGAAACAAAGGGATATAATGTTTTCTTAACGAGCATTATACATATTTTGAAACGGTATACTTTTAAATTAACAGAAATCTTCTGTTTCGTTTTAAAACGATAACGTATCAGGTTGGCACAAAAGTAATGAGACACTGGGTTTACGTTTTATATGTTTTATTATTATTCCAGTACAAAGCTTAGTCAATGATGTAATCTCAATTAGCATCTAAGACTTCTTCCCAACGATCCGGCAAAGTTTGAATGCTTTTCGCCCAGAACTCTGATGGCTGTGCCTCGAAAAAGATGTTCAACTCCGCCTCTACGTCAGAGAAATCATTAAATTGTTTACCGCGCAAATGTTGTTTCAAGGCTCTAAACAAATTATAGTCTGATGGGGCGAGGTCTGAGGAATAAGGTGGGTGGGGTATCGTCTCCCAGCCCGAGTTCACCAACTGTTGGCGAACGGCAGATGCGACATGAGGTCGAGCGTTATCGTGTAGTAAAACCACATTGACTCGTTTTCGTCGTTTTTTCTTGATAGCAGCAGATAGTTTGGTGACCTGAGTTGAACATTTGTTAGCGTTTATAGTTTAATTGTGTTCATAGAACATTGCTCATAAAACAGCATGCCTTTCGCGTCCCAGAAACAGCAAAGCAGATTTTTTAAGCGGTTCTTTTGACTCAGCCTCGGTTGAGTTGGTGGCGTTTCTTCTGGAGGCAGCCAAAAATCACGATGTGTATCGTTCTCGTAATGAATCCATGATTCATCTCCAGTAACCAGATCAGACAAAAACTCTTTACGTCTGGATCGCAGCAAAAGTGATTGACGAGCCAAAACTTTTCGATAGCCAAGCTCATGCAGATGGTTTTACACGGCGTGGTGACTGCAGTTAAGTGCTTCCGCTAATTCACGAGCTGTAGCATCCGGATTCGACTGCAGTTCGCGGCATAAATCGTCAACATTCACTGCAGGTGGTCGTCCAGAGCGTGGCTGACTTTCAAGGCTCCTGTCTCCTGATTTGAAACGGTGAATCCATCAGGACACCGTCGCATGGCTTGTACTTCCAGCGCCCAATGCAGTGTTAATATTGTCAGCCGCAGCCCGCGCACTGTGGCCTAACAAGTATTCGAACTTGTCGCTCGTCCATTTTTCTTCAAACTGAGTAAACTGGCTTTCTATACCCCCACATCACAAGTACCTAGAATGTTCTACAACATTCTAGAATATAATCAAAAACAATTAACTTGAAAAAGGAAATGTATAGAGTTTTGTAGAGTGTCTCTTTACTTTTGTGCCAACCCAATAATTAACTGAATACCTACGCCAATTTAAGATATGAAGTCAATGAATGAAGTCGCTCTAAGTCAAAAACAAACAACCCCGAAACAGGTAAACATCAATCAATTATTTATAAAAACAAACAGATTAAATCCTGAACAAATTAATTGGAAAATAAGCATCAAACTAAATTGGTGTACCAACCACTCGTGACGTCGCAGCGCAATTTTTGTTTTGCGCTTTGGAAGCCGAAATAAACGTCTTAAGTTAATCCTAAGAGCGAGTCATAATGAAGACAAACAGCAGTATCCCTGCAACAAGACGTATATCTCTCTGGCATGGCTCCAGCATGAAGCACGCCCCACTAGCCTCATCGGCTCGGCCCGCGCTAATATTTGCCCTCCATTAACAACAAACGCAAATTTATTATTAATTTACAAACGTATAAAGCATTATCTTGGCACTGTACTCGAATTTAAACAAGCGTATTGTATCTTATAGTTATTGTTCGATTTGTGCATAGCATAATTTGAGAACCGAACCATAGCGCAACGTTGTTCACGAGACCTAGCCAAAAACTGCTGGCCGTTTTTTATACGAGTATTTAGAATAAAATGTCTGACCCGCACCGTGGGCCACGATAACAAATTTTACGTCTTTTCATCCGCTTAGTGGCCTCTAAAGAACCCGTTCTTAAACGCTTAGGTATGTGGTACTTACTACTAGCGCGTAGTACGTTAAAGTTGGACCAAGTACGGTTAAATGGACTGGAATAAATTCGGATACTTGTAAAAGATTTCATTCTGACTAGGGATGTATGTAGTATGCGATCGCAAGCTTGGAAATAAAATGAGCAATAGTTTTCCTTAATTCTCGTAGGTTAGCAATCTAATCTTTTCCCTTGGGTGTCTTAGAAATCTTATATGATATTCACCTGAGCTCTAATAATATCATGTTACAAAATCGTTGATTTCCCCGGGGCGGGGTGGAGGTCAGCCGCCAGTCGCTCTGCATACAGCTAACCTTGGCATGATTGCACCTGCAACTGAAATTACAAGTTTATCATAACAAAATGAAAGTCCATTCGGGAGTACCGGATTTGATTCGTACTGTAGGCTGATTTCTTTCGTTACGTAAAATCTTGAGTAGACCTACCTATATTTATTTACTTATTTTATGTTTCTAATAACCATTTATTTCGTTGAAACCTTACAAATATATTTTATTATGTCTGTTTCTCCCTTAATACTTACATACAAATAATAATAGTTACTAACCATATCCCCGCATCAAAGTCCAGCAAAAAAAAAATAAACAGTCAAGAGCGAGTCGGACTCGCGCGCCGAGGGTTCCGTACTATCATATATATATTTTTTTTCTTTTAAAGTGTGCTATTTAGAGACACCTTTTATTTTTCCTGTAATCTTTAGATACATAAACTTCTATCACACAGAATAATTTCAGATTTTACTCTATGCAAACTTCGGAGATAAGAGGGTGAACGGTATTTTTTTTACATTTTTCATCATAAGTCGAAAACTATGAGGTCTAAAAAAAATGATTGAGAATGTTCAAATGAATGTGAAAATGATGTGTGCGAATGTGAATCTTTCATATGATACCCCACATGCCCTAGTAGCCCCACTTCAAATTTTTAGATCCCCTTTCAGTCCCTGTAGCAAAAAAATATATATACATATTTATTTCTTTCTTATTTGCAAAATAGTTAGGCAAACGTCATCTAAAACTATTCCAAAATTCAAGTTTATAGCATTAGTAGTCCTTGAAATATCCAGCTGTGACAGACGGACAAACAGATACACAGTTAGACTGAGTCGCACCATAAAGTTTCTTTTTTACCATTTTGGTACGGAACCCTAAAAAGTACTTAGTTAATATCAAGTTGATAAACCAATACTCCAACTTTCAAGTATTTCCGGCTTCCCTTACTATGTGTCTATTATCTAAGGGTGCGTCCACATCTGGCGAATGTGCCGCGAATGTGCAGCTCCCGAGCCGTTTGCGAGCTGCCCGCGAGCTGCGCGCGTGCATTTTTGTTCGTGCTCCGCTCCTGCGCTGCCCGCGCGCAATTCGCACGCGACCTAAGCGCCGTACGCGATCAGCGCGCGGGCGGCGCGCTAGCGGCTCGCGGCTTCCTTCCGCAGAACAAACATAACTTACCCGCTCAGTTCGTTTCTGATTACTGGAGGCTAAGTACGTGTTGTCATGGAGTGGACGGAGGAGAATTGTTTACGCTTAATTGAAACATATAAGTATTGTGAGCCAGTAAACGGAACTGTAAGTGCGAGAATTGAGTGCACGCAGATCGCGCGCCGCGCGCACGCCTTTTACGAGCCTTGCATGAGTTGCGCTAAAGAGCGAACCAAACCATTGCCGTGACTGCACGCGTGCAGCTCGCGGGCAGCTCGCAAACGGCTCGCAAGCTGCACATTCGCGGCACATTCGCCAGATGTGGACGCACCCTAAGGATTAGCCGGCTTCACCTTCCATGCGTGCCTCTTCAGGTAAGGTGTACCCAGTAGGAGCTCGTTCTAACAATAGGTCGACTGGACAGGACCTGACTTGAGACCTCTTGTCAGACCACACCTACGTAGTATGTTAGCACATCTTTGTTTGTTCAGAAAAATATGTTATAAATAGCAACCATTTTTTGTAGTTGTTTTCAAAATTATCTTCAAATCAGTTGATAGGTTAATCAGCGCTCTATCCCTAAACCGCGTTCACATCAGACGTACAGTCAGCCGAGTCAGCCACTGATTGTGAGCTCAGTGCGAACTTGAAATCCTTGTACAGTCACGAGCAAAAATATGTATACACATAACAAAATCCAAAATCGTTTTTCTCGTGTAATAACGATTGCATTTTTAAGAAATGACCTTTTTCATAATAGTATGGGTTCCAAAATGTTATGTTTGAAACAAAATGAAATTATGATCAATACAGTAGGAAAAAATCAATTCTAAAAGTTGCTCAGTGTATACATATTAGTGCTCATGACTGTACTTTCGGTTCGGTTTGATTTAAATGAAAACTTGAATATGTATCGAAAAGCAGTACCTAAACTGCGTTAAGTATCGCTCGGCGACTGAAAATACGTTCGGTGTAAACACTGCATACTTGTTTTAATTTTGGTCCCTCAATCAAAGAATCATAACAAATTTTATATTTTATTAATTATATGATTTAATAGAAACAAAGTTACAGGAAACCTGTAGTAATCTCATATTCCTCCTTTAATTTAAGTCATAACACTGTACAGGTCTCAACATTTAATTTAACTTCATCGAGAACAGTAATTAAGCCTTTCTCCTGCGATCTTTGCGGAACTTCCTCAGATATTGTTGATAGTATAAGCTGTGAGGATCAACTGTTAACACCAGTTACTGGCGAAATAGATTGCTTCTGCCCAATGAGAAGGAAAATGAGATCAACAAGTGAGAAAGTCGTAATTACTTTTGTAGTAACGAGTTTCTTGACAATCAATTGGTAACAGCACTTTATTCATTAAGAAATGGCTTCGAATTGTTTTTAAAGTGCGAGACGAAATGTTTCGGTATTCTTGTTTCCTGAATTTCTGATGGTCTGTCTTATTTGTTTCATTCAACATTTACGCTTTTCATTGAGCTTTAAAGGTCGAACAAAAGAGGTGAAGAAGCTGAATTTTTAAATGAAAATCAGCCTGTTTTCATGCATGTTAATTTAATTAAATACTGTTTTTTTTTTTTTCATTTTATATCTTTTTCCAAGCCGGTGATCGTGGATTCGGCATACATTTCACATTGGACAAAAATCCACTTTTATTACGTACAAACATATTTAGCCCTAGCATTATTGAAGTATCATCATCATCTGCCTAGCCTTTTCCCAACTATGTTGGGGTCGGCTTCCAGTCTAACCGGATGCAGCTGAATACCAGCATTTTACATGGAGCGACTGCCTATCTGACCTCCACAACCCAGTAACTGGGTAATACGATACCCGTTGGTAAGACTGGTTGTCAGACTTTCGGGCTTCAGCATTATTGAAGTATACAGAAACAAAATGTTGTGCAATAAAAATGAATTTCTCATATTCCTACAGGCAGCTAGTACCAAAAAATATGTAGCCGAGAAATTAAATAATATGGCTTCCACATTTCTGCTTTATCTGGGAAACAGTGACGGTTTATTTGGAAGTTTTTTTTAGGGTTCCGTAACTCAAAAGAAAAAACGGAACCCTTATAGGATCACTTTATTGTCCGCCTGTCTGTCTGTCCGTCTGTCTGTCAAGACCCTTTATCTCGGGAATGCGTGGACGTATCGAGTTGAAATTAGAACCATATACTCAAGTCTACAGTCCTTTGAAGCTGTAAAATAATCAAGCTTCTAAGTTAACGTAAAAAAAAGTTTATGCCGCAAAAAGTATATTTCGACACTCTCAAGGGAATCAAAATTTATAAGGTACTTTCCGTTGACCTAGAACTATGAAATTTGGCACGTAATATCGTCTTATATTACAAGTACAGGGGAAAATATGAAAACTTTACATTTATAAAAAAAGTAACGGTAAAAAAAACAAGCACGGAACCACCCTCGGTAAGTGAGTCCGACGCGCTCTTGTCCGGGTTTTTAGTTTTTGTATTTCCGGTTCGGGTGGTATTTTTAATTTCTATCTATTCGATGCATAAATTCCTACAATCAAGTAGTAGTTGAAATTGACACTTGACAAAAGACAGTTGGGAAATAAAAAGCCGAGTTTTAAAAGTTGTGAAGCGTACAACGCCGCAGTTTCATCTAGATTTTTCAATTACTTTTCCTGACTCCGTAAAAGAAAATTAGTTTAAAAACAAGGAAAGAGAGGAGAGCAATTTAAAGATTCCTTAACAAAATATAAACGTTAAACTTCCTAATTCAACTCTAAATTGCCGGGCTGTAGGCTACATTCCTTTCGGGCTCTTACGAGGAAAATAGATTAGACCCCAATAGGCTTACTGAAATACCTTAAGTAATTAAGTCTTTAGCTTTAGTCTATTGTAGATTTTCACGGTTCCGAGAACCTTTAATCCGTGGCTTATTTAAATTCGTTGTTTCTGGTTTACAAATGAAATTATTTTATTTTTCTTTTCTCAAAAAGAAATCAGAAAGCTGAAACATACGTGTATGAATTCAAATTCTTTACACGTTGGAATTAAAAACTGAGTCCATAAAACAACCAAACTTTAAAAAAAAAATAGTTTGTAAGAGTTTTTCAACGCGTAGTTACAGAACACTAGGATTTGGTGACATGGAACATTTCGGCGATAGAGCAAAGTGGATGAAAAAGATAAGGGAAGCTATACCACCAATAATGGGATTGGTTGGAACGTGTTTACAACAACAAGATTTTGTGCCTGATATGGCATTTTTATCTTCTGTCTGCTTAATTCCACGCTATATCATGGTGTATGTTGTCGAGAAATTAACACCCGATTTCTGGAAAGAAAATTTATCGACGTGAAACAAATTAAAAGCAAGTCAAGTGCACCGATTGGCTGTTGATAACTTAGTAAGCCAATCATAGCAGTTGACACCCGCTTGACGATTTATTAGCTAATTTTGTGTTAATTTTCGTTTCAGAAACCGGGCGCTAGTCCCGCGTATTTTTTGTTTTCTGTGTTATGTGAGAACGCAGGTTTTTCTGCATGATGTTATCAGAGTAAGGGCTCCCTACCCTATATATCCATAATCTTTTAAGTGCTTTACACGGGAAACTTAGGGATGGTCAACCCATATATTAAGCTTAGAATAGATTATTTTGCTAAGTGGCCTGAGTGCACGCTCGGCTCGAGCGTCTGGCGGGGCGTGGCGTGCGACGTTCGTGTTAAACACATGCAAACACTCGCGAGTGTCCTGAGTGACGGCCGAGCGGCGCTCGATGAACGCTCTTCGCCGCTTGCACGCAACGCTGAACGGCCCACTGGACGCTTTTTCACTCGTGTCGTACACTAAGGCTCACACTAGATATCTATACGTTTATAGGTAGGTAGGTATTACCTTAAGACATAATTCGATTCAAGTTTCGATAATATATTCCTAGTTTACTATTGATTTATATGTCAAACTTAACCATTACTTAAATGTTAGTCCCACATAAATAAGTCAAACAAAACTGACAAGCTTCCGAACAAAAGTTACTGAATACACAAAACAAGTTTCGACATAAGTGCTTATCAACTGAGAGGTGTCAATATTGTTCGACATACCCAACGGTTGAAAAGTAAAATCCCTTTAGAAAAAAATGTGTAAAGGTATTGGTCAGTTTTCCTTAGTGAAAATACCTGCGTCACGGTAACTGGTATCATAAATCTACCCGACTTCCCCGGCTTCCGAGGAGATTTCTCGTTGGGACGACTTCTCTTAGAAAGTTTTAGTACGCGTGCTCAAGACAGCCGTCCAACATTTTCAAGTACTCCTAAGTATTTTTGCCAAATTATGGGCGAGACCTTTTTACCCCTGGGCACGGCTTGATGTGGACTGATGTGGCTGTAAAGTGAGTTATGTGAGGTACCTGGGCAGGTACCTCAAGTGAGTTAGCTCCAGTACGTATGTAGGTATAGTTATGTGATTTACAAAAAGTTATCTAACAAAACTAAAAACGCGTTTAATCTTTTTATTTGCCTAGCTTTTGTTACAAAATAAATCACGGTTTTGTATTTTTAGATTTTGGATTTCTTCGCCTTTTGGTAACGCCTAAACCAATGACCGTCTGAAATAAAATCACTCTTTAGAAACGTTTCCTTTTGTAACCTTTTTCTATCAAAGTAAAAAATAATATTTGTACATTCTTTGATTGAAACCGAATACAATAAACATAATTATTACATGAAATTCGGAAAATTCTTTACTAAAGAAAAAACATCGTTGCCCCGAGCCTTTGTTTCCGTAATTCAGCGATTCATTATAAAGCCTTAGTAATCTGGGGAATGGCCGGCCATTGTTTTGCGCCATTCCATATTTTTCTTCGGTGTACCTATTTTAAACACGCCCCAATATTATGCAAATACTAGGGTATAATCTTTAATTGCACCCACGCCGCCATTACCCGCGAATACGCCAGTAAAAATAAAATCTTATAACATTAAAAATTTTCCTTGGTGTTTCTATATTTACCGTGCTAAAAGCCTTTTTGTTTGAGTAAGAAATAAAATATGCAAAAACAATTTGCACCCGCCTTTGCTGAAAATGTAGTCGGAAAACAACAAAATAAAGTTATTTAGACAGATATGCTCAGTTCAGGAACATTCAAGTTTTATATGAAATAAATGTTAGTAAGTATGTGTATCAGATTATTTGATAAATAATATATTGACTAGTAGTTTCTTGCTACTCTGGGATTTTAACGAGTTTCATTCTGCACTAAAGCGTCAGCAAAAAAAGAACGTGACGTCTGTAAGTTGCTCCATTAAATTATGAATGTGATGTGTCTCGTCCGGCGAGTTTATATTTTCGTAATAGAAAACTACACCCTGTCTGGACGCTGTACCTGTTAATTTGAACGTCATATAAGACCGAAAGTATAAACAAGATAAGTGTATTATTATTTCGTTTATTTTTTTTTTTCCTTATATAGATTGATCCAATTCGAGGATCCTATCATTATTTAAAAAAAAAATACACAATATCTTATTTTTTTTTCTTTAATCGAATATGTAGTGTTATTCATTAATTATAGAAAATGATGTCAGGCAAATGACCGCCTCTGGACCGCAGTTGATTCTTTCGAGGTAATTTTCGGTGACTTTTTCGCAAGTTTCGTGGTTTATCTCGGCAATAACTTGGCGGATGTCAGTTTTTAAGTGCTCCAACGCTGCAAGTGTGTTAGTATAGACGCGAATCTTAAGAAAACCCCACTAAAAAAAATCCAATGGCGTTAAATCGCATGATCTTGGCGGCCAGTTGACGTCACCGTAACGTGAAATAATGCGACCTCTGAACCTTTCACGCAACACATCTAACGTTCACGCGCTGTGTGGCATGTGGCGCCGTCTTGCTGAATTCACAAGTCATGCACATCGATATCCTCGATTTTGTTCCAAAAATATTCGG
Organism: Dicycla oo; assembly: GCA_948252095.1. Classification (NCBI taxonomy): domain Eukaryota; kingdom Metazoa; phylum Arthropoda; class Insecta; order Lepidoptera; family Noctuidae; genus Dicycla; species Dicycla oo. Next base: position 23,224,609 of record OX411711.1, read on the forward strand.
TCATCGTGCGCCTATAGCGCTCACCGTTGATTGTTACTGTCTGACCTTCAGCATTTTCAAAAAAGTAAGGCCCTATTACACCGCCAGACCACAATGCGCACCACACAGTTACTTTTTGGGAATGCAATAGAGTCTCGTATATCACGCGAGGATTATTCTCATCCCATATGCGGCAATTTTTCTTATTCACATACCCTGAGAGTGTAAAATGTGCCTCATCAGAGAAGAAAATCTTTGAAAAATCAGGATCAAGTTCCTGCTGCTCTAATACCCAATCTAATCGTAAATCCTTCGCTGTACATAATCTCTGGGCTTCAGTTCTTGTGTTAACTGAATTTTATACGGGTGAAGTTGCAAGTCCTTATTCAAAATGCGCCAAAGGGAGCCCTAGGAAAGGCCCAAACTTTGCGAAGGGCGACGAATCGATAATTTTGGGTCTTCGGCCACACTATCACTCACAACAGCAATATTCTCAGCTGAACGTACGCCACGATGATAACACGGCTTACCCTATCTGCAATGCTTCCAGTGTCCTCAATTTTTTTCAGTATCTTGCGAATTGTTCGCTCAGTAGGACGATTAACTTGACCATAATCTCCCCGCAAAAGTCCATACACAGTTCTTACAGAATTGTTATGTGGAACAATTGAACAATTTTAACGCGTTGAGCAACGGTAAAGCGATTCATTTAGTAAATTTATTCTTACAGTCTATCATTTGACGTTTGAAAACCGCGCCATTTTTATCAGCTGTCAAAATTACAATGTTGCCAATATAGGAACCTCGAATTGGATCACCCTACATTTTTAAATATTTCTTGAAAAATGTATTAAAAGTAAAACATTTAAAATATAAAACATAGTGGTCCGCCGGTGTAGAGAGCAGGGTCCAAGCTACCGGTGGTTAGGGCTGCCGTATCGAGGAGTACTGCCTGAATCTGGCCATTGATCCAACCGTCTAACGAGAACCTCGAGAGATGTTGGTCGAGGCTTTCGGCCATTAGGCCTTTGGCCGTTACTACTATCGGCACAATGAACAACCTTCGTGTGCTAAGTCGAGATATTTTATCTATAATGAGGAACCACACTCAAAGCTGTGTGTAGATGTCGCTGTAGTCGACCGTACCTTGTTTACCTTTCGTGAAAGTAGTGTGACTGCTATTTATGAGATTTTAAAATGTAATTCCACTATAATATGTACGCGTTTATGACTGTGCGTCAACTAAAAGTTGAGCTCCGTAAAAGGAACGCTGCAACTGCCGACAAACAGGCCGATTTGATTGAAAGGAAAACACTTAAAATATTTAAGTTTATGATTGTTTGTGAGCCTTTTTCCATTAGCCACGGACTAACATTCCTATTTTTTGTTTTATAAATTACTTTTGTATGTCGAAACCAAAACTTTGGTGCTAACTGCGACATCCAAGACGACACCGCATACCTATGTCCACCTTCTGATACATACAGAGACATAAATGCAGATACTCCTTTACCAATGATTAACAGACAGGTAATACAGGAATATTTTGAAAACTACGTACCTATATTGGTTGATTAAATCTTTAGAAGAATTGTTTACTACATAGATTAGTTAATATAGTATATTTTATGACACTTTTATTTTGATGACAATAATTTTATTTTATTAGATAATAATCTTGATTCTTTTGTTTTATAGATATACGAGTAGTACCCAGCCTAAAGGACGGCTTCATTACTAATCTAATCCTCTTCTGTGAAATGCGCAGCAGATAATGGTGCAGTACTACTTGCCTTAAAGTTTTTAATACGTAACGCCGGTTCCCATTGTTGTCTGCCATTACTTTCTTTAGCAAACAAATGTACTCCTCTGTTTTTACAAGTTAACACACTACATTGTGGCATTTTGGACAAAATTACGGAAAATAGGAAAGCTAAACTTATTAGATTGCAAAAATCCATACGATTTCACAGCTAATATATCAAAACAAGGTACAGTCGATTGTGCGCCATCTATCGTGATAAAAAGTTAGTTTTCCTCCCCATTGTTTCTCTTTCTCAGCTTTCACTAGGTTCTCGTCATGTGGAATGGTAACATCGACAATCATTGCGCGGCGCGCTAATTTATCTATCACCACTATATCAGACTTATTGGCGACAATAGTCCTGAGCTGTAGTATATATTTTTTTAACAAGCTTTTATTAATCTGGATATCGTCTAGGACAAAGTCCTTGTCAAGACAAAAATAAACGAGCCCAAACTCGACAGGATTGCGTTGTTTTATTACAGAGTTCCCATGGCCGCCTTTTCCATCATCAGATCAGGTCATAATAATATTTCACAGTCATTCGATTTACATATGCATGTAATATTTCAGTTGAATCGGAAACCGGGAAGTAGGGCAAACTTAACTAGCAAGATTCGATTACAGGCAGACAGACAGACACCGAGACAGGTGAAACTAAATGAAAGCTTGTAATAAGCACTCAGCCACTTCACCGCTTCACCAGTGCAAAGGTAAAAGTACGGCACGGTTTAAAAGGCTACAAAACTGTAGTGTTTTACATAAGTTCTTGGACGTTTTCAACGGATAACGGAACATTTAACGCTGTGCCGCTTAAACTTCGATAGCATTCAGTATTCAGCGAAGAAAATTATTTCGGGACCATTACCTCCCACAGCTGCCACACACTACTTTTATGTGTTTGCAGCACGAGCGATTACGTAATGTAGGCACTGTGCTCTGTGCTCGCATGAGCCAGCTCTTTTCGTAGAGTTAGGTTTTGTAATACTCAGTGTACACACACAGTAAACATACCTTTTAGTGCCACTGTATATATATTTTATTGAACTATTGTAATCATGCTTCGTTGCCAGGACTTATCCATCAAACATTAAAGTATGTCACGTTCAGAATTTACAAATGGAATAGATAAAAACTCGATTCTGATATTTTTGTACACATCAAAAATCGAGTGCTTTTCGCTCGTCTGAATAATATAGTTTGTTCAAACTGTTTTTATCTGACCTTAGCAGACCTCGCGCGATAGCGTCACGCGTAATAAAATGACGATATCTCTCAAGTTTTGTATGGGAGCTGTATATAAAACTTATGTCGTTGAAATAGTTATGAAATAAGCTAACTTATTAAATATGCATTAGTACAGTTTTGTCTTGTAATGTATCATTAATAGTAAGTTGAAATCAAAGAGAGTGATTTTTTCCCAGTTTGTTGTTAAAAACTTGTTCTAAATAAATGAATCCAATATTTCAAAGAGTTTTTATTTTATTTAAATTAATTAGAAAACACGCACCTTCCCATAATTTTTTTTCATCCCACAAGCTTTACAATAACACGCCTTATTTTGGCGACGTGCGCGCCTTCCTTGTCTTTTTTTCCTACACTTTATAGTACTTAGAGCAGGTAAAATACAGTTCACAGATTGTAAATCGCTTATTAAATACGGTCAGTACATGGTCAGATCAAGGAACCGACCGTCAGTCCATAAACAGATCCGATTTTTTGATACGGACCGATCGTCAGTTCATCGACGCTTTTCGGCAAACACGGCCACAGAAACCAACTGAAAAAGTTTTATCTATTACATATTTGACAGGGTCCACATGATCTAACTATAAGTTTACTACCTAAGAATACCTACATGTGGAATGCAATAAAAGTATTGAGTATTGAGTACACTTCTGAATTGAGTATATATTTATGAATATATTTCATAGAATCTGACCTCGTTTAAGGTGAATATTGTGTACTGCGGTCCATCAGAGAATTTTCTGTGAAGATTATCCTAAGTCATATTATAAATGCGAAAGTGAGTTTATTTGTTTGCTTGTTACGCTTTCACGCTAAAACGGCTGAACTGATTTTAATGAATTTGGTACATGGGTAGACCATGACCTGGATTAGGACATAGGATTTTTATCCCGGTAGTACCTATCTACGTTCCCGTATGATAATTTATGACATCCACGGGGTCCAGCCGCGGGCAAAAGCTAGTATTAAAATAAATTATCTGTTTACCGTAAATTTTTACACGTAACACATGGGTATGCTGCACACATATGAACTCCTTAGCATTTTCCTTAATACGGTGAGTGTGGGGTAAGTATTGGGGATCTCTCACGAAGTTTATTAGAGCGGCTTGAAGCCACGTGTACCGATAACGAGAAAAGTCAATAGCCCATCTCCCAGCACCATATCCGCCCATTTCCCGCCGACTTTCGGAACTTTGGCGGGAAAATTGTTGCGATACAATTTGGCAGCAAAAGAGGAACATCAGCTCGGGGCAGGGTCTGTCGCGACGTCTTGGGCCTACTCAAATGGAGCTAACTTTCGAGCACGATCCAATCACATTCATTTATTTCGTAATTTAGTGCAGTTAGGTCTTATTAATGGCTGATTTATTAACTAAGTAGCGACCCGCCCCTGCGTCGTACGGATTTTTACATCTTGACAAAACATCGAGATTTCTTTGACCTACCTACTACCAGTATTAAATTCCTATACTATTAAGGGCGAATTTCACTAATGAGACTGAACGCGCTCAGCTCGTCTAAACCGCGTTCAAAAGCTGTCACTTTCAAAATTTTTATTGGATATTGACACTGACAGCTGTTGAACTCGGTTTATAAGTACTGATCGCGTTCAGATTCATTGGTGAAACCGCACTAAATGAGCAATATTTGTATATTATATTTGTATTCGTGTTCTTGAAAACGGCTCTAACGATTTCGATTAAAGTTGCAATATAGGGGACGAAAAATCGATCTAGCTAGGTCTCATATCTTCTTTTTTTTTTGTGGATGGGTAATCATCAAATAAATTCTCCCGCTCTGGGTGGAGCGGTAGGGCGTGTCAGACTTTTACTGACTAAAACCCACCCGTGTTCCTTCAGTTGCCTATGCCAGGGCCACGGTATCTTTTTCAAACAACCCGCGACCCCAGCGGCATCGGCCTTCCGCCTTATGCGAAACAGGAACCTCCCGAAACAACCGTGTCCGGTGAGGACCTGCGTCAGGCGAAAGGTGAGGACGCCGTAGCGCCTCTCTAACCACTCCTCAAAGAGGGGATTTATCGCCGCAATTGTGGCGTGCCCAGCGCTGGGCTGCGACAGTCGCACTCTCCATGTCGCCATGAGATCCCGCCGGAGCTCTGTCCGCTGTACCGTGATCTCTCGCGGCAGCGGAGTTACGCCCCGGCGTTAGGTCTCATATCTGGGAAAATACCATGGATTGAAAAATACCTGGGATTGACCAGGTACATACGTATACAAGTTACATATAACACACAGGTTATGAGGATAAGCTTAGTATTAATGTAATAAACACATAAACCTTCCGGAATAAATATCTAAATGATGGTGAAAATCGCATCAACATCCGTTGCAGAGTTTAGAAGAACAACGCGGTCACACAGACAGACACAAAAACCAATTTTATTTTATAATATATATAACGTCTTAAGGCTGCTTTTCCACCAGAGATGTGCTATGCAACTATGCTGCGAGGATGTGAAAGCTAAGCTATGTGACCGTTTCCACTAATGCTAAGCTGTGTAGCGGATCGAGTAAGATGTGCTGTGAAGATGCGCCGCCGCGAGGTAGCTGTACGAGGAAAATGCGCAGCTCAAGCTATGCGATGCATCGACAGTAGGGACGCGCGCCTAATGTAGGTACTCTGCTCTGCACATAGCTACACCACTCGCGCATCCATAACTCCCATCCATACCACGCATCCTTCCATATAATTATGAGAGATATGTTTGTTATCTCCTGGTGGATTGTATGAATGAAAAGCAACAATGTAATTTATAAACAAATATTATTTTTAAGCAACACCAATTAGGCGTCCGTCGGGTGTGACTGATCATGCAGTGATTGTCAAGTGTCATGGGTGACATTGAAATGCTTGCTCTTGGATTCGATTATTTTACATTGCAATAATATACAGGGTTATTGGTAAAACACCAACAACCTCTTAAGGGGTCATTGTACTCATCATTATGAACAACATTTACTATGGGACCAATCTTGAAATCGCGAAAAAAAATCAACTGTTCAGTACATTTTGAAGGTTGTTGGTGTTTTACCAATAACCCTGTATACAACTTCCAATAATTAATTGATTGTACATTGACTAAAATTGTAAAAGTATAAATAGGGAAGAACATAATTGTGACAGTTAGTCCTGGAAAATATTTCGCGAAGAATGTGACTCTGTTCAATAATAAACCGGTTGTGTTAACAGTATTCGAGACTTTATTCTACCAAAATCGTGCTTCGTTAGTTCCTGTTTCGTTCTTAGTTGAAACCGTTTCCACCAGTGCTATGCTATGTGGACCAATCAATATGATTGGTGGATATCAAACGCATCCATAGCAACGTAGCCTACCACATTTCCGGTGGAAAAGCAGCCTTATGCTTACATGCTATACCAAGACGAGGTGTGCAAAACACAACTACGCTCGTCTAGTTCAACAGCGAGATCTATGTGGCAAAGCCAGAGCTTCTCCTTACGGAACTAATCGAGCGCGCATTTCCTAGAGCACTGTAATACTTTCATCCACACATGCCAAGATTCTCAAACGCGGTCAGACATCCAAAACTGAAATCAGTTTATTCCAGTATTATGTAATCTGTGTAACAGTGGATATTTCTCATCCATTTAAAATAGTCTCGGCCAGAAACAACATGGCTTTGTTCGGACTGACGTAATTGTGATTTGCCTCATATTCTGCTGTCACTTAAGAGGCCCCCGGAGCATATACAAACGAAGGTAATAATATTTGGGAACCTAGATATTCTGTAATCCAATCGGAATAAATACACACGACCTTTAGAATATGTTTGATTTATAAATTATTTTGGTATTTCGTTTGTATGAACTACGCATGCTTCGGAAGCCTCTTAAACGAAATCACTGTCGAAATGAGAAACTAGGGTACGTAATGAATGGGCACGCCACAATTGCGGCGATAAGTCCTCTCTTTGAGGAGTGGTTGGAGAGGCGTCATGGCACCCTCACCTTCCGCCTGACGCAGGTCCTCACCGGGCACGGTTGCTTCGGGAGGTTCCTGTTCCGGATAAGGCGGGAGGAAACGCCCGGGTGTTACCACTGTGTGGATCGCCCGGAGGACACGGTGGAGCATACGGTGGAGGTCTGCCCGGCTTGGGCAGAGCACCGCCGCGTCCTGGCGGAGGCGATCGGCGGCGGCGATCTCTCGCGTCCGGCCCTGGTACAGGCCATGGTACGGAGCGAGAGTGCATGGGAAGCCGTCACCTCCTTCTGCGAAGCTGTAATCCTCGCGAAGGAGGAGGCTGAACGCGTGAGGGAGAGGCAATCTTTGCGCCCTCACGCCCCTAGTCGCCGCAGGAGACGCCCTGGGCGTCGGGAATCGATAGCCGATTCCCGGCCACCGTAGGCGCGAGCTTGCGGATGGCGAGCAACGGGTAGCTCGCCGTCCGGTAAGGACCAGGCTCGGGTCGACGGCGCGTTGTGTTCCACGCGCGCCTCAAAGAGATGTCAGCACTAGCTGAAGGGGTCCGCTAGGGCCGATGGCCGCCGGGGTTGCGGGTTGTTCGAAAGAGTTACCGTGGCCCTGGCACAGGCAACTGAAGGAACACGGGTGGGTTTTAGTCAGTAGAAGTCTGACACGCCCTCCCGCTCCACCCAGAGCGGGAGAAGTTATTTGATGATTTCCCATCCACAAAAAAAAAAGGGTACGTAACGAAATACCGATATTAACATTAATAAAGTGGAATAAATTCTACCTTCGTTGTTAGTGACCGCGGTGTTGGAGCCGGTCGATATGACTTCGACCAATTTAGTGCAGTGTCCCGTCTGTCTAATAGCGGAATATTCGTTCATATGTAATGAACCCTAGTCTAGTGGTGCTAATTTAGAGACAAACAATAGAATTTGAGAGGATTGTGTGCAACTACTATTTTAATGAACGTGTATTCCGTTTTGCAAGAGGAATATAATTAACTTCGTGGTTTTACAAAGGTATCTTAAATACACGTTGTGATAATGTTTGCCGATTACAAACTCTTTCGTACATTGTAACATAGGAACCTACAAAAAAAAAGTAATAAAAAATACTAAAAAATCCGGCTGCGGTAAAACTGAAAAGCTAAAAACAAGCCCATTTTAATTTAAATAAAATTTGGAAGCAGGCGGGACCCATTTGAGTTTGAGAATATAAAAATGAAATGGGTCCCGCCTGCTTCCATCTTTTATTTAATTTAAAATGGGCTTATTTTTAGCTTTTCAGTTTTATCGCAGCCGGGTTTTTTAGTTTTTTTAATTACTTTTTTTATTTCCAGTTTTTAGTTTACAAATGTGAAAGATTTTGCAGATGATTTAGTTCTTGCAAGGAGTTTGGGTCGTAAGGGTTATTTAAAAGCTTTTTTTTCGCACTTCGAATTACTTTTAACCATATAAGTTGTATATATTTTTGTAATCACCTTTTAAAAACCTTCATTTTGATACCCCACTCGATGGTATTAGAAGCAAAAAAAAATACAAACTCAACAAAATGGCACTCCAAATTCGCCATTTTACTTTGTTTTTTATTTAAACCAGTGACACTCGCACTACCAAGACAAATCTAAATACGTATAATTTATTCAAATCCGTTCATTCGTTTAGGAGTTACGAGGGAACAAAGAAACGGACAAACATACATGTACACACATAACCCTCCTTTTGGACTTCGCCGCAGTCGGGTAAAAAGAAGAAAAAGCCTAATATTGGAAGTAATTTTTAGGAATATCTGATTTTTTTTCTGGAATGGGAAAATAAGAGCATAATCAGCTATATTGTTACGATTATTGCCGGAATAATACTTACGTATAGCCAATTTATTTCTCATCATACTGGAAACTTACTTATTGGATATAAGAGCGAGTGCTACTCATTAAAAGTGGCTTTACCTACTTAGCTTCTGTTTTAAAGTAAGTTTAAGGGCCGGTTTTTTGATGAGTAGTTAACCAATGGTTAAACATAATAACTAATGGTTGAATTTTGGCTAAATGTGAAAGGCTAAATATATATTTTTTAACATGAATGTATTCATATTAACTCAGTCATGTTAAAAAATAGTAATCATGGCATTTTGGCAAACACATCAGCCAAAATTCAACCATTAGTTAGTATGTTTAACCATTGGCTGAGTTAACTACGGATCAAAAAACCGGCCCTTAGTTATCATAAACTTAGGTATAACATGAAATATTTAATAAAACAGTCTATAGTCCGGCCGTCGATAGAATGCTTTCTTAACTAGGTTGTGGAGGTCAGATGCCTATCTGACCTCCACAACCTAGTTGACTAGTAGACTGCCTAGTCACTCCATGTAAAATACTGGGAATCAGCTGCATCTGGGTTAGACTGCAAGCCGACCCCAACATAGTTGGGAAAAGGCTAGGCAGATGATGTTGGCTTGCTGACCTTGGTTTTGTTATTGTTATTAGTTATTAACTCTTTATTTATTTTACTTCGATAGTCCTAGTTTATCATTTGTGACTTCTGAGTTACGGCTACATATAGCTATATGTAAGTGGGCTCGCCCTTTATGCCTAGACGTGTTTATTTAGGTATAAAGTTCTGTTTACGTTTTTAGTTTTGTATTTTTATTAACTGCTGTTCTAATTTTTTTTTTTTTTTTGTATATTGGCGTGTGCTAGCTGACTTATGGCAAATAATTTAATTTAATGTTTTGTATTGCGTCATTCGTGGATCTTTGGTAGTCGGTACGGGTCATCAGAAGCCCGAAAGTCTGACAACCAGTCTCACCAAGGGGTATCGTATTACCCAATAACTGGGTTGTGGAGGTCAGATAGACAGTCGCTCCATGTAAAATACTGGTATTCAGCTGCATCCGGTTAGACTGGAAGCCGACCCCAATATAGTTGGGAAAAGGCTAGGTAGAGAGAGGGTTTTTTTTGCGCAATGTACCTAAATTATTTTGTACACTTTTGTATAGAATCAAATTTTTTAACTGAACAGACAGCTGTGCTGCTGGGGAGTTTTGCGCCACTTCTTCTCCCCAGCTAAAGCACTAGGAAACGGTGAAGGGCCGACGTTTTGGGGGACTGTCTTACGTAATTTTGACGTTCGAAAAGTGCTGATTCTCAGCCTAGTTTGACGCCAATTCGCCTTGAGCAAGCGCGGTGATCAGCGCTTGTGCTTTCTCTGTATGATAAGAGACCTTTGCCCTGCAGGGTGATAATAACGGGCTGTATTATTTAATTTTAAATACAATTCACGTATCGGACCCGTTTAAAAGCCACCACGTTTGCAAACTGACGTCAAAAGAAAAATGTTTGAAACTAAACTGTGAAAATACAACAGAATATTAAAAGCCTAACGTTGAAATGCACTCAATCTACACAAGTGACCCGGTTCCATTCGTCGGACGAAGAGCTTTTAATTCAAATCACAGGTGACATCGTCTGGTTTAGCTGTATTATTTTTAAATGGGATTGGCCTATAGCCTCGATCTAAATGTCCATTATGAAATGCGATGTCTAGTTGTTGATAGTGCGAATTTTCGATGTTATATTGTGTTCCATTATTAATTAACTTTTGGTTTGTGATTGTGCTAATCTCCTGGGGATACGTTTTTACACGATAACTAGAATATTATACGTGTATGTCAAGTTATTTCTCTCGGCGTTGTTCAAACACTTTTCCTTGATGGCGCTGCTCGAATACAAACGATCTTTATGCTCATCAACGAAAAGGCGACAGAAAAAAAATCATTAAATTGCTAATGAATAAAAGCTCAGAGTGTGAGCAGTGGTGGCCCAGTGGTAACGGCCCCAACTTACGAGTATGGTCGTGGGTTCAAAGCCAGGCAGGCACTTTACATTGTGTAAATAATTTCATCACCACTGCTTTCAAAATAGTGAAGAAAAACATCGTGAGGAAATCGGCATGTCCTAGAACCAAAAATTCGAAAACTTGTGACATGTACCAAGACAACCCACTACCACTCAAAGAGAGGAGGCCATTGTCCCAACAGTGGGAACATTATAGGCCGATTATGTGTGTTATATAAAAGCTCAGACTGTACTTACGTATATTGGGACACAGAAAAAAGTATTCACATTATGTTCAATGAACATAAGTTTGGTATTGTAACACATTATAGGGATAGCAACTGTTATATGGATGGTTGGATACTATAAGCTGGAGGTAAAGCGTAACTTAGCTTTAGCAAAATACATATATGAGGTGTTTCGTGGTAAATTAAATAATCCGGATATATTAGACTCGTTGAGGCTGCTCGTCCCTAACACCAGGCTGCGGCAGGCGCCGAGGCCACGGCTTTTCGACGTCCATGTGGCTCGCACTAACGTAGGCAAATTCGCACCGGTTGCAAGAGTCATACGGTTATTAAACAGCGTCTCGCAAAGGCTTGACATTTTTAATTGTACGTTGGCGGAATTCGTGAGGGTAACTAACGAATAAATGATAATCTGGCACATATCACTTTATCGCATTGGGTGTCAACCTATTAAGATAGTGTAAGATTGTATTAATAAATAAATAAAAAATAAATAAACATTCGGAACACTACACTCTACGATAACACTGCAATAGCTACTTAGACTGATAGCGAAACTTGCACAAGTTCAGTAATAGTCCAACCTTCATAAATGCTAGACGGGACCCAGTTCAAATGGCTGGCGTTTTGACAGAAGCTAATAACGGCTTGCAGTGAATAACAACATCTTCGAAGTACATAGTAGTTGTAGTTCGTAGTAAGTAGGTAGTTAGACTATATAAGGTAGGTATATCTATTCATACACGAAATCTCTTAAGTGGTTCCACTATTCATTATGAATAACTTTTACTGTGAGACCAAACCTGAAATCGCGACAAAATATCTGCTGTTCCCTACATTTATGTTCGCATAACTCGTCAAAATATACGGAACAGCTGATTTGGATGATGCCTAGGTAAAAAAAAAAGAAATTCTATTTAGTCCGTCAGTCAGATAATAAAAAAATATTAGACACGTATTTTTTGCTTTATCATATTAATAAAAAATGACTTACATAACTCGCATTAAAGTTCGGGAGTGGGGGCTTGCTACGTCACTTCTACGTATAAAATCTACCAAGACGTGACGTCATGCCAACTTTTAACTCAATGTATCGCCGTAATCTTTTGATTACGTACAAAAAGAAAAAATACGTGTCCAATATATTTTAATAATCTACATGACGGACAAAAAAACATTTTTTTAGTCATCATCCCTATTACCTGCCCCGGCGTTTCTACAAAATGCCAAAATCCACGACCATATTATTTTACAACCACTGGACCAACGAGACGACCATAATTAACACAAATTACTTTAAATATATTCCGGCACATCATCGAAAAATGGCTGATTACAATAATTTTGTAGCGGAAAATGGACGCTGCATACAAAATTACTTTCAAGGCGAGTATAATTCAATTACCTAACAAGCATTACATATTCATTAAGTTGATGCTAATTAGGTCTCGTCGCCCGACCGAGCTACCTCGCGTCCCTACCGAGCTACCTCGCGTCCCTACCGAGGTACCGAGGTACCGATGTACCTACAAACAGGGTGTTATTTATATTAATAGGCGGGTCGACAGTAGGAAACTATTGTTATGTTATTTAAAAATACCGGCCAAGTGCGTGTCGGACCACGCACAATGAAGGGTTCCGTAGTTGGGATGAATTTATCCCAAGAACCAACTTTGTAGTTGAAAAATGTTCTCCCATACATCGATTTACCTACGTCACGGTAAATTATTCAACTGCAAATGTATGCTATTAATCATAAAAAAATGTATGTGATAATAAGTGACATAAGATTATGTGACTTAGAAAAAATAATATTTAAAATTAATTAAATACCATCAGCCATTAGGTTAAGCTGCACTTGCCGGGGTTGGTCTGTGGATGGGTGACCATCTTTTCATACCGAGACTCTTCCGTGCCTCGAAAAGCATGTTAAGCCGTTGGTCCCGGCTGTCAGTCGTGGATCTTTTTTTGGGGGTCGTCAGAAGCCCGAAAGTCTGACAACCAGTCTTACCAAGGGGTATCGTATTACCCAGTAACTGGGTTGTGGAGATCAGATAGGCAGTCGCTCCATGTAAAATACTGGTATTCAGCTGCATCCGGTTAGACTGGAAGCCAACCCCAACATAGTTGGGAAAAGGCTAGGCAGATTGAATTAAATACATGAACAGAAAAGAGAAAAAAAAACATCAAATACAATAAAATCAATACATAGTCATAGTACTTATTATCAAAGGGTAAAAATGCATTATTATAATAATTTGTCGTTCAAAAATTCGTCTACGTTTCGTCTAAAAACATTTGTTAATTAATAATTTAGTACTTAAGAGCTTGTATAATGTCATGTTTTTTAACTCATCAGGAATTTTATTAAACACTTCAGGTGCCATACCAAATAAACTTTTTCGCATCAATGACGCATTCTGGCGATCTTCTTGTGTATGTCACGCACTGCTGCGGCGAAGCCATCGAGAAACACGGCGAAGCACTTGCTGTATCGCTTGATATCTCGAAGGCCTTTGACAAGGTATGGCACGCAAGTCTTCTCAGCAAGCTTCCTGCTTATGGCATCCCAGCTGGTTTTTGTAGCTGCATATCAGACTTCCTTAGTGAACGATCGATCAGATTAGTCGTTGACAGCTGCTCCTCTGAGCTTATGGCTATCGATGCCGGAGTTCCTCAGGGGCCTGTTCTCTCTGCAACTCTTTTCCTACTGCACTTCAATGACCTACTTCAGCATGGTATTGTTGGGTACGCGGATGATAGTACTGTCTCAGAGAGATACTTGTCCAGCGCAAAAACCAGCGGCGATTAAGTTCGTTCCTTTAGAGAGGCCATGGTAGAGCGGACAGATTAGACCTTAAGCCTTGTCTACCAATGGGGTGATAACAACCTGGTCTCTTTTAACGCCACCAAAACACAGGCGCGTTTTTTCACCGCTAAAAGGAGTTGTTTCGAACAAACTTGTACCTTTCGAGGTATCTGATCGGCTTTAGCTCCTAGGCCTGGAGTTGACATCCAGTCTCAACTTGGGCGCTACCATCGTGCAAAAAGCCCAAACTGCAGCCAAAAAACTGGGCAACCTAAACAGAGTGAAGCGATACTTTACGCCTGAACAGCTTTTGTCCGATCCTGCCTGGAGTACTGCAACCACCTTTGGGATGGCTCAGCTAAATACCAACTTGCTACGCTTGACTCAGTGGAACGCAGAGCTAAGAGGCTCATTAGTGACGTGAAACTGGTGGGTGCCAAGCTTCACAGCTTGGCTCATCGCCGCAAGGTTGCCTGCTTGTCAGTTTTCTATAGACTGTATTTCGGTGAGTGTGCTCAAGAACTCCACAAACTTATTCCACCGGCCCCCTTCTACCATCGATCATCTAGACGCACTGCAAGTTTCCATCGATACCTAGTTGCCATTCCACAAATTCGCACTAAGTGCTTCCAAACATCCTTCATAATTCGCACGGCAAAAAGTGGAACTCACTGCCTGCGTCTGTGTTCCCGAGCGCTTTCAACCCGAATCTCTTCAAATTTAGAGTGAACAGGCTTCTTCTGGGTAAGCTCACTCCATCGTAGACTTTCGTCTCTGTCACCTCTGACCTAGAGGTGTCACCTCTGACCTAGAGGTGTCACCTCTGACCTAGTCAAGAGCAAACCTACATCAAATAAAAATAAAAAAAAATGCGATTTTACATTTTTGATGAAATAGTTTATTTACGTATTGGGCACATTGCAGTTTTTCTAGTGGAAGATATTTTTTCAAATAATTGTGTTTATTTTCACAAACAACGCAGTTTCCAAAATGTATAATGCTGGGTCAGTATTTTTAAAGACTTAAAATAGGGTCTACAGGTATCCGTTGTTTTTATATTACACGTTGCTCTGACACATCTTTTTTATATCCTAAATATAAGCACACGGTCAGTCGACTGCCCCCAAAAAATTTCGCAACACAGAAGCTACAAGTCCACGGTATGCTACCAGTAACGTAAGATACATTACTTATTTACCTTTTTTGATAATTGAAAGAGTGCATAAGCAGATTTACTCAGGCGTTTACAAAGTTCTTCTGTGGTGGGTTTCCAATTAAGCTTACTGTCGATGGTAATACTTAAAAACTTAGCATTATTAACTTCTTCTATTTTATAGTTATTATACGTTACATCAATATTTGGATGTTGGCTCTTGATGAAAGTGCATCACCTTAGTTTTATGTAGATTAATTACGAGATTATTATTATTCATCCAATGAGAAGGGATTTATTAATATCATTTTGATAAGTTGTCACATTATTACATTTTATAACAGCTGTGCTATCATCGACACATAGGATCATTTTGTGTCGTATTATATTTGGCAGATCATTTATATATATCAGAAATAATAACGGCCCTAGCACGCTACCTTGGGGCACGCCACATCTTACGTGTCTTGGTTTTGATATATACTTATATGATCTGCGTTTTAGTCTTATAACATATTCTAGATATTTCCGTGTACTGATATCTACCACTAAGATATGATTCAATAAGTTTCAGAAACTTGACTCTTCAATTTTTGCAGTAATATCTTGTGATCCACATAGTCAAATGCCTTTGTCATATCAGTAAAGATTGCACATACTGGATTATTTTTATCTATAGTGCCATATTAATAGCATGATTTTTACAAAATCCTTCTTGCACATTGCAGAATAGGTTGAACTTTTCAAAGTACATATAAATTGAATTACAAATTACTTTTTCAAATATTTTTGAAAGTATTGGGAGTTTTGCTATCGGCCTATAGGTTTGACATCTTCATTTTGTCGTTTCTTTTAAATAGAGCTTTAATGATAGCTTTTTTAGACCTTTCTGAAATATGGCATCAGTGAAAGTGTACTACGCGAGCTCGACAAATGGATATGTGATTAACGCTTGTGCGACTAATCTGTACTGCGACTCACTGATGCATAAATTTATTATGTATGCGAGAGGCGGCGCTATAGTTTCTTTAACATATTTACTAACTCTAGTAGATACACCTTCATAACAAATCGTGTTTGTATTTTTTAGATTGTCAATTATTTTAATAATGTCGTTCGTCAGAACAGGTAACATAAATAGGTATTGCGCTGTCAAATTACCAATATTATTTAGATTAGCCAACTTCATGTCATTTTCTATATTATTTGCGATTCGTCAACCAAGTAGTTATTGAATTCATTAGATATGTCTATTGGATTCGTTATAGAAAGTTGATCTTTTTTATGGCAGTTATTGTATCATGTGGCAAACTTGATTTAGTTTTATTTATTATACCCACCCTATAGATATTGATGTATTTGCGAGTATCAAAATATGTCGCATAAATGGCCGTATTTTTAATTGCTTAGAAGCTTAATTTTTTTTTTAGAGCTCTAAGGGAACGTAGACCTACGTATTTAATAATAATTTCAACTTGACATCTCGAAGCGTTTCTGAGAAAAAGGGTCGTGACAGACTGACAGACAGATAGACGGACAAAGAAGTGATCCTAAAGTGTTCCGTTTTTTTCCATTTGAGTTACGGAATCCTAAAAAAAATTAAAATAAATGGACTTCTTTTGGAAGAAATATTTGATCGTTTCTTTAAAAAAAGAGTCCAGCGTTTAACGTGAAAACAATAGAAAAGTTCTTGACTGCACATTATCGGATGAAATGCCGACTGTATTTCACTTTAATCACTTTTTTCGTAGTTTCACCAACCCAAACCTTGGCTCAGTTCATATTACAACAACTACATAGTATTTTCCTAAAAGCATTCTATTTTTCCTAAAAACGTTGTTTTCAGTTGACGAAACATATGAGGATGAAATATGTCATTCAAAAACACACCATGTATAGCGAGCTTCTATTTAAATAAGTAAAAAACTTTTTGATGTAGGTATGTATGGTCACGTCACTTCCTGTATGAGGCACAATTAATTATTATAATAAACTGGCAACATTCAAGAACTTTATCCATATACACTGACTGTATAATGGAGCTATGAAACTTACATACATACATTATAAATACGTCGTTTACCTTGATAACGATCTGTAAGCGATGTATCTAAAGGTTAAATCAACAAAGTCCGTGTTCCATGTTCAAAAATAAATTAAAAAGTTCGCGATGAGTTTCCTCACCTTTGTTTTGGAGAATTTAGAGTTCCACGAATTGTTGAAAGTTGATAAACCCTACATAAACTTTTCAGCAATAATTAATTATGCATGTTATCTGTGTTATCAACAATTACATGCAAATTGAGAGAGTAGGTCATGGATACGTAGTCAACGGCTTAATGTGTAATTATAATTAACTCTAAAATAACCAGTAATCGGAGTAGGTGGAGATTTTGGTACTTTTATCATAAATTCCCACAGAAAGAAGAACATAGATAAGCCATTTTCACGGAAAGTAATTCCGGTATTTCCGGATCCAATTAAATATTGTTAATGTTGGTAGTGATATTATTACTACTCGATTCAAAATTTAAAGGAAGGTACCAAAACTAAATTAATTTATTATTTATCTGTTGAATAATAAAAACAATCGAATTCCGATCGAAGCATTAATAATACATTTTTAATATTGTATCTTTAGCCTTTAAATATGGCTACAACTTTTTATAAATTGTTGCACTTAAATTTCAATATTTTCATAGTGATCATGGTCATTGACATTAAGAGTAGAATAAATAATAATAAGGATAAAAAATCAACAGTGTTTATTGTTAAACATGTACACTTTACATCAAGTTTTTATCAAAAATAAAATTCATTTTCTAATTTTCATCGATTACAATAATCAACCAATTCCGAAATTCCGGAGGAATGTCCATATTAATATATACGTTTCGGATCAACAACCCCAATTCAATCTACCTACTCCGATCTCTGAAAATAACCCAACAAAAAGATCCACCACCACTCCGAACTACACTCAGTTAGCCACGTAATGTACGTATTTATCTCCAAATCCAACAATATCTATACAAACTCAGAGCGTAACGAGACTGCTTTGTTTCCATAAACATGAAAAGCCGTAACTCCATATAATCTTCAAAGCCAATCAGGGGCGAATGATTGGCTTTTTACCAATCACGCGACGAACAGCACCGTAATCCTAATACTATTGACGCGACCATCTCTAACGAGATACTCGCAGTCGAACATAAGGCGACTGATACGAGTACCTACAGGCTACAATTCGACAATTTATCGCAATCGCCGGCACCCAGTTGCGACGAGATGCTACGAGGTGCTACGAGTAAATGTCGTAGACTCTACAGTCTACGGCGTAGAGGGTTCACCCCATAATTATGACATTATCGAAGGATGGTGCCAAATTAATATGTTAATATTTAAGGATTGTTTAAGCTCGATTTATTTTCTATATTAAAATCGCTTTTCTAGAAATTTTGATGTCTACAAAGGAAATTATACAATAATAAATGACGGGTTGTCTTTAAACATGGCCTATGAATTGAAATATTAGCTAGGGGTCACAAAAAAGTACACTTTTTTCTCAACGATCAAACAAGGCACTAAATTGGGGAACCTGAATTTCTTCTCGAAAAACTTTCATAATCAGTCGAACAATAGTGATTTTCAACGTAAGTTTCTTTTTGTGAATAAATGGATCCCGCTCTTGACCTTGATCTCGCCTCAGTTTTCAACAAAAGGGTTTCATCGACGATCAAGTGAAATCCCAAATTAGTTCTGACTCCACTGGGGGAGTAGATAAATAAGAAATAACAGAAGGAGACGCAGTAACGTATTATATAATTTATAAGTTGAAACAACACAATATTCGGAGGATATCGCGCACTTCTAAAACTACACCACCTAACGCCCTAGCTCAAGCCGAACTCCGGCCTGAAACAAAAATACGAATTACCTTTTTATTTACTTAAAAAAGGGAGTTCTATACCAGCATAAGTGATAAAATGTTAGCCAGTAATATAAGGCTGTCCATTGCATGGAACCTTTACAGTGTCGTTATTACTGAATTCTTTTACCTCGTATTTGACTTAGTTCCCACGGTATATCAGCAGGCAAGCATATGTGTGTAATTAAAAGACGACTCGTTAGGTGCAGCTCACCGCGGCGGCGGCGGGGGGCACGGGCGCATTCATAGTCACAAATGTAATTCATCCCCTCCTGTCCCCTTTTTCCCAGGTGGATGGAACTCAATTAGCAACAATTATTCCGACGACGCGACGCCAACCCAAAAGTTTTCTCGACTATTTCGTAATTAATTTGGTTTCTACGACCTCGGGCCGAACTCGCCCTGACTCGGCTCACCCTTAACATTTATTTAACACTAAATTATTTTTAAAGTTTATCGAGCGCTAGTTTCCAAAACGGAAATAGCTATTGTAGAAGAATTATATCAAATGAAGCGATAGCGGAAACTTTCCAATGGTTTTCACGCCCGCGCCTTCGTAGTGGCCATAACGACCATATAAGGCCGATTGCTTTCTTAAACTTATCCCATTTGTAGCCCCAGTGTGAAGGAATTGGAACTTCTTTATTGTGCCAAAGTTGCGAATGAGAGCGCCTATTTCCATTTCTATCGAGTTAGTGAGCCGAAACTAATAAATTATAATAGCATAACTGTAATACATAGTAACGTGTAGCTTTATAGAGGGAATCGGACGAGCGGTTGGGAAAGTTGTGAGTGATAAATGGGAGCACCACCTTCTCGCACAAACTTGCCGTGTCGTAAACTGACGCCAACTTGGACAAACGAAAATTAAATAAATTACGAATAGCGAAACCGACCTCATCACTTAGTGGACCAGCTTATGCTGCAGAGAATGGGTAGATTAAAATACATTCATTACACTGTCTGCCGCTCCGCTGTAAACTTTGTTTCGGAACTTGTATCACAGCAGTATCAATAGGGTGGCTGTTTTTTTACTTTTTATTTTAAAAGTTCTTTCGTAGTGAAAAAGCATCAAAGTCGAAGCGATACCTACTGACGCTAACTGTAGAAAGAATCGTCTACCGTAAGTAATTTAAACTTAGTTGAATTATTATTGATTCTTTAACTATTCTAACATCAAAAAGGTGTAATTAATATCAATATTAAGAAAGTAGATTATTAAGTTTTCGGACCTCCATGTTTAAATCCTCTTAAAAGGCCTGACTAATCTTTTTACACATTCCTAAGTAACACAAACCATCAAGTAATGAGTCGGCATAATCAGGGGCTATTCATAGTGGTAACGGTTATGCCGCAATACCCTGCATATTGCTGGAACAACGCGTGAATTGGTCCGCTCGGTGTAAAGTCCCATATTAACATAGTAAGGAACCCATTTCCATTATCATCCCCAATTTCGTGCTCGGGAGGCACTTAAGCACTTAATGGATCTCGGCTCCCCGTAATTTACCGGGACGTTGGATTGAATAAAATCGTAAATCTTAACACCGACCGAGCGAAGGTGTTATTACGAAGAATGATTCGCACTCTTCTTTGAATGAAAGGATCATCGCTACAGACAAATTACCTCCGTCGAGATAGCTACGGGCCTAATAAAACAATGTGCTCAGGTACAAATTACTTTCGTATATTAACGGTATGAATTCGTCTTTATTACTTATTCATGTTTATAGCGTATCAAAGTAAAATAAAAATTACGATCTACAGTCAACAGCGGCGTCTATGTTATGACTGTTCCTAAACTAGCAACTGCCTCTCAGACTTTATTTTAACGCAACAAAGAACGGAATTCTCAGAAATAACCAGTTTTACCATTAAATAATTTAGCAAAGTTTTCGTGGAATACAGTAGCATTTTAGAGCGGCTAGACATAATCTTTATTTAGCCGATTCGCTGGCTGGTGTGGGGCGGAAGGCGGCAAGCATGGCGGATGGCGGACTGCAGCAGTCCACAAATAAACGGAATCAATACCATTACGGCGCGAACTCACACCGCGGCAACCTCAGATATACCCATACGAGTGGCTTGATTGTTATCACATTATTAGGAGAAACAGTGTTGTCCAAAGCAATCCGATATCCAAGGAGTTAAAAAAATTACTTTACTTTAAGGAGTGCTTCGCGAAAATAATCAGCACTAAGAGTTTTCGTTTCGATGGTCTATCGAAACGAAAACTCTTAGTGCTGATTATTTTCGCGATTTCAAAGTATGTTCCATATACTTTGAAATCGTGAAAGAAAAAAATCTAAACTGAATGGGCAGCTGTTTTTAGGCGATTTCAAAGTTGGTCCCATAGTAAAAGTTATTAGTTCGGTCTATAGCACCTCAAGTTAATTTTTAACACCTTATATATAATATAATATTTTGCACTGGATTTGTTATTTAATGGGAACTTCAAGACTAACTAATGCATTCTCGATATGTAACCATGTTTTCTCAGTAAGACTGACCCTGCGTCCTAACCAAAAGCGATCGTCGCGTTCATAATAATGCCACTTTTTGCTCGGTGAACAGGAACGCCGCGCGCTCGCGGAGCGTGGTCGCGCTGACAAAGGGCGTCTTCCGGTTTTCCGAACAAAACGTGACAATAGCGCGACGATCACGTTTGGTTAGGTCGCGGGGTCAATATCACCGGAAACATAGGTCAATCAATCTGCCTAGCCTTTTTCCAACTATCTTGGGGTCGGCTTCCAGTCTAACCGGATGCAGCTGAATACCAGTATTTTACATGGAGCGACTGCCTATCTGACCTCCACAACCTAGTTACTGTGTAACACGATACCCCTTGGTAAGACTGGTTGTCAGACTTTCGGGCTTCTGACGACTGTCAAATATCCACGAATGACAGCTGGGACCAACGGCTTAACGTGCTTTCTGAGGCACGGAAGAGTCTCGGTATGTAAAGATGGTCACCCATCCACGGGCCAACCCTGGCAAGCATAGCTTAATTTGATGTATCGACCCGTGCGGCTTTTATTACTTAGCCACGAGCTCCTCTACATGGTTACATGTCTAGAATGAATTAGTTATCCTGACGCTGGAGGCAGTTAGCATAATTATCACCGACCTACAATTTTATTAACACTTTTTGTGGGGCACTAAACGCTCATTGATGTTAGAACAATAAAACTTCTTTTCTGTCTCATACAGTCTCCTTGAATGTGTTGTACTTCTTCTACAATCATCGTCAACTCAAGAATTTTGTTTGTAGTTTTATCAAACCAGAATTTCATTAACTCGTTAAATTAACTGTGTGTAATAGTTATACGTAAAAGTTTTTATATTACCGGTTTTGCAAAACAAATGCAAAATCCTCGCCAGCTAAGCCGCAGGTAAATTTAAAATGGAAACCAAACAATAAAGGCTTTTTATTTGGTTTTGGGGTCACGCGGTCTCCTCAGTGAGCCGTGGAATTGCGACCAGCTGATCAACCGTGCTCCACGACTTTGCTACAGGACCGTTCTGAAACTATATTTCACGTTAAACCGAATTATTGGTCTTGAGAAAGTAAGCTTGGGCGCAATTTAATAACTTATATATAAGTAAGGCTATAACATAACATACTGTAACACACCTTAACTGTAAGATAACATAACACAACTTAAACGTAGGTCCAGTCGCCGTCAGATATATTGTAGCAGACAAGGTGACTAAATACTTCTGAGTAATTTAAAATGTCAATAAGTTCAGTTACCATTAATATCTGAACATTCATTACTTCATTAATATCTGAGCAGATGCTTGTCAATAACTTCTATATACACAACTATCCAAAAATATCTGAACACTTACAACGTCAAGTGTTTTATTCCCTTTTCATCGTATTTATACCACAGTGTGTTTGATAGTTAGTGTTTGTTTTTGGTTCATCATTTATATTATGCAGTAACGAATTGGATAAGCTCAGTGTTTGTCTGCATACATACACTTAACGTTGTAAGTGTTCAGATATTATTGGTAAGTTGTGTGTGTAGAAATTATTGACAAGCATCTCCTCAGATATTAATGAAGTAATGAATATTCAGATAATAATGGTAACTTGTAGTGTATCGAACTTACTGACATTTTAAATTGTTCAGAAGTATTTGGTCACCTTGTCTGCTACAATATATCTGACGGCGACTGTACAATTTCTCATTTTTGTTTGACAAAATATTTAGATTCCAAAGTACTTGTTTGTTATTTGTAATTATAATTATAATGTAGCCTTTATTCCAAGAATTGACTCAATACTAATTAACTGACTGAGTTGATTGTACAGTCGAGTTCATTAATATATTGGCAGTGACAAAGTTTCTAAATATTGTAAGCGTTAAAATGATCATATAGTTCTATCCAAACTTGGACATCATTAATATGTTATCATATAAACTGTTCATAAGTATGTTGCAGTAGTGCAGCCAAAAATATCTGACTACTCTTCGCAACATAAATATCTAAATACTCTAATTTTAATATATTTGGTACAACCTATGCTTCGTAAATATCTATGTGCTTTAAATATTCAACTAAATGGCCTTTATCATTCAAATTTATTTTTGCTTGCCGGAGCAGAAGTACGATGCAATGTTGGCGTTCGTAATAGGACTGTATCAATATGACAACTTTGCGTAGTAGCTGTATTATTTGATTACTTAAGTTTCGAGAAAATTTTAGGGTCAACGCAGACTACCTATACCTACCTATTTGTTTAAAACTTTTCAGTCAAGATATTTTTCATAGAAAAATTGCATAGATATTTGTGAACCTAACTTTGCGCTAAATAATATGAACAATTGATTGCGCACAATTTTTAGAGTATTTGTCTGTAGCAATATTATTGATATAATGTAGTCACATATTTATGACGTCACAGATTGTTTACAATTTATTGTAAGGCAAAGCTGTTTAGAGTTTTATATAACTTACCATTGCCTATATATTTTTAATTCATGAACATGCTTAGATATTAAAGAACTCGACTGTACCTGGTTTGTAAATAAGTCTTTGTTAATATATTTTTTAATTATTTTTTCATTCTCTGTTCATTAAAATCCTTAATGCCTGCTTCGGTTCAATTACAATTTCATCATTTATGTTATGTTAAGAGCCATTTGAAGAACCCAAAATAATTCTAACTCTAAGACACGTCACTTCAAAGTTTACGAAGAGAGAACTATGCAGACGTATTTCAATTAAGTTCAAACAACAGCGTAGTTCTTGAGACACAATTGCTTAAGTTTACGTCAGCATATCTGAGCCTAACATTGCCTCAACGAGACAGGTACACGTGCATTTGACGGAACATGCAATTACAAATTCATTTTCAGAAGGCCTTTGGGAAATACCCACTCTAATACAGTTGGGCAATAAAACATTGTTCTGCGTGTTCCCATGTAAATCCCATAACTACATTTGAGCCACGTATCTCGGGCGACTTGTAGTTCCAGCCTGAGCTTTAGGCTTCTGTTACATTCCATTGGATAAGCCTCTGTTCGATTGACTGAGCATCCGTCGTTGGTAAGCGAATGTCGTTTTGCGTTATCATTTTGCGGACGTGCATCTAGCGTGGGTTTGTTGGTAACGTTGGCTGGCATCACACCCAATCCTAACTAATATTATAAATGCGAACGTAAGTTTGTTTGTTACCTTTTCACGCCTAAACCTGAAATGATCCTGAAATTTTTCATATACGTTGTCATGTGTACGGAAGTCATCCCGAAAAAGTACTGATCCCGAGGAAAAACAATAACGTTCTTATTATAATATCTAGATGGAGCCACGTGTCTTTCGAATCATGATTGAATTATATTAGGTTGGGGAAAAAGTCTTTTCGCATTATAGTATGTATGAACTTGTAATAAAATCTCTTTGGCTATACTATTTGTATCTTTCTGGTTTTGGTATCATTGAAAGTTTAAATTTTAAAGAACATAATTCCAAATTCAAATTAGGAAAATGTGTGGTTTTTATTTGTTTTTCGTACCGTCAAGATGAGTGAATCTAATGAAGAAATTCGATACATTTTCAAATTTTACTACAAAAAAGGTAAAAATGCAACGCAAGCCGCGAAAAAAAATTGCGATGTTTATGGACCTAGTGTAGTGTCGCGGTATTTCGACCAGAAGTCCCAAAATTTCTATAGCAATAGGATCATGTCCCTACCTACAAGATGGCAAAAAGTTATCGAACAAAATGGTACCTACATACTTTAGTTAAATGTAAATAAACT
This sequence comes from Dicycla oo, assembly GCA_948252095.1. Classification (NCBI taxonomy): domain Eukaryota; kingdom Metazoa; phylum Arthropoda; class Insecta; order Lepidoptera; family Noctuidae; genus Dicycla; species Dicycla oo. The sequence goes on from OX411711.1 coordinate 23,249,838, forward strand.
ATATTAAAAAATATTTTGAATTTTCTTACAAAATGCGAAGAAACTTTTTCCCCAACCTATTATTATTATTGAAACTTTAATGTTAAGAGCATTTTTTTTTTAATTTACCTAATATATTTTGTGAGTCTAGAGTGTCGATAGACCGGTTTTTCATCCTCCTTCCTATCCTAACTAATATTATAAATGCGAAAGTGAGTTTGTTTGTTTGTTACGCTTTCACGCTAAAACGGCTGAACGGATTCGGATGAAATTGGCACCTGGAAAAGGACATACGCTACTTTTTATCGACATACCACGCAAGCGAAGCCGCGGGCGGAAGCTAGTATATACATAAAGACGGTACCGTCTAGACGAAGTACAGCTGTAGGTACTATTCTTTCACTGATAGTGTTACTAAGCCGTTGAGCGGCGCTATTGCCTATTGCCACCTTAGTTCCGATCATTCCTAAAAGAAATAAAATAAAATAAAATATTTTTTTTTAAATCTAGAGACCTAAACATAAGGAGACTTAACAGAAAAAAGCCTTTTCTTAAATTTTAACACCCCACATAGCTCGTAACATAGGAGTAGTGTTCTAATAAGTGCTCTAATAAGCAGTTGACATGCTGACCGCTCTCACTACTCGTACACTCCCCCAGCGCGATTGTATAACTTTAAACTCGCAGTATCTGTGCCAAATGTGGTTTTAATTAGTACTCTGGCACTAATTGAAGCTCCACTTAACTCTTTAGGCGCCTTTGATCGTGGTATACTTTTTGTTAATTATAAGTATCGAGCTAATGGTTCCCACTTGTTTATCTTTTCTTATTCTCTTATTGGAATACGATATGCGAGCGAAGTTTTTACCATAGCACTTCACCAAATGGTGCTTTTCAAGAGCAAATGCACGAGTTACTATAAAAAATACCCAAATCGCTATAGGTGTGCCTATAAAATTTGAGGGTTTCCCTCGATTTCCATAAAATCTCCTTATCAGATTTTGACTTGGTGACAATGACAACTTACTACCTCGAGAGCATACACTTTCAAACAAAAAAATAATTTTCAAAATCGATCCATAATTGACGGAGAAATGTATGTCACATTAAAAAAAAATACATAAAGTCGACCATTTATATAACATCCTCCTTTTGGAAGTCTATAACAAGTCTACTTCATCCTTCCAATCTAATCGTATGCAGCTAAATACCAGTATTTTACATGGAGCGACTGCCGATCAGATCTCCACAACCCAGTTAATGGGTAATACGATATCCCTTGGTAAGACTGTTTAGCAGACTTTCGGGCTTCTGTCGACCCGTAACGACTGTCAAAGATCCATGAATGACAGCCAGGACCAACGGCTTAACGTGCTTTCCGAAGCACGGAGGGGTCTCGGTGTGGTCACACATCCACGGACCAACCGCGGCAAGCGTAGCTTAACCTGATCGATCGACCCGTGCGGCTGTTACTTAGCCACAAACAACGAAAATTTATATCATAACGTTAGACAAACCTGTAAACAAGCTGTAAATAACTTCGTTTCATTTTGGTGAGGGTGACTATGAAAGCTGCCACATAATTTAGGTAAATTAAGAAGTTTTTTAGTAAAATGATAATGATATTCATAAACATAATAGTTAGAATATACGGGTTTTGAAACTGAAAACGTATATCACTCAAGAAAGTTTCTAAATTCAAGACATCAATTACATTGCAGTTAACTTTACAAGCATTACAAATTACTCGCTTATCTTTGAAATTCAGCTTCAACCAATTAACTAAACATGTTAAAACTTTTTATGTTCGTTAAACATTATTCTCTGAAGTTTTAAGAGTAGAATTATTTATTGCTTTGAAAAGTTTCAAAGAAAATAATCGTTGACAAAGGATTAACAAACCCTGCGATATACCTACCTAGTAGTATAAAGTTTATAATTAACGAAATAAGAATGAAAAAGAAAAATCTAGAAAATCTTTTCAACAAAATAAATGTTGAAAACCGATATTCGTTATAACCGCGCTAACCGAATTTACCGATTAGCAATCGGACTTACGAATTTTACCGATAACTTTACTAAGTGGCGCGATGGCTTTCTATTTAATACGCTCAACGCAAATTACATAACGAACTTCGGGCACACGTCGTCCGGGTTAAAACGCTAATTGAGTTTTGATTCTGACTGTACTAATTAAAAATCTTGTTACATGAACAAACTTTTCTAAAATTCCTGATTAAATCATATACGTATAACTAACTGAGCTCGTTATAAAACTGCGAAGTTTGCGAAAAATTTCTAACAAGCAGGGGTACAGTCAGCCCAAAAAATGTATATGAACACGGATTACACTGACTTTATTGTCTACAACCATTGTTCTATAACATTGTATCCACCGTCCAGATACAAAACAATCTATTTTACCAAAACAAAGTAAAAATTTGGTCCCAAAACATCTATCACCCTATGACCAAAACAAGTTAATCTACATAAGTCTCACAAACATGTACCTATAAGTACAGTAATCATTCAATAACGAGGTAAACAAATTTAAAAGTTCATTCAATTCAAAAGTTCACCTTCGAGAGGATGTGTTAGAAATAAGTATTTAGTTGAAAATGCGATGTCATAATCAATTGCCATTATTTCAAACGCGTCAGACTGACATATTTTTACTGCCATGACAACGATCACATCCTAAGGTAGTAGTCATTCACCAGGGGCATTTGCGTATAGTGTTCAGATTCGAGTATTTTAACAGTGAATGCGGCCAGGCAAACATTACAGTGTAGTAGCAATGATACAATTCGTAACATTATTGCAGCAGTGACTGCGGAAAACCAAGCATTATACCTGAATCGTTGTTGCATGTACGAATACTTATAGTTCGAGCGTTTACAAAAGCGAATGCTCCTTAGCCAGGGGGTCGAGCTGGCGTAGTATTGTAACGCAATGCTCAAACTCAAATCATGGAATTTTAATTACACGTGAATACTTAGTGAGTGACCATCGCAACATTCGTTAAGAACATTCATAATTTACTTGTTTGTATTTCAAATCTAAAATCTAAAAACAAATGACATGTCAGTGACGTCCTGCATGAAATGAAGAGGATAAAATAAAAATACATCTTTTTGGGGCTGACTGTACCTGTATGAGTTCGTATTGTCGAATTTATTAGGAAGCATTTGAATAGCTCTTTGTAGGTCGCCATAGGTTATGGCGACCTACAAAGAGCTATCGCTACGAACTTTCTCCTTCACGGCTGATGCTCTGATATTCATATAATTTCTATTATCGGTATATTCCATAATAACAGAATATACGCAATCGGGAATTAGCCATTTAAGATAATATATCAGGAGTGAAATATGCTCGTTCTTCAGACAATACTTAAAGCCGACCTTGCCCCTCAGGTCGATGGGTTCCGCTTAACGTCGTCTTTAAATCTCAAATTTTTCCAGCGATCATTCATTCCAGACTTTTTCTAGGTAACCAATATTTAAGTGGAATTCAAAGAGCTTCTAGAGAAGTTCTTGGAATGGCATTTTGGTAACAAGATGATGTAGGTACTTATTCTATAGCAGATGACATTAAAGCATGGTAACTTAGACATTTAGGCATTTATTTCCTTAAACAGGGTCCGTGACTTGTTCCTACATTCATATTACAACATAGTAAAATAGTAATTGGCTGTGTTCAGACCTAAAAATTTTAACGCACAGAGCGTTAGAATTTTGCGTTTTTTATTAAAAATGTCTTGATTTTTAGCAAAATACTGTGTTTTTATCTATCGTATCTCCAAAACGGTGCTAGGACAGATAAATCGAAAATTTTCCCAGATAGCGCTCGGTCTCGTTATTATAAAGAACCAAATCAAGATATAAACACAGTAACTGAAGTTACTGTGTTTTCATTTACGTATAATGCTGCTCGCATTATACAAGTTTTGTTTTGTTTGTTTTGTTTTTCCAAAACATCTCTTGCTCCCATTTTAATAGTTACTCATAATGACGAATGAGTTTTAGCATAAACAAAAACTGAGCTTGTATAATATTACAATATTAACACCCAAATGGTCGGCGAAAGTCCATAGTTATCACGACAATTGCGACTCATGGAAAATATCTTGTGAAAACCATCCAATAAATGGTAGTATCGAAACGACACAGTAACAAACTGTCGTATTAATTCGCAGCAACAGCGTGCGATAGCGACACGCTGCGCTGATGGTCAAACAGGCTCTGGCTAATTGAATTTCCTCGAGGGCACCAAGCTCTATGAAATTTTCACCGACACTGCATAGTGCCACCGTGCGATTTTTGCGTGCTCCGTGTTTCTGTATGAACTTGACGATTTAATATACGGTGATTAGCATAATGCTCATCTTCATTACTCTGAACAAACCGAACAAACGGTTATTATTTTATGTTATGGGTACTATTACTGTAGTCGACTTTTGCATGAATGATGTCCTCGCAACAACGGAGTTGGAAAATTTTGTAAAACAATCACGTGCGCCAAACTATATCAACATTTTTTTTATTTAAACCGACTGCGCCAAAATATCATAAACACATTCATGTTTTGGTCCACAACACTGCACTGAAACTGCGCTAGTTCGCAAAATATAGCCGATAGGAATAAACACAGTGTGCCGGTTCCTGACGAATAGTATACATTCGTCAAGTTTACTTACCGCGACCACCCCGCTCGTGTGAATACCAACGTAATTTATTCTAGTGCAACTTTGGAACATTTTGATGAAATTCAGTGCAGGTAAAGGATATTAGCTATACATCAAGGTGTCGGTGGGTCGTGGGGCCGGGGGCAGCTCAAACACCGAGGCACAGGTTCGCCCATCGCCCGTAATCCGATTACCGGCACTGCACTGTGTCGCTTCCTGTTCGTACCATCAACAAGGTAGGTACGCGCAAATAGTGTCTGATGCTTGTTTGATTCATTACCATAACAGCTTCCCTTCTACATCCACTTGCATCACTCTCAATAAAGTAATAAAGAAGCGTTTCTGCTATGTCAAAAATATCTTCAATATATGTTTCATGGTTGTAATACTTTGTCATCAGAAGTTTCCGCATTAGCTCACTTCATGCATCATCTCGCAACTAATGCACTAGGAGAGCTCGTTCAAACTAATAAAATTACGAGCATATTATATTTCATAAACTTTCATTTAGATACAGAGTGAGTTATAGTAGAAAGTGCATTCAACAACTCCGAAACTGTGTTCAGAGATAAAGTATGTTGACAAGACTGACGTTCGCTGAGTCTACCCCTATCAGCCTCGCCTTTGTCCCGAACTTAGTAAACAACTTTGGTAAAATAATGTAAAAGGTGTTCTACAATTATAATTTTATTCATACCTGAGGATACCTGCTTGAGGAGCTCATGGCTAAGTAATAAAAGCCACACGAGTCGATCGGTCAGGTTAAGCTACGCTTGCCGCGGTTGGTCCGTGGGTGCGTGACCATTTTTACATACCGAGACTCCTCCGTGCCTCGGAAAGCACGTTAAGCTGTTGGTCCCGGCTGTGATTCTTGGACCTTTGACAGTCGTTACGGGTCGTCAGAAGCCAGTAAGTCTGACAAACAGTCTTATCAAGGGGTATCGAAGTACCCAGTTACTGGGTTGTGGATGTCAGATAGGCAGTTGCTCCATGTAAAATACTGGTATTCAGCTGCATCCGGTTAGACTGGAAACCGACCCCAACATAGTTGGGAAAATGCTAGGCATATTGATTGATTAACCTCAGCATAGGCTTATTTTTGCTAAAAGAGTACTTAAATTTAATGATTGAAACGTCATAAACGTCATCCTTGATTGATTAACCGAAGACGACGATAAGGGCGGTACAGAATAGCATCTATTTTTAGAAGAATCGTTGTAAATGCGATGAGTTGTAAGGAAGTTTTATCTCAGGCACACTTAAACGATGTCAGCCTGTAGACAGAATAACTGCTTTCTACTTCGCCATGCATAAGAAAAGCTATTTCAAATGCGAAACAGGCAAAACAAAGTGTCAAGAATTTAATAACATGAAAATAAGTAATCACCATGGAATGAAAGAAATTAGAGGAAACGAATTCATTTCCATTCTTCCTCTAATTACACTTTTTGCCTCACAGTAACGCCTGGCGCGGTTTAAACCGGCAAAACTTTATGAAAAACTTCACTTGCATACAAACTAGTTCCATTTGCGAGTGTTTTGAAACAAGCGCCGTTTTACCCGTAAGGTTTTCGATGTGGTTTCGATATGCGCCAGTACAATTAGAATTTGCAATCGAAATTTACCCCGGCAGCATTGGGCAGCGTCGCACGTCGTTCAGTCTCGGGCTGTGTTGAGCGGCGGCGGGCGATGGCCTACGCACTCGGCATTGTCATTTTCTGCCTCTCACATCGCAGTTCAAACTCTGTAAGGGTTCGTTTGTTTAATGAAGTTGAGCTTTGTGTCTATCTTTAAGGGCCACTTGCGTGTTCATGGGTTATCCTAAATAACTCGGAATTAACAGCTAACTCAGGGTTAATCAAATATTTCTTCTTGCGCCGTCAAGAGATAAAGGTAAACCTAGAGTTAAACTTCTAAATATTTAACCATTAGTTACTATGTTTAACCATTGGTTAACTACGGATCAAAAAACCGGCCCTAAGGGCCAAGTTCACCGACTTTTAAAACGGCTGTTTATCATTTGAACAACTGTTTAAATCATTTTTCATGTTCACCACACAATAACCAGTGTTTAAAGCCCTTAAACAGCCATTCATTATAACCGACCTCAACAGCATCGTTTAACAATCCATTAACCATAATATTGACGTTTGCTGTGACATTACAACAGTTGCAACATTACGTTGTGTATTTAATTTCGATTGTTTGCTCTTTTTGTGAATAATTAAGCATGCAGTCAGTGTTCAATGTATTAGTTGATAGCTATCAAGATCACTACTTAGACCTTCTTGAAAATCTTGAAGATATAGAGACCAGAACAAGGCGACCGATAGAGTATTTCATGTGCGTCGTAATTATTACGAAGAATTTACTGAGGAATCTTTTAAAACTAGATTCCGTTTGTCAAAACCTTCTGCACTGAACGTACTACAACTAATAGAGAATAAACTAGAATTCCCGAACGACAAGTAAGTACGATTATTTATAATCAACTTTATAACCAATCTTTACTATGTAAATAACACTGATCAGGTTTTATAACATCTTTCAACTCAAAGCTACATTATCCCTAACAGATTATAATGTGTTTTGTTATTATACTTATCCCAAAAACCAGTAGGTAATTAAAGTAAGAACAAAGTGTCACTTGGCTGCTTTAAATTGGTGTGCATGTACCAAAAATGGTTGAATATAACTGAAAATAATGTCCCTACATACAAAAAAAACATTAATAAATCTAAAAATGTTCCAGTGGCTCAATATAGGTACTTACCACCTAGCTTGTTATCAATCAAATAACAAATGCTACTTTTTAAATTTCCTCACAAACCTATTTTAGAAAATTTAAAATGTTTAAGTACCTAGGTACCCATTTATTGTAATCTTTGCTTTTTTGTAGGAACAATTCCCTGGCACCTATAAATCAGTTACTATTGACTTTACGGTACTATGCGACTGGATGCCATCAACTGACCATGGGTGATTTTGCTGGAGTGAGTCGACCAACAGCTAATCGTATCATCCACCGAGTAACTGCAGCAATAGCCTCCCTGAGCCATGATTACATTAAGTTCCCACTCACTGATGCAGACATATAATGTATTATTAGCATCAAACCGTTGTGTTCGAACTACCGTGTGGTGGTGCCTATAAAAGCAGAGCGCGGTCAATACACACCCCTCCCGACCGATCACTATGTTCGGCAAGCCGATCCCTTGGGAGATGCGAGCCAAATACCTCGGTGTGACCCTCGACCACCACCTCTCCTTCGCTGAGCACATAAAGCAGGTGCGTTCGCGCGCCGCTTTCGCTCTCGGTAGACTCCACTCCGTTCTGAATGCACGTAGCAAATTGTCACTTAGGTGCAAATTGCGCATTTATACAGCGTTCATTCGCCCCATCATGACCTATGCGGGTTCAGTGTTTGCGCACGCAAAACCTCACCTCATTCATAGGATGCAGGCCCTCCAAAACCGTTTCCTCCGAAAGGCAACGGGAGCCCCTTGTTTCGTTCGGAACGAAATCCTCCACGTAGATCTCGACATTCCCACCATCTCCCAGTTCTTGAAACGCAATTCCAAGCGTTTCTTCGACTCAGCCACCAACCATCGCAACCCTCTGGTTGTCGAGGCGGCTAGCTATGTCCCCTCTCGTATTAGTAAGGTCCGCCGCCCTAGGCTTGTCCTCTCAGATCCCGACGACCCCATAACTCTTCTCCAGGAGAGCAGTAAGGGACCGTAGGAACAAACACAAATCGACATTCCGACCTCGCCGCCGAGGTCCCTCGCGACGACCCCGTAATAATCGTCCTCCCCCCCCGTCCCTTGCTCGGGTATGAAGTAATAATAATAATATCCTGGGACATTCTACACACGGTCATCTGATCCCAAACTAAGCAGAGCTTGTACTATGGAAACCAGATAACTGATATACTACATACACTACTTTTTTTTTGTAAATACATACTTATATAGATAATTACACCCAGACTCAGGACAAACAGACATTTTCATGCACACAAATGTTTGTCCTGGGTGGGAATCGAACCCACGACCTGCGACATGATTGGCGGTATCTTAACCAACCACGCCAGCTGGCCTGTCAACTGTCAATGAAGTGCCAGCTGGTGGCGTAGCTAAGCCAGTAGCTTTAAACTCCCCTGACAATAATAATCATTCAAATCTGATCCAGCCTGTCCCATCTTGCTGTCCTCCCCCCCGCGACGCCCTAAGCCGAGGCCCGTTCCCCACAGGGGGAGCCCTTAGCGTGTAGTCGCTTAGTCTGTAAGTTTTATGCCCCTGACTGGAGGCTTTGAGTTATCTTAAGGCAGCCACAGGATAGTCCGGTTACCTAAGTAGTCACGGCCTCTCTAGGTCAACTACGAGATGCCATACACAAAAAAAAAAAAAAAAGAATACACGCCCCTTACTCCGTCTCAAGCAGCCGTCGTGATAACATCATTTTGCAATATTGTTTAATGTCGTTATTTTAAAATCAGGAAGTATATTTTTATGTGTAAAATTCTATTTGTTTTAAATTGATTAAAGACTAGTGTTTAGTCATTTCGTTTTTTTTTTTTTAAATAAAATTAATATCAACCGCCATTAGTATATATACAATGTATACGTATATTACCAATAAATAAAACAATATTTTACTTAATAGCTCTATTATCAATACAGTTCACCTTTTGAGATAATTATGCAAAGATAGAGATACTTTTCTAGTAATTCTTGAGTAATTCCTCATCGTCGAAGGTGAATGGTCGCCCAGATCGCTCGTGATCTTCAAGAGTTATATCTCCCGATGCAACGCGAGCAAACCAGCGGGTTATCTTCCATCGCGATCCAACACCTTCACCGAACGCTTTGCTGATGTTAGCGGTAGCCACACTCACGTTGTGGCCCTGCCCTGACGCCACTCGTTAAAGATGATCGTTCGAAGTTGATGTTCACTAATCATTTTCACAAACTAACCAAATCCTCACTAGCGCGCCTTTATATGCCCTTGATGTGGTAGCTTCGAGAACCTTCTACAATATTCTTACGTATCCCAGATCAATACTAAATATCCCGAAAAATTCTAGTAATTTACAATTTCTTGTGCAATATTTTTCTGCCAACCTGATATATTGATTGCTTGATATTTGACAGCGCCAGGACGTTATTACCCATCCAAATTGGACACTACAGACTAGCGAAACGTTCACAATGCGTTCTCGAACTTCTCGAGTTGCAAGTATTTTAATTTATGCTACTAAATATAGATGTCACCAAAACTCGGGTTGACTACTATATCGACCTGACTTCTGTAATGAGTAGACTTAAAGCATTCGTTCATTCACTCTGAGCATACGGTGATTGCCCGATTTGCTAATCACGGTTGGAATATTCGTAGTGATTGTAGAGAACAGTGAATACTTGACCGGCTGCATAAACGAAGAATTCATCGGCCGATTACTGAAACATTGGTCAAATGACAGTCCGTGAACTCCGCCCTAAGAGCCGATTTTTTGATCCATAGTTAACTCAACCAATGGGTAAACAAAGTAACTAATGGTAGAATTTTGGCTAAATGTGAAAGGCTAAAGATGAATGTATTCTGTTAGTTCATTTATATTAAAAAATAGTAACTAATGGCATAACTCATTCATCATAATATAATGTAAACTTTCTAACGTTCGATATGCATGAAAAGGTTGCCGTCTCATACATAACATTTTCAAATGCTTTAACAAATTTCATGTTAGTGGGTTAATGTTAACCTCTGGGTTAGTGTAAGTACTTATTGTCAAAATAAATTGACGTTATGATGTACCTGATAACTTATTTTGTATTTTATATTGTTCGACGTAAGTGAAAATTCGGTACTATATCAGCAGGCAATATATTCATGAACTCATCTAGAAATAAATACATAAAAACGTTTTCAATTATAAAAACCTTAAACTTTTTCCATCTGACGTTTTCGTCAATCAATAAACTAAATCTCGATAGAAACCACAATTTGTGGTTTCCATGGAGGTTTAGTACAAAACGATTAAAATGAAATATCATGGTATAAAATTCAAAGACAATAAAGTACGTATTATGTATCGAAATGTAGAATAAAAGAGATGTGTATACATTTTCCGTTCATTCATTTTTGATCGGTTTACATAGCAGGGCATAGATATTGCAATTCTCTTTTCTGTTTCGTCTATTGAACAGCAATGTTCCCAACTTAAAAAAACACTAATGCCAGCTAACCCGATGTTACTGTTTAGTGGCGCACGCGTAATTAGAGTTAAAACTCCGAGTTTACAAACTCTACATTTATAAATTTAACCCGACTAAACGTGCAAGTGGGCCTAAGAGTATTTTTGCTAGCCTTTTCCCGCGGCTTGGCCTGCGTTGATGTCGAAAAATATCCCACGGGAACGTACTACCGGGATTAAATGTGTTAATCCAGGTAAACAATGTATTAATTCCGTAATACATTGTTTTCATAGAACTCTATTGGTTTAAGCGGCGCACTCCAGTAAAGCTCCCAGTCGGCATGATATTTTCGACATCTTCAACAATCATCGTCATATTTCAGCCAATTTACACAAAACCTTAATGTATACACTTAAACCTTCCTCATGAATCACTCCGTCCAATGGTGAAAATCTGTTCGGTAGTTTATGAGTTTATCGCGTTCAGACAGACAGACTTGTGTAGTTATATTTATTCTGGTCACGTTCTGATAACAAATAACTTTTGACCGAGTGTCTCAAGATACGAACTATGACTACATTTCCAATCCCTTAAATCTTTTATAAAGAGGTACTCAAAAATTTTAATTTTATTCGTGAATTTTAAAATCAACCCCTTTTTTAACCCCTTAGGAAATGATTTTTCAAAGACATTGAACCACATAATTCTTTATTTCCTACCAAAAGCATAAATTTGAATTTTCATATCCCTAACTTAAGAAATGCTGGGTTTCCCATACAAAATTTCATCCCTTGTAGCATTATTTTTGAGACAAAAAGTATCGTATGTCCTTGCCCAGGGTGCCATCTCTCGCCTTGCCAAGTTTTATTGACATCCGTTCAGTGGTTTAGCAAGTCTAAAGGTAACATACAGACAGACAGACAGACAGACAGAGTTACTTTCGAATGTATAATATTACTAGCTTTTGCCCGCGGCTTCGCCCACGTGGATGTCTTTCTATTGACGAAAACCGCATTAAAATCCGTTCAGTAGTTTTTGAGATCATCGCGAACATACAGACAGACAGACGCAGCGGGGGACTTTGTTTTATAATATGTAGTAAAGTATGGATTAATATAGTTCATGCATCTTTATCAAATCCTATCAAGCTAAGCAACATTATGTTAGATAAAAACACCTTTTACGCCTTTACTTTGCCCTTGCCCGAAGACACTGGAATTTACTGCGGCCTTGACTTTGTTAAAGATTTTCTCTTGCGTCACACAATTTTATTTGTCTCTTTTGCAAGCAGATTTATTTTAAACGCTTCTCGGAGTAAATTACCCCAACGGCTTTAACGTATCAAATAAAACCTCCACACGGACCGTATGCGCTCGCGAAAACAGCCTGTGTATTTTAATTTATATTCAGTACACGGCTATTTGAGAATACGTCGTATCTTCACGGACTGGCAAAACATGCAGCGGCCCGCATCGAATCAGTACAAAGTTATCTGCCATCGTGGACTTTAGATGGAAAACAAAGAGCTTTACTGCAGTGCGCACTCTTCAACTCATCGTACTCAAATTATTGTCCGTGTCTATAGACAAAACAAACGAATGATAGACTTGACTGCAATCGTCACGAATTACATGTTCATGTTTCAAGTTCATTCTTGAAATGTTAAAGGAATACTGTCCTTAACCCTTTGTAAGCTTTGAATTACTTACACGAGGTTTTGGGGAACAATACAAATGTTTGTAATTAAATTGTTGGGCATTGAATTACGGGGACAGAAATACTGAGGATAAGTTTCAGGCTTGATGTACCTTTAGATGTTTGGTGTCACTTTGTAACCTTAGAGGTTTAATATAAATAATGATAAAATGTTCTGCAGACGTATTATTTCACGGAAATTGCATTCTGGCTACGAGTAATATGGCAGTCTTCTATTGAGTGGTTATTTTACTTGACTATTAAAAATTAGGATTCTAGAGATCTCGCTCCATATTCAATATACATACATAATGTCCCAGAACTCGACCGACATACTGTAGGTGGTGATAGCTTTGGTCAAGCCCTCCCAAAATAACAAAATATATGTTCCGCAAAATCTTGTACATTTTTTTTTCGTCATCCTCATCACTGTTTAAAATTTATGAACAAAAAAATATTTGAGCAAAAAATCAAATAATAGTGAATTTGTGTTGAATTTGTAAGTTTTTATGGAGAATCAAAGGTTTACGATAGAGTAACTATTTCACAATATTTTGATGGAAAAGTTATTAATAAAAAGATTTTATTTACACATGAGAGTCAAAAGAATGATGCATGGCGGTAATTTAGATTTTTTTTTTAAAGTAGTATAACTCGAAAACTATAAAATGCTGCGGAATATATGTTTTGTTATTTTGGGAGGGCTTGACCAAAGCTATCACCACCTACAGTATGCCGGTCAATTTCTGGGACACCCCAAATAATAACTGATCACATATCATATAGGTACCTTACAGAGATATGTCTGTATAATAACTATTCATCAAATGAACAGTCTAACCAAATCCATATGTCGACCATATACCTAGTAACAAGATTGCTGCCCAATACCCATCGGACTAACAAACACTAATTAACCCAATTCCGACAATCATACAGGAACTCGATACACGCATAGCGATGATGCTAAACATGTACATGATCAAATATGGCAACGGTATCAGTTCTCCCCTTGAAACACGACACTATTATAATCCCTGTGCCCCACATAGCACGCCAAATTCCATCAAAATCAAATGTATCGAACACGGAATGCTTCAGGTATGTATTAGTGCAATATAAAATGTATGAAGTTTCTTTTGAAATATCACGTAATCATTAGAAACAAACCCAACTATGCAAAAACAGCTGATTTTAAATAACTGTAAGTGGGTATTGTTAATACGCACTACATCAAAGATAAATGGAAACCGGAGAAAACAGCAAATCAAAAAAATGAAACCAACTTCCAAAAAATAACACTATAAAGTCAAAAATAACTAAAATCGGAAGTTGGTATCTTCGGTTTTACATTTTCATTTTTTGCAACCGAATTCCGAAGTTAGAGTTATTTTTCACTTTGTAGTTATTTTTCTTTTGTAAGTGTTGTTTTTTTTTTGGAAATTGTTTTTTATTTTTCACTTTATAGTTATGGTACCTACCCCACACAAATTCAAAAACTACTAACTGCTATGTAAATTACAGTGATAGGAGGTTATTAGAACATCATCCACATATACTACGTATTATTGAAGCTAACTCAAAAACTACTCAAGCAAAGATACTTAATAAAATTTATATGGGTCCACCTTGGAAGTACATAATTATATACTCCTTCAAACAAAAAAAGAATTTTCCAAATCGGTCCAGCCGTTTTCGAGTAATCGGGTAAAATACATAAAAAAGTTGTTTTCTATTATGTTTCCCTCTCGCTTTCACTCGTCACTTGACCATCCAATAGTAGCGTCTTGAAGTGTATCAGCATATCCAAGAGTCGGTGTTTTTGTCTGAGTTTGATTGTTACGCCAGTTCCCTAGGTACCAAAGTACAGATGCAACATGTGCACAGCAGCCGACAACTCTGGCACCAACTTTGCACTGCAATACCATTCAATGTTTAGATTATGACTTATATCTGTTCTTATCCATATGTTATATACTTTCGAACTTGTGTGTCGTGATCTCAACTGAAATCGAATAACTGAGACATTTTCTTGATGTACATAAAGAGAGTATATTCTCATTTGATTAAGGTGTTCATAAGTGTATGATCCGCTTTGCTTAAGCTGATATATCCCAAGAGTTAAATAACGTAACTCCTCCCATGTTAATCGTTGGAAACCTAGAAGATCAGAGTTACTTAACTGAGTCCATATTGCCCTTTTTCTTGCCCATCTATTTTCTTCAACTGTTCATTTATGTTAGATTTCTTCACTAATTCGAGCATCCGTTGGGCAATTATATTGTCGTCCTCAACATTGTTAATTCTTGCTGGATGGAAAGCATAAAGAGTTGCACACACGATTTTAACATAATCTCCAATATATGGTATTTGAACATTTGGCATAACATTATTGAAAGCTCTCCAGTTTTTGAGCTGGCCGTTTACTGCTTCAACTACCCAACGAATCTTTGTCACCAAACGTGTCTCGTTAGCATCTTCTGTAGAAAACTGTGCTTGTTTATTCAAAAATGCAGGCTTTTTAAGGTACCAGGCCCATTTCTTCTAGAAGCTCCAAACAATCCCGGAAACCTCTATCAATGATAATAACATCATAAGATTTCTCTAATATTATTATCTTTTTTCAATAAATGCGTAAAAATTTCGCATCGCTGTTTTTAGAATCTGCAAAGTAGGTAGGGTCCAAAAACATCCAAAACGTACCCTGTTGTCGTCACCAACATCATGAGTTTGACCAATGGCCTTCCTTTATGTACAGAGTAACATCGCGTTTGAAAAAAATAATTACTGGTTTTTGAAAATCAGTATCTCGTCCAGTAGGAACATGGAACGGCCCCCACCCAAAACCAGGTGGCGTATGATAGAAAAAGAGGAATGTGCAAGTATGTTTAAGAGTCAAGTGGTAGATGAAATGTTTGATATGAAAAATATGGAAGGAAACACTGTAAATTAATGTTGGAAAGAGATGGTGGATTGTATAAGGAGAGTAGGGAAAATTGTGTTTGGAAAATCGAAAGGGAAAGGTATGATAGAAAAGGAACATGGTGGTGGAATGAAGAAGTGCAAAAGATGCTTAAAGAAAAGAAAGTTTCGTTTAAGAATGGCAGGGTGTAGAAAACGGTAATGATAGTCAGAAAAAAGATAAGAAGAAAATTTATGAAGAATTGAAGAGAAATGCAAAAAAGGCGGTAGCAGTTTCCAGGGCTAAGGCACAGGAGAAGTTGTATGACTCACTGGACAGCCCAAGATGCCAAAAGGAGCTATACCGGATTAAAAATGCAAGAGAAAGGAGAACGAGAGATATAATTCACATTAAGTGTATGAAAGATGAAACCGTTAAGGTTTTGTCCCAAGATGACGAGATACAAGAGCGATGGAAGGTTTATTTTGTAAAGCTAATAAACGAAGAGAATAAATGGAATGGTGTGCTCAAAGAGATACAAGCAAATATGGGTTTGGTTAGGGAAATTAGTATGGATGAAGTAAGAAAGACAGTTCAAAGCATGAAAAATGGAAAGGCCATGGGCCCAGATGACATACCAGTAGAAGTATGGAAGTGTTTAAAAGAAGATGGATGTATGTGGCTGACTTTATTCTTCAATAAGTTGTTGTATGAAGGAGCGATCCCACAAGAATGGTGCAATAGTTCGCTAGTGCCCATCTTCAAGAATAAAGGTGGTGTATAGGACTGCAACAACTATCGAGGGATAAAGTTTATGTCGCATAGTATGAAGGTATGGGAGAAAATAATAGAGAAAAGATTGCAAGAGGAGAGTGTGATTACCCTAACCCAGTTTGGGTTTATGCCAGATCGAGAAACAGTGGACGCCACTTTTGCACTCCGCCAATTGTGTGACATATACAGACGTGCACACAAGAACATGCACATGGTGTTCATTGATCTGGAGAAAGCGTATGATTGGGTACCTCGGGATGTGTTGTGGTGGGCCTTGAAAGAGAAAGGTTTGCCCGGGAAGTATGTAGAGCTAATTCGTGCTATACTTATATACAGTCAATCTTGTACCTACGTCCGGTCGGCTGCTGGCAACACCGACGAGTTCAGTGTGGCGGTAGGCTTGCACCAGGGGTCGGCTTTAAGTCGTCACATCTTCCTGTTGATTATGGACGCTCTGACGTCGGACATACAGGAAGACGCACCCTGGTACATGCTATTTGCTGACGAGGTCATACTTGTCGGTGAAGATGGACCTGAGATCCAGAGCAGATTGGAGAAACGGCAACGGAAACTTTAGAATGTCGGCTTGAAATTCAGTAGAACCAAAACCACATATATGTTCTGCGATTTCGGTGGTCTCTCCAGTTCTGGGGCCATAGCGCTTGATAGCACGCTTCTCTCGGTCTGCTCCGACTTCCGGTATCTTGGTTCACTTGTGTAAAGCGATGGCGAAGAAGCGGACTGTTAAGCACAGAATTAACACGGGATGGATGAAATGGCGGCAGCAACTTAAGGGGAAGATTTATAAAACAATGGTTAGACCTGCTGTCTTGTATGAATCAGAATGTTGGGCCACAAAAAGAAAGGATGAAAGGCAATTGCATGCAGCTGAGATGAGAATTCTAAGAGGGATGTGTGGTGTAACGCAAATGGATAGAATAAGAAATGAGTATATAAGAGGAAGTCTGAAAGTTACACCGGTGACTGAAAAGTTGTGTAGAAATCGGTTGTCATAGTCTGAAAGTTACACCGGTGACTGAAAAGTTGTGTAGAAATCGGTTGTCATGGTATGGGCATGTGATGCGGAGGAATGAGGAAAATGTCGTCAAGAAAGTTTTGTGTTTGAATGTGGATGGCTATACGCGTAGGAGAAGACCAAAGAAACGATGGATGGACTGTGCGAAAGATGATATGGCCAAAAAAGGAGTGACTACCGAGATGACGACTAATAGAGAAGTATGGAAGAAAAAGACATGTTGCGCCGACCCCGAATAAATTGGGACAAGGGCAGGAGAATGACGATTTTGAATGTAGATGTATGTGCCATCAGCGACAAGAACTACAGTGTCATTATTATTGTCCGAGACAAATAATGTTTCCGCCAATGGTCGCGTGTGTACTTCAATAATCTTCGGTCTAGTAATATGCTGCATTCCAAGATGCAATGGAACAAAATTATTTATCAGGACTTGTCGAGCAGAGTGTATAGAAAAAGAAATTAATTTTTTTTTTTAATAAATAACACGGAGAGAACACCATTTGAAAGACCGGTTCTAAGCTTCACAAGCAAAATAGCTAAACAAGTGCGATTTGATCTGTACTTTGACGAATGGATACTTGATTTTACTAATTCAAAAATCTTTTCAAAGTTTTCAATCGTTAATCCCATTAATGTATAATAATCGGAAATAGTGAGCTGTCCTGGCGTATCAAAATCAAGGCCTTTCTTTTTGCCACCTTTCTGATATCTTGGAAAAGATTTTTAATATCCTTTTTACATAAACAAGTAATTTTACTTATTGGGTTTAAACTACCGGAAGCCGACCCCAACTTAGTTGGGAAAAGGCTAGTCAGATTGATTGGGTTTAAACTTCCAAGAGCTGTATCTGTAAATGCTTTTCCAGAAAGATGATCTTTGCAGCATCGTTTCCCTGTCGAGGTAAACAGGTATATACGTATATACAGGGTTATTGGTTCGTCAAAATGTACTGAACAGCTGATTTTTTTCGCGATTTCAGGTTTGGTCCCATAGTAAAAGTTGTTCATAATGATAAGTACAATGACCCCTTAAGATGTTGTTGGTGTTTTACCAATAACCCTGTATACCTGTTTCTACAAATGTTTTGTATTCTAGTTGTACGAGAAACAAGGTTTTTCACGCATATATTTTAATACGCAATGCGTATTTGAATTATGACATCGAGGTAATGATGTCAGTACTTTAGGTTTTTCTGCTGCAGAGTCCGTAGGTGTACTCGTGGACGGTTTTGCACTATCGACAAAATTCGAAAATGTAGAAACATTTATAATCTCTAATTTACGACTTGCGTACCTTCGACATGCAGAACACACTGACATTATTTTTTAAAACGAAATTTTTATGTCGTCTAAGAACAGATAGTAGTTTTTTATTAGAAATAACACGATACTCACTTTTAGTTTTTTACCACTTTTTACAAGAAACGCACTGATTTCCCAGCATTATTTTTTCATAAAATACATGACACGCATACAATACGACGTGAAATAATGGCCACAATATAAAATAAATATTTGTATATGACGCGCGCGAGGTCAAGACATGTTTCAACACGCACGTGACGTATACGTCCGATTGTCTCGCGAGTCGCGGACAAGCTATTTTGTTTCGTATGACATCGATGCACCAAAACAAATGAATGCTAGTTGAGAAGCCTATTTATTGTAGTATTTGAGAGACTGAAATATCTTATACTAACTAGCTTTTGCCCGCGGCTTCGCCCGCGTGGTTGTCGGAAATTATCCCACGGGAACGCACTACCAGGATCAAAAGTACCCTATTTCCTAATCCAGGTCGTAGTCTACCCATGTGCCTTTCATCCAGATCCGTTCAGCGGTTTCTATAACAATATAATTCGGTCATGATTCGAAAGACACGTTGCGCCATCTATTATCATAAGAAAGTTACAGTTGTTTTCCTCCTCCTATACTTTTTCGGGATAAAAGGTACGCTATGTCCGTTTCTGTACACGTGACAACGTACTCGTATATGCTTTTTAGGATGATCGTTTCAGTGGTTTAGGCTTGAAAAGGTAACAAACAAACAAACTTACTTTCGCATTTATAATATTAGTTAGGACTAGTTAGGATAGTGATGCATAAAGCGCTTAACAGTTTTTTTTTTTTAGTGAAAGTTAAAAAAAGCGCTTAAAATTGCAAAAATACGACGAATCTGCCAAGATTGATTGATGGTCTGTTTATCTGACTTGCTGTTTTTTTCTTACTATTTTAGAATCAATGTAAGGGTCAATACCTAAACTTCACATAAATATAATAATATAGTTTTAATAAGAACTTTGACTTTTCATGACTATGATGGGTGAAAAAAGGCTGATCTTTATTTTCTTTAAAAAAATTAAAAAAATCGACTGCGTAAACATGAACTTTAAAAAAGATGGAAACAAGATGACCTATTTTGTCTCCAAACAATCTCATGCAGTCAAGGTCTTTATTGTTAAATTTAAGAAGATGCCTCCGACTGCATTCGTCCAATCGGTTCAGCCGTATAGTAGTTACGAGGGAACATAGGGACGGACATACATACATATCTACATACATGCATTGAATTAGACATTGAGATTCGCAGTGTACAGACGTGTTCGTTAGCAATATTTAATCATTACTTTAATATTAGTGACCTCCTTTAGTCCATTACTAACGTAATGCAATAGTAATTTTGCTTCGTGTGTAGTTTCAGTGAATAATGGACTCGAATGAAATAGTGAACTCGTAAAACTACACAGTGGATAGCAGCTCCTTTAATCCAAGGGGGCCAGTTCACCCCTCCCATCGCCATCGAAGACGACGATGCAAATCCCAGCCCTTGAGTCGGTCACAACACCCGAGATTCAAAAATGGATGTCAGCCATCGAAGAGCACTTAAATGAAGTTTGCTCTATTGCCGCGGATGGTAAACTCAACTCGGAGCAGAAAATGAAAATTTCTACCCTATGCCGTAAAGTAGGATCTGGAACATCACAAATGGCAGTCCTATATCAGTCGCCCAAGCAGAAAGCCATTCACGCGTATAACATGGTTGATGCGTTGATGGTTCAAGCGCGACCTGACGGAACATATTTCGGAGCTCAAGCAGACGATTAAGGACTCTGGTTCTGCGGGAAAAGTTTATTTTTCTGAAATGGTGAAGAAGGGAGCAAATGATTTCATTCGACCGGAAAATTTAAGTTCTGTAGCTATTTATCCCAAAGATAAATTAAAGTCGAGTGACGAAACAAAAGATCTCGTCAAAAAAATCATTCGCCCGGATCAAATGAAGCTGCATTTACGTGGTGTCCGCAAGACCAAAAATGGAGGCGTTATTATTAGTACCGAGACGAAACATGACGCTGATAAACTGAAGCACGCAGTCCAGCTCTCTACATCAGGACTTTCCGCCGATGAACCCAACAAGCGCAATCCTCGGATCGTGGTTGTAGGTGTGCCGACTACTTTGGCTGAAAGTCTTCAGGTTCATTTACGAACAGAATGTAGCCGACAAGTTTCCAGCAATGCCTATGGAGTCCTTTTTGAGATTGATTAAATTAAGCCACAAATCTGGGAAAAGAGATTCGTCGACCTGTAACTACGTCATTGAAGTTACAGCCAATATACGTAAAGCCCTATTATCCCAATCGAGGCTTTTTATAAATTGGGCGTCCTGCCCTGTCAGAGACTTCACCCTGGTTACCAGATGCTACAAATGCCAACATGCATGCAGCAAAAACATGCAGAGAGCTGAAATCTACGTGTGGTCACTATGGTGAAGAAGGACACTCAATGTCAGAGTGCGCGAAGAAAGCTGATACATGAAAATGTACAACTTACTCACGCTTTAAAAAGCCCAATAACCACAAAACGGGAGACGCCGAGTGCCCTGCTAGGAAAATAGCGGAATACAGGTACACCAACTCTATCAACTACGAGGGCGCCTAGAGCTTCATACTCAAGGCCAGATTTCCGTGCTGAAGGCCTGCTGCCGACTCAACAAAACACTGCCCTGGCCTACAAACCCTCGATATTGTTGATGTCTAAGCACATTTGCCACCCGCTGCAAAAATCGAATATACACATAGCCTCTAACGTGATTTAATTGTGTGCAACTTTGACATTAACCCACTTACCAAATCTGCTGACGCAAAATCATAATAATATTATAATAAGTATGTGTTTAACTAGGTTATAAAGTACAAGAATCTATTTTTTCGCAAACTAAATAAGAAATTACGTAGGTATACATATAAGACTTTTTGTTATTTTTATCTTTAAGGTATTTAAGTAAACTAGGTATAAAATTATGAATTAATTAAATATAGTCATTATTTCAAGACTTATAATGTTTAATATTGTTAAGAATTTTGTAGTCCATACCATAAAATATAAGCTCATGCCACCTGTGATACAGGTTTATCCTAGTACAGACACCTAACATTATAATACCTTTGTAAATTATTTCTAAGATTTTAAGTTAATATTTTACCAATTTTGAATACTGAATAAACATTTATTTATTTATTTTATTTTATATCAGTCAAACACATAACCCTCCTATTTTGGCTTCGCCGCAGTCGGGTCAAAAATAAAGGATTTCAACGAACGAACTAAGAACCTCCTCCTTTTTTTGAAGTCGTTTTAAAACTCAAGTGTTTAGCTAAAGATTACAACAATTTAAGAACCCATTTTGCCTAAAAAAGTCCACAATTTATGAAAAGAAAAAGAAACGTCGCGTAATCGGCGAGTGGACGCGTTATTATGTACACCCCATTAAACTTGTCGCAAGTTGTGTATCGCGGATGTGTAGCGGGACCTGGGACGGCCAAAATATTCAATTGGCGTATCCTACATTGGCCACCGGCCAGGCGCCCCTGCATATTGATGTGCCAACTTTTACCGCCGACTCAGCTCATCGACGCAAACTTCACCCGCCAACCTGCCAAACTATAGCCAATGCGCTGAACGCTGATCGCATGAGTTTAATGACGTGGCTTCGGGCTAACAAAATGTCCATTACGATACGCGCTGAACGGTTCGTTCCCCATGAAGTGCATGTTATTAGAAATTCCGTGGATATTGAAATATCGGGACGCTGTAAAAGTGCTTTTACCCATCCCATGTTAAAATTTATCATTATTTCTAACGAGTTTTCGTAAATCATTTTGTTATTGGAGGAAACCTTGTGAGCATAATTGTAAAGCTAGTCTATAAACGGAAATACTATTATATTTTCCTTCCCTCTACGCCCTTTCCTGAGTTCCTTATGAGTTCCAAGACAATTTAGCATTATCCAAATATTCTGAATTCGTCTCCTGTTGTGTTCTCTCTCGTCGTCGGCAACGAGCCCCTTGGAAACTAAGCGCACGGAATCAGTAGCGAGTTCAATGT
This sequence comes from Dicycla oo, assembly GCA_948252095.1. Lineage (NCBI taxonomy): Eukaryota > Metazoa > Arthropoda > Insecta > Lepidoptera > Noctuidae > Dicycla > Dicycla oo. Next base: position 23,272,489 of record OX411711.1, read on the forward strand.
TTTATTTCAAGATTATATTTAACACATCAAAAAAATAATATCGTCTTACTAATTGAACCAGCTAAATTGAGACAACAACAATATCGCTTTATTCGCCAACCTTCTCTAGGGATGGCAAAAAAGCGTCGATTCTTCATAAAGTTTTCCAATATGACAGAGATTATTACGGCGGCACGAAAAGCAAACTATCGGTTTTCATAAATCGAACAAAGATCAACTTTGATTTGATGGATGACTCGGCTGCGTTTGCGTTCCGAGAGGCTCTCGGGATCCGAACCACGGGAGTCGAAATGGGTCACGACTAGAATTAATGTCGTTTAAAAATACTTGTTGATTTATGTGCTGCGCAGTTTGTTTAAAGCTTTGAATCCAATCAAGTGTAGATAAAACAATCTAAAAGAAAATGTCATTTGAGTTACTCGTTGATCTCACAGATGGATGTAGGTATTGTTCAGCACTGCAACTTTCTAAGTACCACTCTCTTATATTATTAAAAAAAAGTGCAGAGAGTTTATTGTTATCGTCTCTTGCACTCAAACAGTTACTGTAACGAACGAGTTCACGGCTTCTTTATCAAAAAAATGGAAATATTGAGAACAAAGAAACGTTTCAAGTTTAAAAATAAAGCTCCGTTGACGCTTGCCGACACAATATCAAAAGAATCGACTTTCATACTATGCGCGAGTTTCTTACTTTTATATTTACCTAATGTTTTCCCCGAGCTACCTTTCTTCAGATCTATTAATATTTTATCTCAAATACTTGTTCATCCCTTTCTCTTGATATTAGAAGTAATATTTGGCAAGAATAAACATGTAAATTGCTATAAGAAAACACAGGGTAAAAATCAAACGCTTTTCCTTTTTAGGGCTCCGTAGCCGAAGGGTGCCAAACGGAACCCTATTACTGAGCCACCCAGTGTTGCCACCTTGGTTTTTGAAAAGGGGCAGTTAGACAAGCTAGAAAGAGCTAGATTTAGCAATTTTTGCCATCAAAAGAGGTGCTAGAAAGGGAAAAAACATAGATAAATGCAAAGGGTTAAAAATTGTTTATTTTAACCGTATTAATTTCAGAAAAATCTCATTATAATTAAGTTATTAAATTGTTAAAAATTACCTCGTGGTAACAGCAAGACGAAATCTATACTACATGACGCGCATTGCTTCATAACTGGGTAATCGCGGTGCGAAGTTTTCGTCTCGCTTGAAAAGGGCTAGATTGCTCTTTTCGGGCTAAAGCATGAAAAAACGAGTTTACCTACAGTAAAAAGTGCTAGATCTAGCCCGAAAAGGGCTAAGGTGGTAACACTGAAGCCACCCCTGTCCGTCTGTTTCTCTGATCAACGGGCTGTATATCATGAACCGTAATAGGTAGACAAATGAAATGTTCACTGATTGTGTATTTCTATTACCGCTATAACAAAAAATAATAAAATTAAATAAAGTTAAAAATTGAAGGTGGTCCCAATACAAGAAACGTGTTTTTAAACAGAAAACTGATAATTTTCTTTACGGTGATACAGAACTCTTCGTGTACGAGTCCGACTCGCACTTGGCTGGTTGTGTTTACTCAAAAGGAGTTCATGTTTTCGGCCAATAAATACCTTAATAATTCTTAGTTTGTTATTTTTTTGCTATTTGTTATTAAATGGAGATAAAACTTACCATCATACACAAATTGGGGCAACGTAATTTCGGATATAACAATCATATACAGGATGTCCGGTAAAAAATGGATAACCTTGAAATAGTACATAATAGACCTTATGGCCGTTCTAAAAAAAATACTAAAAAATATATATATGCCAGGAAGTATAAATAATTTTTTTTAGAAAAAAAATTGGAACTTTTTTTTACATTTTTCTTCACCACGACCACAGACTAATGAATTCCATCGGTTATTTGTTGTTATAATATTGTACGTTGACACAGGAGGCAGTAAATAGTGTTACTAGAAATTGCACATTATTTTCTTTAACTACTTGGGATATTTTTTTTTTTTTTTGTATTTTTTATAGACCGGCCATAAAGTCTATTATATGCTATTTTTAACCGACTTCAAAATGGAGGAGGTTCTCAATTCGTCTGTATATTTTTTTTTCCTATGTTTGATATGCGATTACTCAAGGACGGATGACCCGATTTGGAAAATTCTTTTTTTGTTTGAAAGGGTGGTCCCATATAAATTTTATTAACTTTGCTTGGGTAGTTTTTGAGTTAGCTTCAATATCATCATTCTCCTGCCCTTGTCCCAATTTATTTGGGGTCGGCGCAACATGTCTTTTTCTTCCATACTTCTCTATTAGTCGTCATCTCGGTAGTCACTCCCTTTCTGGCCATATCATCTTTCACACAGTCCATCCATCGTTTCTTTGGTCTTCCCTTACTCGTATAGCCCTCCACGTTCATACTCAACACTTTCCTGACGACATTTTCCTCATTCCTCCGCATCACATGCCCATACCATGACAACCGATTTCCACACAACTTTTCAGTCACCGGTGTCACTTTTAGACTTCCTCTTACATACTCATTTCTTATTCCATCTATTCGCGTAATACCACACATCCCTCTTAGCATTCTCATCTCGGATGCATGCAATTGCCTTTCATTCTTTTTATGGCCCAACATTCTGATCCATACAAGACAGCAGGTCTAACCATTGTTTTATAAATCTTCCCCTTGAGTTTAAGGGGAATGAGGGAGTCGCAGATTGTTCCCGTGACCTGCCGCCATTTCATCCATCCAGTGTTAATTCTGTGCTTAACAGTCCGGTCTACTTCGCCATCGCTTTGCACAAGTGAACCAAGATACCGGAAGTCGGAGCAGACCGGGAGAAGCGCGCCATCAAGCGCTATGGCTCCAGCACTGGAGAGACCGCCGAAATCGCAGAACATATACTCGGTCTTGGTTCTGCTGATTTTCAAGCCGACATTCTCCAGTTTCCGTTGCCATTTCTCCAATCTGCTCTGGATCTCAGGTCCATCTTCACCGACAAGAACGATGTCGTCGGCAAATAGCATGCACCAGGGTGCCTCTTTCTGTATGTCCGCTGTCAGAGCGTCCATAATCAACAGGAAGATGTAAGGACTTAAAGCCGACCCCTGGTGCAAGCCTACCGCCACACTGAACTCGTCGGTGTTGCCAGCAGCCGACCGGACGTAGGTACAAGATTGACTGTACATAGCACGAATTAACTCTACATACTTCCCGGGCAAACCTTTCTCTTTCAAGGCCCACCACAAGACATCCCGAGGTACCCTATCATACGCTTTTTCCAGATCAATGAACACCATGTGCAAGTTATTGCGTGCACGTCTGTACTTCTCGCACAATTGGCGGAGTGCAAAAGTGGCCTCCACAGTTCCTCGACCTGGCATAAACCCAAACTGGTTTGGGGTAATCTCACTCTCCTCTCGCAATCTTTTCTCTATTATTTTCTCCCATACCTTCATACTATGGGACATAAGCTTTATCCCTCGATAGTTGTTGCAGTCCTGTACGTCACCTTTATTCTTGAAAATGGGCACTAGCGAACTATTGCACCATTCTTGTGGGATCGCTTCTTCATGCAACAACTTATTGAAGAATAAAGTCAGCCACATACATCCATCTTCTTTTAAACACTTCCATACTTCTACTGGTATGTCATCTGGGCCCATAGCCTTTCCATTTTTCATACTTTGAACTGCCTTCCTTACTTCATCCATGCTAATTTCCCTCACCATATCCATATTTGTTTGTACCTCTTTGAGCACACCATTCCGTTTATTCTCTTCGTTCATTAGCTTTTCAAAATAAAACTTCCATCGTTCTTTTATCTCGTCATCTTGGGACAGAACCTTACCGGCTTCATCTTTCATACAATTAATATGAATTATATCTCTCGTTCTCCTTTCTCTTGCTTTTGTAATCCGGTATAGCTCCTTCTGGCCTCTTGGGCTGTCCAGTGAGTCATACAACTTCTCCTGCGCGTTAGCCCTGGAAACTACTACCACCTTTTTTGCCTTCCTCTTCCCTTCTTTATAAATTCTCTTCTTATCTTCTTTCAGACTATGATTCCCGTTTTCTACACCCTGCCATTCTTTAAACGCAACTTTCTTTTCTTTAAGCATCTTTTGCACTTCTTCATTCCACCACCATGTATCCTTTTCTATCATGCCTTTCCCTTTCGATTCTCCAAACACGTCTTTTGCTACTCTCCTTATACAATCCACCATCTCTTTCCAACTTTCATTTACAGTTTTTCCTTCCATATCCTTCATTTCGATCATTTTGTCTACCACTTGACTCTTAAACATACTTGCACATTTCTCTTTTTCTATCATACGCCACCTGGTTTTTGGTGGGGGCCGTTCTTTGTACTTACTGGACGAGACACTGACTTTTACTTCCATTATTATTAGTATGTGTTGTGTGACTAAGCCTTCGCCTGGCAGTACTTTACAATTTTTGACACATTTTATGCTGTTCCGTCTTACAAGCAAGAAATCAATTTGTGTCGCGTGGCGGCCACTTTTGTAAGTAATAAGGTGTTCGTTTTGCTTTTTAAACCACGTATTTGTTATTGCCAGGTCGAAAGCAGAAGCAGCTTGCAACAGTGTCTCGCCATCAGTGTTACGGGCTCCGTATCCCCAACCACCATGCACTCTCTCATACCCATCCTTCTGTCTTCCTACATGCCCGTTAAAGTCAACCCCACATACACTTCTTCACTTGAGTTAGCTTCAATAATGCGTATATTTCCCACTTAGTTTATGTGGATGATGTGATGATGTAGTCAGTGTCTTTGGTTTTGTATTTTCGTTTTTTGCCACAACGTGGCACCGCGTGCAACCACGTGCCAAAAAACGAAAATACAAAACCAAAGACACTGACTACCGAAATTAAACTTATTTTTCACTTTGTAGTGTTTTGTTTTGGAAGTCGGTTTTATTTTTTGCTAAAAAGTTTTTAAGGTTATCCATTCTTTACTGGACATCTTGCATATACGTACGATCTTTCGAAGCTACAGCAACCCTCCGGAATATTTAATAATGATCCAAGTCATTACAAAGTGATATAATAATTCGCTCTAGAACCTAATAAGCGTAGGATAAATTTGCATTTACTGCTTCAAGTTATAGAGGATTTTGTTAGAAATTACGGCAGCTCACCGGACCGCGCTCAAGTTTGCTACGTTCGTAGTACTTCACGTACTACGCGGCCTCGCGGTACTTCGACAGAGCGGAAAGTTTCGCTGGCTCAACTCGTTTTACGGACGCTGCTATCACGCCCTAGAGGCCTAACCTCTTTCTTACAACCTTAAATTCCTTACTTTTGTGAATAGCTGTACCGTCTGGAACGTGTTTGTAATTACGTAATGGGTGACATGGTACTTAAGTAATTATTATGATAAAAGTTTTATAGAAAACAAGCTTCTGCCTGCGACGTCGCCTGCGTCAAATTTCTTGTTCTCCCGACCCATCCCGTCGCATCGCATCGCCCGTCCGTGTTATTGCTTCGTTTACGCTTAGCGTTCTTTCTGACTTTTTTCTATTTGCTCGCTCCTAAAGGTCCTAGCGTGATGTTAAATAGCCTATAGGTTTCCTCAAGAATTGGGTTATCAAATGCAAAAAAAATTTTTCAAAGTTCCAGACATTAGCACGTTCATCTCGGGGAGGCCGGATCGCCCCAACGCGTTAGTTACATGTACAACGGCCAATGTCGATCCCGCACTCGGAGTATCTTAAACGAGATTGCGACAAAAGAGCGAAAAAATCATGGCCTTAGACGACCGAAAGCGCAAAATCCTCGCAGGCACCAGCTGGTGCGAAGCGCGATCGGACGCGACCAGCCACAGCTATGGGAAACCCACCGCACAAAGCGGCTGGACGCAAACTGCCCTACGAAGGAGATAGCCGACCTGGTGCAGCACTGCGAGCACGCCAAACTGGACCTGATCATTTGCACCTACTCGAACGTCCACCACCCACTCTGGGGCAGCAACGCACCGAACCTTAGAGGAGAGGTACTATCTACCTATTTATTCTCTACTAAGCTTAACATTGTTAACCGCTGCTCAGAACTCACTTGGGTCACAGTCCGAGGACAAGCAATCATAGAAATAACGATTTCTACAGAAAACACGACAAACTTTATCACAAACTGGCACGTGTCGGACGAGCCTTCTTGCTCAGATCATAGAAGAATCCGCTTTACACTAACAACAAGCACAAGGAAACCCGCACCGAGGCGAAACCCAAGGCACACCAATGTGCCCGGTTTTAAACGCCTCCTAGCCTCCCTACTAGCCAGGCACCTTACGCAAGTAACAGTAAGGGGCATGCACCATACCGTGACGAAATTATCAGAATACCTGACCGAAGCATACCACGCATGGTGTAAACTAAGACCGCCACGAACCAAGAGCGAAAGGAACCCTTGGTGGAACGCAGAACTCCATAAACTCAGTTTGCAATTCAACAGAGCCAAAAACACTAGACTCCCGGACGATTGGGAGCTATACAAAGAGACCCAATACACATACAAAAGGCAGATGAGAACTGCCAGGAGAGCAGCATGGCGGAAATTCTGTGAATCTATCGAGACAAACAATGATGCAGCGAGAGTCAGGATCCTATCAACCGATCAGGAACGAACTCTTGGAGACCTGAAAAACCTGACAACTACTACACACTATCCGATCATGAAATCAGTCCTTCTCGAGACTCACTTCTCAGACAGTAAACTCCTAGAGGATAGGACTTGAGAAGTTGAACCAGAAAAGACCCCAACGGACTGAGACTGGTCCTGAACCCACAGTATAGTAACAGAAGACAGCCATATAAGACCACAGGACTGAATGGCATCTTCCCATCTATCCATCCCAGACCTACAGCAGTGGGGGGTAGATCATCTGACAACGTAGCTGGTAGAGATCTATCGAGCCTGCATAGCGCTAAAATACTTAACTCTCGCGTGGCGCGAAGTGAAAGTTACTTTCATACCCAAACCTGGCAAAACTGATTATACACAACCTAAGGCCTACAGGCCTCACGTCCTTTCTACTGGAAACCTCAGAGAGACTGTGTGACAGACACATCCGGGATGGATCTCTCCGGGTAAAACCTCTTCATAAACAACAGCATGCGTACTCCACAGGCAAATCAACAGAATCCGCGCTACATAGCGTGGTCTCCAAAATTGAATGTGCGGTAGACCACAAATGCTTATCACTGACCGTCTTTATTGACATCGAAGACAGGAAATTGACAACATTACAACTACCACGATTCTTTGGAACGACTACTCGGCAGGAATTGGGGTCTAGCCCCAAGATCACCTACTAGCTATACATCACAGACATCCAACCAATTATCACATACGGCTCACTAGTCTGGTGGCCTATGACAGACCTAAGCACAGCCCAAAGAGATCTCGTAAAACTGCAACGATTCGCTTGTGTAGCAATCACTAGCAGTCTGAGAACTACACCCACTGCCGCCCTACAGGCAATGCTAGTAATGCCACCTCTGCACCTCATCGTGAGAGAATTAAGAGAACATTGAACAAAGACTCCAGAGTTAAAGCACACACGTATAAAGGAAGATGCGATCAAACAACAACCAATGATGGCATCATCTTACGACAAAGCCCCAAAACTAAAAACTACACTACTTTAATAAAAAGCACTACAATATACTACTCACAGAAAAACAGTGTGACTACTCAGGCCCGATGGAGATGAGAGTGTACACTGACGGGTCAAAAACCGGCTCCGGAACCGCAGTCGGTATCTTCTCACACGACCTTAATATAAATATATCCAGCCCGCTGGGAATGGTCAGCACCCCCTACCAGGTAGAGAGTGTGGGTATTATGCTATCGGTTTACGCCATTGAAGCCAGCCATAATCTCCGACAGCGTTTTAGTTCTCCAATCCTTAGGAAAAAATGTTTTTACCTCGAGGGTAACATTTGAATGTCACAATGCTCTAGAACGTGTTGCGGTATCTAGCCGCAACACAATCACACTGCAATGGATAAACGGACATAGTGGATCACTAGGTAATGAATGACGCAGCTGATGAACTAGCACGGAGATCATCCAGCACCCGAACCTGCGTCTGTGGACCCGCACCTATCGTGCCCATCCCCTTCAACCAACTACGCAGATGGCTACAGGAGTTTACCCGCACACAAGCAGAGAGCTGGTGGACCTCGACACCAGGCTGCAGGCAGTCCAGGGAAGTCATGCCATCCTTGGATGGAAGGTTAACTAGGCGCTTACTACGCCTGGACAGGAACGGTCTGCATCTGACGGCAAGGACCATCACGGGACACTGTTCGCTAAATAAGCATTTCCATACAATAGGCATAACGGTCAGTCCTCTGCGCAGAGCGTGCATGGAGGCTGAGAAAACCATTGCGCATGTGTTGTTTGAATGCACAGGCGTGACCCAGATTAGAACCGAAACCCTCGGGCCACCCAGTTATTTTACAGATGTACTCAACAGACCAGGAGACGTAATCAATTTCTGGACGGAGGTGGGCTAGTTGGAATAATTCAACAGACGGCCGCCATCGCTCACGCACAATGGTCCACTCGAAGAACTAAGTGCGGAAACCAAACCCCCATAACATAGAACATAGATTAGCGCGTTCAAACAAACAAACAAACTCTTCAACTTTATTATTAGTATAGATATAGATGGATTAGTAGAGATGTATGTATTTACTTACGGGTTTTACTTTTACCTCGGAATACTTTTTGCCTTCGTGGCAAATCATTCCTATGTATTTAAGTATTGCTATTTTAAATAATTGTAAGTATATAAATTCTATATACCTTTCTTCTGATTGCATAGTTTTTACCTAATAATAAAATAAATAAACCTACGAGTATTTTGCTATTTCTCAGAACTCATATATTTAAAACTAGCTTTTGCCAGCGGCTTCGACAACGTGATTGTTGATAAATGATTTTATTTCAGTAAGTAGGTAGGTTTGTACAAACACTTTTACACGTCAATCATGTTTTTTTTAACTAGATGAAGTCTGCTTTTCCTATCTGACTACTCTGAGAAGAAAGGCCGAAACTAACTCAGAGTTCACAGTCTCTTATAAAGTCCAGAGATAATCTTGGTCAGTTCATGTGAAGACCATGTAGATTGGTGTCTGAAATGGTCTTTTGAGGAAAGAACCACACAGATTAAGAGGACCTGTCCAGTCAGTGCACGCATTTGTCAGTAATCGCGCAGCTCAACTCATAAATTAAGGAGCTGAACGATTCGACGAACAATACCAAAGACAGGACATTTGGGTAGGCCGCATAAGTTACTCAAACTGCCAGACCATGATATAAAATAACTGAGAGAAAAATAAAACAAACAAAAAAGCAATGACCCACATAGTCTTCACATTCACAATAATTAAAATAATAAAAAAATAAATATGCATATTATATTTACAACGTAAATATTCATGACAACATTCAGTATGCAAAAATAAAAAAGAGATAAAAGAAAATTTGGAGCAGCTCATTCCCAAGCCTTTTTGTCCTCAATATAATCTTTAACTGTATAAAAAGCTTTCTAACACAACTTGAGTTTAAAGAATGATTTAAATTTATTAAGGCTTAGATCTTGAACCTGGCTTGGAAATTTATTATAAAAGCGTATACCTGAATGAGCCACCTATTTTCTTGAGCCTTGTTGAAGGTACAACAAATTTGTGTTTGTTCCTAGTATTTATATTGTGGATATCACTGTATTTCTTTATGGAAATTATTCCATAGGTACTGTACATTTTTCCGGGTTAAAAGTATCCTTTGTGCTATTCCAGACTACAATCTATCTGTGTGCCAAATTTCATCCAGATCCGTTCAGCCGTTCTGGCGTGATTAAGTAACAAACATCCATCCAAACTTTCGCATTTATAATATTAGTAGGATTAGTAGGATGATAATGTAGATACGATTACATGAATTTTAAAAACCTGATTAATTTTGTTTAAAATTAATTAATTATTCATATCATTCAAATGAAAATTATTGATGATACACGTTACATAAGTAAATACCTACTATAGTGGATACCTAGTTCTATTTTAGGAATGATTTCGCCAATGAAAGTGAACGTTATCAGCACATCTAAACTGTGTTTAAGATTCTTCAACAATGATGACACTGACAGCTCTTGAACGTGATTTAGATGTGCTGATCGCGTTTAGTTCCATTGGTGAAATTCGCCCTTAGTCCATTGTATCCAATAGTGTGTTGTCTCTATAGGATTGTGGAATTGCGGGCCATTGCTTTCGATTAACATAGATCGTCCCCCAGCTGACCAGAACTTACGGGTTCACGTAAATTGCGAGAGTAACTTACGCGTTGTAGGCGAGCACACAATACGTCCTTCTCCTTCCGATTAATGTATATATAAGTAAAAGGCAAACATTTGAATAAATAAAGCAAACCTACTTACAAAGTGAAAAATAACGTTATTTCGGAAGTCGGTGGCAAAAAACTACCGAAATTAAAGTTATTTTTCACTTTGTAGTGTTTTGTTTTGGAAGTCGGTTTTATTTTTTGCTAAAAAGTTTTTATTTGTCACTCTTTAGTTGTGGAACCTACCCTACACAAATTCGAATACATAATTGAGCACAATAATTGTAGATATAGCCATGTAAATAACAGTGATAGGAAGTTATTAAAACATCATCACATCATCCACATAAAATAAGTGGGAAATATACGCATTATTGAAGCTAACTCAAAAACTCCCCAAGCAAAGTTAATAAAATTTATATGGGACCACCTCGGAATATACCCTTTCAAACAAAAAAAAGAATTTTCCAAATCGGTCCATCCGTCTTTGTGTAATCGCGTAACAAAAAAAATACAGACGAATTGAGAACCTCCTCCTTTTTGAAGTCGGTTAAAAATCTTAAATTCATTCATTCATTGACAAACAACACAACCTAAACCGCTGGGTCTAGAAGCATGCAATTTGACACAAGTTCCTTTTATAGAAAATGTTAATACCAAAGGACGGATTTTTGAAAGTCATCCCGTGTTTTATAGGAAATGATGATCGGGTGGACGGCTTGTCGACACACAAATTCCGACGCGTTTCGAAAATAAAATATTTTGTGCTTCAGAAATAATTAAGAGAGATAATTTAGAGAGTAATTTATTAGAAAGTCAACAATGAGCCTTCGTAATTTACAAGTCTACCTAATCGCAAATGCGTTCGAAAAATCGAAACCTCACTCACATATAAAATAGTTAAAACCTAGGTACTGTAGAGGTTTCATTCAATGGGCAACATTATATCTTACTGGCAGTATCTATGATATTCGAACGGTCACTTTTATTGAAGGCGTTTAGAGTTTGTTCTAGGGAGACGTCAGCGAGACGGGCACAGAGTACTTTTTATGAGATGGGCCCCCCTATATAATATAGTGTATAATCTATGGGGCCCCCTCGGCCAAGATAGGCGCGTTGGTTTTAAAAGATATTATTTTAGAGTTGATATTACATTGAAGTCTTTAAAATGTCGGTTGCCACAAAAGTAATGAGACACTTGGTTTACGTTTTATATTTTTTATTATTATTACAATACAAAAAGCTTAGTCAACGATGTAATCACCATTCTTCAGAGCAGAGCATCTAAGACTTTTAGCAGTTAAGTGCTTCCGCTAATTCACGAGTGGTAGCATCCGGATTCGACTGCAGTTCGCGGCGTAAATCGTCATCATTCACTGCAGGTGGTCGTCCAGAGCGTGGCTGACTTTCAAGGCTCCTGTCTCCTGATTTAAAATGGTCAAACCATCGGGACACCATCGCATGGCTTGCACTTCCAGCGCCCAATGCAGTGTTGATATTATCAGCCGCAGCCCACGCACTGTGGCCTAACAAGTACTCGTATAAGTATAGTGTTCGAACTTGTCGCTAGTCCATTTTTCTTCAAACTGACTAAACCGATCGCGAGGGCGGCTTTGTATACCCCCACATCACAAGTACCTAGAATGTGAAAAAGGAAATGTATAGAGTTTTATAGAGTGTCTCATTACTTTTGTGCCAACCTAATACGTGAGTCTAACGTGAATATTTATTAGCCTAGATCCCGAAGTAAAGTAAAGATCCCATTCGGGGATTGGATACAGTACTTAGTCTTCACTTCGATTCACAACCCGTGCAAAATAAATACGCAGTGATTCTAACTCCTCTTCATATTTCCTGTACCATCGCCATTCTTTAAAGTTATCAATATGATATATCAGGAATAGTGCTGAAGTAGTAATGCGGAAGTATGAAATAGTCATAAAGTGTGTCACGCGCAGCGAGAGGGCACATCTCATGATGATATGACATTTTTATACTACGACAGCATTAGTTGCTCTAACAAAACTGAATGGTTTGATTTAACTGCGGTAAACTTAATCTTTCTCTAGAGATGTTTAAGTACTGAAATACATATAACGTGTTAAAAAATTAACTTTACAAACTTTAAGTAGTGCTGTTGTAGACCATCGAACTGAATGACTTTTACTATGGGACCAACTTTAAAATCGCGAAAAAAATCAGCTGCTCCATACTAAAGTTTAATACTTAGGTACTGTTGTAAACTTTATGTGACAGCTATATTTTTTGCGATTTTGAAGTTGGTCCCATAGTAAAAGTCATTCACAAAAATTAATTCATTAGCAAAATGTAAATATGTATGTATCTATTAAACTCCTAAACTTATGGGATACCGAAACTAATATTAAATCAGCTCCTATAAACACAAACTTCGCACAAATTGCTCATGTAGTGAATTTGCTTTCATTAAAATAGTAGGAGTGGCTTAATGACCTGCCCATACTATGAATATTCAACGGAGCTCATATTGCCAGATGAAGCTTCAAAGGGATTATCTAAGCGATAAATGCTTTAATTCCTTGAGGCATATAGTTATTAACAAACTCCACAGTGCATTGGAAATTATGTTCTACGCGTTAATTATGCGCGTACCTAAATTGTTTTTTCTCAGGAACACGTCGAGGTATCATGTAGAAACTAGAGTTCTAAAAACATATATACAGGGTTATTGGTAAAACCAACCACCTCTTAAGGGGTCGTTGTACTCATCATTATGAACAACTTTTACTATAGGACCAAACCTGAAAAATCGAAAAAAAAATCAGCGGTTCAGTACATTTTGGCGAATTATACGAACATAAATGTACTGAACAGCTGTTTTTTTTTCGCGATTTCAGGTTTGGTCCCATAGTAAAAGTTGTTCATAATGATGAGTACAATGACTCCTTAAGAGGTTATTGGTGTTTTACCAATAACCCTGTATACAACGCAATAAAAGTACGGCCATTATGCGACATATTTTGATACTCGCAAGTAAATCAATACCTGTAGGGTACTTACCGTTGACCTAGAATCATAAAATTTAGCAAGAAGCAAGGTTTCACAGCACAAGTAAAGGAAAAAGTCCGAAAATTGTTAATTTGCGATCACATAAAAAAATTTTTTTTGAATTACAAACTTAAATTTGCAGTTGGAGAATTTACCTTGACGTAAGTATATCAATGTATGGGAAAACATGTTTTTCAACTACAATGTTAGGTTTGTTTTTGGGATAAATTCTTTTCAACTACGGAACCTTTCATTGTGCGTGGTCCGACACGCACTTGGCCGGTTTTTTAAAGATATTAAACCTATCTTGAGAAGTTATAATATGAAAGTTTTTACAACATGCATCAAAAGTCCTTTAAAAGTTTTTGCTAAATTTGTATGCAAAATTATCCTTGAAAGAAAGAAAGAAAGAAAGAAAAATATTTTATTTGGGACACGCACAGGAAATACAAACAGTAAAAAAGAGCATAGGAAACTGACAAAATTAACATAAAACAAAAAAAAATACAAAATATAACAATTAAAAATACCTGTGCGAAGCCAAAAAGGCTCCTATCTCAGCATAAAGCTGCAATATTTATATATCCTTCCTATAATAATAAGAAGGATAATTTCACATACAAATTATTTGCAGCAAAAGAAACTTATTCGACCACAAATATAGACGAGGCACCAAAAAAATATAAAGCCTAACTAGATTCTCGGAATCCCAATAAAAATAGTTGAAACCACAAATTACTAAAGGAAACAGGAAAACAGGACAAAGTTGAATTTGAACAAAGAAAAGGGCGGATAAAGCAACAAAGTGCGTAAACAAGGGGTCTCATCGGTTTTATTTGAAAAGTTTCGATGATCGCGGTTTACTACCACCACTCCGACCCACTTCCACGAACAACGTCTTCATTAAATAAAATCAGCCCAGAAAATTTAACATTATCTTTTATACCTAACGGAATTCTCTTGTGTTGACAAGACGAAATGTAGTTTCACAAACGTTACCAGAAAACAGCAGATTGATATATAATAATATAATATCTTAAGGCATTGTTCACACACGGTCATCTGATTCCAAACTAAGCAGAGCTTGTACTATGGAAACCAGATAACTGATATACTACATACACTACTTTTTTTTGTAAATACATACTTATATAGATAATTACACCCAGACTCAGGACAGACAGACATGTTCATGCACACAAATGTTTGTCCTGGATGGGAATCAAACCCACGACCAGCGGCATGGCAGGTGGTATCTTAACCAACCACGCCATCTGGCCTGTCAAATCCTGTCAGTCCTGTGATTGAAATAAGACCTAAATGTGTCACTAAACACACCCATAACTTCGCTAATGCTATAATTCATTAGGCATAGATACTTACGCTCACAAAAATATTGGCAAAGTTCCTACACCCTAAATCATAATACTGCGTCATAAATAACCCTTCGCTGGCTGGAAATGTAGAAACTATTGTTGTCATATTTCTCGATCACAATGGCAAACTTACTACTCCTATTTCAATAGTGGCTTCAGATGACGAAGCGCTTAGCGCAAACGGCTCTCATAATCTATTCCATCAATGGCGTCAGATAAGATTGTTCCGTCATTATTGGGATGTAATTAATCCTTGTCATTGTTACCTTCGTCTGCAGATCTGCTCCTCACAGATACAGACTCTCTCTTTGTTACACTCCATTACGTATTTTGCTTTATGACGTTCGCAGTAATACGCGCAACATCTTCATTGAATTATGTTTTGCTATAATAATGATTTAATAACCGACTTCAAGAAAGGAGGGTTCTCTATTCGACCCGTATGTATATATGTTTGTATGTCCACGATTTTCTCAAAAACTTATGAACTAATTTTGATGATTCTTTCACTAACAGATCTCCACACTTTCAGGAAGGTTTCAGTATAAATACATTAGGTAATTTATTCTTATGTACAAGTTATATGCATAAATGCATCTCCGGCATTTCTATGCGAATTTTTATGATTCTTCTTCTTTTCGTTCGGCTTGGGCTTATTAACCGACTTCAAAAAGGAGTTTCTGTATTCGCCCGTATGTATGTAGGTATGTATGTATGTAAGTTTGTATGTCCGTGATTTTCCCAAAAACTGATGAATTATTTAAGCATCAAAAGTGGTTTTGATGCTTAAATAAATAATAATAATATCCTGGGAAATTTTCATACACGGTCATCTGATCTCAAACTAAGCAGAGCTTGTACTATGGAAACCATATACTTAACAAATGTTTGTCCTGGATGGGAATCGAACCCACGACCTGTGGCTTGATAGGTGCTATCTTAACCAACCACGCCAACTGGCCTGATTATTTCACTAACGTGATATACATACTCTCAGGAAGGTTTATAGTATATAATACATTAGGTAATTATTCTTATGTACGAAGTTATATGCATAAATGTACTGTATTACTGGCATTTCTAAGCAGATTTTGATGGTTCTTCGTTTCGTTCGTCTAGGGCTTATGTAATTGTATACGCATTCAACGAAAAATGTAAAAATAAATTTACTTACAAAAAGTGAAAACCGACTTCAAAAATCTAAAACGAATAAAATAACTTTCATAATAAAACTAAACAGCTTCTTCGGTCTTCAATTCTTCAATTCACCTTAGCTTGACACCGACTTCAGAAGCTGATAAGTTTTAGGTATTATGAAAGCTAATTTATTCGTTTTAGGTTTTTGAAGTCGGTTTTTACTTTTTTAAGTATTTTTTTTTCAATCTTCTTAGTAAAAATCTTAGATACCTAACCATTCTTACTTTATCTTCATAAAACAGCTTTGTAAAATCGTTTTACCAATATTTATACAGTGTTCGACTTTACTTGATTATTAACAATTCAATATTCAATAAACATATAAACTATTATTTTTATCTCGCAAACCAAAATACATTAAACATATTTCCGTAAAATGAGATTTTCCTAAAGTACCTAAATTGACGCAAATTAAACAAACGGATATTCCATCTTTCTGTATTCAAACCAAGTTATATTCTCTATGATTCAAACAAACGAACATTTTCAAATCGGATTACCTCAACAAAGACTCCTATGTAGGTAATATAAAATGAAAAGAGAACAATGTAAAGCACGGTTATCGGAAGCACGGCTCACTCGTATATCTCTTTGGTAGGTGAGATTAAAGAGGCGATGGCGTGGGCCGATGCCATCCATCTCCGTTAATGCTGTATCGACGGCTCCATCCAACGGCTGTGAGCAGCGGCGTGATGCACGGCCGCATCAAGAGCGATGATATTTATTGGGAACTAGCTTTTGGCCACTGCCTCCCGCGCCTGAGTTGTGGTAGTACGTGGATGCTTTATATTCTAGCTAGAGCCTTCCTCAATAAACGACAGTGCTTTCAGATCCGTTTTGGCAAGTTATGTCCACACTATTGGTGGCATTGGTGCAGTGACTGAGCGATTACTTATGCTCTTCGGGGCGCCGGGTTCGATTGCGGCATGAAATAAAGGGCCAGCAGGTCAAGCTACCCGAAACTGTCAAATTTTCCCAATCAACCTTGAACCTAATGCTGTAGCGATAAAGTTGAAAATCTATTAAAGAAATTTGACAGACTGTAGTAGCTTGATGTGCTGGCTTCAGTCTCACACAGTTGTTCTGAGTCTATACGGCTGTTACGTTTTAGAACAGAGCAATCCGCTTTAATGTGTCTACAGAAGTTAATTCTGTAATAAGATTTGTTTGATGGAAATACATGTATTGATTGAACTGTTGGCTACAAATATCTGGCACGGCAAAGGAATCCTAGTTTAAGGCAACTCGTATGCATGACTCGCCCCAGACACATTCAAATATCCATTTTGCAAATGCACATTTTAACGACATTCGGCATTTGCCAAGAGAGGTTTTTTCACGGATATTAGAGGACGCTAACCACGTAACACATTTTACGCAAACTTTGGAAAATAGACGATTACGTACCAGTAGCTTTACAAGTAGATACTTATCAAGTTTTGCATTGAGCCCGTAAATTAGATTTTTATTTAACTCTGGTTGGTTCAATAAAAACATATGACAAATTAAATGATCTAAAAAGTCTTAATAATATGACAGCATTCGCATTATTTTTTATGTTATTTTATGTAAGAAAATTAAATAAAAAATATAATGGAAGTTTTTATAACATCATCAACATACTCTAAAGTGGAAAAACGTATTATGATAGCTAACTGAATAACCACTCATCGGAACTTGTCCTTTATATGGGACTACCTCAGGAGTATACCCTTTTAAACAAACAATCGGTTCAAAAACAAAGAAGTAACGCCCGAACATATTATAAAAAAATAAACATATCCTTTTTTTAAATCGGTTAAAAACTCATAAAAAATATATTAACTTTGGTAAAGAACTAAGGACTCGGGGAAAAACTAAGAAAGACTATGTGTCTAATGGTACCTATACGAAGTGTTCGAAAGAAATAAAATATTCACAACTACATCAGAATTAAGTCGTCAGAAAATATAAAATAAACAGAAACCAAAAGATAATTTGTATGTTTTTTTTTATTGTTTTCGTACAAATACACTTCATTCATAATCACGTACACTTAAATAACCATTATTGCGCAGTGGTTAGCTAGTCAGTCGGTTGGATCAGCACCAGGGGTCGGCCTCGACAAGGTACACTCTCCTGAAACAAAAAACATCATGCTTAGGAGAGACATAATTCAGAAGAACTTTGGAAGTACTCGTAGATGATGCAAAATAGTGCTATTGACGTGTTAGAAATTATAACCAACACCAATGTAGGTAGCGTAATAATCAACAAGAATTATAACACGTGAAACAAATTCGCCTAGTGGTCACTAGGCGAATTCGTTTCACGTGTGTTACATTTCATGTTATGTTTCACCAATATGCACACATATCAACTCGGAAGCGGATCGTAACCGTATCAACTCGAGCCGTTTAGTATTCTTTGTATGAAACTCCCTACTGACGCTTGTCAGTAGGGAGTTTCATACAAAGAATACTAAACTAAAGTGTGCTTACACTAATCGGAATCGTAACATAAACGATTCGTCTCGGGACAAGCTCACGAACCGCGGTGTGGCGCGTGGTCAACCAGCGGTCACCGCGCTTACGGCTCGTCGTCTCTGCGCTTACGTCTCTCCGTCGCCGCGCTTGCGTCTATTCGTCCACTCTTTCCCCTCTCACCCCATTATTTTCTTTTCCTCGTCATCCAGTGCTATGGCTATAATAGCCATCTCGCGTATTGTGAACCGAGACATAACCGTGCGCTACACTTCACGTTCGGGTTCAAACTGATCTGGTGCCAGCCAGGTCGACTAACGGTCGGCGAGACGTAAGCGCGGCGTCGCCGTCGCCTTGCTGTAGTCGAGTCGACGTATCGGAACTGCTGGTCCGCTTTGGTTACGTGCTTACGTTAGGTTGACGTCTGTTTGACGGCGAGGCGAAAGCCGATACGGTGACGATCCCTTTCCAAGTTGATATGTGTGCTATGACCTTTAAAGGCTGTTAAAAAACAACAATAGGGAAAAGAGGTCTTAACTCAGGAATTGAAGAAACAAAAGACTGCCAATGACATTGATGAACATTGTGGTCGATGACGTCGTGACCTGAGAGTGCAAGGTGCTACATCCTTCCTAGAAATTGTCCTAGGTGCGTGTGTAAAGATTTTTTGTGGTCACTACATAAGTGTCTATACTTGTCAGTCAAGGTATAGTTTTAGCGAGAACTTCTTAGCACCAACAGTGATGATTATGATGAATCATTCCACTTCAAAATAACTACCTTTTTTGCTCTCTTAGGGTTTGGTCACGCTGTTCAGGTACTTAAGTAACTCCATCATACAGGACTGCTCCAGGTACGAGTATTATGACAAGAACAATAGGTAGCGAATATAGTATATTACGATTTCAGTGTTTTTTTAATTGTGTATTACTGAAGTAGGTATATTATTAAATTATGGTGAATGAATACAGTGTGTAATGTAAACAATTTGTAGTTGCGGGGAATGTTTTAATGATGATATCGATATGCTTAAGTTAACCATGATAACGCCTGAAATAAACAAATACATTTTATTTAAATAAATATGTATCTAGATTCATATCACAGTTATTCGGCTGATAATAATTAAGATCTCATTCAATTTTATTATAGTAGATAATAATGGAAATCGACGTAGGTAGAGGGAATGATTATTCCCAAAGAGAGAAATGTGACGTTCCACGGGAAGAGGTACCTTATGGTGCTTTTTAGTTTCGGAGATATTAGTTTCGTACAAATATGTAAAAAAAAAAAATATTGCTGTTTCGTAAACCATAAGATTTAACATTTATTTTCCTATTTTTATTTCTTATGATATGTAAGTTATTAGCCCATAATGTGGCCTCAAAGTTTAGTAGAAAAGGTACCTTATGGCCGTGTGTTAGGAAAAATAAGAAAATAATACTTGCAATCATGTCGGGACATACTCCGCTTAGATGACTAAGTAAATTATATCGAAATAGAAAAAATACGTTGAGTTTATTAATATAGTTTTTTTTTTTTTTTATAAATGAAAATGCTTTTTTCGTTTCATTGTACCCCACTTGTCCCAAAAAAAAAGTATAGGTAAGAAGGAATTGATTATTTTAGTAGCAGTTTATTATTAAAATAATAGTTTAAATTAATAAAAAGATTATTTATTGTCCTGACATATTGTTTGTTATATAATTTCCAAAGAGTATCTTTTCTTAAATGTATGTATGTAGTTGTGTGATTTTGCCTGAAGTTATTAAAAAATATTCTTACCACTAATTCTTGTTTTTTTTTTTGTCTATATTTTATCTAGTAATTGTTTTCTAATTGATCAGTAAAAAAATCTGGCGTTCTCATAGCAAAATATCGTGAAAATTAAGAAAAAAAAAATTTTTTGAAATTGGTTATTAGGCATATTCATTAGCCTATATCAAGGTTTTGGTTTTGGTTTTGATACAGAACTTATCACAATATTTTTTGAAGGACAGGAGCCCAACGAATTAGTTTCCATAGCCCACTATGTAACTTACAACGACAGCATTGTTTTTGAGGTGGCTAAACTTAAATTGTCTGTTTTGTAAAATTGCACAGTTTCCAATACAATCTTTAAACAAATATAGCTCCGTAACTGCACATCGCAGGAGCTTGATCTTTTTTGATATCGATAGCTTATTAATTCCAGACTATTATGGTATGCATAACTCCATCCATAAGGTACCTTTACCCGTGGAACGTCACAAATAATTTTTACTTTATTTCAATATGGCGTAATCCGTAAGTACATACCTGTAACCACCATGTCCGTAGCCGCCGCCGTAGTATCCACCATAACTGCCGCCGTAGCCGCCTCCGTAACCTCCTCCGTAACCACCTCCGTAACCGCCGTAGCTCCTGCCGTGCGAGAGGGCACCTCCAGCGATGGCACCGCCGATTAAGCCAGCCTTAGCACCGATCAGACCGGCACCCAGACCCAAAGCACCGACGCCAAGGGCACCGACGCCGAGGGCACCGACGCCGAGGGCACCAGCGCCAAGAGCACCACCTGGTCAAAAAAAACAAAAACATTAAAGAAAGACTAACAAGTACGAGACATGACTATTGCCTTAATACTGCACTTATTTTCTACTCTCATTGAAGATCTGAAAGATCTGACATCATTCTATTTGCTGATAGAAAACTCAATTATATGCTCGTCTCGTTCCCTAACATATAACTTACCTACCTACATATTGACTGTGGAACTGATTTTGTATGTACAATAAAAAATAGGACATAATAACATCACGACTGCTTTCCTCGAAGGGTTAGGCAAAGGTGTACTTTAATGCACCCACGTTTCACTAGTTATGTTTAAGTCCTGTGTAATAAGGGAATGCACTATGAATACTATACACACAGTAAATAAACTAATCTATCTATCTTTATCTATACTAATAATAAAGCTGAAGAGGTTGTTAGGATTCCGTACCTCAAAAGGAAAAAACGGAACCCTTATAGGATCACTCTCTCTGTCTGTCTGTCCGTCTGTCACAGACAATTTGCCCCGAATCTAATTGGTACATGTATGAATTTATGTGACCCAACACGGACGTGTAACGTAAAGAAATGAACATTGAATATAGGGGTCACTTTTCGGGAGCAAATGAGAAAAAAAAACGTTTTGCAAACTGTACCGTGCGACATATCAAATGAAAGGGTCTCGATATATATTTTTTATGATTTTTAAAATAAATAGTTATTTAAGAAAGTAGATGAAAATTGACCATTCCCCTCCTTTATCTCCGAAACCACTGAGTCTAAAATTTTGAAAAAGAAGTACAGAAAATAGTTCTATACCTATACGTAGATTACAGGAAAACTTATAAGAAGTCTTTGGTTTTAAAATAACATGGTAAATCACTCAAAATTGCGGGTGCAAACTCACATTTGCAGTTGGTATGTATGGGAGAACATGTTTTTCAACTACAATGTTAAGTTTGTTCTTGGGATAAATTCATCCCAACTACGGAACCCTTCATTGTGCGTGTCCGACACGCACTTGGCCAGTTTTTTTTGTTGTTTTGTTTGTTTGTATGAACGCGCTAATCTCTGGAACTAAAAGTCGGATTTAAAAAAATATTTTTGCATTTGATAGCGCAATTATTGAGGAAGGCTATATAGGCTATTTAACATCACGCTAGGACGCTTAGGAGCCGAGGAAAATGAAATAAAAGGAAAAACGCTAGGCCACAACGAAGTAATAGTGCGGGCAGCGGATGCAATGCGATGGGGCGGGTCGGGGAACAAGTTTCACGCGGACGAAGTCGCGGGCATTAGCTAGTCTAAATATAATGACGCCCAAAACGAACGTGGCGTAAACTAATCTAGACTCGTTTTATTAAGCTATAGAGTCTAGTATTGTGTATTTTAAACATACAGAACATAACATTTATTTATTTAATACTTTAAACACACAACATGTACAGAGGCGAACTTAATGCCATAGGCAACAATATACCTAAAATTCACAAAATATATTCTAATAGGGACTACTAACCAATTGAATAGTGTAAACTTTAATATGGAGTCTTAAGAAAGAAGTAAGATAGTCTAAAGATCTTAAAATTAAAATAATTTTAACCTGCAGACGTTAAACGAATTTATCTGATTGACAACGGTCGACTTGGAATTTTTTCGTATCATATTTGGTACTTAGTTATGCAGGGTCAGCCATGTGGCACTTTTTCCAAAAATGAGTTATAAACACAGTCATACTAATTTCGACATACAAGATTTTTTTTCCAAAAACAGCCATGCCGATATATCTATTTATCACGGAGATATGAGCCGTCAAATGCAGCCTTGTCCATACATCTATACTGCAACCATCACCAGAAAAATGCTTATGGTACTGTTTGTACTTTTCCCGACATGGCTGCTTTCTGCATAAGACCGTCCATTTTATTTGTAGTCTATAGTTTAGTGCATTATTTCCAAGGATAAAACTTGTATAAAAATAATAAAAGTTCTCATAAAAACGCTGTTACGAGCGCAAGTTTCTTACTAGCCAACCATAATAAAAAATAAAAAAACTGAATAAAATCCGAGGGAAAAAGTACTAAACAAACGCGCGAGGTGACACGTAAAGCAAAATTTAGGTGAAAAATAAACAAGATTATCTTATTAAATAGACAACGTACCTAATTGTTCATAAAAATAAATCTTCGTACAGATTTGCATTTACGAGTGGTACTACGTGGTGGGGTACCACCTACCCCACAGTCTGTCCTCACACCCCCGCCGGACCACGCTCTATACACATTTTTATGACGCCTTTAATTCGTTTACTTAGTCTCTGTTTATTATTTATAGCTTTAGGAATTTACATTTTATGATTTTTAGGGTTCCGTACCTCAAAAGGAAAAACGGAACCCTTTTATGATCACTCGTATGTCTGTCTGTCCGTCTGTCACAGCCAATTTGCTCCCAATCTAATGGACTGATAAAGTTGAAATTTGGTACACGTATGTATTTCTGTGACCCAAATACGGACGTGTAACGAATGTGTAAATAAATGAATTTTGAATATGGAGGTCAATTTTGGGGGTAAATAAGAAAATTAAAAAAAAAAAGTTTTTCACACTACCATGTGACATATCAAATGGAAGGGCTTCCTATGAGGGTCTCAAATATATTTTTTATATAATTTTAAAATGAATGTGTTTAAAGATATTTAAGAAAATAGACGCCCCCCCCCCCCCCCCCCCCTTCGTCTCATCTCCGAAACTACTGAGCCTAAAATTTTGAAAGAAAATACAGAAGATACTTATAAATTACAGAAAAACCTATAAGTAAGAAGTCTATGGTCTTAAAATAACATGGTAAATCTCTCAATCTTGTTCGTACATGTTTTTCAACTACAGTTTGTTCTTGGGATAAATTCATCCCAACTACAGGACCCTTCATTGTGCGTGGTCCGATACGCTCTTGGCCCGACTTTTGTATATCCTGTTGCTGATCATTATAATAAAAATTATAACAGTGTCGATTAAAGTTCACGGTATTAGCGTGAAGAAACTGTGTATTCAATATATTAGCATAATACGATTCATGGATAGTCAATCGGGTCCGTCTCACGTTTCTGTTACCTTACCTATATATGACGTCATCAATCTCTACCTCTAGGGCTAGAAAGTGGGGTCTGTAGGGATCGACATGACGTATTTGTAACGCAGTATATATTTCTCATCAGCCTCACGAGTATGCGCAACACGTTACAATGTTCCATGGGGGATTCCATAACATGGCTGATTAATTACTGACTACTCAAACAAAGTATATTCCCAACTATTTAAATAGTACTGTTTGCATATAAATAAACGCAGCACGATTTTGCTTGTCGGGATGATTGGACACAATCAATTGTCTTAGAAATTAGTCATACTTAAAAGATGACTGTTAAAACTAATTTTATTTAGAGGGAACTACTGGTTGGTGCTAGTTGAAATGAAAACAAGATATTTTCAATTAAAGGCGCGACGCGACTCTAGTAGAACAATTTATATGAAAACTTCATTGAAAATGTTCTACCCGAATCGCGTCGCACCGTCGTATCGCGCTTGTCTGCGGGAGCCTTATGATGATTAAATGCTTCTTTTACTTTAAATAAAAATCGCGTTCTAATTGTTAAATGTATTCAAGAAAGTTTATTAATTAATTATGGATATATTTTAAAAGCAAAGCCCTGTGAAGGTCAACGTCCGGTCATCAGCAGCACCTTAAATAACAAACTTATAATATCCCTAATGCATTTCGCATTTACTATGTTTTATTCATGGATTTGTTTATTAATATTGAAACAGTACTTTGACACTTATAATTCAATATAAATATTTATGAATCGTAACGAAAAAATGATATGAAGGTAAACTCTGTACGTAATCGCTTTTCACTTTACTGTACGAGTATATACGATATTTTCTAAAATTTTAGCATATAAACGAGCAATCTTTTACGTTTGTACGTGTATATAAAAGTTCGGTCATAACGCGAAGGTATTGCGTATACTGTGGGCCTTAGCACACCTCCGCTGCGAAACCTTAGCGGAGAAACCGCAGTAGTACAATTCAACTGACTCGCATGATGTTCCGCTACTCGAGTAGCGAAATATCAGCGGAATATCAAGCGGTTTTGCTGTTTCGCGGCGATGTGCTAACGCTTTGTCCTACGTGGGAGATTCAATGCAACCGCGATTGTCACGTAGGACACCGCAATAGAGTAACAATTATTTGTTCCACTCGCGCCGCTTTGCTTCGCGATCGCGTTCGCGTTGAATCGCCCACGTAGGACAAAGCGTTAGAAAGGCCCTCAAACACTTAGGTTTCAGTACTTCCAGTTTCCTCTGAGTTTGTTTCGGCTTTTCTTCTCAGAGTAGTGAGATAGGAAACGCCGACCTCAACTAGTTTAAAAAAAAACATGATTGACATGTAAAAGTGTTTGTATGTACAAACCTACTTACAGAAATCATTTATCATTTACGGCACTGCGACATATCGCAAAGTTTCAGGTAAAAATTACAATAGGTACTACATACTATTTTCCTTACTGACAGCACTATTCTATGCTAGCATAATGTATGTATAAAAATAAAATAGAACTTTATTTGGAAGTTATCACCAAGCAAGTTACGATGAAGAGGATGCTGTCTATCTCCAACTCCTCGGATCTAAAGCCTTTTTATTTTATCTGTCACTTGCAATTAATAATCAAAGAGCGAATTAAATTAATACAAGCAACATGAGAAAACGTACTCGTTCTGTAAAACTATTCGCAGACACAAATGTTTATTAAAAATTAATTACTTCGTACACAGATACTGCTGTCCTAACCAAAGAGTTTTCATTCCTCATACAAAGAATGAAAATACCTTAAAATTAAATTCAAAGTTTTAACTTTCATGTCTGTATGTAAAACTGTAATCACAACCCTCCAGCAGGGATTCCAATTTCAACCCTGTTCTCATCATTGCAATATTTCAGACCAATAGTAAGGCTGTAACAAATCCCTCGCGACTTGAACAGCCCAGCAGGTAAGATAAGTGTGAAATGTACAAACTATGGCCGAGTGGCGAACACTTGGGTCGGTACTATATCATCGTTAATCCACTATTATATATCTACATAAGCGGACCGTTTGCTCTGTAAGCTTTTTACCAAATGTTTCTTTGGCTTAATAAAAAAGCCTGTAGATAAAATGATAGGAACTGTTCAATAATACAACAATCGCAGTCGATAATACATTTAAAACGGATGTTTTAAATTTTATTTTGGACACTATTGATTTTTATATGTATATGTAGTATATCAATTATCTGATTTCCATAGTACAAGCTCTGCTTAGTTTGGGATCCGATGACCGTGTGTGAACAATGACCCAGAATATTATTTTGTATCAAGTAATTTTCTTAATTCTAACAAAAAAGAAGAAACTCTCTAACACTAACATAAAGTTACAAAAATAATATCCTAACCAACTAAAACTATTAAAAAATAACTAAAATATGGCGTCGAAAAATTCATCCGCATCGCTGTCGTCTGGTAATGTACCCAAGAGACTGGTGGCATTGCCACGTTGTATGGCAATGCTTAGCCTCTGGCCAAGGTAGCCTGCCCTTGGGTCACGGGAAGTGTCAACCAGCCGTTTGGAGATTTCCTTGAACAAACCATGAGCACACGGACCCCACGGCCCGAGTGTTTCAACCCCAAACGGCTCGAAAATATAGTTACCGATAAGGTTATTATACTTCCGCCGCTTGAGGTTTTCCGCAGCCGCAGCAGCAGCGCCAGCACAGCACGCTGTGCCAGGAAGATGGGAAGGCGCAAGAATATCGACACACGTTGCGTCCCACACTAAAGGCCTCCCCACCTTTCACGGAAATAAAGACATGCCGTCCGGTCTCTTGCCATCGTCGCGTACCAAGCCATTATTTTATATTATAATATATTATATTATTACATTGAGCACCATTAGTCCGGTACCAACATGTTAACAATTTGTATTCTACTTTTATGTTTTATTACGACTTTTAATACCTAAATCCAATTGCGCTTTTACTGGCTGATCCAAAAGTGGGGATAAAAAATAAAACTATTCAATATGAATGCTACTCGTATGTGCATTCCTCCCGGGAATTGTGGTATATTTATATGATTTTTATGCTGACTTGGTGGGCAAACAAGCAAAAAAAATCATTTAAAAATATACATTAACCGATAATTATTAATTTTGGATCAGCCCTTGTACACTGTAAAATTACAATATAAATGAGACTAGATGTTAAGACAACTAAAAAGCTAAGATATAACAAAATGAATACAAAATATCGTTTCCTAATACCTAGCCTAGACCTCTCAAACTAAACAAACAGCTGATGCGTAGGTAATTATGTAAATGGGCACTTCAGATCATCGAAATAAGGGCAAGTAACAACACGCATGTATTGCGTGATATGACTTGAAACCTTGAATTTTGCATTCGCTTGCATAATCATGAGTTCATGAGGCACGAATTAATCCCGAAAATTATATAATTACATAATTATAATTATCGACAGGATATAAAGTAATTAAGGAGAAATCGTGGCCTTGAACTGGCCTCTGAAATGACCTCGCGTGGAGATAAGTATGTGTATCATTACGCGTTCTACGCACGCAAAAGAGGGTAGGCAGAAAAGTATGATATATGTTCTTGATGTTCTTGATTTATGTTCTATGATTATGTTTATGTGATAGGAGAATCTTAGTTGAGATACTGTAACCTGTTACAGTATCTCAACTAAGATTCTCCTATCAGGGATTTCAAACGGTTTTATTTAAAATTTTGGAAGGACCTTGAAAAGAAAAGTTATTAGAAGTTGGTGATTTGATTCAGCTTTTGATTAGCATCGATCTAGATAAATAGAAGTTTGGGATTCTATAAAAAAAAAATAATTAAACGATTTGTATTCGGCGACGCGCGGAATCGTGAAAAGGCAACACGAGTCGCAGGAAATAAATGTCGCCCATAGTGTGTTCTTGCACGACATGTCAAGTCAAATGTTGGTTTTAGGGCATTGGCATCTATTGGCATGTCATAACGTGGAAATTAATAATTCGATACGTAATCGATTCTCTAACAGTTCCAAACTTTTAAGGAAAAAAGTGTAAAACGTTATTTTTAGATCTGTCACGCGAACCATCGTAAAATGAACAGACTATAGGAAATACGGAGTCCTCACTAATCTGCAGGTAATCGTCACTACGGTCACTGGCAATAGGTATAGTGCTACAGGATCGTTTGGCGCTTGAATGACATCGACAGGATGGCGTTGTTGGCAAACGTTTGTAAAATTATTTCGTGGAATTGTATTAAAAAAAAAACAAGATGGCCGTGTTAGTTCCGATTATGGCCTCGCGCCAAAAGATAATTGTACTACTATAGCCGCCTAGCAAATGCTTTTACTCACCAAGAAGCAGACTCCTCTTCTCCCTGTTGCCCTGTGCGTCGACCAGCATGACCTGCTGGAACTCAGGCTGTTCCACGGGCTGCAGCGCGGTCATCAGGGGACCGTTCTCAGCCGCGAGGCTCGCCACACACGCCACCAACACCACGAAGACTAATGTGCACACTTTCATCTCGATTTCGTCTCTGAGTAAAAGAATTTGTTTATAAAACACACTTTAGATGATCACCTATCTAAAAATTCTACTGTATTTTGTTTGATAAGTTGATACCGTACAATAATTGTCCTGTTTTTAATTTTTTTTTAATAAAATACTATTCCAACAATTCTGGATTTTCCGGAAAGGGGATCGAACTTTTTTGTATGGAAACTGGCTTCATCCCTGTTCGCCAAGTTGATTATTTTTCAAAATGGCGTCGCACAATAATACCTATATATATTTATAGGGCCAATATAGACAAATAAAAAATGCCATGATATAATGTCCTAAACTGTCACATTACCTAGATAATTAAAGTTAAAAATAGCCATGATGAGCGCAAATATTTTCGTTTCATTCATATTAAAAGCGGGCAATTTAAGCTACAAAGCGTTTCTCTGTTGAAAATGTTATGTGATGTGATTATCTTAATGAAATGTAATTTAAAATCAATGTTAAGTGTATAACATTTTTACCTCTTTAAGAAGAAAACTTAACAGATTCTTCAGAAGTGCTTGGTTAGAATGCATTGCCTTTGTCGTATAGTTGTCTCAGATGGTCATGTTTATTACAAGTTTGAATCCCATAACAACACATAGGGTGGTAAGAAGAACGTTTTCGTTCTTCAAGCCAAGAAGCGGTGTTCAGCGTTAATTAATGTTTTTAATATAATGATATGAAAATATTTGGACTCATTAAAGCTACTTTTAACTCTATTTATCTCAGTAATGTGATACTTTAAGATATCATATTTAATTATATTTTTGTTCCTCTATTTGTCTTCTATTTATATATGTAGGTATTATCGAGCGACGCCATTTTGAAAAAAAATCAAAATGGCGGTCCAAGGCTAGACCAATAGGTTTAAGAGCGCATATCCCGCGCGGGCTGACAACGTCGCATTTCTACAGGTTTTTCTTGATTAGTTTAATACATTTAAATCAAATTACTTTTTTTAATAGACTATCTAGATCGTTGTTATTTATAAGTATGTATGCTATTTATTACAGTTATTTTGATATTTTACTCATAAAATTGACAATATTGTCTATAATGTAAATTTTTATGAGTAAATACCAAAATAACTGTAAAAAATACATACATTAGCACAAATAACAACGATCTAGAGAGTCTATTAAAAAAATTGTAATTTGATTTAAATTTATTAAAATAATCACGAAAAACCTGTAGAAATGAGAGCTCTGACCTAGACTATAGTCAAGAGCAAACCCATCTCAAATAAAATTTTAAAAAAATCCATATGAAATATTCATGCTAATAAGTTCATACGCTTTGCTTGTTTTAGGTAAATATTTAAAACATTGTTAGAGACCGGCTTCACAGTTTCCGGCAAAATTATCAGCATTTTATTCAATTTTAATAACATTTCAGGTATATTGTCAACGAATGATTTATCATTTTACTTAGGTCGTTAGATGAGATATTTCATCTCATCTCTTTTCTATAAAAACTCTTCTTTTGTTCTTTGAAAGACTCTCTTATAGTTTAATCATATTAAATTAAATGGTTCTTCTGTTTAACTAAAGTGTTCAAATGACATTTAGCTAAAATTTAAAAAACAAGGAGATTGATAATGTTTATGCACACACACACATACATTGCAACATTAGAAATGGGCTAATGATCGATTTTGTTACGAAAGTACGTTATTTGACAGTTTGAGACGTATAAAATTGCTTTAACTGAATGAATTGAGAATATCTTTGCGACAGAGTTTGTTGCAAAGTTATGTTTAGTTTTATTTTTTAAATACTACCTAGGTACCTACTAATTTTAGGCGTACTATTATACACTTAAAGAAATCCAAAACAAATCAATATTAAATATTAACCGAAAGCCGTTAAAAATGTTTAACTGAATTGTGAATCACAAAAATAATAAAAAAAAACATTATCTCAAAAAAAAAAATTGTATCACTATAAAATTCAAACGCAAAATTAAATAATTTGTATTAATTTTATTAATTTTACCTGTTTTAAAATATCTCCGTCCAGCACAAACACTGATCACTGATCTACTGGTCGATGATGTCCTGCTATGACTTTTATAGGTCGGCGAGTCGAACACACACGCTAACAGATAATTTATAATCTGTTGCCTTTAATAAGGTATGCTGTCGCCCCACCTATAACATATACTACCATACCACGCAACGGGCTCAGTAGTTTCAGATATTCAATATTCATTAGACGTAATTACAAACATGAAATTGTTACTGGGCACAGTTTGCAAACTCAACTTTGTTGGGTCTCCACAAATTTCATAGGTATTAATCAAAAGCTAGGGTAACAAGTACCTGAGGATTATATTGTGCCTGTAACAAGCTGTGACCTCATCTCGTTTGTTACAATAATAGGTCGAGTATACTCCAGTGTTTTACACTAAAAATTTACTTTACCTGTTAAGGGAGGAGTGGGAAATTGTGTTAATTAAATATGTAATAGGTAACGTTGATGCTGTCTTTTGGACCGTATGGAGGTATCCACGTTGAGTATAAGATGTCCTCGTGTGTACTTGCAGGTAGGTACTTAGGCTTTTGTTTTGTTTTATTGCTGTAGGTACTACTCCGAGTATTGGTACAGTCTCGACATAGATAGCGATCGCTTTACGACGGAATTCAGTCGCAAAATCTTAAAGGGGACCCTAGACTGTCGAATTTGCAATTGAGGAGCTCGTGGCTAAGTAATAACAGCCGTACGGGTCGATCCACCAAGTTAAGCTACTCTTGCCGGGGTTGGTCTGTGGTTGGGTGACCATCTTTTCATACCGAGACCCCTCCGTGCCTCGGAAAGCACGTTAAACCGTTCATCCCGGCTTTCATTCGTGGAACTTTGACAGTCGTTACGGGTCGTCAGAAGCCCGAAAGTCTGACCACCAGTCTTACCAAGGGTAATACGACACCCCAGTAACTGGGTTGTGGAGGTCAGATAGGCAGTCGCTCCATGTAAAATACAGGTATTCAGCTGGATCCGGTTAGACTGGACGCCGACCTCAACATAGTTGGGAAAAGGCTAGGCAGATTGAATGAGACCGTCAAAATTGCATGAAAAGCGCATGACTTTTTCGGGCTTGTATGCTTGTGGCTTGTACGGTCTATAGACCCCATTAGGACATTGCGAACGAATTCGGTCGAAAAGCGATCGCTATCTATGTCGAGACTGCAGCCTCAGGAAGAGTAGGGAGCTCGACAATCAACCTTAATCGTCGTTAGCATTGAAGTAAGTAATAATTACAAGGAAAACTTAACATTGTATTTGAAAAACATGTCCGCCCATAAATTCCAACTGCAACAGTCAGTTTGTACGCACAATATTGAGAGATTTACTATGTTATTTTAAGACCATAAACTTCTTATAGGTTTCCTGTAATCTATAGGTATAGAACTATTTCCTGATTTTTTTTTTTTCAAAATTTTAAGCTCAGTAGTTTCGGAGTTAAGGGGGGAATGGTCAATTTTCGTCTATTTTCTTAAATAACTTTAAAATCATTTATTTTAAAATTATAAAAAAAAAAAATATTTGATACCTGATACCATCACAGTAAGCCCTTTCATTTGATACATTTACACGACGCAGTTTGCAACACTTTTCTTTTTAAATTTCTTATTTGTCCCTCAAAAATAGAAATAGTTTATTGTCCAGGTAATACAGTAAGCAGGTTTATAGGGAAACAATAAGTTGAGACGATAATATATCTTAAAATATTACCTATATCTAGGTTGCAAATTATTATTTACTAGTGAGCCCCAAACTAGACAGTTAGTCTGTATCTTGGGGCTCGGGGTACAGATTCCAGAGTGTAGACTTGAAGGTGATTACAGGTATTGTATGGTGTGTTTGTGTATGAGTGTTGTGTGTGTGTTGTATGGGTGTGTGATTGTGTTTGTGTGCGTATTTGTTCCCATTGAGCGACGTTTGATTCAGTGTTAGATCAGGGTATTTATATTAACTGTTCCGTGTCATCATAACCAAAGTTATGCAACAATTTCTTTATATTTTTTTTACAGCTGAATGAGGTAGTATTTTAATTTCAAAGAGTTTGCAGACTTTATTGTACGTATTAATGAGAGAGTAAGCTAGGGAGCGTCTAGCAATGTGGTGTTGTCAGGTGTTGGGATTCTGTAGTCTCTTTTGCTTATGATTGATGTGTAGTCGGGTCTGCTTTTAATAGTCTTGTGAGTTGTGGTGCAAGCAGAAATAATGAAAAGCTGGCGGACTCTGAGAACTCTAGTTTCACGATAGAGTAAGTCAGTAGAGTTACTTTAAGAAGCGCTCTCTGTGCTCGTTCTGCTTCAATCAAGTATGTCTTTCCTGCACTACCCCACACGCTGATGCAATACTGAATTATGGATTGGCATAGCGCTAGCTAGACTTGTTGTAGTGTATCTGTGGGTAGATAGTCTCGAAATCTACGCATGGTGTGGTTGAGTTTTCTTATTCTACCAGAAAGGAAATGTTAGATGGTCGTCGATAAGAATACCGAGGTATTAAAGGAAGTGGTACGTTCAAGAGGAGGACAGTCACAAGAGGAAGTAGAGATGAAGAGCAGTGATGAAGTTTGAGTTTTAGGTTTGCCGGATGTTTTAAAGCGGCGGTCTTAGAGAAAACAATATATTTTGTTTTACTGCCATTTAATGTGAGGAGGTTTCTGTCCAGGTTGTTCGCGATTAGTGACAATCCCTCTTCTGCGACACAGTGTACCTTTTCCCACGTTTTCCCGTGAAATATGATGGCTGTATTATCTGTATAAGTTATAATGTCAGCATTATTCATAGAGAGGTTAAGTATGTTGTTGATATAGACAATGAAAATCGTGGGACTAAGTACACTGTCCTGCGGAACTCCGAAGTTAATGGGGAGTTGGTCACTAGAGAAAGAGCTTACTTTTGTGTACTGTTTCCGATTTGTCAGGTAGCTTTTAAACCATTCGAGGCAAATTCCTCTTATTCCTATCCATTCTAGTTTCTTCAGGAGTAGGCAAGTTGAAACCGCATCAAATGCCTTTGCCAGATCAAGGAAGATGGCAAGGCATTTTTCATTTTTCTTAATATGAGAAGAGACACAATTGACAAGGAGAGTAGCAGCATCCTCGATCGAACTATTCCTTCGGAAACCAAATTGATTTTCAGAGATGAGATGATTTTTCTCAATGAAAGAAATAAGACGGGAGTTAACTATCCTCTCTAATATTTTAGAAAAGAGCTTAGTAGTGCTTTAGGTCGGTAGTTATCTGGTGCATATTTGGGGCCGCTTTTGTGGATAGGGGAAACCGCAGCAATTTTCTAACATTCTGGGAAGGTACCGGTCTCAAGGCTCAGGTTGAAAATGTGCATCATTGGTAAGGACTTTAAAGCTCTTTTGACGAGGAAAACTGTAATTTTGTCAGGGCCTGGAGCACATTCAACTTTGAGGTCTGATATAATTTAAGATAGATAGATAGAATTGAAGATAATAATTTCGTACGCATCAGTCGGTTCAAGGAGTATGTATTTATTAAAGATTCATGAGATATATTCACTTTTTCTAGTAACTTGTCTGCTAGGCGGGTTCCTACTGATGTAAAGTGTGAGTTACAGGAGTTGAGTGTCTCCTTTTCTTTATTGGGGCTCAGTAATTGGGAGCTTTCATTGTTATTAGGAGATATGTGACCTATTGATTTTATTATTTCCCAGAGTTTTTTTGGATTGTCTTTGTTATCAACAATCTGTTGGTTATTGTAGTCAGACCTGATTTTTGAAAGAAGTTTGGAAAAAGTTTCTATATCGAGTGTATATTTTATGTTGGATAAGGTCATCAGGGTCAGATTTACAGTTATTATGAAGTTTGTCACGATGAATCATACATCTTATTCATTCCGGGGTTATCCATGGTTTGATGCATGACAATTTTCTACCAATTTTTACTTGGCGCGTGTGTCTGTTTACAGTAGAAGAAAATGTTCGTGAATTCTGTGGTTGCAGTAGTTGTTACATTTGGGTCATTTGTGATAACAGACCAGTCAACGCTGTTTAGGTCAGCAATAACTGCTTCAGTGTCTGTTTTATTTATCCATCTCTTTGCAGTACTAGTTGAGGGCTTACGCAAGGAAATATTAGCGACAACTTATATTATATTATATCACGGTCAGTGATTGATGACTTGCAAACGACCCCAAAGCATTTGTTCTGAGTCTTTATAAATATGTGGTCTATGCACGCTTTATTCCTAGTTGGGCTGGTTATGGCAGGTGCCCATGGACATAGGTACTCAGATGACTGACTATTGGTAGTGTTGCAGATATCGTTATATTTTAATATCACCAATGACAATTCATGTTTGTCTGTTTGCAAGTGAGCTCAGTAATGTGTCCAGTGAGTTCAGGAATGGATCAATATTACTAAAAGAAGGAGATCTGTAAATACCTAGAATTGCGATTTTATCATCAATGGTTATGAGAAGTCGACCTGCGTCTAGTATTGTAGGTTCAATTGCTACAGTGTTGTAATCAGTTTTAACAAAGCAAATTACACCTCCGTTTTTGTTTTGCTGAACCGATGTGCGATAAGCATTATATCCTGGCAGAGGATCCACAATACTGCCGTCAGACAGCCAGCATTCCGTTAAGATGATAACATTACCGCAAAGTTGTCAAAATTTGTAAGCTTCTGATATTGAGCGATAGAATTTTAAAATTAGACTCGGTAGTTTTAATAATGTTTGGCAATTTTCAATAGTTTCAACGGTGTGACAGTTTATTTGAAGATTTTCGTCTAAGTTTTGCATTATGTTAAATAATGCATTAGTGTAGTATTTTGATTTTGAGAGAGATTGAAGTTCATTTGAAGATTTGAAGTTCATTTGAAGGGGCTGTCAGTGACCAACAAGTTAATATGTTCCATTTGCCAAAGTTAACGAAAAGAACTTTTGAAAATGTCAGGATACCCTGACACTGATAGAAACGTAATAAATGTCTAAATATGTGTACGTACGCGGTTATTTCGACATTTAACCGACCCCCATATTCAAAATTCATTTATTTACGTTACACGTCCGCATTTGGGTCACATAAATTTATATGTGTACTAAATTTCAACTCAATCGGTCCATTCGATTCGGAGCAAATTGGCTGTGACAGACGTACAGATAGACAGACAGACACACGAATGATCCTATAAGGGTTCCGTTGTTTCCTTTTGAGGTACGGAACCCTAAAAAGGAATGAATCGATTAGGTACTTCAAACAATTTTGAATACCAAACAGTTTTTTACAGAAAATATGCATATCACTCATCTGATGACCCACTATACCACATCTAAATACTTATGTCGTCGAGTAACAATGTCAATACTCCCTTAAGCAAATTAACGTCAAAGTAAACTCAAATAGAATTTTTGTCACCAATGCTTACCTACCTTCGAGATAGTTGTTTGACATCAAACAATTCACGCTTAGAGTGAATGACCTCAACAGGATCACTTCAAAACTTTTTTCACATTTTACATAACAACATTATAGTTTTGTATGCCAAATTGAATTATCCAATTTTGGTATGCAAATCTCGAGGTGCCCC
Organism: Dicycla oo; assembly: GCA_948252095.1. Classification (NCBI taxonomy): domain Eukaryota; kingdom Metazoa; phylum Arthropoda; class Insecta; order Lepidoptera; family Noctuidae; genus Dicycla; species Dicycla oo. Next base: position 23,308,675 of record OX411711.1, read on the forward strand.
GGTAAATTGCGAACATACATAGCACCTGTTTTATCAGCTGTTTAGCTCATAAACCGCCCAGAATATTTTGTGAGGAAAGGCGCCCGGACCCTTCACAATGAAATATATTTGAATACATTCCTCATTCCATTGCTACCGAATAATACACACTTTTAAGCCGGCACTCGATAGTGATCCAATCAAATAAAGATTATTCCACATCGGCCACTCGTGCAATTTTAAACCAGTAACGGATACAGTTGGAAATGTTTTCGTAAACTAATTTGTTAATGTAGGTAAGTTAATCTGCTGTGGATGTTCGTGATTTAACTGTTATTGACAAAGAGGTTTGTTTATGTTAGAAATAATGTGAACATTTATACAAAACATATTAACAAACCTAGTTGAAAGTATAGATAATACGTGTGTTGGAACAATTTTATTCCGATTCCATAAACACGAGACGTAACATCGGATTATCTTGATAAAAATAAACAAATTGTAAGCTTCCCCTGAAAATATATGAGCTCATAACAATTGCTGCAAAGAACACAATCCAACGCTAACAGTATTTTGGTACTGAAAAATTGAAAAGTGGGACCATATTTTGTAGGCGAACATTTTCGTGCGGATGCAAGATGGAAGAAAAACATACAATATTATGCGTTATGGATCCAATTCTCATAAATCGACCGACGGATTTAAGAAGCCATGACTTGGCACTCTCGTAGTAACAACTTATATTCTTAAACTGTGTCTAGAATTTCAGGAACTAAGAATGATGCCAAAAATAAATTGTAAAAATCACCATTTAAATTTACAAAAAATAATCCTAAAAGGAGTTTATTTATTTAAACTTCTCGCACACAAAAAAGGTACAAAGGCCATAAGTAAGTAAGTTAAGGTAAGTAAGGATAAGTAAGGTAAGGTAAGTAAGTTTCATGAATGAGTTGTATGAAACATAGTAACAGCTGAGACGTGAGTTTATTTCTCAATAATTACGCTTGTTGCTGACGCCTGGTAGGTCCAAAGTCTTTTGACTCAAAGTCGAACCAAGTTCAAGTTCAAGACGCGAGAAATTTCGAAGAGATGTAATAATTTATAACGGTACCACTCTAAAGCCACCGTCGGCGTTCGTCCCCGTGTAACCCCAAATAAATCATCGCATAAAAAACTATTTTTAGAGCCCTAAACACTCTTAAGTAAGATGAATAGCTTTTTTAATTACTATCATAAGACACATTTCTAATATTAGAAGTAGATTTAAGGTAAACATTTTATAGTGAACACATATTAAAAGGGCTTTGACCGTTAGACGCTCCACGAGACTATTGTTGTTATATATATCCAGTTCTCTAGTGGCCATTTCTTTTAAATGACGTCATCAAAAGTCATGTGTCTACCACATGATGACTAAATTATAAATATGATCGTAACAGAAACTGTCCCTGTCTGGTTTATTTTTGGAAATAACTGGCTTCTTCGTATGTTAACGACATTCGATAGAACGTACGAGTATCATCTCAAAGTGACCTTTTACCTCTCAGAGTTAAATAATAACAAAATAAAATAGGTTATGGAAATTTTCACCTAATTAATATACTGTTCTACAGACTGTTTAATTATGTAAATACAGGGTCTTACTACAGTTTAAGTATTTTTCCTATTAATTAATGCTGTATTTGTCAAAATCGAGAATGTTTTTTTGTATTATTTACGGTAAATGCTTTGAAGAATTTGTCATTTAGGCATGTTGAGACCTCGAGCCTCGTTTGCATGGATACCATTGAACAGTGACACTTTACTGGCCTTACATACGAAGTGTACTTGCCCTGTACCAAGTTAGTTATTACAAGTGTTGACGAAAACTTAAAGCCAAAGATTTTGTCTTCAAGTATGTACTAAGCTAGTGACTCTTCTGTACATTTTTATCAAAAAGTGTTAACACTTGGGTATTTATAGTCTTTTACCTTAACTTCTATCTGCAACAGGATTTTTTATGTCTGGTTGTATTTTTTTTTTAACTTGTTATAATTTGATGGTTAAAAATCAAAGTCTGCTTCCAGCTTGCAGACCGTAGTCCGAGAAGAGTTGTAGGTTTAGTGTCGATGATGCACTTATAATTTAAAGAATAGAAATTCTATAGAGAAACATAATATACAGCATGAAATTGAATTCATGAGCATCCTTTTAAAGGCTGATTTTACTCATCATTACGAACGACTTTTATTATGGGACCAAACCTAAAATCGCAAAAAAAAAAAGCAGCTGTTCACTACATTTATGTTCGCATAACTCGTCAAAATGTATGGAACAACTGATTTTTTTAAATAAAAGTTGTTCATTATGATGAGTACAATGACCCTTTAAAAAAATGCCCATGAATTCAATTTCATTCTGTATATTATGTTTCTCGAGAAACGATAGGCCAAGCTACGCGTGGCGCTGTAAATTGTAAAAGGTAACTTATATTTATACATCAAGATAATGTCCAGCAGCGGCAGCGCCCTCCTGTCTGCTCATAGCAACATACTGCGCTTACGAATCCGTGTGCTGCAAACGTTGATAATGGCAGAAATCAACGGAGCTAATAATTCCGATTCTTCATTTTTTTGCTGCATAAATTTTCGACACTGCACCATATTTTCGTAAGATTATGATTTAGAATAAAACCTTTTTAATTTACGGTATTGCTTATTGAATAATAACAGGCCTTCTTCGGTCAAAATAATTAAGAAATGCCATTAATTAATTCTTTTTTTATATTTCTTTTTCGCTAATATTTTTTCGTTTAAATCGGACAGTATTATGTGTAATTTTTTAGATGAAACCTTATTAATTACTAAAATGTTAATTAACAATGGATGAAAGCATTTTATTTTCTGCATATTATGCTTACTGGAGGCACATTATTACTGTCTAATTTTTTAATCCTTTAAAAACGTTTTATTTAGAATTCTGGAAAGATAATCGGCTGAATAACCTTTCCAGAATATCGATTTTAATTTATAATCTCTTATTAATCAACTGCCACAGTCCGTATGTTAACAACGCAATAAAAACCATGTTTTACTAATTTATCAATATGGAATTTAGCATGTGGATTGGGATAGGTAACGGTCCTCTAGTTAAGGATTTTTAATGTGCTGGGAATTTTTGAAGAGAAAAACTATTAATTTGTACGAACTGGTTTTATGGGGACAATATTATGTTGATATATCTATATATGACGAGATACCAATGAGTATTTTTAAATCCGTAAAGTTAATGGACAGATACTGTCGACGCATGTGTAAAAAAAAAAACATAATAAGCCCTTCTATAAATTCTCTTAGCAGTTCTCATAACTTACCTCATCGGAAATGTTAAATGAATTGCTTATTTTATTTGCGCTATTAAATATAGCGAAATTAAAATAAGGTCTTTTATTTTAACATAACTTAACACATCACGCCTATATTCCCCGAAGGGTTAGGCAGAGGTAATTTTGGTGAGGGAATCTTTAATATTAATTCAAACGAGATACCTAAACCAAACAAAAAAAAACCGGTCAAGTGCGTGTCGGACCACGCACAATGAAGGGTTCCGTAGTTGGGATGAATTTATCCAAAGAACAAACTTAACACTGTAGTTGAAAAACATGTTCTCCCATACATTGCAACTACATTACACCTAATGTGGGTTGGATCCTTTTCGTTTAACTATGGACAATGTAAGTTTGTACGCACAATATTGAGAGATTTACCATGTTATTTTAAGACCATAGACTTCTTATAGGTTTTCTTGTAATCTATAGCTATAAAATTACTTTCTGTATTTTTTTCAAAATTTTAAACTCAGTTGTTTCGGATTAAGGGGGGAGGGGGGGGATTGTTAATTTTCTTCTATTTTCTTAAATAACTTTAAATCTTAAAATTTTAAAATTATAAAAAAAATATTTTAGACCCTCACCCTTTTATTTGATATATCGCACGGTACAGTTTGCAAATATTTCTTTAATTTTCTTATTTGCCCCCCAAAATTGACCCCCATATTCAAAATTCATTAATTTACATTACACGTACGTGTGTGGTTTACAGAAATACATACGTATACCAAATTTCAACTTAATCGGTCCATTAGATTCGGAGCAAATTGGCTGTGACAGACGGACAGACAGACACATGAGTGATGATATAAGGGTTCCGTTTTTTTCCATTTGAGGTACGAAACCCTAAAAAAAATTAAAAAAGAAACAAAAATCATCATTACATTCATTTATTATTCGTAACGAAACGGTTAAAAATAATAATCGCTTCGGCACTTAATGTTATAAATATTATAACAAACATCGCCACAAAAGCAACTTCACAGAATATTTTTGACAATACTGCTCTAGTTGACAACAGTAAATTGAGGTGCAATTTGATGCATTGACTACACAGTTTTATTAACATTTTCGGTCCTGAAATACCTTATATCCAACAGTAAACTGATTGAAATTATCGATAAAATTGTAGCAACATTTTGTAAAAGTATTATGCGAGCCATCATATACTAGACCTTTTCGAAGTTCAAATTATGTACATGAAATCGGAACTTATTTGTGTTTAAAATGTCTACAATATTCCTTGCAGATTGAAGTCCAATGGTGATAAACATACCTAATTGCCAAACGTGTATGTCAAGGGGGAAGCGCCAAGGTAGCCCGCGAAATTAAAATTTTCTTACATTTTTTGCAATTTGAAAGTCAGTAGCATAAGTTAGTATAATCCTAAATGTCAATATTCCATGAAATAATCATTCAAAAGGATTACCTGGTCTTATAGATTTGTATTACTGATTCTAATTATTATAATTTTGTAAATACATATATGTTACGGTCGCGAATCATACTTTAATCAAGATACAACATATTACTGACTTTCATATTGCAAAAAACGTAAGAAAATTTGAATTTCACGGGCTACCTGGAGCTTCCCCCTTAATATTCCAAGAGTTTAATGTAATGTGTGGGAAACAGACAGCCTACTAAAATATCTACTATGGCATTCCTTCTGACGTTGACTTATTATTAAATCTTAGTTTTATATAACAGGCCATTTACATATAATGCAAGTCCGCGAGATGTTGATGACATAACAAATATTGAACCCGATGCGCCGGCCATGCGTGTGCGCTTCTGCTTACTAATTAACAATACAATTAGAACGAAATATTTGAATAATAATATGAACGTCATATATGTACTGTAAGATATTTTTTATCGGTGACATCAAGCCATGTGATCCAATTTGAAAACAGGTAGAGTAAATTAACAATTTTAATTTAAAAGTAAAAAGCAATTTTATAAAACAACCATCCATAAGGATTGGTTTCATTTGCTGATTCCGGATATAATTATCATGGCAGGTTACAGTTGCGTTTCGCCTCTAGGGATTATGTCGCTTGCATACGAGCTGCTATTTGATCATAGCTGTTTATGCTACTCGCACAATTAATTTAACAATTTGTAGTGTAGTTAATACGAATCTGTTTAAATGATATGTGTAACAAATTTCAGTTTATTGGACCAGTGTCAGTGACTTTAAAAATAACTCATATGCATGCGACAGGTTCTATATTTTGTCACCAAACGTCACGTCTATCAATACCTTATACAAATGATCCGTAGGTACCCTAATTGCGTAACACACTATCAAACGGAATCTGAATCATATTGAAACAAATTGCTAACCCCTTGCTTCATATGTTCGAAAAATTTTTGTTGAACTGTCAAAATGAAACCGATTCCGATTGATAGTGTGTTACGCAATTGCTCCGCCGTTTAATCTAAATACCCATTACACAGAAGCCTCTCTTAGATTACAACGAAATCCTAGCATTTAATACTATTTTACGCGCCGTCCTGGTTTCTCTTAGAAGGCAGACACACTCGATGCGTTATAAGAAAATCCCAAGTGCAGACAATCACCAACTGAAAGATAATAAAAAAAAATACTATAGATCATAGACAAAAATATTATCTGCGGCGCAATTGCGTAACACATTATCAATAGGGATCTGTTTCATTTTTACAGTTCAACAACATTCATTGCGTTATTTACGTTGACGAACAGACAATTTTTTAGAGCAATGGATTAGAAATTTGCTTCAAAATGATTCAGATTACCGATTGATAATGTGTTACGCAATCAGGCTGCAGCTCTACGAGAACTATGGACATTTCAATTTGTCGTATTATGTAAGTTTATCTCTTTATGATTTCCTTATGTTAGTGTAAAGTACTTTGCCATCGAAACATGGACGTGTTAATACCTATTTCGGCAGCCTTTTTTTTTTTGGTTCGTAAATCATCAAATAACTTCTCTCGCTCTGGGCGGAGCGGGATGTCAGACTTTTACTAAGACCCACCCGTATTCCTTCAGTTGCTTGTGCCAGGGCCATGGTAACTCTTTCAAACAGCCCGCAATCCTGACAGGCATCGGCCCTAGCGGACCCCTTCAGCTAGTGCTGACATCTCTTTGAGGCGCGAGTGGGATACAACGCGCCGTCGACGCGGGCCGGGTCCTTATCGGACGGAGAGCTACTCATTGCTCGCCATCCGCAAGCCCGCGCCTACGGTGGCCGGGAATCGGCTATCAATTCCCGACGCCCAGGGCGTCTCCTGCGACTAGGGGCGTGAAGGTGCAAAGATTGCCTCTCCCTCACGCGTTCCACTTCCTCCTTCGCGCGCAATACTGCTTCGCGGAAGGAGGTGACGGCTTCCCATTCACTCTCGCTCCGTACCATGGCCTGGACCAGCGCCGGACGCGATCACAAGGACGCGGCGCTGCTCCGGCCAAGTCGGGCAGACCTCCACCGTGTGCTCCATCGTGTCGTCCGGGCGATCCACATAATGGTAACACCCAGGCATTTGCTTCCGCCTTATCCGGAGCAGGAACCTCCCAAAGCAACCGCGTCCGGTGAGGACCTGCGTCAGACGGAAGGTGAGGACGCCGTGGCGCCTCTCCAACTACTCCTCAAAGAGGGAACTTATCGCCGCAATTGTGGTGTGTCCAGCACTGGGTTGCGTCAGTCGCACTCTCCATGTCGCCATGAGATCCCGCCGAAGATCTGTCCGCTTTGCCGTGATTTCACGCGGCAGCGGAGTTACACCCCGGCGCTTTGCCTCCTCGCGCCACTCCCATGTGTATGCGAGGGCTTTTGCTTTCAGATCCCACGGCGGCAATCCGGCAAGGAGGCTCGCCGCATCACCGGAGACCGTACGGTATCCCCGAACTAGCCGAATGGCCATGACCTTTTAGGACGCGTTCAACCGGCGAGCTGGTCGCCGCCCCAAGGAACGCGCCTACACCGGTGCTCCGTAAAGGGCCATGGACCGCACTACCCCGCGTAGAGCCCCCGGCAGACAGCGACATTTTTGGATGATGTCAATAATCAATTTTAGATGTCTCTCAGTTTTAAAGGATATGTAGTACACTTTTAACGTCTCTTGAGTATATTCCTATACTTTTTAATGTAAATGAAATAACATAACGTAAAGTGAAAAACTTTTCGCCCATCTCACCATGAAAACTTCGGTGAAGTGAGCAGTCATTCCACCAGCTGTTCTATTCGGTAAACATATCACCGTGAAAACTTCGCTGAAGTGAGCTGTCATTCCACCAGCTGTTCTATTAGGTAAAGATATCACCGTGAAAACTTCAGTGAAGTGAGCAGTCATTCCACCAGCTGTTCTATTCGGTAAACGTATCACCGTGAAAACTTAGGTGGTGTAAGCTTGAAGTGAGATGTCAATAGTGTCAATCCCAGAATGACAGCTCACTTCACCTAAGTTTTCTGACGGTGAGATTTTTACAGAATCGACCGGTTGATACTAGGGATTGACACTATTGACTGCTCACTTCAAGCTCGCTTCACCCAAGTTTTTACGGTGAGGTTTTTACATAATCGAGCGGCTGATGCTATGGATTGACAGTTCACTTAAAGCTCACTTCACCCAAGTTTTCACGGTGACAATTTTACAGAATCGACTGGCAGATGCCAAGGATTGACACTATTGACAGTTCACTTCAAGCTCACTTCACCCAAAAGTTTTTACGGTGAGATTTTTGCTCGGCAGATCAGATAGATGACGGTCGAAGTTCAACAAACATAACACATATTCAAGGAAAATCTAAATTAAAATATAACTATTCTACTAACTACAAAAACAAAAAGTATCTAACGTGATATTATGAGACTACTATAAAATGCTAAAACAGTGCAAATATACAGAGTGGCGATTAGGTTATCACATTAATTGAAACTACATATTCAGGACATGACTGTGGACCCCTGCGATGAAATTTTTTGCCGGTTATTATAAAAAAAGAAATTGCTATTCCATACATTTTGACCACGTAGGTATTGCACTTTTGTAGGGAACAACAGATTTTTTTTATAATAACCAACGAAAAATTTCAACGCAGTGGGTTCCAGAATCATGTACTGTATACGTGGTTTCAATCAATGTGATAACCTAATCGCCACTTTGTATAATAATAATATTCAAACTACTCAATAAAACAGGAAAGATGAAGACGTGTAGGAAAGATTTTAAAAAATTGTTTTATAGTGTCGTGCCCAATAATAATAAGTAGGTATGTGCTAAAAATATATGCTACTCATATAGGTGAATGATTTCTTTATTTCTATTCTTTGATCACCTTCAAATCCGCATTCCATACAAGTATATGGTTTATCCTATCGTATCAGCGAATCATTCTTCGTCAGTTATACCCATCACTATTCATAGATCACGTACCATAGTGAAATATAGAGATGGGATACCGGTTTATATTGTTTACATTATTAATAAAACTATATTAATTCAGAGGACGTGACTGTAATTTCATATCTCATTAACACACCAAATCAAAAATTACACAAAGGTTCAAAGGTAAGGTAAAATCTATTTAGGCACGTTGTTCAATTACTTCATTTGGGGAAACCCGCTAATGTGCGAACTGTTTAAATAAGTATGATTAAGGGGGAAGCGTCAGGGTAGCCCGCGAATTTCAAATATTCTTACGTTTTTTGCAATTTGCAGGTCAGTATTAGGTTGTATGTTAATTCAAATTTAATTCGCGACCGTTACAAACATATATTTACAGAATTATAATCATTAGAATCAGTAATACAACTGCATAAGTTAGAAAAAACCTCAAACTTCCAGATTTCATGAAATGATTTAATAATACGATATGAACTTAGAGAATTGTATTGATGATTTTAATTATTATAATTCTATAAATACTGATTTGTTACGGTCGCGAATCATATTTATAGCAACATACAATTTGTAGGTCAGTATTACTGACCTACAAATGGCAAAAAACGTAAGAAAATTTGAATTTCGCGGGCTACCGTGGCGCTTCCCGCTTAAACAGAAAAATTCTCAATCATACTTTTTAACTAAACTATGTGCGATACTTGAGTCATGTCAGTCATAACCCGCTTTAGAATTATTTCTAAAGTAATTTGGGTAAGAATTTACTTATACACTATACAGTCTTTAATTTTCTTCAAAATTGAGATCATGGTTCCTTTGACCTCTTTGCCCTATTACCAGTACGCAGTATTATAATATCTGTGCCTGCTGACAATTTTTTTTTTTTGAGTAAGATGATCCCAAAACTCGTCCTATAAGATGTTGGCGCGGTATGAAATTACTTTTTTTATAACTTTTTTTTACAACTTTGACATGCTGTAACTTTGGATCCCATCTCACTCATTAAAGTTACCAAAACCTTTCCTTATTATGGACTTGACCCTTATGAAACCCAAACGACAGTTGTCGAAAGAACTCCCTTAGTACCCAGTTCAACCTTCAGTTTAATTAAGATAAGCTTCATTCAACATTGTATTGTTGTCAATTAAACGAAGCATTGAATCTTCTAAAATTGCGATTTGTTGCTCAACTGATTTACGCATTTCACAATGAGACAGTCAGATAAACCTTTGGAATGTGTTGAAGCATGACAGTACATTTTAAGGTGTTTGTTTAACTTCGCTACATCGGAGGCTGTTCGATACTTGCGATTAGAACTAAAGGTTATATTTGAACTTTATTACGCATATTAAAAGTACACACTACGTGCACGGAACACAGACAAACTTGAATCACGTTTTTGTTTAGAAAAAGTTTGAAAAACTAATAACTGTATTATTTTTAAAGAAAGTGCTGGCACAACGGCAAAAAATCTTGATTATTCATTATTAAACGCAAACTAAACTAGTTGTTAATAGTTTTTTTTTTTTTTTTTTACATTATAAGTAGTGTATTTTTTTCATTGGAATTTTGTTTTAGTAATTCAAACGTATTGACGTACCTATAGGTAAAATGATTTGTGTTTAATGATGTTTCGTCTCCCTCTCACAGAGAGGAGGCCTGTATCCCAGCTGTGGGAACTTTATAGGCTAATTAAGAGGTTTCGTGAGTCGAGACACTTTACTTGCCTGTTTAGAAAATATGTCTAGCATTTTCCTTAATTAGTGTAATGTGGAAATACCGTATCGCGCATATAAAATATTAAAAGCCAAATCTACGTTGCCGATGTTTTTTTTTAACTTGCTTTTAACTTACACTGGGTGATATACAGGTGCTTCTATCATCATGCTTAGTGGCAACTAAGTTACTACACATGCAAAAGTAAAATAAATAAATACTGACATGAAACTTCTCTGCTACTCAACGTATAGACTATTTTTGAGCTAGGAGAAATTGTCGACTCAGTACCTGATTACCAGCGGTAGGTCCCTGCACAATATAAATATAAAAATTATAATCATAACATAAATAATCGTGCTATCCCTACTAGTTTGAAAACAGTGCAAAAAAACCACACGTTTTCGACTTTAAGACAAGGATTAAAGAACGTCTAAAGGTCGATTGCACACCAAAAGTGTGCAATAAGAAAAATCTTTGTATAAAATATGTATAAACTTATATCAATATGTAATATAACCGTAAAAACCCATCATCCAATGGCAACAGCGGGCTTACAGTAGTTGTGAACCTATGGCATTTGGTTGACATTCGAGCACACATTGACATGACCTATGCGTTTTTTTATCTATATAACTGACGTTTGGCAGGGTAAAGCCTTTAGCTTGTTTGAGAATTCGGGAGTAAACCTTTCAACTCACGGCAGGGATTCTGTTTCCATTTCAGGGCCATAATATCTTCAGGAGGAAGATATCGGGAATGTAGTCTGCACGTCATATTTTTAAACCTACCTATGATATTTTCTTGTGAAGGATGTCCTGAATGACGATAAGGCACAAGTGAGAATCTACGAACATTTCATTAATTACAAAGACTAAACACTCCCAAAAACTTTTAAAAAATCTATATTATTCGCAAATATTGAGTTAGGTTAAACCTAACTCAGACTACACGAAAATTACAGTATTCCGAATCAGTATATATGTATATAATCATGCTTACGCGATTCAATAACTAGAATGGTTCTCGATTCGAATGTGTTTTTTAAAAGTATTACTGAAGTATTACTGAATCGTACACTTACGCCGAATGATTCCCAATCGCGCCACTATCCAAAGTACGTTCAGATAACAATGCACGTTTTAGAAATTGCAGTAACAGGTGTTACTAGCGTGAGCGTTCAAAAGGACACTAGTGATGCGAATGACGTGTGCCGGTTATCGCATTGTGGTTCCGTACAGAAATTGAAAAGGAAAATCGTAAAACGCTCTGAGAAAGATGGTTGCTCACATCTTTTTCAAAGCGTTTTACATGTTTTCTTTTCTCCAGTTATCTATCTCGGCATTGATGGATACAACCAATAATGATTGCCTACGTAAACCGATTTTCTGGGAATAGTCTTCCAGAAAATCGGTTTACATCGAAGTTTATACCATTTCTTAGTAAAACAGAAATACCTATCTAGGCACATAAGTATGCCCTTATAAAATATACCAATAAGAGTATAATTCGCGAAACAATCACTGTTTGACAATCCTTTCATAACAGATATTAATTTCATTTATGCGGATTTAACACCCTAGAAGGATCGTGGCTAAATAATAACAGCCGCACGGGTCGATCCATCAGGTTAAGCTACGCTTGCCGGGGTTGGTCCGTAGATGGATCCATCTTTACATACGGAGACTACTCCGTACCTCGGAAAGCACGGTAAGCCGTTGGTCCCGGCTGTCATTCGTGGGTCTTTGACAGTCGTTACGGGTCGTCAGGAGCCCGATAGTTCGATAACCAGTCTTACCAAGGGGTATCGTAGTACTCAGTAACTGGATTGTGGAGGTCAGAAAAGCAGTCGCTCCATGTAAAATACTGGTATTCAGCTGCATCCGGTTAGACTGGAACCCGACCCCAACATAGTTGGGAAAAGGCTAGGCAGATTGATTTTTTTTATGCGGATTTAACACATAGGTTTAAAGTTTGATATGGCCGTTTTTTTGATCCGTAGTTATCACAACCAATAATAATAATAATAATATCCTAGGACATTGTTCACACACGGTCATCTGATCCCAAACTAAGCAGAGCTTGTACTATGGAAACCAGATAACTGATATACTACATACTACTTTTTTTTTTGTAAATACATACTTATATAGATAATTACACCCAGACTCAGGACAAACAGACATGTTCATGCACACAAATGTTTGTCCTGGATGGGAATCAAACCCACGACCAGCGGCATGTCAGGTGGTATCTTAACCAACCACGCCATCTGGCCTGTCAATGGTTAAACATAGAAACTAATGGTTGAATTTTGGCTAAATGTGTTTGCCAAAATGGCATTAGTTACTATTTTTTAACATGAATGAGTTAGTTAACATGAATACATTAATGTTAACTCGTTCATGTTTAGCTTTTCAAATTGGTTGAGTAAACAAAAAACGGTTAAAAAACGGATCAAAAAACCGGCCCTAAATAACCTACATTATAAGATAAATATATAATATAAAGATTGAACTTGACTTATAACTTATTCATAGGAAAACTAACGAAATGTGTTTGTGTGAGGACTATAGACGATGACCATGACCAGCATGACCACGCATAAATAATAAAAAACCGGTCAAGTGCGTGTCGGACTACGCACAATGAAGGGTTCCGTAGTTGTGGTAAATATAAATTTGATTTTTGATATTTACGTTTGTAAATAAATTGTAGTTTTAGTTTTTTTGTTTTTTGTTGTATATAATATGTATAATATATAAAACAATACATATTTAATTATATCCCCTTCATGAATGACATTAATATCATATTCAGATGTATTTCCGAACGAGGGCCAATAAATCTCAAATATTGACTATCTAAAAGACAATGTTCAAAATGGCCCTGTGCAATGAAGAGTTTGAGAATATACGATAATTAATCGCCTATTTTATTATATAAGTTGCAAATATTTCTGTATCACGGACTAGCTGTATTCCAAAATGTATTTTTAATAGAATTTAATGCGACTAATAACATTACATCGCCATCTTCACCTATGTCGTGTCAAAAGTGAAATAGGGATGTCCGATCAATTATAATCGATCGATTGAATTATTAATCGATCGATTGTGTTTTTTTTTTTCTAAAGTGTAGTTTTAAAAACCTAATAAAATACTTTATGAAAGCAGTCATACTCCAATTTAAATAGGTAGTAAGAATAATATTATACAATAATCAAAACTTCTTTATTTCTATACAATCATTCAAACTAATTCATTATTTACGACAATTAATACAAAAATAACGCTCCTTTTGCGGTTCATTAAACGAAAAAAATACTTATTTTTACTAAACACATCACAATTACCTAATGTTTTATTTAAAAACAATATTGCAAACTAGATACAGATGTTATTATATATTATTATTACCAGTATAGAAGAGTGTTGTTATATATAAAATAAACCATTGTCATACATACTTGTAATGTTTATATGACAAAGTAGATGTAACAGACTGTAATAATTTAAGACCACAGTAAATCATAATCGAAAAATCGATTAATGGTGTCGTATTACATCCCTAGTTTTGCCGGTGAACGTGTCATTGTTAGCAATGGCACAAAGGCCAAAAAGCCATGCCATAAATTATAAAAAAAAAGTCATTGTTACCACAATTGAGAGTTACAGTTTCTGCGCTGTGCTTTTTCCTGTGTTCTTTTCTTGTGTTCGGTGTTTTGGTAACTTTCGGGACTTTTTTACGACTTGGCTATTTTAACGGACTTGGATTGGTTTAAAAAACGATTGACCTGGCTGTGATTTTCGGAACTGTGTACCGCTCGAACGATAACTTGGCACTTTAAAACGGACTTAGATACGCATACGCAATGGAATGTGTATTTTGTGTAAATTGTGTGAAACCGTATGGTTATTACGGGAGAAAATTCACAGCCGTCATATAAGTACTAAAGTGTATTTTGTATATATTTTAATTGACTCATCACAAATAGGTCGACAGGCAATAGTCGAATATTGCTGTAATTGTATCGTTGGGCGCAGAACTATCGGTTGCTGCGCCCATGTTATGACCATTATTTGGTACCTAAGTTATGCGAGGTATCAAAATAATGTCAACCCCCCTGCACAGTTTTTAGACACTATTTTAGTTCGTAATTTAGACGAAGAACAATAAACGTGAAATTAAAATCTGTGTTTTATTTCTTATTCAAATATAAATATTGTAGGACTAGGTTTTAAAAAATCACTTATTACCATCTAATTGGTAAAGCTGGTATCCTATGCACACCGTTCAGGCATAGGGACGCTGTTTCTACTCATCTCATTCCAAAACGAATGCTACGAATTCAGTTACCTACCTATGTTGATTAGTTTAATGTATATTAATTTTGCACTTGCATCCATTTTTTAGAAAAATAACCGCATAGGTACCTAATTATCTAGGTAGGTATTATGATATTACTTTTCAGTTTCTTAAAAATTACTCAGAGCTATGAAAAATCATGGTATTTACCTACATTTAATATTCGTTGTTATGGTTAGATTATAACCTCAAAATCTGATACTTTTTTTGAAATATATCTTTTCTGCAGCTAGTCCGCTATAAAAACAAGATCTTCTAGGAGTCTCTAAATGATAGAGAATACAATACATAATTATCCGTTGCTCTTGGCTCCAGGGCCAACAATGTATGGACGCAGAGCAATGTCCTTTATATATAAACAGTACATATTGTACAGTTTATGGTATATTATGTATTAAATTATGTAAATACAGCATTAATGCACATTTGTGAAGTATTTTTTATTATTATTTACCCTTCAGAATAATCTCATTTAATAAAGTAAGGTTCTTATGAGCGCGCTTGTAGGGCGCTTGGACCACCGTGCGCCGCCTCGACTCTAGCTCGTGTGAGCGACGCGCCTTAGATGTCATCACGAAACAAGAAGCGAAAATGCCAGTATTAGAAAGAGTCGAATAAAAGCATATTTTTTTGGAACAACTGAATTGCTAAAATTCAAAATATGTTGTCCAAAAGCTCTGAAAGGAATTCAGGGAATAACATTTTCCTTACAGGCCAAGAAACAGTCATATCTTCAAATTTTTATGAAATACCTCTGTAAAATTACTGAGAGCTTTTGAATACTTAAAGCTGGAATGAGATATTTATATTTCTGCGACTGGATTTGACTGAACTCTAATGGCTTCTTCTGTAAAGCATAACCCTAAAAAGTTGTAAGTAAGTTGTTGTGTTGTGGTGTGTGTTGTAAGTTGTGTGTAGTGTTGTGTGTGTTGTAGTTGATGTGTGTTGTTGTAGTTGTGTTGTGGTGTGATGTAGTTGTGTTGTTGTTGTTGGTGTTGGTTTTTGTTGTGTAGTTGTGTTGTTGTTGGTATTGCGTGTGTGTTGTTGTTGTTGTGGTTGTAAGTTGTATGGATAATACGAAACTCGATTTACGCTATTTCAATAGAGATAAAACTCGAAGGCATTTCGGCTATCTTATATTGACTAACACTCAAATGTCGCTTCTTCATCGACTTTCTTTCTTCAACAACTTAATAATTCCTGCTACCTACTTATTATTGACATATTTGCTGAGCAGAGAAAACGATAGTTATTCGGAGATATTTACCCGTGGTGAAATGCGTATGACACAGCCTTAGGTTTGGACTTCGCCTTCAGGGCCAAAGCGCCCACGACTCCGGCTCCCACAGCACCAACCTTCGCTGCTTTCACACCCAGAGCACCTAGTAAAGAAAAATAAAGTTATTATTTATAAAAGCAACAATTGAACGAAAACAAAACATTATTCAATCGCTGGTTAATAAAATATTACTTTTGTTGCCATAGTTTTCACAATATTACGAAAGTTCACACAATGTGTGCACTTCGTCATATTTTGATAATATTTAGATGACATCCTCTCATACATCAAAGGTGTTGCCAATCGATAAAATTCTAACTTGTTTAGATTATTTTCATTCAGTAGCTTTTAAAAAAAATCCATGCTCCTAACAAAATAATAACAATCTCATTCAGGTACGCTGCAACATTGCTCTACAAAAACATACATTTTAAACTATAAACACACACGTACAACCAGCGATATTTCTCGTACAATATTTCAGCATCGGATGTTAGAGCACGCCTATCAGGCGTATCCTGCCTTGGAGTGCTGTTACATCCATCAGCGGATTAGCGCCGCCTAACGACCGGGATAATGATTTGCGTACTTACATGTTTACATGTACGCAGACGATGCAAATTTGGATTTTACATTGTCTAAAAGACAATGTAAAAGAGAATACATTTTAGTAAGAAGAAGCTTCATTTATTCCTTTCAAAATAGGTTAAGCTCGTAGCAGTCGTAGCACTGTGCTACGAGGTGCTACGATTCCCTTTTTCGTAGAAGTGCCATAGTATTCTTTTTCTCACGAAGCGACGCACGCTTCACCTGTGGTGGTAACACTGGCGACCAAGTGTTTAAACCCGCTGTGAATGTGTGCGTAAAGGCGAGTAGCGTCAGCACAAAACACACACATACACTTCTGACTTCGCCATTTTGTACACTTGGTAACCACAAGTGAAGCGCGTATCACTTCGTGAGATTATAATACTATACGCGAGCGTCGAGAGCTTTTTATACTTATTCATTGAAAAATAAATCTATACATGGTTATGAAAATAAGAATAGAACATAGCGATTGCTGATGACTCATACTGCATCTGTAGGTTACAGAGGAGCTCGTGGCTAAATAATAACAGCCGCACGGGTCGACCCATCAGGTTAAGCTACGCTTGCCGGGGTTGGTCTGTGGATGGGTGACCATCTTTTCATACCGAGACTCCTCCGTGCCTCGGAAAGCACGTTAAGCCGTTGGTCCCGGCTGTCATTCGTGAATCTTTGGCAGTCGTTACGGGTCGTCAGAAGCCCGAAGTCTGACAACCAGGGGTATCGTATTACCCAATAACTAGGTTGTGGAGGTCAGATAGGCAGTCGCTCCATGTAAAATGCTGGTATTCAGCTGCATCCGGTTAGACTGGAAGCCAACCCCAACATAGTTGGGAAAAGGCTAAGCAGATTCGTATCTGTAGGTTACGGATTCCAAAATGACGTACCCACCTATGTCCGCAGGTTTTCCGACAGATTCCAAAATGACGTACCGTCATATGTCCAAACGTGTATTTACCTACTTTTGCAGTTACATAGACTTGTGCAATGTGTATGAATAGTTTAGATGGGTTTATTGGAAAATAAACCAGTATTTGTGTGCGATCCTGACGTTTAGCAAATATATGAAAGCCGATGTCCGATACAGCGTACAAATATTTAGTCTGTTGTGGAAATCTAAACCGCAACACTTAGCATTTAGCATACAAGGGTTTTTTCCTACTATACCGCATTATTCAAATATTTGGCAATATTAAATACGAGATGCGACTTTCCGAGTTTCTTTTGGGTTTTTCTAAGCACAGGATCTTATAACATTTTTTTTTATTTACAATTTAACTAAATAATACATTCCTAATCGTGGGTAAACTTATTTTATATTCAAACGTAAAAAAGTAAACCTTCCAATATAGTTTAACAAGAACTCTTTTGCATTAAATCTAAACAAACAACAACTATTTACTTAAGTAAATAGTTCGAATACTTGCTCACTCTTGTCTTGAATGAGGTACTTATAAAAATAAATATTATGAGATTTATGAGTTTAAGGGCTAATTTTTCAATCGGCAGAAACCTTTTATTTATAGAATAAATATGGCGGTTTGACAGCTTTTGTATAGAAAATATGTCAAACTGTCATAATTGTTCTTCGGATAAAAGTTATCTGACTATTGAAACATCAGCGTTAGGGGCCGGTTTTTTGATCCGTAGTTAACTCAACCAATGGTTATATACATAGTAATTAATGATTGAATTTTGGCTAAATGTGAAAGGCTAAACATGAACGAGTTAACATGTTTATTCATGTTAACTCGTTCATGTGTATTCATGTTAATATTAATGTTAAAAAACAGTAACTAATGGCATTTTGACAAACACATTTGGCCAAAATTCAACTATTAGTTACTATTATATGTTTAACCATTGGTTCAGTTAACTACTGATCAAAAAACCGGCCCATAGAGAATATTGAATCATTATCTTCATTTGACAAGTAATCCTTGGTGAGTGTTGACATCACTTTTTACCAACTTACTTTACTTAGGGACATAGCCCATAGGTACCAAGAATGTAATATTTCATTCACAATGGATTCTGCAGAAAGTTAAGTACAGTGCCATATTGTGAGAAAAAATCCTTAAATAGAATCTCGTCATAATTATGCATTAACGGAGAAAAAAACATATTTAAACGTATAATAATCAATTAAAAACATCACTTCAACAAGGCGTTTAACTGCCAGGTAAATGCAATTATTATAAACTGGACAGTCATTATCAACTCTTATTGTCCCAATCAATTCTATGCAACGTTATACGTTAATGGCAGACAATGGATTCCCACAGAAAACCTCAATATTACGTATTCTAAGTATCCTCAGAAGCCGGTACAGTATAAAGGATGTTAAATTGTTTCTAAAACATATCTTGCGTGGCAATAGCACTGGGAGAACGATATTTGTGTAAGGATTTAGATGCCAAATCATGCAGTACACGTCACCCGGTGGTGACCAGAAACAGCGCAAGCTTGCATGACACAGCTGACAAGGTCATGACCCGATTAGCTAAATCATCTTCACTGCTACCTTGATGGTATGTTAAAATCAAATGTTTACATACGCGAGGTGGTAATAGCTTTAATATTTGATTTTTAGTTTTTTAGCAATACTCGACGTAGCAATTAATTTTGCGTTTAACATGAACCTTGAGTGAAATTTATGTATTCGTCTACGTTCTTCGTACATAATTGAGCTACCGTATTTCGGAAAAAGTAATAGATTTTCGTATTTACAGAACTGGGCTTAAATTTAGACGCAGATATATTATTATGCCAATGGCCTTGAGCGGTTAGCTTGCGTGTTCTGTGCTGAGCTCACGCAACGCATCGTACGTCCACCCAGTAATAGGACTCGCCCATCAAGGAGCGCTGTCCCAAATTAGACGCATATTAATTTATTATACATAAATCAAAAGGTACTATGTTAAAACACGTATACTAAAAGATAAATAACTAAATTATTTTTAAAATGGTGAAGGTTTCATAAAAATACGCTTGACAGTTTTTTTTTTATTATTTGAGGTGGGTTGCTCTTGACTTTACTCGTAGTCTAGGCCAGAGGTGACAGAGACAAAGTCTACGATGGAGATACCCAGAGGAAGAGATTTTACCCAGAAGAAGCCTGTTCACTCTACCTTTGAAGATATTCGGGTTGTATGCGTTCGGGAACACAGACGCAGGTAATGAGTTCCACTCTTTTGCCGTGCGCATTATGAACGATGTTTGGAAGCGCTTAGTGCGAATTGGTGGAATGACAACTAGGTATGGATGGTAACTTGCAGTGCGTCTAGATGTTCGATGGTAGAAGGCGGCCGGTGGAATGAGGTTGTGGAGTTCCTGAGCACACTCACACCACACACACACGCAGGCAAGCTTGCGGCGACCAGTTGTATGTCGCCAATGAGCCTCTTAGCTCTGCGTTCCACTGAGTCAAGCGCAGCAAGTTGGTATTTAGCTGAGCCATCCCAAAGCAATACTCCATACAGGATCGGAGTTGCGCTTTATAAAGGGTCAAAAGCTGTCCAGGCGTAAAGTATCGCTTCACTCTGTTTATGATGCCCAGTTTTTTGGCCGCAGTTTGGGCTTTGTGCTCGATGGTAGCGCCGAAGTTGAGACTGGATGTCAACTCCATGCCAAGCTCCCGCCGATCTGTTACAGGAACAGATGTACCCCGAAAAGTAGGAGTTTGGTCGAAACGACTCCTTTTAGCGGTGAAAAGACACGCCTGTGTTTTGGAGGCGTTAAAAGAGACCAGATTATCATCACCCCATTAGGAAATAAAGTTTAAGGTCAAATCTGTTCGCTCTACCATGGCCTCTCTCAAAGAACGAACTTCATCGCCGCTGGTTTTTACGCTGGACAAGTACCTCTCCAAAACAGTACTGTCATCCGCGTACCCAACATACCATGCTGAAGTAAGTCATTGATGTGCAGCAGGAAAAGAGTTGCAGAGAGAACAGACCCCTGAGAAACTTCGGCATCAATAGCCATAAGATCAGAGGAGCAGCCGTCAACGACCACTCTGATCAATCGTTCACTAAGGAAGTCTGATATCCAGCTACAAAAACCAGCTGGGATGCCATACGCAGGCAGCTTGCTGAGAAGACTTGCGTGCCATACCTTGTCAAAGGCCTTCGAGATATCAAGCGATACAGCAAGTGCTTCACCGTGTTTCTCGATGGCTTCACCCCAGTAGTGCGTGACATACACGAGAAGATCGCCAGTTGACCGTCCCCGGCGAAAGCCATATTGACGGTCACTGAGGAGATCATTGTCTTCAAGGTATATAGTAAGGTCTTAGTAGGTAAGTTTTTGCTTGATTCTCAGTTTTTTATCCGCGTTAGACATAACTTTACAAATTAATTGCACTTTGTAATATATACGTAATCTAAAATATTCGCATATTAAGTTTTTAAAACATAATTATTTTAAATTAAAGCTTTTGATTAAGAAATAAATTTTCTTTACTTATTTTTTTAAATCATTAACACTACTCGTTTAGATGTGATCTTCAGTTTAAAATCATTAAAAGTCGGTTATAAATTTAAATTCAAAGAGGGCTGTCGATATTTTGTCACTTCTCTCGCTCATACGGGACCAAATTTTTGAGAATGTTAAATGAAAGATGCTTTTTTGAACAATTTAATCAATTGGCGAACTAATAAATTATAATAATTTAATAGGTAGTTAATTATAAATAAAAACACTTTTCTATTGAATTGTCTAATAAACTCAACTCAATAAGTATTATGATCTGTTTTTGAGATAAGTTAAATAAATGCCACAATAAAAATCTGTTTTTAATAATTACCTACTAAATTAAGGCGAACACTCGAAAATGGAATGGTAGCCAGGAAATTCAAACTTTCTTACTTTTTTGCAATTTGCAAGTCAGTGTTAGGTTGTATGTTGATTAATGTATGATTCGCGACCGTAACATATATGTATTTACAAAATTATAATCATTAGAATCAGTAATACAACACCTTAAGCACACCTAAAGTTAGTATAATCCTAAATATCAAGATTTCATAAAAATAATAATAATAATAATAATATAATAATAATAATAATATAATAATAATAATAATATTCCACAACTATCACACAACGCCGTCTAGCCTCAAGCTAAGCAGAGCTTGTGTTATGAGTACTAGACAACTGATAAACATACTTATATATTTCTAAATACATACATATATAGATAAATTACACCCAGACACAGAACAAATGATCATGCTCATCACACAAACATTTGTCCTGGGTGGGAATCGAACCCACGACCTCCGGCATAGCAGTCAGGGCCACTAACCACTAGACCAACAGGCCAGTCAAAAAATAGCCTTTCATTAGGATTATATGAACTTGGATAATTGTATTGATGATTTTAATTATTATAATTCTATAAATACAGATTTGTTACGGTCACAAATTATATTCATATCAACATACAACCTAATACTGACCTGCAAATAGCAAAAATAGTAAGAAAATTTGAATTTCGCGGGCTACCTTTCCATTTCCGAGCTTTCGCCTTAATTTAGTAGATAATTATTAAAACCAGATTTTTATTGTGGCATTTTAAATAAATGCTCATCGCAATAACAGATCATAATACTTATTCAGTTGAGTTTATTAGATAATTCAATAGAAAAGTGTATTTTTTATAATTACCTACCTAAATATTAAATTAATATTATTTATTAGTTCGTCATTGATTACATTTTTCAAAAAAGCTTCATTTCATTTAACATTCCTAAAAATTTGGTCTCGTGTGAGCGAGAGAAGTGACAAAATGCGACAGCTCTCTTAAATTATACAGACTTATTTATGAATGTTTAAAGCGATGCTTACTAATTAAGAGAGAGGACTAAACGAAGTTAAAAGAAAAATAGGTTTACTTGTCAGAGAAAGACGTCCATACAAAAAGATAAGTAACTGTTCTCTATTAATAAAGAATAATAAAAACAAAATAAATCTATTATGAAGATCACAGAACAGAAATA
Organism: Dicycla oo; assembly: GCA_948252095.1. NCBI lineage: Eukaryota > Metazoa > Arthropoda > Insecta > Lepidoptera > Noctuidae > Dicycla > Dicycla oo. Next base: position 23,331,362 of record OX411711.1, read on the forward strand.
CTCGGCAGCTGCTTGAAGAACATTCACTGTCACCTTAAGATTTATCTCTTATAATGGACAGCTCCATATAGCTTGAAATGCTATCATAGCACTCAAAAGTAAAGGGAATTCCAATAAAATGTTAATGAAGAAACGATACTTGTCATGATGACTAGTCATTATAGTCCTTGAACTCTTTAGCGTAACTGACGAACTTTAATCTTTGGAATAGTCATCCTATGTTGCTTATTCAATTTCCTTATAGAATACCAACACCTGTTTAGAACTTAAAAACCTATCAATTATCACCTGCTCAACATTTTTTTGGTTTATATTTTATTCACAATATGTACTTATGCTAATTGGCCTTGGAGTGTGTCATCGTAGGTCTAATAACCTTTGTGGACATACTCATATTTCAAAAAAGTGGTGGCCAAATACAAACAAAATATGCTCGCCGTAGAAACAGCTGATAGACACATACCCAAAGAACAGAAAGTGTCATTCAAGATCAGTCAATATTGCTACTTTCGCCATTCTCATGAAAGAGATGGAGTAGCGGTCGAAGGGTAGGAATTGACGGGCCGGTTGTACATTACTTTAATCTTAAGAATGCAAATAAAGAGTGGCTGGTTTTGCCTAGCAACAAAGCTTATCCAGAGGGTCAAAAAGAAAATGGAAGATCTAAAAAAAACTAAGAAATTACTTGCCACAAGATAAAGAAGTACAGGAGATTTATGGAATAATATACCAATGGCCGGTCACAGACCTGAAACATATGTATGAGACTATGGGCGTCCCTATTTATTAGTTATACTCGTACTCTTTGCTATGGGCTAAACGGCTAAACAAATAATATCATTATTTATATTGTCTAATTATTGAATTATATGGTGTCAAACCTGTCAAACGTGTTTTTTTTTTTGTTTTTTGTTTATTTGAGAAAGCCCTTATACCAACGACTTTCAGGCACTATTTATTTCATGACAATGACAATATTAAAAGAAAAAAAGAATCAATTTATAAAAGTATCATTTAAACCATTCAAACTAAATACATCCATGGTCATACAATTTTTTTTTTTTTTAACAGAAAGGTATATTTCATCTCCTATAAAGTTAGGGTCTGATGACTTAAGGGGTTTCTCAAATAATCAGTTTATATGTATGTAGTTTATATGTATAACAAGCCAATGACTTGCAAAAACTTGCTGTGACTAGGTAGATTCTACGTAACAATAACCACCAAAAGCTGTAAGTTATAAAGCCTATCCAGATACTTAATACTTTCCTGTTCCTTTTTCCGGGAACAGTTTTTCATTTGCAACTTGTATTTACCACTGCACGGTTATTGGAAGTTGAAGCTGCTAATACTTTCGCATTTAATTATCAGTGCCAGTAATAACTTACCTGTAATAACCCATGAACAGTTGTAACAGCATGGCCAAAACACATATTTCAGTGACTATCAAACAAATACTAACCAAGTATTAACTTCTTCTTCAGCAGCAGCAGTCCTCTCTTGTTCCTGGGACTCCTGTCGTGCGCAGGAGTGTCGAGGAGGGACTCCTGCGCCGCATCCACGGGGGAGGACTCCTGCGCGTGTGCCACCACCGCAGCGATCAGGCACAACAGTACTACGATGGTTGAGGTCTGCATAGTTGAAGTTTCTGAGAATGTTCAAAGGAACTCTTGTTAATGAAATGTCATACATAACAGTATTTTTAGAGTTTTACTTTTATTCGTATGATAATCAAAAATAATAATAACAATAATAACTTTATTTTCCAATTTACTTATAGGCGATATGTTAATACTACCACAATATTGTTTTTAAATTGCATAAATCGCTGACTATCTCCACTTAGATTAAACTTGTGTTATGGGTGCCAGGGCTCTCTCTATTACAAGGTACATTTTCCAATTTATACGTGCTAGTACGGAGTTACATTGAGAAAGTAACTATCGTTGAGTACAAAAAGAAATCAAAGTTGACAAATAAAGAAACAAAACAAATTATTAAACTGTTAAGTATAATGTATAACCTCTCTCAGTTCGAATTTGGTAAGTGCGTATGTTTCTTGTGTATGTGTCGTGTATATGTGTCGTGTGTGTGTGTGTGTGTGTGTGTGTGGTATATGTGTACAAACTAAATGTGGATGGGACAGGAGGCTCTCTGAAGTGGACTTATTAAAAAATAAACAAACTTATAGGTAGTGAAGTAGACTGGTTTAATCTAGATGTCACGAAACAACTTTCAATCAGGAACAAGAAACACTGAACATAACGTTTTATTTTGTTTTATTGTTATAAAGTAACTCGTCCTATTTTAATGTCACCTAACAGAACAACAATCGATAATTTACTCGCTACGAATGCAGCCTTGGAACCTGCATCAGTATGTTATTATAAGGAGCCAGAACAAAATAATAGCAACATTTCTTTTCAACAACGGTTCACACGATTTCTTCAACGTGATTATTTACAATGTCATCGTCAACATAACTATTATAATTATTGATTCCGGTAGTGCTTCCTAGCTATTCGATTAAATATCTTTGCCTTATAGGGCAGCCTGTATCATCTGCTAAATTAGCGCGTTTTTCACATCGTCGGCATCGTCATCATTTTAAGTTTATTGTTTACCGTAGATAGGTACTACTTGCAAATATCAAGCGTATATTTGCAGTATTTACGTGATATTCAGGTTTTATACAAGGTGTCCCAGAAATCGACCGACATAAAATAGGTGGTGATAGCTTTGGTCAAGCCCTACCAAAATAACAAAACATAATATGGTCTGCAAAATCTTGTAGTTTTCGAGCTTTACTAGATCTTCAAAAAAAAAAAAATCAAACTAACCGTCATGCGTAACTCTTTTGATTCTCATGTGTTACGTAAATAAAATCTTTGTATTAATAACTTTTTCCATCAAAATGTTATTAAACAGTTACTGTATCCGTTACGTACCTTTGATTTTCCATGAAAACTTACAAATTCAACAAAAAATAAATATTTGTTTTTTGTTCTCAAATATTTTTTTGTTAATAAATTTTAAAAAGTGGTGACGAAAAAAAATGGAGAAAAAGAGGAGCTCGTGGCTAAGTAATAACAGCCGCACGGATTAATCCATCAGGATTCATTGCTACGCTTGCCTATGTTGGTCTGTGGATGGGTGACCATCTTTTCATACCGAGACTCCTCCGTGCCTCGGAAAGCACGTTAAGCCGTTGGTCCCAGCTGTCATTCGAGGATCTTTGACAGTCGTTACGGGTCGTCAGAAGCCCGAAAGTCTGACAACCAGTCTTACCAAGGGGTATCGTATTACCCAGTAACTGGGTTGTGGAGGTCAGATAGGCAGTCGCTCCATGTAAAATACTGGTATTCAGCTGCATCCGGTTAGACTGGAAGCCGACCCCAACATAGTTGGGAAAAGGCTAGGCAGATTGGTGACGAAAAAAAATGTATAAGATTTTGCGGAACATAATGTTTTGTTTATTTGGGAAGGCTTGACCAAAGCTATCACCACCTACATTATATCGGTCAATTTCTGGGACACCCTGTATATCAGAATTCAGTATCCACTAGCAGTTAAGTAGTGGTGGCCCAGTGTTAACTGCCCCGACTTGCAAGTTGCAGGTCGTGGCTCCGAACCCAGGCAGGCGCTTTACTTCGTGTAAATAAATTCATCACCACCGCTCTCGAAAGCGTGAGAGAAAACGTCGTGAGGAAACCAGCATGTCCTAGAACCAACAACTGGAAGACATGGGACATCTACCAACACGCACTGGGCCCGCTTGGTACTTTACAGCCTACTTCCTCGCGAAGAGGGGAGGCCTATGTCCCAGCTGTGCGAACATTATGGGCGGATTATGCTTATGCCAGCAATTTAGAGGAAATTCCTGGACTTATACACCTATTCTATTTACAAAATGTTAACCATAACTTCAACTGTTATTTTAGTCTGATCTAAGAATCGAAGCCATGGTCCCGAGTTAAACAACCCCAGGGACACACTGTTGCTACTAACTTATTAGCATGACGTCTATGTTAATACGCAGTAAGTCGCTTATTCGATGCCTTTTCCTCCTAAGATGTTTCAATCGCGGATCATCTTAAAAACGAACTCATGTATACCTATTTGTTTATCGACTGTTCTTAATCTATGTTCATTAAAAGAGTCAGCTGGGATGATTGGGATTAAAAAGACGCGTCGATAGACTTGGTCTAAATCCTCGCTAACATTACCAAAACAATTCTAGGGTAAGTTAGTTGATATTTATACAGAATGTCCCAGAAATTGACCGACATACTGTAGGTGGTAATAGCTTTGGTTAAGCCCTCCCAAAACATATGTTCCGCAAAATCTTATACTTTTTGAGATCTACTAGATTTTCAATAAATTAAAATAACCGCCATGCGTCATTGTTTTGACTGTCATGTGTAAATAAAATATTTTTGTTAATAACTTTTTCCATCAAAATATTATTAAATAGTTATTCTATCCGTAATTACCTTTGATTCTCCATAAAAACTTATAAAATCAACATAAATTCATTATTATTCGATTTGTTCCCTCAAATATTTTTTGAAAATAAATTTTAAACAGGTGACGAAAAAAAAATGTATATGATTTTGCTGAACATATTTTGTTTTGTTATTTTGGGAGGGCTTAACCAAAGCTATCCTACCTACAGTAAGTCGGTCGATTTGTGGAACATCCTGTATAAAAACATGAAGTCTAAATGAATATCATTTAGTCATTCGTTTTAAATTGATATAAACGAAACATATTCCGGTACAAAATTTTTCTGAAAAAGAAATGTTGCAATTCCGCTAAGAAGCGTTCCAACGGAAATTGAGACATTTCTATTTGGTTTTCGTTCAACATTTCCTAGCCATCTCCTTGGCGATCCGGTTGCGGCTGCCGGCGAGAAAACATTTGCTTCGCTACCTATCGACTGAGGCACGCCAAAATACTAAAAATATAAGAATCTGCCATAATGTGAACTGGCAACCATACAATTATGAAAACGAGCCATATTTCAGGAACGAGGGACGACATTAATTCCCAGCTGTATTCAAATAAATGTTGAAATAATTATGTCAAACCCGACGTTAAATAATTAATAGATAAGTGTAATGAATAATTCATTTGTGGGATCATATTATACTGGCTGACACGTGGGCTTTAGGTGTGTCAAATATCGAATGCAAATGAGCCATCAATATCTCAGGGCTTTAATTGTCCCGTCATGATGATAGTAAATAACACCAGTTTTGCAAAAATATACCTGAAGTGACTCCCCCTTTGATGATAAGTTATGCCAACAACGTTTATCTTTAGAGAAGATGTCTTTATTGATGTTTTCTTAATAAATCTTTTTCATTATTATTGTGTACTTGGATCATTTTAAAAAAATACAGATTGCCATAAGTTTATCTAATTTCCACTTACTCCCGACCCCTACGCTCTTTAGAAGAAAAACGTGCCACTAAACACTGATGCGTACAAAAGAATAATTACGCAAGTACCTTGGCGATATTATGTTAACGTACACACAACACAGCACTGCAGCAGCCACTGACACACGATGACAATGAGCTGGTGTCCATTTCTTTTATAGATTGCACTACGATGCTCCGGGGGAGGGCGACCGGCCGCCTCGCATTACATAGGGTTCAAGGAAAACGCACGCACAAGTACCTACGCGTGTGTATCAGACGTCCCTTTTGTTTATTATGTACCGGATTATAATTAATATACAAGGTTTCCGTACCTTCTTCAGTCAATTAGCAACTTTTCGATTACTTTATAGTACATTTTTGGGATTATTTTAGTATTTTTTTTCAATATTTTAAAATGGAAGAAGTGGAAAGTCCTTAAAATTTCGTTTCACAGTTAATCATTAGTGATCAGTGATGTTTTCTTTCCTTTGTGTGCATAAATGAAAGTACTTAATGATGGAAGTTGCCATTAAATAGGTAGGCACTTGAAAATTAGCAAGTATATTTTAAAAATTGATGGCCAAACTTTCCAGTTTCACCATCAAACTGGAAAGTTTGGCGAGTAAAATTTTAAAAACAAAAAAAAGTATGTTGGAGAATAATAAAAAAAACGGGTCGAATAAATGGTTTGTTAAATAAAGGTACAGACGCCAGCAGGTCAACCTACCCGAAACTGTCAGATTTTCCCAATCAACCTTGAACCTAATGCTTTAGCAATAAAGTCGAAATTCTATTAAAGAAATCTGACAGATTGTAGTAGCTTGATGTGCTGGCGTCTGTACGTATTTACAGGCAGTTAAACTTGATCTTTACAAAAAAATAACAAAACAAAATTGAAAGTAGGAACCTCAGTTTGCAGACAAAACAAAAAACATAAATAGTGAAGACGTAGTTCTAAGTTGACATAAGATATTCAAAGTTCACGAGCAGTGCTCCTCATGTGTCAATGACTGGTACTTAACATACCATACATTGCTGCTTTAGTGGAAACCCCATGCTTTGGTAACGTATTAACAGAAAATACCACTTTATGCTATATTATAAATAACATCAAGGTCACTGTCGATGCATTCAACACAGTAGGTAAAGTCAAGGACGTCATTATTTTTGCAATACATTCTACGATCTTACTAATTATTTCGAGAAAAATCTTTTTTTTATAAGTAAACTTGTTTTTTTTTGTTTTAAAAAACGTAGAGTTTAATAGCAAAGACTAAAGACAGATAAATAGCAGCACCCTTATTGCGTAATACACTAACAATCGGAATCTGAATCATTTTGAAGCTAATTGCTAAGCCATTCCTTCATATGTTCGAAAAATTTGTCTGCTCGACAACGTGGGTTACGTTGTCGAGCAGACAAATTTTACAACGTAATCGACAACCTAATTGCGTAACACAAAAGAAAAATATTAGACAGTTATATTATTTTCATTATTTGGGATTTATTTATAGTATTTAAACATAACTGGCGAAATGTGGGTGTCATACTAAGGTACACATCTGCCTAACCCTTCGGAGAATTACAGGCGTGATGTTATATTACCTATGTTTTTATGATATTTCTTTTTTTGCTTCATTTTTATAAAATCTTATTGTTAATTGTATTATCTTAATAGTCATCTACTGCCGTCGTGATGGACTCAAACCTACAAGACCTATTAGCAATAGTGGTAACTTGATTAGTACATATCTACATGATATATACTAATCAAGTTACAGACCCCAATAAGTGACTGCGCATCTCATGTACTAATGAGGAACCTATTATGGATTGCTGCAAATAACTTCTTGTAATGTAACTTGTTTTTTTTTTACGCGCAGTTGAACTCACGTAAACGCGTAGGTAGGCACTGCCAAAATGATACATTTCAACATTCCCAATGAACTGAATAACTCGTATTTTAGCTTCGAGACCGTATCCAACATTCTTCCTAATTAGAAGTCTTATTAATTTACCTACATGATGAAAAGATGAATTGAACCTACCTACATATTTGACCTTAAAAAGTCACATCGTGGGCGTTAAAATCGAAAAAGAAATAATTTAAATCCAAGTTAATATTATTGAGACAACACTGTTCAAACAAATGTCGCATGCATTGGTTTGAACTGGTGGTGTAATAATTAAAAAACACCAACCAAACGCGGTCTCAATCACATTTAAATTCTTTTCAGCTTGTACCTTCCAGAATAATTAACTTTTCAGTAAACAAACAAGAAATTCGGTGAACCAAAATGGTTATAATTATTGATCATCAATTTCTTGTATTTCAGTATGTCACCATAATATATTTTTTTAATTGTTTATGTAGCAAACAAAACGTATTTTTTACTCGTGTAAGAATTTAATTTTACGAGTCAATAAAAGGCATCTCGTACTGGAGGCCCGTTTATTTGTCGTGCAAGAAACGTTCATTTCGCATTCCGAAATATTCTTCTAAACCTGTTGAGACAGTGATGGGTAACTCGTCCATGGTACAGTGAAAATAGTAACAGGTATGTCACGCTTTATGCCAATCGACATAATTCCGTGGGAGAGTATGCTACGGAGTAGCACTTTCAGTAGAAAATTATTGTTAAGGTAGGTACTTCTTCTGCCTTTCGGAGTAGTCTATGTCGATAAATACGCCAGTAGGACATTTGATGGGAAGTAGTTGGATGGGACATCAACAGCTACGGAGCGACTGTCGAAACTTTCGCAAACTTATAGAGAGTTGAAAAAAGGAATAAAATAAAATTGCTTGACAGTAAGAATAAGTTTGCAGGCGGTACCCAGTAGCTACTTCCCTAGACCAACCTTATCTTTGGAAAGGTACTCTAAGCTCCAATGGTGCTGTTTGGTGTTTTTATTGTAAATACTTAGGTACTTATATAAATTGAAAGCTACATATTGCACGAATTTACAGCAACAATATATTTTTAAAGTAGGAATATTATGTGCAAAGGTAATTATTTAATTGTTGAATTCGCAATAAATAGCGCCAGTTAAAACTATAACTCCGGCACCCTAATTGCGCAATACACTATCAATCGGAATCTGAATCATTTTGAAGCAAATTGCAAAAATTTGTCTGCTCGATGTCGTAAATAACGTTGTTGAACTGTCAAAATGAAACCGATTCAGATTGTTACACAATTGCCCCGCTGGTTTAATAAACTGTGTTATATTATATTTGAGTAATACGAGTATAACCGTCAATAGCTTATAGACACTTATACGAATAATATTTATGTAATGTTTATAACAATTTAGCAAGGTTTTTAAGAAGTAGTCTAGGGACGTTCCCAGTAAAACCAAACAAAACAGTGGAAACACCGTTATGTTTCGAGAGTATTTTTTTCTTATGGTGCAAATCATACAACAGTACAATAGTATTCATATAACAGTAGTCTGACTTAAGAGAGTCCTGACTAGGTATACGCAGTCCTACTTACCTATTGAAGAATGTTCAAACAATGATTTCATTACAGCATTCGGCAATTATTATTCAAAAGCCTAAGTAAATCACACTATATCGTAAGGTATTTCATTCAAATGCCCGATTTTAGCATAGACGTGTAGTTACGACCTTCTTGGTGTTTGTTCAGCGACCGAAGTGGCCGCAAGACGAGTCGGATGTCGTAATATGAAAGAAGATGCACCTATAACTACTATATTTATGCTCATGTGAACCGCAAACGTTTAGTTATATGTCCGTTACGCAGAATTTAAATGGTTTACGTAATGTTAACCGTTAAGATAATATTGGAAGGAAAGGAATCGGATTTTGACTAAAGGAAAACATGATACTTTTTGTCAAGGTCTTCGATTTTTATGAAAACATTAATAGGTACCCAACTAAGATCACCAGGAGGGCTGAAAAGTTTTGAGCCTAATACCTTCAAGTGTCATTGTAGTTTCGCGTTACGTAATATTACTAATTTCCGAATACCCTTTTTAGTATAAATACGGAGTTTCATGTCATTAGCATCTTTACGCTTTTAGTAATTTCATCATTTTCTCATCCGCGGCCCATCCCTAAGCTCAAAACTTTTCAACTCCCCGGTACCCCGAATTTAACACTCTTAAGAACGCTATTGTTGTCAGATTTGCTATAGGGTTTAAAAAACTTAGCGTACCTGGGGGCTGAAAAGTTTTGAGCCTAGGGATGGGCCTCGGTTGACTGAGACATGATGATGTTTACGGATTAATTACTAAAAGTGTAATGATGCTAATGACATGAATGATGAAACTCTGTATTTATACATAGAGGGTATTCGCAAATTAGTAATATGCAGCGCGAGACAATAATGACACTTGATGTTACTTAGGCTCAAAACTTTTCAGCCCTCCTGGTTTTGACGTTTTGACAAAAAACAACAGATCAGTAAAAAAACGTAGAGATACCAATTTTTAGGGTTCTGTACCTCAAAAGGAAAAACGGAACCTTTATAGGATCACTCGTGTGTCTGTCTGTCTGTCCGTCTGTCACAGCCAATTTGCTCCGAATCTAATGGACCGATTAAGTTGTTTCCGTGACCCAAACGTGGATGTGTAACGTAAAGAAATGAATTTTGAATACGCAAGGTGTAACTTAAATAACGCACAACCTCTTAAGTGGTCATTGTACTCATCATTATGAACAACTTTTACTATGGGACCAAACCTGAAATCGCGAAAAAAAAACAGCTGTTCGTGTATTTTGACGAATTATGCTAACATAAATGTATCTACTGAACAGCTGATTCTTTTTTCGCGATTTCAGCTAATTTAATTTGACCCTATATACTTATAGACTACAGGATGTGCATCTGGATTGAGGGCTCAATTTTTCAATATCTTTGTAATAAAGTGAAACATTTAGGAAAATTAGTAAATAATAATAAAAACCTAAAACAAAGGTTTAAAAATTTGTAAAACTTAAAATAAATGTGTTATCACCCTATGAAGAGTGCTCTCAATTCAGACGCTAGAACAAAACATGATATTTTAAATCTCAAAACGTATAACCTTTATGGCAACTGATTTTACCTCAAAATTTAATAAACAATTTCTCAAATCTTTTAGAAAAGTTTCAGCTCCGTAGACTGAGAATTTACGGATTTATAGCAGTTTAACTAGAGCCCTCAGTTCAGTACTTGTCTGAACTGAGGGTTCAACCAAAACTAAGTTTGGCTGAAAGAATTCGTAAAACAACCTAGTGTATATTATAATATATGTTAAAATACAATTCCTAAAATATAAATAATGGTTCGAAAGTAATCGGTTGCAAAGTACATTGAACTAAAATTATAGTGAAGCGTCTGAACTGAGAGCTCAATATTTTCGTTTTTATTTTAAATACTGAAATACATAAATCAAAACAAATTAGTTCATATGTTTTAAGAATAATTTTATTAAAACTTGGTAAAAGTTCAATTATCCTACATGCCGTAATTAGGAAGATATGCTTTTTCAATACATTAGTAACAGAAAACAATGTAGGGTAGATATGTTTTTGGTCATTGATTCGCGGACACATTTACTTTCATTATAGCATTTGTTCAGTCGGTTTCCCAATGTATTATGGTGCATGTCCATGGATGTAGAAATCGAATCATAGTGCACTGTATCTACTATTGATAATTTATCATCACAATCGTTTCCACTTCGTGAGTGACTGTCGTAAGTACAATACAATACACAGTCTGGCCATAAATACTGTTACAATTTATTACATTTGAATTTGGAATCTGTCATTTTTATACGATTGTTCATTGAGTTTTCTAATTTTGGTGCCAATATATTGTACAATATTTTGCGATATTAAAATGGAGTGGGGTGATAAATAGAACCGAATCGCTGTGATTGCATTACACAAAGTTGGTATGGAGCCAAATGCAATTTTTGAAACTCTCCATACGCTTGGTGTTAGTCAAATATTTGTGTACCGGGCTATTAATAGGTACAATGAGACCTCCTCTGTTTCTGACAGAAAAAGATCTGGCCGTCCACGTAGTGTTCGTACGAAAAAGGTGGTCAAAGAAGTAAGGGAAAGAATTAGAAGAAATCCTGTCCGAAAGCAAAAGATTTTATCTCGGGAGATGAAGATAGCACATAGAACCATGTCGCGTATTTTAAAAGATGACTTAGGACTTGCAGCCTATAAGAGACGCACTGGTCATTTTAACTGATAATTTAAAAAAGAATAGGATGGTAAAATCGAAACAACTACTGAAGCGGTACGCAAAGGCAGGTCACAGAAAAAAATTGTTTACGGATGAGAAAATCTTTACAATTGAGCAACATTTTAACAAACAAAATGACCGTATTTATGCTCAAAGCTCTAAGGAAGCTTCTCAATTAGTCGACAGAGTGCAACGTGGGCATTATCCGACTTCAGTTATGGTTTGGTGGGGTGTTAGCTATGAAGGAGTGACTGAGCCATATTTTTGTGAAAAAGGTATCAAAACATCGGCACAAGTGTATCAAGATACCATTCCTGAGAAGGTAGTTAAGCCCCTTAACAACAACATGTTCAATAACCAAGTATGGTCCTTCCAACAAGACTCGGCGCCGGGTCATAAAGCTCGGTCTACGCAGTCTTGGTTGGAAGTGAACGTTTCGGACTTCATCAGAGCTGAAGGCTGACCGTCGTCTAGTCCCGATTTTAATCCGCTGGATTATGATTTATGGTCAGTTTTAGAGAGTACGGCTTGCTCTAAACGCCATGATAATTTGGAGTCCCTAAAACAATCCATACGATTGGCAGTGAAGAATTTTCCCATGAAAAGAGTGCGTGCTTTTATTGATACCTGGCCTCAACGTTTAAAGGACTGTATTGCAGCCAATGGAGACCACTTCGAATAAGCTTTTTATATTTTAAATTGTTTTATATTTATTTATTAAACTAACACACTGTAAAAGTAATAAATATTATTTGCAATAAAATTTTTTTTTTATCTTCGTGACAATTTTTATGGCAAGACTAGGTATTTACTTAGATCGGTTTAATGACATTTTTAAAAGCTTTTAATTAACTTGAAATATTTGTAACTACATAACTAAAATGGGTTAGCAAAAAAAAAAGCCTTGTTCATTTATACTTGGCACAAAAGGTAAACTTTGTTTGTACTGAAAAAGTAAAATTACGAATTTAGTACGTTTTATACTGTATCTCTTCAGAACTGCCATTGCCGGAAGACGATTTCTTAAAATGTGTTTTGAATGACATGTATAAGTCAGAGGTGACAGAGACAAAGTCTACGATGGAGTGAGCTTACCCAGAAGAAGCCACTTCACCACGTTCACTCTAATTTCACTCTAACTTTGAAGAGATCAAAACCAAGTTCACTCTAACTTTGAAGAGACTCGGGTTGTATGCGTTCGGGAACACAGACGCAGGTAGTGAGTTCCACTCTTTTGCCGTCCGCATTACGAAGGATTTTTGGAAGCGCTTAGTGCGAATTGGTGGAATGGCAACTAGGTATGGATGGTAATTTGCAGTGCGTCTAGATATTCGATGGTAGAAGAGTGCCGGTGGAATGAGGTTGTGGAGTTCCTGAGCACACTTACCGAAGTACAGTCTATAGAAAACCGACAAGCAGGCAACCTTGCAGCGATGAGCCAAACTGGGAAGCTTGGCATCCACCAGTTTTACGTCGCCAATGAGCCTGATAGCTCTGCATTGAATAAATTTCTTACATGTTTATGTATTCGTTTCATTTGTACTTACAACATTTACATTTTAGGTCGGTACTTACATTACTAGAACACTGGAAACAACATCATAGTCACCCTACTTTTCTCTCTGTATGAAATGTGTGAAATATGTATATCTCCTGAATTACAGCATGTAGGATAATTGAAATTTTACCAAGTTTTAATAAAATTATTCTTAAAACATATGAACTAATTTGTTTCTATTTATGTATTTCAGTATTTAAAATAAAAACGAAAATATTGAGCTCTCAGTTCAGACGCTTCACTATAATTTTAATTCAATGTACTTTGCAACCGATCACTTTCGAACCATTATTTATATTTTAGGAATTGTATTTTAACATATATTATAATATACACTAGGTTGTTTTACGAATTCTTTCAGCCAAACTTAGTTTTGGTTGAGCCCTCAGTTCAGACAAGTACTGAATTGAGGGCTCTAGTTAAACTGCTATAAATCTGTAAATTCTCAGTCTACGGAGCTGAAATTTTTCTAAAAGTTTTGAGAAATTGTTTATTAAATTTTGAGATAAAAGCAGTTGCTACAAAGGTTATACGTTTTAAGATTTAAAATATCATGTTTTGTTCTAGCGTCTGAATTGAGAGCACTCTTCATAGGGTGATAAAACATTTATTTTAAGTTTTAGAAATTTTTAAACCTTTGTTTTAGGTTTTTATTATTTTTTACTAATTTTCCTAAATGTTTCACTTTGTTACAAAGACATTGAGAAATTGAGCCCTCAATCCAGATGCACATGACTACAGGAATATTTATAAGAAGACTTAAAATAGCAAGCATGGTAAATCTCTCAACATTGTACAAACTTACATTTGCAGTTGGAATGTATGGGAGAGTATATTTTTCAACTACAAGGTTAAGTTTGTTCTTGAGATAAATTCATCCCAACTACGGAACTCTTCATTGTGAGTGGACCGACGTGCACTTGGCCGGTTTTAAATAATAACATTACCTATATCGGATCCATAACCTGTACCCTAATTGCATAACACACTATCAATCGGAATCGTTTTCATTTTGACAGTTCAACAACTTTCATTGCGTTATTTACGGTGTTGAGCAGACAAAATTTTCCACAATATTAAGCAATTGGATTAGCAATTTGCTTCAAAATGATTCAGATTCCGACAGATAGTGTGTCACGCAATTAGGCTGGTGTTTCAATATAATTCAAATCAAATCAAATCAAATCAAATCATTTATTTGCATAATACAGGTTGATAAAGGTGTTACAAATAATTTGGTTTTAAAAGGTGTTAAAATTATAATCTTAGCACATCTAAGTTCTAAAATTGACAGGCCAGCTGGCGTGGTTGGTTAAGATACCGCCTATCATGCCGCAGGTCGTGGGTTCGATTCCCATCCAGGACTAACATTTGTGTGCATGAACATGTCTGTTTGTCCTGAGTCTGGGTATAATTATCTATATAAGTATGTATTTACAAACAAAAAAAAGTAGTGTATGTAGTATATCAGTTATCTGGTTTCCATAGTACAGGCTCTGCTTAGTTTGGGATCAAACGACCGTGTGTGAAATGTCCCAGCATATTATTATTAAAATAAAAAAAAACCTACCAATATCGGAGGGTTTTAGCGAGATCGACATCAGGTTGGGTATGTTATTGTTAATGCCTTCGATCAAGAATTACGCATAAATATTGATTACTAGCTTTTGCCCGTGACTTCGCCCGCGTGGTTGTCGGAAAAAAACTCTTAACACACACTACTAAAGTTTCTGTACTTATTAATAAAATTCAATCATGATTCGAAAGACACGTGGCGCCATCTATTATCACAAAATCGTTATTGTTGTTTTCCTCAGGAACAGTACTTTTTTTCGGGATGAAAGGGTCCGTTTCTGTACACCTTTTGACTAAAACCCACCCTTGTTCCTTCAGTTGCCTGTGCCAGGGCCACGGTAACTCTTTCGAACAACCCGCAACCCTGGCGGGGTTTCTGTACACCTGACAACGTATATGCAAAATTTCAGGACGATCGGTTAAGTGCTTTAGGCGTGAAAAGGTAACAAACAAACAAACAAACTTACTTTCGCATTTATAATATTAGTTAGGATTTAATATTTATCTAACGCAACTAAATTAAGTAAATGAAAGTTAAACAAAGAATATTACAATACCTAATACCTTATTTTTCTATAAAGGTATTCTAGTTAAAGTACTGCATAGTAATAATAAATAAGATTTTTCCATCTAAAAAAGCCTCGCGGCAACAGGGAACTGTAGGTAAGTAACCTACGCTTTATTAATCAGACGTGGGCGTAAACCAAAGACTCATTCGTTGTATTTTTATAAATGAGACAAAACTGCACACAGGGCTATATCAAGGTGAACCACTTATAGCGAATATATAGTTTTTTCTTAAATGTCGATATTAAGTACCTATTATTTAGGTAGGTACCTGTTATTTATAGACCGACATTTTATCAGAAATTTAACATTAAATCAAGACAATTATGGAATGGAAAATTCGATTCTAATAATAATATAATGTAAGAAGGTATGTAGGTCCGCTACGCCATCGCGCCACGGCTACGCTGCTACGCGGATAGGTACCTAACTATACCTAACACCAAAACTGAGCAGATATTGTGTTTTGTAAAGCAAAATGTTCTAACTTGTCATACGGACCTACTAAATAGATTTTTTATTTTGCCACTGTAAGGGGACTACTGAACATAAACGCAACTAAACGCAAGTTTTATAATGCCTAAAAAAAATATGATCTGCTGCAGTAAACAAAATCAGAAAAATATATAATATTCTTCAGAACATAATTATGATAGTTAGATAGTGTGTTGAAAGCATAATACAATAAATTTGATACGATAGAAAAAAAATCACGAAGATATGTCCAAAAATTTCTTTTAACCGTAAAAAACCATACTAATTAATATATTATACATGCAATCATTCTGATTTGTCAGATTATTCTACAAGCAACATATTAACGTTATAGTGTTTTATTTTTTTACTCCAATCAATAGATTATTGTAAATATGTAGATAATTGCTGCATATTTTGCAATAAATTACCAGCGTTGTGTCATCGCGCTTCTCTTTCTTTTCTATGCGGTCCCAAAGCGGTACTGCGTTTTTTTTTTGTCCTTTAAACTTTACAAGCATGTTAATAAAAGAAAAAAAAATATGGCATAATGCTAAATTAAATGGTTAACCAAAACAGCTACTTATATTTAACCGCAAAGCATCCTTAGGCTCATTTTGAAACAGTTGGTTCCCGTATTGTCGAGGCGGGGGGGCTCAGTAGCTGTGGCTTGGTCACCCACGGTGAAGCGAAGAGGATCCCGAGGAGGAGCCGCTCGTCAGGGCTATTCCCAGGAAGTCGACGACGACGTAGCGGCCAACAGGTAGGTTGCGGTGCCGCTTGGACGACATCGCAACTGAGGCGGGCCGCGATGTCGTATGGGAGGCATCGCGGCTGAGGGTTATAGGCCGCGGCGGGAGAGGAGTACCGGTATTGCGGTGCGCCGCTCTCCCTACCTTCCGCGGCCTTGACGGGCGTCTGATGACGGACGCGGTGGGGCCGCAGGGGAGGAGGAGTGTCGGTATTTCGTTGGCCGCTCGCCCTATCCTCTGCGGTCTAAAAGTAGTAAGCGGCCGGGCCACTGACCTGACCGGTCGCACGGGGACCAAGGGTGCCTAGACACGGGGTCGTCTGGCGCCCATGTTCTGGTTTGGTCCATGGGGTGGTCACGGCGCGCAGTGTGTTCTTGTGCGCCGGTAATGGGGGTGCTCCCCAGAGGAGTGAGGAGGTTCGCGGGGAGTGCTAACGCGTGCCTGTGCTCCTGCCACAAGCGGCAGAGGAGGACACCATGGAGTTTTAGTGGGTTAGAGTCCCACATAACTGCACTATCTCCCCGTGGTAGTGCAGTATGCATGAGCGTTTCTCCACGATAAAAAAGGCTCATTTTCACCACACATGACTAATCGCGTTTAACGCTAAACGAGTTTTAAACGTCATTCTGTCTCTGTCATCTTCAAACGATTGAAAGGTACAGAGTGATGTTTTAAACTCGTTTAGCGTTAAACGCGTTTAGTTATGTGTGGTGATAAATGATAAATGATTTTTATTTCTGTAAGTAGGTTGGTACAAACACTTTTACAAGTCAATCATGTTTTTTTTTTTAACTAGATGAGGTCGGCGTTTCCTATCTGACTACTCTGAGAAGAAAGGCCGAAACAAACTCAGAGGTCACAGTCTCTTATAAAGCCCAGACATAATCTTGGTCACTTCATGTGAAGACCATGTAGATTGGTGTCTTTTGAGGAAAGAACCACACAGATTGAGAGGGCCTGTCCAGTCAGTGCACGCATTTGTCAGTAATCGCGCAGCTCAACTCAGAACTTAAGGAGCTCAACGATTCGACGAACAATACCAAAGAAAGGACATTGGGGTAGGCCGCATAAATTACTCAAACTGCCAGACCATGATTAAAAATAACTGAGAGAAAAAATAAAACAAACAAAAAAAGCAATGACTGACATAGTCTTCACATTCACAATAAATTAAAATAATATAATACTTTACAAAGTAAATAGTCATGTCAACATTCAGTATGCAAAAATAAAATAATAAAATAAAATTTGGAGCAGTTCAATCCCAAGCCTTTTTGTCCTCAATATAATCTTTAACGGTATAAAAAGCTTTCTGACACAACTTTGCGTTTAATGAATGATTTGAATTTATTAAGGCTCAGATCTTGAACGTGGCTTGGAAGTTTATTATAAAAGCGTATACATTGACACCTGAATGAGCGACCTATTTTCTTAAGCCTTGTTGGAGGTACAACAAATTTGTGTTTGTTCTTAGTATTTATATTGTGGATATCACTGTATTTTTTAAACAATTTAATGTTTTTATGGGCATATAAAAGATTTTCAAAAAGGTACTGAGAAGGCAAAGTCATTATATTAATCTCCTTAAATTTCTCTCTGAGAGATTGTCGCGGACTTAATTTATAAATGCATCGAACAGCTCTTTTCTGCAAAACAAAGATAGTCTGAATGTCGGCTGCATTTCCCCACAACAGAATACCGTACGACATTACACTATGAAAATCGCTAAAGTACACTAAACGGGCTGTCTCTATGTTAGTTAAATTACGAATTTTCCTAACAGCGTATGCTGCGGAGCTTAGCTTTTTTGACAATTTATCTATATGTGGGCCCCACTGAAGCTTAGCATCCAAAGTTAAGCCCAAGAATACTGTGCTATCTTCAGGATTCAATTCTTCGCCCTTTATCAACACGTTAGGTTTCACCTGCCTAACGTGAGGTAGCGTAAACTTAATGCATTTGGTTTTTTTTTCATTAAGGAGTAAATTATTAACATTGAACCAGTGAACTACTTTTGAGATCGCTCTGTTTACATCGTCAGTAACCAGCTGCTGACGTTTAAGTTTAAACAAAAGTGAAGTATCATCCGCAAACAAAACTATATCATGATTATCCTTTATGAGGTAGGGCAAATCGTTAATATAAATAAGAAACAAGAAAGAACCAAGAATTGAGCCCTGTGGGACCCCCATTATTACTATAGATCCGGGCGATCTTTTTCCATTAACGTCAACGCTCTGAATCCTATTACTCAAGTATGAAATAAGAAGATCCAGAGCGGTGTTCCGGATCCCGTAATGGCGGAGTTTCCTGATTAACGTTTCATGAAGAACGCAATCGCATGCCTTGGACAAATCACAAAAGATGCCCAAGGCATCGCATTTGTCTTCCCATGCATTATAAATATGTCCTAAAAGTTCAACATCAGTAGTTGAACGACCCTTTGTAAAACCGAACAGCTTGTTATGTAATAATTTATGTTTATTAAAAAATCTTTGCAATTGGTCTAAAATTAATTTCTCAAAAATTTTACTAAACCTAGGTAGTACTGAAATAGGTCTATAATTTGTGGGGTCTTATGTACTACCTGATTTAAACAAAGGTATTATTTTACTATATTTCATAAGGTCAGGAAACTCCCCACAGTCGATACAGTTATTAAAGATAAGAGCTAAAGTAGGTGCTACAATGTCAATAATAGACTTAGCAACTTCTACAGAATTACCCCACAGATCTGCTGTCTTTTCTACATTTAAAGTGTGAAAGGTTTTAATTATATCTCTACAGGTAATATGTTCAAAATTAAATTCCGAATCGCAAGCATTAACATTTTCCTTAATCAAAGACTCAGCAACAGAAGTTGATGAATTTAGGAATTTAGTAGTTGAAACGGGAATATCTGAAAAGAAATTTTCAAAGGCCGCGGCGACTTGTGAGTCTCATTTTATTATGTTGTCATTAATAGACAGGCTGTAGTCAGCACTTCGGTTATTAGACCTTCCCGTTTCACTATTAATAATATTCCAAGTCGTTTTAATTACATTACTACTGTTTTTAATCTTCGAACTCAAATAACGCGACTTGGCCATACAACAAACTTTTTTAAATAATTTTGAATAATTTCTAACATATAAATTAAATTCAGCAGTGTTTACAAAAGACCTTTCATTGTATAGTTCATAAAGCCGTGTTCTACTTTTATGAATAAAAATGGTAGCCCAATCACTGAAAGACGCGTTACTATTAACCGAGATAGTCTGTGCGTTACTATTAACCGAGATAGTCTGTCTGGTGAAAATGAGCCTTAATGAAATGCCCGGTTTCTGAGGTTTTTAAACGGAAACTCCGTTCGATAGTGATTATTGGTTCGATATCGTGTTTCTAAACACTTCTTTAAGGAAGAATTTAGCTTGAAGTCGAGTGAATTACTATCGAGAGTTTATCTGAGGTCCTCAAATACCGGGCATAAGAAAGGCATTCGCTTAAATAGATAATCTTGTCGAATCCGTTCTTTAGAAACGTAAAAAAGGAATTGAAAAAACCAAATCAAGCACATTATTGCTATCATAACTACTGAAGGCGCTTACCATTGTACGCGCCTTCAGAAGTTGAAATTGATAATTGTATCAGGACAGGATTCTGGTTACCTAAGACATCTATCATCAGCAGGCGACCCGTATATGGTATAAAACACATATAAAATTACACAATAGTTTCGGCTGGGTGAGTATCATGTTTGAGTAACGGTTGGGCGCTTCCTTGTCGGTAGTCTCGCGTGGCGCTGCGCCTGCTCATGTAATTCGTAATTACGTCAAATTGCGTGGCCAAAATGATATAAGGCTGTTACATTTAGCGGTATAACGAATACAGCACGTGGACCGCCCGAGCAGACTGCTAATAGCTCTAAAGAACACATTTGCCTTACAAATAACGCCGTGTCAAGCTAAAACACTAAATAAAGGCCAGTACGTAATTTTTGCTCATTAATCTTTTCAAGCGAACGTGTTCTATGGTTACTTGCGCAGTACTTATGAGTATTTTTATTCGGTGCACGATTTTTCTTTGTGCAATTATGTGGAAAGTGGAAATGAGTTAGAAGTAGTTAACAGGGTATTTTTCGATACAGCAAAGTGTAATTAACTTCTTTGTAATAATAAATCAAGGCAGAACTTTATTATACGAACCTTAGAACCTTACGAATATTAAGTACCTATGAAATTGCCGATTTACATAGAAAAAAAATCAAACAATTTTTTTAAAAGAATTATTTATTGTCCATGCACTTATGCCATTTTTGTGAAAGTTCGTTGATGCCTCCGCTATAGATATCCTGGGGACGGGAATCGATAAATTCTGGCGTTTTTCACCGCCTCGTTGGAATTGAAATTTTTCCCCGGGGCCCATTGTTGAGATCAAAATTTCCAGAACGGAACCGATCAAACCAAAACCGCACCGTGCGTTCACTTGCGGTACCTTGTCCATACACGCCGCTAATGTTGCGTACTGTGTTGCGTTGGTGCCACGACGGAACTCGTATTCGAAAAACTTTTTAGCATAAAATAAAACCCACTTCCAAAACAAAACACTACAAAGTGAAAAATAACTTTAATTTCGGTAGGTAGTCGGTGTCTTTGGTTTTGTATTTTCGTTTTTTGCCACCGACTTCCGAAATTAAAGTTATTTTTCACTTTGTAGTGTTTTGTTTTGGAAGTCGGTTTTATTTTTTGCTAATAAGTTTTTATTTTTCACTTTTCACCCCACACAAATTCGAATACCACTACCACAGACAAAAGAGTGAAATAACAGTGATAGGAAGTTATTAAAACATCATCCATATAAACTAAGTGGGAAGAATACGCATTATTGAGGCTAACTCAAAAACTACCCAAGCAAAGTTAAAATTTATATGGGACCACCTAGGAAGTTATACCCTTTCAAACAAAAAAAAAAACCCCAAGTCGTTCCATCGGTCTTTGAGTAATCGCGTAACAAACATACAAAAAAAACATACAGACGAATTGAGAACCTCCTCCTTTTTGAAGTCGGTTAAAAATAGCGCGCAATTTCGTTTTTTTCATGGTTTCAGAAACATCGATATCAAAGAAAAATCGAACGGCGGGAAAACAAACAAACAACTGTTTCTTTCTTTTTTATTGTCATGCTGATATCATAAAATTAATTTGAATTTGGAACTTAAATTAATTTTATATCTGAATCTTCACACTTAGGTAGGTACCACAACCCCAATGCCTTTAAAAAATGCCTAAAATACACTGAGTTATCGCATAGTTATTATATATGTGTCCATTTTAATCCAATTGCGATTGCTCTATCCATGCAAATAATACCTACGGAATTTATCAGACTACAAAGGCTAATAATCCTATTCCTTTTTCAGAATTTACTTTCAAAACTTGTTGACCAAGTGTGGCGATCAATATCTTGGTACATGTCTCACTAATGAGCGAAGAGACTAAAATATAGTTAAGTGTCTACTCTTTTAGCAATGTATGTCATGTGGGTTTTACAATCTTGTTACGCTAATTTACAGTTTTTATTTTAATATTTAATTTTGCCATACTTCTGTGGACTAGTATTACTTATGGTTTAATTTATGGCTTATAATATGTGGTTTCCATACCGTTTACTTGGGTAAATGATAAATGATTTTTTTTCTGTCGGGTCGTAAAATTTATTGTTTTAGCTCTGGTTTTGACGGTGGCTGGTAGATCAGTGATCATTGTATTTCAAATCGTATCATTTCAATCAATTACTCTAAAATAACACAATGTTAAATTTTATAGCAAACATGTTTAGGCTATAGCTCCCGAACCAGCCGACAAATATCGTCAGTTTTTGTACTGGTCGGTACTACTCATATCATAATACCGTCCTAGTATCAGCCTTCCTAGTTATTGTTCATTTTTTGTAACCATAACTCGTCTTTGAGCGGCGTGATGACTATCGGTCATATGACCGCATGCGGGCAGACCGTCTCTATTCTCACCAGAGGAGGGCCCAACATCCACCAAATACTGAATCACCCTTCCTGGCGAAAGTACGGCTATCTCATAATTATACTATTCTTTTTCACATCAATTTCAGTTCTTTACTGTTACTTTACTAACTGTAAGTAGGTATTTAGATATATGTAAGTAGATCTTAATCATATTAACCATTATTGAACCATTTTTTTATATTATTTCTATTCTATAGGACATATTAAATACTCCACGTCCATGACTTCAACCCACATACCAAATCTGGCATAAATACTGTTACAATTAAAAATAATAAAGATATACATTTGAATTTGGAATCTGTAATTTTTATACGATTGTTCATTGGGTTTTCTAATTTTGGCGCCAATATATTGTACAATATTTTGCGATATTAAAATGGAGTGGGGTGATAAAGAGAACCGAATCGCTGTGATTGCATTACACAAAGTTGGTATGGAGCCAAATGCAGTTTTTAAAACTCTCCATACGCTTGGTATTAGTCAAATATTTGTGTACCGGGCTATTAATAGGTACAATGAAACCTCCTCTGTTTGTGACAGAAAAAGATCTGGCCGTCCACGTAGTGTTCGTACGAAAAAGGTGGTCAAAGCAGTAAGGGAAAGAATTCGAAGAAATCCTGTCCGAAAGCAAAAGATTTTATCTCGGGAGATGAAGATAGCACCCAGAACCATGTCGCGTATTTTAAAAGATGACTTAGGACTTGCAGCCTATAAGAGACGCACTGGCCATTTTTTAACTGATAATTTAAAAAAGAATAAGGTGGTAAAATCGAAACAACTACTGAAGCGGTACGCAAAGGGAGGTCACAGAAAAATTTTGTTTACGGATGAGAAAATCTTTACAATTGAGCAACATTTTAACAAAGAAAATTACCCTATTTATGCTCAAAGCTCTAAGGAAGCTTCCCAATTAGTCGACAGAGTGCAACGTGGGCATTATCCGACTTCAGTGATGGTTTGGTGGGGTGTTAGCTATGAAGGAGTGACTGAGCCATATTTTTGTGAAAAAGGTATCAAAACATCGGCACAAGTGTATCAAGATACCATTCTTGAGAAGGTAGTTAAGCCCCTTAACAACACCATGTTCAATAACCAAGTATGGTCCTTCCAACAAGACTCGGCGCCGGGTCATAAAGCTCGGTCCACGCAGTCTTGGTTGGAAGTGAACGTTTCGGACTTCATCAGTGCTGAAGACTGGCCGTCGTATAGTCCCGATCTTAATCTGCTGGATTATGATTTATGATCAGTTTTAGATAGTACGGCTGGCTCTAAACGCCATGATAATTTGGAGTCCCTAAAACAATCCATACGATTGGCAGTCAAGAATTTTCCCATGGAATAAGTGCGTGCTTCTATTGATAACTGGCCGCAACGTTTAAAGGTCTGTATTGCAGCCAATGGAAACCACTTCGAATAAGCTTGTTATATTTTAAATTGTTTTATATTTATGTTATTAAACTAACACACTGTAAAAGTAATAAATATTATTTTCTTTCTTTAAAAAAATTTCTTCGTGACAATATTTATGGCAAGACTAGGCATACAAATAAATAAAATTGAAGTATTTGTTTGTAATGTCAAAATAGAAACTTTTTACTAAATGTATAACTATGAAAGTATACAAGGTGTAACTTAAGTAACGCATCATTGTACTCATTATTATTATGAACAACTTCTACTATTGGAGCAAACCCGAAATCGCGAAAAAAAACCCTTAAGAGGTTGTGCGTTATTTAAGCTTAAGCTTAAGTTTTTATTTACCTTGTTTAAGGTACTATACCAAAATACAATTTGCTAAATTTTTGTCTGTCTGTCTGCCTGCCTGTCTTCTGTTTGTTCCGGCTAATCTCCGAAACGGCTGTACCGACATTGACGGGACTTTCAATGGCAGATAGCTGATATTATAAGGAGTAACTTGGGCTTTTTATTTTAGAAAAAAAAAATAGAGTTACGCATAAAAAAAATAAAACCTATGAAATTGTGAACAAAATCCGATTCAAATATGGAAGTTGTTTTCCGACATTCATGCGCGAACGAAGTCCCCGACTAACTGTAGTTTTACATAAAGCCTATCAATGTAATAATTAGTAGTCAGATCATTGTACCACTAAATTGGCCAACGATAGCCATTGTGTAGGTACAGGAGCAACCCCACATGCTTACATCACACATACTTAGCAAGAATATTCTAGACTCGTATTTGTAGATAAGGATCTATCACCAGGGTGTGAAATTGATGCATGTGCCGTGATTAATCCACCATCAAATATACCCATTTTCTGAACACATTATTCCAATATAATTCAATTGAAAATAAGATCCTATTCTTCTCTGAACTAATTTATTTAGGTACTCACTGAAGCCCGCAATTACCTAGCCCGTTAACACCATGTGATTGATCAATTAGCGTCACCATTAAGAATATTGATATCAGGTGAAGTCGTGGATGCCACTGGATACACATACTCAAAAATCCGCCTTCTGCCGTAATTAACTAGGAACACTAGTCGTGACTTGCGTATTGCAACTTGGAACGTCCGCGAGGCCACAAAACCGGCCAAAAATACTACGCTGAACTTTCACATATCTCTTCTCTATACTCTTCGTGTCTTCCTATATACCTTCGTGTGCCTATAAGACTTGTAACAAACGTTTTTCAAAAACTCGACGGTGTTCGTGATTTGGCAGTAAATCCATGGCGGTTCCTACAGGAGCATTCACGTAGCTTGTCTACACGAAACAGAGATAAATGTAGGAACGTACAACTCCACGCAATGCGAATGGCACCTGTCTGCAACTGCAGGTGGAGCGAGCCGGGGACTTACAATTTTGGTCGGAAAGGATACCCAAATTGAAGTGGATAACAAGAAAATGGACACGGCTGAACAACGAGATAAGATTAAGAAGGCTGCCAGCGAGATTTACAAGAAACCTGAAACGGATAGCAGCGAGACCTCAGACGAAGATTTTGGAAACATCAACGTGTAATACACATAGCAGTGACATGAAAAAGAGTCGAGAATGCAGTTTAACTGCCAAAAGATTCACCAGTGAAGCTGGCCTTAACACAACCAGGCTGCGACGTCGTTAAAATAGCCCATCGATAAATATCACCCGTCTCTCCACAATTCCAATGCTTATTATTCTGCCGCCCCGTAAGGAAAAAAGCGTATCTACAGAAACAATGAAATGGAGAAAAATTATTTTGTCCTGTTTAAACTATAAGATACAAAGGCAGATGCGTCTTTTAATAGTAAGAATTATTAAGTTTTCTATAAGTTTACGCTAATTCAAAAATACTGGTAAGTATATTATATGCGTCTTTTTTTGCTGATCCCGAATATGTAAATAACTCTATTTCGAAAAAAAATTCAGATACGTCTTTTTTCCTACGGCAGTATAGATAGGGTGCATCTGCATACTCGGTAGGCTCTATAATCCTTCCATATCCTAAGGGCACGTCTTCCCTACCATCATCGTGCCCCCCGGTCTACTCCTTGATATGCAATGGTCTCTGTTGCACATTCTTCGGTTCATTCGAGTAATCGAGTCTAGTCAAACCACGCTGAGGTCGGTGCATTTCATTCATTCATTCATTCATGACATCATGCCATTTATCCCTGACGAGGCGAGGGTGAGTACCATATATTATACCTTCCCACATTTCTCCAGGTAAGTTCTGTGTTGATTCTGAGTCTCATGTAATCCCCAGCAATTTAGTCTCGTGTAATTCCCGGGCATCGCACTCAGTATTGCTCAGTAGTCGCAACTACTACAACATAAGTTAGGCATTCTTTTGAATACAACCTAGGCTAAGTTATGCATATATTTTTGAGCATAAAATGTAGTTAAGCTTTGTGAAATTGCGATGTATTTTTTTTAGATTTAAAAAGTAAAATCGGCTATACAAGAGCCTTCCATAAACACCAGTAAACATGTTAATAGGTTGGGGAAAAGTTTCTTCGCATTTTTTAAGAAAATTCAAAACATTTTTTAATATAGTTTATTTACATTTAACTAAAGTATGTAGGTACCATTTTGTTCGATAACTTTTTGCCATTTTGTAGGTAGGGACATGATCCCATTGCTATAGAAATTTTGGGACTTCTGGTCAAAATACCGCGACAAGTGGTTTTGGCAGTCCTCTCGTGATGTTAACCTGACACTGCCTAAAGAATCTGAAGAGACCTAAACAGGTGGAAATCTGAAGGTGCAAGGTCAGGACTATACGGCGGATGCATTAACACCTCCCAGCCAAACTCTCTTAATTTTTGCTGAGTGGCTAAAGATGTGTGAGGTCTAGCGTTATCATGATGAAATACCACACCCCTTCTGTTGATTAATTCCCGCCGCTTTCTCTCAACTTCTTGCTTTAATCTCATCAGTTGTTCGTAGTAGAGTTCAGAATCGATGGTCCTGCCTGGTGGTAACAGCTCATAATGAATAATGCCCTTCCAATCCCACCATACACACAGCATCACCTTGTTGCGAGTTAACCCGGGTTTCGCCACAGTCTGTGAAGCCTGACCGGCCTTTGACCACGACCTTTTTCGCACGTTCTTGTCATACGCGATCCACTTTTCATCACCAGTTATCAGCTTCTTCAAAAATGTTCGGTTTCATTACGTCGTAATAAAGAATCACAAATGAGTACACGGTTCATTAGGTTTCTTTCAGTGAGCTCGTGAGGTACCCAAATGTCGAGCTTTTTTGTGTAAGTACCCAGTTTTTTTCAAATGCGCCAAAACTGTTTTGTGGTCAATTTCCAGTTCTTCAGCTACGTCGTAACTACTGATATGCCGATCTTGCTCCACTTTTTCAAAAATGGCATCCATTTTATCCGTAATAGGGCGACCAGAGCGACGTGCATCTTTGACATCTAAATTTCCGGATTGAAAACGCTTAAACCAAATTTGTGCTACTCTCACAGACACACTAGGTCCATAAACACCGCAAATTTTTTTCGCGGCTTGCGTTGCATTTTTACCTTTTTTGTAGTAAAATTTTAAAATGTATCGAATTTCTTCATTAGATTCACTCATCTTGACGGTACGAAAAACAAATGAAAATCACACATTTTCCTAATTTGAATTTGGAATTTCCTAATTTGTTCTTTAAAATTTAAACTTTCAATGATACCAAAACCAGCCCGATACAAATAGTATAGCCAAAGAGATTTTATTACAAGTTCATACATACTATAATGCGAAAAGACTTTTTCCCCTACCTAATATCACAGTATAAAAATGATTTTTAGACTGTGCTAATATGAATATTATTATTCTGCCACAAACAAGACAGGTATCCGTGCCTACCCAGAATGCCACCTATCCCTTTCATATTGAACTACCTGCGCTAGTACTCGGCGTACACCTTAGTTACTAAACATTCTCAGTGACTCAACAATTACTCAACATTTACATACAAACGCGCGTTGTTTCTATGGCAGCACTAGATGATTCAAGTACGTCGAATATGCATTGGATGGCGCTGCGTGAGAAGCCTATCGAGTCATTACTGTCAGCTGCCTCATGAATAAACGAACCACGGAAAACGTGTAAAATAGGTATTCATTATAGGTACACAAATTGTGTTTATCAGTTATCTACATAAATATTTAAACTGATAAGTGATCTGTTTATTTTAAGCAGGTGAATAGCCTTACTCAGCTTAAATACAGGCATGAGCTAAAAATCAATACGAACAAAAATGGTGAGTATACTACCTTTTCGTCACGGACAGGTTCTGTTTAAATGTGATTAGTTTCACCTAATAAATGTATTTCGTTCCACCTTTCATTGTATGCTATGAAAATAACTCCATCTATGCTACGATTTGTATTTTCGTTCGAGCCTACAAGCGGCCTCTTGGTCTAGGGGTATGATTCCTGCTTTGGGTGCAGGAGGTCCCGGGTTCAAATCCCGGAGGGGCCCTGTTTTGCACTCAACGTTTATTATATTTTTATCTTCCTTTTGTGATCAAGGAAAAAAAAAATACCAGTTTTAATTATGAAATCCAGATTTATCTCATATTTCTTTCTAAAGTATTTTAACATTATCTTTTAATATCACCGAATGACTTGAAATAATAATTATAACCGTTAAATGTAATAAAAATGTATTTTTATTCTCCATGTATTGCAGACAGCTCGAAAATAATTATTTAAAGCAAATTTTTAAAAGCGACATCTCTTAGCATGCCTTCGTATCACTTCTACTACTACTGAATGACGACGGTCTACAACCGACATCTATTGGAAATCTGTCTGTGAGTGGAATTATTTTGTAAGTAAAAATATTTAATGTAGATGTCAGTGAGATCGTTCAACAGCTGTTTTTATGATGATGTTTTGCTTTTCAATTGCTGCTAACTTCATGTCACGCTAACCAGCCAACATCAGAACCAACCAGTGACAATTCGTGTTCGATTTCGTGAGTTGTGTTAGTCTACAATTATTTTGTTAGTAAATTTTATTGACCAGTGCAACCGATATTGTTTTTTTACCAGTTATTGTGTGATTATTGTTCTAAAACAAGATCTATAAATAGTGCTAAAGGAAATTGTGCGTTCGACGGACTCCTTTCACAAAGGATAAACGGGAGACTTCGTGTTTTCTCCGTGCGCATTTCACCAAAACGACAACTACACATTGCGGAACGTAAGTAGAATAAATGAGATGGTATTTAATGCTAGTCTAATAATATTTTTCTAGCACAATCGCCAGATAATTATAACAAACCAGTATTCCTTCAAGATTACATTTTGATGCTATTATTAGTGATCCTGATCCAGGTGGCAGTACCTATGATATCGTTAAAATGCACGCTGAATGTTACGAAACGTCTGAATTGTAACTACATAACCATGTTAGTCATGAAAATTACTATCGATTTATTTATTTTTCAAATACTCACCGTGTAGATGTAGACATTAGACAGCTGAGTTGACAACACTGCTGTGGGGTTTTGTCAAGGTTTTGTAGTACCTACTAGTGTTCTGCGGTTTTGTCATTTCTTGCGGAGGTTTTATTTTAGCTTCTTAAGTTTCATTTTTAGTGAAGTATATAACTTGGAGTTTCTGTTAAAAATAACAGATGTTTGTTAATTGCTAATTTACTTTGATAGTTAATTTATCAGCAAAATATCATTGAACAAAAATGTTATAATGTAGGTTTACCAAACTCCTGGGGTTTGGTTGGTAAATAAACCCACATAACATTTTTTTGTGTAAGTATGCACTAACTCAAGCTGATAAGTACTCACATACAGGTATTTCTTAAATTATACAACTGGAGCATTCAGATCAGATACAACTTATTATTGTTATCATTTTCCTCAACATACTTGTGTAGAACCTATTCTTTTAGTGAACATATTGATAAGGTGCTCTGTGACATATTGCCATTGTTCTAAGCATATTATGATCGCAAAGAATATAAGTACATAAAATATTAAAACATTTAGATTAATAACAGAAGGCGCTGCACAGAAATAATGATAAAAAATACACAAATTGCTTTGAAGTGAGTAGGTATTGCACACAACAGGGTAGAGTATAATATTTGAGAATATAATAGCTGCCTGCTTTGAGAACAATCCTTCTTAAACGGTTTTATAGCAGCTTTTAGTTCTTAACATGTCATATCAAAATATGGAATATATTTATACCTACCTGCACAACACTGATAGTGTTACACTCAATAAAAATAATTTAAATTACTTGAATATTATTTATTTAGTACACCAACAGCAGTAGGTACATACAAAACCATTAATAGAAAACAATAATGCTAGTATATGCCTGTTACAACTAACTATAGACAGCATTCACCATAGCGCCGATTTTTTGATCCGTAGTTACTAGGGTCTATACACGCTCAGCGAGACATACATATTAATAAATAATGGAGACTAAAAAATTTAAGTACCGTCCGCAGGCCAGCAGCAACCCTTACTACCCTAACGTGGTCAGAAGGAATAAGAGTTACGCGATAGAAAGAGAGGCAACTTGTAGGTAATAAGCGTTGTGCACTTTATTGTGTCGTAGCAAGAGTCGCTTTTTATTTAAATGATTTTGTGAAGTGCAAGATCTGTTAATCTGTGACTATGGATCAAAAACCCATCCTTAAGGTAGTTGACATATTGTTGACGAAAAGTTGGTTTAGAGTAAGTTAGACCAAACAAGCAAATGAAACATATATTTCAGAAACCCCACCATTCAAGTGCAGCCAAGTTGTGGGAATTTGAAAAAAATGAAATCCCGTAAAGTTTTTCAGAGACTTGTTTGTTTATTTAATAAAAGAAAGATGCTATAGGGTGTGCCTACCAAGTTGAGAGTAATGAAATCTTAAAATTAACTGGTTAGGTATTTTTTATTTATTTTTTGAGCTTGTGGATTTTTGGTGTTTCTGAAGTGGGTACATAACATTTGTATGGGGATAAATTTAAAAAACTTTATTTATTTTATTTAGCTTTAAATGTATCTAATATTAAACAGCAGCCATATAAATAACGAGTTAAAACCACAGATGAGTGTCACGTTGACACAATGTCATATCAATAAATAGATGTACTTACCTATTGCAAAAACATCAATACTTTTGGGGTTTCTGGATTGAACAAGTTTTTTTTTTTTTATACATTTTAATAGAAAAAAGGTGTAATATTGGTGTTTCTGTTTAACTCGATTTTGTGTCTAGGTATGGACCTAGCACTTTTTCGATTTTTACATTTTAAGGCCTTTCTGAAATACCCTACATAAGCAAATACATGTTCTATCTCCAGTCTACCAAATTCTTTTTGTGTAAACAGGGACGGAGCAGGGAAGACCATTATTTTGTTGGTCTATCTTTAATGTCAAGTATATTAAGGAAATAATGCTCATTTCTGCGCCCTATTTGCTTAACACTTGACACTATCAATCACAATCTGAATGATTTTGAAGCATATTGCTAGTCCATTGCTTCATATGTTCAACAATGTAAATAATGCAATGACTGTTGTTGAACTGTCAAAAAAACCTATTCCTACTGGAAGTGTGTTATGCAATGACCTCGCAGATTCACCTTGTAACCTAGATATTCTGTAATCCAATCCGAATAAATACACACTACCTTAAGAATATATTTGATTTACAAATTATTTTGGTATTTCGTTTGTATGAACTATGCACGCTCTGGGGGCCTCTTAACTTTCAAAGTTATGCCACAGCACTATAAGCATTGTGTGTCATAGCAGTAATACTATTATTTATTCTTTGGCAATAATTAAAAAATAAACAGCATAGGTGTAGTTAGTTGGTTATTCTGTTTTCTTGTCTGTGGTTCTCCAACATAGCAAGCCAGTATCTTGGGAACCTGAAATGACAGGTTACACAAGGTACAGTCAGAAAAGTCAATTAAGTAACGATTCAGTTTTCATCTCATACTTACATGAAATTCTATAAAACAGCGTATCAACATTTTTAAAGCAATTTAGATGATATCAAAAGTAACAGAGTGAGTTGGCGTTCGTTGCTAATCTGTGAATGTTTAACTACAAGGTAGTATACCTTGTACTTAAATATTCACAGATTATTATGTGATCAAAATAAGAATGGTACATGCATTGATAAACTTCATTTATGAGTTAGCACAGAAGTAGGTCAGTGTTTAATCTGAAACTTTAAATATAGCTAGGAAATAAAAATGTCATAATTTTGTGTAATCATCAGACAATAGTAATTTTGCACATAGGTAGGTAGGTAAGTGCTACAACTTCCAATTGCTTTAGCTTAGCCCATCTGGCACATTTTTGACACGCTTTTATTAGCTTGGTCTGTATCAATGTAACAGAATCTTTGAATGTGATTTTTACCCACTTCAAAACGTCAGATACACTTATCAAGGACCGATGACAATACAATAATTTAATAAGTTTGTCCGATTAAATTAATTCATTAAGATTAAAAAATTAAAAATAAATAATAGCTTACAAAAGACACGCTTTTGTAACTAGCCGAACTAAAAAGTAGAAAATCATTTTCTATTGTTCAAAAAAAGAATTGAGCGATTAAAAAAAAATCATTTGATGACTTTTAAAATATTTACAACAATTGACATCTAGTACTCCACGCTTTTTTACGATACAAGGTTTTTTTTCTTAATCACTCTATTCTTTTTTTGAACTTTATAGAAAATTATTTACTACTTTTTAGTTCGGCTAGTTACAAAAGCGTGTTTTTTGGTTTTTTAAACTATTATTTATTACCATGGTGTTCTGTGCCCAGGTTGCCAGGCAAAATTTTTCATGTACAGTGTTGCCAGGCAAAGCTTCAAAAAGTTGCGCACACCAACAAGAATTCATTTAATTGTCTACAATCATTGTTCCAAAATATGTATTGTATTAATGTGTAGCCAGCCAAAAAACATATTACACATTGCGTACTTAATTGATCTTTTTAAGGCTGATTATACTTTGGTATTTATGCGTAAAGGCGCGGGCCCACCGCGGTGCACGGAGAGGCTACGCACGTGTATTAAGCTTCGCTTTGTAAGAAAATGTATGTGGTTGTGTCCACTGCAACCCACGGAGAGGCTACGCATGAATTGACGTCATTGATACACGCGTGGCTTGCTCGAATAGGCGGTTACATAGCTCAACGCTGTCAACGTGGGTCTACGTTTCCACTGGAGTACACGAATAAGACCCACGACTATGTACAGCTCGGTTATCGCAGAGCAGTTTTCAGTCATACACGTTGTGGAACGGACGCGTTTCGTGTTTCTCGTATATATCGTATCGAGGTACTCATAGAATGGCATTGGTACTGACTTTGCTAGACAGTTCTTCTGACGATGAATCCGAAAGTGAGATTGATGATCTAATCTTGGGTGAATTGCAAAAGAAAAGAAAACACCGGTTCTGGATTGAAAATCATATTAAATTCAGAAATAAACATGGAGAATACAAAACATTATTTATGACATTAAGTGATGAAAAATTTGAAAATTACTATCGACTATCACATTCCCTCGCAATCTTTTCCCAAGCCAAATCCTTTTTACCGATGTCTCTGTACGATATATCGCTCATTTTCCATAAACAGGGGTGTAGCTTGACTTTTTCAATAAATAACTCCATAATTAAACCAAATATTATTGACTAAATAAAAATAAAGCCGCCTGTCGTGGTCATCAAGGCGCGGCTCCACCGCGGTGCACGGAGAGGCTACGCACGTGTATTAAGCTTCGCTTTGTAAGAAAATGTATGTGGTTGTGTCCACTGCAACCCACGGAGAGGCTACGCATGAATTGACGTCATTGATACACGCGTGGCTTGCTCGAATAGGCGGTTACATAGCTCAACGCTGTCAACGTGGGTCTACGTTTCCACTGGAGTACACGAATAAGACCCACGACTATGTA
This sequence comes from Dicycla oo, assembly GCA_948252095.1. Classification (NCBI taxonomy): domain Eukaryota; kingdom Metazoa; phylum Arthropoda; class Insecta; order Lepidoptera; family Noctuidae; genus Dicycla; species Dicycla oo. The sequence continues at coordinate 23,365,349 of OX411711.1, forward strand.
CAGCTCGGTTATCGCAGAGCAGTTTTCAGTCATACACGTTGTGGAACGGACGCGTTTCGTGTTTCTCGTATATATCGTATCGAGGTACTCATAGAATGGCATTGGTACTGACTTTGCTAGACAGTTCTTCTGACGAAAAAAAAAAGCTTGCTCGAATAAGCGGTTACGTAGCTCAACGCTGTCAGCGTGGGTCTACCCGTGCGCCGTGCCACGCTACACATAGTCGTGGGTCATATTCGTGTACTTCAGTGGAAACGTAGACCCACGTTGTCAAACAAATGAATACACGCAGCTAAAATGCGCCGCGTGTCCGTGCACAGCGTGCACTGCGGTGGAGCCGCGCCTTCAAATGCACGCGTGCGCCACGAAACCTAGCAATTGACAAAATGGCGCAGGCGTCGCTCGCTTGCTTCCCCGCCCGTCCCACCTCCCGCAGTGCCCCACGGCGGTGCACGGAGAGGCTACGCATGTGTACTAAACTTCGCTTTGTAAGAAAATGTATGTAGTTGTTTCCACTGCAACCCACGAAGAGGCTACGCATGAATTGACGTCATTGACACACGCATAGCTTGCTCGAATAAGCGGTTACGTAGCTCAACGCTGTCAGCGTGGGTCTACCCGTGCGCCGTGCCACGCTACACATAGTCGTGGGTCATATTCGTGTACTTCAGTGGAAACGTAGACCCACGTTGTCAAACAAATGAATACACGCAGCTAAAATGCGCCGCGTGTCCGTGCACAGCGTGCACTGCGGCGGAGCCGCGCCTTTAAGCTTCGCTTTGTAAGAAAATGTATGTGGTTGTGTCCACTGCAACCCACGGAGAGGCTACGCATGAATTGACGTCATTGATACACGCGTGGCTTGCTCGAATAGGCGGTTATATAGCTCAACGCTGTCAACGTGGGTCTACGTTTCCACTGGAGTACACGAATATGACCCACGACTATGTACAGCTCACTTATCGCAGCGCAGTTTTCAGTCATACACCTTGTGGGCCGGACGCGTTTCATGTTTCTCGTATATATCGTATCGCGACGAAACCTAGCAATTGACAAAATGGCGCAGGCGTCGCTCGCTTTCGATGCCTGCGCCCAGGTGGGAAGGTCCCACCTCCCCACACCTCCCGCAGTGAAGCCGTGTCCGTGGATTGCAGTGGCACGTGCGTAGCCTCTCCGTGCGCCGTGCCACGCTATACATAGTCGTGGGTCATATTCGTGTACTCCAGTGGAAACGTAGACCCACGTTGTCAAACAAATTAATACACGCAGCTAAAATGCGCCGCGTGCCCGTGCACAGCATGCGCCGCGGTGGGCCCGCGGCTTTAAACCACTGTATATGGTTCTGTTTACATAATAGTCGATATTATGTGTCACAATGTATCTAACTAAGCTACACACAAGCTAACTTTCATACGCTATTTTACCTATAGTTGCAAAACTTCTGAAAAATTCTGAATAATTCCGGAATACTTCTGGGAAAGTTTCTTTAAATCAGAATTATTCAAAATGAATTTAATTAAGATTTTTTGCTGAAAAATTGTATTTTGCGTCGATCGCCGCCGCCGCTGCCCCTCTGTGCGCCGGCCGCTGCCGCCGCGCTGGACCCGCGCCGCGCGCGCCCGACTGTCACGAGTCGTGCGTGCAGGCGATGGCGGTGCGGTAAGAGGGGAGAGGCTCCCCGGAGAAGTTTTCCCCCACGCGAGAAAGATTCGTACCCCGCAATCGAATTTTTCCGCCGAATATTTCGCCCGAATAATTCAATGGGAATAAACGTTGAAATATTCCCAAAGTTTCGGAATACTTCCGAAGTATTCGACGGGAATGATTCGGAATTTTTCCCGCCAGCATCTATAATTTTACCCCTTTAGGAGTAGAATTTTCGAAAATCCTGAAACACGTGTTTCATGGTTTTTAACTGAAATCCAAAATACAAATTGTAAAATAAAAAAAATATACATTTAATCTTCTATTTTACCCCAATTCCAAAGAAACCTGAAACACATGTTTTATAGTTTTTAACTGAAAGCTCAAATACCTAGTTTGACCTCCAAGCGCCTGTGAGTGTGCGTGTATTCTCGAGAGGCTTTAAAACTATCCATCCAATGGACTTCCATGTGGTTTCCACTACCATTCAGGTCATTATTCGAGAAAGATTTCTCTTTTTTCCCCGCCAAAGCCAAGCTGGGGCTGGTCGCTAGGTCTAAATATTCTTTTATGTGATAAGTGTTATCAAATCAGGTTTAGGACATAAATCAACACTATTGTTTTATACCTACTTACAAGAGTTACAAGACTTGCAAGTCACACAAAGAACGGCACAATATCCGAGCCCTTCCGCCTGCAATTACATTCGCTCAGCAAAACTAATATCCGTCATTACGTAGCGGGGCTAGGTAGCTCTTTGTTTCTGACATAAGTGCCAAGCCACTTATATTATTTGTTATTAAGTGTTCACTTCAAATAAGCGTTGACATTGCAATCTTTTTGCGATCTACTTCGCTACTTGCCACACCTAGTCTCACGTTTACAGTACATTCACCTTCACAATATTCGTAGACTACGGTCTACATGTGCACTCCTGTGGATCTGTGACGCATGCAAATCGGCCATTTGGAATTTTAATCTCAAACCTCGATTCAATTGTGGGGTGTTTAACAATACATTTGCATTGCAAGCCAAGGAGAGAAGTATACTAGGTCAGTATGCGCTTCCGTGTCGATACGTCGCGTTGTCGGCGCGGGCGCAGTAATGTGCACCACTTGCCAAACGACTCACCACTATTTCTACTTAAATACTCTTTTACATATTTATGCATTAGACCTATTAGCATGATGCTGAAATAAAAACAAAAGATTACAGAGCTAGCCAAACTCCAATCAACCGAAGAGCGTAAATTATTAAGAGTATTGACCGATAAAGTAAAATAATTGCTTTGCTGAGCAAGAGCTATTAAGTAAGCATTGACGAATAGTTCTAACCACAAGATTGATTTTGAATAGTTTTTATTGATGTGTTTATGAATTGTTTACTCGCACAATATGCTGATGTTAGCACGCACTGTGTAATCTTGACCCAGATGATGCAGCTAATTCGTGTTAATTCACTAATTCAGTTAGGTACCCGCGCGTTATCACGTTGTTATTGTCAGCAGGGTCGGATGTGCGATGTATTCATTGTAACATGCTGGCCTCTTGATTTAACTCATCTTAGCACTTGTTTATTTGTAGGTAATACAAAGTAATGTTTTGTGTGTATCTAGTATTGACTAGCAATCTACTAGAGTTATCATTAAATGCCAAATTATTTGAATTTATACTGTCAGGGCTAAGCACCTATCTCATTTCAATTTTCTACCAAAGCCCATCGGATCGGCCAAAACCGAATCCTTGGCTATAGTTCAGTTAGAGATTTTATAGTAAGTACATACCTACTGTTTCTAAGTTCACAGTAACAGGGCCCAGAGGCCCGCAGCTGGAGGAGAGCGGTGCCCTGACGCAATCGAGTTGCGCAAGCGCAGCCGCAACATCGCCGTCGCCACTAATATACTTACATTAAATTTGTTTGTACTTACTCAGACTTTTTTCGTCCTTTATAGATCTTATGAGCATCTGCATTGCGAAATTTTGTCCAAAACAGACGGATTTTAGTCTCCAGTTAGTAACCAATGGTTAAACACAGCAACTAATGGTTGAATTTTGGCTAAATGTGTTTGCCAAAATCCCATTAGTTACTATTTTTAACATGAATACATTCATATAACTCATTCATGTGTAGCCTATCACATTTAGCCAAAATTCAACTATTAGTTACTATGTTTAACCATTGGTTGAGTTAACTACGGAACAGAAAACCGGCCCTAAGCTAATGCACTATTCCATGTTGAAAATAGTAGTTGATAAAGCTTAGCTTAGGATACCTACGTTAGTACTATCTGGGGGCACGGTAGTGCCCCCGCCAACACGAGCCAAGCGAAGGGCAGTGGCACTACCTACCTTTCCTTGAAGCGCTTCGTCGTTTTTTTGAACCCTCCTAGCTTGGTTTTGGATTATACCAGATAAACAAAATTCTCGGGATATGATGTCAATAATGGACTTATTAAACATACAAAGTTTCAATTGCATAGCTTCTATACCTACTTTATATTTTATTGATATCTAAAAAACCCCGATTTCGTCACTGCCTGATGATCATCAAAACTTTTAGGGTACTTCCTGAAGTCCTAGAAAGCTGAAATTTGGTATGTAAGCTAGTATTAGTACACAAACAACAAAATAAAAAAAATGTAAACTTTGGAAGTTTTACCGCCCAACCCCTTAACCTAGAAGTTGGAAGTTTGTATGAGACTTCCGCAAATTTTGATGCTAGAGGTCTGAAAATTGATATAAGGACTCCTTGTTATAAATAATAAAATACATATTTCAGGATTTTTAGGATATCATACCCCACCCAACAAAATAAAAAATATTGTCATAAGCAACTTACAAAAAGAAGTGAAATTCCACCAAAATCATTTTCATGTAAATTATTGCCAAGACGAGACCATATGGCTCGTACTGTCAAAAAATTCTCATGTAGAGCCAAGCTTCTAACTCTACAAGCCCTAACTTCACAAACTCTACACCTTAGTCAAAATATGTGGCTTGACGGTTTCGCTACCGTCACATGGGCGTAAGGTTAAAATTAATTCACTGTTCATTATTTTTCTGTTATACAATAGTTCTTGTAGTAATGAAACGGCCAAGACTCATATTTTGACTAAGGTGTAGAGTTTGTGAAGAAGCGGGTAAAATGGGGAACACAAATACATATTTCAGGATTTTTAGGAAATCATCCCCCACGCAACAAATTTTGTTTACCTCTTTTAAAGAGATGGGAAAGGTAGTCATAGTTCATATCTTGGGGTAACATTTAGACTTTATTTCATTAAAATCGGTGCACTCGGTCAAAAGTTTTTTGTTATTAGAGCGTGACTGGCATAATTTTTACAACGGATTTTCGTACGGTTATCACCAATGGACTAGTGATTCATGAGGGAAACCTTTTATTTTTCAGCCAATTTACACAAAATCTACCGGTTTTGTGTAAATTGGCTGAAAAATATAACGATGAATGTTAGATGTCGGAATAATTGATGCCGACTGGGATCTTTATGGCGTGCGCCGCGTAAGCCAATAGTTACGTATATGAAAACAATGCATCACGGAATCATTGTTTACCTGGATTAACACCTATGGTACTTTTAATCCCGGTAATACGTTCCCGTGGGATATTTTCCGACATCCACACGGGCAAAGCCGCGTGCAAAAGCTAGTTTTATATAAGTATGACTGAAAGTACCACATACATTATAATAAAAGAGTAATGTCCTAATACTGTGACATTTGAAACAATGCCCAACAATTCACTTAAGTGCTAGTACAATGTATTCACTGCGCAGGAAAGTTAAATCTAACAACTAACAAGGTCGACTGAAGACTGAGACCAAGTCGTGAACTGCATAATCACACTAAAGATTACCATTGTTAAGGCGGTACCCCGAGCAAAACCTTGCGACAGAGCGTTTTTCAGAGGTTTAAACTACATCGAGTAATAAACTACATTAAAAGAGAGAGATTAATGTTCGATATCCTATCATCGCATTGCACGTTCTTATTTGTTTTTAAGTGTTATAAATACATTTAAAATCTCCATGTAAAAAACTGACTAACATTATTGATTGCATGCATGTTTTGCTAAAGTTGACGTTGTAATCATTGGCGGATTGCACTAATGTATAGATCATTAAAAATAATAATAATAATAACCTGGGACATTATTCACACACGGTCATCTGATCCCAAACTAAGCAGAGCTTGTACTATGGAAACCAGATAACTGATAATATACTACATACACTACTTTTTTTTGTAAATACATACTTATATAAGTAGATAATTACACCCAGACTCAGGACAAACAGACATGTTCATTTCATTCTGCCTAGCCTTTTCCCAACTATGTTGGGGTCGGCTTCCAGTCTAACCGGATGCAGCTGAATACCAGTATTTTACATGGAGCGACTGCCTATCTGACCTACACAACCCAGTTACTGGGTAATACGATACCCCTTGGTAAGACTGGTTGTCAGACTTTCGGGCTTCTGACGACCCGTAACGACTGTCAAAGATCCTCGAATGACAGCCGGGACCAACGGCTTAACGTGCTTTCCGAGGCACGGAGGAGTCGGTATGTAAAGATGGTCACCCATCCACAGACCAACCCCGGCAAGCGTAGCTTAACCTGATGGATCGACCCGTGCGGCTGTTATTACTTATTCATGCACACAAATGTTTGTCCTGGATAGGAATCGAATCCACGACCAGCGGCATGATAGGTGGTATCTTAACCAACCACGCCAACTGGCCTGTCGTAAAAATCTAAATAATACACGTTTTATTTTATTTCAAAAGTTCGCTATTATATTTTTATTAAAATAATTCCAAATATTTTGTGAATTCTATGATAAAGCGCGGGGATCGGGATAGAGCGAGACTGAGCGGCGCGGCGGCGGGACAGAGAAGGACCGAACGCTCAAGGTCGTTTGGTCGGGGTAGTGCCTTAAATTGAAATCGTCTGGTTATACTGACCTTTAGAGATCTAGATGCAATTGTGATATAGCGCTCTAAACTAAAGCATTTCAGCTTATTTCATCTCGCAACAGACATTTGCTCCCATTTATATACATATTATATTTATATTTTTTAGATTCAGACCATTATTTTTTATTATAGAACCACTTACGGCGAATTCGACCAAACTTTTAATCATTTTATTTCAAAATAAATTTACATTCCAAACATAGTTAGTCACACATACTAAGTATTCTTTGTATACAATTATATAGAGCCTAAATATTGTAATTGATTTAACCGCTGGTTGTCTTTCCGCGTTGTAAATGTCAATAGGGAAAACTAGTTTGTCAGGTCGTAGTGCCTATAATTAATCACAATCTTTGCTAATATTATAAAGAGAAGTATTTTTAGTTTGTATGTAGGCGGTAATCTTTCTCGAAAGATAATTTGCTAAAGTACTCATTAAATAGGCTCGAATGTCAGATCATCATTAAATTATGAAAATTGGAAAACTCGATAGGTATTTCTTGTTACCTAAATCGCAAAATGATACCAACTTGTGTTACTTATCTCATTGCGCGTACGAGTTTGACGTTACAGGTAATTGCATATATGCATAAATATTTGCTCAGTTGTCGTCCCACATCCCACTACGTGTGTGTGCAACCCTCATATATTTTGTCTACACAATAGGCCCTATTACATTTCAATGGTTATTTTTGTGTTAAATGGCCAACTTTGGCGTTCTTAAGCTTCGGTCACACCTGCGCGACCAAAGCGACTGCGAAGCGGGAGCGTCAGTCGTGCGGCCGACGCTCGTGTTATAGCGCCTTGCACAACTACACTACGGCCGACATATCTTGGCAAGTCTGAACATAACCACTACAAACTTTCGTGCATGATTTCTCACTCACACTCGGCTCATGTCACCATTTTGGTTCTTTAAAAAAAAATGTTACTGCGCAGCCTTCTGCGCGAAGTTCGGACTTGCCAAGATATTTCGCCCGTAGTGTACGCGACCGTGACGCGGGAAGACCGCGTTTGCATTTGCAAAGTGGGACGCACGCGTCTTGTGGGCAGACGTTGTAAACTCCTTACTACACTAATAATAAAACGTTACATTTATACCAACATAAACTTTAGTTCATAAGAAATTAAAATTTCATAGATAGGTACCTACTTTCAATTAAAAAAAATAAGACTCAAATTACAACTGCCAAATTGCTACATGTGATGCGTCGCCGTGCTTCAATATACCTAATCTGTCAAAACACAATTTTGTGATAGGCCTCTTAATTGTTTCGCTTGTTAGCTCCACGTCTTTAACTTGGTATACTTCAAAGTTGATCTCTATACCTACGTAATTCACAGCATCCACAGGCTTTTATGTTACATAAATAATACTCTGTATGTAGACACAGTATACTCGTAAAATCTCGGGCAATACAGAAAATGCACTCAATTGCCTTTAATAAGATAAACGTTTGCAAGTCTTAACAAAGATAAAAGACACATTATGAGTGATTTATTTCAATGACTGTGTCCACTGCATTATGTTACTTCTACACAGTTTTAATTCACACTAATCATGTGATCTTTATTTAGAGCGCAGATACACATTTTCAAGAGTTCTTTTTCAGATTTTTCTTGACCTTCGTCGATTGTCATTGTGAATGAAAGCGTTCATAGAAGTACCACGACAAGAATCGTACTATTATATCATTAGAAACGGGGAACTAGACTAGCCATTCATATGAACAGTTGCAAACAACAAACAATAGGTGGAACAAGGACAGGCACCGCTACTAGCTATTATCAGACGTTTGTTTTACCTTCATTGTCCTCTCTCTACACACACCTTTGTTTTACTACATGATACAGACAGACGTCGACAATATAAAAATCAATAAGCCGTAATCATGGGACATACATAAGTAATCACTAACGGTCGAACGACAATTGACGTATACGGGCGTGCGCTTCATAAAAAAACTGTTTTTTTTTTTGCAAAAAAAACTTACTCATTGAAGAAATGACTATTTGTTGTTAACACAGCCAATTATAACAAAAAAAAAAACCAGAGCAAAATATAATAATATTAAAACCTTCGATAAGGTATCCATAATCTGGTAGGTACTACAGTACAGGTAGGACTTGTCTGTTAAGGCACAGATTAATACAGATGGGACACTCCGCAGTTTAGGTATGAAGCTACAAGTACGCGGCGGGCCTATCTCACTGAGCCAACTCAGTAGGACTGCCGCGGTCAGAAGGTATAAGAATTACGCGTTAAAAAGAGAGCCAACTTATAGGTGTATATAACTGTAGGTAATAAGCGTTGTGCGACCTGAATTGCACTTTATTGTGTCGTAGCAAGAATCGCTTTTTACCCGACTGCCAAGGGAGGGTTATGTTTTTCGCGCGTATCTTGTATGTTTGTAAATTTCTTTATTCCAAACGGCTGGATGAAACGACAGTTAAAGTATCGTTATATTCGTCTTAAAAATCCCAGTATCCTTAGATAGGTGTTTGAGAAAAAAAGCGGAAATAGTGATACGTTAATAAAAAATAATTAACGAAACCTATTGAGTCAAAATAAAGGAAATTAAAAGGGGATTATAAAAATATATATAAGTTTTATGTTTAAATTTAATTAGGAATAATAAATTGTTTAATTCAATAATTGATAAATATCCGTAGCCCAATCATTCTTAAATTGTGTAAGTATATAATATAGGCATATATTAATAAACCTAAAAAGATTTAAAAAAAAACCTGCCTGCACAAACACATAACTGAAAAGAGAAAAACAAGCATTACCTATATATAATCTATTGAATTTTGGTATCGCAGGCGGGGACAAACCAATAACCTGAAATATGGAGTAAACTTTTGTTTTTATTTAAATGATTTTGCGGAGTGTCCCATCTGTATTAATCTGTGGTTAAGGCGACAATAACTGATTTTTAATGATTTTAAACTGAAGATCACGTCTAAACGAGTAGTGTTAATGATTGGAAAAAATAATATGTGAATATTTTCATCACCAGTTATCACTGGTGATGAAAAGTGGATCACGTATGACAAGAACGTGCGAAAAAGGTCGTGGTCAAAGGCCGGTCAGGCTTCACAGACTGTGGCGAAACCCGGGTTAACTCGCAACAAGGTGATGCTGTGTGTGTGGTGGGATTGGAAGGGCATTATTCATTATGAGCTGTTACCACCAGGCAGGACCATCGATTCTGAACTCTACTGCGAACAACTGATGAGATTAAAGCATGAAGTTGAGAGAAAGCGGCCGGAATTAATCAACAGAAGGGGTGTGGTTTTTCATCATGATAACGCTAGACCTCACACATCTTTAGCCACTCAGCAAAAATTAAGAGAGTTTGGCTGGGAGGTGTTAATGCATCCGCCGTATAGTCCTGACCTTGCACCTTCAGATTTCCACCTGTTTCGGTCTCTTCAGAATTCTTTAGGCAGTGTCAGGTTAACATCACGAGAGGACTGCCAAAACCACTTGTCGCGGTATTTTGACCAGAAGTCCCAAAATTTCTATAGCAATGGGGTCATGTCCCTACCTACAAGATGGCAAAAAGTTATCGAACAAAATGGTACCTACATACTTTAGTTAAATGTAAATAAACTATATTAAAAAATGTTTTGAATTTTCTTAAAAAATGCGAAGAAACTTTTTCCCCAACCTATTACATTGTAGGTATCTTGTGGATTCACTTGAATTTATTATATCGGGTGATTTTTTTTTTTGACATGAGAACTTTAAATTGAAATAAAACACAAAAAATGTTTTTAATATCCATGAAATTGACTTTATTTGATAGATAATTTTATAGCATTAATGTTAGAACATGATTCCGGGCATGTGGCCGCCGCACCTGTCACCAACGCCTAGTTTACTGAAAACTTAATTTTTTAAAGGTAAGTTAATTAAATAAAGGAAACATTTGACAAACGACTAATTTCACGAAATCTGGTCATTTCGTTCGTGCGACTTGAAGCCAGTCGCATGTATACTCCAATAAACCATTAACCATTGAGCACTTGGCTAAAATTCGATGCATTATTGCCGAAATACAGTCTGATTTACTGCGTACAGTGTGTGAAAATTTGATCTCCAGATTACGCCATGTACGCGTCAGCCGCGGCGGCCACATGTCCGAAATCATACTCAAACATTAATGCCATAAAATTTTCTATCAAATAAAGCCAAATATAATAAAATAAAGAAAAATGTTTTTAATATCCATTCAGGATATTAAAAACATTTTTCTTTATTTTATTTCAATTAAAATTTCTCCTCTCTAAAAAAACACCCGATGTTAAGAATTTTGTGTCAAGTTCAAAATTTGGTACTTATCCTATTTACACTGTCATATGATCAAGTCCCATAATAATAAGAATCAGTACAAAAATAAAACCAACTAAGTAGCTGGCTAGCTTCATCTTGTTGTATGTATGTATACATGGCAGGCATCACAACAAAGTATATTTGTGACAGCCTGGCTACAAGATTACATCAAACTGTTTTATATTTTGGTATATAATTGAAATAACCTGCTACATTGTGATGCGCATAAAATTACAAAGGTGAATATCGACCTCGTCCTAAAAAAGAAATGGTTGGTTAGACCTGTTTTTTTGGACAAATTAATATACCTCGGCACATGTTGTGGCTTATGCCGTGGTCCCGCAGCCCGCTTTCTCACAGGCCAGACCGCGACAGGCCGTGGGCACAGTCGGCTTGCGGTCGCTTGTCGTCGCCCAGTCCGATCGAATGTATAGGACGATACGTGAATTATTCGGCACGGACCGCGACAGGCACGGGCCGCGACGGACCGTGAGAACGCGGCATTAGCCTGTCACAAGTTGACAAGGTCACACTTGCTTTTAAGTTTTGGCACAGATTAATACAGATGGGACACTCCGCAGTTTAGGTATGAAGCTACAAGTACGCGGCGGGCTTATCTCACTGGTCCAATTCAGTAGGACTGCCGCGGTCAAAAGGTATAAGAGTTACGCGTTAGATAGAGGCAGCTTATAGGTGAATATAACTGTAGGTAATAAGCGTTGTGCGACCTGAATTGAACTTTATTGTGTCGTAGCAAGAGTCGCTTGTTATTTAAATGATTTTGCGGAGTGTCCCATCTGTATTAATCTGTGGTTTTGGCAAGCTTGCTAAGAAACTGACAAATAAAATGTGCTTTCATGTGTGCATTTATTGATAGCTGAGTCTCCTAACACAGGCATTACTTGCTTAAAAGGAGGTTCCAATCACCAACTAATGTAAAACTTTTTGGTTCAGTAATAAAGATTTTATAATTTTAATTTTGTAATTTAAATGCTTGTATAAAGGGTCATGTAAGCAACGCCTATAATGTCCTCGTATCGAAAATAAAAAGTCGTCGAAGCGAATATTGATAGAGAACAATTGAGAACATAATAAAATTATGAGTGGCAGTTGTCGATGAAATCATATAATTCAATTAGATTCAGTTCTTACCAATTTATTTAATATAGGTAGGTAATGTAATTTGCATGTTATCCATAATCCATATATGGATTCATTTCATCACCTCGCTGTTATTAAGTTGACCCTGTGCATTGAATTACTAAGAACTGATGTCAATTGTGATCTTGTTTCATATTCTCAACTCAATACTGCGTATTGTCTTAGATTGGTGGTTTTGATTCAACCGATAGTGTCAATGTCATTTTCAACCAATGCGTGATCAGTTTATTACTGCCTGTGCCTGTGGTGATTGTGCAGTGGTAGCTCGCGAAATTCTTTTTATTTTGCGGTTTTTTGCAATTTGCAGGTCAGTATCAGGTTGTAGCGGATTTGCCCCGGATTGGTCTGATTTCGGAAATCAGACCAATCCGACCCTAAATCTAACTTAGAGAGATGTATTGATGATTCATAGGGTTATTATTATGTAAATACATATTTGTTGTTATCGCGAATCTCATTATAATCAAGGTAGGTACAATCTGACGCTGTAATGCTAATTCCAAAAAAATATATATATATTTCGCGGGCTACTACTGCGCTATCATCACTGTTAAAGGTTCTGAGTAACATAATGACGGTCATGAAGACATAAAAAATCGCAAGCTTCATAATAAAATTAAGTGAAACAATCACGAAATTGCTGTCAGATTAGTGGGGGTGAGTGGCGACCTTGCAAGGTTGATGGCGCTGTTATGCCGTATGAGGGGGTACCTAAACGCAACGGGTCGGCAACGTGACAGGCCACACCCGCAGGGCCGCATTTAACGTGTTCGTAAGTTTTAAGGTGCTGATAGACTTGAGCATTCACTTGTTAGAACATCGAGCATTCGCCGATTTTAATCTCTAGTAAATCTAGCTCTATTAAATGCTCGTCAAAAAATGTATCCTTCACTCAGATGTGTTTGGAACAATGACAAAATTGCTCGGCTCGGCAAAAAGCTCGCAGCTTTACTGTCGTTTCGCTTGAACGCTCAGGTCTATCAGCGGCTTTAGGTGAAATTTCTGAAAGCATAAGGTTGCTGCAATACCTATACATTAAGATTTGGATACCAGCCAAGGACGGCAGCATTATTGCTCACTTTAGCTTCACAGTTCTATACACTGTTTGCTATTATATCTCACGAATAACATAGATGACGTAAACCTATTTAAGTAAATACCATAACGAATAACCCATTGAAGAGTAAAACGGCAGAATTCGATAAAAGCTATATATTACTTCTGATTCATTTCAATTGTTTAGAAAATAAATAGGAAAAAATAACTTGTAACCCCACTATCTTAAGTTGTAACTTAATATGAGTACAGTCTACGGGTGTGTCGCTGTGTAGGTGTTGACCTTGCAGGTTTTTAGCTTATTGATTTCCGTGTACCAATACCAATACCAAATCAACGATATAATAATAAGAACAGAGTCTTTCCAAATAATGTTGTATTTTTCCATTTTTCTTATGGAACACTTGAACTTAAGATAGTGGCTACATTTTTATGCCCATTGTGATATGACTTCATTACTTTATCTACATAGTTATAATATTATTAGACATTTATCATATGTATAACCAGGAGCGAAAGCCAGCACAGCAAGAGATTTAACCTTAGGGATGCCCGAAGTATCTCCTTATCCTTATAAATCTTATGGAGGCCAAAATTCTTATTAAGTAAGTAAGTACTTACTTTGTTGAAAACCTAATCGGCTTAGGTAAATTGCAACAGATTTTCGGAAAACAGAAAAACATTTAGACCAGTTTAGTCTCAAGCATTTGCCAAAAAACTTTGTGGCGTAAGCTCCCAACAAGCTATTGAAATCAACCCTGGCAGTTATACCTACGGCACAGCTGCGCATTGCGACGATATGGCGAGGTCATTCTCACAAACGACACTGATAAACGTTCAGATTCCACTCTGGCCTCAAATGGACTGCTAAATTATTAATGTGTAATTGCCCTTTGAACTTTTTAATGTTTTTTATCTTCTATAACCTTTGCCTTTGTATTTTTTGGGAGCTGGTCAGTGAATGTCCGTAAAAACGTAATATGTATATTCAAAACCAGCAATAATACTCTACGACACTACGCCAGAGTCTAGTCATCCTTCGTTTGACTCGACCTTATCCATTTCATTTTAAGGCTACTACTTACAGAGCGTATTGAATCTTATTGGTGAGAGGCAAGAACCATTTTTGAAAGCAGTCCTGTTTCCTATTGTTCGATGTAGAAAGTGCACCACGAACTGGGATCACGACGAGCATTCTAATTGCCGTTATTCTACGAAAGGACCACTTGGAGCTAAATTTTTTGGATGTTAACTCGTGCTTCCATTGAACCTTTGTTTTTTTTCCATCGGTCCTAATTTCCTAAGCGTAGCAGGTGGAGTTTATTTTTTGTTGGAATTTAAAATGTTGCTCGCTTTCAATAACTAAAGGTTTTTTACTGTAAAGCAGGAACATATTACAGCCAGGTAACCCTGCATAAGTTTCTGACAGTGAGAAGCTTGCACTACTACATTCTGTTTTATAATTAGAATAACCTTATAGCTCACACTAACGCACGGTTAACTCTTACTAATTAGGACGTGAGACGGAAAACAGGCATCGTGTTCTGTTTTTAAGCCAGCATGACACAGAAAACCCTCAGATTGTTTTGCATGTACCAGCCATAGGTACCTACTGATAATGTGCAAACTCATTCTTTATTCAAATAACTCGTGACAGTCGGTCACCAGTTCACTTAGGGTCGTCGTCAAATAACAATGGCCACAAAATTGCATGCAATTTTGTCCGTTCTCAGAAAAATTGTGTTTGTTACGTATAAGCTTCACTTTCCCCTGATGATAAACAAGCAGCCTCCGCGATTGCTGAACGATTTCTTGGTTTTTAGCTTTTTGGTTTACTACCAAAAGCTCGTATTACAATACAAGATAATTAAACGAGGCAAATTTTCAATCAGTGTAGTAGTTACCTTTTATTGGCATTATTTAATGAAGGCATTAATGATAATAAAAATCCAAGTTAATTAAGCTAAATAATGTGAACTTATTACGCCATGGCGATTGTACTCGTAAATCATTGCGTCACATAGTCATTGAAACGGTTAATATAATTAGTGGTATTGTCTATGACGTCTACAGTAAGTCCGCTCGTTACATAGTTAAGTAGGTAACGTTCGTAACACACACCACACTGCGGCCGTACTATTGTTTTGCATTTAGAAACTTGTTTAAATAAAGTAGCATTGAACTTTTCATAGCAACATAAATACAATAAATGTTGTTTTAGATCTTTGCCGTTGATCTGAAAACCGTGAAGTAATAATGATACTTCATATAATCTTTGTGGGTAAAATCGTAGCATTTAATGCAGCGTAGAGTATTATGAGATGATAAGCTGAAGAGAGTTAGAGAGACTAATCGTAGCACAACAAATTGCTCATCACAACATCCAATTTCAATGCTTTTTAGAACATCAAAGATGTCTTCCCCAAACCCTTCATTGTACAGCTCATCAAGCTACTATGACTACAATCTGTCAAATTTCTTTAATAGATTTTCAACTTTATCGCTAAAGCATTAGGTTCACCGTTCGAGGTTGATTAGGAAAATTTGACAGTTTAGGGTAGCTTGATGTGGCGTCTGTACACCGCAAACACAGTGACAAAAAATATTATACATATAAACCTATGGCTATTTGTGTGATTAAAAACTTAATAAATAAAAGTCCTAGTCATTGGCAAAATGGCACTACGCCTACCTCCTACGTAAGTAATGGAATAGGGCTATTAAAAAGGTTGATGAAAAGTTCAAATACATTCAGCGGCGCGGAATTTGGCACAAGTGTATTATGTAGTTTATTGTCAAAATGAAATACGTAGGACATGTTTTTTGCTTTATAAAACATAGAGGATGGTGTGATACCTAAATTTATATCACTAATTCCGAAAATTAAATTACAAAAATGGCAATTAACAAACATTAAAATAAAGATTTTGTTACAAAAAAAAAAACAAAAAAAAACGACATTTTATTAAAAAGTTATTAACCTTCGGCTCTGATCTCCGCCTGTATGCGATCAGGCATGGTCTCTCAGGGAATTTCGTCCCAGGCAGCCACCAGAGCGGTTTTCAAATCGTGGAGGGTCTGAGGAGGGTTGAGACTTGTATGAATTCGCTTTTTAACTATGTCCCATACGTGTTCTATGGGATTCATGTCTGAGCTTCTTGCTGGTCACTACAATTTGGCAAAGAGCTAATTATCAACGCAATGTGCTGTGTGCTGGCGGGCATTATCTTGCATTAAAAGAAATTCCTTACCTACTACCAATGAACCCCATGTATAGTAAAACATTTTCTTAGATGATCTCTTAAACGTACCAGGTGATCTCTTCAACGTACCGCACTACTGTAAGACGACCTTCAATTACGGCCAACCCTGTGCGAGCGTCCGAACTTATTCCTCCCCAAATCATAACAGACCCACCCTGAAAACTGACGGTTTGTCTGGTGGTGATCGGCAGAAATCGCTCTCCGCGCCTGCACTACACCCGTTTGTGGCCGTCTGGAGCTCGTAAGGCCACTCTTTAAGGCATTTATATGTCCATAGAAAATACTCCACTGGTCGTGACTCCAATTTGTGTGTTCGCAAGCTTACCGTCGAGCCGGAGGAGTTCTGGACCTCGAGCTGATCTTTGAGCATGCAGGTCCTGTTCCTCTATTGTCCTTCTAATTGTCCGCTCACTTACGTTGACCCCTCTGGTCGCATAATTAGGCGCTGCTGTATCTCGACTGCACTGAGGAACCGATTTCTTAAAATTGCGAGAGCATTAAATCGGTCATCTTGTGCTGAAGTGCACCTAATTCCGCCACTTCCAGGGCCAGCAGTCTCGACATACGTAGGTAGCGATCGTTATACGACCGTTCGGTCGCTAAGCCGTAGTGGGGTACCTATACAGTCAAAATTGCTTGACAAGCATTTGTGATTTTTTCGTATTTGTCATGCAATTTGGACCGTCTAGGGACCCCACTAGGACTTTGCGACGGAATTCAGTCGTATAGCGATCGCTATCTATGTCGAGACTGCTGACCGTATACCTATTTAATACGTACCTGAGCGGATGTACGCGGTACATTTAAAGTTGTAGTGATATGTCTCTGCGTTCGCCGTCGATCCCGAAGCAATACAGCTTGAGCGACTTGAGCTGAAGTTAGAGGTATTTTTTTTTATTCTGGAAGCAGAAATTAATGCAGATTAATTTAAAAATATAGACTTTAAATGACAATACCCTTTTAATATCAAATTTTAGCTTTAATATTATTTTTTTAGCTTTTAATATCAAGTTCCAGAAACGAATTGAAGCAGTGTCAAAAACGTTAAAGAAACGAACATTTTTTTGTGCTTACCCTCTTAAATTAACATGAACAAACATTGTAAATTGTAACAAACTGTCACTTCAAGTTACCATACGCGTAAGTAAAATTCAGCTGATAACGAGTTATTTATGTTTGGACCACATTCTGTGCCGCCGAGTGTAGTTGCCATGACCGCGGAAAAAAGACTGGAATAGGAACTTTTACCTATAAAAAGTATAGTCTTCTGCTAGGTATATTCTAATAAATATACAACTGAAAAGATTGCCTCCTACCAACATACAGGTAAACCGATAGGTATGTAAAAGTAGCATTTAGCATATTGTGCAACAGGAGATGAAACAGTGCGGGCGATGCAGGAGTCGTGCGCAACGTTGACCCATGGGCCGGTTGCTCACCTCAAACGATCTGTCCTTTGCCACATCTAGGACATCTCCAATAGGGCCTGCTTGTTACTGAAAACGCACAGTGAGAATGAAAGGGACCAACTCAACATTTTGGCGAATTTTCAACGAGTATTTTGTAAACTATTAAATATATTATTTAAGCATTTGGATTAAACCAATTGAAAGGCAGCATAAACATGTAAATAGCTTTCCATTTGAAAAAGTTATGACATATTTTAACGGAAACTCCCTAAAATACGAACACAATTTTGTGATTTCCCACAAAATGCAAATTTCGTGTTAGGGCTCTTTAATTCTCACGGTGCGAAAATATCCTTATTCTACTCTGCTGCAGGAAAAACTTGACAGGTGCCAGACTCTAAAATATATAGGGTAATGGAGTAGAAAACTGTCAATTAGTTCCGGGTAAATGGCGCTGAGTGTTTATCTCAAATGAACTGTCAAACTCCATAGAAATTAAGCAATATTTTGTGTTTTTGTGACTTTTATCAATATAATGGATCGTTGTGTAGCCTTTGGATGCAAAGAAATAGGCGTTGGCAAATTCCTAAGTAATATTCGCATGAAAAGAAATTGGGAAAAGGAACTGAAATGAAAAAACTTCAAACCTAGTGATTTTTCGAGGTTATGTGGGAAACATTTCAAGTAAACAGACTACGAGACGACTTCTAAGACGACACCATGGTACCATACCTATTATTATGAATGATGTATTTTTATTAATAATAGTAAAAAAGCTGGAAAAAAAAATGGTTTCTTTTCAAATAACCATACATTTTGTAACAAGTATCTTTACATCTTGTTTATCATTAAGCTCATTTCAGACTACGCTATAATATATTAGCATATAGCATATAGTTCATAGCACAACAATATCGCTCGCCATACATTTATTTAGAACACGTTCACACTTTGCTATACTATATATTATTGGCTTGCTATACGCTATGAAATTGAGCGATACACTATGCTATGTACGCGCGGCGCGCGGGACCAACGAAACGACACGACTGGTCAACTGAGCTTGCCATATAGCATAATTGCTTGCGATTATATCGCATAACGTTAACGCAATGCCATATAGTATAGCTATATAGCTTTTAATGTTGTACTATACGCAGAATGGTATAGCGTAGTCTGAAATGAGCTTTAGTATCATTACAAAGAAACAAAGTAATAAGTTAAGTTTATTTATAACTTATAAAACTATAAAACTGTCCAGAATACGGCTAAAAGTCGATAACATGTTAAATATAATGCACGACAAGTTTAGCTTTCCTTTCTTATTGTGATACTCCGCTTTTTGTAACTTCTTCAACTGGGCGATACGCCATTGTGAAGCAACACAAATAGATGAAGAAAAAACACTCAAAAACTGACATGTTTGTGTAACAAACATACAGCTCCACCTTGCGGCGAAGGTTCCGAGAAACAACCCCATTAGTGACCGATACTTAAACACAATGATTGCACTCATGATAATAAACAACTTCTACTATGGGACCAAACCTGAATTCGCGAAAAAAAAAATCTGCTGTCCCATACATTCATGTTCGCATAACTCGTCAAAATGTAGGGAGCAGCTGTTTGGTTTTTCGCGGTTTCAGGTTTGGTCCCATAGTAAAAGTTTTTTGTTATCATGAGTACCAGCATGTGTTTAAGTATCGGTCACTAATTACCAGTCACCCTTTAAAGTGAGTTTACTACTGCTACTATCCACAGATAGTCCGCGGCCACGGCAACGTGTTTGGGTATCAGAATAAACAATGTGCATCAGTCATTTATTTATTATCTCGCTGACAGACAGACTTTGTCCTGTCCAAAGATGTATGAGAAAATTAATTTTCTTCAAAAAGTTTTTTTCCTTATTTTTCCGATGTTTTAATAGTTATTCTGCTATTCGGGACGGAGACAAATCAATAACCATGAAAATCGGTCCAGCAGTTCTCGAGTTATAAGTGTTTGAACAAACCCGACTTTGTTTTATATAATAGGTTGGGGAAAAAGTTTCTTCGCATTTTTTAAGAAAATTCAAAACGTTTTTTTAATATAGTTTAGGTATTTACATTTAACTAAAGTATGTAGGTACCATTTTGTTCGATAACTTTTTGCCATCTTGTAGGTAGGGACATGATCCCATTTCTATAGAAATTTTGGGACTTCTGGGTCAAAATACCGCGACAAGTGGTTTTGGCAGTCCTCTCGTGATGTTAACCTGACACTGCCTAAAGAATTCTGAAGAGACCGAAACAGGTGGAATTCTGAAGGCGCAAGGTCAGGACTATACGGCGGATGCATTAACACCTCCCAGCCAAACTCTCTTAATTTTTGCTGAGTGGCTAAAGATGTGTGAGGTCTAGCGTTATCATGATGAAAAACCACACCCCTTCTGTTGATTAATTCTGGCCGCTTTCTCTCAACTTCTTGCTTTAATCTCATCAGTTGTTCGCAGTAGAGTTCAGAATCGATGGTCCTGCCTGGTGGTAACAGCTCATAATGAATAATGCCCTTCCAATCCCACCACACACACAGCATCACCTTGTTGCGAGTTAACCCGGGTTTCGCCACAGTCTGTGAAGCCTGACCGGCCTTTGACCACGACCTTTTTCGCACGTTCTTGTCATACGTGATCCACTTTTCATCACCAGTTATCAGCTTCTTCAAAAATGGTTCGGTTTCATTACGTCGTAATAAAGAATCACAAATGAGTACACGGTTCATTAGGTTTCTTTCAGTGAGCTCGTGAGGTACCCAAATGTCGAGCTTTTTTGTGTACCCAGTTTTTTTCAAATGCGCCAAAACTGTTTTGTGGTCAATTTCCAGTTCTTCAGCTACGTCGTAACTGCTGATATGCCGATCTTGCTCCACTTTTTCAAAAATGGCATCCATTTTATCCGTAATAGGGTGACCAGAGCGACGTGCATCTTTGACATCAAAATTTCCGGATTGAAAACGCTTAAACCAAATTTGTGCTACTCTCACAGACACTACACTAGGTCCATAAACATCGCAATTTTTTTTCGCGGCTTGCGTTGTTTTTTTACCTTTTTTGTAGTAAAATTTTAAAATGTATCGAATTTCTTCATTAGATTCACTCATCTTGACGGTACGAAAAACAAATGAAAATCACACATTTTCCTAATTTGAATTTGGAATTATGTTCTTTAAAATTTAAACTTTCAATGATACCAAAACCAGCCAAAATAGTATAGCCAAAGAGATTTTATTACAAGTTCATACATACTATAATGCGAAAAGACTTTTTCCCCAACCTAATATGTATATAGATAGATTACAATAGTAAACAGTTGAACACTTCAGTCTATGAAGACTGGCTTTTACACGGTACAAGTAAATTGCCTGTGGCATACCATAAAATTGAAGAGCAAATCTGGTGGCATCTACACAACACGTACAATATTGTCGCACGATTCGGGAAGTTGCTGTCCAAAACTGGTATAGGTGTAAACAGCACATACAATAAAATTGCACGTACAATAAAATTTCATTAAATGCATTCAATTCTGGCATGAACATTTTCTATCATTGAAACATGAGCGAACTAAACAAGACACTCAAAAAAAAAAACTAAATATTTAGCAGCCCAAATACGGGTACTACTTGAATCAATTGTACAAGGACGTGCAACTCTGTGTTTAGACGAGGCGAAACTTGCATGCAATAATCACCTTGCAATTTTATTGCCTCGGTGTAAGTAGCATGCGATTTTATTGGATGGCAAAACTGCGTGTAAACACTTGCATGCATTTCTTGAATGGCAATAAAGTTGAATGTGTTTTATGGCATGCGATTCATTTTATTGCTCTTGAACGTTCCAGAAACTTGCACCATGTAAACGGATCTTTAGTCTTTGTAATGTGTTAACATAAGACAGCATATCGCATCTCCTCCGCTCAAATAGTGTCATAAGTCAAAAGCAAACTGTCGAGAAAAAGGCGCTTGAAATTTGTTCTAACTTTTCCGGTTATAAACCAAAAACTAACGAAATTAGCGCGATAAGTTTCTTAGTAAGTTAAAATGGTTTTAGAAGCTCTACAAAATGGTATAGTAGATATCCTGAAAATATTAAACATTTTTTTTTTTTAATTGTGACACTATTTGATTGGAGGTGCGATATTTGTATACTTACTAAACGTATACATGACTGCTATACTTTTGCTTTGCCACACTCCATAAGCTACATTTTGAACTTGGTTTTTGTTTACAAAGGCCCACTTGCTTTCACACAAGATTTGTTTAGCAAATTGTTGGCGTGAAGTTTAGTTTCGTCTTCCTCACCTTGCCGGTCTGTGTATAAAAGTTATTTTTATAAGTTCACGGTCAGAATACCTGCATCCGGAAAACACGCTAAGCTTTATTCAATCTTTGAATATAATCAACTGAAGTGTTTCGCCTACCGATTCTTTGGGTTAACCTTTTCGAATGAATTGAAACTCCCAACTATGCTGTGGAAGACAGATATGTATCTATAATTTATACCATAAAACGTTAAAATACTTTTACTTCTACATGACGTCCGCTATGAATCCCCATCCCAGATAAGTTTTATACAAACTGGATTTGTAATATTATAACGTGAATGCAATTATCGTTTTATGTGACTAAACTTAACCGGTCGTAAAGATCAATATTTCTGAGATAAACGTTTTAGATCTAGACGCGTAGACGCACCTTACAATCTATTTCAATGTTATAAATCATTAAAAAAAAATACATGGCAATATGAAGAGTGATAGTGGGTGGTTATTGCCATAAACCTCATCTCTATGTTAAAGTGGGACAGGGAAAGTGGTGGTTCTATCCGCTCTATGATTATTCTCATATAATTGATCACGATAAGTGGGTCGACCGCCTTCTGTGTCATCTGAACGAGGACGAAACTTTGTATATTTAGGCCTGCAAATTAAGCAGAATTAGGAATTTAGAAATCTTTATTTGCTTTATAAAATTAGAATGAAATCGCATATTTTTCACCAGCTTCTGCCAGTGACTTCGTTCGCGCGGAAGTCGATATATTACAGCCCATGTTACTCGCTGATAATGTAGTTTTATAGAGGTGAAAGAATTTTTTAAATCGGTTAAGTATTTTATGAGTTTACAAACAAACATACAAAAAAAAACTTTTCTCTTTTTAATATTAGTTTAGATGGTTTATATTTGTTATGGCAACATTTAAGGCTTTCATGTTTTTGTTAATCTTTATAAATAAATGATTTTATATGAACATTATGAACGCAGTAGACGTTAAGAGGATTGTGAAGCTGTAAGTTTTCATACAAAAAGCGATAACGTTTGTCTCCCCGTAAACATAGTCTAATTTTCAAAAATTTTGGAAATGTTGTAGGTATAATGGAAAACTAGGTCCGTACGTTTTTATTATAAAGAAATATTGCATAAGATATAAGTTACTAGCATCTAAATATCTATATTTTTGACATAAAAACTTCCTCGAGCGTTTTTATTTTTTTTTATTAAATTAAATTGAATTACTAAAAAAGAAAAACGTACAGACCTAGATTAAGGGGCATTGAATGTAATGAGACCTATTTTGTCTCATTTTGTGAAGGTTTAAGGGGGTGAAAACGTTATCGCCCGAAACAATATTTATGTAAATAATTGTATGAAATGTAGGTAATCGCCTTCAAGAATCGCGCCGCGTATCGGCACTTCACAATCCTCTTAACAGGCTTATTGTTTTCAATAAAAATAGAAAACCGTAAAACGGAACGAGCGTTGTATTGGCCTGACCGCATGATATTTCCTTAATATTTATCTAACCATCAACCTTTAAACTTGAACACTATCAAACTTTTTCTTAACAACAATACAGATTTCAAAGCGCAAGAAACTGAAAAGTTAAAAGAAAGCTGAAAAATATTTTGCATATTCATTTAATATTTTGCATTAAACGTAACAGATAAAAATATATTTGGTAATGAATAATGGCGAATTTCACCAACGAAACTGAACGTGTTCAGCACATCTAAACCGCGTTCAAGAACTGTCAGTGTCAAAATTATTATAGAATATTGACACTAACAGCTGTTGAGCTCGGATTACAAGTATAAGATCGCGTTGTACGTAGTGCTGATTTCACCAATGAAACTGAAAAAAACTAAATCGAGCTCAACAGCTGTCAGTGTCAATATTGCATAACAATTTTGACACTGAGAGCTCATGACGGCGGTTTAGATGTGCTGAACGCGTTCAGTTTAATTGGTCAAATCCACTCTAAGGCTCATTATCATGCGTTTAACGCTAAACGAGTTTACAACATCGCTCTGTTTCTTTCAATCGTTTGAAGATGACAGACAATGATGTTTTAAAATTGATTAGCGGTAAACGCGTTTAGTGATGTGTGGTGGAAATGAGGCTATGTGCGGATTTCACCAATGAACGCGATCTGCGCATAAACCACGTTGAAGAGATGTCATTGTCATTATTTTCTTTGGAATATTGACACTGACAGCTCTTGAACGCGGTTTAGGTATGCTGAAACCGTTCAGTTTAATTGGTGAAAATCGCCCAAGTCTTTATAATTCTTAACCTCAGTTCAGTTTCTGTGTTTATTCCACTCAGCCCGGGTCTTCACTGCTACTTGTGAACGACGCAATTTCTGGAGTGAATGTTCTTGGAGTTCAGTCAAATTACTCGCGTCGTGACCTCTCTGAGTGAGGATGCGAGAACAGGCCATAAAACTGAAGAACACCTATCAATGAATATGATACGAAATTGCTAGACACAAATTATTATGAATACAATTTGGTTCTAGAGTTCAAAGGATGTCATCTCTAGACCTATTATGAGAAAAAAACGGGTGTTTTCAGCGTTGGTTACCGTTCCGTAGATGTAGCGTAGGTGCTGCCGTAGTCGCTGTCGTAGACGTCGCTTAGCCGCTACGCCGAATGGCGTAACATCTGCGTCGCGTAGTCGAAGACTCGAAATATACTTTCTATTTCCCAAACATTTTCATTACAATTGTATACGTCGCGCATCGGTCGATTAGACAACAAGAGGCATTCCACTCAGAGCACTGATTTCAGCAGCACTTGACCGAACCGCACCTGAACACTTCCACTAACCGCACTGAAACAAAATTTTGTAAAGTGCGGTTCGTTGGAAAAGTTTATTAGTATTATTTTCAGTCCCCGAACAGTTTGTATTGATGGGACGTATGTATTATTTGTTCAGGATATTACCAACTATAACATATCGATACGGCAAGTGCATGTCAAACCACGCACAGTAATGGGCTCCGATTTTGTACGTAATG
Organism: Dicycla oo; assembly: GCA_948252095.1. Lineage (NCBI taxonomy): Eukaryota > Metazoa > Arthropoda > Insecta > Lepidoptera > Noctuidae > Dicycla > Dicycla oo. The sequence goes on from OX411711.1 coordinate 23,390,551, forward strand.
AATGCGGTTAAATGTTTACGTAGGGTAGTTTAATTTGTTTACTTCGAAGGTGCGTTTAATCAATCGATGGTACCCACGTTACCTCGCTGACCTCGCTTAGTATTCTTTTTATTTCCTTATCTCGTGGACTGACTGAATTGACTGGCGCTACATCGAAGTATTGAGATGTTTGTGTGATGCTGCCACGATGACTGTACAGATCCAGGATGACCAGCCCGAGAGGGGTGGGACAGTGGGATGTAATATTTCCGAAACTGTTCACCAACGCTTTGGAGGACGTCTTTAAGACGCTGGACTAGACTGGACAGGGTATCAACGTGATTGGCAAGCTTACTACCTTCGCTTTGTCGATGACATCGTCATAATGGCAGAGACGCAGGAATAGTTATACCAGATGCTGCACAGCCTAAATGGAGCCTCTCGGCAGGTCGGCCTCGGCATGAATTTGGACAAGAGGAATGTCATGTACAATCTACACAGAAGGGTCCTTCCATGACGCGTAAATCCTGATGCATACGTTCTCCCTGCTCTTCGCTTAAATCCCCTAGATTTTTGGGAACTTGTCAAGGTGACTGTGAAGATATTGGAGTTTAATATTCATGTTACAACCAATATTTAATATTCATGTTACAATGGTAATGTAGGTTTTCTACAAGTTCAGCATAATTTTCTGATTTTCGATTTCAAAGAATGTCTTGTACTACTAAAACAAATGCTGTCCAGGTATTTAATTCAAGTTTTGTCATCGAATTTTTGAAGTTGGTATATTTTATGAGCTGTCTGATTTGCTGAGGAAATTTCTGGCAAATATAAGCGAACAAACTGTTTTATAATGCCTAATTTGGTATGTAATGACGGCACAATAATTTTGTCACGAGGTACTAACGGATTTTTGGCAATGTTTAGTTTGCCAAATTCCATATTTTCCCTTAAGGGCCAGTATTTTTTTCCAGTGTTCTTTTTTAGGGTTCCGTACCTCAAAAGGGAAAAAACGGAACCCTTATAGGATCACTCGTGTGTGTCTGTCATTTTAAAATAAATCATTATAAAGTTAAGAAAATAGACGAAAATTGACCATCCCCCCCCCCCCTTTATCTACGAAAATACTGAGCCCAAAATTTTGAAAAAAATTCAGAAAATAGTTACTACCTATAGATTACAGAAAAACGTAAGTATAAGAAGTCTATGGTCTTAAAACAACATGGTAAATCTCTCAATATTGTGCGTACCAACTTACATTTGCAGTTGGAATGTATGGTAGAACATGTTTTTCAACTACAATGTTAAGTTTGTGCTTAGGATTCATCCCAACCCTTCATTGTGCGTAGTCCGACACGCACTTGGCCGGTTTTTTATTTACTTCTGCTGTCCCAAAGGCATATGAAATAGGGAAACTGATTTTTTAGGTTCTCGACAAATTGTTGGGATTCCAAATTTAAAGGCACTCCTTTTACCACTCTTCCACAATGATTTACAAACAAAATTAGGAGGCCACGTCTTGTTACTTTTGTCCAAAGGCATGCCGAAGTATTTGCAAATAGGAAGTTTTGAAGAAATTAATGGTTTTTCTGCATTATTTGAAAATAATATATTCTCCACATAAAAAAATGTTGCGGATTGTTTAAACAACGTCATTTTGAACTACTCATAACGAATAAACCTTAATGTTTCTTCTTAACACAGTGATATTAATTAAAAGTGCACGTAATAAGAAAATATGGTAGTTTGATAAATCATAGAAAAATACGATCTGTAGAAAAAAAAAACTCATGGTAGATTTGAAAATATACTAAATCAGCTAATAAAACCGTGGCAACAAACAAAAAGTCAAATTTTGTAAACTAGTATAATAATTAATATTATGAATTGCATATACTACCTACATGATAAAACGTAATTAAAGTTGCCTCGATGCGACAGCCCGACTCACTGCATACTGAAACATACTTAGATTTCGTGTAGCGTTCTGTATGTGTTCATTGGAAATTTTGTTACTAGTTGAAATACTGTATGTTTTGAACTATCGAAATCGCTAAGAAAAGTGACAAGGTCTGTCTTTTTTTTTTTTTTGTTTACTGACAGCGAGACAATTAAAACAATACTCCTTGCCCCAGGTAAACAAGGTGGAACTATCTGGTACAAGACTTAACTTCTGTTGATTTGTATCGATATGTTATGATTGAAAATGCCTTGGACAATAAAATACATCGCATCACTAAAAAATAATTTTACATAGGTGCCGATCGGGTACTGAAAATAATCTTAATAAACTGTTCCACCGAACCGCAATTTACAACATTTTGTTTCAGTGCGGTTAGTAGGAGAGCTCAGGTGCGGTTCGGTCAAGTGCTGTTGAAATCGGTGCTATAAGTGGAATACCTCGAAAACATGGCGTACCCGCGGCGTCTACGCGACTTCAAAACAAAAGACCGTTTACATAGAAACACTGCCCTGCCCACTGCCTATCATAAAATAGCAACATCGTATTGTGTTTTCATTGCACGTGAATTGGGAAGTATGATATTGTAATCGAGAAGTGATGTGCTACATTTAAAAGTTTAACGATAACCCTAGTGTAGCGTCACACTCGCTGTTTACATGTATTCGTTTTTATTTGTACTTTGATAACTATTGAGGTGCGCAGTGGGTGTTGTACAGTATATTTTATTACTTACATACACTGGAATGATAAGTCTTCTAGAAAAATATTTGTTTACTTGACTGCTTTATCATCTTATCTCATGTTCTGTAGTCTGCTGTTTCATGAGCCCGTGCCATGACCCCTTGCCGTGTTTTATTTGATATTTTGTTTAAACATCTACTTACCTTTTTTCTTTTTTTTTTATCGTGTGGAAATCCTCATGAATGTCCTCCACCCTGGGGCGGGCGGAGGGGTCTGTCAGACTCTTACTGACTAAAACCACACGGTGTTCTACTGCTACCTTTAGCCGGGGTGCCGGTGTGCTTGCGCATTTCCTCACGCTCCCCCGGCTATGTGTTAGCCCGCATGGAGTCATGCGGACCCCATCACCTCCTTCGCAACCATCACTTCCTCGCAGAAGGTGGCGACGGCATCCCAAGCGCTCTCACTTTCGACCATGGCAGACCAGTAGTAGTGCAGTACCTAGTTGCTGCTGCGGATACTCTGTCGCTTCCAGACATAGTCCAGTGACTATGTCCGGAAGCAAGAGAGTATCTGCAGCACCAACTGCCGCTACGAGGTCACGGTGCCGCACTGCCCACGCAAGGCATTCTTCAAGGGTATGCTGCGCCGTGTCGTCGAGGCAACTGCAATGGTGGCAACCGGGTGTCGGTTCCCGGCCTATGCGGCACAGGTACTTTCCGACGCAGCCATATCCGGACAGTACCTGCGTCAGCCGGAAAGTACGGGCGCCATGCCGTCTCTCCAGCCACTCCTTCACAACGGGCCTTACTTACCGCCGCTATAGTGGCGTGCCATAAACATCTACTTACCTACGTATACCTGCCACCTAATCTTGTTGGCAACTAAGCAAAGAAAACTCACGTAGGTACCATCGCCGACATTTGCTGTGAACCACCTTTGAACCTCCTCACCATAGTAATAAGATCGAAAAGTGGTCCGCGATGATCATATTGGTATGGTGGTAACAAAATGTTTTTACTGCAAACTCGTACTTTAATGTTAAAATAAAATGTAATGTTTGGGTTTTACTTTACTTATACATAAATATGTTTATGGTGGCCCCATATGGAACTACTTGAAACTTTGACCACTTTTCAAGAGATAAAACGTAGGCGATATTGCATAAGTATATCGAAAAGCTAAAATAAAATAAAATTGTATTACCAGCGCCATACACCCCAAACGCTTGATATAAGTGGCACTTGTGTGGATTACTTTGGACCGCAGTCCAGGGTCGTCGAAGTGTTGACTACTAGCAACTTATCGAGTTTATAATTTATGAGTGCCTACATAGCCGCTACATTTCAGCGTTTGTATGTAATGTAATGTAACGTATAGTAATAAAATAATTCTTGATATGCTTCTTGAATAGGTACTATATTCGTGTTCTGGTCTTTTTCGGTCAATAAAATAAAGACAATTTTTTTTTTTTTTATCAAAATTGTTAGGTATAATTTACCAGCTGGTTCATTAATTTTAAAGTCATACTTGCTCAAATGCATATATACTACTAGCGTCATGCGAAAGCCTTTTTGAAAACGTTATTTTATAAGATCCTTTTTTCTTTCAGGTTTGGAATGCGTACAACGACAGTCACCCATCAAAAGTTGTGAAGGTATTGTAATTCAAATATATTATTAATAAACTAAAGGAAAGAGTTCATTTTTAACAAAAACACTTTATTATTATTTTTCTTATGTTACCTACCTACTAAACCTTGATATTGATTTTTCAATAATCCAATGATGTAGTTTTGGTGTACAAAATCGAGCCCGAGACTCCTTTGAGTACTTTTCGCTATTCCTCATAGTTTCAGATTTGGCCACCCATATATAATAATTACACACTACATTATGGTTTCTTAACATGTGTCATTTCCATACAAAGATTAATTCTGAACTTCACACAATGTAGAGCTAGAATTTCTGATTTCGTAATCATTGAAGTTTTTTGAACTATAAAACTCTAAATAGTTTTTGATAAAATTGTTTGTCGAACAAAATCTTAAATTTAAGCGTGTTTCATCCTTATTATTGGGGAAATTGATCTATCAACTTCCATCGTCTGCATAATCTGCATTAACATGCGGGATGCGAGAGTCGTGCAAACAACCCGAGCACTCAGAGGCTTCATACCGACCGTGGAATATGTTTTGTAATCTCACCATTCATACTCGTTACACATACGCCAAACTTTTTATTTCCATTCGCGCAATTTTCAGTGTGATTCATTCGTTATATACTTTAAAAAGTATTACTATTTTACTACATAACACACTTTGTGTTCAATGCTTATAATATTTTATATTTTCTATTAAGTTCATGATATTTATGAGATTGCATTGTTCTTAATGCTACGTTAAATCGAATTATTAGACAAATGTGGTATAAAAAAGGTGGTATGTTTGTCTGTATGTTTTTCTTTTTTATGTATGTTCGTCGATATTTTCGTCAATTGTGGACCGATTATGAAAATTATTTTTTCATTTAGTAAAGGATGTTTGTGCGTGGTTCCATAATTATGTTTATTAACTTTGATTGTGTAGTTTTTGTCGACATGATTTTTTCCGCCATCTTCAACAATCATCGTCATATTTCAACCAATTTACACAAAACCTTAATTAGTTATACACTGAAACCTTCCTCATGAATCACACCGTCCATTGGTAATAACCGTATGAGATGTGTTTTGGTAGTTTTGAGTTTATCGTGTTCAAACAGACAGACAGACGCGGCGGGGGGGGACTTTGTTTAGTTATTTATTATGCCAGTCACACTCAAAGATATTTGATGAAATAATTTCGTCGGAAAAACGTCGATAGATGTTAAAGTTAAAGACTAAATAAATGTTACCTCAAGATACGAACTATGACTACATTTCCAATCCCTTAGATACCTTAAAAAGAGGTACACAACATGTTAAATATTATTAGCGAACTTTAAAATCAACCTCTATTTTACTCCCTTAGGGGTGATTTTTTAAAAACGCTGTACCACAAATTTCTTTATTTCCTACCAAAAGCATAAATTTAATTTTTCATATCCCTAACTTAAGAATAGCTGGGTTTCCCATACAAACTTTCATCCCGTATATTACCCCCTGTAGGACTATTTTATAAGACGAAAAGTAGCCTGTCCTTTCCCAGGATGCTATGCTAGCCTTGCCAAATTTTATCGAAATCCGTGCCGTTTTGTAAATTTTTTAAATCAACCCCTACTTTAATCCCTTAGGGGATCATTTTTCATAAAACGTTGAGTCACATATTTCTTTATTTTTTACCAAAAGCATAAATTTCAGTTTTCATATACTTACCTAACTTAAGAAATGCCGGGTTTCCCATACAAACTTTCATCCCCTATATCCCCCCTTGTAGGATTGATTATTTTTGAGACAAAAAGTAGTCTATGTCCTTCCCCATGATACCATGATATAGCCTTGCCAAATTTACTTATATGAACCATAATCACAGTACAAGGGTGTATCACAGTATGTATGTTTACAGACAGACAGAGTTACTTTCGAATTTAATTAGTATGGATACTTCCTGTCACAAGTAGTGGTATACATATTGGTGTGGGGTAGCTACCATATGGTAAAAGTGGAAAAAAAAAAACATTTTACAAAAGAAAAAAACAACCGACTACCAAAAAAAAAAAAAAACACTAATTTCCTAAGTCGGTGGCAAAAACTAAAATACAGATCCAAAGACACCGACTTCCGAAATGAAAGCTATTTTTCACTGTGTTTTTTTTTTTGAAGAAAAAGCTAAAAATGTTTTTAAAAAACTTCACGTCAGTCCAAAAGTTGTCGACATAGGCTGAACAACAAGTGAGTCATCATTGAACATGCATGTTTGTCTGGCCGAGACTAAACCGGTCCTCAGGATGAGTGGCGATCGTTCATTGCCACTGCACTCTGCCTCATGCATGCCTCAGCCTCCTAATTCTCTTTTATCCATCGTACATGCAGTGGCGTGCACTCCATACATGCAAATAAGCACTGCATACCCTGTAGTGCCATACACACATGCCCATCTAATTGTAAATGATAAATAACTATAGTTCAAAAAAAAATATTAATCTAACTTATTCGCCATTCACACGAACCCACATACGCTTCCAGTGTTTACAGCGCGATTTAAGCGCCATCTATCGCAAGCGCAGTGAGTGAGTGAGCAAAAGCATTATTACGTCGTGCTTATTTTTCATACAACGCAAGATTTGGAATATCGTGTAGTACACAGCAAAAGTGTGTCTGTGTGCGTGAAAACGTGTGCGCGTGTTCGACATTTGGAAGCACTGCTTTTATTGCAAACCGTCCAAATTGAGAAGCCGTAAAAGAACCGCCTAATTGTTGATTGCAAAGGGTTGACATTTTTTAGTCGGATTGGCCAAATGACCGACTAATTCATTCGTTCGTATGAACGTAATTGCAAAGTTTTTTCGCCATATTGTTTATGTTATTCTCGGCGCAAATGATTGACTGTCTAAGTGATTATTTAGTAAGTTTATTGTATAAAATGTACCTGTGAGTCCTGTGCTGGCGAAGTGTGTTTAAATTAATTAAAATCTGCAGCGTTTTCGACGTTATCTTTTGAGGAAAAATTTAAATTGATTGCAGAGTGTGGGTTGGATTTATCTCAAAAAAAAGTAATGCTGCTAGTCGTTACTTTCATGAAAACTTTTATGATAATTATCACTGGCTAACAGGTTGTGTATGTACTCACAAACATATTGTACTGTTTTCCTTGCATTTTGTTTACACACCAAGATAAAAAGAATGTTTGAACCTATAACGGATTAATTTTCACAATGCGGCTGCTAAACACGATTCTTCAGAAATACGTCTGGAATCCTGTTTGAAGTTCCAAACTTTTGGTAAAGGTAGAATAGAGACTAGTTTGAATAGCCAGTTTAAGTTAGATATTGAAAGGCACAACGCGAAAGTTGAGAGAAATAGCAATATTTTCAAACGGTTAATTGATGTAGTTTGTTTTCTTGGTAAACAAGAATTAGCATTCCGTGGTTATGACAAATCCAGGTTGTCTTTTAATAAAGGCAATTTTCTAGAAATTGTAGATTTGTTAGCTAAATAGGATGGAAATTTGGAAACCCACTTAAAATTGCAATTGGAAAAGAACTTTTAGTATAACGATGGAGCAGTTTTTACGACGACGTTTTGCAAAACTATCTGAAAAAAAGATAGGCGCGTCGATTTGATTTATAAACATTAACTTGTAGAAAGTAATCAGTTACTCGTAACATTAAAGTAGTAATTTATTTTTAATTAAAATTCATTTGCGCAAAGAAAAAAAAAATAAACATCCCACGGCCTTTTTAAATGCCACTTTGCATATCATATGTGTCACTTATTTAGATATTCATAGTGGTCGCAAACAAACGTCATGCGAAGCCAAAGGCTCCTGTGGTAAAACTCAGGTAGGGTAGGTAGTCCTAGTCGTTGGGCCACCGACAGCAACAAGCTGAAACTGGTACCTAAGTTTTTTTTTAGCTGTGCATACCTTGTCTGAAATCTCTGTGCACGCCACTGCGTACATGCAACTATTATGTTCGATAGACATGTTTCGAATAAGGCAGTTAATGCGTTTATTCCATGAACGTTACTTCTTTAGTCCGACAGATCCTACTAATATTATAAACGCGAAAGTTTGTGAGGGTGGATGGATGGATGTTTGTTTGTTACTCTTTCACACAAAAACTAACGAACAGATTGGCACATAGATAGTTTATAACCTGGATTAACACATTAGGATACTTTTATCCCGATCCTACGGGTTCGAGACTTGCGCGGGTGAAACCGTCGGGCGCTGCTAGTCTATTATAATATGCTGCAGTCGTGTACTCGTTGTTGTTATTGCAAGGACTCAAAGAGTAGAGTAGTGCTTCATTATCTTGGCCCTCGACAAAGGACACATGTGAAGACTTAGAAATACACATTTACTTAGATAAATGCATTCTGTGCATTACATCTCAAATATTATTTCTATTTACAACATCTCTTACAAAATGTCATTACATAGGTTACTTGGATCTTGAATTACGAGTCTCAGGTATTGCGAGATACAGTAATTAATCTCACGTATTTATTGCATGTTCTATTCAATAGAATCTATTGCAATCTCGTGCTCCTAATTTAATAACTAGGTATTTGTTTCTTTGATGAAGTTGTTTGATAAATGGTAAAGCAGAATATTAGACAATAGAATGTATTCATTTAGCTGCAGCCAGCATTAGGCCCTGATTCCGCCAAAGCGGAGACGAGATGAGACGAGAGAATATGTGTTGCAAACAACCAATATGATTTTGTTATTTATATATTTCATCTCCGCTTTAGCTTTAGTGGGTACGCTTGAGCAGAGGGGAGAGGAGCTGTCTCATACTTGCTTAGCGCGAAAAAACAGAGATGTGAGCTGTGCCTCGTAAGCTGTCGACGGCGCGTAGCGGAGACTTGGAGCCGCTCTAGCCAGTACAGATCTCTGCTCCAGTCTAGCCAGTACGCATCTCCGCACAGCTTCAGTGGATACACCCTAGCTGTTAAGCATCTCCTCTCCGCTTCGCACATCTCCGCCCATCTCCGCTTTGGTCGAATCCGGGCCTTACGCCTATAACTTTAAGTAGTGATAGCACCATTCCATAATGTACCATCCACTCAACTTAAAAGGAATCCTTAGACGTTAGAGGTACTCTGCGTTCGCTTACTCGAAATGTTACCCCATCCTAGTAAAAACTTTGAGATAGCATGCGCTACTTTACTACCATAGAGTACTGATGTAAGCCGGTATTAGTACACCGCAGCCAGAAGCCGTATTTTAATTAAAATAATAATTACTATCTGTATAATTTACCTGGCAACAACAGCAGCAGCACTCAACCTTCGTTTGTTATTCAAAGCTGTTGCTAGGTCATGATAATGCAACGACCCGATTCAGCTCATTTCAATTAACATCAAAGTGAATTGTTTTTCGCCGAAATTGCAAGATTTTGTTCTAAAACATGAGCTTAACGATGCCAAGCTTAATGAAAACCTCATTGTGTTTGCCATACACAACTGAGGAGGGCTATTTGAACTTGTTTCTACATAAAGAATATTTAATTAAACGTTGTCGTCAGTCTAGGGCTGCCTTTCTTATGCCGCAGTCCCACGGCCCGTTTTCTCACAGGCCAGACCGCGCCAGGCTAGGCCGAGAAGTCGTGGGAACAGTCAGCCTGCAGTGGCCTGTCGTCGCCAGTCCGATCGAATGTATGGGATGAACCGTGGAATGATCAGCACGGGCAGTGACAAGCCTCGACAGGCACAGGCTGCGACGGCCCTCGACGGGCCGTGGGCACGCGGCAATACATAGACATACATACATACACCATAACCATTTCTCTTGCTTAGTCATCTATTCTACATCTACATACAGAGTGTAATTTTAATCACCGTTATCCTCTTATCTTGTACTCATCATTATGAACAACTTTTACTATGGGAGCAAACCTGAAATAGCGAAAAAAAAATCAGCTGTTCGTTACATTTTGACAAGATTTATGCAAACATAAATTAATAGCAGATTTTTTTCGCGATTTCAAGTTTGCTCCCATAGTAGAAGTTGTTGATAATGATGAGTACAAGTGACCCCTTAAGATGATACGGTTATTAAAATTACACCCAGTATACATAGGAACTTCTATACCTACTAATTAAAGTCGCTTTTCGTATCTGTTTGTGTGACCGCGTTGTTCTTCTAAACTACGCGACAGATTTTGATGCGGCTTTTACCATCATTTTAAGAATTTATTCTGGAAGGCTTATGTGTACAATACATAAATGATAAATGATTTTTATTTCTGTAAGTAGGTTTGTACAAACACTTTTACAAGTCAATCATGTTTTTTTTTTAAACTAGATGAGGTCGGCGTTTCCTATCTGACTACTCTGAGAAGAAAGGCCGAAACAAACTCTGAGGTCACAGTCTCTTATAAAGTCCAGACATAATCTTGGTCACTTCATGTGAAGACCATGGAGATTGGTGTCTGAAATGGTCTTTTGAGGAAAGAACCACACAGATTGAGAGGACCTGTCCAGTCAGTGCACGCATTTGTCAGTAATCGCGCAGCTCAACCCAGAACTTAAGGAGCTCAACGATTCGACGAACAATACCAAAGAAAGGACATTGGGGTAGGCCGCATAAATTACTCAAACTGCCAGACGATGATTAAAAATAAATGAGAGAAAAAATAAAACAAACATAAAAAACAAAGACCTACATAGTCTTCACATTCACAATAAATTAAAATAATATAATACTGTACAAAGTAAATAGTCATGTCAACATTCAGTATGCAAAAATAAAACTAAAATATTAAACTTACTTATTATAAAGAAATATCGATGTATTTTGAAGTCCTAAAACTCTGCGAAGCAGGTGCGGGGCGCTAGTATTATTATACATTAAAGTGGCTTTTCCTGTCAGTCTGTACGACCGCCTTGTGCTTTTAATTTTCGCAACTGATTTTGATGCGCTTTTCACCATCGTCTAGTGAATTTATCCCGGAAGATTTATGTGTACTTATATGCATTAATATTGTTTTACTTATAATAAGAAAATATCCATATTTTTTTTTTGTCAAGTCATAAATATTGTGCGAATGAGGGGCGCTAGTATTCAGATAAAAAAAGTAAATCACAAATCAGGTTTCGAATAAGCAGCAAAGACTGACATTTAGATCGATCCTGATCGGGCAGCGTCGCCCACGCCGACTTGTCGGCCTCGCAGCCTTTCCCTCGATGACGCGGCTACTAGACGCCGAGCACGCACTAACACGGACCTCAAGTCACACTTATGAAAACGCACTAGAGTAGGTCCACTTCGTACAAATCGTACAGCCTGCGATCTATCGTAGCTCCCATAGAATCCGAATAGCCGGTCATAATAAAATCAGTACATATAGAGCTTTCGCAGGATTTAGACCATCTAAAACTGCCATTTCTATCATTACTTGCAGAACCACCATTATTCGCGGATGTATGCCACTGACCGTCATCATTTATAGCGAGTGCATACGCAATTACGCACACCTGAGTCGCCAGTACCTTCGAGAAACAAAAATTGAAGGTACTAAAGCGTGTGCACTTTCCAAAACCAGGTTTTATTTAGCCCTAGATTTAGTAGAAGTTTTGTCGGTATTCGTGTGTGCATGGGTGTTAAATTCTAAAAGTGGGTCTTCTGCGCTTGTCTTTTATACAAGCCACAATAGAAAGACACACGTCACTTACTATATACGTTGTCTGACTAACAATAATATCTATAATGAAAGTAATTTTATTTGGTCATACATGGCCGACAATTCCGGCCCAGTTTAGAAAACTTTGAAAGCAGAAACTAACATAATCCGTTTTACTAATGCTGAAATTATGCAGGTGGCCAATTCGGAAGCCTTAGATACAACTTCAAATTAAGATTATTTTTCCATAATACTATTTGATACAGGCTTGGCAATTTTATACGATAAGTAATTTCTCCATAATATCCTTCTTTTTAAATCTTAAAAATGCAATCGCTTTTCATAAAATTTTCGCATACTCGTAAGTACTTTAGGTATCCCACTAACAAAGTCACAAATATTCTGATTTTCGTATTCCAGATTGACCACGATAGCCCTTAGAAAAAAAGTCAGGACGTGTCACGAAATCCTACCATTTTTATTACAAAATAGTATATGAGAAAAAAAATATTAAAAACTAGCTTACCCGACAGACGTCGTCCTATCAAAATTTCAATAATTCATACAAAATTCCCGTAGAAAATACACTTTCAGTTTTCCCGAATTTTCCCGGCAACTTTTCAAAGATTTTCTTTCATACAAACCTTGTACTGACAATTACAAACACAACAAAAAAAGAATTATCCAATTTGGTGCAGTCGTTCGGAAGTTATGCGCGTACATACATTTCGGCGATTCATTTTTAGGGTTCCGTACCTTAAAAGGAAAATCGGAACCCTTATAGGATCACTCGTGTGTCTGTCTGTCCGTCTGTCACAGCCGATTTGATCTGAATCTATTGGACCGATTAAATTGAAATTTGGTACACATAGTGTATGTATTTCTGTGACCCAAACACGGACGTGTAACGTAAATAAATGAATTTTTAATGTGGGGTCAATTTTGGGAGGTAAATAAGAAAATTTAAAAAAAAAGTTTTGCAACCTGAACCGTGTGACATATCAAATGAAAGGGCTTACTGTGAGTGTCCCAAATATATTTTTTTATAATACTAACTTACATTTGCACTTGGGATGTATGGGAGAACATGTTTTTCAACTACAATGTTAAGTTTATTCTTGGGATTCATCCCAACTACGGAACCCTTCATTGTGCGTAGTCTGACACGCACTTGGCCGGTTTTTAATAGTTTATTTTTATTTTATACATTTTAGTGACAAGTTTTTTTTTTTTGGATTGTGCTCAACAAAGTTTTCATTCAATTTGATACACATACTATATAAATACATATAATAATACTAAATTTTTTCACTTTTTTAAATGGTGCCATACGGCCGCCATACTGATGTTTTTTGTTTTGTTTTTTTTTTCAAAAATTATGTAAGGTTTCTAGCGATAACCCATAAATCCTAATCTGTTCTGGGATTTAAAAGTTATAGTGGAATAAAGAAACCCACATACATACATACACACATGAACCCTGAAAACATTACACTCCTTGTTTGGGGCAGTCGTCTAAAAATTGGGTCGTTTTCAAATTCGTTTAAGAACTTCAGGATAAAATTACTAAAAGTATTCGGCGAAAGCATACGGCGGTGGTCATGGTCTATAAAGACTGCATCATTAATTAGCCGCATTTCATCTAAATAATAAGCATCAAACACCTGCAAAATTTGCCGTCAAATCAGAATGGGGGCTAAAAAAAGTTGTATAGGTACATCCGAATTGGCCACCCTATACTTTAGCAAATTACTTAGTTTTGATAAAACAAACAAACATACAGCCACGCCACTTGTCAATTTTGACATGCCTCACTGAAAAACAAAACACATGCTTGTCGTAATTACTGGCAACCGCGTCTTACATCGATAAAAAAAATATATAATTTAGATCTTGCCAAATATCCTCCTAATTGAATAGTGTATACAGCATACTTCCATTAAATTAAGTTAAAGTTAAATGAAGTTACTTGGGTTATTTGTTTACAGCGTGTTAACTAAATGATACTCAAAACGAAACATCAGTGTGTGTTTTAGCTTCCCCAATGAGAACTTACAATGATAATGCGTTCTATATTTAATACTTTGCGGACATGGTTTACATCAAACACCCGCCGTCCATTTTCCCTAATGGCTTTAATTAATTATAAAAGCCTACTAGCTATTAAAGTTATTCAACGGCTTTCAGCATTAAGCGTAATGTCATCGTTAATGCAGTCATGTGCTACTTACATTCAATAAGATCTATCGCTAACTTGGCGGAGCCATTAGAAGCTTGGTAGAACATTGACTTCAACCCATTTCTGAAAAAAATATTGGGTTGACTCTATATTATTATATACCTACTTGGCTTACTATTCTTTTAGTAAAACCGCTCGATCGCGCTGCGTAGTAAAGAAGACCCACCCTTCGAATATAGTGATTAAGGAATATTATTCTAGGCGCTTCGGCAGCGTTGTATCGACCGTATATGGTATGGTATATGGGCTTGACAGCGCCGAGCCTATTAACCTTGAACGCGCACCTACTTTCACATGAAAGATCCCCATGTTTGTGATGCGAATCTGCTAAGGCGTAGGTTTATTTGTTTACATATGCCAGTTTCTGAGAATCACATGCTCGTCAATATTGAAAACGCTTGTGTTATTGTTACTACGAGTATTCGTAATCACGATACTTAATACTTAATAATACTCGGTGAAAACGATAAAAACACAAGTACTTCGAACTTCCATCTCTTGTACACAAGGTGTGCAAAAAAACCTGCTGTTTCTTACAAAAGTGCTATACCTACACCGCACAGTGGTGCAGGTAGTACGGGCATGCGGAAAATATTATTTTTAAATGAAAAGACGTTGCGTTTCTTCATAATACTTTATTAAAATGATATAATGGATGTACCAGTTTACAAAGAGAAAGATATAACACGTATTTTTTTTTTATTAACATGAAAATATTCATCAAATTTTTTCACATGAATTTCATATAATTAAATCAGCATTTTTAAATAAATAAATATTAATAAACTAAATATTAAATAGAGAAGACATTGATTTAGAGATGGGTGCTATCCACTAATAAAGCTTTGGCATCATCGTGAAGAGGATAGTATTTTTTATTCGGTACTGCACGTAAACTGTTGATAAGGGGATCTGAGGTAGCTAAGAGCATATTCATAACATCTTCATTACATGATAGACGAGAACATTTTCTTGAATGACCTAACCTATAATTGCGGTAATCTTTATTTCGCGCTTCTTGAGCTTCCTCAGATAACATCCCAATAGGTAAGGCAGCAACACTTATTATTTCTTTGCCATGCAGCAAGATTTTATGCACAGTATTTGGCATATTATACCAGCTGTACATGCTTACGTATAGTTCAGCAGTTTCGTAACAATAACTACCAAACTTATCCGAATCAACTAATGCACTAGAATTAATTGTTTGCAATATTATACCAAACCGATGAATAAGTTCTTTATCGACTCTTGTGACTTCAGCTACAATGTCTGCATTATTGAAAAATCTTCTAGACGTATTTCCATCGTTAGATGTTCCCATTCCTTGCTTTACAAAATCCACTTTTAGACCTAAACGTTGAAACAGCTCACTTTGGATTCTTTTCTTCTCTTCATCTTTTTGTTGTTTGGTAGTTGCGTTCGTTCTCCAACTGGTAAATGACATATTGTACGCAATATGTAATATGCATTCCATAAATTTAATCCGTGCGTGAAGCGGGGATAAACCGACCTTGAGAGCCTCCGTATTCACAGTTTTGTTTCGCACTTGGTCAAGGTTATTCATTTCTGATGGCTTTGACTTGCATATAAAACACACTGCACATGATGATGTGTCCGTAACTGTCTGCGCTATTTTGCCATCTATCATTGTGAACACAAGTTTATGGTAGACTTTGTAAGTCTTTTCCTTTAAACTAATAACAGTTTCATTTAAGTTTGCTATTTCAGACTCCATTCTAGCAATTTCATTTTTCGTAGATTCTGTAGTTTCTTTTTGAAATTGGAATTGTACCGGGCGACAACACCTTGTAGAAGAAGGAGTTGCATTTGTCCAATACACAACAGATTTATTTTCCTTTTCATACAGACGCAGTGGAACTAATGATGTCAAAAACATATATGAATCTGACACATTTTCGTCGATAAATGACTGTTTGTACTCAGCATGACCTGATGATCCGTCACATCCCCACTTGTGTAAAAACGTTGAATTTACACTAATCTGTGTAAGGTCGTCTTCAGACATTACTTCAAATAATCTTCTGGTTGTGTGATCCAGTAATGACTGCAAACTTACACAAGCGTAGCTTTCCGTTACATCAATATCCGTGGGGTAGCATTGCCTTTTTACTTCAAGTACTTTATGATAATCGGGAAAAATATCACAACCAATACTTTTTGCTGCATTTCTCAGTACTTGATATTGATGTTTCGAAAGTGATGCATCAAGTAATAATGCCAACGCTTTTTCTGGAGTAAACTTGATAGTATCCGATGATTCTTCTTGTACGAGTACCTTAGAGGCAGCTTTCTTAATCATTTCTTCAGGAACGCTTTCACACAATCTTTTAACTTTATATCGCTTTGTTCGATCGCAACATTCATCAAATGATTTTTCTGGTCGTCCTCTATGAGAGCGTTTTGATGGCCCTGGAACATTACTGTCACAATTCACCACATCAGTCTGCACCGAAGATGTCTCAACGGTAAAAATATTTTTCAGCCACTGTTCATTTTTTGCCATAAAAGCATTTTTATTTCTCGCTGCAGTTTGCCACTTTTTTGTAAATACGGGTAGAAAATTACGGCTTAACTTTTCATAAACTTGATTCCAAACACTTTCTGTAAGCTGTGGATACATAAGTTTTAAATTTTCGAGGCATTTATGTATCTCACGATTACTTGATATTATGATTTCCACTAAATCGGCATAGACAATAGTAAAGCTATCCATCACTATAATAACACTGTTATCGTAAGAGAAAATAATTGTAAGTGAAGTTAAAACTACCATTCAATGCTATTTATACTTACACGATATGATAAAATGTTAATTACCCTCATTAGAAACACTTATTAATATAATGCACTTTTTCTTAATTACAGAGCGTCATTAGTTAAGTACCTGGTATTTCCAAGATCGCAGATTATCGCAGCCAAAACTAATGTATTCTTAATCTATAGGGTCTAATTAATCTCCGAAAGTATATTATTACGTATCGGTCGATAACGGAGATTAGTTATGATCTCATGATTGAAAACAAAAGGTTCCAAATGACCTTCTTCACTAAAAATGTAATAGCAAGTAATTATTCATTATATTATAACATTATGTTTACTATTTTATTAATACACACAATAAACTTATGACTAAACTAAAAATGAAAGTTGATAATTATAGTATTTTGGTTCTATTCATACTTGAAATAACAATATTTTTTGCACGAAATTTGTAAATTCTCGATCACCCTACTTTGGCATCATATAATTAAATACTGTATAATTATTTATCCGTATTAATTTTAGGACTTGTTTCTACTCATTCTAGTATGTGTGTACCAAATTGTAGACATTTTAAACAAGGTTGAAACAAAGGACTTTTTTCCGCCCTTGAACCAATGTGCACCGTACACGGCAAACATTGCTGTTCTATACAACAGCAATTTAAAAAAAAAATTATCGATGATTAGTTTCAACGCTGGTGGGTATAGCTATAATTATGTATGTACTGAATTCATAGCAACCCTGTATTTCAGGCTGGGCGGGACAGGGGCTGGTGACTGGGTGTTAGGGACATCGACGTGCAAACTTGCTATGAATTCAGTGAAGAGATTGATTCAGTTAAGAGAAGTGTTAAAGGTGATTAATGGATGTATTTCTAAAATGTGTGTCGTGTCTATGTAGTCATTCAAAGTGACATCAATTTTAACGTTTACTTTACTGATTAAACTAACGCTTTTAATATTAATTTCTCTAGAGAATGTTCGAAAGCTAGGCACGTTCGTTGCAGTCATTTACATAGATATTGTTTGGTTTTTAGTCACTATGTCTGTTTCGGTCAGTTAATACGAATTTAATATTGTCTATTTTTACTTTTGGGTCTTGAATATAAGGAAAAGTAATAATTTAAGCTACAATATCACCCCAATTTATTTTGAGTCGGTCCGACCTCTTTTATTTAACGCAGCTACTTAGCAGCCGTCATTTCAGTGTTCACTTCTTTCTTAGGTCTAGTTGTGATATCTTTCACACAATCGATCCATCTTTTCGTCACTTTGTTTTAGCCATTGACATTCACAGTAAACTTTCTTGTGCTCCTTAATCCTCCGAGCTTTTCTGTCACCGGAGCGCTACGCGAAACCTCCCTCTTACTGATACTTATCATACAGCCGAAGGTCGTCCAAAGCTAGCATGGGCCTCCAAAGCATCGCCACTCAAGTCATATCTAGATACAATAATATCAAGTCAGTTATTATACTCTCTAAGACAAATAACCACGGTGTGTGAAGTGTGATGATGCTATTGTTTACCATTCTAACGAAACGTATACAATTGTCCCTATAGATAGCGCATTATCACGACCATATGAGGTGTAGTCATGTAGTAGACTAAGGATGGTGGCTATTCATATTCAGCGAGCCATTGTTAGCCTGCACGAGTGAGACGCGGCCGTTGTTGCAAAGAACAGCCTTCACCTTGCCTTGGCTCACATGATTAGACTGTATTGATTACAGTAAATATAAAGATTCCACGTGTTACGCGTGTTGACTTCGCGTATGTCTATATAATGATAATGATTAAATTACTTCTTTTTTTCAGCAACATTCGGTACATTTGCCATCATTATCGTCATCATGGTTCTCTTCTATGCCTTCATTCTCTTCGCAGCTCATTGGCATCTCAAGGCTAACCTTCATTGTTTTCAAGGCCCCATCAATGTTTTCAAAATTTCGCTTACCTCGAATCACAAGAGTTTATAAACACGATGTTAGTTTTACAGCCCATATATACATCAAGATTAATGATCCAAGATCAATATTAAGATTTTTAAGATCAATATGTTGTAAGTCGCTAAATGCACAATATTCTGGCTTTTACTGTGTGTATACGGACGGTTCTAGACAAGAGAACTACTGTGGCGCAGCCTTTTTTGATTCGCAAGTTGGTACCTTTTTCAAATTCCGGATTTCATCAATAGTTTTAATAATACACTTGGAGTTGATGGCTATCGCTGAACCATTGGCTCAAATCAAATCTTTGGATGGTGATCGGTGTGTCGTTTTCACTGACTCGAAGTGCTCTTCTTCATCTGATAAGGTGTACCAGTACTACACCTTTCAGGGGGCTTTTACTTTCGTATAGTATCTTAAGAACCATCAATGAATTTTTGCCAAACATAATACAGTTGTATTACAATGGAATCCTTCTCACGTTTGACTGGATGGTAATGAGATGAAAATGAATGAGAAATGAAGCCGCGTCTGATGGGGAATTTTATGCTTGTCCTCCGTGGCATACTGAGCTTTTACCTCAGTTAGAGACAGGTGTATTGAATCTTGATCAAAATATTTTGATAAAAGATCTTTAACGAAGAGCGTAATATGCTCTACCATATTATGGTACAGGACGATTCAACTATCTCTTCCACGTATGCTTTGGTTCAGCGAGGGCAGAATGAATAGGCAAGAAGTTGTGATGGCTTTGAGGCTCCGATCCGGCCACGTTCCTCTCGATAATTTTGGTTTTATGATGCGCAAAGTTGATTCACCTGTGCTGTCTGTGAAGTCACGGAAGATCACATCTTGACGGAATGTAGTCGTATTGGAGTCCGAAGACGTCAAGCTTTTGATAGTAATTTTAATGTAAGAAAGAAAGAACATTTTATTTGTAAGAATATAGCACAATAAGGGGTTGCGATTGTCATGGTCTCATACATTCTACCATTTGTGGTGTACAAATATTTTCTTTTAGCTAAAAAACAATACTTTAGAATTTTTTATCAGTCAGGAACTCGTTTGTTGAGTAATACGATTTACTCAGTAATAAATCAAGGAGCTTGCGCTTAAACGTGCTTAAATTAAGGCATTTTAAGCCATTTGGTAATTTATTATTAATTCGAATAGCCATACAGTACGAATTTATACTAAACATTTTGGTGCGTTGGTATGGGATATGTAATTTATCAGGAAATCTACTAATTCTATTAATGACAGCTGTATTTTTTTTTAAGCGAGTTGGGTGTTTGTATGCAAATAAACAAGTTTCATAAATGTATATTTGTATACAAACACCCAACTCTCTGACTAGGTAGTGGTAAAATACGGTGTTTTTTACTGCTCCATTAATTGTCCTCACACACTTTTTTTGTGCCCTGAATGCTCTGATCAGAGGCTTCTATAATAGCGTTCTGGCCTCACCATTGTCAGATGAGGCCAGAACACTTTATCATATTATCATCATGGGTACAAGCTACTCTAAATCTATGGGTATAAGGTTGCCGTTAGGCTAGTTTATTATACTTATTGTAATCAATAACCGGGGTGACATATTCATTATATAAAAAAACCCTGTAAATAAATAAATATTAAGAAAAAAAGACTCTTTTGTCACATCGCTTTCTAGTCATGTTCTTGACATTGACACTTTCATAACAGTTTTATGTAATGTTTTGGAAGCCTTGCGAGTTCATTAACATTTTAATTGAGTTAATTTCATTAGCAGATAAGTCTGAACATTTCAAGGACTTATCAAATAACAGATTAATTGAAGAAAATTACACGCGGGGTACGGTATTATTTCCTCTCTTTCCTTCTTGGAAGTGCCCACTAGTCGGCTTCAAATTGTTTATAGAGTTAGTTTCATTCGTGTTACAAATATGCCTTTCTTGTGAGCAAACGACGGTACTAAAATCGCATCACCTTCCCTTTCAGATATATTAGCAGCCTTCGGCTAATAGAGTTCCGGGCTAGATTTGCAATAGGATATTGTATTGTCTTAGCATTGTCAATTGTCGTCGAGTCATTGCACAGAGACGTGTTTAAATTATTTTTAGTGCTCTTGCAACTTGGATAATGTCAAGAAAGCCGTTTCTTTTGTCTTTGGTTACTTCAGCATAAAGAAACTGAAGAATATTCATATTCATTATGACGGCTTATTAACGGACCTGCATTTACAAAAATAGTAATAGTTACCGGTATTACTGCAGATTGTTTTTTGTTTGATTTACTCTAATTATACGAAAGGCAACATAGCAGCAGATTACGGAATATCTTCACACCTCTTTTATTTTTGACGCTTAAAACTAAACTTACGTAGAAAGCGGAAACCTCTAGTGACGTTATGTAACACTAATTCTGATGTTTAGCGGACACGCAGCGGTGGTTAGATGTTATGTTACAATGTAAAAAATCGTTTATATTGCGGTCTCGGTCCCGCAGTGAAACCATTTTCCGATTCTCCCTAAAGGCGACCGGCAGCAGTTGGCGCGGAGTGAAATTTTGGCATCCGTCCTACTCTGCGAAATTGTTACATAACAATGCAGGTATGCGCCCACTCTACAAGACAGGCTGTTTTGTCGATGCTCCGATGTATCTAAGCCATTCAATGCATTGCAGCCCCGAGTACAACCCTGACCTTCATTGGTGACATAGCATAGAAACGACAACAAATTCTTAGAAGTAAGCCACCGTGAACAATGGAATGACACGTCAATAAAAGTCTACGTTCGGTATGTGAGTATTTGTTATTAAGGAAGCCATCTAAATTATCTGTTATCAGTAATTGTGTACATAAAAAACATATTGCTTAAACATAACTCGTCAATCGTCATGAATAATGTTAATAACGACAGTGACACGTATTATCGAGAAGTGGACTTGTGTATCAGTCTCTCAACTCCGTTAAACATAGACTTGTCGTTGTCGTCTATCGTGTCAGCAGTATTAGCGACAGTAATGGCGTCTTTCTGAGTATTCACTTTATGCCATACGGTGAGCGGGGCGTCGTAAAGCATCTGTTGTGAGTGTTGTGACTATTATATTGCAAGGTTTCTTCACTCAAGTGCCCTCTTTCCATGTATACAGTTATATCTTTGTCTACTTGCTTCTACGACAAATATTTGACGCTGGCGAAATGATTTCATGCTAGTGTTCTTTCTATGCAATGTTTACTGATTTATGAAATTATCAATGTATCAATCACTTTTAATCGGACCGTGTTATGCAGAAGGCAGCCATGGCGAAAAAGTACAAACAGAGTTATAATCATTTTTCTGTCCTTGGTTGCATCATGGATGCATGGACATGGCTGCATTTGACGGCTCATATCTCTGTGATATATAGAGATATCGACATGGCTATTTTTACAAAAAATCTTGTATTATATGTCGATATTAGTATGACTGTGTTTATAACGAATTTTTCTAAAAAGTGCCATATGACTGCTTTCTGCATAACTAGCTCCAATTGTTAATACTTCCAAACACTCATGAATGTTGTATGACCGCTGGATTCGAATGGGATTATCACAATGCTGCAACAATTTTACACTGTAGGTAGTTGCGCGTTAAGAACTATTAGTTTAGTGTGGCATTGTAGATCTATGCTACATTGTGTGGAGTCGCTATCATTTATTGTGCCATTCCACTGCAAGGTGGACAGTTATAACGATGCACGCTGTAACACTAACCGTGAGAGCCCACTTTGTGTTCATTATACTAACTGTTGTCACTGCCGTTACTCGCGCGAATTTTGTTACAAGTATTCATTATTTAATAAAAACATTAGTAGATTCCGCATAATTAATAGTATCTGTCGGACAACTCCTTGGAAACACTAATATGAATTATATTGAACTGGTATGCTAATTTTGACCGTCGCTGGGGCCAAAGATATTAAGTTTGGCATAATTTTTTTTTGTATTCCTACCGCGGAATTTTAATGTCGATACCGTTCCAACTGTTATACTAAATAGTGTACCGCTTAAAAGAGCGACGCAGGTGAAGTACTTGGGTCACTGGATCACGGAGGAGCTTGCAGATGACGTGGACGTTGAGAGGGAACGAAGGGCGTTGGCTGTCCGTGGGAACATGCTGGCTCGCAGGTTTAAACGGTGCCCGAATGAGGTGAAGTACACAATGTTCAGGGCATACTGCCAGACGTTTTATTCGTGCACCCTGCGTTTCAGCTGTACTAAGCGGGCACTCGATGCCCTTCGTGTGCAGTATAACAACGCTTGTAGGATGTTGTTGGGGCTGCCGAGATGCTGTAGTGCGTCTGGCATGTTTATGGAGGCTCAGATTGATGGCTTTCATGCCATCATGAGAAAAAGAGCGGCCTCCATTTTGCACCGTATCCGAGCAAGCTCCAACAGCATTCTGAAAGTAATTGCGGACGGTCCTTTTCATAGGCACTGGATTGCACTTCATGTATCAACATCTATTGGCTCTGTTGTGTGATCCTGATTTGTTTTATTTTTTGTTTTCATTTTATTGTTGAAATTGTGATATACTAACATAGATCTTAAGTACCTACTCACTAACACAATTATTTTTGTTGTCTGAAATAAAGTTAATAATAAATATATAAATAAATTATCACCTTGTTTTTTGCGCATATATTGATACAGTCAGTTTCGCTGGCACGCTATAAACCGACTTAATCAACCCGCTGTGTGGTGACCTAAATCTATGCAATATTGGATATTAGGGCGTAAAGCTGCGGTAGTCCAACTTAATTAAGTGCCTTACCGCGATGTGTTAGTGTCAAATTAAAAGCAATCCTTCAATTCCATTTATTGGATTTAGCACAACACAAAATACGTGGGCATTTATTATTTATGTGACATTTATATCTTGCGCAAAGGCGATCAGTGGGATTTCGGATTGCATTTACTGCTATCTTAAGTTATGGGGGGTTACGTTTCCGCACTTAGTCCTTCAAGTAGACTATTGTGCGTACATTTACTGCTAATAATAATGCTAATAAAAGCTAGGCAAATGATGAGTGATAATAACGTGCATGCGTAGGCACAAGTAAAGTGGAGTATCCACGTACTTCTCTACTACTAACTTCATGAAAAATGTTAATTTGGCTTACTTAAATTGATGAAATCATTGGGAGATTGTTTCATTAAAAATATAATATATTTCGCTTCTAAGTTACAGGTTTTTTTCAGTTTTATAAAACCACAATATTCAGACTCCATTTCCAACGGTATTTTATACTATTCAGCAAACTGTTAGACAAATTACCGTTTTATTGGTAGGTAGATAGGTATATTTTCATGATAAATATTAGCAATGAGTTTAGACACGGCATTTTTGCTTTTGCACGAAGTAATGACCGCATATATTTCCCGTTAGATACCGTATCTACCCAGTACCACCAGCACGAGGTCCGCTCACTGGCAGTTTGACCGCAATCAACGGAATTGGAATATGTTCTCAGAAATGTGAACGACTTATTGCTTAAGCCGCTCAATTTGGACGTGGTACTCCATCCGAACAGCCTGTTTGTTTGTGTAGTTCACAGCATGTCATAAGGAGGTCAACCTTGCGTAAATCTTTTTATGTGGAATATAAGAATATGTAGGTAGGTACATGAACCATCGACTAGATTGAGTCTATCAACCACCTGCCATAACGTCGTGGCTATAACAAAACGATCAATCGATTGCTGACGAACAGGTACAAGTTACTAACAGTACTTGATTTACTATAGCTATAAACAAACTCTACTAACCTGTTATGTCTGCAGTCTGGCTATATCAAAAGAGTATATTAAGAACAACATGTGGTATTCTACTGATAACCCTGTTTAATAGTTAAAATCAAACTCGGGCCACCTGTGCTATAGTAAACAATTCGCCTGTATCCCAAGACTCATCGCAGGACGACCATATGTTGTAAACCACAACGCTGGGGGTCATGGGACAGAATCATCGCACCAATAATAACCAGCTAACCCACCGCGGTTTACGTATTTGGAATTTCTAATAAGAGATTTTGTACTCTTGTGGTCACCAGCAGCCTGTTGGAAAGCCACAGTAAAAAAATGTTTTGAAGCGTCTCGTCTGTTAACAAGTTGCTAATACAGGAGAATCCTATAAATGTTTTGTTTGATAACAAAGCATAATATGTGGGTATTGTTTGCTAGTTTTTCGCCAAAGGCTTACTTCTTATCTTATCCTTAATCCTAGGGCCCGGAGATAATACACGTTTCGTTTCGGGTCAGCCCACTTCAACAAACAGATTTGTAAAAGTGTGCTTAGGATCATTTACTTACGCAAAACATCGTTCTCATTTTTGTAAATGTTGGGTGTAAATAAAAAAACTGCTGCCGCATTGTTTTTATATAACATGACTCATATAGTTTCGTAACTGAATACAGTAGCCTGTACCTGAATATACTTAAATTGACTAACGTTCTAGCGTGGCCCTTAGTCGAATTGCCATTAGTAAGGAACCTTCAGGCGTCAACGTGACCTTGCCGTGTCAGCGTGACATAGCGATATAACTATAATTTATGGGACATATTTTATTTGCGAAATCTTCTAATCAATACATTGCGTCTATTTTAGTATGCATGTTTTTGTAAAACCGTTTTTCTTTACTGCAGTGAAGCTGGAAGTTATCCAACAAAACATTAAGGATAACAGTCGACCAGATGGACATATAATAAACTGTTAATTTTGTTTATGCAATACATAACAGTACATTTTTCATATATGCAAGAAAAGCGTAGGCATGTATATTATGACAAAGCTAATTATAACCTCTTCACAGTCTTCACCTGTCCGTCCGCTTTACATTTTTCTAGACATTGTTTGTTAATGACGAACGAAAGCACTCAATGAGCAGGGATTTTATTCTTGGCACGAATTCTTACATAAACGTTAGAATATTACCTTATCGTTATGTACCGTACCTACATCGTTATGCTGAAAATATTATTTTTCAATACCGTAATTATTTCTCGCTTCCATTTCGGATTCAATAGTGCAAAATTATGTGTTTATTTAAGTTTGTTTATATTTTGTATCAGGTGGAGGTACGAGGAAGTGAAGACTGGTATGGGCGTGCGGTGAGACGCGGAGTTCCACCACAAGATGACGGAGGGCGAGCGGCAACAGAACGCGGGCGGCACCAACGCCGCGCCTCAGCACAGGAAAGGGCACAGGTTGGTTCAATCTCATCAGTCCATCCATACTTGTCTTTATCGACCAAGATACACCATCTTTCCATGCAAGGAAAAGATATATTAAGTGCTTAATAGCCTGATCCTTACATAAAGTAAAGAAAGGCCTAAGCCGAATAAGACAGCTATCTTTCACATTTGTTCATACCAGTATCACCCGTGGGTAGCTTCGATATTACGTTGCGCACTCACTATCCAAACCTCCTGTTTTGGCCTGGAGCAGGTATCCATCGATCTTCAAAGCTTTTATTGCTAAGCTACAGTTTGTATTGTCTCACTGCGTGAACAAACCTTGATAAGCTGAATCTTATTATAACCCCTAATATGTTCACAATATTTCTTTACTAAAGATATTAATTGTGCTTCATCTACGTCATAAAAATTGACCTCATTATTCTCGCCTGTGAATTTCCATGGCGTCATCTCAAAATTGTTTTTCGCAAACCAACTTTCACTCGTCCTTTCCGAATGACCTGACGCAAAACGGTTTTGGCGAATACAATGTAAACCGTACTCTGAATTTTCGCTTGTCATAAATAGAGTTATTTTGGACAGTATTGTTTCAGGAGACTGCGGGGCTGCCAACAATACATTGAACTATACAAAAAAGCTTTCTATTTTTGTCCGTAGGTAACTTTACTGAAACAATTACGTGCATGTCGGATATGTCTGTGTCAAATCAAGTTTTTCCGCTTTGCTACTAGCAGTGGTGGGCCGATACCTATTACTGAGAGGCATACTTTTAATACTGCCAAGTACTGGTGGTGGTATTAGTGTTTCATTTCAGAGTCGAATTCAATAAAACAACATTGGTGTTTCTATGCGCTCTGGTTCACGAGTGTATCTTTCATGATATTATTATGATGACCCACTTACTCCTCGTTTCGATTGCACGTTGCTGGTTGCTTTATCACTGTATAGAATTAGCTTTGGTACCATTTGTTCGTTGAACTTTTCGGGTCACTTGAATTTGCCAACTGTACGTACTCTATCTATAGTTTGACTGTATAGTTCGATAGGATAGGAAACTTTATAATCTTCATCATATTTGGAGTAGCTTTTTAGTTTGGTCAGTTATATCAAGAATTTAATCAAAATGTTCGATATTCCTTCGTCATCGCTTTACATGTCCTTTAATTCCGCATTCAGGAACACTGCATTTACAGCAGTCAATTAACTAATACCTATACAGTTCCTTCCCGATCCTATACTCGTATATTATGTTTTATCAATCCTATTAAGTTCCGACTTTAACTTGTTGCAATTTAAACAATTGTTTCATAATCAATCCCGCAGTTGTAGCCAGTCGGTTTGTTAATTGCAATGATGATGCGAATGTATTGGACCATGAAATTAATAAGGTCTCCTTTATTGACTGAAATTATAAACCATTTTAATATGAATATCCTTTCACTTAACATCTCTCATAGTAGTGTAGTGACTTCGGTTAGCAGTCCTTTGTTTCTTTAGTATACAGGTTTGAGTTAAGTCTGATTTCTCAGATTGAGTAAATAATCATGCTGAGACTAACAACATTCTATGTATGTAAAATCAAAATAGGTATTACCTACTTCATCACATTACAAAACAAAGCCTCTCACGCTATTGTTTTAACTCCAGTGCAAGTGGTTATTTTATTTACCTGTTTAACTCTAAACGCTACAAATTTTACGTTACACTTTGTAGTTATAGTCATTACAATTTGTATGTTTGTGTTGTTTGTTTTTCCTCAGTGATGAGTTGGTACATAGTTAATATATCCCCTGACGACGAGGTCATTTGATCATACATTATCATTCAAGATAATCGCTCCTGATATCGTTCCATTGAATTCACTAATGATGACTCATTTTAATACTTAGGTAACTTTATGAAAAAAAAAATATATATAAACACTGAATGTAGGTAAATATTCTGAATAACGAAAAGGGGGAAATATAACTTACAATATTCCTTATCTTTCTGAGTAAATGGATTGATATGTGATGGTGCCGCTGTTTGAAGGACAGTTACAATATTTACGCTCCGTAATGAGGCTAGTAGGCTAGCCTACATACATGTTTAGACTAGACTACACTACTCCTGTGTATGTGCCGCCATGTGTATTGCATGTTGCTGCAACTTAGTATTCAACCATTGCTAGTCATTTCAGCAGTCTAGCGTTGTTATGATTCAGTCGTTTGTTTTTATACAACCAGATGTAATGCTGGTACCATTATGTGAGCTGTACACAAAAACAGATCATTCTGACATGCATGAGGTTCGTTTAGTATTTGGTAACGATGCTTTAGCTGTTATCATCTCTGAGCTGTCCAAGAACATTACCTCATCCGGCCCCTGCCACCTGTATGAGTAGCACAAACAAAATCCTCTGGTCCCTTGCGGTGATAACGTAGTACTCGTCGTATCATAGATAACGTTAGGTTTGCAACACCTGGCCCATATTCGTACCTAATCGCGCGCTGCTCTGATATCACCCGCCGGCAGCTGACAAAGCTTTAAGTTTAGTCATCTTAGTGCTAATGTTATGTTTGAGCACGCACCACGTAACACCACACTTTAAATTAAATCAAGTTATGAAACTGCTCCAATTTAGACATTCGCTTTCTGGTGTATATTATATTTACGTTGTATTCGTGCCTCGTCATTAGGAAGTTATTTTATTTATCAACTGTGTCTGGGAAGTAATCGTAACTCGTGCCGAAATGTCGGAAAGAACGGAACAACTTAACTATTTATTAGACAGGTATTCATTTGTATTTCTAAATATGTATGATTATTTGTAAAAACTGTGGTTTCTTAGTATCCAACCAGCACAGCAGCGATGTCATTGTTTTGTGCCTTTGTAAACAATGCTCACATTGCAGGGTGTCCCACAGTTCTCTTAGCACTTTCCATCATTAACTAAATGCCAAGCTATTGCCTAGAAAACCTTAGATTCCGTTAAAAGCAAGAAAATGACAACCGTGACAAAATATTGCGCAAACACCATATGCTATGTAGGTACAAAACTTTTGCATACATTAAATAATTATAAAAGATTCTGTGGTGTGATTATTGTAATACCTACGTACATTAGTTATAATTTTAATCACATCATGGGTAAAATTACCGGATATGGTTCAAAATTATATCAAATACCGATGTAAGTATAGATAATATTCTCCATATTATTTCGAAAGGGGCAACCGGCAAAGTAACAAGTTATGTGGCACAGTTTCAAAGGACCATTTGTATGTTGTCTGGTTGACATACAGACCATTTATCATAGCGAAGGTCGTGACTGCTCTGACGGATACCCATATCGTGTCGAGAAGCTCCAAGTTCTGCATGCTAAGATAAGAGAACCCTACGAACCTATATCTTGAAAGACAACAGTTTTATAAATTCGTATATTCTTAAACATTGCATGTCTCCTATACATAGATTTAATAGTTGGGTATAAAAACTTGGCAGTGAAACAATATACCGCAATTTGAGCTTGCTGTGTTGGAAATATAATAGGTATTCTAGCTTTTGCCCGCGGCTTCACCCGCGTGGAGGTCGGGAATTATCCGCAGAGACTGTCTAAAATCGCTGTCTAGCAGTACCACCATATATTTCGTGATACTTTGGTTGCTCTCGATATCTTTGGTAGTTCGATTTAGTCCTTCGATTACATTCATTCCAAAACAAACAGTTTACATTGCTGCAACATTCGTCCCCGCTCGTTGTTTTTACTACGAGTAATGTTACAAATACCGAATGTGACGTTTGACCACCATTTAGCAACGAAGCGGCTATTCCACATAGGAGACTAGTGCAACAGCAATTCCTTTATCTTTCCGGATTTGAGTTGAAATAAGACTTAAAAGTACCTCCCAAAATTTATAAAAATTTATAAGTACCTCCCAGGGCATCCAAAAAACAACCGCTTACGATTGTTTGCACAATATTATTAATTATTTTAATATTCTTGAACAGGAGGTTTAGGAGATTTTCCCATTTGCTTATACACCTAGTGTCGCCAATATATATTCAGTCAAAGCTTGCCAACATCAAGCTACTACAATCTGTCAAATTTCTTTAATAGATTTTCAACTCTATCGCTAACGCATTAGGCTCAAGGTTGATTGGGAAAATTTGACAGTTTCGGGTAGCTTGACCTGCTGGCGTCTGTACTTATGTGAATGTGTCAGCCAAGTTATTCTGTGACTTTAAATAAAATTGTAATTACGTATGACCGAGGTGTCCGATTTTAATAAAACAAACACTAAATTTTACCTCGAGATACGGACTATAACAATATTTCCAATCCCTTAAATCTTTGAAAAAGAGGTACCTAACCATAAATTTCAATATTATTTACTAGATGTGAATTTTGAAATCATCCCCTATTTACCCACCTTAAGGGGTGATTTAACAAAAACGCTGATACGTAACTCTTTGTTTCTTACCAAAAGCTTAATTTGAATTTTCGTATCCCTAACTTCAGAAATCATGGGTTTCCCATACAAACTTTCATTCTCTTTATAGGGGGCTATATATATCTACAGAAGGCCCTGTAGGATTATTTTTAAGAAAAAATGTAACCTCTGTCCATCCTCGGGATGCCATCTATCTCCTTGCCAATTTTTATCGAAATCCATTCAACGGTTTAGGCGTGAAAAGTAACATACAGGCAGACAGACAGAGTTACTTTCGAATTTATAAAAGTAATATGGATTTTTGCCTCAAAGATTATGTTATACTATTATTGTTTATTCACGAATTAGATATACCTAATCCAAAATGTAAACTATGTTAATATTCTTGAACATGAGATTTTGGAGATTTCTCCTGGCCCATTATACTCGTATATACACCTAGTGTCTCAAAACTTGCCAAATAAAACCACCCTAACATAACCCAAATTCCATGATTGCAGCAATTATTTGATAATGTTATTATTTTATTACCTAGTTTTTGATGCCTTTATTATTCCTGTGCGTTTCACATAGGAAAGTCTCTGCTGCGTATTTTCCCAGGCCATTAAACTATGATGTCTTTGTAGAAAGTAATATCTGTATTTCTACAACCTAGTATTTAACCCATACACTTTTAATTGAACTAATAAAAATAA
Organism: Dicycla oo; assembly: GCA_948252095.1. Taxonomy (NCBI): domain Eukaryota; kingdom Metazoa; phylum Arthropoda; class Insecta; order Lepidoptera; family Noctuidae; genus Dicycla; species Dicycla oo. The sequence continues at coordinate 23,421,761 of OX411711.1, forward strand.
GGCAATACGACGAAGAAAAATTACTAACCCTTATAGCCAAAAGTGATTGCTAACTAAAAAGAAACTCATTAATTCCTGTTAGTAATGTCTCACTATTAATCAGTTAGAAGACAGTTAAATTCAATGCCAGGTAAGAGGAGGACCCATGAGAAGATTCCATGTTTCTTGAAAACATTTACGTGAACCAAATATCATTCAATTTCCAACCACACAGCAGTGTTGTGCGGACACATCAAGAGTATGGTTACCAATCACTCTTATACTCGTAATTATGAGATCAGTAATATACTATGCGGAGACCTTTTTTTCAACTATTAACAGTCAGTAACTTTAACTTGTCCTACATCAAAGATTCCTTCCCTACACACTCCTTGCCCAGTAATTTATCATATATGACGTGAAGCTTTGTTTTTAGGAGGCAAGAGTCAATGTACGCGATGACGGGGTTGTACGCGGAGTCGGGGTGCGCAGACGGCGCTGGCGACGAGGCCGGGCCCAGTACCCCCCCGCACCCGTCGCACCCGCCGCGGGAGTCCGTCAAGTGCCACAGCCGCAACCCTTCGGCCGGCGTATGCGACAGGTGAACTAGCTATAGAAATCAGCCGGTCTATCCTGAAAAAATCTCCGTGAAAACTTAGGTGAAGTGAGGTGTCATTCCATCTGATGCCTAGGGATTGACACTATTGACAACTCACTTCAGCTAAGTTTTCACGGTGATAGTTCGGCAGATCTTTATCCTTCGGGTCAGCACGAATTATACGAACTAATTAGGTGTCGTCGTGATGAAAAGATTAACTAGCCGGCAGGTTGGTAGTTGTTAGCACAGCTGACTTCCGGAAGAACATACCCTAGAAATCTAATTTATTTCAGCACCATCAACTGTACCAGCCTTCTATACCACTTTCTCTGTTTACTGTAACCATGTTGGCATTGTGAAGTATTTTAAAAGAGATACATATGCATTGTCCTGACATGACCCCTCATTTGCACTTATGACACCGGAACTGACGCACTCGTTTAAATTCGAGATCGCACAGCATTACTTAGTGGGACATCTCATACAGACGCTTTACAAGTTGCTATCTATACGATAGAAATAGTCTTACTTTTAATTGCCAATGTCAAGAGTTTGATGACCCAATGGAAAATCAAGAAATACCTGTCAGTATATCGCCCTGCGCACGCGCCGTGAATAGTTTGTTAATATTCACATAATAGTAGTTGTATTCATTGAATTAACTGTAGCATAAATTACTGTTAATTACAGGAACTACGAGTAACACGCCTTTTCCATCTGTTTATAGAGATCGCGAGCGGGACAAGGAAAGAGAAAAGCCTCGGCAACTGTACCCAGAAATATTAGACATTCCTCATGACGCAAGAGATTGTGGTATCTTGTCGTGGAGGCCGCTTTTCATACAGCAATTTTCTAGTATTAAAGTAAGTATTGGTATATTTTATTGGTAGGTAACGTAAGGATTGGACGATATACATTTTTTGAATGAATGAAATGCACCGAGCATTTCATTCATTTAAAAAATCTCCGACGTGGTTTAACCAGATGATTACTCGAATTCACACTAGCCCCTGTTGCCTGATGTTACATGGTGCAACAGAGACAATTGTATATCAAGGAGTAGACCGGGGGGCACGATGATGGTGGGGAAATCGTGCCCTTAGGATATGGAAGGATTATAGAGCCGTACCGGATATGCAGGATGTTGAAAGTTTTTTTGCTTTGAATTTAGGTCGTCGTAATGTAGGTACATAATTTTTTCCCATGACTTACGTTGGTTTTCTTTCAGGTGTTTGTATTTTTCCTTTCGTTCCTGGTAACGCTGCAACAAGCGTTGAGCTCCGGCTACATAAATTCTGTGATCACAACAATCGAGAAACGTTTCGAAATCCCGTCGAGTCTGTCCGGACTCATCGCGAGCAGCTACGAGATCGGTAACGTCATTACCGTGATATTCGTATCGTATCTCGGCAGTAGGAGACACATTCCAGTGTGGATCGCAGTCGGTAAGCATGAACATTTCATTAAAAGCAGTCCCCTTGGTAACATATTGCAAATAGATCATAACCAATCTTATTTGTTTAAGTGTTACGCAAGGCCTTTGAGCTTACATTATTGGCTTTTCGTTTAGCCTTGACCTGACCAAATCAATCGCTTATTAAAGACAACCTTTGTTCTCACATTTCATTATGGAGCGAATTCAATATGACATCCGCAGCAAGAAAATGCTTATGAGTTTTGTTATTTTAGGTGCCGTGATTATGGGCATCGGCTCGTTAGTGTTCGTCGTTCCGCACTTTATAGCGGAAGTGAACAGCGAAACTTTAATGAACAATAAATCTGACGACAACATCTGTCGGTTGCCACGTGCATTGGAGCAGGATATGGGCGGCTTGGGCCGACTCTCGCAAGGTCTACCACCCAGCAACCTGAGACCTGACAATTGCATTAAGGTTAGCATTTCTTTTAAGAGTAATTCTAATTTTTGCAGAACATTTGTATTGGAGCTTTTGCAGTCCATTCCATGTCTATTCCTGGGCCTTCAATACTTTTTCCATAAATTAAATAATAGTAGTATATGAAACTGTTGCATAATAAGAGGTATTATTAAAATACTCGTGTGATACTATTAAAATATACCTGGTTATGTGCAGTTTCATACACTACACACTCATGCAATGGGTAGTTACCTAATAAATAATAATAAAAAAAAACAAAGTTAGCAAAAAGTAAACGAAACACAATAATGGCTCCGAAAACATAGTAACGTGGATTACGTTACTATGGTTACGGAGCTATCATCGATCCGCCGCGCATGCGGCCTGGCGCGGTCCCCCATATATGAATGATCTGTTAAGAAATCTGTATCTTAATAAAACTTTTTTAATTTTGTTTAAGTTGTACATGCATAAAGTCTGTCATTATGGTCCCTACTATTTTTGAATTCATAATCAGAACTTACCAATATTAGTGTAGGTAAAGAATATTTTCACAACTATGACGTTGGTGCCAACTTTGTACATTTGGGTTAGCAAGGTAGTTCCTGTCTATTAGTCACCAGAGTCTTTTTCCCCAACCATTTAAAGAAGCAAGACATCTTGGGCTTATGACTAATGTATTCGCATAATTGGCAGAGTTCTCCGAGCACATTCATGCCGGTGATGGTGTTCATAGTGGCGCAGCTGCTGCTCGGCTGCGGCGGGTCACCACTGCTCACGCTGGGGACTACCTATGTGGACGACCACGTGCGGCCAGAGTCATCCAGCATGTATATAGGTAAGACATAGTTACGTAGTATAGAACTAGAGATGGAGGAAGAAGGCGTACCAAATAAATTTGAATAAGGCCAAACGAGGATGAAGTTTTTATAAGGGAAGATGGATAAAAGTTGTGTGGAAAACTTCACAAACACTATTATTTAGAAAGCGAATCTTCTTGTTTTGTATCAGGACAAACTAACATGTGAATAACACATGAAAGAAAAGTCGAAATGAATAGTTATTCGTTTAATACCTTCCGTTTGTCACTGCTGCTGCATGGCTATTCACAAGCACTCGAACGTCTGTCGTGTCCAATTACCTGATTTGCCTTGCCCCGACAGGACAGCAAATAGCTGTCGGAAGAATAGCGGTCGTCAATTCGATTGACACTGACAACATTTTTGGGTTTTGAATTTAAGAACAGCGTTTAGACGGCTCCTTCGATAACCATGATTGACGTTCGATTCGGCACGGAAGCGTATTGAATAGTGAACAGCTACGCAGGTTAGTCCTTCGGATAGTTTTATAGCATCACGATTAAGTTTGCCCGTGCTGGCAAGTCGTGCGGCGACTTGTCTAAATGTATCCCGATGACTCATGTTGTTTGTTCTGTGAGGCATGGCTGCTAGCACAGAGTTAGTAGGCACCTCTCTTTTCATGCTTTCATACAGGCTAAACTGCCTAATAGCCCGCGAATTTCAAATTTTCTTACGTTTATGGCAATTTGCTAGTCAGTGTCAGGTTGTTTGTTGATCAAAATATGATTCGCAACCGTAACAAATAGGTATCTATTACTTAATAGAAATATATAAGTTTGTTTGTTTGTTTGTTACCTTTTTACGCCTAAACCACTGAAAAAACAAACCGATCATCCCGAAATTTTGCATATACGTTGTCACGTATACAGAAACGGACATAGGGTACCTTTCATCCCGAAAAAAGTACTGTTCCCGAGGAAAACAACAATAACGTTCTTATGAATGATTATAATGGGAAAAGAGTTCCTGTAAGGACTTGGGGGAGGCCTTCTCCCAGCAGTGGGACACCATAGGCTAAGCAAAAAAATAACTGACATAGAATTTATTGGTCTCAAATGTCAAGATTTCATGAAATAGACTTTCAATAGGGTATTTTGAACTTAGACGGGTTGTACTCGTATTGGTGATTTTGATGATTATAATTAGGTATCTAGATCATATTTGTTACGATCGCAAATCATATTTTGATCAACATACAACCTGACACTGACCTGCAAATTCCATAAAACGCAAGAAAATATGAATTTCGCGGGCTACCTTTCTACAGGACTTGGGTATAGCGCGGTCAGTGCGGTCACTGTGGACTACATAGAAAAAAAAGAGAAGCGTGATGACGCAACGCTGGTAATTTATTGCAAAATATGAAGCAATTATCTATTTACAAAAAATCTATTGATTGGACTAACAAAATAAAACACTATTACGTTAATATGTAGCTTGTAGAATAATCTGACAAAAAAGCAGAATGATTGCACGTATATTATTATGGTTTTTAATCGTTTCAAGAAATTTTTAGAGGTATCTTCGTGATTTTTTTCAACACACTATATTATACTATGCGTTTCAACTAAGAATAGGATCGCGCTTGCTGGCAACTTCGCACGATAGCTGTCAAAAAAACTGTTAACAAAAAAAATATACCATTTTATATTCATAAATTTCATTATTATTTATATTATTTTTTTATAAAATGTTATTTCTTGATTTCCATAAATATTAGGTTGGGGAAAAAGTCTTTTCGCATTATAGTATGTATGAACTTGTAATAAAATCTCTTTGGCTATACTATTTGTATCTGGCTGGTTTTGGTATCATTGAAAGTTTAAATTTTAAAGAACATAATTCCAAATTCAAATTAGGAAAATATGTCATTTTCATTTGTTTTTCGTACCGTCAAGATGAGTGAATCTAATGAAGAAATTCGATACATTTTAAAATTTTACTACAAAAAAGGTAAAACAGCAACGCAAGCCGCGAAAAAATTTTGCGATGTTTATGGACCTAGTGTAGTGTCTGTGAGAGTAGCACAAATTTGGTTTAAGCGTTTTCAATCCGGAAATTTTGATGTCAAAGATGCACGTCGCTCTGGTCGCCCTATTACGGATAAAATGGATGCCATTGAATTGACTTGACAGGCCAGTTGGCGTGGTTGGTTAAGATACCACCTATCACGCCGCAGGTCGTGGGTTCGATTCCCATCCAGGACAAACATTTGTGTGCATGAACATGTCTGTTTGTCCTGAGTCTGGGTGTAATTATCTATATAAGTATGTATTTACAAAAAAAAAAGTAGTATATGTAGTATATCAGTTATCTGGTTTCCATAGTACAAGCTCTGCTTAGTTTGGGACCAGATGACCGTGTGTGAAAATGTCCCAGGATATTATTATTATTATTATTATTATTTTTGAAAAAGTGGAGCAAGATCGGCATATCAGTAGTTACGACGTAGCTGAAGAACTGGAAATTGACCACAAAAAAGCTCGACATTTGGGTACCTCACGAGCTCACTGAAAGAAACCTAATGAACCGTGTACTCATTTGTGATTCTTTATTACGACGTAATGAAACCGAACCATTTTTGAAGAAGCTGATAACTGGTGATGAAAACTGGATCACGTATGACAAGAACGTGCGAAAAAGGTCGTGGTCAAAGGCCGGTCAGGCTTCACAGACTGTGGCCAAACCCGGGTTAACTCGCAACAAGGTGATGCTGTGTGTGTGGTGGGATTGGAAGGGCATTATTCATTATGAGCTGTTACCACCAGGCAGGACCATCGATTCTGAACTCTACTGCGAACAACTGATGAGATTAAAGCAAGAAGTTGAGAGAAAGCGGCCGGAATTAATCAACAGAAGGGGTGTGGTTTTTCATCATGATAACGCTAGACCTCACACATCTTTAGCCACTCAGCAAAAATTAAGAGAGTTTGGCTGGGAGGTGTTAATGCATCCGCCATATAGTCCTGACCTTGCACCTTCAGATTTCCACCTGTTTCGGTCTCTTCAGAATTCTTTAGGCAGTGTCAGGTTAACATCACGAGAGGACTGCCAAAACCACTTGTCGCGGTATTTTGACCAGAAGTCCCAAAATTTCTATAGCAATGGGATCATGCCCCTACCTACAAGATGGCAAAAAGTTATCGAACAAAATGGTACCTACATACTTTAGTTAAATGTAAATAAACTATATTAAAAATGTTTTGAATTTTCTTAAAAAATGCGAAGAAACTTTTTCCCCAACCTATTAGATAATTTTGGATAAATTAATAATATATGGAAACAGTATTCACTAAAAAAATGAACCAATATATACCTACTTAACTTCACGAAATGCTACAGTTACTGGTCACCCTAATATGTCGCCATATTGATTTTTTTGTTTATCACTGTTGACTTTGTTTCTTGATATTTGTTAAGTTTGTGCGTTAGAGTGAACTTTCAACTCAATATGAGTTCGAAGAGAGCGGTGCTCCATCGTAGGGCACGAAAAATCGTTTTTAATGTACACAAGTACTTTGAAAATGAAAAAAAATCGTGCTAATGAACTTCTGCGTAATTTCACATTGAACTGAGTATAATTTTTCTTTATTTATTTTTTGCACACCTTACGCTTTGGTAATGAAGTTCGCGAGTATTGCGAAACAAAATGGCGTCTTAGTCTTGATGGTACTATTATTCTTATTTGGCATGCATAGTAACTAGCATAATATCCTGAAGAATATCATATATTTTTCTGATTTTGTTTATTGCAGTAAATCATATACTTTTAGGCATTATAAAACTCGCCTTTTCTTGCGTTTAGGGTAAGGATTATGAACAATGTGAATATGTATATTAACGATTACACGAATAATAACAACATACGCGTACCTTACGCGTGTAGTCTACTAGTGGCTAGTATTCTTTCAAGCTTGTTTATTGAAATCGTCAACCAACAAGCAGTAAACGTTTGCAAACACGTACTACAATGAAGTCAGGGCTGCAGTCATAATGCACAGCGCTGCAGTGGTAGACTGGCTGCTAATCTCATAAATTATTATCACCCTTTGTTAACTTTGAAACGACTTCAATAGTATTGTGTCGACTCGTGACGCTTATTATACTGTCCGCGTGTCCACTTCATATCACTAAAGTAGTTCATGTCTTTATTGCTGCGGTGTGACGGTGTCCCCTCATATAAACTGTGCATAAACCACATACCTACACGAGTCACTGAACTTCATTAAAACCAACACACACCTCTAATTAACTTTTTACAGCATTCGCTAGAAGTAAAAGTATTTTTATCAACATCACGCGTTTAAATAGAACGTGTTTACAAATATGGAATGGAATAAAAGTAGAACAATAATATATAAATCATTGTTATCCTTAATTTTAGTACATAGGTATGTTTAACATTTCTAACAATATGAAGATATGAAATAACAATGTTGGCCGGCATTGTGTACGAGATAATAACCGCGTTTACGTTATTATTTGCACTATGCAGTGGAGCATGCCACTAACGCAAACTGTCAATAGTTATAGTTCGCGTCAAATAACCAGTTTAGTCCTGTCAAATTAAGATACTCCATAGACAAGTTTAGACGTGGTTAAAAAATTGGGTACTAAAAATACGTCAATTTACGTCAGGCGCTGACTAATTTGACAGGACTAAACTAATATTTATCTTGTGTCCTTTTATTAATGAAATAGAAAGAAAAAGATGCAGTGAACTTAAATTTAGTTTAGTTTGTGAACAAGGGAATGGGGTGCCAATGACTACAGTACTGCGCAGTCATTTGCACGAACTTCAGAACGCAAAGTTATTTGACGCGAACTATACTGATACATTGCTGACCTACAAAATACCCAATTAAAATTAATGTTGTGTGGATCACACGATTTTGCTATTCATCTACTACCTACATACCTATATGAAACATTATCATGGACACTTACAAGACTGTCTCGATACTACGAGTATAATTCATCGGCACGGGTCGGTATAAAACTGCAGGATCCATTTATTAAATGAATTCACGTGAAAGGTCGACGATCCCGAACATGCTCTTTGGAATGTTTGTATAGAATGTTCTACAAAGACTAACGCGCTATGGACAGGACAGGTTGTGTCAAATGGTTGTTTTCAGTTTATGACCTGGGTAGACAATGGACAGTGGCTTACCATACCATAGCTACAATTTTGTAAATGATACTCCATCAATGTGACCTATAAATTAGTTTCTTCAATGTAGAGGAAGTCCCATCCACAAGGGGACTCGGACACCAACTATCATTTCTTATTGTTCATTAATATTATTTTCTTATTTGGCAACTAAATGGTCTACTCACGAACTCACGTGTATTCTATTGTGATTTATTCATACTAATGGAAATGATATAATTAAGCTGCGCAAAACTGAAATTGATATTTATTATGCACATAATAATTTATTCAGGACATAAAAAGAAGGCCGTGACCTTTCGACCTTATAAATAACGCCCATCTCAACGTGACATGAAATTCAGAAAATTTGGTTTGGAGCGTTGCGTTGAACGTTAAATTTAATACATTAGCCCAAACAGGGCTGGCACGATGAAAATGTGGTGCCTTGAAAATTAACCGTATTGGTGGGCCCGCGTCCTTGACCTGCTTCCTCACACAGCCGACGAGCTTATAGTTACTGTTGCTGTCCTGAAAAACTCAATTTAGATGTCCGTGTGTGAATAATGTCCCAGGTTATTATTATTTAAGCAAATACATAACACTAAATCAAAATCAAAAGTCATCTATTCAAACTAGGCTGAGAATTAGCACTTTTCGAACGTCAAAATTACATAAGACAGTCCCTCAAAACGCCCGCCCTTCACCACTTCCTAGTGATTTAGCTGGGGAGAAGAAGTGGTGCAACAAACTCCCCAAAAAACAAAGCAAAGTATATGTTACTTTGCTTTGTTTTTTCATATTTTTTCTGTTGCTTCAAAGTTTTGATATTGATCGAAGAAAAAGGAAAGCACGTTAAGCCGTTGGTCCCGGCTGTCATTCGTGGATCTTTGATAGTTGTTACGGGTCATCAGAAGCCCGAAAGACTGACAACCAGTCTTACCAAGGGGTATCGTGTTACCCAGTAACTAGGTTGTGGAGGTCAGATAGGCAGTCGCTCCATGTAAAATACTGGTATTCAGCTGCATCTAGTTAGACTGGAAGCCGACCCTGACATTGTTGGGACAAGGCCTGGCAGATGAAAAATGTTCGTTCTTTTATTAAATGTTTTATTTTCTCTCAGCCCACTTCGTTGAAGTGTCATCGAGGGGAGGGGTTTTAATAAGGCCCTTCACGTTAAGACTCCTATGGACGCGACCTGGATTCGAGAGCCGCTCGTATCGCCAGAAGGAGGTCTATATCGATCGATTTATAACCGCCTTATTTTATAATGAACGGCGGTGTATTTTTAACTGCTTTGTCTTGATGTCGTCGAGGTTCAAGTCAATGCTCAGCTTGGTTAATCGACTGTTTCCACAAACATTTATCTCTTGCACCAAACATTTGCCACGTAAAAGTGAATGAAATTTAAAGTTATGGAAGCGAGCAACACCTGCACGCAATGTTTTCATAATACAGTCTTACGTCACACACAACGTAGGTACATTCCACGCCGCAAGTTTTCATACTCCCATTAATTTCTATAATGAGTATAATTTTATTCGGTTGATTTTATCAGTAATTTGAACGCTCAAATCGACCATTGAGATATTGAGGTTGCAAATAACCCTTAGGTAAGTAAATGGAGCGTATGGAAATATTTCTCACGCGAACTGATTTCGGGGAACCATAAGTCATTGATATTAGCGGTGGAATCCGCGCCATTTGCAGCCGCACAAAACAAGACTGACCTACTTTCCACAATATCGGCGTGCCGGGTGCACTTACTGTTTGACACATTACCCGCGTCACAAAAGGACAATGTGATGATATGTTATCACGCTGCTTGTGATTGATAGGAGCTAATTGTTGGTTGTATAATATCAATCAGAATTCATAAATACTCACCTAAATTTGGCAATCGTTATAGTACCATAACGATTATGATATACCCTAATTACATAATCTGAATAGCTAATGCATTTAATTCCTTAATTAGGTTATTGCAAACTTGATAATTTGATGATAAGCTAAAATATGTGATTGTTTTGTTTATAGGATGCATGTACAGCATGGCTGCGTTCGGTCCAGTGCTCGGGTTCCTTCTCGGAGCATACTTGCTATCTTTTCACATGGACTCTTTCTCTGGCACTATCATCTCTATAGGTGAGTATCCTGGACGTCATCATTCTCCTGCCCTTGTCTCAATTTATTTGGGGTCGGCGCAACATGTACCTTTATTCCTATAATTCTCTATTAATCGTCATCTCGGTAGTTTTCCCCTTTCTAGCCATCCTGAACATATAATTTATACATATATCGTTTATTTATCCATCTTACGACCATCATTACAAGATTTTTATTTTCTTAATGCTATAGTGTGCTTATTTAAGTCCAAAATAATTAAATTTTGTATCTACAAACAGTTTGTAACAATGCCTATTGTTTATATTAGCACCCTTTCTAGCACAGATTAAAAGGGGCGATAATACTTCTGCGTCATGCATCAAGCATAGCCCAGCTATAAAATTATCCTTATTGTATTCTCATTAGATACATTCTATATCCTCCTTTATATTTGTTACAGATCCAGGTGACCATCGTTGGGTCGGCATGTGGTGGGGTGGTTTCCTACTATGTGGGTTCCTGCTGATCCTAGTCGCAATTCCCTTCTTCTCGTTCCCGAAAGTGTTGGTCCGAGAGAAGGAGAAAATAAGATTGGTGGAAAAAGCCGCGGCTGCCAGCGGAGCGTCCACGTCTAAAACACCGGCCAAGCCGCAGTCAGATATCAAGGATACTGGCTACGGGAAAGATATTAAAGGTACATACATACTTATAACAATATTCCGTCAATAACGTGCCTTCTTTTTTCATTTTCACAGCATGGTTGATGTGATGGATCTATCTTTTTTCATTGCTTGTCTCTTGTGGTCTAGTGGTTGCAAGTGCGTTAATAGGCTATCCCTTTATATGTGGCGTTAATAGGGTATCCGAAATGTGGGCGTACCTATTATACCCCTCTCCATACCTCTTCGGGGAATGGAGTCATGTTTTGACTTTACCTAGCATTACTTTTATTTTTTGTATACAGGATTATTGGTAAAACACCAACAACCTCTTAAGGAGTCAATGTACTCATCATTATGAACAACTTTTACTATGGGACCAAACCTGAAATCGCGAAAAAAATTAGCTGTTCAGTACATTTTGGCGAATTATACTAACGTAAATGTACTGAACAGCTGATTTTTTTTCGGGATTTCAGGTTTGGTCCCATAGTAAAAGTTGTTCGTAATGATGAGTACAATGACCCCTTAAGAGGTTGTTGATGTTTTACGTATAACCCTGTACTTACATTAGTTTTAGAGGGGCTTGTGGTTAAGTAATAACAGCCGTACGGGTCGATCGGTGAGATTAAGCTACGCTAGCCGCGGGTGGTCCGTCGATGGGTGACCATCTTTACCAAGACCCCTCCGTGCCTCGACAAGCACTTTAAGCCGTTGGTCCCAGCTGTCATTCGTGGGTCTTTGGCAGTCGTTGCGGGTCGTCTGACGTTCGAAATTCTGACAACCAGTCTTACCAAGGGGTATCGTATTACTTAACTGGGTTGTGGAGGTCAGATAGGCAATCGCTCCATGTAAAATACTGGTATTCAGCTGCATCCGGTTAGCCGACCCCGACATAGTTGGGAAAAGGCTAGGCAGATGACTTGCATTAGTTTTAACTTAAAACTTTAAGTTTTCTTTACTATGGATGTATGAATTCTCTGTGGCCTGAAATAAAGGTTTATTAATATGAAATAATCATGCAGCTGTTAATCCGCAGATATACCGGTATCGATGTGGCGCCTGCTAAAGAACCCTGTGTATGTAGTGACGTGCCTCGGCGCGTGCATGGAGCTCATGATCGTGTCGGGCTTCGTCGTCTTCCTGCCCAAGTATTTGGAGACACAGTTCAGTCTGGGCAAGAGTCAGGCTAGCGTGTTTACTGGTAAGTTATTATACTTTTTTTTTATATTTCATTCTCTCAGAGAAAATGTCAGGCATTTTCTCTGCTGGATGGCATGTGAATGGGAACTTTAAAGGTTGATTACGTGATTATGTAGAACCGTTTGCATTACTTTATCATGTTACCAATTTAGACCAGCTTGTTGGCGAATACTGGCTCTAATAGAATAGAAGAAGGTACACCACCGCAATATGACATCTACCATACATTTATTTTGCCGCCTAGTAATGGTGTTGTCTGCCGGTTTGAAGGGTATGGACTTCAGAGGAACTACAGGCGCTGAAGACATTTCAGTTTGATAACATTGTTTTAAAAATACACATTAGCAATTTCTAAAGTGAGATTCGGTCAAATTATAATAATTGCAACAGACGTTTATATATGTGTAAATATTTGAAAAGAATGTCAGTCTGTCACATCCTACTCCTGACTTCCTAACTAATATTATAAAAGCGAAAGTGTGTTTGTTTGTTACGCTTTCACGCTAAAATGGCTGAATGGATGTGGATGAAATTGGCATATGGGTAGCCCATGCATGACCTGGATTAGGACATAGGATACTTTTATCCCGATAGTACGTTCCCGTGGGATAATTTCCGACCTCCAATCGGGCGAAGCCGCGGGCAAAAGTGTTGTTTATAATGTTAATGTCTGTAGTATATTCATATTCATAATCTATTGTGAATCATAGGTAGGTACATAAATATAGATGGCTTTATAATAAAAAGATCAGCTATGATCCGCCGTATAGGCGTACAATATCAATAATATTGTAATAATGAAATCTAAATAAAATCAAAATTGAAAGAAACAATGAATCAGTAGAAAATCCAAAAATAATAATAATAGAAAACAATTAAAAAATGTCAGAAAAATTAAATAATGTAGGATAATTAAATGTCATAAAGTAATATAAATTAAATAATGTAAAAAATGAATAAGAAGTTGTAATAATTAAAAAATACATTTTAAAAATGTCAATATTGTTCAAAAAAAACCTGCACGCATCATGACTAAGGTAGACTGTATTGTGCAAGTACACACAACACACACACAGACACAGACAAGAAATCGTTTACGGAGTAATAACATTTCTCCACTAACATATCATGAAGTTTCTTTTTAAACATTTTTATGTTTGGAATGTTTCTAATCGAAAATGGAATATAATTAAATATACGTGAAGCTTTGTAAAAGAAGCTTTCATAGTAAAAATGTGTCTTGCTAGCAACTGTGCATAATTTATCTCTATGGCTTACTTGTGTACGATATACAAATAACTCAATATTAGATTTAACAAATACTGCAGTTTCAAATACATAAAGACTCGGCACTGTTAGTATTCTCAAATTTCTGAAGAATGGCTCACAGGAGTCAGTTTGGTGTAGACTACACACGGACCTGAGACAGCGCTTTTGAGAAATGAATGCACTTTCTTTATTTGGTATTGTTTTTGTAAACAAATATAGGGTGACCGATACTTTAACACATGATTGTACTCATGATAACAAACAACTGTTACTATGGGACCAAACCTACAAACAAACAAATCGCGAGAAAAAAAAATTATTGTTCCTTACATTTTGACGAGTTATGCCAACATGAATGTATGGGACAGCTGATTTTTTTTTTCGCGAATTCGATGTTAGTCCCGTAAAAGTTGTTTGTTATCATGAGTACAATCATTTGTGTTTCAAGTATCGGTCACTAACTACTAGTCACCCTATATAATAAAAACTTTTTTACAACTAAAATAGAGATCCATATAATTGAATAGTCCGATGTCCATCTGTGGTCTTCACCATCAGTTCCACTTCACTAAATGGTGCTTTTCGAGAGCAAATGCACGAGTTACTATAAAAATTACCCAATTCACTATAGGTGTGCCTATAAAATTTGAGAGTTTCCATGGGATCCCCTCATCAGATTCTGACTTGGTGGCAATGGGACCACTTCGAAAGCATACTCTTTCAAACAAAAAATGAATTTTTCAAATCCGACTATATTATGACGGAGTTGTGCCCAAATATACATAAAAAAATATAAACATCCGAATTGAGAACCTCCTCCTTTTTGGATGTCGGTTAAAACAAAATTTTAAGAAATTAAACACCGTTCACCCATTCGTTTCCATTTTGCATACGAAGACAAAAATACTATAAAGCATAATAAAACCACTACCTATTAATAATGCTATGTAGCAACACCGACATAGTTGGGAAAAGCCTAGGCAGATCGATGTAGCAACAGCGAATTTATGCACTACTAGCTATTGCCCGCGACTTCGTCTGCGATCCAGGATGAATAGTAGCCTATATCCTTCATCATGCCAAATTTCATCCAATTCCGTTCAGCCGTTTTAGCGTGAAAGCGTAATCATCAAACAAACAAACACACTTTCGTATTTATAATATTAGTTAGAATAGTTAGGAGGATGATAAACCGGTCTATCTAAACTCACAAAATGTATTACGTAGGTACTTAAATAAAAATAAAAAACTTAACACACTGCTAATGTTTCTATAATAATATAATTCAATCATGATTCGAAAGACACGTGGTGCCATCTATATTATCATAAGAACGTTATTGTTGTGTTCATCATATATTGTTGTGTTGGAACAGTACTTTTTTTCGGGAGGAAAGGTACGCTATGTCCGTGTCTGTACACCTAACAACGTATACGCAAAATTTCAGGATGATCGGTTCAGTAGTTTAGGCGTGAAACGGTAACGAACAAACTTACTTTCGCATTTATAATATTAGTAAAGTTAGGATGCCTTAATCTTAGCAGACGATCTGATGCCGACACCGCTTGCGTCACCTATATCCGGTCATCGTGTGTACTGATCGTTTTAAAATAGATAGTTACCGTTATTTATAAGTATATCTTACATCACCGCCTCACTGTTGAATATGAGCCTCCTTATTATAAAGACAAGCATTTGTAAGGAAATAAATAATACCTGGCAAACAGATTGTTAATTGCAGAATGATTTTATGGCACACAAATACGGATGGTCATGCCATAGAAATATAAAAAAATAGGAGAAGTGGCAAGGAGGCGTGTCGGTGTCGTCGTGATCATAGCGATCATGTTACAGGCAATTTCTGCGAACTGCGGCTGTTTCTGCGAACTAGTGCGCTTTCGACCGCGATCGTTGTGTTGTTTACTGGTTTATTTTAAAACCCGAAACCAAACCAAAAACTTTATAAATCATGAGTCACTTATCATATTCATATAATATATTAGGTTGGGGAAAAAGTCTTTTCGCATTATAGTATGTATGAACTTATAATAAAATCTCTTTGGCTATACTATTTGTATCTGGCTGGTTTTGGTATCATTGAAAGTTTAAATTTTAAAGAACATAATTCCAAATTCAAATTAGGAAAATGTGTGATTTTCATTTGTTTTTCGTACCGTCAAGATGAGTGAATCTAATGAAGAAATTCGATACATTTTAAAATTTTACTACAAAAAAGGTAAAAATGCAACGCAAGCCGCGAAAAAAATTTGCGATGTTTATGGACCTAGTGTAGTGTCTGTGAGAGTAGCACAAATTTGGTTTAAGCGTTTTAAATCCGGAAATTTTGATGTCAAAGATGCACGTCGCTCTGGTCGCCCTATTACAGATAAAATGGATGCCATTTTTGAAAAAGTGGAGCAAGATCGGCATATCAGTAGTTACGACGTAGCTGAAGAACTGGAAATTGACCACAAAACAGTTTTGGCGCATTTGAAAAAAACTGGGTACACAAAAAAGCTCGACATTTGGGTACCTCACGAGCTCACTGAAAGAAACCTAATGAACCGTGTACTCATTTGTGATTCTTTATTACGACGTAATGAAACCGAAACATTTTTGAAGAAGCTGATAACTGGTGATGAAAAGTGGATCACGTATGACAAGAACGTGCGAAAAAGGTCGTGGTCAAAGGCCGGTTAGGCTTCACAGACTGTGGCGAAACCCGGGTTGACTCGCAACAAGGTGATGCTGTGTGTGTGGTGGGATTGGAAGGGCATTATTCATTATGAGCTGTTACCACCAGGCAGGACCATCGATTCTGAACTCTACTGCGAACAACTGATGAGATTAAAGCAAGAAGTTGAGAGAAAGCGGCCGGAATTAATCAACAGAAGGGGTGTGGTTTTTCATCATGATAACGCTAGACCTCACACATCTTTAGCCACTCAGCAAAAATTAAGAGAGTTTGGCTGGGAGGTGTTAATGCATCCGCCGTATAGTCCTGACCTTGCACCTTCAGATTTCCACCTGTTTCGGTCTCTTCAGAATTCTTTAGGCAGTGTCAGGTTAACATCACGAGAGGACTGCCAAAACCACTTGTCGCGGTATTTTGACCAGAAGTCCCAAAATTTCTATAGCAATGGGATCATGTCCCTACCTACAAGATGGCAAAAAGTTATCGAACAAAATGGTACCTACATACTTTAGTTAAATGTAAATAAACTATATTAAAAAATGTTTTGAATTTTCTTAAAAAATGCGAAGAAACTTTTTCGCTAAGTAACTGGACAAGCAATGTAATAATCACAAAACGATACTTTATTTTGAGAATGCATCGCGTGGTACGGCCCCTGTATCTTACGACGAGCTAGTGATGGCGTGTGCAGATCCACTAACTTAGACTATCGACAACAATGTCGATTGCCTAATGAATCTAATGCCTAGTTTATTCTTCGATTTTTCAACCATTTTAACGTTTGGAAGGCCCATGTGAAGAATGTTTTTCACTCATTTTGATTTTCTCATTGTTATTGTTTAATTAGGGTTCTGTACCTCAAAAGGAAAAAACGGAAACCTTATAGGATCACTCGTGTGTCTGTCTGTCTGTCCATCTGTCACAGCCAATTTGCTCCGAATCGAATGGACCGATTGAGTTGAAATTTCTGTAACCCAAACGTTTAACGTAAATAAATGAATTTTGAATATTGCGGTCAATTTTGGGGGGCAAATAAGAAATTTTAAAAATAAGGTTTGCAAACTGTGCCGTGTGATATGTCAAATGAAAGGGCTTACTGTGAGGGTCTCAAATATGTTTTTTTTTATAATTTTAAAATAAATTATTTAAGTTATTTAAGAAAATAGACGAAAATTGACCTTATCTCCGAAACTACTGAGCATAAAATTAAAAAAAAAATACAGAAAATAGTTCTAACCCTATAGGTTATAGGAAAACTTATAAGAAGTCTATGGTCTTAAAATAACATATACTTATTGTGCGTACAAACTTACATTTGCAGTTGGAATGTATGAGAACATGTTTTTCAACTACAATGTTGTTTGTTCTTAGGATAAATTCTTCCCAACTACGGTTTTTTTTTTACTAAATATTTTATTTTTAGCTACATATTGTTTATTTATATTATATTAGTATCTGTATATCGTTTATTATTTATTTTATTTTTGGGACGGACCCACTACATTTTTGTACTATAATAAATGGAAGAATCGATAACTGTCCGATTTAGTCAATCACTAACGTATAATATATCCTACTAATATTATAAATGCGAAAGTTTGTGAGGATGGATGGATGTTTGTTACTCTTTCACGCAAAAACTACTTAACGGATTTTGATGAAATTTGGCACTCAGATAGTTTATAACCTGGATACATACGATACTTTTATCCCCATATTCCTACAGGTTCGAGACTTACGCGGGTCAAATCGCGGGGCGCTGCTAGTGTAAAATAAATTGCTTTTGCACAGCACAACGATAGCGACCGTTGTGTTCTTGTAAGTTGTACGGTGCATGGCAAATGCACGCTGTGTTTGATGGTATAAAGTTTATAATTGATTGTGTAGTACGTTCTGATTTATGAATAGCGAGTGTGCGCGCGACTTCGTATCTATTGCTTTTACTGAACTGCATGTGTAGATTATGTAGTGTGGTGGGGACAAAGTCGAGATTCCGATATATTTTAAACTATTGGCCATATCTCCTTCTTTCTTATATATGTATGGGTCATGCCTATCCCCTTGATAATCTCAGTCGCGTTTTACGCCACTTGCAGAAAAAGGTTTGGGTCTACAAAATCAAAAGTCATTTATTGAAACTAGGCTGAGAATCAGCAGATTTCGAAGGAACATTACATAAGACAGTTCCTCAAGACGCCCGCCCTTCACCATATACATATTTTATTACTCGTTGAGGTACGATTTTTTTCATTACACGTACCTTAAAGTACATAAATGCTACAATTTATCTAGAAACATGTTTTTTTTTAATTTTCCGCTGTGGCACGGCCAGGAAGTATCACACAAAAAAGAACATCAAATCTCTTTTTATTTACCTATCTTGTTTAGATATCGATATCCAACGCGTCGGCGGAATTTCTTTTGCTAATTTAATTTGACCTTGTAGAAAAACGGTTCGCTATTACCGGTCTTTAAATGCCATTAGTTAACAATTCAATTAAATGTTTGATTCTACAGGTTCTATAGCGATCCCAGGCGCATGCATAGGCATCTTCATGGGCGGCTGCCTACTCAAGCGGCTGGAGCTCCGACCGAAGGGCGCCGTGCAGTTTGTGCTCATATCGAACACAATCTGTCTCTCCTGCTACGCTTTACTGTTCTTCCTCGGGTGCGACAACATCAAGATGGCTGGGACCACCATACCTTATACTAATCACACGTATGTATTACTAGCTTTTGCCAGCGACTTCGCCTGCGTTAATGTCGGAAATTGTCACACGGGAACGTACTACCGGGCCTGGGATAAAAAGTATCCTATGTTCTAACCCACGTCATGGTTTACCCGTGTGGCAAATTTCATTCAAATCCGTTCAGCAGTTTCAGCGTCAAAGCGTAACAAACAATGGAACAAAAGTGAGTGTTTGTTTGGTACGCATTTATAATATTAATTTAGATTTTTGACATATTTCGGCTAAACATCCTCAAATTAAACTCTTTTGAATCGTTTTACAAATCAATCTTCTGGTGATGGCTGTTATCAGACTTTCGAACGCAAAAATAGAATATTATGTGTAGGTATCTATCTAATAGACGCTGCCCTGTGATTACCAGCTTGCTTCTAAGGTACCAACCAGGCTTCAGTACCTACATAAAGGCTATACAACTAAGAAATAACATAAGTTTGGATTATGAAGACTCTATCGGTCATACTACAAAAGATAGCACATGTTCAACGCGTGTCTTACGTCAAACTCCACACATAAAACATTTCAACGTTTTAAAAACAAACTTAAAGCTTTTCTATTGGAGAAATGTTATTACTCCATTAATGATTTTCTAAATGACCAATTATAGACCTTAAAATTCAAATTATTTTATTAACAAAATGTGTTTTTACCATTTTAATTATATCGACTAAAATTACCCTTTTCATTGTATTTTGTTTGACATTTTAGTTGTATTTTGATATTTTAATAGTATTTTGACATTTGAATTGTATTTTGACATTTTGACCTTGTTTTGACGGTTAAGCTTTTATTAATTGCATATTAATATTGTGATCTGACTGCTATGTTTTTATAATTGCATCTTAACTGAATACATTTTAATCGCATTGAACTACAATGTTAATCTTTATTTGATAATTGTAATTAATGTTCTTATTTTATTGCTTGCATCATCGATTCATTCATTTAAATTTTAGTCATTTAGTCCTGTCAAAATAAGATACAGAAGATACTCCATAGACAAGTTTAGACGTGATTAAAAAATTGGCTACTAAAAATACGTCAATTTACGTCAGGTGCTGACTAATTTGATAGGACTAAACTAATATTTGTGACGTTCCATCGGAAAAGGTACCTTATGGTGCTTTTTAGTTTCGGAGATATTAAATACCTATTTCGTAAAGATATGTAAAAACAATGTTTTTTTTTTATTGTTAATTCGTAAACCATAGGATGTAACATTTTTATTTTCCTATTTTTATTCCCTATGATATGTAAGTTATTAACCCATAATGTGGCCTCAAAGTTTAGTAGAAAAGGTACCTTATGCCCGCGTGTTATAAAAATAAGAAAGTAATATTTGCAATCATGTCGGGACATGCTCCGCTTAGATGATTAAGTAAATTATATCGAAATAGAAAAAATACGTTGAGTTTATTAATACAATTTTTTTATAATAGGTTGGGGAAAAAGTTTTCGCATTTTTTAAGAAAATTCAAAACATTTTTTAATATAGTTTATTTACATTTAACTAAAGTATGTAGGTACCATTTTGTTCGATAACTTTTTGCCATCTTGTAGGTAGGGACATGATCCCATTGCTATAGAAATTTTGGGACTTCTGGTCAAAATACCGCGACAAGTGGTTTTGGCAGTCCTCTCGTAATGTTAACCTGACACTGCCTAAAGAATTCTGAAGAGACCGAAACAGGTGGAAATCTGAAGGTGCAAGGTCAGGACTATACAGCGGATGCATTAACACCTCCCAGCCACACTCTCTTAATTTTTGCTGAGTGGCTAAAGATGTGTGAGGTCTAGCGTTATCATGATAAAAAACCACACCCCTTCTGTTGATTAATTCCGGCCGCTTTCTCTCAACTTCTTGCTTTAATCTCATCAGTTGTTCGCAGTAGAGTTCAGAATCGATGGTCCTGCCTGGTGGTAACAGCTCATAATGAATAATGCCCTTCCAATCCCACCACACACACAGCATCACCTTGTTGCGAGTTAACCCGGGTTTCGCCACAGTCTTTGAAGCCTAACCGGCCTTTGACCACGACCTTTTTCGCACGTTCTTGTCATATGTGATCCACTTTTCATCACCAGTTATCAGCTTCTTCAAAAATGGTTTCATTACGTCGTAATAAAGAATCACAAATGCGTACACGGTTCATTAGGTTTCTTTCAGTGAGTTCGTGAGGTACCCAAATGTCGAGCTTTTTTGTGTACCCAGTTTTTTTCAAATACGCCAAAACTGTTTTGTGGTCAATTTCTAGTTCTTCAGCTACGTCGTAACTACTGATATGCCGATCTTGCTCCACTTTTTCAAAAATGGCATCCATTTTATCCGTAATAGGGCGACCAGAGCGACGTGCATCTTTGACATCAAAATTTCCGGATTGAAAACGCTTAAACCAAATTTGTGCTACTCTCACAGACACTACACTAGGTCCATAAACATCGCAATTTTTTTTCGCGGCTTGCGTTGCATTTTTACCTTTTTTGTAGTAAAATTTTAAAATGTATCGAATTTCTTCATTAGATTCACTCATCTTGACGGTACGAAAAACAAATGAAAATCACACATTTTCCTAATTTGAATTTGGAATTATGTTCTTTAAAATTTAAACTTTCAATGATACCAAAACCAGCCAGTTACAAATAGTATAGCCAAAGAGATTTTATTACAAGTTCATACATACTATAATGCGAAAAGACTTTTTCCCCAACCTAATAAATGGAAATGCTTTTTTCGTTTCATTGTACCCCACTTGTCCCTAAGTCTTAAAAAAAAGTATAGATAAGAAGGTACTGATTATTTTTGCAGCTGTTTATTATTAAAATAATAGTTAAAATTAATAAAAATATATTTTATTGTCCTTACATATTGTATGTTACGTAATTTCCATAGAGTACCTACCTTTTCTTAATTGTATGAAACAAAGACTGTTATTGTGATGTAAGTTTAAGTGACTTAAAAGTTTAAAATAGTCTCTAAATGCGATATTATCTGTTTTATTATATGCTAATGAAAGAATATTGTTGTTTTGTGTGCAAGAATTTATATTTATATTATTAAATCGTTAAGTTTTGTGATTTTGCATGAAAATATTGGGTTGGCACAAACGTAATGAGACACTGTACAAAACTCTATACATTTCCTTTTTCAAGTGAATTGTTTTCGTTAATATTCTAGAAAGTTGTAGAACATTCTAGGTACTTGTGATGTGGGGGTATATAAAGCCGCCCTCGCGATCGGTTTAGTCCCCTGGCTGGAGGCTTTGAGTTCTCTTAAGGCAGCCACAGGATAGTCCGGTTAAGTAGTCACGGCCTCTCTAGGCCAACTACGAGATGCCATTCATAAAAAAAAAATCGGTTTAGTAAATTAAAAGAAAAACGGACGAACTACAAGTTCGAACACTATACTTATACGAGTACTTGTTAGGCCACAGTGCGCGGGCTGCGGCTGACAATATCAACACTGCATTGGGCGCTGGAAGTACAAACCATGCGACGGTGTCCCGATGGTTTGACCGTTTTAAATCAGTAGACAGCAGGAGCCTTGAAAGTCAGCCACGCTCTGGACGACCACCCGCAGTGAATGATGACGATTTACGCTGCGAACTGCAGTCGAATCCGGATGCTACCACTCGTGAATTAGCGGAAGCACTTAACTGCAGTCACCACGCCGTGGAAAACCATCTGCAGGAGCTTGGGTATCGAAAAGCTTTGGCTCGGTGAGTACCGCACATACACGCCAGTCGTGCAGTCGTTTAGACGCCAGTCGTGCAGTTCGTGTCGCTACCTGTCAATCACTTTTGCTGCGACCCCGACGTAAAGAGTTTTTGTCTGATCTGGTTACTGGAGATGAATCATGGATTCATTACGAGAACGATACACGTCGTGCTTTTTGGCTGCCTCAAGAAGAAACGCCACCAACTCAACCGAAGCTGAGTCAAAAGAACCGCTTAAAAGTTCTGATTTGCTGTTTCTGGGACGCGCAAGACATGCTGTTTTATGAACTATTACACAATGAAACTATAAACGCTGACAAATATTCAACCCAGCTCACCAAACTATCTGCTGCTATCAAGAAAAAACGACGAAGACGAGTCAATGTAGCTTTACTACACGATAACGCTCGACCTCATGTCGCATCTGCCGTTCGCCAACAGATGGAGAACTTGGGCTGGGAGACGATACCCCACGCACTTTATTCCCCAGACCTCGCCCCATCAGCCTCTCTTTTTTAGAGCCCTGAAACAACATTTGCTGAGTAAACAACTTAATGAGTTCTCTGATGTAGAGGCGGAGTTGAACAACTTTTTCGAGGCACATCCTTCAGAGTTCAGGGCGAAAGGCATCCAAACAATGCCGGATCATTGGCAAGAAGTCTTAGATGCTAATGGTGATTACATCATTGACTAAGCTTTTTGTATTGTAATAATAATAATAAAATATAAAACGTAAACCAAGTGTCTCATAACTTTTGTGCCAACCTGATATTTAAAGTTATTCTTACCTATTAATTCTTGTTTTTGTTTTTTTTTTTTTGCCTAAATCGTATCTAGTAATTATTGTCTAATTGATGAGTAAAAAATCTGGCGTTCTCATCGTAAAAATCGTGAAAATTAAGAAACATTTTTTTTTTTTAGAAGTTGTTTATTAGGCATATTCTTTAGCCTATATCAAGGTTTTGATTTGTAATACAGAACTTATCACGACATTTTTTGAAGGACAGGAGCCCAAGGAATTAGTTTCCGTAGCACACTATGTAACATACAACGACAAGATTGTTTTTGAGGAGGCTAAACTTAAATTGTCTGTTTTGTAAAATTGCACAGTTTCCAATACATTCTTTAAACAAATACAGCGTGAAATTTTAATGGTTGTTTTCCCGAAGCGAAATGATTTTGTCTTGATAGTACAATCGATTTATAAAAAAAATAAACATAAAGTATTAAAATATGGCAGATTTACATTTGTGAAAAACAAAACTCGAACGCGATCTCGAACCAATAGTATAGCTACAGCGCAAACGGACGACTGCGCATGACTTTGAGCCTTGCGCTACCTACAGCTGATATGATACTATGTAGAACAGTTACGTATTACGTAGTCTTTTGTTATCGAAACACAATAGGTAGGTACTTATCTAAAAGTTATTCCACTTTCCCTTCATACTTTTACGGGCTTAGGACCGTCATAAATACTTTTTTAGGGTTCCATACCCAAAGGGTAAAAACGGGACTCTATTACTAAGACTTCGCTGTCTGTCCGTCCGTCTGTCTGTCACCAGGCTGTATCTCAAGAACCGCGATAGCTAGACAGTTGAAATTTTCACAAATTATGTATTTCTATTGCCGATATAACAACAAATACTAAAAACAAAATAAAATAAATATTTAAGGGGGGCTCCCATACAACAAACGCGATTTTTTTGGCGTTTTTGCCTTGTGGTACGGAACCCTTCGTGTGCGTGTCCGACTCGCACTTGGCCAGTTTCTTTTTTACTTACAACTTTCTGAACACGAAACTAAGAAACAAGTTTATGAATAACTTACAAAAAATAATTTTCTGAATAATTGGACAATGAAGTAAGTATTTACGGCGTATTTAAAAAATTGGAATCAACTTATTTACAATGATTTTAACTAACTAACCTACTTTTGTTATTTACAAAGATACGAGTAGGTACTTACACTTCACGGTATCGGAGTAATTGTTCGAAGTGCAAGCCACTGCGTTCAACACAATCGAGCACGTTTTAATAGATTGTCTTTTAATTTTACCGGTCATTGACCGGTTAATAATCCCGCGAAAACGGAGCAACTCCAGGTGATACAGCTCCGCGTAGTCTCCGGGCAGCGTGGGAGTTATAATTAGCCCTAGCGTACAGTTGCACCATAGCGAGGAACTCCAAATTTGAAAAACTGTAATGGCGATCCATTTTTAAATTACGATAACGCACTGGCACTGCACATACGACGCGCGGCGGTCGCGGGGACGCGGAACAACTGAGTGAGAGAGCCGGCGCGTCGGCGGGGGGCGGGGGTGCGTGGCGAAGCGCTCGCCGCGTGCTTGCGGGCTAGATTATGCCGTATCACTTCGGGCGACAGTTTATTTTGCTTTAAACATTTACGAATCGCTCATCACTTTGTACAGGTAGCGAGCGGGCGCACGTGAGTTACTATTGATTCTCACGCTTTCGAGTTGAGATCATATTTTTATTTTATAAATTTAACTCCATGAATCGGTAGCTCTACTGAGTGCAAATCGTTCTGCCGCAGGAAAACAACCATTGAAATTTCACGCTGTATATACAGGGCTATTTTTAAATAATTAACTAAACTTTAACAGGGTGTTCTACCCATGAATATGAACAACTTTCACTATGGGACCAAACCTGAAATCGCGAAAAAAAATCAGCTGTTCAGTACATTTTGACGAATTATGCCAACATAAATGTACTGAACAGCTGATTTTTTTTTCGCGATTTCTGGTTTGGTCCCATAGTGAAAGTTGTTCATATTCATGGGTAGAACACCCTGTGAAAGTTTAGTTAATGATTTAAAAATAGCCCTGTATATTCGTAACTGCACATCGTAGGAGCTTGATATTTCCTGATATCGACAACTTATTAATTCCAGATTATTATGGTAGGTATGCATAACTCCATACGCACCACAAATTACCTTTACCCGTGGAACGTCACATTTATCGTCTATCCGTTTTATTAATGAAATAGAAAGAAAAAGATGCACTGCACTTAAATTTAGTTTAGTTTGTGAACAAGGGATTCGGCGCCAATATAGGTTTTTATAATGTGCCATTTTATTTGTCCAGAAACCTGGAGCCGTTCAAGGTGAACCTGACAGCGGCGTGCAACTTCAACTGCCTGTGCACAGAGACGGACATGGAGCCGGTGTGCGGCAACAACGGTCTCACGTACTTTTCGCCCTGCCACGCAGGCTGCGCCGCCTTCTCGTCGCGCTCCAACTTCACGAACTGTGCATGTGAGTGAACTTTACACTACGGCCGAATTATCTTGGAGTCAACATTTTTAGAAACATTTTTAGGAACCAAATGATGACATGAGGCGAGTAGAGAGAACGCTGCGTGGAGAGAACATGCGCGAAAGTTCGTAGTGCTTATGTTCCGACTCGCCAAGATATTTCGGCCGTAGTGTACTAAGCTAAAGCTAATTAGCACTATAAACTAATTTAATTATTATTGTAATGTTATTCGCATGTTATTGTTCATCTAGCATAGGTTCCCAACGGGGGCGGTACCGCTCCCTAGTGAGCGCTGGAGCTTTTCGTGTGGCACGATTACAGAGAGAGAGAGAGGAGAATTAAGTTTTAATTTGTGATTATTAATAAATAATAGACAGCCATATAAAATTGGTATAATTAACTATTATGTAATGTATGCGTTGGAATTATTTTTTTCTTGTAAAGGGGTCGGTAGTCCATAAAAGGTTGGGAACCTGTGATTCTAGCTAATACCACCCATTTAATCTGCGGATAATGTAGTTAGCTGCAACTTCTTAAAATTTGTCAATGCTATGTTTTATGTGCTATGTTGTAGCTGTGTGTTATGCCTTAATAAATAAAATAAAATTAAGGCCTGTTTGCAACAGTTGCAATTATCGCCACTATGAGACGCACATTATTTGATACGGTCATATATACGGGTTTGATACGGATTAATATAAGGTTTGTTAGGGGCCAGGCGTACCTACTCTATGTAATACTCGCATATGTACACTAGTATTCGTGTACTATGTTATTATAATAAAAATATGTATGACTCCACAGACGTGACCGATATTGACATTTAAACACGATAAAAGAAAAAACTGACATACTTCAAGTAACCACAATACTTGCGGTCAGTTGTATACAGGCCTGTGTCGCCCGAAATAAATGGAAAATTATTATAAGCTTCCATTCTAATAACAAAGTTCATCACCAGGTGTGCACGAGAACAGTCGCGAGAGCATGGCGGGCGTGCTGAGCGCGGCCGGCGCCGTGGTGTCGGGCGCGGCGGCGGCGGCGCTGCGTGGCGAGTATTCGGAGGTGACGGTGGTGCCGGTAGCCACGGCGGGCGCTTGCAACCCGCCCTGCACCACCATCTTCCCCTTCCTGGTGCTGCTGTTCTTCATGACCTTCGTTGTTGCAGTCACGCAGATGCCACTACTTATGATTGTGCTGAGGTTTGTTGGTTTTTTTTTTTGCTTATGAGCTTGTTTTATGCCATAAACACTGCTACAAAGATCTTTTGGCGCTCGAATGACGTCGACAGGTTGGTCATGTTGTGTTGGTCATTTATGCAATGGGAAAATAAAGCAATAGGAAGTCGTGAAGGGCGGGCGTTTTGGGGGACTGTCTTATGTAATTATGACGTTCGAAAAGTGCTGATTCTCAGCCTAGTTTGAATAAATAACTTTTGATTTTAGAAAACTGCCAAATTAGTTCCGCGTAGATGGCGCTAAGTGTTTGTAGCTGCCAACGGAGTTCCTTGCTGAAAACTTTGCCGCGAGATGGTGCTAATTGTTTTTTCTTGTCGCCGATTGGTCGCTTTGGCTTCAAGATGACTTTGACAAATGACAAACACACAGTGCTCTCTCGCGACGAAGTTTCCGGTAAACAACCCCGTTGTTTTGTGAAATGTCACTTGAAATTTTTTTTTTATCAAAATGGCGGCGTTAGTTCCGATTTTGACCGCGCGCCTCAATCATCTTGTAGCGCTATAGGGGCGTTTACAAACCCAAATCTCACAACAACGATCTGTTTTTAGGGTTCCGTACCTCAAAAGGAAAAACGGAACCCTTATAGGATCACTCGTGTGTCTGTCTGGCTCTCATAGCCAATTTGTTCCGAATCTAATAGATTAAGTTGTTTGGTACACATATGAATTTCTGTGACCGAAACACGGACGTGTAACGTAAATAAATGAATTTTGAATATGCTGAGCCTAAAATTTTGAAATTAAATACAGAAAATAGTTCTATACCTATAGATTACACGAAAACTGAAGTCTATGGTCTTAAAATAACATGGTAAATCTCTCAATATTCTGCGTACAAACTTACATTTGGAGTTGGAATGTATGCGAGAACATGTTTTTCAATTACCATGTTAAACTTTTTCTTGGGATAAATTCATCCCAACTACGGAACCCTTCATTGTGCGTAGTCCGACACGCATTTGGCCGGTTTTTTATTTATGGGTAGTACCTATAAATATTTGTTTGTTGTTGACACGTAATGCAGCGACCGTTTCGCCAGCAATCTGCGTGATTTTGCTGTGCCGTGAAGTAGAGCTGAGCTATCAAAAGACCCATGAGATTAGCCTCCACCAGTTGTTTAAGTTGACATGAGATCTACTTAAATAAGCTTTTTATTATACGGAGACACAGATTAATACAGATGGGACACTCCGCAAAATCATTTAAATAAAAAGCGACTCTTGCTACGTCACATTAAAGTACAATTCCTACAAGTTGCCTCTCTTTCTATCGCGTAACTCTTAAACCTTCTGACCACGTAAGGGTTGTCATCTTTTAATTAATAATATAATTAATTTGTATATTTAACTGCCTACACTACTTTTGTGAACAAATGACGACAATTACACCTAGGCTCGGTACTTACTTAGTAGTACCTAGATATGTAGATCAAAATTTTTTTTTTATTTTTATTTTACCAATGGCTGCATAATTACGTAATTTAACCTAAGAAAGTAGGCATAGGTACGGTAGGTACACGCTTATGAAATCTGGAAGAAAATATCACGCGAACAAGATAGTCCAGGAGCCAACACCCATTTTTAAATGTACCACTATTCCGTAACCGATCGCAGGCGACTTCATAGAAATCCGATTAGATTTCTTAGAAATACAATAAAAACCGGCGTCAAGTCGGCTGCTGCTGCCGCCTGAGGACGGTACTTGAATTTTTTTAGTCTCCATTATTTATTAATAATATGTACCTACGTAATTAGGCAAATATAAAAGTATGTACAGACGCCAGCAGGTCAAGCTACCCGAAACTGTCAAATTTTCCCAATCAACTTTGAACCTAATGCTTTAGGGATAAAGTTGAAAATGTATTAAAGAAATTTGACAGATTGTAGTAGCTTGATGTGCTGGTGTCGAATACCTTGTTGTCTACATAATCAAAATCTTACTACATAATATTTAGATATGGTTATAGTTAGTCCGTGGTAGGTACCCACCATAACAAAAATACTATTTAAATAGGCACTTTACCTATTTATCAAAGCCTAAATCTGACCTTGTAAACGCAACTTATCAAGTACCTAACTATACTATAATAATAATTAATATTCTAACTACGTATATAGGTACGAGTGACATAAATAAGAATAACAAATGTGAACATTTAGTAGGTAGGTGTAGGTATCTACCTAATTACCAATAGGTAGACGTGCATTTCTTTACCTTTCGGTGTCCTTTGGAAATGAAAAAAACGTGAGGTTCGGATCCTTATTATTATTTAAGCAGCCAAATGCGACGCAATATAGTTTTGCCATCATTTTCGTTTTAATAATCTTGCGACGAACGGACGATGCGGCGCGTGAGAATTGAATTGACGTGCGACCCAGCGGCGCGCGGCAATCCTACTGTATTGGCCTGGTGACAAGAGCCCACCGCGTACTTGTACCGTCTTACCTAAACTGCGGAGTGTCCCATCTGTATTAATCTGTGACGGAGATAACAAATCCAGGCCCTAATGTAACCACTTTTGCAGTAAAACTGACAATTTAACAACATCATCTGCCTAGCCTTTTCCCAAATACAGTTGGGGTCGGCTTCCAATGTAACTAGATGCAGCTGAATACCAGTGTTTTTCATGGAGCGACTGCCTATCTGACCTCCACAACCCAGTTACAGGGTGACACGATACCCCTTGGCAAGACTGATTGTCAGACTTTCGGGCTCCGATTACCCGTAATGACTGTCAAAGATCTACGAATGACATTCGGGACCAATTGCTTAACATGCTTTTCAGGATACGGAGGGTCACCCATCCACGGACCGACCTCGGCAATCGTTGCTTAACACAATATTATCTGCTTAATTCTTTATGCTACACCCTTACCGACCCTTATTTTACGATGTTTTCGAAACAATAGAGATGCACAACGAACGCACAGGTGCGGCGCGCCGCACTCGAAGAAAGTTATGTAAATTGTATGGACGCGCATACGCGCCGTCAAGCACCTGGTGAACGTCCGAAAACGCGCATGTGCGTCTGCCGCGCCTAATGTATTAACTTTGAAGGTCGTCCAGTGCGGCTATTATTATTTAGCCACGAGCGACAATTTAAATACAACATGTTTTATTTTCTACAGATCGGTGAGCGAAGAGGAGCGTTCGTTCGCACTCGGCATGCAGTTCGTGATATTCCGTCTGTTCGGGTACATCCCCGCGCCAATTGTGTTCGGGAACCTCATCGACTCGACGTGTCTACTGTGGAAACAGTCCTGTAGTGGAGAGAAGGGAGGCCGCTGTCTTCTATACGATATCGAACAGTTCAGATACAGGTACGCTATTACTACACACGTCAGATTGTATTTCGTCGTTCTGAATGGCATTGCAATCGTTTATTTATTTCAATTACGTATATATTATGAACAGCTTCCTTCTTTAAAAGTTAAGGGCCAATTTCAGTGTCCAGATCGGCAAAGATAAATTAAAAACTGTAACAGAATTTGTATGAAATTATCTAACAGGGGCTGTAGTCTCGACATAGATAGCGAACGCTTTACGACCGCATTACGTCGCAAAGTCCTAATGGGGTCCCTAGACGGTCAAAAATTGCTTGGCAAGCACGAATAAATCACGTACTTATCAAGCAATTTTGACCGTTTAGGGACTCCATTAGAACTTTGCGACCGAATTCGGTCGTAAAGCGATCGCTATTTAAGTCGTGACTGCAGGCCCAGGTAAGTTAACCGGAACTTATAAAATAATTATTTTCTTTAGCTTTGCAATAAATATTGTTTTCATTAATTTAATCAAAATCAACCTGCCTAGCCTTTTCCCAACTATGTTGGGGTCGACTTCCGGTCTAACCGGATGCAGCTAAATACTAGTATTTTACATGGAGCGCCTGCCTATATGACCTCCACAACACAATTACTGGATAATACGATACCACTTAGTAAGACTGGCTGTCAGACTTTCTGGCTTCTGACGACCCGTAACGACTATCAAAGATCCACAAATGACAGCCAGGACCAACGGCTTAACATGCTTTTAATTTAATATGAAGTTAAAATTATTTTATTTCCCTTAAGAGCGCTTACGCCGATTTTGTCTGCTTGACCCAAAAAGCGTACTTTTCAAACCATTTAATCTCCTCATAAAACGTATCGAACGAAAGTGTGAATTACTAATTATTGTAGGAAATATTTCGTTCTAAAAAAATTTGCGAGAACATTTTTACATTAATAGAGTATTCGTGAATTCTAACCAGATAAACGAACAGTGTTTTCTCAATTCCCTTTACAGTGGTCATTTCGAAGCTTGAAATATCCGAAACCCATCAAAATTTACAAACAAACAAACTTATTTAATTGTTCATATGATTGAGCAAAAAACTGTCAGAGGTTTTTTTGTATTTCAGCTCCTAACATAGATAAATCAAACAATAAACAAAGTGAATTAACAAGAAAAAGCGGTTGCTACATTAATTATTTCTTCCAATTAATCTTACTTAATTTTACAAAGTAAAGGTGTTATACGAGAAGAATATCTTCTTTTACAAAATACGCATAATAGCAATCGGCTTATTTAATTTAATTTATTACAAGTTTTTTAAAACTACTATAAAACTGTGGGCGTAAATCGTTCAAATCAGTTCATGCCCTGGCTGGAGGCTTTGAGTTCGCTTATGGCATCCACAGGATTGACCAGTTAAGTAGTCACGGCCTCTCTAGGCCAACTACGAGATGCCATACAAAAAAAAAAAACGTTCAAATCAGTCCGCCGCCAGGCCTTTCAAGGAGTGGACATATCGCTCGCTTCTCTACGCGTGACCTCGCCGGACCCTTGGCGTCGAGCGAGTTTATAGTGCGACCTAACGATCTTGGTTCGTTAAGCAAAATATTTAATTTTATTTAAATGACTGCAACATTTTTTTTTTTCGAAACAAGAGAAATTGTTTCAGATGCCACGGGGAATAAAAACAAAAAAACAAAACTAGTTTTATCTAGGCAAAAAAAGACCGGCCAAGTCCAAGTCCAATGAAGGGTTGCGTAGTTGGGATGAATCCCAAGAACAAACTTAAATTGTAGTTGAAAAACATGTTTTCCCATACATTCCAACTGCAAATGTAAGTCTGTATGCACAATATTGAGAGATTTACCATGTTGTTTTAAGACCATAGACTTCTTATAAGTTTTCCTGTAATCTATAGTATTGAACTATTTTCTGTATTTTTTTTTCAAAATGGAATGGTCAATTGTCGTCTTTTTTCTTAAATAACTTTATAATGATTTATTTCAAAACTATAAAAAAAAATTGAGACCCATAGTAAGTAAGCCCTTTGGTACGCCCTAAGGTACAGTTTGCAAAACTTTTTTTTTTAATTTTCTTACTTGCCCCCCATATTCAAAATTCATTTATTTACGTTACACGTCCGTATTTGGGTCACAGAAATACATACGTGTACCAAATTTCAACTTAATCGGTCCATTAGATTCGGAGCAAATTGGCTGTGACAGACGGACAGACAGACACACGAGTGATCCTAGAAGGGTTATGTTTTTATTCCTTTTGAGGTACGGAACCCTAAAAAGTAAATAAAAAATCATAATGATATAAACGGGTAGGTACCCTATGTCCGTTTCTATATACGTGACAACGTATATGCAAAATTTCAGGATGATCAGTTCAGTGGTTTAGGCGTAAAAAGGTAACTAACAAACAAACTTACTTTCGCATTTATAATATTAAATAATAATAAAGTTAAGATAAATTCAGACAATTTACATTTGAGTTTTGACAATTAAAATAGAAAAATTAGAAAATAATGTACAATTTATCAATGAAATGGTGTGGAATTAGTGTTTGCAATGTAAAATGTAAGCATAGTGTAAGTATGAACTCCCCCAGCTTGTTAAACAACTAAAACATGTGGTTTTAAGAAACGAAATACCACATTTCCCTCCTTGGACACCCTTTGTCCTCCTTGGACAGAGGGATCCCTACAATCCCTCTAACGGAGTGACGTAGGCCATCGCCAAGGGATGCTGCCATCGCTATACTCCTTCTTGGAATAAGGTGCTGCAGCCTCATCCTCGTCCCTTCTCTGGTGACTGTGGATTCTCCTGCCCTGCTGCCTGCTGATTCCTGCTGCACGGCCGTGACACCAAGCGTCCCGAGCTGAAGATCCACCGTTCCTACTCTGCTACATCATCCTACTGCTGCGCGCATCTCGCGCTGCAGACCTGGTTCCTTGCCTTGAAGACTGAGATTGACTTGTTTATTACTGATCCTTGTATTTTTCTACTCATCATGTAGCATAGCAAATATCTGTTACTTTACAATAACGCGACAACATCTTGCCTGCGTCGTTATATGAATTGAATCTGTTTGTACAGATACGTGGGCCTGTGCGGCGGTATCAAGATAGTGGCGCTGGGTATATTCATGGCCGACTGGTGGCTGGTGCGACGTCGGCGGCACCTCGAGACCGCGCCGCCGCTCGACCCGCACAAAGACATCGCCGGCTCCATCATCAGTCTCGACAAACGTACGATGACGTAACGAAACTTTGATCTTGTTCTTCAAAAATGTAATGGGGCTAAACGTTACTTATAAAGAATTCGTTTACAGTTTTCGAGGAACTTCCATCTGCGGACAACGCAAGTGGCTTCCGGTCGGGTGTGATGTCAGGCGTGAGCTCGGCCACTACGACGCCCCTGGAGCCGCCGAGCGGGGCCGGCGACGCGCTTGAAGCGCGAGCGCGCCTGCAGCGCACCGAGTCGCAGTACTCGCAGGACTCGCAGACGCGCCCCGCCGGCAAGAACTCGCGCGTGCTGGTCGCGTCGCGCCACCTGCGTAACGACTCCAAGACTATCCAGCTGGAGCCACGCGCGCGCCAGCACTCGCTCGACGAGCCCGAGCGCAGCCGCGCCGTGCGCAGCGACTCGCGCGACTCCCGCGACGCTTTCCCGCGCTCCGCGTCGCGCGACCTGCCTCGTGAGGCGCACTCTCGCAGCGGCTCGCGCGACTTCAAGGTGCACTCGCGCTCCGACTCGCGCGAACTCAGCCTCGAGCAGCTCAAGCACCTGGCTCTCAAGAGCATGGAGAGCCTCGACCTCACGGCGCTGCCGCTGGCGCGCGCCGCAGATGAGGAGAGCAAGCGCCTCATCGACGGCGCCGGCGTGCTGCGCCACCGCAGGACGAGCTCCAAGGACTGCAAGCTGCCGGAGACCAAGCACAAGCGGACCTCCTCGCATCACCTCACTATGGAACCCAACGAGCTTAGCTTACAGATGCAGAAGGGTCGAAGCGTGGATCATCTGGCGTCGACTCGATTGGACCCATACGTGTGAGAGAGATAGGGCCGAATCGGTACATTTTAGTGTCGGGACTGAATCTCAGTTGAGTGATACGAACAAGTGTAAAATATGCTGCTGTGCGTGACTGAGTGATAAACATAATGAACATGAGTAAGCTAAAAATGAACTACTTATTCTAAATTTAGGAAATAGAAAACAAATAAATGAGTGATTTCAAATCATATCTTATCTGTAGTTTCAAAGCTTTCATATAATTATTAATAGGAAAAAGAAATAATATCGCTTCTGCAGCTTACTAGTGTTCTAGTAATGAGTTAATTGAAGCTGCAAGCTGCAACACGTAGGATCAATGTAATGTTTCATGAATCAAGTAGAGTAATAAGTAATAACTGACTGTTGTTTTAACATTTAAAATACTCGCATCACTCCTATTTTTACTTTAGTTATTAATTTAATGTAATTAGTTCATTAAAAATGTTAACTTTTTTTTCTGTTTTAAAGATGCATAATTAATTACCTTAAAAAAACGAAAACTAGGTTTTGTTGTACTTAAAATTCAAGATCATTGATATGAATTCAATTTGATGTGTATACTTTTATCATTCTAATATTGCTATGTAAAAAGATGCTGATTATATTTGTTGTTTGTGTATATTCTTACAGTAGTGCAAATAATTTACAGACTGTTGAAGTTGAACTTCACCAATGTTAGAAATTTAGTAAATAGAGACCACTTAGATTGAATAGAGCAAAAATATGAACATTCAAAAGGAAAAAGTAATTTTAAAATGCGAGAAAGCAAGACAATTTTGCCACATATTTTTAAATGCACTCATTTTACTACACGTTTTTATCTGCACAAGGCTTTTTATTAATTTCTTTAATGGTGCTCATAATAAATTATGCTTGCCTACTATTATCTTCCAAATTATAATGTCTCTGTCTGCATTATGTTACTGTTAACATTCCTTTTATTACAACTTAAAAATGAATAAAACAAGCACAAATCACCAAAATTGCTGGGGTGGGTATGTTACACCTTTGAATAAAAAAACATTAGTTATGATCTCAATGGATAGGAATGAATTCTGCTACCGAATGTGAATATTGACAACAATAATTATTTTTAATGCATCTTTCATTTTTGTAAATGTTTATATCTAGTCTATGATTTATATAAAAAGGAAGATACAGTACTCTAATGTCACGTAAATATTATTGGACTAGAAACAATTACATGTAAACATACCGACACAACTACACTTGCAGGTGTCGTGCGTCAAAAAAACCGAAATAGAGATATTACATGGGCTGTAGCGGGAACAAGATAGCAATAATTGTCACTGTTACATACCCATAACAAATCTACTATACGCCGCGTGTCTCTTCACACTTACGAATCATATATTTCTATCTCTTTCTGCAAATGGCGACCCAGCAGCAAATTAAACAGGAGAATTTTAAAGAAAATTAAATTTTGATGTACTTATACTATGTATGAGTGAAAAGTAATCCTGAGGAACTTGTTTTTGGTTTTTGAACTATTTGTGCACATTTTGAAAAGAAACGAAGGCATCTAAAAGCAGCAACAATGCTTTTAGATGATTACGGTAATTTTACTTAAGTGCTACACAAACGCCAGTTTGATTGTAACTAAGGTCAATTATTGTGCCAGTGGGCACAATTTATGCGGTCCATGTCGAGGAGCGTGTCCTGTATCTACCCTTTTATATAAATCAATGTTTCTAGATATTATGTGTTGTGATCCTATTTTACGAAGTTTTGTGCAATTAATGGTTCTATGCATGCCACTCAAGGTAACAAAAACTTTCAAACCCTGCAGATTCAGTCTCTTATAATTGTATATTTTGAACAGCTAATATTTAGCTAAAATATTAATTTAGTAAATCTATAACAGTTATAACTGCCTTATTTGATTAAGGGGGAAGCGTCAGGGTAAGCCGCGCAATTCAAATTTTCTTACGTTTATTGCAATTTGCAAGTCAGTATTAAGATGTATTGATCACTTTAATTATTATAATTATGTAAATACTTGTTACGGCCGCGAATTACATTTTGATCAATATACAACCTAATACTGACTTGTAAATTGCAAAAAAACGTAAAAAAAATTGAATTTCGCGAGCTACCCTGACGATTTCGCTTAAGGTCAAAAGTTCACTCTATTTATAATCCATACAAATGAAAAAAAAATGACTTATTTATTTAAAATATTTTTGAGATTAAAAAAAATGTCAATTCTTGGGCTGCTGGAATAAGAACTCAATTATTAACTATATCATTTAAATATAAATGAACATGTGTTTTAAAAGCAATATATTTATCTCAAATAGGTAATGAAGTTAAAGAAAAGAAGACAGGAATGTTGTCTGTGTAAATTTTTGTCACATATTGTTAAGAGAGGTTAATAGTTTGATATAAAAGAGTGTTTTAACGAAAAAATGCCTTATTACTACAATAGATTGTAAGACTTGATATTGATACTGACTTAAATGTATTTGAATAAGTTGTTATGTCAATCACCCAGACAAGTTTGATAATAGCAACTCCTAAACTAATTTGTTGCATTTAGTGATTAATAAAATTGCATACTTATTTTAAAACATATTTTATTTTTCCTCTTTGAACACAAATAATTTAATAAACATTACCTATATTGAATTTAACACATAGTAATTCAATCACTGAACTGCTTTTTCAATAGAAATTTCTTCATGATAGTCACCTGTGTACAATATTAACTATTTTAGTAAAACCCTATTTTCGAGAAAGAAAATCTACTCGGGGCGGAGGGAGCTTTTCTACAGAGGAAGGTAATAACAAAACTAAATATGTGGCATTTTACATAATATCTACTACAATTCTAATTAACATACATAACACACAATTACATACATTGCACTATCTACATTATATTATTGGTTGTAATGACTACAAAAACTATACTTAGTATACATTGAATGTGTAATTAGTCCAACTCACCACATTCAGAAATCACAACCTTCTTAGTGGGCTTGCCACTTTTAGATCCAAGACCTTCCATTTTACTTACAACATCCATACCCTCTACCACAGAACCAAATACAACATGCTTTTTATCTAGCCAGGGTGTTGGCGCAGTGGTGATAAAGAACTGAGATCCATTAGTATTGGGGCCAGCATTAGCCATTGATAAGGTTCCAGGGCCAGTATGCTTCAGTTTGAAGTTTTCGTCTTGGAAAACACGACCATAAATGGATTTTCCACCAGTACCGTTATGGTTGGTAAAATCTCCTCCTTGACACATAAAGGAAGGAATGATCCTGTGGAATGAAGAACCTTTATACCCGAAACCCTTTTCGCCCGTGCACAGAGCCCTAAAATTCTCTGAAGTTTTTGGGACCAGATCAGTCTCCAGTTTGATCACTATGCGTCCCAGGGGCTCCCCATCAGCAGTTACATCGAAGAATACTTTTTTTTCAGGTTGGCTTGAAGCAAATCGGAGAGTAGCAGCGGAATACAGCGTCCCATTTATTAAAGTACGCCGTAATATAGTTGAAATTGCCATCATGGATAAAAAAACGTGAATCTAAAATAAACAATATTCCATTAAATGTAAGATATTTCAAATGCCAAGGGAATTATTTCACATTCACAATATAACCTACACGTACGGTAACTACCAGCACGTTTCGATCCCGGCTAAGGGTATTAATTAGTGATTAGTGTTCTGTGGTTTCGATCTGTGCACAGACTGCACAGAGTACTATAATATATGATTTTGGCAGACGGCCAGCCAGTGACCCAGCTCTCTATAAAATTACAAAAGATAATAGAAGAAGATAAGATACTTTGCACAGAGCATAGACTAATAATATAACCTTATAGCCTGTCTACGCCTTACAACGTACAGTCCTACCAACTTACCTGTGAACTGAAAGAGGACGGCACCGTCGATTCAGTGTTGCTAATTAATATAAGGTGCCCAAAATTGAGTAACTTTTCAAGAAGGAAATTTCACATTAGACATAATCGTTTAATAAGAATTACAGTTTTTACAAATTAAAAACAATGATACCTATATAAAAATAATAAAATAAATAAAAATAATTTGATAATTTACAGTTACGTAGTTACGCTAACAGTTTAGTCTCTCAGCAATAAACAATGGCTTTATCTAAAAAGTAATCCAATGAAGTGGAAATTCAGCAGATAAAATGTTCCACGGGGGGGATAAAACTTTCATTTAAGGCGAAGTTAAGTAGGTACATACCCTGCAAGAAGTACCTGGATGTCTAGCATTTAGTTATGACCGTACCTAACTCCTTACACCAGATTTGACTAATTATAGTTAGCAGTGGTACCTAATGGTAGTGTAGTGTAATAAAAAAAAACAAATTGCTTTACCATGATTTATTGAAAACAAGGTTTACAGTAAATGTGATCTTTAGATGAACCTGCATACACAACTTCATCCTGGTTGTGTGGCCATACTCCGCTTATTTCCGTACCACTGTCATCATTATCACTATCGCTTTCGGTTTCAGTGTCACTTACCACTTCTATAATAAAAGGTTTATCTAAATA
This sequence comes from Dicycla oo, assembly GCA_948252095.1. Taxonomy (NCBI): domain Eukaryota; kingdom Metazoa; phylum Arthropoda; class Insecta; order Lepidoptera; family Noctuidae; genus Dicycla; species Dicycla oo. The sequence goes on from OX411711.1 coordinate 23,461,032, forward strand.
CAAATCATGTTTCAGCAGATAAAATTCGCTGATTCTCCTTCTAACCTGCGAACGTGTTTACAATGCTGTGCCCACTCATCAACTGTAATAGCGTCAAAAGCTTCTCTAACTAGGCGGGGAATTTCAGCATTTTTGTGCTCAATATTTACATCAGCAACTTTTATTTTCATTGTGCTCCATATGAGATCAATGGGATTGAAATCACAGTGATAAGGTGGTAAATATAAGCATTTGTGTCTATTGTCGTCTAAAATTTTTTCAATCTCATTTACAGGTTCAGGCTTGTTTCTCTTAATTATTTCTAAAAGCTGAGGTTTAGTCAAATTCTCTCCGTAGTCAATTTTATTTTAGGTCAACCATAATTGCATATCTTTTTTTAAAGAATTCGTATTTGGGACTTTATTCACACAAATACGCTGATAAGGAGCATTATACATCACTATTATGGATGGCTCTCCTAAATTAGGCACAAGTTTTTCAATAACCACTTTTTAAAGTTCATCTCGTCATAATAATCACCACTTTTTGTGTTTGATTTAAACACAAGTAGTGCATTTGTAACAAATCCAGTATCTCCTCCCGCATGAACAATAATATATTTTGCCCTTTCGATACAGGCTCCAATACTCCGTCTTCACCCTCTCCTTGCCAACATTTACCCGATGTATGCGAAGAGTGAATATAGGTCTCATCTAAATAAATTTGGGCCGGGGCTGGGGAGATTTATTATTTTTATCCACTGCATGCAAGTACTTAGCTCTCCAAGCTGATATTTCATTACGCTCCATAAGAAACTTCCGATTGGATTGAGATTTTTTAAAACGAAATCCCACCTTGAGAAGCAGCTTTCGCAGACTCCCTCGCTGTCCTGTGTAATTTATTTCTGTCTTTAAGACCTCTAGAAGCTTTTTAACAGTAGGGACCTCTTTTTTAGCAGAATAAAATTCATGTACTTTCCTCCGTATAACTCCCATGTCAAAATCCACTTTTACGTTTTCTCTCGTTGCCTGGTGTCCGAATTTTTGTACCAGTTTCTTCTGCTGCGTGCCCTTCCTTAACTATTTTTGAAATTAGTCCTGGATTCACACCTGAAATATAAGATAATAAAATAAATGTTAGAAGAAATTTGAAATCTGGCAGGTTAGTTTGCTCACTCACTTAGCAGGTTACCTATGAGATGTACGTTACCGTTACGCTAACCTGCAGCAAGAATAGAAACGAATATTTCGTGGACTTAAATAATTAGTTAAGGATCGGGTAATTTATAACAAGAAAGTTGACAACACTAACCTGTCGCTGTCGAAATCCGTTTGTATATTTGATTAAATGGAATAATCGGAGACCCCGCCCGAGCTTCTTCTTCAAAAAAGGTTTTAACCTTTAGAATATTGAAAGCGCAAGTCCGATCCTGCATGGAGTATTGCAGTCACCTTTGGGATGGATCAGCCAAGTACCAACTAGCCGCGCAGAGCTAAGAGACTCATTGGCGACGTAAAACTGGCGGATGCCAAGCTTCATAGCTTGGCTCATCGCCGCAAGGTTGCCTGCTTGTCGGTTTTCTACAGATTGTAATTCGGAGTGTGCCCGAGAACTCCACGACCTCATTCCACCGGCCCCCTTCTACCATCGGACATCTAGACGCACTGCTAGTTACCATCCCTACCTGGTTGCTAGTCTAACAATTCGCACTAAGCGCTTCCAAGTGTCTTTTATAATGCGCACAGCAAATGAGTGGAACTCACTACCTGCGTCTGTGTTTCCGAACGCATACAACCCTAATCTCTTCAAAGTGAGAGTGAATAGGCTTCTTCTGGGTAAGCTCACTCCATCGTCGACTTTGTCTCTGTCACCTCTGACCTAGACTAGAGTCAAGAGCAAACCCAACACACATAAATAAAAAAATGTCCAAAAAACTGAATAAAAGGCTACCTAATCGTCCTTTAACTAATATCGATATCAGTGAGCATGCACGCGACATCCCATACTTTCGAGGAGTCTATATGAGGGATCGGTTGCGAAGAACAGCAAAACGCATTGAATGTGCTATCATCAACTTAGACGATTCACGTAATAAAGGAACGCATTGGGTACCTTATGCTAAAATAAACAATTATTGTGAATATTTTGATAGCTTTGGTGATTTGAAACCTCCAAAAGAATTAATGCAGTACTTTAAAAATTGTGATGTTTTTATAACTATACTAGATTTCAACAATTTAATACAGTGAACTGTGGACCCTTAAATGAGTTTTTATGGAGGGGATACAGCCGTTATCATAAATATAAAAGTAAAAAAAAATACATAAAACCTATTTTATTTTTCCTTGAACCCTCCCCGTACTTGACAAACTGACAAATAGGTACATACAGCACTTAAAACATTCACACAACTTTGAGTTATAAAAATAATTAAATGTAGCCTAAACGATTGTCCACTTGACTGTGCCTGCGCGCATCTGCACTCGCAGCTATCTTCCGAGCTGCCATTAAGTTTGAATTGAACTGTATTTGGTTGTATGTTGATTTGAATATGATTCGCGACCGTATCAAATCTGTATTTATAGAATTATAATCATTAAAATCATCAATACAATTCTCTAAGTTCTCTATGGAATGACTGTTTCGTGAAATCGTGACATTTGAGGTCTTTTCTAACTTATGAAGTTATATTACCGATTCTAATTATTTTAATTCTGTAAACTTATGTTTGTTATGGTCGCGAATTATATTTGAATTAACATAAAACCTAATACTGACCTGCAAATTGCAAATGACGTAAGAATATTGTACGTTGATCAAAATGTGATGAGCGGCCGTAACTAGTATGTATGTATGTATTTACAGAATCAAAATCACTAAAGTCATAATACAACTCTGTAATCCTAATGAACGACTATTTCATGAAATCTTTACATTTTAAGGATTATACTAAGGAGTTGTATTACTGATTTGAATGATTATAATTCTGTAAATACATTTGTTACTGTTACGGCCGCGAATCATACTTTTCATAATTCAACATACACCCTAATACTACGGTACAAATATGGACAGTATTTTATCTTCATAGAACGGTCGGAATGCGAGTCATACCTACGCGCCTCGACTAAGGCGGCAAACAGTCACGAACACAGAGTACTTTATACTATACTGAAAGTCACGAATGCGGCGCAGTGACGAACGGACGGTGTGATGGTTTTGTAGGCAGTAAGCGTGCGCTTTGTGACAAATTTCATTGAAATAAGTACAAGTACTTACTTTAATATGGCAGAGAGCGACAATAGACTATATTGTGTTGTTTTTGGTTGCTTGAATTCGCCCAGAGATAACATTTTTTATATTACCTGGAAACTCCGAAAGACTAAACAAGTTTTATATACCTGCTACTTACTACGTAATTTGTTTCTTTTTTAATAGGCGAATATTTCGGCTTTTCCACCGAGGAAAATACCTAGATTAATAAATAAATAAGTGGATAGGGTGAAAAAGTGACACGTGAGTGACCTACCTACGCTCACTTTAAAAAAACTAGTAGACAGTTTCCTAGGCTAGGCTCATTTACTTAGCTACTTACATAATAGAATAGAAAGATGTTTATTTCCCTGGTTCATATGTTACATTATGTCCACAGGTCGGTGGTGTATTCGGCCTGTGGGTGTGTCAGCTACTAACGGTCTACCTATGTTTGTCTGAAAGAGATCTATATAAGTGTCGTGTAGTGTGTGCTGTGAGCTTGTTAGTATGTACAGAATAAGTTTATATAAATTTATAATGTAGTTCTATGTTGCCCTATCCTATTTACAGTTAATTACAGTTTATGGGGACGTGGAGCGGTCGTTCGCTTGCTAAGCAGCCGACTCCTGTCTTTTTTTGGTACATAGTCGATTTCACCTAGTCTAGTATTAGTTAGGAGGGGGTTGTGCTGTCCGTATCCGAGGTAGGCGTCACCAGGGGTATCTAGGTCCTCGATGTGCATTTCGCGGAGTCGGCGCAGCATGTCCTCGTTTAAGTCTTGTGCACGAAGGTGCCATGGATCCCAATCGAGCATATCCCAGAGTAGTGAGGTTTCTAGGCGTCTTGGGAATTGTCCGCTGGTTTTGAGAGCCATTCGATATTGGCGTTCAATTTTAAGTAAGTTGCTCTTACTGTAACGTGAGAGTAGTTGTACCACGCCATAGTCCAATATAGGAAGTAGGCAGGCCTGAACGACAGCAAGTTTCACAGTCATCTCCGTCTTGGCGTGCCAGCCTATGATAGGGGCTAGCGCACCGCGTGCTCGTCGCGCCTTCTGCACGACGTAATCCGTCTGTTTGGCCATAGTCATGGTCTTGTCTAAGTGTACGCCCAGATATTTTATGCTATTTTTATATTCGAGTATCTCGTCTTTGATGCGAATGGTTCTGCGGTAGTTTCTCTTGTGAGTGAACATAGCACACTCCGTTTTGTCTACGTTGCATTTTAGCCCCCAGCGACGGTAGTAGTCGATGACGGTGTCGGCGGCCCAACCCGCGCGGTGTGTCGCGCAGTTCGGGTTGGGAGACCTGTTAAGGATGCACAGGTCATCGGCGTATTGGGAGAGCTTGAGTCCGCGGATACGGTCCCGTTGGTCCCAAACGTCGTGTACGTATAGATTGAAAATAATCGGACCCAAGATAGAGCCCTGGGGGAACCCGTGTGGCACCGGTTTTTCATCGCCGTTGGTGGTTCTGAAGCGTCCGTAGGTTTTGCGACCGCTCAGGTAATTTTCTATTACTTTGATGATGTTGTTCGGGACGTCAGCTGTTTGAAGCTTCTTCGTCAGACCTTCATGGTTTATAGAATCGAAGGCCTTCGAAAGATCCGTCAGGACCATGGCCACACTTTCCCTCTCTTCCAGCGCGTCTGTGATGAACTTGCCGGTGCGAAGAATCTGTGTTCCTGTTCCTCTATACTTGGTAAACGTTGGAACGGCGGTTGGAGTCTGTCTGCCGTCTGCCGCAGGCGTGACAAGAGCAGGCGTTCGTGCAGTTTACCCATGATGTTTAGGAGAGTGATGGGTCGGTACGATTTGGCGTCCCGGTGATTCTTGCCTGCTTTATGTAGGAAGATGCACTCCCCGATTTTCCATCTGTTAGGATAATAACCTGTCAGTAACAGGTAGTCAGCTATCACTTTGTACCTGATGAGAAAGGAGTCGCCTCCGAGTTTAAGGGCATCTGCTTTGATTTTGTCCGGGCCAGGCGCCTTCTTATTTTTAAAGCGTCTCAGCGCGAATCTAATTTCCTCTATAGATGTGGGGTCGAGAGGCTGGAACGGTGTGGTCTTCTCTGTGCTCTTATCTTCGTTGTTAATCTCGGCTTCTGTGACTATCGCTGCGTCGACCAGGGTGTCGATAGTTTCTTTCTCACTGTTGCAACCCTCAATGTGGGGGAGTCTCTGTACTGGAGCCTTCAGGTTGCGTTGGATTCGCCACATGTGGGCTCTGTTGTTCTGTGAGTTGTTTATTATCTGGGTCCATTTTTCGCTGCTATATTCCACGAGTGCTTGCTGGACCTGGCGTTTCAGACGATTGTAATTTCTTCTTTGTTCCGTTATTCTTTCCTGGTTGAGGCGTAGTCGCCACGGCTTACTTTTTGCTTGGTTTCTTTTGTCGATCAATTCGTTAATCTCTTCTGGAAGTTTATCTCTTCTGTTGTTTTCACGTAGTGGTGCATACTCATCCAAGGTTTCTGTGATGGCTTTTTCTAGTTGTAGTATATATGCCTCGCATTCTGCGCCGGTTGTGATTTCCTTTGGTAGGTGCGTGGTTTTGTCCCATAGGGTTTGTTGGAATCGTTGTCTGATTTCTACGTTGTTTGCAATAACGCGGGTATTCCTTACCAGTGTTTTCTCTCTGTCCACCTCTATGCTTAGGTCCAGTAGCCAGGGCATATGATCAGAGCCAACCGATGTTGCTTGTCGGCATGTTATGGTATCGAAAGCTTGTGCATCGTGCGAGAAGATGGCTGCATCGAGGATGCCATAGCCCGCACTGTTAGGTCGTGAGGGTTGGCCCGTGTGGTGTATGGTGCAGACGTCGGAGTTACAGAGGTCGCGGACCAGTATTCCTGCCCCTTCGTCTCTCTCCTGGTTGAGTGCGGTCATTTTAAGGTTGAGGTCCCCGATGGTGATGTTTGGAGCTTCGGTTATGATGTCTTCTAGCTCGTCATTAAGCGCTGCGGCATCGAAGTGTTCTGATCTGTGCGGTATGTATATCCCCTTAATTTTTAGGGAATCACCGGTCAGATGATCATAAGTGAGGTTGATAGCGACGCCTTCAATGAGGCGGTCTCTTTCTTCGGTACCTGGGGTTACGTCGGTCTGACTCCAGCGTATTCCTCGCATCACATACATGGCTGTAGTTAGATGCGACGCGATTGAGTGCGTGATCTTGTCGTAGTTCAGGAGATTCATGCGGATTTTGGAAAAGTCCACTCGGCACTCGTTGACTACGATTATATGTGGTTTATAACGGTCGGCTAATGATTTTAACTCGAGGAATTTACCTTTCAACCCTTGCGCATTGAGGTGCAGTATGCGCAGCTTATGATATCGATTTCTCGGGTTATTTGTTGAGAATTTTTATGAGGATTTCGTGTTGTAGCTGTAGCTGGTGTAATATTTGTTTCATAGTTGTTTGTAGCTCTTGCCCTAGAGGCTCCATCCTGTTTTCTTTGTTTGTTGTCTGTTCATTTAGTGGCATTGGTGGCTGGTGCTGTGGTTGTGATTGCGATTGGGGCGCCTGTTTGGGCAACAGTGGAAATTGTGAAGTGGAGGTTATGTTTACGTACGAGACGTTTTCCCGACGGTATCTCAGTGCTGCGTTTCTGCGTTCAGCTGCTTCTTTTTTTTTCCTTTCTTTTTCTTCGTATTGTGCCAATTGACGGTCCACTGCCTTCTTGAACTTCTCGCATTTGGCTTGATTGGCCCCATGGCCCGGTTTTTTGCATGCTGTGCATATTTCGATATCTACGCCTTCTTCGTTTTGAATTGTGGAGGTGGGGTGTTTCTTCTCACCGTGACACGCCGATGTCGCATGCGTGAAGAGGAAACATTTCTTACATTGTACTACTCTCTTGGGGTCATCTTTGTATTCCTGAGGCTTCATGCTGAAGGCCCCGAAGTACGCATGCTTTGTTGTCTTCATAAGCGTGGCGATTTCATCGTATGAGTGGGCACCATCAAAGATAAATAATTGTAGGTTACCTTTAATTGTTCTCATTTTGATCGGTCTCACACCTATGCACCTCTCCATTTCCTCAAGGCATGCCTCATTCGTCTCATCGTAGATGTTCGTGATGAGCACAACCTTCGTCTGATGGATCTGCTGGGCTTTAGGGACGCGTGCCACGAAGCTGAGCCCGTCGTCAAGTTTCCTCAGCTCTTCTATAATTATTTTCCTCATGTCCGCGGTGTATATGCGGATCGTGATGGTTCTTTTGTTACTAGCCATGGCGTATCTTGCTCCATGGTCTGTGGTTATTTTTCTAATTTTGTTAAAATATTCCACATCGTTGATTTTCTTGACGTCTGTTATGATTATGTCGGGGATGTGAGTGGATGATGTGATCACTCTCGGTGGTCGCTGAGTCGCTGTCGAGTTAGGAGTGACGGCACCTTTCTTTCTCTTCTTGGGTTTGGGTGAGGTAAAAGTCGCGTGAGCGTAGTCTTTTTCCCTTTCCGATTCGTCTTTGTGCTCCTCTTCGGTGGAGAGCGAGGAGAAGCGGTTGCTTGTTGTTATTGGCAGTCGCTGCGAGGCGACGGTCGGACTGGTGGCGCGCAGAAGCGTCGAAATGTTCAAGTCTTCGCGGGCGCGTGCGTCGGGGGCAACATTGCGATCTCGCGCAACAGCGGTGGTTTCAGTTGGTTTCGTTCGCGCGGCGCCAGCGGCCACGCCGCCGGGCGCCGCAGTCGCAGCAATCGCGCCGCCAAAGGCGTGACGCGGCGTCCGGCGAGCGGGGCGGCTTGACTCACACAGCGATGGCTCAGCCCTTGTACTTTGGGCCCTGGGTACCTCTCTGTATTTCGATACTATTTTGTTCACTGTGCCACATTCACAGGTCACGTTTTCTTCACTTTCGAGTCCTATAATTGGCATGTACTTAACATTTAACTGTCCGTTGCACTTGCGGCAGTCTATCTTATTTATTTTGCAGAAATTTATATTACACGAATATATATTAATTTCGTTTACACTGTTCACTAGGTGTCCGTTTGAAATATTTGCAGAAGTTTTTATAAAACATTTCACGGCACTTCTCTTGTTACACAATCTACAATTTAATTGTTTAATCTTAGTTTGGAGTCCCTGCCACTCATGGAATTTTTTAATTACGTTAATTTTTGCGCAGTACCAACAAGCAACTGCGTATTGTCCTTCATTGTCCGGGGAAAGTTCACTTACACTAGTTAATTTATAGTCACTGTTCTTTTTATTGTTCACAATTGCACTGTCCGTGTCCATTTCACTAGTTTCATTGTTTCCGGGAGGGCCTAAAGGGCCTCCCTTAGTCTCCACACTCATAATAATATGAGCGCAAACTGATGTAGGTAATCTTATAAAAATATTGCGTCACTCGAGGCACTGAGCGCGAGAGACGTCCGCGCGCACGTCCGCTCGTCGCGGCTACCGCGCGCCTCCTCCTACTTACATAATTGAGCACGAAATATCGTTATGAAATGATACGTCGTATCGTTATGTACAATACCTACGTAGTAAGATTTAAGTACATTATAATTTACTTTATAAGTAAGATTTTGTAGTACGCGATGAGATGGTTGATAATGGCGACGATTACCTTGTTCACAAACTAAACTAAAAGTTCAGTGCATCTTTTTCTATTTCATTAAGAAAAGGACAGAAGATAAATATTAGTTTAGTCGTGTTAAATTATTCAGCGCCTGACGTAAAGTAACGTATTTTTAGTAGCCAAGTTTTTAATCACGTCTAAACTTGTCTATGGAGTATCATAATATATGATAGGATTAAACTAATATTTATCGTGTAGAAAGAAAAAGATGCACTGAATCTATATTTAGTTTGAATTAAGTAACGTTTGCAGAGCGATTCGACATCGGATGGGTGACCAAAAGAATTGTTATTTCAAGTTGCTCCGTGCTGTAGGTAATGGGGACGTTAATAAGCTGAAAAAAGATATTATAATTACTTGTCAGCTGTTTCTTGCATTTTGGTTGAGTAGGTAGGTGTTGAAGTTTGGTAACCTTCGACGACAGCAGTTTGTTTTTTTTTTAAATAAAAAATATAATATTTACAATCACAAAACTAGAAAGAAACTCAAGTAGGTGATGAGAGGGTAGGTGGTGAGAGTTTTGGCGCAACTGTGGCGGTAGTTGTCACGTCAACATCGAGTCTGTATATAAAATTTACTTTAAAATAGTTTAAGTTAAAACTGAGTGATAAAACTAAGTGTATTTGTGAAAAGACACATTGATGAAGCAGTTACATTGTTATCAGGTGAACCTATAAACAATCAGCTGTGATATCAAAATAAAACAATTTGTGTGCTTGAATCGTGATAAACTTTTGCAAAACAATTGAAAACATATTAAAAAGTGCATGTTTTTACAAACATAATACCTAAATTAGTGATAGACTGCATATTTTGTAACAAATATAAACAAAAAGTGATAAAAATTGTGACTGCAAACACAAAGACATTTCAAATTTAACGAATCCTGAAATTCGAAATTCCTCAAGAAACTCAGACTTTTTTCGTGTATAAAGATGTAAAAATCCTTCATCAAAATATAAATGGACTTGCTAGGAAAATGGACTTATTATCGTTTGTTATAATTAGGTATATTTACTAATAACAATCAATAGTGATTACACAATATACTATATTTTAATTAACTTATTATGAGTTGTTCGTATTTTAAACGGATATCCGATATTTAAAAAACTTGCATTTGACTTTTGTCACACCTATGATTATTTATTGCTTTTACTTGGATTTAAATTGATTAAGCCGAATTAAGATTCAAATCTGTTTTAAATTTAGTTAAGCTTAATTATTTATATCATTTGTAATTTTAGTTGTTCATTGTAACATGTTAGTAATAATTTGACTCCACGTGATCGTAAGTTTATAAGCACGATCGGACGAGCGGTGGAGGCAGTTGTTGGTGAGCGGTTAAAGTGAACACAAGTCTGGATAACGAAGTTAAGTAAGCTTTATGTTCTTTTGGTACTCTATAACCACATTTTGCCTACGTAAAATTATAATGATGTTTTATATTGTTTTTTTTATATTTAAATAATTTAATAATCACACTGTTGTCTAAATGAAATTATAATATTATTTTGTTTTCCTATATGTTTAAATAAATGTAGTAATATGGTTATTGAATATTTTAATAGTCTATGGAGATTCGTAATTATGGTATTTACTAATTATATTAATGTGTTTTAATGAATGCTATACAATATTATAGTGAATAAATGTGGTTTGAATGAACTTGGTGTATCTTTCATACTGTAGTCTAATCTGAGGTTTTAATAGTTTCAGAAGTGGGATAATCATGCCAAAACGTACCCGGAAATCCGCCCAGGGCCTACGTGATCGATCGGAGAGCCCAGAATCATCTTGTGAAAGAAAGCGGTGGCGACCCTGGCGACTTAGAGAAATATCATCAGAAGAGGAATACTCATCGGACACTGAGGGAGAGCAGTACTCGCATCGCAAGGAATATTCCGGTGAGCCCGTTCCATATATTATTCACAGTGACAGTGCCAAAGCTGATATAATACCAGTCTTCGACCCCGAAAAAAATGATATGGAATCATCTCAGTGGATCAACAAAATCGAGCAGCTTGCCTCTATTCATCATTGGAGTGATCGGAAGAAATCTTATTTCATGCAATCTAGATTGTCTGGAATGGCGAAGGTATGGCATTCATCCTTACAAAATTATGATCTCACTTGGCAACAATGGAAAGAGCACTTGTTGGAAGCCTTTCCCCAAAAGACTGATTTCGTTGAACTCCTTAGAGAGATGTTGAACAAAAGAAAGACACCGACCGAAAATATGACTCAATATTTTTACAACAAATTGGCCATGCTAAACAGACTTGAATTTTCTGGTGAAAAGGCAGTAGCGTGCATTATCGATGGGCTACCACCTCACATGAAGGCACCAGCTAGGGCAGGAAACTACACAACATCAAGTGAATTATTTTCGAAATTTCTGTCTGTAATGACCGATACTTTTAGACCAAAACATACACTTATTACAACGTCAAGAACAAATGAAGATATTAGTAATGGCAGCAATCACCTGAACACAAAAACACAAGATCAAAAGAAGAATATAACTTGTTTCCTATGCCACGAAATTGGACATTCGGTGAGACGTTGTCCAAAAAATTCTTTAAACAACCGACCTACCTGTGCACACTGCGGCAAAACTGGACACCCATCCGAAAAATGTTTCTTCAAACCAAATACATCAACAGCGGCAGTACTACCAGCAAAGGAAACCATCAACATGATAACAGAGGTAAATGACATTTATTTCAAACCTATTATGGTCAACAATGTTCCCGGCCAAGCTTATTTTGACTCGGGTGCAAAAGTAAATGTAATGAACTTCAATTTTTTTCAAAAGATTTGTTTGCCAATGAATAGTTGTAATACATTGATTGGGGGATTTGGAGGAAATCCAGTGGTTGCTAAGGGTACATTAAAAACCACAGTACTTGTAGAAGATCATACCTTTTATACGGATTTTCTTATAACTGACTGTCATATGGGAAAAATGGATGTCATAATTGGACAACCAATTATAAATAACTCCGATTATGTTTTCACCATTTCCGGAAATAAGTTCACATTGCAAAAGAAGGATCATTCGATCGCAAAATTATTTATGATTGAGGCCGTACCCGAAGCAAATACTAAGGTGAAGGTACAGTGTATGCACGACTTAGTAGTACCACCCAATCATATTATGCTCATTGAAGTCATGCTAGATTCTGAGTCAGGAGACTCTATTTACATTGAATCTAGTAAAAGAATGTACAATAGTAGAAACTTTTCAATACCAGCATGTGTCGTCAACGGAGGTAAGAGTTTTTTAGAATTACGCAACGAGTCTACAGTTCCTTTACACTTAGCCAAAGGAGAAAATCTGGCTAGAGGTGACAGATGTCTTGAAGCTAAAATACAAATCCCTGGTTACCAAGCATCACCAGCAACCACAAATACAGTCATGACCGTCGACCTCAGTAAAGTAAATTGTGGCACAGAAGATTTAGAAGTTAAGAAGCAGCTTTTCGAAATTCTTACACAATTTAGCGACTGTTTTTCAATAAACACAACTGAATTAGGCTGTACAGATAAGATTGCAATGGAAATCGAGCTTAACACAGAAAAACCAGTATGTTATCGACCATATAGATTATCTATTCCGGAAAAAGAAGAAGTTCGAAAGAAAATTGATGATCTCATGGAAAATAAGGTAATACAGGAATCAAACTCGGAGTATGCGAGCCCTATTATACTAGTGAAGAAGAAAACAGGTGACTATAGATTATGTGTCGACTATAGAAAGCTGAATAGCTTGACTGTCAAGGACAAATACCCACTGCCAATCATAGAAGATCAAGTTGAGAAACTGACTGGTAAGCGATATTTTACTAGTCTTGATTTGTCTCAGGGGTTTTATCAGATCCCAATGGATAAGAACTCTATCCCCAAAACAGGATTTGTGACCCCTGAAGGGCATTACGAGTTTCTCCGCATGCCTTTCGGATTAGCAAATTCACCATGTGTTTTTCAACGCTTAATGGACAAAATTTTGGGACCCCTGAGATTTGACAAAGTATTACCATACATTGATGACTTGTTGATTCCCAGTAAAACAGAAGAAGAAGGGTTACTAGTACTTAAGCAAGTATTACAGATTCTAAGAGATTCTAAGTTAACATTGAATATTGATAAATGTACATTCCTGCAAACGCAAGTAGAGTACCTAGGGTACGAGTAGAGATGGAATTAGACCAGCGCAACGAAAGATAGAGGCAGTCACAAAATATAGAGAACCAACTAATGTTCATGAACTTCGTATGTTTTTAGGACTTTCAAGTTATTTTAGGAAGTTTATTCAAAATTATGCTTTACTTACTCATGATCTTTATAAATTACTAAAAAAGGATTGTCCATGGAACTGGGAAAATGCACAACAAAGTGCTTTCGATAGAATAAAGCACATACTGACAGAGAGGCCCATTTTAGCTGTTTACAATCCAAGAGCTGCGACTGAAATTCATACAGACGCTTCCAGCAAAGGAATAGCAGGTATCCTATTACAAATACACGAAAACTCGTTAAGACCTGTCGCTTATTTCAGTCGAAAAACTAGTAAGGAAGAAGCTCTTTATCACTCATTTGAGCTTGAAACTCTGGCTGTAGTCGAAACACTAAGAAGATTCAGAGTTTATCTAGCTGGTATAAAATTTACTGTTGTCACGGACTGTGTTGCGGTACGACAAACTTTCGAAAAAAAGGACCTATTACCCAGGGTTGCAAGATGGTGGCTTAGCATCCAAGAATACGATATGGACATAATACACAAACCCGGATCATGTCACAAACATGTAGATGCACTCAGTAGAACACCAGTAGAAGTTGTGCCAATATTTGTTCTAGACTTATTAGATTGGGTTTATGTTTTACAAAATCAAGATAACGCTATTCGTACAATCAAACATAAACTAGAGAATAACACAGATGACGTCGACATAAGAAATAATTATGTTTTACAAGAAACAAAAATTTTCAGAAATTTAGGAAATGGCAAACTTAGGATAGTAGTTCCCAAAGCAGCGAGATGGAACGTTATGCGCAAATATCATGATGATATTGGACATCCAGGACTCAAAAGGTGTGACACTTTAATAAAGGAAAATTGCTGGTTCCCACGTATGACAAGATTTATAAGGAAGTACGTAAATGCTTGTTTGGATTGTCTTTACAAACGTGGGCAATATGGAAAAATGGAAGGAGAACTTCATCCAATCGAGAAGGTCGCTGAACCACTACACACCTTACACGTTGATCATCTCGGGCCCTTTTGTAAAAGTGGTAATGGTATGTCATATTTGTTTGTAATAGTTGACTCGTTTACAAAATTCACTTGGGCAAAACCAACTAAGACCACTAAATCTATTGAAGCTGAACAAAAACTGGAAGAAATATTCAGCTCTTTTGGTTATCCAAAGAGATTGATATCGGACAGTGGTGCAGCTTTCACTAGCAAGAGATTTAAAGAGTTTTGTTTGGCAAATCAGATAAAACATGTTATCAATTCAATAGCATCACCTAGGTCTAACGGGCAAGTTGAGCGCTTCAATAGAACGATATTGGAAGCCATCAACAAAAGCACTACTGATGAACGAGATTGGGATAAATGTCTAAATAAAGTCGTGTGGGGCATTAACAACACGGTGAATGCTACTACAGGATTTTCAGCTTACAGACTTATGTTCAAAGGAACTCGTACATTATTACAAGGAATGTCTTCTAATAGTTACGACAGTACAGAAACAATCAATAATAATCGGGAAAAAGCTTCACAAAACATTGCAAAGACGTCTCAAGCAATGAAAAAGAGATTTGATGAAAAACGAAAGAAGCCAGTAGTGTACAATGTTGGAGACCTTGTCTTGTGGAAAGGTGCACAAAGCAAAAATAAAGATGCTGTTCGCAAACTTAAAGAAAAATTCAGTGGTCCTTTTAAGGTTACAAAGGTCCTTGGGAACGATAGATATATGATTTCTTCTATTAAAGGGGTAAAGGGCTATAAGAAATATAATGCAACGGTGGCTTCGGATTCGTTAAGAAAATTTAATGACAAGAATAATGAATTAAGTTCCAGCGATGATGAATCACAAATTGATAGTACAGAAGAACTCGTTGACTTACTTGAAGGTTAAGAGGTAAAAAACTGGCATATGATATTTTAATAACGCAAAGTGATCTTTATAGTTACAGGGTGTCCATGACACATCATGGTGATGACGGACTAAACAAGGCGGTGGTAAAATGCACCAAGATTATCGTAAAAAGCAGTGATAAAGGGCCGTCTTAGGAGACGATGAAAATACACAAGGGCCACCATGGAAATTGTGGTGACCAAGAACTACGTTATAATAGGGTATAATGCTATGGCAACTATAAAATAATTATGGTATAGGGCCGTCTAAATAGACGATGAAAATGCACAAGGGCCACCATGTACGGTTATGGTGATGAAGGGCCGTCTAATAGACGATGAAAATACACAAGGACCACCATGAAAAATCATGGTGTTGCAGGGCCGTCTGACTGGACGATGAAATAAACAGTCTAAACAGGATAATAAATTACATTGGCGACATTAAAATGTCTTGATGTTTAAATTGGATACTTACACAAAGTGTTATTTTCTATTTTCACAGGTTAAACAAAGGAATTGTTGGTGAACTAAAGCAGATGGCTCCAATATGGATTTTACATAGGCTAACACTAGATGATTGTAAGACTGAAATAAATTATTGCATGATTAAATTTGCGTGGTATCAAATTTTGTCAGGATGGACGAACTGTTATAATTAGGTATATTTACTAATAACAATCAATAGTGATTACACAATATACTATATTTTAATTAACTTATTATGAGTTGTTCGTATTTTAAACGGATATCCGATATTTAAAAAACTTGCATTTGACTTTTGTCACACCTATGATTATTTATTGCTTTTACTTGGATTTAAATTGATTAAGCCGAATTAAGATTCAAATCTGTTTTAAATTTAGTTAAGCTTAATTATTTATATCATTTGTAATTTTAGTTGTTCATTGTAACAAGTTAGTAATAATTTGACTCCACGTGATCGTAAGTTTATAAGCACGATCGGACGAGCGGTGGAGGCAGTTGTTGGTGAGCGGTTAAAGTGAACACAAGTCTGGATAACGAAGTTAAGTAAGCTTTATGTTCTTTTGGTACTCTATAACCACATTTTGCCTACGTAAAATTATAATGATGTTTTATATTGTTTTTTTTTTATATTTAAATAATTTAATAATCACACTGTTGTCTAAATGAAATTATAATATTATTTTGTTTTCCTATATGTTTAAATAAATGTAGTAATATGGTTATTGAATATTTTAATAGTCTATGGAGATTCGTAATTATGGTATTTACTAATTATATTAATGTGTTTTAATGAATGCTATACAATATTATAGTGAATAAATGTGGTTTGAATGAACTTGGTGTATCTTTCATACTGTAGTCTAATCTGAGGTTTTAATACGTTATCTCTATCGACACTCCAAGACGCAAAAAACCCTGTGGATGTTGTATGTCTCACAGAGCATAATATGTTGAATACTGATACAGATTTAATCAGTATACCTAACTTTGTTCAGGGATCTTTTTTCTCAAGGCATAATCGCCGAGGCGGTTCATGTATCTTAGTACGTAATAATCATGCATTTAAATCAATAACTGGACTAAAACAATATTGCGTTGAAGGCGTTCTGGAGTGCTCAGGCGTCGAACTTCTAAGTCATAATATCATAATTCTTTGTATATACCGACCACCACGATCAAAAACAGACGAACTAAATTTATTTTTTGACATTATAAACCGACTACTTGGGAAGTACTGCTACAGTAAAAAGAAAATAATAGTTTGTGGCGACTTTAACATAAATGTATTAAATAAAAATAAAATAACTACAATGTTCATGGAAACACTAGCTTGTCACAACCTGCAGTTAGGATTATTTGAACCAACAAGGACTGTCAGTGGAGCATGCATAGACAATTTCATGTATAACATTCGTGGATGTAAATGTAAAACTATGGAGTTCGCTTTATCAGATCACACGGCACAATTACTAACTTGTCCCGTAAAACAAAGCTGCTCTCTAAAACATTGGTATGTAAAAAGACGAGACTACAGTAAGGATAATGTTAAGAAATTTAATGACTGTATAAATTCGATTTCGTTTAGTGACGTATTTGGAAATAATGACCCGCATGAAGCTTTTGAAATTTTTTATGACTTATTTACTCTATTTTATAATTTATGTTTTCCGATTATTCGAATTAAAATATATTCACAAACACGACCACGATGGATGACTAAGGGAATAAAAAAATGCTGTATACGTAAACAGCAATTATTATGGAAGTATCGTAAGAATCGAAATAACATAAATAAAACCAATTTTAAAAATTTTGCGAGTAGATTACAACGTGTTATAAAACTGACAAAAAAGTCTCAGAATAATTATTTTATCCATACAGCTCAAAACAAATGCAGGGCTACTTGGAACGTTATTAGCAAAACAATCTCGAATGTGCCGAAAGGCCAAATCAATCAAATTAATATAGACGGTAAACATTGCACGGATGATCCGCAGATCATTGCAGACAGTTTTAATAATTTTTTTTATAGACCAAGTAAAAGGGAATACAAGTTGTACTAATAAGACAGATACCTTACCCAATCACTCGAAAACATTATTTATGTATCCAACTACACCCCAAGAAATACACAAAATAATCTTAAACTTAAAAAATACCAACAGTACTGGATATGATAGTATCTCGACTAAAATTTTAAAACAAGCGCCAATTAAATTATCCTACATTTTAAGTCATGTAATTAACCTATCGATCACAAATGGCTACTTTCCTGATCAACTTAAATTAACAATCATTAAACCTCTTTTCAAGAAAGATGATTGTCACAATATGAATTGTTATAGGCCCATAGCACTAGTTCCGGTGCTCTCTAAGGTTTATGAAAGAGTTATTTATGTCAGATTAAATGAATACTTTGAAAAGTTCAATTTATTTGCGAAAGAACAAATAGGTTTTAGGAAAAATAAGACTATTGATATGGCCGTATACGATTTTCTGACCACAGTTATGACTAGTTTAGACAATAAAATTCCAGTGTGTGCATTATATATGGATCTAAGTAAAGCGTTCGATTATGTAGATCATAAAATTCTGTTAAATAAATTAAATAGTTATGGAATTCGGGGTACTTCGTTAGAGCTGATAGCTTCTTATCTTACCAACAGAAAGCAGTCCACATTAGTTACTAGAGTATGCACCAAAACAAGGAAAGAAGCTAAATACATATCGGAAGACAGAGAAATTAAACAAGGCGTCCCACAAGGAAGTGTTTTAGGGCCTCTGTTATTCATCATTTATATAAATGACCTTCCAAAAATAACCAAACATCCCACTATACTTTTTGCAGATGATAGTACTGTTGTTTTTACCAGTAAGGACAAAGTATCCCTAGAACAAGACATAAATTGCACTCTGAGTGATATTATAAAATGGCTTAATAATAATAATTTAAAAATGAACTTGGACAAAACTAAAATAATGATATTCCGCAATCGTAAAGCCCAATTTACTAAAATTAATATAGACTATTCAGGGAACAAAATAAATGAGATAGCAACAACAAAATTCTTAGGCATGTCAATTGATCATAATCTGAATTGGAAGACACATGTAGACACTTTAAATCAAAAATTAAATAAGCAATCATACGCCCTACATATGCTGGCTAAAACGGTAAACACATCTGCTGTACTTGCAGCATACCATGGCTACGTGGGATCCCTTATAAAGTATGGTATTATATTCTGGGGTAATTCCACCAATAGGGATATGGCATTCAAGGCACAAAAGCGGTGTATTAGAGGTATGTTTAATATCAACCAAACTGATAGCTGTAGGCCATATTTTGTCAAGCATAATATATTACCATTGCCGTGCGTTTACATTTATGAGATTGCTAGCTTTGCGAAAAGTAACAAAAGTCTTTTTGATAAGTACCGAAGTAAGCGGCACACTGACAAAATTTGCTGCAAATCTAGCAAGACAGCCTTATTTTCCAAAAGCATTTTCAGTATGGCGCCTCGAATATACAATCACTTGCCAAAGTCCATACTAGAAACTTCATCTATCGATGCATTCAAAAAGAAATTAAAAAGATTTTTGCTAAGTAAATGTTACTATAGTGTTCAGGATTATTTAATGGAGGATGTAAGGACATATTGATGTAACTAGTGCACTGATTTAATTATTAATATTTGATATACTTTGACATTATTATACATTATTACATTGTTATACTTTGACATTTACATTGACATTTATTTACAGATATATCTTGACATTCTCATTTAATACTTGACATTTCTAATTTTAATTAAACTATTGACATTATTTTTTTTTTATATTGAATTTAACAAGTAATGACATGTACTTATTCACATTTGTATCTTGACATCATTATTTTTAAACTTCAATTTCTCTAGTGACATTATTATCAATTTTATTTAGTATGTTTCTTTTATTATTTGCAAATTGCTACGGTGAAATGAATAAAACTAAATTGTACTATTAATTTTTAATTTTCGTTTTGCAAGAAAATGTATTATAATAATAAGCTTGTATTTGCATGCCTCAAGGTGTAATATGGTCGGACTGTGCTTTACTCTCAATATCTTTGTATAATTACCCATATTAGCAAATAAACGATTATGAATATGAATATGAATATGAATATGATGGTGGTAGGTAGGATGAAATTAGAATACTGTAGGCGGACAGCCCTATCGCGTGTTTACGTACCGCGCCGCTGTAGGTACAGACGCCATGCGCCAGCAGCACATCAAGCTACTACAATCTGTCTTTCTTCAACTTTATCGCTAAAGTATTAGGTTCAAGGTTGTTTGGAAAAAATTGACAGTTTCGGGTAGCTTGACCTGCTGGCGTCTGTATATATTTCAAGGCCAGGAGCCGAGTTACAATACTGGTAGGTAGATTTGACTGTGCATACATACTGTGCTAATACTGACTTGCAAATTGCAAAAAACCCAAGAAAATTTGAATTTTGCGCGCTACCCTGACGCTTATGTATCCGAGTGAGACTTGTATCTATGGTGAATAAGAGAAAAAAAAAAAAAAACAAGCAAGATGTCATTTTGAATTCAAAATAACTAGATAACCTCCAACTTGAGACTGCAGCAGCTTATTTTTTTGTATTAAAATCAGTAATAATTAACACTGGATCTCATTGAGAGTAACTTAAAATGATGCATTGCATTAGAACAGCTTTATCAGTTGTTCGTCAAAATCGCAACAAAGCAGTACCTATTCAAAGAATTTTTAACATAAATCAGTTTTTTCGACAACCGCGATGTTATTTATCCCAAACAGATGATACAGGTAATGATTGTAATACGCACTGGTATCATAATATGAATGTATCTACTCTAGAGGACAACAACTCATACTATTTTTATATGCAAACTTCACAGATCTATTAGTAGAAAATATATGTAAAGGCGAAGCTGAACTAGAGAAGAAGCTCAGAATTTTAATGCTGGAAGTTGAGGTGATGCGCCAGGACGGCCGACATGCACCGAACTACATAAACAAAGACCAGTGGCAACATTTATTAGATCTATCAACAAAAAATCAACGTGCTAGTTACCTTAGCTATTTGTTTAAAACTGAAAAATCTAAGGAGAATTTTAAGGTAGGTAATAATAGTTTTTCTTTTTTTTTTAACAGAACTTCAAATCTTACCATTGTATATAAAAATTTTGGTGTACAGTCAGTAGATCTTTACAACTCTGCCCCTAAGACGACCCACTGACCCAACTTTTGTTTATTATAGGCTAAAAAAGAAGCTAAAAGATTGGAACATCCAGTAATTAAACCTGAAGATAGCAAAGAGAATGAAGATGACCTTCTTTATGGCATACAACATCAGTCATTGTTTTTGAGAATCAGGGATCAGTCCATAAACCAGTTTGATAACTACAGGTAAGTACCTTTAATAGCTTATTTATTTAAAATTAATTTGTGGCAATCAGCAGGCCATAAATTTGATTGTTTCATAATAATACATTATGCAAATAAATATACCTGTTTTGCAGGGCCCTTCAAGCTTTGATATTTGGACAATCAGTTGTAATAGATTGCTCATATGAAGATAGCATGGTTTATAAAGAAACCGTAAATGCTGCTAAACAAATGACATATGTTTTTGGAGATAATAGAATTCATAAAGAACCCTTTAACTTGCACATGTGTAATGTGAATATGGGAGGGCAATTTATGAAGCAAATGCGGAAAAATATTCCTTCATTAGATGAACCCTGGTTTCCTTTGAATATTCACACAGAAAGCTATTTAGATGTATTTCCAAAGGAGAAGTTGGTTTATCTGACCCCCCATTGCCGAGAAGAACTAACAAAGTTTGATCATGATGCTGTCTATATCATTGGATGCATGGTTGATAAGGTAAACATACTGTAATAAGATGTATAATAAGTAAAAGAAAGAAAAATACTGGATCCTGAGAAATAAAGTCCCAAACATTTTTGCTATTACAATATAAAGTCAGATTATTCCGATCTGTCACCCTGCTTTGTCCCCTTCGTGTACGGCCTAAGTGCACGCTCGACTCGAGCGTCCAGAGACATGCAAACACTCGCGAGCATCTTGAGTCACGGCCGAGCGGCGCTCTGTGAACGCTCTTCCCCGCTGGACGCTTTTTCACTCGGGCCGTACACTTAGGCGCGTCACCCACACGAGCTAGAGTCGACGCGGCGCGGGCGTGCGGTGCGGGCGGTGTGGAGGGAGGGTATAGGGGTAGCGTGGGAAAGCCCCGCACCCCTCTCCCCCCTGCACCGCACGCCCGCGCCGCAACGCCGCCTCGACTCTAGAACGTGTGGGCGAAGCGCCTTAGGGGGACAAATCGGGAAAAAAAGTTTGATCTGTCCCCCTATTAGCAACGAGGGGACGGTTCGAACTATTCACTCCTATCTGTCCCCCTATCGGTGATAGGGGGACAGATGAAACTTTTTATTCCTGTTTATTCCCCATACAATTTATCATAATACTAATTCTTAAAAGTAATGCCACACATTATAAGCAACATTACATTAATTAACACATTATCTGCTTAATTCTTAGCGAAATGTATGCGAACGCTTCTTTATGCTACACTAATCCTGTGTGGCAAACGCACGGGTGCGTGCAAAAAATATCTTGAGTGTAGACACCCTTACCGACCCTTATTTTACGATGTTTTCGAAAGAATAGAGATGCACAACGAACGCACCGGTGCGGCACGCCGCACTCGAAGAAAGTTATGTAAATTGTATGGACGCGCATACGCGCCGTCAAGCACCTGGTGAACGTCCGAAAACGCGCATGTGCGTCTGCCGCGCCTAATGTATTAAAAGACGTGGTTTGGGTTCTTAATCATCTGTGTTTAATTTTTTTAATTGTTTTTCTATCATATCAATCAACTACAGTCCCTTAAATCACAGTAGATAGTGTAGGTACAATTAGTCTTCTGATTTGACTGTTTTCTGGGCCTGTATGCCTTTGAAACGCTACCTCCGCCTTCCCCAAATATAGAGCGACATATTTATTTACGATGCACCGCCGACCATTTCGCAGAAAATCCATGCCACTGTAAAATATTTACAGTTGATCAATAATGAATTATTAGTTCAATTTCATTTTTTTTTTGTGCGTACCTACGGTGTATTAGGTACGGTGGTATACGGTGAACTAAAATTATTACTTTAAATATCCTGTGTACCTACCGGGCGTTTTCACATTATCAGATAACGAAACCAACCCGATACCGATATAATTATTATCGGCCCGATGATATTGGTGAATATCGATGACCATTGCGACGCAAACAACCACAGTACCGACATCAACATCTCGAAGTCAGCAGTGCGAAAAGTGTGTTCAAGTGAGAGAATGCCCGCAACCCTCACCCCGCCTTGTGTCTTCGCCGGTAGATATCGTGCCGGTATCGGTGTAACAACACAAACTGTTTAGTGGTAGGTACTAAACGTACGCGATTATCTGACTGCTGATATCGTGCCGATGTGGGGTCAGTATCGTTATCGGCTAATGTAAAATTCGCTCTCCATGCCGCTGTTCGAAAAAAAAAAAAATCATATAAAAGAAGAACACATTACCTATGAAACTGCGACAGCCCACAGAAATTATCTCTTAATAATATTACTTATAGTTTTAATTCATAATATTGATTTCGAAAATTTAATTATTTCTATGCGATATGATGACGTTTAATTGTCATCTTAAAATAGTGTTAGACACATTATCAACTATTATCGATAAAATTATAGTCAAGTGCGAGTCGAACAAAATTTTCTATCGTCGTTTATGAAGAAGTTTTAATAAAAAACATTTTCCTAAGATTTTCTAATCGGATTTATCCAAGTTACTTTAATCACTCTCCATTGAACTGTCTTCGTTACTATCATATCCTACATTAATTACACACAGTGTTGTGCAAATTTTAATTGCAAGAACAATTAAAGATTAACAATTAATTAATTGGTAAATGTAACCACAACAACTAACAATTAATCAATTGTAATTGTGAAAAATTACAACTAACAATTATTTAATTGTTTTGTTAATTTTAACACGTTCTGTGCGGCCGACACGTATGTGCGATTTTCGAACGTTCACCAAGTGCTACCGTCGCATATGCGTGTCCATACAATTTATGTACTTCCTTCGAATGCGGCGCGCCGCACCTGTGGGTTTTTTGTAGCAGTGAATGTGTTAATTAAAAATAACAATTATAAAATACTGCTGTATAATATAAAGCCGGTATATATAAATATACAATATACCCGTGTGGTTCCGGGTAGTAGAATAGTGCCTCCCCCCATCTTTTCATGTAGTTAAATAAATATTATGTTGGCAACAAATAAAAGACCGATCCAAATAATAATCAATACCTTTAATTGAACGTGATTAGACAGACAATAACAATTTAAAATGTCTTGTAATAATTTAAATTACACTTCAGTACCACTCTCTTCTCGAACATGCTGTCTGACAGTTTGTGACTCTTTGGCAAATTTGTCATTGTCGCAAAAGAAAAAAGGCGTTCCACTGCAGCTGACGATGGCAAAGGTGTGTTGTATTTAATAAAAACACTTTTTATCTCAGGATATCTATTGAGAAGTTGCAAATCTTGGCTTTCCTCGGCAAAAAAATGCAGCATCAAAAGTTCTGCTTTAGTAATTGGGGCATCGGAGGAGCATCCGTTTTTATCTGACATTGAAATATCCGAGTCTGAGTCAGAGTCAAAATTAAAAAAAAAATGTTTTCTTGGGCAGTTTTTGTTGTTGCTACTGTCGAGCGCTACTGTATTTTCACTCATTTGTTTGGAAATGCAGGTCTTGAAAATTTTCAGAAGTTTAGTACGATCGTTGGGCTCAAAACAAGACAACCATTTATTTTTGAATCTTGGGTAAGATAATGCCGCAATAGCCGCATTTTCCGCTTCAGGAGTGGTGACGTCAAACATTTTTTCAAATCTCTTCTCAACACTCTCTCTGTATGCCTTGATTAAAGGGTTGCAAAAGGAAAAGTTGTTTTTCTTTTCAATTTTTTTCTCAGTGCAAGTAAGCACGGCAGAGTTATCCCATAATAGGTGTTAGTCTCACTTTGCATTATATCGAGTGCTACTGTAACTGGCGAAGTACACATCAAATATTCTTGTATGTAATCAAATTCATTTTCTTTAATAGTATTTTTTGTTTAATGATCTATGTAAAAGTAAACTTTTTTCTTTAATGTTGTAAATTTGCTGGAGGGCATCAAACAAGCTATTCCACCTGGTCTCGCCAGGTCGGCTTAACGTGTGCCCTAACACATCCTGTATTATTTCGGCACTTTTTGGTCGCCCTGCAGACTTCCACAAAACATTACATTTTTTCATTATTGCAGCATGCATTTGGGACAGAGGCGTGTCTTGCTCAGTTAAAACTTTGTTCGCATCCGTAGTTGCGCAAAGGCTTAAAGTATGGGCACAGCATCGTAAATGAGCAGGAAGGAAAAAAATGTGCTCAGAATCATCTAAATTCCATGATTCACCTTCTTCAACATCTGATTCGGAAGAAGCTTCTATTGGCTGAGAGTCGGGCATAACTTCATTTTCAATGTTTATATTGGTAAATTTAACACTGAACATTTTGAAAGCTTTTACGAAATTGCTGCCATTATCCGTCACCGATGCAACAATTTTATTCGTATTGAGGCCGAATTCACTGTTAATTTCTTGAATTATATCGGATAGCCTATCATAGCTGTGGACGCCTCTGAATCGTTGACAAGCTAACGCCACTGACACTCTACGTAGATCATTTGTGATCCAGTGCGCTGTAACTCCGATGAAGCTTCTCTTTTTACTGGACCAGATATCTATGGTTGTGCACACATAGGGAACTTCTTCTAGTTCTGACTTGATCTTAGTTACTTGCGTTTCGTAGTGTTTTTCTATACGACGTCCTAGTGTGCGTCGACTAATTAAAATTAGCCCCATTTCGGATATTTTCAAGTCCGTGAATATTTTGAAAAAATATGGATCTTCCACTGCACGCAATGGGATCATGGAATGTATAAAATATTTTCATCGAATTGTTCTTGTCATTTTCTTCTCAACTTCTTTGTTTTACTAGTTGTGATTTTGACAAAAGTATCACCTTTTTTCTGCACTTCACTTTTCTTTTTTTTTTTACATAGGTTTTGTACTCTTCAATGCAATCTTGCCCATGTTTTCGCTTTAAGTGACTCAAAAAGTTCGACGTACAATTATGAAATCCTTTAACTTTAGTTAATACATCTCTTGGATATTTCATACAAAGCGCTGTGATTTTATTACCCGTACACTCTTCAGGCAAGTATTTAAAAAATGTTCCATCCAGTAAGAGAAGCCGCGCTTGCGACGATGATGAACTCTCGGCGGTGTCGGTTGGTGGCACAGGCGAAACCGTTTCTAATGAATCATTTATGTCCGAAACCGAATGAGTCACTGAAACGTTACTGTCTTCGTCCAAGTCGTTTATCGACGCCATTTTATGTTACAAGTCTAGGCTAAAACAATGTATTTTTAACTAAAACACAAACATTTATGTATGCAAAAAGCTTAAACGACACGAGTAAAGAGACTTGTTCACGTGGCGAGCGAGCAATGAGCACTGAATGAAACGAACGAAACGAACGAAACGACGCCCCGCGCCCGGCGCGAGAGTGATGGAGACGAAGATTGTATACGTGACGTGTGTGAGAGCGAGAGGCGAGAGCAATGTACTCGTACGGGTCGACAAAATGAACACGTTACGACTTGAAATGTTTTTGTTGTATACCTACGCTGTAGAAATATTTATCAATGCAACATTGTTATACATAAAAATAAACACAAGTTTTTTTTTCTGTAGAAAGAAAGATTTAGAAAAAATAAGCTATACTTACAGCCTTTGACCACATTTTTATTCGTCTAAAGTCTAATACTTATAGCTTAATTTTCCTAAATCTTTACTAATTTCATTTTGATACATAAAGTTAATTATTAGTTTTAATTGTTTTATAAAACAACTAAAAAAGTTAATTGCAATTATTTTAATTGTAAGTTGCAATTGACACACGTTAATCAAATTAATTTAATTGCAAGGTGCAATTAAAATTTCAATTGCGATTAATTTAATTGTAATTAATTTAATTGCAATTACTTTTTTAGTCAATTAACAAGATAATTGACAAATTGATTGATTAATGCCCAACACTGATTACACATAATATACAATGTGTCCGGTTAACGGTTGTATACAATATAAACAACTTTCACTCTGGCAACAACAATGAAAATTTTAAAAACATTGCTGTTTCAAACAAGTGTTCTATTGTAGTTTCAACACGACTATATGTATGTAACACGATAAAAATCGTAATGATATTTTCTCGGGTTGAACGACATTGGGCAAGTCTGATATTCGTCAAATCGGCAATTCGTCAAATTTGATATTGGTCAAAGCTGTAGTTCGTCAAATCGTCTGTTTGTCCAATTATGAAACTTGCCAAATACGCTATTGGTCAAGTCCATGTACAGTCGATGAAAACGCGTTTTGAATTCACATAACTTACTTGTAGGAACATACAAAAGGAATAGCCGCGTGCTGTAGGTTCCTATTTACAGTATTAAAATGTAGTAAATAGTAATTGAGTATTCTGAGGTTTAATTTGTTTCGATTACCTCATTCGAATCTGTAAAAGTAGGTAGGATCTAGGCGGAAAATATCAAATTAAATAAATATAACTAAATTAACTAAATATCAGGTTGGCGGAAAAATACTGCAAAAAAAATTGTAAATTACTAGAATTTTCCGGAATATTTAGTATTGATCTGGGATACGTAAGAATATTGTAGAAGGTTCTCGAAGCTATCACATCAAGGGTATATAACGGCGGGTTAGTGAGGATTTGGTTAGTTTGTGAAAATGATTAGTGAACATCAACTTCGAACGATCATCTTTTACGAGTGGTGTAAGGGACACAACGTGAGTGTGGCTACCGCTAACATCAGCAAAGCGTTCGGTGAAGGTGTTGTATCGAGATGGAAGATAAGCAGCTGATTTGCTCGCTTTGCATGGGGAGATATAACTCTTGAAGATCACGAGCGATCTGGGCGACCATCCACCTTCGACGATGAGGAGTTACTCCGCTGTTTAAAGGCTAATCCAGAAATACGCGTGATTTGGCAGAGACTCTTGGCTGTCAAATTCTTCATCTTTGCTACAGCTGAGGGTATAGAAATAGCATTAAATACGGATTAGATTTTTGTAAATGGCACTTTTAAAACCGTACCGCAACCTTTTTTTCAATTGTTATCAATACACGTAGACGTGGGCAGTACAAGCACCAATATTATTCCCATATTTTTTTGCCTCTTGCCTAATAAAACTCAGCAAACCTATGAGAGAGTATTTTCGGTTTTGGGTTCTCGATTCAAGCTTGATGTGAATTTTCTAAAATGTGATTACGAAATGGCAATAATTAACGGTGAAAAAAGCATATTCCCTGATGTTCTGGTCAATGACTGCTTTTTTTCATTTTAATCAAGCAATTTATAAAAAAGCAAAAGCATTTGGAATGATGACTGACGACAATTTGAAAAAAAATATTAGACTAACCACAAATCTAGCGTTACTGCCCTATCAGTATATTCCTGAAGGATGGTTAGCAATACTTGAGATGATGCCAGAAAACAGTAGGGCGGAAAAATTTCAAAAATATTTTACTGAGCAATGGCAAAAAATAATTTCTCAGGACATGTGGTGTTGTGCAAATGAACGCCATCGTACCACCAACGCAGTCGAGGCTTGGCATCGGAGATTAGGGATTAAAGTACAAGAAAAACATATTTTTATGTACAGACGCCAGCAGGTCAAGCTAGCCGAAACTGTCAAATTTTCCCAATCAACCTTAAACCTAATGCTTTAGCGATAAAGTTGAAAATCTATTAAAGAAATTTGACAGATTGTAGTAGCTTAATGTGCTGGCGTCTGTACATAAATATTAAAAAAAAAAACGAAGCGAAATATTATTTAAATAAAGTTAAAAAACAAGATGAGAAGCAGAGGAAAACATCCAACATCATAAAAGATGCCAAAATAGAAAGAAAAAATAATAGAAAAATTATTGAGTGGAAAATTAGATGCGTTAAACTGTTTAAAGGTCTATTCAAACCTAAGCGGTATTCGCTGCCGCTATGGGTAGAGGTAGGTACATACCGCGCGGGTTTCGCTAAGGTATTTAGTATTATGTTTCGCGGCAAGAGCGGTACAGATGAATGAACAGTAATATTACCGCATACCCACTCGGTTTTCTCTACCGCAGACGGTAGCGATTACCGCTTAGGTTTGAATAGGCCTTAAAAGAGTTGTGTTGGGTATAAATTGTATGTAAATAAATATGAATTGAATAAATGAGTTAATAAAAAAATATTATGAGGTACTTTCATTTTTACAGTTGATTGTACTTAAATTACTTGACCAATAGCGTATTTGGCAAGTTTCATAATTGGACGAACAGACGATTTGACAAACTACAGCTTTGACCAATATCAAATTTGACGAATTGCCGATTTGACGAATATCAGACTTGCCCAATGTCGTTCAACCCGCCCAGATCGCTCGTGATCTTCAAGAGTTATATCTCCCCATGCAAAGCGAGCAAATCAGCTGCTTATCTTCCATCTCGATACAACACCTTCACCGAACGCTTTGCTGATGTTAGCGGTAGCCACACTCACGTTGTGTCCCTTACACCACTCGTAAAAGATGATCGTTCGAAGTTGATGTTCACTAATCATTTTCACAAACTAACCAAATCCTCACTAACCCGCCGTTATATACCCTTGATGTGATAGCTTCGAGAATCTTCTACAATATTCTTACGTATCCCAGATCAATACTAAATATTCCGGAAAATTCTAGTAATTTACAATTTTTTTTGCAGTATTTTTCCGCCAACCTGATATTTAGTTAATTTAGTTATATTTATTTAATTTGATATTTTCCGCCTAGATCCTACCTACTTTTACAGATTCGAATGAGGTAATCGAAACAAATTAAACCTCAGAATACTCAATTACTATTTACTACATTTTAATACTGTAAATAGGAATCTACAGCACGCGGCTATTCCTTTTGTATGTTCCTACAAGTAAGTTATGTGAATTCAAAACGCGTTTTCATCGACTGTACATGGACTTGACCAATAGCGTATTTGGCAAGTTTCATAATTGGACAAACAGACGATTTGACGAACTACAGCTTTGACCAATATCAAATTTGACGAATTGCCGATTTGACGAATATCAGACTTGCCCAATGTCGTTCAACCCATTTTCTCGAATAGGGGACCTAGCAACACAATTTTTTTTCTCGAATCTTTGATTTTATCGTATTGGGTCTGTGTGAACAACTTTTAGTTTTGAATACAAAAAGTACAAAACAATGTCACTACTGCATACTATAAAATATCGTATCTTATGTCTTGAAATATCGCTCCGTGTGAACATAACCGGGTTAGGTGGTAACCGTATAACTCGGAGCCCATGTTTCAAAGCAAGTTCGTCCTATTGTATCTTTGTTGGTTTATAACTTTTAACATATTGATATTTGCACTTTTGTTTAGGTAGTCCGATGGGACGGTAATCCGACATCCGAAGAGCAATACCTACTGTGATTTATGGGACTCTTGACCGATTGACAGAAAAAATATATTTAAATACTAGATGATTATAAACCCACTAGTTACACTAGCACTAGCCAAACCACTAGTCTTTTATTTAAAGTAATTTTGCTTTTTATTTGTGGCATTAATTTTAAGAATTAACATTATATTAAATTATTAAACAGGAATAAAAAGTTTCCCATCTGCCCCCTATCACTAATAGGGGGACAGATAGGAGTGAACAGTTCGCAACTGTCCCCTCGTTGCTAACAGGGAAACAGATAATTTTTTTTTTCGATCTGCCCTCCTAATGTGACAGCAGGGTGACAGTTCGGAATAATCCATAAAGTCCCACTACTTTATTTTTGGGTACAAAATGTGTGATGTCTGTAAAATGTATGTCTAATGATTTTTCTTAATATCTAAAAGCCAGTTCAGATGTTCTTGAATAATGGTGAAAATTCTTTCAAATTAAATAAAAATCTTCTATTAACAAATAAAATCACAATGTTTGCAGGTAAATAATGAACCACTCTCTCTAGCTAAAGCAAAAAGGGATGGAATAAAGATGGCAAAGTTACCATTGGATAGGTATCTAGAGTGGGCACCAGGATCAAAGAAAAATCTGAATATAAACCACATGGTACCCATTCTATTAGATTTGAAGCTGACTGCCGATTGGGAATATTCTTTGCGCCACATTCCAAGGAGAAAACTTATGGAAACTAAAATATTGGCCATGCAGAAAAGATTGAAGCACAATCCAAAATTACAAGATGTAGTTATGAAAAATTTAAATATTTCTAAACTTAACAAATTAGCATTTAGAGAAAAGAAACGTGACACATTACCATTTAAAGAAAAGAAATTTATATCTAAGAGGTCATTATATGATGATGAAAATATATAAAATACCAATCGAAACATGTCTTTATTTTATTTAACTATAATGTATACTTCAGATTTTAAACATGAAAATTGTAAAATAGTTGTGATAATCATAATCTAAGTTTTGTACACTAATTATTTCGAACATAATCATAAATACGTACCTACGTAAAACGATAGGCTATTACAATATTTTACACTGTGCACTGTACCTAATTAAACTCCATTCACAATAAGTTTCTCTTTCATTCGCACCACATTTATCTAATTGCATTATGTACTGGGAATTCATGTTGTAACTTATTGCACAAAAAATATTGTAATATGCTTTGCACATTCAGTTTATAAAAATATAAGTCTAAAACCTACGGTTCCTAAAGCTAACTAAAATAACATAATACAATTTTAGGATAATGCATTCAATTGTCATCTACAAAAGTAAAAATAGAAATTATCAATTGGTACATTTCCAGTAAGATATTATGTAACCAAAACTCGATAATATGTTAGAATAGTATTCACAAAAACAGAAATAATGTTTGCACTGTAAAGAAACCTTGTGCTTAAAATTAAATAAACAAATAATTACTCTATATGTACATTTTTATTAAATTTTATGAACTATGGTATAGGCATTCGCATATCGACGTCTGTAGAAGTGGTCTCTGACCTTTGCTTGATTGTCGCTAGAATCTCTTGCAAGTTGGATGGCAAGGCAATGTCAGCCAAAGGAACATTTTGAACTGGAGGTGGAGTCATGGGCCGAGATGGAGAGTATGCTTCGTCCTGAGTACAATTATACACTTCATGAGTAAAGGCATATTTTAGAAGTCAGGGTTAGTGACATGAGTGACGTCTGCTAACATAGTTTAGTCCTGAACTTAAGCGTAAGAATGATTGATTGGCCACGATTTATTATTATTGTTGAAACAGTGAGCTAGGGCCAATTTTAGTGGTAGCCATCATTCACGTCAATAAAACTATACAACATTACCTCGCCAATAGAAGAGTCTGCCTGCGCCATTTTACGAATTTGTTGTTTCTGTTCTTCAATCTGCCTGTTGAGCTCTTCCATTTTACTTCTGAGAGTATTGGACGCTAGGCTCGGTCCCGATGATGAAGGTCCGCTGCCGCTGCTACTCGTCGAGCCTGGACTATACGGTTCTTCATCATCCGCAGACACTGCCGAACGCAATCACACATTTGTTAATAATAATAATACCAGCCTATAACTGTCCGACTACAGGGCAAATGCCTCTTCTCATATAGAGAAAGGGATCACCACGCTTGCTCAAGGCGGGTTGGCGATTTCAGACATATACAAGTCCAGGTTTCCTCACGATATTAAAGATACAACTTGAGAAAGTACGTATGAATTTAAAGTCACTTGCCCGGAATCGAACCTACAACCTCGTGCTTAGGCGAGGCCTTAACCACTGGGCCATCACGACATAAATACATTTACATTTTTTATTTATTTTAAACATAAGTTTAGTAAAACACGATAAATATGCACTTCGCATCTAAAGAGTTCCTTTGTAAATAAATTGTGCAATAATCATAGCAGGGATTTTATAGTACCTAGAGAAGCAGGGATTTTATAATACCTAGAGAAGCAGCAATTTTGTCCTTGACAGTTGTAGAGAGAGTTGATGAAGAGTATGCTGGCAGCGGGAGCGGTGGTCGTCTCCGTGGCGATGACGCTGGCGGCGTGTATGAGCGCTTGCGGGACTCGCGTGCCACCTAATGTAACGTAACATCAACATGTAAGTATTTGGGTTGGATATAAACGTAAGGTTACGTCGTTTACAATCAATAACAAACGTTTTATATAGAAACAATTTTCTTTTTAAATATGTATATTTATTAAACATTGAAGGAAGTGGGTATGTTCAGTACATTTATTTACAGTAGTTCATTTTTATTTATTTACAAACATTTATCATTACGACCAAATATTCTGGTAAATAATGATTAAATGCAATCTGAATTATTATTTTATTAATTTGTGTTTACAAATCTTCCTCCATCGGCGAACTGACCTTAGCGGGAACAACATCAGTAGGAATGTTGGTGGGCAATCTCTTCTTTCGTTGCCGAATAACTATTGCAATCAGGAGATGTGTTTTGATTTCTCCGATGCCTGGACCGTCGAGAGGCAGGAGAACCGCCGGTAACGTAGTATTCGCCGGTAGTGGTACTATATAAAAATCTTTCACGGTCATCATATTCGACGCCTTTACTACGCCTAACCTAGAATATGAAAATTCCACATAAAAAATCACTGCCAGTGAGGGTAACGTGTTTATTATTGAAAGGAAAATAAAATTAATTAGGTAGGAACATAAGGATTGGGAGATCGGTTTTTATTTCCATATAAAACAATAATAATTATATAATCGACTGTATATCTATACAATACCAACCTATTGCGACTACTTAGATAACTATATAAGGCAATGTATTGCATTTTTTCTTCATCATTCGCCGTTTGAAGTTTGAGAATAACAATGTCTTTATTACTAGTTTTTTTCATTTTTGCAATGTAGTCCCATACAGTATCAGGATTTATTCTTCCAACAATATCTAGTTCTGTGCTGAGATCTTCTTCCAAGTCCACAGAGCTGCCTGATACCTGAAATTTAGAGGGTAAAATGATATAAGAACATTATTAAGAGACAACGTATTGTTCTGTGAAGTAAAAGATAAATAGCAACGCACCTCATGTGCAGCAACATAGAACCGCGCCACGTCCACCATGTTAATACACCCACTCCACACTGTCGCTGCCGAATTGTCCACTGTGCTACTTGGTTCTTGGTCGCTTTCGGCTTCTACAAATAAAAACAGTACTAATAAATAACTGTGTTCTAAAACACAAAAGGTAGTGTAAGAAATTCC
The DNA here is from genome assembly GCA_948252095.1 of Dicycla oo. Taxonomy (NCBI): domain Eukaryota; kingdom Metazoa; phylum Arthropoda; class Insecta; order Lepidoptera; family Noctuidae; genus Dicycla; species Dicycla oo. The sequence continues at coordinate 23,494,986 of OX411711.1, forward strand.
TCCTAGTTTATTTACTCACCCGACGATTTATCTTGCTTGGTTGGAAACCTTGTTTCAGGTAATATTATATTAGACTCAATCAAAGATTTAGAGGGATCGTACTCAGCTTCAAAATTACTCATATCATTCCTGTAGTTTTCCTCGAATACGTCTTCTCTAGATTTCCGCAAATCTTCTTCTGAAAATGCCGACGTTATCATTGGTTCGTGAGGATCGTACTCCGGATGAACCTCCTTCAACATTGCCGATTTCGGCCTCTCTATTGAATCCGAATCTGTGGAACTAAGGACATAAAAATTAATAGATGGGCAATTATTTGAATTTCTTACTATGTTGACTGGGCGTGAACTGGATGCTTACTCATTTTTAATTTTACTATAAATATTTTCTTGAGATCTGGACCGCTGCTTCAGTTTTTCATCGCTGCTGACAGTGCGTTTGGAACGCATCGAATTCCTACGCTTAGGACTATCCCTAGGAGAGCGCCGCCTGGAACGTGCTCGAGACCGCGATCGGTCTTGTCCGGGAGATTTAGACCGTCTTCTGGGTTTCTCCCTCGACGTCGATCTGCGCCGCGATCGTTCATTAGAATCAGGTTTATCTTTAGATTCCTTAGATCTATCTTTTGACATGGACTGGGCTCTACTGGATTTTTTGTCCGACCTCCGTGTTGACCTTCTCTGCTCCCGTGTATCTTTTTCGTTAGATGCTGATCTTCTTTTAGATGACTTGGATTTCCTGTCAGAATCACGTTTTGATTCCCGTCTACTTCTTTTCGAATGACCAGAGGTACTATCTTCACGATTCCGTTTTTTACTGTTGTACTTCTTATCTTCATCATCGCCTTTATTGGTGCTACCGAAATGAAACACATATTTAATTTTAATGTACTTATATGTTACAAAAACTATGTACAGTATCAGTGACTCCACTACTTGTGTTAGGATAAATGGGGCATACACGAACTGGTTCTGCATCTCGAGGGGTGTTGACAGATTTGAAAGAGAATGAGTGATAAATGAGTTGCCTGTCAAATACCTTCTCTATGTAGATGATAAGTTCTACTTGCATCGTCAATATCTTTATATTGACGAATATAAATATGAATAAGACGAAGGTCATGGTGTTTGAAAGAGAAGAGGATGTATCGGTGCGTGATGTGAAAATAAATGATAAGTGTGGAGCAAGTCCGTGAGTTAATATATTTAGGGAGTCTATTAGTCTGGAGACAAGGGATGGAAAGTATTGGAAAGATTGATGAAGTTGTGGAAAACAGTAAACGTGAGAAATAAAGTGAATGGTGCTATACATGTGATTGTGACCAACCAGTCCAAAATGGCTCGACTGACTGTTTACAATGGTGTGCTGATGCTTATGTATGGAAGTGAATGTTGGGTGTGGCAAAAAAGCATGAAAGTAGAATAAATGCTGTGGATATGCGTTCCTTGCAAAGCAGGTGTTGCTTACAAGTTGTTTAGGCGATATTGATCGATCACAGATTTATTCCCACAGATTCAGATTTTTGCGATCTTTTATGACTGAATGATAGGCTGAGGAATGGTGTGATAAGACGGTGCGGTATAAAAGAAGATGTAGTTACAAAAATTGAAAAGAGTAACTTAGATGGTTTGGTCATGTAGAGGAAAGGCGTCTAACAAAAGGTATTTACAAGAAAGACGTCAGTGGAAACGCTGGGAAAGGACGCCCTAGGAGGACATAATTATAGTGGCCTTATTGATTATGTTCTTCAGAAAGGTCAGATGAGTAGTACTCGTAACCGGCGTGCGTTTATGACCAGATGTATGAACGTAAACGAGGCAAAAGGATCGTAGCAAGTGGCGTTCTGTAGTGTTTGCCTACCCCCATGTGAAGAAGGCGTGAGTTCATGTAAAGTGAAAAGTATGTACATTAATGGAGTATAACTTACTTTTCAGGTGTTTTTTCTTTTGAGAGAACATCAGGACCAACTGTCGAGTCATTTAATGCTGTAACTACATCTTCAACAGGCACATTTGGGTCCAGTTCAGTTGATACAGATTCTTTAGTTTCCATCACCTGCACAAAAATAAGTTAGTACGTATAATTAATAAGTTATTAACTTAAATTACTCAACATTTAAATATTCTTCTCTTAATTACCTCTTCTCCTTTATGTGTTTTAAGGACATAAGTTTTGCTAGCAGCTAAAAGATCTAACTCTGATTTCTTTATTAATTCTAATTGATGCTTAGCCTCTTTATCTCTCCACTGTGCCAGCTCTTGACTTGCTAACTCTTCTGGTGACAGGCGAACCTGAAAATTAGATTGTTTATAATCACATAGAATTTGGATACGGCAGATTAGCATTGTATTCAAAATAAATAATGAATACTTACGAGTTGTTTAGGTGTTATTGATCGATCACAGATTTTCTCCCACAGACTCCGATTTTTTCGATCTTTTATGTTAAACATAAGTGATCTGTATTTAGCCTTGTATTTCATCCCCACATCTCTGAATAGTTCGTGCAACTCAAGCTCCGTGTCGTAAGCAAATTGTTTTATTTCTGAATCTGTAAACTTTGGTCCAGTGTTTTCTGTCATTCGAATGAGCAACTGTTCTTGCAAAGCTTTCCGCACATTATCCCTGATTGGTTCACCACTTGACATTCTCACTCTGCTGTGGGTATCTTTCCGACGCGACGTCGATGGCGTAACTGAAGGAGCCTGTAACGTAACAATTATCGTAAACTCGCCATCTCAGCTTCATAATCAAAATACAAACACGTTCAAGGTTATTATCACTATATTAGACATTTCCTATCTGATTACCAAATTAGTAAACAAGCTCGTATCTTCGTCGATTACAATAAAAAAAATTACCTTCACTGTAAATTTTTTAAATAAGTTTTTATTCAAAATTCGGTAGTGATTTCGACTGTCCTCTTTGGTGTACAAGTAGTTTGGTTTGGTGTACAGCATCGATCTCTAATAAACACCTAGATGCACAATGCCATACAAAAATTCTCTTAAAACGGTCGCCAATTGTCTTTACCTACTTCTAGTTGAAATAAATATACGTTAATGTAAATTCAACCATAAGTGCAATGTTTAAAGTTGTATTCACAAAGCCGTTACGACCGGTGCTTGCTAGTCAGCATACATCAAAACAAATTCAACCTTACTTACAATGTTTTAAAATCAGAGTTACAGTGCGAAAAAAAAAAACAATAGATTTTACGACCGAGGCTCACCGCTAGGACAAAGGCATGAGTAGAGTCGAATTGTCCAATATTTTTTTGTTTATATTAGGTTGGGGAACAAGTCTTTTCGCATTATAGTATGTATGAACTTGTAATAAAATCTCTTTGGCTATACTGTTTGTATCTGGCTGGTTTTGGTATCATTGAAAGTTTAAATTTTAAAGAACATAATTCCAAATTCAAATTAGGAAAATGTGTGATTTTCATTTGTTTTTCGTACCGTCAAGATGAGTGAATCTAATGAAGAAATTCGATACATTTTAAAATTTTACTACAAAAAAAGGTAAAAATGCAACGCAAGCCGCGAAAAAAATTTGCGATGTTTATGGACCTAGTGTAGTGTCTGTGAGAGTAGCACAAATTTGGTTTAAGCGTTTTCAATCCGGAAATTTTGATGTCAAAGATGCACGTCGCTCTGGTCGCCCTATTACGAATAAAATGGATGCCATTTTTGAAAAAGTGGAGCAAGATCGGCATATCAGTAGTTACGACGTAGCTGAAGAACTGGAAATTGACCACAAAACAGTTTTGGCGCATTTGAAAAAACTGGGTACACAAAAAAGCTCGACATTTGGGTACCTCACGAGCTCACTGAAAGAAACCTAATGAACCGTGTACTCATTTGTGATTCTTTATTACGACGTAATGAAACCGAACCATTTTTGAAGAAGCTGATAACTGGTGATGAAAAGTGGATCACGTATGACAAGAACGTGCGAAAAAGGTCGTGGTCAAAGGCCGGTCAGGCTTCACAGACTGTGGCGAAACCCGGGTTAACTCGCAACAAGGTGATGCTGTGTGTGTGGTGGGATTGGAAGGGCATTATTCATTATGAGCTGTTACCACCAGGCAGGACCATCGATTCTGAACTCTACTGCGAACAACTGATGAGATTAAAGCAAGAAGTTGAGAGTTAGCGGCCGGAATTAATCAACAGAAGGGATGTGGTTTTTCATCATGATAACGCTAGACCTCACACATCTTTAGCCACTCAGCAAAAATTAAGAGAGTTTGGCTGGGAGGTGTTAATGCATCCGCCGTATAGTCCTGACCTTGCACCTTCAGATTTCCACCTGTTTCGGTCTCTTCAGAATTCTTTAGGCAGTGTCAGGTTAACATCACGAGAGGACTGCCAAAACTACTTGTCGCGGTATTTTGACCAGAAGTCCCAAAATTTCTATAGCAATGGGATCATGTCCCTACCTACAAGATGGCAAAAAGTTATCGAACAAACTGGTACCTACATACTTTAGTTAAATGTAAATAAACTATATTAAAAAATGTTTTGAATTTTCTTAAAAAAATGCGAAGAAACTTTTTCCCCAACCTATTATATTATTATAAAGGTATTTTTTTAAAGCTTGTTAAGCTTAATGTGTTAAAAAAAGTGTACGTAATAAAACACATTTTATTCTCTTCTTTGGTGTATATGTGTAATCATTATATTATAATTTACCTGATTGGATCGATCACTAATAAAGAACTAGATACACAATCAGCGCAAAAAAAGTCCTTACCGAATGAATGCCCACTTGGACGGGTACGTTTGAATTACATTAGCGTATATTTATTTCAACTATAATTACGTAAACACAATTGGCGACGAGTACTTTTGCATGGGATTGTGTTACTATAATATTTATAGAAACAGTAAACAAGTCTCATTAAAAAAAAAAAAAATCATAAGTAACTTTAATAATAATAAAAAAAGAAACAATAGCGTCTCTACAAATGGAACAGAATCAACGCACATAACCCGAACAGTTTAAGCGGGCATGCGATAGTATGATTACTACGTTTACTGAGAGTCTTTACAATTGAGATGCTTTATAACTCCTCCTGTTTATTACGACTTAATTAAAAAAATGTTTTTACGACGATTTCCTGAGAAAATATTAGTATTTACAATATAGTGATAACAATTATATATTGATAATATTAATAGTTACCGAAAATATGAAACTCCATCTTTTTTTTGCGTCCTGGAAGTGTGATTTTCGCACTTTTTAAACGAGCACTGTGTCATGCTTACTGTCGGATCGTTCAAATGCTACTAGAGCAAAAGTAAACCAAAATGTTAAATTTGGTGGACTTTCGGTGAGGACATTTTTTGCCGCTGATTGTGCATCTAGGTGTTTATTAGAGATCGATGGTGTACAGTAACATACTAGACACGTACGTCGTAAAACTAGCTAGCTTTAAGTTTGAAGTCTGAGCGATCACGTAGTTAAACGACGTAAACAAAATAAGTCATAAAACTGACGCGACGCCAATAATAACTAACGTAGGAAGATTATAAGGAATTCTCCATTAACAATGGAATCTTGAATGCTACCGCAAAAGAGGAATGAGGCCATAAAACATTGTTGACAATATTTATAAAATATCAACAAAAAAATGATCATGGACAACGTAATCAAATCAGCCATAACAGTTCAGTTCCTTTAACTTTTTCTTTCACGTCCGACGGGGTTGTTATCTTCGTCTCCGTTAGGAAAAACAGGTGCGGCTTCTCGGTCTCAAGGTAGTGATGGACCGGATCGAGATTGGAGTGCAATCCCCTGATGTTAGTGAGGTGCACTTTTAGTGGGAGGAAGTGCAGCCGTTGTTTAACCCTATTTTTCTTTACTTTGGTCATAATTGAGTGGAATTGTAGGGGAAAAAGTCGACTTGTCGAGGCGCCGCCGCTCAGTGAACCAAGTGGAACACTAGAGCCAACCAAACCTATGGGGAAGTCATTGGGAGACTGCGGGGACGCCCGAACCCCCCCCCCCCCCCCCCCGGATATGGCCACCGGGTCCTCCCATCCAGTCACCGGCTGGCACGGTGGAGCATACCGGGATTTTTTGCGAGTTGGCGGGGAAGCCTTTGGCACGTGGCTGGCGTGCTACTTGGGCCCCCTACTGACTGCGGTCGGCCAACGGCTGGCACCGTGCTTCGGATCCCGCTACCCTCCAAAATGAGTTACCCGGCTAGCTGACTCAAGAGACCAAGACCGATTCCAAACAGCGCAACTGACAATCTCCTTCTACCCCTAAGGCACTGGCACTCCCACACACAGACGGAACAGAGCAAGCTGCTTGGCGCCGGACTCCGGCTGGATGGTGGTCGCGAGCCAGGCGGCTTCTTGCGGAGCCTACCACCGCTAAGTGGGATCGTTCAGCCGTACCACAGACAGGCCTGTGGTGCCCGTTGCCCGGGGTGGACCACTAGGAGGTAGATCCTAAACCACCCCATAAAGATAAATTTTCCGTCAAAAGATATACGGACAACGGTACCTTTCGGCCTCCGACATCCGCTAGTCGTGATAACTCAGTCGCCAATCAATCGTAAATAGTGATTAAATCAATTATTGTAAATAGTGATGATTAACATTTTTAAACATGTCAAGATGGTTAATTGCAGAAAGTTATTATTTGTACCTACAGCCTGCTTTGTTTAAGTAATGCGATGTTTAACACTTTTCATCCACTTTGAACTTTAAGGGGTTGTCATAAGGTGCAACAAATCGCATTGATTTTATCACTTACGGCTGCATTTACGAATAAAATACATGATAATATCTACCTACACTCGACACGACAGTCCAAAGCCTGCAAGTGTGATGGAAAATTTATCACCAGTTAATTACAATACAATCGCCGTACGTTAGTACCTACTGCCAAATTAATTATCAATGAGCGAGCGTAGCGCGACGCTAGAGGTACAGGCGCGCACGGGCGGCTCGGGGCGCGTGCTGATCATGTCTTTGTACGGAGAATGCAACAACAACAACATGCTTATACCTTTGTCATTTTTCATATTACAGTTTTGAAATTTTGTACATAGGTTCTTTACATAAAAATACTAGACACGTGTTTCGGGTTTCGAATATACTAATATTGTATAGACAGAAAGAGGCTGGCAGGACTAGTTTTTGGATTATTTTATTGATTTGTGTTTCACATACCTTATCTTGTGAGGACTGTCCATGACTACTAGGGGTCCGTATCAGTTTCCTTGTTGTTACTGCAGGCCTAGCAGATGATGTGCTGGCCTTAGGAGTGTCAATCAACTGTGGTGGCTGTGATTTAGGAGTTGCAGAGGATTTGAGTTGAGGACTGGCTCTAGGTTCTTCTTTAGGCGCCGATATCAGTTTAATAGACCGTTCTTTTGGCTCAGCATGAGGTGTTCTCACAGGTGTTGACTGCTCAGCAGGTTTCCTAGGTATCCTTTCAAAGTTAAGAGTTGTCTGAATTTTAGTTGGTTCAGCAGTCTTCTTTTTTGCGAGTCCTGGTTTGATTGTACTCAGGGTTCCAGGACGCACAACTTCAAAGGTTGGGTGTTGTTGCAACCATGCTTTCAAGTTTTCTGCAGTTGGAGCATTGGTGCCAGCCAGCAACCTACCAGATTTGCGTTCATAAACTATAACCTGCAAAAACCAGTTTTTAAATGGTTAATGTGTCAATAAGCTCTTTCTTAAAAAAAAAAAAACAAAATGTTAAGCCCAAAATTCTGCCACGCGAACTTCGTTCACTGACGCAGATATAAGATCCTCAAGTGCACAGGTGACAGGGCATGCGGCGCAAGATGGAATGTGGGCCATTGTCTACGGAGAGACGGCGCATATACACTTGAGGTCGGAGTCGTTCATAATCTATTTTCTTCGTAGTCTATTTAAGGATTTCGAAGTCGGTCACGGTAACGCGTGCCCAAATGGAAGGCTCTCAGATGGCTCGATAAAAAATAAGACAATAGGTACTATTACAAGAATAATAAAAGTTGTTGGAATATAACTAGAACTTACTCTAGATTCAGCCTTTTGTTTTTCGTTAGATTTACCAGGATCGCAATCTCCTTTAGCTGAAGAGCCTTGATTTCCCAGAGAGTCTTGAGCATGTTTCCATATGCAAGAGTTACTGCAATAAATACTGCTTAAGCGTGCTGGCTTCTTGCATACTATGCAATTCGTCTTTGTTGAGTATTTGATGGCACCCGATTGGACGGGTAATTTCAATTCAGGACTTGTAATTGCTTGTTCATTTTCTATTTTACTTTGCGTTGCCTGTACCTGAAAAATCGTTTTAACTCTTTGTTATAAAATTGTATTTTTCTCAAACATACTTGGAAATTGGAGCATTATTTTCACCACCTTCTTCTTCGAGATAAGTCGAAAATGCTGAACTGGTCAAATCATGCGAGCAGGCGGCCGGCAATGTTAGTATAGACTAGGCTCCCAGTGGATGCCCGTATGCATAATATGCTGACCGCACCCTAACCGCCTCAGTGTGATATGTGTTGTAGGGATCCCGGGCAGTGGGCAACATCAGGCATATTGATATGATTTATAGTAAGTCACTACTATTGTGGTCAGCAGACCTCATCCCCCTCTCCCGTCAACATTGTTAGTATACTTGCAACACTCAATAGTATTTTGCAAGACGATATTAATACGACATTAATTGATATACCAAAACATTGGCTTTGTCTAAATTTGTCAAGAATGATAAAAGAGCGTCAACACAAGTATATCTATGAAAATGTTCTTCTGAATCGATATTTGAGCAAATTGATTTCCTTCAATTTGGCTATGAGCTACGAGAAGGCAACCTTTATCTCAAGCAAATGACAAAGAAATGTCAAACCAACTCTTTAAGAGGAAAGCTCCAGGTAGCCCGCGACATTCTAATTTTCTTATGTTTTTTTGCAATTTCTAGGTCAGTATCAGGTTTGTATGTTGATATGAATATAATTCGCGACCATAACAAGTCTGTATTTATAGAATTATAATCATTAAAATCATCAATAACTCTAAGTTTCTATAATCCTAATAATAATAATAATAACCCCACCGCTGTATCTCTACGTTGACGTCGTGGTGGGGCTTGCGTGCTCCAAACTTTAGGTCTGTGCCGGTAGTTTGCCGGAACGGGTCTAGGATGAGGAGCCAGACCAAGAGAGATACAGAAACCCGCAAGGCAGTATGTGGCGAGCTGTTGGGCAGTAGCGACCCCATGGACCTTATCTCCCGGGAGAAATCTTGTCCTCATCTCTGGCTTGCCTTTATAGGCCGGCTGGAGTGAACCCTGACGAGGAACAGAGCTCTCACCTCTTTCTTGCCTTTATTGGCCGGCTTGAGTGGAGATTCGCAAGAGCAAACGTGCTCGGAGGAAGGAAGTATTCCAGTAAGGTGCTGGTAGGGATCTTGACCGTACTTCCGGGATTGTCCTGATAGCCGTGGAATACCTCTCCACTCCTCAAGCACCTCAGAAAGTGTTGCCCCCTTGTCGCTACGTCACTATGCAGCTATGTGCTAGCGGCCGTTTCCGGGGGCCCATTATTGAGTGTGCAAGTCACCCCCCTGCTATTTTATCCGTGTATAATATATAACATTGGTCAGACAGGGGACATAGTTATTCCATAGTTAAAGTTACCCAATCCACTTTAGCCACCCAAAACCATAGCCCAATATGTTTTGTTTCCACGTACAACAATAGTCCTGCACCAACGGGGGGGTTGTCTTTGGGTGCACTTGCATAGTGCAGATAGGGATAATCGTCGGTTGGTGCCTCCTCATCATTTAAAATTATTTAAGGGGCCTCTGCGACTTGGCATCGGCTCGTCGTATGCCTTCCAAAGGTCCGGGACTCCAGGTTCCCGAGATTTATAAAGGGTCCGCCAGATAACTTTTTTTTTGTTGAAAATGCTATAAAAAAAACTACTGAATATTTTCTCAAATTTCTTTTTTTATTTGAAAGTACAATCCTTCCGGTTAATAATGAAAAATAATTTCATTCAAATGGCTGCCTCGGCTGGCCATGCAGTAGCCTACACGATCGGTCCAATTTTTAAGCACATTATCGATTGTGTGCAGCTGTATTTCACCAATGGCTTCACGAATATCGTCCTTTAAAGCGTCAATTGTCTCTGGCTTGTCGGCGTAACACTTATCTTTGACGGCACCCTACAAATAATAGTCCAACGGTGTCAAATCGCAGCTCCGAGGTGGCCAAACGACATCAGCTCTGCGGCTGATAATGCGATCTTCAAAAACAGGGCGCAAAACATCGAGTGTAGTAGCTTCGGCTGTGTGGCATGTAGCGCCGTCCTGTTGAAACCAAATGTTGCGAATATCCTCATCTTCAATTTTTGTGAACAAAAATTCGTTCAACATGGCCCGATAACGATCGCCATTGACTGTAACGGCCACTCCTTGCACATTTTCGAAAAAAAAAAATGGCCCAATTATGCCTCTGGACCAAAATCCGCACCAAACAGTAACTCGTTTTGGGTGCGTCGGCTTTTCAATGTATGCGTGCGGGTTTTCTGTGCCCCAAACGCGACAATTTTGCTTATTTACATACCCGCCAAGAACAAAATGATCTTCCATCTGAAAAGATGATTTTTTTGGCAAAATCGGCATCTTCTGTAAGTCGATCGCAGGCCCACTTAACGAAGCGAACACGCATTGGATGGTCAGTTGTCTTCAACTCCTGAACCAATTGGACTTTGTATGGCGTCATACCAAGGTCTTTATGCAAAATTCGTCTCAATGATGTCTCCGAAATGTTCAATTGTTGAGAACGAATAATTGTGAATTGATGTTGATGGCGCTTCACGCACACTTTCTGCCACAGCAGCAATATTCTCGGGTGTACGCACTGTTTTTGTCTTTTCACGCTTTGGTTTATCGATGAGGATGCCAGTTTCTTTCACTTTTTTCACGAGATAACGAACATACGGAGCTGACGGTGCTTCTCTTCTTCCAAAATCCGTACGCAATTTACGCACACATTCTGCAACATTACCATGATTTTCAAAGTAAGGTCGCAATATTTCCCAGCGTTGTTCAAGCGTATACACAACCATATTCGTTCAGCGGAAGGATAAAACTAATTATCTGTCAAATCAGACATGAGCTGAGTGTTACCGAATAAACGAAATAAGCACTAGGTGGAAAAAAAAAACGTTAGATGGCGGACCCGTTAGCAATGCCAATTTTACAATTTATTTATAGGCGATATGTTAATACTACCACAATATTGTTTTTAAATTGCATAAATCGCTGACTCCGCTCCACTGGCATACAAGCTAAGATTAAACTTGTGTTATGGGTCAGGGCTCTCTCTATTACAAGGTACATTTTCCAATTTATACGTGCTAGTACGGAGTTACATTGAGAAAGTAACTATCGTTAAAAGGAAAACAAAGTTAACAAAACAAAATATTAAACTGTTAAGTAAATAAGAATGTATAGCCTCTCTCAGTGTGAATTTGGTAAGTATCATGCGTATGTTTCGTGTATGTGTGTGGTATATATGTGTGTGGTGTATGTAAGAGTTGTCTGTATAAGCAGGAACTGTTAAAAAAGCTTTCCACGTAACTTCTCAATCTCCTCGTAGGTAAGAGTTGTGAGCTATTGACTCACTTTCTTTTTACACTCAAATGATTATTTCATGAAATCTTGATATTTAGGATTATACTAACTTATGGAGTTGTATTACAGATTCTAATGATTATAATAATATAAGTTACGGTATACATATAAGTTACGGTCGCGAATCATTTTCAACATACAACCTAGTGCCGACTTGTAAACAAAAACGCAAGAAAATATTAATTTCGCGGGCTACCTGGAGCTTCCCCCTTTATAAATCCATGTAAATGTCGATCTAACTGTCATGTACGTGCAAAAAAGCAACACTGAACTGTAGGTATATTTTTGTGTAAATGCATAGAGAATGGATTGTATGAACTTGTAAAAAAGATTAACTCTGCTTTTGTTCAGATTGTATTGTCCATAATCACTCAAAAGTCCATGATCAAAAAGTCATTTGAAGTATACTAACAATGTTAACCAGGGCGGGGGAAGGGGTCTGGTACCACAATAGACACTGGTAACATCAGTCATATCCATACAACACAACCTGGATCCCTACAACACATAGAGAAGTCAGAATGCGGTCTGAATATTTTGCAAACGAAAACTCCATTGCAGCTTGCACTAGTATGAAAATCCATATTTGTCATATTTAGCGGCCGAATAAATTATATATGTCATGTAATTTAAAAATGGAACGGACTTTTTGCTTTGACACATGGCAACCAAAGAGGTAACTTATCAAGTATTTTATGGTATCTCAGATTTCAGAGTAATAATAGTAGAAATATTGTAAAGTTGCCAAATTCGGTGGCTAACATAGTTTTTTTTTCCGGAGAAGTTTCATAAGCGCTATATGTAAAAATAACACTTATGGAAAGTAAAACACTTTTAAGGAAAGTTTCTGGTGAAGAAATCGCGATTCGCAGCAGAATGTGAGGTCAAAAACGTACTACACCTATTAAAGACGTAGGTACGCATTGAAATCGAATCAGATATCGCAGTTTTAAATAACAAAATTGGTTAAAGTTCTAAAAATGTATCTTATTAAAGAACATTACTGTTCTTTTTATCGCGTTAAAAGAAGATGGCAGATGCGGCCATATAATAAGTGTTATGTACATAGATCGGAATAGGTAGAGCATAAATACCGAATAATAAAATCCGAATGATAAACATGACGTCATGTTTATCATTCCGGGATATTATAGGAGGTATTTACTTCTTTCGTGGAAGTTTAGGTATTTATGCTCTACCAGTGAACGAAAATAAGCATAGAAGCATTACTTCAAGGGATCTATCTAAGCGTGCATCTTGGCACAAAATCCCAAACAAACACACATCGCAACCCCGTCGCCGATTAGCCAAACCACACAAACAATATTATTACCATTCGACAGCACAGTTATGCACAGTTAAAAATGGACCTTATTTCCTAATAGTAGGGATGTCATCAACCGTTGCTAGGGATGTTTTATGTAAGATGGTGGAACGCAAATAATTAATCGTATTATTGATGGTATTAAAATGTTGAACTATAATAAAATATTAGTTTTATGAACTATAAGGCAACAGTAAGTTGTTCTAAGGTCTGTGAATAGAGCAGTGTTTACCACATAATGTTTGCTAAAATTATGTGATAAATAAAAAAATGTGTGGTTTACTTATTATTCACAATTTAGGTATCTATCCAATAATATCACTTTTTATACTTATTATTTCGTATTATATTGCCAAAAACAGGGCAATTTTTAAATCACTAACTAAATTTTTCAGGCGTTTCTACCCATGAATATGAATAACTTTCAATATGGGTCCAACGCTGAAATCACGAAAAAAAAAATCTGCTGTTTCATAAAAAAGTTCAATACCTACTCGAGCACAATGTTGAAACGGAAAGGAAAAACGGAACCCTTATAGGATCACTCGTGTGTCTGTCTGTCCGTCTGTCACAGCCAATTTGCTCCGAATCTAATGGACTGATTAAGAGGATTGTGAAGTGCCGATACGCGGCGCGATTTTTGGAGGCAATTACCTACATTTCATACAATTATCTACATAAATATTGTTTCGGGCGATAACGTTTTCACTCCCCTAAACCTTTACGAAATAAGACAATTTTGGTCTCATTATATTCAGTACACCTCAATCTAGGTCTGTACGTTTTTCGTTTTTAGTAATTCAATTTAGTTTAATTTAAAAAAATAAAAATGCTCGAGGATGTTTTTATGTCAAAAATATAGATATTTAGATGCTAATAACTTATATCGTATGCAATATTTCTTTATAATAAAAACGTACGGACCTAGTTTTTTATTATACCTACAACATTGCCAAAAAATATGAAAATTAGACTATGTTTACGGGGAGAAAAACGTTATCTCTTTTTGTATGAAAATTTACAGCTTCACAATCCTCTTAAGTTGAAATTTGGTACACATATTTCTGTGACCCAAACACGGACGTGTAACGTAAACAAATGAATTTTGAATGAATATGGCGGTCAACTTTGGGGGGACAAACAAGAAAAAAAAAAGTTTTGCGAACTGTACCGTTTAACATATTAAATGAAAGGGCTTACTGTGAGGGTCTCAAATATATATATATATTTTTTTTATAATTTTAAAGTTATTTAAGAAAATAGACGAAAATTGACCATTCCCCTTCCCTTTATCTCCGAAAGTACCGAGCCTAAAATTTTCAAAAAATACAGACAATAGAGATTTAAATATATATATATATATATATATATATATACAATACCTATAGATTACAGGAAAACCGAAGTCGATGGTCTTAAAACAACATGGGGATTCTCTCAATATTGTGCGTACAAACTTACATTTGCAGTTGGAATATATGGGAGAACATGTTTTTCAACTACAATATTAAGTTTGTTCTTGGGATTCATCCCAACTACGCAACCCTTCATTGTGCGTAACACCCACTTGGCCGGTTTTTTTTTCGTGATTTCAGATTTAGTACCATAGTGAAAGTTGTTCATATTCGTTTGTAGAACAGCCTGTGAAAATTTAGCCAGTGATTTAAAAATTACCCTGTATCACTGCTTATTCTGTATTATTGATCAGTGTTATCATTCACACATGATCACAATCTTAATAACGCGAATCCCAAAGATATTAGTTTATTTTGAAATTCGACTATTACCTGAGTTACGTACCTCGGAAAATTGTAAGTTTATTTAATTTCTGCCGTGATTATAGTTGCAAAACTTCCGAAAAATTCTGAATAATTCCGGAATACTTCTGGGAAAGTTTCTTTAAATCAGAATTATTAAAAATGAATTTAATTAAGATTTTTATTTTTTTTGCTGAAAAATCGTATTTTGCATCGATCGTCGATCGCCGCCGCCGCTGCCCCTCTGTGCGCCGGCCGCTGCCGCCGCGCCGCGCACGTCCGACTGCCACAAGTCGTGCGTGCAGTCGATGGCGGTGCGGGGTGCGGTAAGAGGGGAGATGCTCCCCGGAGAAGTTTTCCCCCCGCGAGAAACATTCGTACCCCGCAATCGAATGTTTCCGCCGAATATTTCGCCCGAATAATTCAATGGGAATAAACGTTGAAATATTCCCAAAGTTTCGGAATATTTCGGAATACTTCCGAAGTATTCGACGGGAATGATTCGGAATTTTTCCCGCCAGCATCTATAGCCGTGATGAGTGCAGTAGGGAATCATTTTTGGCAAAATAATGCAAAAATAATGCGAATTTTAAAGAATTCTTCAATAATGCTTTTCATAAACGGTATGTCGTGGGGTGGGATAGCAGTAAGGTGCTTTAAAAAAAAAAGGTAAATATGTCAGTATAGCTGGTCACATATTGAAAGCATTTGTTTGGTATTACAGTCAGGTTATGCTTGCTGGTTTAACATTTTCCTGATGGAAATTTCATAATATTTCGTAAGACACAGAACGGTAGCATATTTTACAAGTACAAGTATGAACGCTTTTTCGCGTGACCAGTCAACCGCGTTATAGATCTGCGTTCCAAAATATTTTTTTTAATACAGCAACAATTCTATTTTCTCCATGTTATTAAAGGAACTTTTATGTACCTACAATTACTTGTATATTTTGCATAGTGCCGTCCCATGGAAAAAAATGATGCGTATTGTATCTTAGAATGTAATCAAAATAATAAAATTTGTCATTATTATCAGGTAGAAAAATAAATTGTTTGGTTGGCATAACACCATCCCCGTTGACTTTCATGTCATAATGTATAGAAATAACATGATCACTCGGACTTAATTTTTTTTTATTTATTCTTTTCAATAGTTGAACAATTGTTGTTCACGAATCTCGAGATTGGTCATCACTGTCTAATCTCATGTGCGTTGCGAGCAGTAGGCAACCCGCCCCCTCACCACTGTCGCCACCTAAGGCGCGGCCAACTAGTTCCGCGCGCACTATAGACATTATTCATAATGCTCGTACATTATGTATAATGCCCGCATTAACCACCTGGTCCATAACATATAACACGTTGAGAGTGGTATCTTCTCCGGTACTACGGGCTCGCCTCCGCAGTTGTATTTATATGCGTGACTTTGTAAAACTTGAGAATTAAACAGAAAAAAAATCCTAAAAACAAGGAATTTTGAGTCGAATTATGTAAAAAAGTGAATTACGTCAATGTGCAGTTGACTCTTTCTACTTTGTTTCCGTCGTACTGTCTACACGATAACGTCATTTTGTCATTTTATGCCTGCTGGCGCGCGGGCGAGCGCGGGCCGATGACGTAACCCTCAACGGGGTTATTGCCGCGCGCACTTCTTCGCGTTAGCGTTTATAAAATACAATGTCCGCATGGATCGAGGGGCCACTTCAGATTTTAAAAGGAAACTCCCTCCCTTATTTAGTAGCAAAGCAAATAATTTTGTAGGCCAAATTCTGAAATTTGTAGTAAAATACAGGGTTATTTGTAAAACACCAGCAACCTCTGAAGGGGTCATTGTACTCATCATTATAAACAACTTTTACTATGGGACCAAACCTGAAATCGCGAAAACAAAATCAGCTGTTCCGTACATTTATGTTCGCATAATTCGTCAAAATGTACTGAACAGCTGATGTTTTTTCAAGATTTAAGGTTTGGTCCCATAGTAAATAGGTTGTTGGTGTTTTACCAACAACCCTATATTTTCGGTAATAAATTAGTCGATTCAATCCACGGAACATAAAAAACAGTGGAAGTGCAAAGTAGGCGTGGCATGCGTGTCACAAATAAGCGCTGTATCGCTTGCATGGTTCTCACAGATCTTAAACTATGGTCCCAGTCGAGTTCTAACATCGCGTCGAGTTGCAGTTATAGTTGCAAAACTTCTGAATAATTCCGGAATACTTCTGGGAAAGTTTCTTTAAATCAGAATTATTCAAAATGAATTTAATTAAGATTTTTATTTTTTTTGCTGAAAAATCGTATTTTGCATCGATCGTCGATCGCCGCCGCCGCTGCCCCTCTGCGCGCCGGCCGCTGCCGCCGTGCCGCGCACGCCCGACTGCCACGAGTCGTGCGTGCAGGCGATGGCGGTGCGGGGTGCGGTAAGAGGGGAGATGCTCCCCGGAGACGTTTTCCCCCCCGCGAGAAAGATTCGTACCCCGCAATCGAATGTTTCTGCCGAATATTTCGCCCGAATAATTCAATGGGAATAAACGTTTCGTTTCCCAAAGTTTCGGAATATTTCGGAATACTTCCGAAGTATTCGACGGGAATGATTCGGAATTTTTTCCGCCACCATCTATAGGTAGTTGCAGTCTCGCGACAAATTTATTTTTCCATAGCTATGCAGTTTGTTCCATTTTGGAGTGCAAAAATGATTGTAGGAGAAAAACTATTAATAATGGAGGTGTTTCGTACCATCGGTAAGTACGATTTTATTTGTTTTCTAATAAAATCTTAGTTAATTTCAATTTACTAGTGATGTAATAGAACCTCTAGTTAAAATCAACTTTATACGATTAAAATACAGTTTCTTTTGGATTGATTGTATTCACTGGCATTCCCTATTTCGTTCTCGAAAGTACTTCGTTACACAATTAGTGATGTGGTCGGGTCGGATGTTAGTTTTATCGATAAAAGAAAATAGTGCCAATTCTCTTGTCACAAATGTCTCTAAACTAGACTAAAAATCACCTAAATTTAGTTTATTCATGTCAAACGACGATTGACTAAAGTGACACAACTTAATTATTTTATAGTTTGACAGCACTAAGTTGGCACTAAGCTATTTAATTTAGTGAAAATGGAATTTTTGCTATTCTGAATTTGATGTTTTTCACCTTTTAGATTATCAAACTAAATGTCTTTTTTTAATCGCGATTAAAAGTTTTCATTATTTTTTTTCGATTAGGACACCGTTTTCAAGATAGAAGCAAAAGCAAAAAAAAATGACACCTCAAGTGGAGGAACTTTTCACTTTTTGTATGGAAAATATGAAATTTATATTATTGATTATTACCAACATGTAGAGTTTTAGGGAGTTACGAGTTGCAAAGGGGGCCAAATTTTCATTATTTTTTCGATAGGACACACCGTTTTCGAGATATAAGCAAATGCAAAAAAAAAGACACTTCAAGTGGAGGAATTTTTCACTTTTTGTATGGAAAATATAAAAAATTTCAAAATTTCTATTATTGATTATTACATGTACAGTTTTAGGGAGTTACGGGTCGCAAAGGGGAGCAAAATTTTCATTATTTTTTCGATAGGACACACCGTTTTCGAGATATAAGCAAAAGAAAAAAAAATACTACTTCATTTTTCCCTCAGTTTTACTTAATTCCCAACAAGACTTATTTTTTCGAATTAAACAAGAAATCGGGTATCGTATCGATATCGATAATGTAATTCAAAATTCAATGTGTTACTGCACTGGTGTGGCCTTGGTCGAGTAGCAATAGATATCGACCTATGACGCGAATGTCAACTTTATGGCTAACGCATTTAGAATTATAATTGCGACCACTAAGAATACTGCCATCTATGGTCGAGTAGCGGAATTTAATCGTCAATCGAATCTAGTTTGACTTGAGATTACAAAACGTTGTAAATACTTTCTGGATTAAAGCAAAATAAATCGTATTCATAAAGCATGAAGGTTTATTTTTGGATGTAGGATCTGTGACTTACGCTAGTTTTGACTAAAATTAAAACGACAAATCAGACGAATTGTTTGTTTGTGTGCATTATATGATTATCGGTTTATTTGTGTGAGTTTGGCGACACCGGTTCCTATAGTAATTTTGTTGCATACCACTTCCACTGTTTTTTATGTTCCGTGATTCAATCACTAATCTGTTAGATTGATAAATCAATTTTCCCTACTTGACCACATCGTGCACAATATCATTTTTATTGATGTTCCATTTGTTTTGAATAAAATAAATGATAAAATGATTTTTATTTGACATTTTTACAAGTCAAACATGTTTTTTTTTTTTTTTTGATAAATAAAGATACTAAATCAAAATAACCACTGCAATTTCACTAAGTTTGTTAAAGTTGTTTTTAAAAAATTGTTCAATCCCTGGAATCCAGGAGGATTACATTTTTATTCAGAATGGTATGTCCATATTAATCTTTCGTCGGAAGAAGTTTAGGTATATTAGTGCCCGAATATCCGATTACTAGTCATCACACATGAAGCTTCTCCAGGTAAAAAATCCATGTTAGCTTCCGATTTTGGCAATAGCGATACTTTACAATATTTCTATTATTATTACTCTAAAATCTGAGATACCTTTCTTTTACGCCGGCCCTGGGGCAATTTTGGTCAATCTCCTTTCGATTTATTTCCTTTTCCTTACAAGCGTAAATAGAGCTGTTTACGTCTTTTTCATACCGACGCCGCGGTTAGCGAAAAAATAGCGATAACGAATTGTACAGAAAATATCGCGTTTCACAACGAAACCGCAGCGGTAAGCGTCTATGTGAAAAAAGCGTTAAAAAGAAACAAATTAACATATTGGAGCATGAAAAATTATCATTCTTCATCATCGCGTCTGGAATTTATAGTTAATTTAATAGTTTGAATTTCTGCACATTATTTAAGAAAAGTACTATACAAGCCTGGCCGCAATCAGGCATTGATGGACTCATGTATTCATTTTCATGTTCGTCCATCAATGCCTCTTTTTCAGGCCACGGCAGTCATGTACTATTAATGCCTTGTGCTTATTTCTGCTTAGGTTGATGGGCAAGATAGTTAACTATGGAAAATAAGGCAATTTAATAGGTGATTTATCTGTGGCTACTTACTTGTTTAGTGCCTTTAGATGATGGCTTTGCTTTCTTGATACAGTTTGGGCATCTCCACTCAATGCCTTGTTCCTCCATTTGTTGTCCCATTGCTTTAGTGATATTAACACACTTTCCATGGAACCAGTCCTCACAACCATCACAACATATCATAAAGCGGTTGTTATGAGGCTGCTTACATATACACCATAATCTGAAATTACAACAATAAAAATTTGCATACCATGGACAACTGTACTTGAAGACAGCATGTATACAATCAATATTTCTCACAGTGTTCATTTTTTATGAATATCTTACACACCTATTAGGATCGTCTTCAGAATTCCAACTTTCTTGGGATTCTGCAGATATCTTCTCAAGTACAGGATTAAGTAATGGCAGTTCCTGTTTCTTAGTGGAAAGCTTCTTGTTGATATATTGCTTTGATACAGTCAGCACTTGTGGTTCAGGAGTTGTCGACACAGGTGGGGCAGGGGTTGGTACATCTACTACTGGTGGTGGTTCAGGGTTATTTGCCATTTCCATCTGACTTTTACGTTTTGAGGAGCGTGTTGCTGGTGCTTCGATCGGCGGCAGGGTAATAATTCGGCCATCGCGTCGTACAATCTCTATCGGATCCTTTCGCATGGGTATAGTTTTCTGCACTGACTTTGAAAGAGTCTGTGCATATAAATTGTTTGCCTGTGTTTGTTGCTGTGCTGTTTGCGGAGACTGAGCTGTCTGTAGGGTCTTAATAGGCCCTGAATCTACTTTTCCCAGCACTTGTTTATCTATTACTTCCTGTAAGTTCTCTGAGCTTGCCACTAGCTGAGCAACAGACATTAAGAAATCTTCTGTCAGGCCTTCCTCTTCAGGCTGTAGTCCACCCAACAAGTCTAATGTAGGTGATAAAGGACCTGCTAAACCCGGACTGTTCATAGTACCAGAAGTAGAAATACTTGGTTGACTCTTAACCGGGTTCGATATTCCTGTAGTATCTTGAAGTATTTGAGCCAAGCTTGCATCATCTATTTGAGGGATTAGGTCATAAGGTTTAGTCTTTTCAGGTGGAATAACTCTTTCTTTAGGTTTCAAATAAGTTTTATGCACAATAGCTTTGGGGCTTTCTGCAGTGTCAACTTTACTGTTATCTGCAATCTTTCCATCATTTGGATCTAACACCTTAGAAGCAGTAGCAGGTTTTTTGTCAGTAGGTGATAATAAAGAGTCTCTTTCACTAGTTGGTGTTTTAGGAGGACCTTTTCCATCAGTTGATACCCTTCTTATAACATCAGGTGTGGAGAACAACGAAGTCATATCAGACAAAAGAGCTGTAACATGTGCTGGTGTTTTCTTTTCTTTTTTAATGGGCTTTGGTGTCTGTTTCAAAACCACTTTGCTCAGGTCATTACCATGTGTGATAACTGTTGATATCTTAGATGAAGGTAAGAGACTTTCCAAATCAACTTCTGTTGCATCTTTCTTTTCTACAATATTTTTGTGTTGTAGCTTTTCTTTAAAATCTTTTCTTAGAATGTTTCTGCCAGGCTTAAGTTTAGTAGTCAATTTAGGCTCAAGTTTTGAAGCTTTAGATGCTGCAACAGTCTTTAATATGCGGGGTTTTAATTTAGTTTTCTTTAGTCTGAGAGAACCTGTTCTATCTTTAGTATCTTTGTAATCAGAATCAGAGTCTCTGTCAGGAATGCTATCTCCAGATGAGCTAATGGAAGAGGATTCAGTACTGTCATCAGCCCTTTGTAATGCCTCTGGAGCCTTTTCCAATTCTCTGGTATCCTTGGATTTATTTAGTACAGACAGTGGTTTATGCAACACATCATTTCCTTTTAGTACTGAAGCTCCGATTGCTTCAGTAGGATTTATAATTATCTTTTTACCTTTTGGTATGATTTGCTGTTCCAAAATAGTAATTTTCTTAGAATTGGGAACAGGTTTAGGTGGTGGTGTATGTGTGATTTCAATAACTGATTCATCATAACTTGATAAATTGTCACTTTGTGGTATGGACTGGGTTGGCGATTTGAGGGGTGTATAACAGTGGTCATTTTGAAATCCAACTAAACTGTTTTCCCTTGTTTCTATTCTCAAAGACTGTAACATTTCAGCACCACTATCTGTAAACATAAAAAGGATAACATTTTTATTGAAGCCTACAGTAATTAGAACTGAGAATATACAACTTTTTTTCTTACCATATTTTATGATACTATTGGGCTCATCATAGTAACTATCCACTGAAAGTGTCACATGAGGCACTTTCTCATCATCGGTGTCAGAATCAGTAGCATCATCAGGTTTGCCTTCATGACCAACCCGGACTACACTAATACCAGTACTTTGAGAACCATCAGTACCTAGAATGATTGATAGCAATATTATTAACACTTATCTACAGATAAACTTATCAATTATTAACAACAATAGAATTATTGAGCATTTTACACGATTATCGTTTTGGCGCCAAAATAAATTTTAAGTTAATCAATAGTGAAATAATGAATGTTTAAGAATCAAAAGCAAATTTGTCCTATACGCGACAAAACAAATGAACAGAAATTATGTTTTAATAAACTTGAGAGGCTATTTTATTCTTTGAGATGAGTACGCACACTGAATCCTGAATGCATCTTTAATTTTGCCGATTATAAACCAACATGACAGAAATGTGCTTTACAACTATTACTTTTATTATCATTAGTTTCTAAAAACTTACCCATTAATGTTCCAAGTAATTTTTGATCAACAGACAGAGATCCATCCTTGTTTACAATAACAACAACAGAACTATCAGCTTTAGTGGAAGGTCCATTGAGATCCGTATAATTAGTTATGACTGTGTTTGACATTTTTCATTGCAATTCATGCAATCATTTTATTTCAAATCCTCTATTTATAGCCATTCAAGACACATGCACCGCGTCTATTTATGACGCATCTACCAAATCCAACACGCTAGACGCCATTTTGTACTCTACCATTATTATGAACTGAATAACCGCACCGCGGCAAACAATGGTATATAAACGTTTTGGTAGAATCAAGATTTCCAGTAATTTAATAAAATGCGTCGTGTTAAAACTTCTTTCAATTCAAACAACCAGAATTAGAGAAATAGGAATATTTAATTTTCGAAACACACTGAAGCACACACGGCACAGATAACAAACTTGTTTTTTTTTTTTTTGGCAAGGAGTTCTTGGATGGGTGTGGATGTGGATGGTTTGGATAGGTATCTTTTAGTCTATTTGTGAAAATTGTGACATAAGCTTTTAGTCGAGTACCTTCCACACGTAGACATTTTGTTTCACATTATCAAGCTAGGCCACAGGCTAGGCATCCATTCCATTGGGCACTATAACCAAACCAAAAGTTATGTTATGCAGTGATCGGAATAGGTAGTGCCAATTTACCTAAAGTTCGAGGAACATAGACGAAAGTCGGAGACTTCCTTATGACTATACAGGGAGTCCATGGAAGTAAGGATCAAATCGAATAGGGGCGTGGGCAAGGTCATTTCCAAACTTTTTAACCCTGAGAATGTTGGTGCAATTTTTTACGGTTCAAAAGTTATGACCAATTTTTGTTTTTTTCAATCACTTCGCATGGTGCTCACTAAAAAAAATCATTTAAAAAAACTAGCAAAGCTTTCAATTACTTTTTTTTCAGATCTTTGTAGAAAAGTGGGCCTTTCCTGTGGTAATACTTTTACGCAGCTAGAAAACATACGTTCAATAAGAAAAAACATTTACAGCCCTAGTCGTTGGATCGGAAGAGGGGGGGCACATTCGATGGCCAGCACGTTCCCCTGACCTGAACCCCATAGATTTCTTTCTATGGGGTTATTACAAAGAGATGGTGTATGAGACAGAGAGCGGAACCGAGGAACAACTCCGTCAAAAAATCACATCCACAACGTTATACATAAAAAATAATTCCCGTGCATTTAGACGAATAATACCAAATCTCATTGGGCGATGCCAGTTGTGTTTCAGAGTAAGAGGAAGGAATTTTGAACATCTATTGTAATTTCAATTTAATAATACATTTACATATTAATTTCATTGTTTTATTTTATTTTGCCACGTAGTTAGTAAACTTTAAAAATACGACCTCCTTGTTAATAAAAATCTCTAACTTTCAAACTATTAAGAATATTCCAGTGATTCATACCTCCAAAGAATCTCTATGACTTGGACCAGTTTTTGTAATACGTGGTAAACTTTCGCTAGTGTAACTTTTTCCCATAAAAATTGCTCGAAAATTGAGTAAAACTTCTGCCAGACCGAAGACTTTGCAGTACCTAATAGTTTTTTATTATTGAACACATGTTTTCTAGATGCGTATAAGTATTACCAAAAGAAAGGCCCACTTTTCTACAACGTTTTTAAAAAAAAAATAATAGCCCTGATAGGTTTTATTTTAATATTTTTTTCATTGAGCATTAGCTCAATGAAAAAAAGAAAAATTGGTCGAAGTGATTGAAAAAAACAAAAATTGGTCATAACTTTTGAACCGTAAAAAATTGTACCAACATTCTCAGAGTATAAAAGTTTGGAAATTACCTTGCCTACACTCCTATTCGATTTGATCCATACTTCCAGGGACACCCTGTATTTTTTTACGGGACAATGGTCCCGGAATTCGGGACATCGCCTAAGAAAATTAAAAGATAATATTATTAATACAGTTATTATTTGTATTCCTTATTTTGTATCCCAGAAAAGTTAGTAGACATGTTTTTTGTGATTTTCAAAAATAAAAGACAGTCTTTTATCTTAGATTGAATGTATTCTTTTTATTATCTGAGTTTGTAAGAAAATTCGAAAGCTAATATAAACTCCTTTATAAAGTTAAAATACCAGCATTAATAATATAATTAATATATTTATCATAGCCATGCAAAGGTTAAGAAAAACAAATTCAACATGTATATGTCTTAAAATACCATTTATTCCTTTCGTACAATTATTTTAAAAGTAAGACACAACGTGAACAGAAATTAAGCTCAATAAGAAACAAACTTGTCACTCATACTTAAATTCATTCAGAACGAATGCGTTGATATTGAAAAGTTCACATGCTTTATCTTCATCCACAGAATTAAAATAAAGTACGATGATTTTTTCCAAATTTAAACTTAAAATCCTTTTTTAAGTAGAGACTTTCGACATCAACAGAAGTTAGAGGTACAGACGCCAGCAGGTCAAGCTACCCGAAACTGTCAAATTTTCCCAATCAACCTTGAACCTAATGCTTTAGCGATAAAGTTGAAAATCTATTAAAGAAATTTGACAGAATGTAGTAGCTTGATGTGGTGGCGTCTGTACATACATATTTGTAGTATGACAATTGAATTTCATTTAATCCTTTTTCAATATATTTTTTTTTATTTGTGATGGGTTTGCTCTTGACTCTAGTCTAGGTCAGAGGTGACAGAGACAAAGGTGACGATGGAGTGAGCTTACCCAGAAAGAGCCTGTTCACTCTCACTTTGAAGAGATTAGGGTTGCATGCGTTCAGAAACACAGACGCAGGTAGTGAGTTCTACTCTTTAGCTGTGCGCATTATAAAAAAAAACATTTGGAAGCGCTTAGTGCGAATTGGTGGAATAGCAACTAGGTAGGGATGGTAACTGGCAGTGCGTCTAGATGTCCGATGGTAGAAGGGGGCCGGTGGAATGAGGTCGTGGAGTTTTCGGGCACACTCCGAAGTACAATCTGTAGAAGACCGACAAGCAGGCAACCTTGCGGCGATGAGCCAAGCTATGAAGCTTGGCATCCACCAGTTTTACGTCGCCAATGAGCCTCTTAGCTCTGCGTTCCACCGAGTCAAGCGCGGCTAGTTGGTACTTGGCTGATCCATCCCAAAGGTGGCTGCAATACTCCATGCAGGATCGGACTTGCGCTTTGTAAAGGGTTAAAAGCTGTCCAGACGTAAAGTATCGCTTCACCCTATTTAGGATGCCCAGCTTCTTAGCCGTTGTTTGGGCTTTGTACTCGATGGTGGCGCCGTAGTTGAGACCAGATGTCAACTCTATGCCTAGGAGCTCAAGCCCATCAGTTACAGGAACAGATGTACCCCGAAAAGTAGGAGTTAGGACGAAACGACTCCTTTTAGCGGTAAAAAGACACGACTGTGTCTTGGTGGCGTTAAAAGAGACCAGATTATCATCACCCCACTGGGTGACAATCAAATCTGACAATTAAATGGGAGACAATGAAATCTGGGAAATTGTGTTAAAATCAAAGATTCGAGAAAAAAAATGTGTTGCTAGGTCCGCTATTCGAGAAAATATCATTACGATTTTTATCGTGTTCCAATTATTTGGTCGTGTTGAAACTACAATAGAACACTTGTTTGAAAACAGCAATGTTTTTAAAATTTTTATTGTTGTTGCCAGAGTGAAAGTTGTTTATACAGGGTGTTTGGTGCATCGTGTGCCAAATTGAAATGGTCGACTGGGGGGGTCACCTTCTATCCTTTCAGACCCCTAAACACTTCTCATGCCCTGTGGCTTTTTTTTCATCGACTTTTTATTTTTTTGTAAAAAAAATACCCAATGCATTCAATTTCAAAATAAAAAAAAAGTGTAAGTCGTAGACTCTGAATTTTAATTTTATTTAGACGTGTATTGTATTACAGTACTTTTAAATTCAAAATTAGTGACATTAGCCATCCAGTTTTTTTTTAATTTACTCGCAAAGTTTCGGACTTCAATTAAAGCTGTCCATGTTACAGCTATTTACATGGCTATAAAAAAAAAACCAAAAGTGACCGGGATCTTCCAACTCCCTCAAAAACTCTCTAGTCTATCCTCTTGCTAGTGATATGCCACATGCCATAAAAATCTTTTTACAACTTTGTGAATTCGCTAGAATTGTGAATCGAGTCACAAAATACTAAATTTGAAATTATGATTTAAAAAAATATTTTTACTTAAATTATACCTCAAGAACTCATTTAATCTGTTATCTCACTCTTGTAAGGTAAAATCTGTCTCGTATCTCTCTTTTTTGGGGGGGACGGTTACTAGAAATAAAAAATAATTGCATTTTTAACATTTATTTAATCATTTTTTACATATTCTGCTCAAATTGTTGGCCGCTATTGCGAATGCAGGCCCGACATCTATTTCGTATTTCCACAGTTGTTGTACGAAGTCGTATTTCCTCCTTAATTTGATTAAACGCCGTTTCAATGCGTTGAAGTAGTACCTCCCTAGTCGGAACCTCCGTGGCGTATACCAGCTCTTTGGCACGTCCCCAGATATAAAAATCTAGCGGAGTTAGGTCTGGGGAACGTGCCGGCCATGCAATAGGGCCATCGCGACCAATCCACGCATTGGGGAACACATCGTCAAGATATTCCCTCACAGTCAAACGCCAATGCGCGGGACAGCCGTCATGCTGGAATACTTTGGGAACATTTTCATTAAATACGGGCACCTCGGACACTAATTCGGGCAGGTCATTTTGAAGGAACTCCAAATAGTTATCGCCATTGAGGTTATCGGGCAGGTAATGCGGTCCAACTACCTGATTCCCAATCACTCCTGCCCAAACGTTTACACTAAACCTCCTTTGAAAAGATTTCTGCCTTTTAACATGTGGGTTTTCCGTTTTGTTTGTCCAGTGATGCAGATTGTGAAGATTGAGGATCCCTTCTTTGGTAAATTTGGATTCATCCGTCCACAATATTCTTTTTAAGAAATTAGGATCATCCACATCCGTGTGTAACATAAACCGACAGAATGCCACTCGTCTGTCAAAGTCGCCACCCTCAAGACCTACAAACAAAGAACTCTTTTAAATTCCTGTTGAGCAGTAAATAATTGCACAATGAGATTTTTAATGACCGGCGGCGTCGGACCGTTTGTATGGGCTGGTTCACTACCTGGAAGTAGTGACGTCATACCCATTACCTGCTAAACAAAGGCATCGTCAAACAAAGTGTGTACGGGTTTAAAGTTAGTTCAAAATTACGTACCTTGCACCGGAGTGTAGTGGAATGGATGTTTTTCGTTTTGCTGAAGAACTTTCCACACTTTCCATATTGAAATATCAAGATGTGCTGCCACATTTCTGATGCTTCTTGTAGGGTCTTCCTCAAAAAGTGCCAGTATTCTCTCGTCCACTTCAACATTATGTCGCACAATATGGCCCCTTGGTTCATGAAAAGTGACACTGCCAGTCTCGCGTATGCGTCGGTATGTGTCTTGGAAGACTCTGCGGCCAGGTAGTCGTCTACCAGGAAAACGTTCCTGGTAAATTCGTTGCGCTGCACGAGCGACACCATTGGCGGCTCCATAAGCCATCATGATGTCAGCATATTCCTCGTTAGAGAACGTCGCCATTGCAACAACAAAAAATCAACAAAGTTTAACAATAACACCAAAAGTTAAAACGTAACAAAAACCAACAAAACTCAACAAAACAAAGTAACAAAATGAAAAAATCGCGGAGTACGGTGAACTAACACACACGTCAGGTAGCAGAGGCAGTGATGTCTCGACTGACTGACGAATGACGGATTGACGGCGTCGCCGCGTCGGTGGCAGTTCGTCGTTTGTTCAAACTAGTTTAGGTACGCTATGCAAGAAAGATAGAGATAGAAGATAGATTTTACTTCGCGAGAGTGAGAAAACAAATTTTACCTGTTACTTAAGTAACAATTACGCAAAAAGACTTTTTTCTTTTGAATTTGGAATTTAATATTTTGTGACTCGATTCACAATTATTCTAGCTAATTTACAAAGCTGTAAAAAGATTTTTATGACATGTGGCACATCACTAGCAAGAAGATAGACTAGAGAATTTTTGAGAGAGTTGGAAGATCCCGGTCGCTTTTGGTTTTTTTTTTATAGCCATGTAAATAGCTGTAACATGGACAGCTTTAATTGAAATCCGAAACTTTGCGAGTAAATTAAAAAAAAACTAGATGGCTAATGTCACTAATTTTTAATTTAAAAGTACTGTAATACAATACACATCTAAATAAAATTAAAATTCAGAGTCTACGACTTACACATTTTTTTTATTTTGTAATTGAATGCAAAATTTGGGTATTTTTTTTATAAAAAAATAAAAAGTCGATGAAAAAAAAGCCACAGGGCATGAGAAGTGTTTAGGGGTCTGAAAGGATAGAAGGTGACCCCCCCAGTCGACCATTTCAATTTGGCACACGATGCACCAAACACCCTGTATAACAAAGTTGTTTATGTACAGCCGTCAACCGAACACATTGTATATTATGTGTAATTAATGTAATATATGATAGTAGCGAAGACAGTTCAATGGAGAGTGATTAAAGTAACTTGGATGAATCCGATTAGAAAACCTTAGGAAAATGTGTTTTATTAAAACTTCTTCATAAACGACGATTAAAAAATGTGTTCGACTCGCACTTGACTATAATTTTATCGATAATAGTTTATAATGTGTCCAACATTATTTTAAGATGACAATTAAACGTCATCATATCGCATAGAAATATTCACATTTTCGAAATCAATATTATGAATTAAAACTATAATATAATAAAGAGATAATTTCTGTGAGCTGTCGCAGTTTCATAAATGTAATGTGTTCTTCTTTTATTTGATTTTTTTTCGAACAACGCAATGGAGAGCGAATTTTAAAAATTACAAATTAGATTATTTTTTTTTCTCTTTATTTTAAGGGCTTTATCGCTGAGCGATAACGTCGCCCTGTAACATCAACACAATGAGCTATACCTAAAAAAGTTAATACTTACTTTAATACAAAAAATGCTAGTTTGTATAGTATTCTAGCTTGTTCCGATAAAGGACAAGCCAGGATAGCGTTACACTCTCCTATATTATATTTGTTTGTTGGACCAAGTAAATTGTATCGCAAAGCCTCATTCCGCACACACTCCATCAAAACATGTTGCACGTCTTCAACTACTCCACATTCTTCACAGTTGGGTGACGTAACCTTTTTCATCAGAAAACCAAACTTTTTTGATGGAATGTGACCGGAACGAAGTCTTAGTGCCATAACTAAATCACTTCTGCTAAGCAGATTTTGATAGGTCCAACTATACACTGGGAGCTGTGGTTGGATGGTCTTGTACCAAATTCCCTTCTCTGTGGACCTCTGGTTAAAGTATTCACTCCACACATCTGTACATTGCTGTTTTATTAATCTTATATAGTCTGTATACAAAGGAAGAATATTTACAGAAATTCCGTCTGACACGGCCTGGTTGGCTAAAAGATCTACTCTTTCGTTATCCTGAAGCTGTACGTGAGATGGGATCCACTGTAAAACTACCGAAATTGATTTTTGACCCAACTTGAATATAGACTCCAAAATCGTGTAGGCTATCGGTACTCCTCGCACGGACGAGGTGCACCGAGCCAGGTGTTGCAGCGAACTCTTCGAGTCTGTTAGAATGACAAATTTATCGTGACCAATTGAGTTAATATAAGAAAGAGCCTCTGCTATTGCAATTAACTCGACATGCATAATGGAGATATCAGAGTCTATAGCCAGTTTGACATAGGTATTTAATTGTGGATCCCAAACCGCAGCGCCACTACCAGCACTACTCTTAGAGCCATCCGTGTAAATCTTATGGAAACAAATTAGATTATGATATTATTTGTAAACACTTAAATGAGATCGATTGGAACCTTTTATTTGATGGCACTCATGATGTGAACGATATGCTCAGTATATTTTACGGTAAAATTAATATAATATAATAATAATAATATCCCGGGACATTTCACACACGGTCATCTGATCCCAAACTAAGCAGAGCTTGTACTATGGAAACCAGATAACGGATACACTACATACACTACTTTTCTTTTGTAAATACATACTTATATAGATAATTACACCCAGGCTCAGGGCAAACAGACATGTTCATGCACACAAATGTTTGTCCTGGAAGGGAATCGAACCCACGTCCTGCGGCATGATAGGCGGTATCTTAACCAACCACGCCAATTAAAAATATTATAGCAATGCAAGATCCCTTTACTACACGAAAACGTAAGACACACCCTCCTTGGTTCGATAAAAATTTAATAAGAACTTGAGAGAAAAGGAAAAGATACGCCAGCGATACAGAACCTACAAAAACCCCATGGATGAGCTTGAACTGAAGCTGCTGAGTAAACGGTGCTCGGTTATGGCTGCCTCATGTTACAATAAATATGTTAGCGACCTAGAAACAGGAATAATCAAGGATCCGAAGCGATTTTGGGCTTATGTCAAGGACAAGCCACCAGTTCTTATCCCCTAACAATGACTGACGGCATCACATCGTCTTCGGACGGCATCAATTTTTTTCAATTTCAATTTCTTTATTTCAGACTACATGTGTCCATATAGAGTTAGTAAATACATGTAAATAAACTTAAAAATAAATGTTAGTACATATAAGGAATAGTATATATAAGAAAATTATCTAACGTGGATGTGTATCCACTGCCTCCATAGAGGACTATCTACCCTCTCAGCAATGACCCTCAGGTAGCCGTTGGAACTGTCCCTCACCCTGCGCATCAGCGATGCCGCTCGCTTACGGATTATGGCATGGAAGCCATCCACTTGTGCGTCAGCAAACATCGCTGATGCGCTGCAATATCTAGGCAGTCCCATCAGCAACCGAAAAGCATTATTGTACTGGACCCGCAGGGCGCTGACGGCCCGCTGTGTGTAACTGACCCACAAGCTACAGGTATAGTAGGATTGGCAGTAGGCCCTAAATAACGTCTTTTTTACCTCCCTACTACACCTATAAAACCTGCGGGCCAGCATGTTACACCTAACCGCCAGCCCCCTGCGTTCCCGTTCTACATCCGGATCGTCCACCAGATCCTCATTTACAACATGGCCAAGGTACACAAACTGGCTGACCCTATTTAACGCCACCCCTCCCAGTGTCACGGGCGGTACACACGAAGGCGTCATGCGCCCCGCCCGAAACACCAGCAGCTCGCTCTTCTTGACATTATATGTCAATCCGTGCGTCTTAGCATATTCTTCACAGATGCCCAGCAGTCTCCGCAGGGCGCAGATCGATGGGCTCAACAGCACCATGTCGTCAGCGTAACTAATGTTATTCACAATCTGACCATCTATAGAACATCCTACCCTGGTGCCATTGAGCTCACGTACCAGCTCCCTCACGTAAATGTTAAAAAGCGTAGGGGAGCTTACTCCCCCCTGCCTCACACCATCACTATTGCAGAAATGTTGGCTGCTCACTTCTCTTCCATGAACAATCAACAAAATGTGACTCATAATCTATCTTCCTCAAAATATATGCAAGACATGTTCGCTTATAGTTTACCGTTGACAACACCCACAATTGAAAGTGATGCCTTGCTCAATAAATTGAAATCACTTGATTTTCGAAAAGGCGCTGGGTCTGACGGAATCCCTCCTTATTTTGTCTCCATGTGTGCTTCGCCTCTGGTAGCGCCCTTATTACAAATAATTAATCGATCACTTGCGTCCGGCATATTTCCTAATATTTGGAAGGTAGCAAAGGTGGTACCAATTCATAAATGCAGTGATCGTAATTATGTAGGTAACTATAGGCCAATTTCGATTTTATCTACCCTCGCTAAAGTTTTTGAATCCTTGATTTTTCCCTACATGCAGTCTCATTTGAAGCTTTACCTTAGTAATTTCCAGCATGGCTTTGTGAGTTCTAGATCTACATGCACAAACCTAGTGACTTTTGTGGAGACCCTAACGAGTGCCATTGATGCAGGGAAACAAGTTGACGTGATATATACCGATTTTAGTAGGGCCTTTGATCGCGTCCCCCATACTATACTTCTGCATAAATTAGCTGCTTACGGCATCACTGGCTCCCTCCTCAATTGGTTTAAATCCTATCTCGATGGTCGTTCCTTCTTTATTGCCCTTAATGGCTACCAATCAACCTCCTACAAGGTCACATCTGGCGTCCCACAGGGATCACATATGTTGGCCCAGTTTTATTTAACTTATTTGGTAATGATCTCGCCAATGAGTTGAAATTTTACATGTATGCTGACTTAAAATTTTGCAGAATAATTGAATCAAACCTTGATGTTGAGTTGCTACAGAGAGATATTAACGTGTTAGTAAAGTGGTGTGATGATAATGATATGAGCTTAAATATCAGCAAGTGCTACCACGTGAAATTCACTAGAAAAACGAAATTAACACGATCTGCTTATTATATTGGTGAAAATTTAATTCAGGAAGTGGATCAGATAAGAGACTTGGGAGTTTTGTTGGATAGGCAGTTAACATTTGTACCCCACATTTAAAATGTAGTTAAAAAAGCCTCTAGAATGCTTGGGTTTGTCATAAGAAATGTTACCTGCTTTATAATTGTTTGGTCCGTAGCTCGTTAGAATATTGCAGCACTGTATGGAGACCTCACTATGCCACACACACATTTAGATTGGAAAGGATACAAAAACGATTTCTGTCAGTGGCATTAATACCGATATTTTCTAAAGTCATAGAAAAAATAATACATTCCAGAGTGTACAACTTTCTCGAAAACAAAAACGTACTAGCCAATGAACAAAAAGGTTTCAGAAGAAACCAGTCAATCAATATTGCTATATATGATTTTCTCAAAAAAATTATGTCAAGTGTAGATACTAAAATACCCATCTGTCCTTTATTTGGACATGACGAAGGCCTTTGATTACGTTGATCGCACAATACGTATCGACAAATTAGAAAGATATGGAATACGCGGCAAAGGTATAGATCTTATTAGCAACAATGCACTGAAATTACAAATATTAACATTAAATCCAAACGTGAAGTCAAAAATCGGTCAAATTTTAGAATAGGTGAAGTACAGTGTATCCCAAGGGAGCGTATTAGGACCCCCACTATTTCTAGTGTACATAAATGACCTGCCAAAAACATCAACCATCCAGCAGTACTATTTGCTAATGATAGTCAATCTGCCTAGCCTTTTCCCAACTATGTTGGGGTCGGCTTCCAGTCTAACCGGATGCAGCTGAATACCAGTATTTTACATAGAGCGACTGCCTATCTGACCTCCACAACCCAGCTATTGGGTAATAGGATACCCCTTGGTAAGACTGGTTGTCAGACTTTCGGGCTTCTGACGACCCGTAACGACTGCCAAAGATCCACGAATGACAGCCGGGACCAACGGCTTAACGTGCTTTCCAAGGCACGGAGGAGTCTCGGTATGTAAAGATGGTCACCCATCTACGGACCAACCCCGGCAAGCGTAGCTTAACCTGATGGATCGACCCGTGCGGCTCTTATTACTTAGCCACGAACTCCTATTTGTACCTATAACTTACATATAAATATTTCTGATTTCTGTGGCATTTAGCATACTCTTCCGGGATAGCTAAAAAGAAGCGATCGTATATAGAGAGACTCTTGAATTTCAAGATGATATCCCTACAGAAGAGGAGAGATTTATTGGATTCGTTATTTTTATTTAAAATTTTGAGATGTGAAGTCCCCAATTGTTGAGCATGATCAAAATCCGTGTACCGACGAAAAGCCCACGAGCTCCTATAACTCCCTTACGTCCCCCTCTTCGCAAAACTGTTCTTGGTGCTAACTCTCCTATCCCCCGCCTATGTAAATTATTAAACAGCTGTAGTGATCTTGTGGATGTGCACTCTGACTCACTTGGTAGGTTCCGCTTATTATGTTCAAAAACTTGTAAAATCATTTTAGTGAAATTTTAATTTCATTTCATTTTATTTTAAGTGTTGATTTTGGTTTTAATTTTGGTGCTAATTTTAATCTTAATTTGATTAATGGTTTTGATTTGATCTTGATAATGATTTTAATGGTATTTTAATTTTATTTTGATTTTTATTTTTGTTATTGATTTTGATGTTAATTTATATAATGATTATGATTTTAATTTTGATTGTGATTACGATATTTTTTTAATTTTGATTTTTAATTGTATTTTTATTTTTTATTTAATTCAGATTGCATGTGATTTTCATTTTAATTATGATTTTAATTTAGAATTTGTTTGACAACATAATTATGTTGGGTGAGTACTTATAAGAACTCATCTAATTTAAGTAAGTAGGTGCTCAATATCAATCGACCATTAAGTAATGCATGTGGTGCTTATCTGTAAGAAATTGGTACACTAGTCCATAAGTCTACTCGATGTATCTCATATTTTTGTATCAGTGTATTCAATTGTTGGTGAGCCAAATAAATAAAAATAAATATACCAATAGGTACTGTTTTCTGCTTGTAACTCTAATAAAAACGTAAATAATGTAATTAATTGAGTAAAAAACTTCAAATTCAATTTCACATTAATTTGTTCACATAAAAGTGCTTGTAAACATTATTCAGCTTTTTACGCCCCATCACATCAATCACAGAAACGTGATAACTATCCCTAAAAATTTAAATACATAAAAATACGCGGGCGCACGCGCTTCTTTTGATCAAATAAGCGCTCGCCGCTCAGTGCACTGTTGCCGTTCCGTTTCGCGGCGTCGCCGAGATCGCGCGATGCCCGCCCGTCATGATGTGCGGTCTCGCAACGTCGCGTCGCAGCCTGATATCAGTACTGAGTATCGATAAAAATATTGATAATTTTATACCGATACTCAAATTACTGAAACAAAATATAGGTATCTATCTATCCCAGTTATCGATTCCGTTATTGGTATTTTCTATTAAATATTGGTATATTATCGATATCAGTCCCTGGTGGCCGAGTAACTACTCTGGGTTGCCATTATAACTTTTACCTACTGCCGCACGCTATAGTTACTATTATGTCAATCAATATGTTTTCCGTTTCCATAAACGCTAGCCAATAGTAGCCGTTTAACGAATATTTTGAGGTTATAAATTTCCATACCTAAGCAATTGATAAATTTGACAGCATCAGAGAGAGATGCGATATAACAGTTTTTAATGAAAAGACAAAGATGACAAATCATTTGATGTCAATAATAAGTGAAGTAAGAAATCTCTGAGGAGTTGTCAATTTGTCACTTCTTCCTTACCATGCCATTGGGCATAATATTACTTTCACGAGTACATATTTTTATATTTTGAGCTAGAGAAAAATAAAAACGCCAAAATGAGTTATTCCAAGTTTGACCTAACATTTAAAATAGGTCAATACCTAGATCGGCATTTGGTATTCCCATTACTTGAGTTTTTAGCTGCTAAAGAGGTGAGTTACAAAAGTTAACCTGTTTCTTTTTACATATTAATCAAATAAGTGATTTATCAGTCCAAATATTCCGTTTCATACACTAGGTTTTTACACGTATGTACATATTTCTTCTTTCAGACTTATGATCAATCAGAGCTCCTGCAAGCTAAGTTAGAGATTCTTAGCAAAACCAACATGATTGATTATGTTATTGATATCAGAAAAATGTTGTACCCTGATGAGGACACCCCTGAGGTATGTTAAATGTTCATGGTTCATATTCAAGTTGTTAATTCTAATTATTGTAATAACATCTAATTTGTAACAAAGAAATGTTTGACTGAGTTTAACTTATGTAAATCTACTTTATTTGGTAATTTATCAATGAAATAAGAAAAATGCCTACAAATGGAACATGTCTGTAGATTGTATTAAATTTTGGAGTTTAAACCTGCATTATTTTATGAATAATGTTGCAAAGTTTTAATGATGGACAAAATTTTCTTACTGCATTAGATGGTTTTTGAACTTTATTTCTTATTGTTAAGCACTTGTAACAATAATGCATTTTTTTTGTTAGTTATATACACCTAACAGTTGTAACCCACAGATCTTTGTGTACTTATTGAGTTTTCTCAATTTTAACTCTGAATGTTCTGTGTTTGATGCTTTTTTTTTATCCCTGACACATTCTAGGCATTGTATTATACCTGACACATTCGAGATTTTCGAATTTCATTCAATTTCTGAAGGGATTAACAATAAAACTACCATTGTGGTGTATACATTAGGTAGATTATGAAACAGCCATCTGACAATAATATTAGAAATTTAAATACATTCATAAACTGACACCTTCGTCCCATGAGGTTGGGCAGAAACTACAGAACGCCACCTACTACTATTCTTACATACTCCTTTTGCCTCGTTTATGTTCATGCATGTGGTCATACATGCATGCCGGTTGCGAGTGCTAAGCACCTGACCTTTCTGAAGAACATCACCAATAAGGTCACTATATTTCTTCCTAGGGCGTCTCTTCCCGGTGTTTCCACTCATATCTGCCTAGTAAATACCTTTTGTTAGTTGCCTTTCATTCATCCTCTCAACATGACCAAACCATCTAAACGTACTTTTTTCAATTTTTGTCACTACATCTTTGAAACCGCACCATTGTCTTATCACATCATTCCTCAACCTATCATTAATAGACCACATACACACCACATATGCTTTGCAAGGAATGCATTTCCACAGTGTTTATTCTATTTTCATGATTTTTCCGTACATTAGCGTAGGTACGAGCACACCATGGTGAACAGCCAGTCAAGCCTCCTAGTTGTTCACAATCAAATGTTTAGCACCATTCACTTTATTTTCTGCATTTACTCTTCTTTCCATATCTTCATCAATCTTTCCATCCCTTGTAAACAGACTCCCCAAATGTACAAATTCACTTACTTGCTCCACACTCTTATAATTTAATTTCACATTACACACCAATACATCCTCTTCTCTTTCAAACATCATGACCTTTGTCTTATTCACATTTATATTCATCCCTTTCATCTTAAATGCTTTATTATTCATCATTGTCACAATGTCTTGCAACTGTTCTGCTGACAATGCAAGTCTGTAGATACAAGTAGTATAGAAATTTGTAGAATATTATATTTGTAGGAAATTAAAGCAAGAAGGGGTGTAGTCCTTTCCCAGCTTCAAGAGCTGCAAGATGCTGTGGAACCTGTGTTGAGGCTCATGCAAAGAGATGATGTCATGAAGACCGTTGAGACTATGAGGGATCCAAAAACACTCATAAACCATCTTACAACTAATAAAGAGTTTGAGGTAATAATTTTGTGACTGACTTCTCCATTTTATTGTCCAAATTCCAGTATAATTTTCAACTTCAAGCTTCAAAATTTTATACCAAAAAGTAAATTGTCAAGTAATGCCCAATTTGTAAATTATTTCATCAATGTATAATTATGCAATTACAGTTCAAAGTTGAGATGATTGACAGCAT
The DNA here is from genome assembly GCA_948252095.1 of Dicycla oo. NCBI lineage: Eukaryota > Metazoa > Arthropoda > Insecta > Lepidoptera > Noctuidae > Dicycla > Dicycla oo. Next base: position 23,533,075 of record OX411711.1, read on the forward strand.
GTATCGTTTGGCCAAATACCGATATGAGTGTGGTAATTATGTAGAGTCAGCTTCATATCTCTACTTCTGTCAGCTGGTCATGTGCCCTACAGACAAGGTAAGACGATTTAAATTATTCACCAACTAGCTAATGCCCGCGACTTCGTCTGCGATCCAGGATAAATAGTAGCGTATATCTTTCTCCAGGTCATGGTCTACCCAATTCCAAAATTTCATCCAAATCCGTTCAGTCATTTTAACATGAAAGCGTAATCAACAAACAAATAAACATTTTCACATCGACACTCTAAGACTCACAAACTGTATTAAGAGGTACTTAACACATTATCTGCTTGATTCTCAGCGAAATTTATGCAAATGCTTCTTTATGCTACACTAATCCTGTGTGGCAAACGCTCGGGTGCGTGCAAAAAATATCTTGAGTGTAGACACCCTTACCGACCCTTATTTTACGATGTTTTCGAAACAATAGAGATGCACAACGAACGCACAGGTGCGGCGCGCCGCACTCGGAGAAAGTTATGTCAATTGTATCGACGAGCATACGCGCCGTTAAGCACCTGGTAAACGTCGAAAACGCGCATGTGCGTCTGCCGCGCCTAATGTATTAAATAAAAAAAAAACACTACTAAAGTTTCTATAATAATATAATTCAATCATGATTTGAAAGACATGTGGCGTCATCTATTATAATATAAATGTTATTGTTGTTTTCCTAGGGAACAGTACTTATTATCGGGACTAAAGGTACCCTATATCCGTGTCTGTACACCTGACAACATATATGCTAAATTTCAGGATGATTGGTTCAGTGGTTTAGGTCTGAAAAGGTAACAAACAAACTTACTTTATAAAAAATCCTAACTTAATATTATAAATATAATATTAAGTTAGGATTTTTTATAATATTAAGTGGTCATGTTAAATTATGTTACGTAGTTAGCCTGTCCATTACTTTATCTTACATTTAAAAAAAAAAAATGATAAAACATATAGAAAGCAATAGCGATTCACCAAAGTTGGGAGCAGGGTTCAAACTACTGGTGGTTAGGGCTTCTAGAGCTGGGAACCTCACATTCGGAGCGGAGCAGTACTGCCTTCTGAATCAGCCTGTCCATTACTTATTGTTAAGGTGTTCTAAAATTGAAAATATAATGTTGAACTATGCAACAGTCACTACTTATCTTCAGTCGAAACTTATCATTGAAACAACCCTTGTTATTTATTTTTTATTGTGTAACAAAATGCATAAGCTTTCCAAGCTACTTATTAAATCTATTGTTGTATTGTGTATTTGTCATCGGGCTTCACAGTATCTTCATTTTGTACACAGAATTCATTTTCTTTTGAGATTAGTAGTTTTGACCATCTTCAAATGTTTTGTCATGCTGGGTAAAATAAACATTAATTAAATCAGTAACATGCATGATCAAACGCTTAGCAAGATAATTATGAAAGCTACTAGCTTTTGCCAGCGGCTTCGCCCGCGTGTATGTCGGAAATTATCCCACGGAAACCTTCTACCAGGATGAAAAGTATCCTATGTCTTAATCCAGGTTATACCAAATTTCATCCAAATCCGTTCAGCCGTTTTTGCGTGATTGAGTAACAAACATCCAAACATACAAACTTTCACATTTATAATATTAGTAGGATGTAGAAAATATTGTTTGGTGTTTTGATTTTAAATTTAAACTAAATACTACCTATTTTCGTACCATGAAGGAAGCTGATGTCTGTTCATCCTCGTATAAATATGTATTCCTATCCCTTGTCAAGTTCTATGCTTACTAAATAAAATATAAAGTCATACCAATCTGCACTGCATCCCCATGTCATGTTTGGGATGGTATTGATTTTTGTGAGCTTTCAGTGGTGCTATGGAAGCATACCATTGCCCACATATTTCACATTGGTAAACCAATAAACCCAGAGATTTATTACTGCCTTGACTACAGTGTGTTTTGGTCATAAAGTGACCTACTTTGTATCTGAAAAACAATAGAATCTTTAAATTTCAGGGCAATGTTTGTTAGATATTCCTTCACAATAGATTCTTAATATAAATCATGAGATAATTCATCTTGGAAGTAAATATTGGATATGATATATTGGATATGTTGTAAAAAAATTGCTCACCTATGATTATACAATTGTTCATAATTTCTGAACTTACGATCACAGGCATTACAGAGCAACAGTTTTGGTAGTGAAAAACTGTAGTACATATTCAACCATGGACATAATATCCAGTGTTGTTCCGCTGTTTTGTATGATATAAAAGCCATTTGGCATGCATTGCACTCATAGTTATTTGCTGTTGTATGAATTTTAGAATGTCGAAGTAATCTGGGAATGCTTGTATATACTTTCTCGCAAAATTCGCATTGCAACAATGAAGATGTTTTGATTTCTCGGACACAATCACCATTATTTGATTTGCAACATTCACTAGAATGTTCCAAAGCTTGATCTTGGCGAGGCCATACCTGAAAACACTGAATGCAGGTCCATACAACTTGCCAACGCGGTTGCACCTCCGTCATCGTATGTCTCATTGAGTAATGTCTTCTCAAACCAGTTTCATAAACGAAACATTTGCCGCAAGTACTACAAGGAAATGATCTCATCGTTTTTGGGCACACTATGTCAAGTATCTCTTTCTTTTTAGTATAATTCAGGGTTCTATTGAGCATGTGTATATTTTCCATAATACGGGCGTTGTTCTCTTTCACTTTCTCAAGGCTATGTTCGAGAGGACTCAAATAATGTCCTGAATTACTTAATTTGCACGGAATATCATTCTCGAAACTTAAATTACTTTGAAATGTTGGTTGATTTGATAGTGATAGATCCCTTACATTTTCTTCGTGATAGTAATTTATTTCTTGTGCCTTTACACCTAATTTTTGAGCAAGTTCATATTCTGAGGATTTGGCCAGAATATTGGCTATGTAATTTTCAGGGGCATCAACTTCCTTTGCACTGGCGTCTAAATTAAATCTATCAAATTGATTACCTGAAACTATTTTTACAACTAAGCGTGATGATGATGACCTGTCACTGTCTTTCTTTTTCTCTACTAATTTACCATCGAACCATTCACTGTATTTCGGCGTAGACGTAGAACTCCCCTCGCATTCGATTGAAACATATAAAGATTTAAAATTAACCCCAGTCGCATCAGATTTATGAATTATTAATTTTGATGAAGCTGACATTTTTAGTAAATGCCACAAAGACAGATGGTATTTTTTTATTTTATTTTTCTGCAATCTGACAAATGGAATATTTACTTGAAAAAAAGGTTGTATAGCCTTACCATAGATTAAAAATAATTCGAGCAACCTGATTCAAATGCTTATAGAGTACTAATAATATTACGGCGAATGCGTTTTATTACAACAAATTTTAATACAATTTGATTACAAATAGTATTACAATTTGCTTTATTAAAAAAAAAAATCCGGCCAAGGGCGAGTCGGACTCGCGCACGAAGGGTTCCGTACCATTATCTTTAAAAAAATCACCTTTGTTGTATGGGAGCCTATTAAATATTTATTTTATTCTGTTTTTTAGTATTTGTTGTTATAGCGGCGACAGAAATAAATCATCTGTGAAAATTTCAATTAAGGGGGAAGCGTCAGGGTAGCCCGCGAAATTCAAATTTTCTTACGATTTTTGCAATTTAGGATTCTTGACATTTTAGGATTATATTAGTATAATCCTATAATAAACTGCTTAAGTTAGCTTAAGCAGTTGTATTACTTATTCTATTGTATATAATTCTGTAAATACATATTTGTTACGGCCGCAAATCATACTTTATTTAACATACAACTTAATACTGACTTGCAAATAGCAAAAAACGTAAGAAAATTTGAATTTCGTAGGCTACCCTGACGCTTCGTCCTTAACTATCACGGTTCATGAGCAGTGTACAGGTACTTGTATCATAAATGCCCACAGAAAGAATAACATGCATAAGCCATTTTCCCGGAAAGTAATTCCGGTATTTCCGGATCCAATTAAATATTGTAAATGTTGGTAGTGATATTATTACTACTAAATTCAAAATTTAAAGGAAGGTACCAAAACTAAATTAATATCTGTTGAATAAATAAATCAATCGAATTCCGATCGAAGCATTAATACATTTTTAATATTTTATTTTTAGCCTTTAATTATGCCCACAAATTTTATAAATTGTCGCACTTAAACAATATTTTCATAGTGGTCATGGTCATTGACATTAAGGATAAAAAAATCAACAGTCCTATCCTTGATTGAGTATTGAGTTGAATTATGTAAAAAAGCGAATTTCGTAAAAGTGCAGTTGACTCTTTCTACTTTGTTGTCGTCGTACTGTCTACACGGTAACGTCATTTTTGTCTACTCTTCCGTCGACAAGACACTTCTCTATGGTTCTCGTGCTAAGCCTGCTGGTCTTAAAGAGTTGTATTGATCACATTAATTATTATAATTTCGTAAATACATACTTGTTACGGCCGCGAATTACATTTTAATCAACATAATACTGACTTGTAAATAACAAAAAACGTAAGAAAATTTGAATTTCGCGGGCTACCCTGACGCTTTTGCCTTAAAGGGTTTTATTTATATTGAACATATTTATTGACTAACTGACTGAATGAATGACTGACGGACAGACAGACAGACAGCCGAAACTACTGGGTCTAGAAATGTGAAAATTTGCACACGGCTTCCTTTTATAATGTACGGGAGCACTAAGGGGTTTTTCGAAATTCGACCTTAAAGGTGGGTATTTTGTTTGTATGAAAAATCTTATTCCTTAAGTTAATAAAGAAGAAATTTCTTAAGAAATAAGCAGTACCTTTGTACTCCTAATTATAATAATGTATTTTATTATGTATTTTTCTGTGTGTACATAAATGGTAAAATAAATAAGTAAATAAACTTTAAACTTGGTACGAATACATATCTAAGTAAAATATGAACTTTGTATTTTTTTTGTTTTTCTAAACTACCCCCTAAAAAGTTGCGGGTGTCAAAGTTTGTATGGAAGAATTTTAACGCGCAGTCCGATTAACTTGAAACTCAGTATTTATAATTAAGACCAAAAATAAAAAGAGGTGTATCAGAGTTTTTCGAAAATCTACCCCTAATGGGGTGAAAAGGGGTAGTCAATTTTGCAGGGGAGGATGTTAATCCTCCCCTGCAAAATTGACTACTAGATTTTAGAGTTAATCAAGCCACGCAGTAACCTGCGTGGCTTGATTAACTCTAAAATCTTAAATCTCGAATAAATAATCTTTCGAGTCACGTTTTGGAAACATCTAAAACGATTTTTTCATAATTCCACCCCTTTGGGGGGTGAAAAGTGGGGATACAGTTTATATGAAAAATCTTATTCTTTTAGTTAAATAACTTGAAATTTTGGCAATATTTGCCTCAGTAAATAATAAAGATTGTCACTTAGTTTTTTAAAACAACCCCACAGAGAATATATGTAGATGGTGTCAAAGTTAGTAAGGAAAAATTTTATTGCGCTGCCAGATTAACTCGAAACTCGGTATTAACACTTAAAACAAAAAAAAATAATCAAAGTACGTGTTTCAGGGTTCTTCAAAAACTTGAAAAGTTTAAGGGGTGGATTTTACTGCTTGCTTCAATGAACTCGAAAATGGGTATAAAATAGTCATACAATGGAATGGTACCAAAAACTTTTTTAGTAAAAACAGCCCTGTCGTGATGAAAAGGGAGACAGTATAATCTGGGAGTATAAAACAGAAGGCAAATTGACCGCGCGCAACACCGAGAGTGCCGCAAACAAAGTAAATACAAATTCAAAAGCGAATACAATCTTGAGTCGGCACGGCACGAAGCGCGCAATGTTAGTACGTCACTTGTTGCTTTTACAGATAATTTCAATATTTTTGAGAATAATGCCGTCTTGTGTTTTAAAAACATTGTAAAATCTGTTCCCAAAAACAAAATAAAGAAGATGGAGTATCTTTTCATAGATTTTTTGTCTATTTGGATATTATTTGTGTTTATTTTTAGTGACATCTTGAAACACAAAACCTCGACAAAAATCATTCGGTGTTGCTATAGTATATTGAAACTATATACAGGGTTATTGGTAAACACCAACAACCTCTTAAGGGGTCATTGTACACATCGTTATGAACAACTTTTACTATGGGACCAAACCTGAAATCGCAAAAAAAAAATGTGCTGTTCAGTATATTTTGACGAATTATGCGAACATAAATGCAGAACAGCTGATTTTTTTTTTCGCGATTTCAGGTTTGGTCCCATAGTAAAAGTAACAACCAACACCTTGACTTGAGGTGCAAAAACAGTATCTTTTTTTCTCTATACCGCGTGATTTTTTTTACCGTCTTTAAAAAAATAGGGTATAATAGGTGAACGGAGTAGAAGCCTATGACATACCTAGTTTTTTTTTTAAATAATAATATCGATAATAATATAATAATATCCCAGTAGATGGGCATGAAATAAATCAAATAATTAAAAACCTACGAAATAAAAAAAGCTACGGGGTAGACGAAATGCCTCCATTCCTGCTTAAGATTTGCGCAGATGAACTAACACTACCTTTCTACTTACTAATTAACCAATCTTTTGAAGAAGGAAAATTCCCAAAAGAACTTAAAACAGCTTTAATTAAACCCATCCATAAAAAGAACCAAAGAACAGACCCCAACAATTACCGCCCTATTGCCCTACTTCCCACAGCATCTAAAATATTTGAAAAGGCAATGTGTAAACGAGTATACTCATACTGCGAAAAATATAAAATATTAGACGACTGTCAAAATGGTTTTCTTAACCCTTAATTTGATTATGTTCACTGTGATAAACATTCAGAAAAAATAAATATCGAGCGAATATTATCTACCTTTTTTGGTTTTTATTTTAGTTATAGCAAGCCTTAAGTATTTTTATTGGTATAAAAAATAATTCTACTAGTGGCAACATCGTTCTTCTGTCATAATCGAAGCAAAATGTCAACGAAGCGCGGGCACTCGATTCTTCTCAAGGTAATTGTTTTTATTTTGCATGTTTTTCATAACTAAACTAACTTTTTATGGTTTATATTTACTAAACAATGTTTGTGCTTTGTTTTAAAATGGGTTTTACGTAATGTTTTGTGCTTTTGGTAACAGTTTTTTGGGGGCAAACTTGTTTGTTCATCACAGTGAACACTGCCAAATACTCGAAAAAGTATTGCCATTTTAATATGTTCATTGTGATGAACAGTGCCAAATTAGGTACCTATAACTTTTATTTGCAAATAATATGCTTTTATGTGGTGGGCTTTTACTGAGCTTGTTATTTTTTTCTGCTTGTTAACAGAATAAAATAAAAGACCGCACGCATAGAATACTAGCACTGGTTCCTGTCGAGCATGCACCATCCGACACTAGTGATAAATCTGAAAATAACAGTGACAACGAATTGCCACCACCTTCTCCAAGCCCTGTTTCATCTTCTGCACCTTCCATTAATTCTTCTTTGGAACGCTTAGACATCAATAGTAGTCCCGAACCTGAACATACTCAAAATGATGATGAACAGCCGCTAGAACTATCCGATTTATACCACTCCGAAGCTCTCCAGCTAACTCCAGTTTTGCAAGAAATTTGCCCTAATACACCGTCCAGAGAACCAAACTATGATAATGTTCCATCATTATCTTCAATAATATCGCTTCCATCTGAGACACAAGTACCAACACCTGCAACACCTGGTACGTCTTATACTAGAAAAACTAGAGCAAAAAAGCAGATAGCCCCAGCTGCCAAGAAATCGAAGAAAATTCCGAAATTTGCTCTTTCTTACAAATGGAAGAAAGGTATTTTTCGTCACCGTGCCGTAATCGAAGAAAGAACCGAAACCTATGTCGATTTTCCAGATGATGACCCCCTTGATTATTTGTATTTATTTTTTTCTGAAGATATATTTACCGATCTTTACTCCGTTCAACAAACCGGAAGATCCATACACACATCAGAGAATGAGATGAGGGATTTTATAAGCATTCATATTCTGATGGGAATTGTTGAAATGCCATGCTATCTGGACTATTGGAGCAATAGGTTTCGATACGGCCAGATAGCAGACATAATGACGTTAAAACGTTACCAACAAATCCGCAGATTTTTACACTTTACCGACAATAGCCTGCAAGATTCTGACAGATATTACAAAATAAGACCCATAGCCGAAAAAATCCGAAGAAATTGTCTAAAGCAAGAAAACGAGAATAAATTTAGTATAGACGAGATGATGATACCCTACAAAGGCAGGAAAGCAGGAAACAGAAAACAATATATGAAAGACAAACCAAACAAATGGGGTTTTAAAAATTATGTACGTGCTGGTGTAAGTGGAATGATTTACGATTTCATTTTATATGCAGGAGAAGATACCTTTCGTTTACATAAGTTTACAGAACAGGAAGCTTCACTTGGGTTTGGGGCACAAATAGTAATAGCCTTGACTCAGACTATCCAAAAGAAACCAGCAACAATATTTTGTGATAATTTCTTCTCATCGCCAGAGCTATTTTACATATTGAAAGAAAATTATGGTGTATTTGGTCTTGGTACGATACGTAGTAACAGGATAAGAGGAGCTGAACAGTTTTTACCGGATGAAAAGTCTATGAAGAAAAAACAGAGGGGTGCGTTTTCACAAGTTGTTTGTGATGCAAACAAATTAGTTATTGTACGCTGGAATGATAATAAACCTGTTACTCTTATAAGCTCATTTGTTGGATCCGAACCAGTACAAAAAATAAAAAGGTATTGTAAAGAGAAAAAACAAAAAATAGAAGTTGATTGTCCGCAAATTGTTCGCGAGTACAATAAACATATGGGGGTGTAGACCTGGCTGATATGTTGATATCTTTATATAAAGTTCCATTTAAAACTAGACGGTGGTACATAGGAATATTTAGTCAATTACTAGATATATGTATAAATAACGCATGGCTATTGCATAAACGTAACTGTTATAGAAATCAACGAAAATCAAAGTCGTTGAAAGTTTTTCGATATGAGATTTACTTAAGTTTAACAAAGAAAAACAGATCTATACCTCATGAAAAAATGCAGGAATGTAAAATTATAAACCCTCGATCAGCCAGGCCTACAAGCCCCATAAGATTCGATAATACAGGACATTATCCTAGCACAAAAGAAGACATGGGGCGATGCAAGTTTTGCCAAAAAAATACTACAGTATATTGTATAAAATGCAATATGAGACTTTGCTTTGTTACCGGAAAAAATCCTCGCAATTGCTTTTTACATTTTCATAATAAATAATTTTATTTTGACATACATAGTTTTTTATTTTGACCTATTTTAATGACACTAATTTGGCAAGGTTTACCACAGTGAACATAACAAATTACTTATTGTTCTCAACGTATTTCGCAGTGTTCACTGTGATAAACATTGATTTCCTGAAAACCTGTAAATACAACATTTTTTTGTCTCTTTTTCCTAAGTTGTATTTAACCCTAGGACTTCAGAAATACATCTTATTTCATAAAATAAAACAACTTAGATCTCTGCCAAATTAAGGGTTAAAAACAGATCCACAACTTTGGCAGTCTACAAACTTATACAAGAAGCCTTAAATATAATAAATAATAAAAAGTACGCTATAGGTCTACTATTAGATATGACCAAGGCATATGATAAGGTGCAATTCGGAATACTCCTAAATAAGTTACATGGAATCGGAATCCGTGGAAATGCCTATAAATGGTTTGAATCTTATCTGAAAGATAGAGAGCAAGTTGTCGAGATAGAATATTTCAACAATAAAATCAAAGAAATATTACAAATAAAATCCAATGTAAAAGCCATAAATGCATCAATCCCTCAAGGGAGTGTCATAGGGTGTCTCTTATTCCTCATCTACATAAACGATCTTCCTAAAACAATAAATGGTCCGTGCGTATTGTTTGCAGATGACGTATCTATACTCACCTCTTATCAAATAAACGAAAATTTAAACTACAAACTAAGTACTAGAACTAGAACAGGTTAAAAATTTCACTCTCCTAGGATTGTCAATAGATGAACACGTAAACTGGAATTCCCACATTCAAAAGATTAGAGCAAAACTTTCGAAATTTACCTACGCCTTACGCGAAATAAAGAAAACCACCAACTTCCAAACGGCACTCGCCACCTATTATGCATACGCCCAAGCGTGGCTCAGTTATGGGATCATACTTTGGGGGAACAGTACTGATTCACATACCATATTTACCCTACAAAAGAAACTAATCAGAATACTTACAAATATAGGTCAATTAGACAGCTGTAAACCACAATTCCAAAAGCACAAAATACTAACATTTCCTTGTTTATATATTCTAGAAATTTGTAAATTTGTCCGAAAATACCCAGATTTTTATAACACCCGCGAAGAAATTCAAAATAAATATAACTTAAGACATAAAAATAGATTAAATTTACCAACATCAACACTTAAATTACATTCTTCCGGTCCTTTAGTAAGCTCCATCAAAGTTTATAACAATCTTCCAAAGAACATAAAATATGAACCTAAAACTACAATATTTATTAAAAAATTAAAACAATTCCTCTATACTAAATGTTATTACACAGTAAGAGAATACATGGAAGACAAATCGTTTAAGAAATAAAACAAAATATACAAATATAGCTAAGGAAATAAAAATTGCATGACAAGCACACACATACAACACATACATACACGCAAGCACATACACTCATAAAAACACACACACACACACACACACACCCAAACGCGCGCACTCACCCACACACACACTGAGACGTACACACACGCACACAAAAATGTTGCCAAATGTTAAATATAATTATTCAAAATTTTGTAATGACTACATAGTTCTTAAGTTTCTCTCCGAACCTCTTTAAGCTGTGCCCTTCGGGTCCATATTGTGTCTATACTTTATGTAATTTGTACCACCTGTTATGTAATATATGGAATGCTAATAAAGATTTGAGTATTGAGTATCGAAATTCAAATCATACGCACTACGCAGTGTGCGTAGTGCCTATGATTTGAATTTCGATATTTTTTAACGATCTATAAAGTTTTTTCAAAATTTCTGTTTTTATTGTTTTAGTTTACTTCAAATGTGTAGTGTTTATTGATAGAGCAATTTCTGTCTAAAACAAAAACTAGGTATGCCATAGGCTTCTACTCCGTTCACTTATTGTACCCAATTTTTTTCGAGACGGTAAAAAAGTCGTCCAGTATATACAGTAACTTCTTTTCTCCTATCGCAAACATTATAAAAATGTTGCCCCTTTAACAACCCGCAACCCCTTAAAACTCTACATGTAGAGTATTACCTACATGTATGTAGGTAATAGTCAATTTTAGAGAAAAAAAAATCTTCCTTACAAAAAGTGAAATTTTTATTTTTTCACTAGCTTTTGCCCGCGGCTTCGGCCACGTGGTGGTCGGAAATTACCCTTCGGGAGCGTGCTACCGGGATAAAAAAGTATCCTATATCCTAACCTAGGTCCTAGCCTATTCATATGCCTTTCATCCAAATCTGATGGATGAAAGGCATACGCATTTATAGTTTTATCCAAGTTAAGTCAGACGATTACTTACGATTCCTTGCATTTTTGCTTTCTTCGCACTTCGCAAGCGACCCTGTCCCTTAATGCACAAATTATACCGACGGAGAATGTATTCAGTGTATTCTGATGCCGTGTAAGTTACACGAGGCATTGTTGAACTTTAATTACACACACACATAACCAAACAGAGGCACTTTAATTACACACACACATAACCAAAGTTTAATTACGTATCATATCACAATAAAAAACAGTCAATCACAAAAAAATCACGAACACTAAATAATAATAATCCCAAGTTACGTGTCCTGTCACAATAAAGCGCGCGAGTTAAACAAAACATTAGGTTGGGGAAAAAGTCTTTTCGCATTATAGTATGTATGAACTTGTAATAAAATCTCGTTGGCTATACTATTTGTATCTGGCTGGTTTTGGTATCATTGAAAGTTTAAATTTTAAAGAACATAATTCCAAATTCAAATTAGGAAAATGTGTGATTTTCATTTGTTTTTCGTACCGTCAAGATGAGTGAATCTAATGAAGAAATTCGATACATTTTAAAATTTTACTACAAAAAAGGTAAAAATGCAACGCAAGCCGCGAAAAAAATTTGCGATGTTTATGGACCTAGTGTAGTGTCTGTGAGAGTAGCACAAATTTGGTTTAAGCGTTTTCAATCCGGAAATTTTGATGTCAAAGATGCACGTCGCTCTGGTCGCCCTATTACGGATAAAATGGATGCCATTTTTGAAAAAGTGGAGCAAGATCGGCATATCAGTAGTTACGACATAGCTGAAGAACTGGAAATTGACCACAAAACAGTTTTGGCGCATTTGAAAAAAACTCTGTACTCAAAAAAGCTCGACATTTGGGTACCTCACGAGCTCACTGAAAGAAACCTAATGAACCGTGTACTCATTTGTGATTCTTTATTACGACATAATGAAACCGAACCATTTTTGAAGAAGCTGATAACTGGTGATGAAAAGTGGATCACGTATGACAAGAACGTGCGAAAAAGGTCGTGGTCAAAGGCCGGTCAGGCTTCACAGACTGGCGAAACCCGGGTTAACTCGCAACAAGGTGATGCTGTGTGTGTGGTGGGTTTGGAAGGGCATTATTCATTATGAGCTGTTACCACCAGGCAGGACCATCGATTCTGAACTCTACTGCGAACAACTGATGAGATTAAAGCAAGAAGTTGAGAGAAAGCGGCCGGAATTAATCAACAGAAGGGGTGTGGTTTTTCATCATGATAACGCTAGACCTCACACATCTTTAGCCACTCAGCAAAAATTAAGAGAGTTTGGCTGGGAGGTATTAATGTATCCACCGTATAGTCCTGACCTTGCACCTTCAGATTTCCACCTGTTTCGGTCTCTTCAGAATTCTTTAGGCAGTGTCAGGTTAACATCACGAGAGGACTGCCAAAACCACTTGTCGCGGTATTTTGACCAGAAGTCCCAAAATTTCTATAGCAATGGGATCATGTCCCTACCTACAAGATGGCAAAAAGGTATCGAACAAAATGGTACCTACATACTTTAGTTTATCCCCAACCTATTATTTTTCTCGTCTAGCATTCTAAATTCGAAATTTTACCTATGTGACAGAACTTATGGCCCGACTACGTAGGTATTATAAATGCAAAAATTTAGATGGATGTTTGTTACTCAATTACACCAGAACGGCTGAACTGATCTGGATGAAATTTGGCAAAGAGATAGATTATAGTCTGGAATAGCATATAGGCTACTTTTTATCCCGGAAAAATGTACGGTTCCAGTGGGATACAATTTCCGACATACTCACTGGCGAAACCGCTGGCAATAGCTAGTACTACATATATTACTGGTCACCTTCGGCGACCAGCCTCGGCCGCTGCTTCTGTTTTATAATCTGAGAGTATAATTGAAAAATCTTATTCCTTTGTTTATCTATAAAGTTAAAACTTGGCCTGAATACTTATTTATCTAAATAAATGATAAAAATCGTAAACATAAACTTTCGAAAACAACCTTTCAAAAGGGGTTGAAGAGGGGTCAAAAATTTAGAGGAAAGTACGAAATCCCCGCGGACAAAGTCGCGGGCAAAGTACTAGTTTCCAATAAGACAACATTGATTATGGCAAGCATATAAGCAAGAATTTAAAAAAATAAATATTGATAACTTGGACCGTGTTATGCAGAAAGCAGCCATGTCGGGAAAAGTACAAACAGAGTTATAAGCATTTTTCTGTCGATGGTTGCAATAAGGATGTATGGACAAGGCTGCACTTGACGGATCATATCTCCGTGATAAATAGAGTACGACATGGCTGTTTTTGCAATAAATCTTGTATGTCGAAATTAGTATGACTGTGTTTATAACTCATTTTTTGAAATAGTGCCATATGGCTGCTTTCTGCATAACTAGGTCCATTTTTCAGTGTACACATAGTAGTCTTATTTTTTTCTAATCACAGTCGGCTTTTTGATTTAGAAAAATATCGGAAAGTATTGAAAAATATTTTTTTTCTTTTCCTTCCGAAATTTTTCTATTACCCGTCTTAGAAACATCATAATATTTTTAAATATGGGATCCAACACGCTTATGTGCGCTGAATTTTATATTTCATACCCCGGTTACTACGTACGGGGAGAGCCACCCACATCTTTTTGAAGTGAAAACTTCTTTAGGCGCTTTGAGCGATTTTTGGTAGGGGGAAATCTTACGGGTTCGCGACATGCTATGCATGGTTCTACGTTTAAGTTCTCACTTCTTTCGGCAGTCCCCGTGACTGCCAATGCGTCGCAGTGTGAATCTGTGAACGAAGCCTTGTGATGAAATAGCGCCGATCACGTTCTTGAAGCATTCTTGCGTTGTTAACCGGGTTCGATCCCTGCGTAACATTAACTTTACTCTCGAATGTAATGTTACACGTTATTTTATTTTATTTTTTTCAGAATTACCTTTCCGTGCTTTGGGGAAAACTGGCTAGTGAGATTTTGGTACAAAACTGGGATGGCGCTTTGGAAGATTTGACAAAATTGCGGGAGTTTATTGACAACGGTGGCGCGGGCGCAACTGCTAACAACATGCAGGCTCTTCAGCAGCGAACCTGGCTTGTGCACTGGTCGCTTTTCGTATTTTTCAACCACGTCAAAGGCCGAGATCTTATCATCGAAATGTTTTTGTACAAACCTCTGTATGTGTTCACATATTTTTTTCTTTCATGTTAGTTAGATAAATAAATCGAAACTTCACAGACTTGACCAGGTATACGATATCAAATCCAAAATTATAATAAAACAAAAAAAAAAAAGTTAAATTTCCCGCGGCCGTTGACCCCGAGCTAATAAAAATGACGAGTTCGTAAATTTATATATTTTTGTTTTGTCATGATTTGATATCGATACGCGATATCAGCCCTGCATGTCTGTGAAGTTTCGCCAGATAGTTTAATTAGGCATGTTATTTAGTTCAGTATTTATTTATTTTTAATATTTCTTTTGTTGTTGCAGGTACTTGAATGCCATTCAAACAATGTGCCCACATATCCTTCGTTATTTGGCTACTGCTGTTATAATAAACCGTTCTCGAAGGAATGCTCTGAAGGACCTTGTAAAAGTTATTCAGCAGGAAGCCTACACTTATAGGTAAACAATTGAGTAAAATTATGTACGAGTTGTCATAGTAATAGGTATAGTTCTATACATATTTATATATTTTTTTTATAGGGACCCCATAACAGAGTTCATAGAGCATCTCTATGTAAACTTTGACTTCGAAGCTGCACGCAGGAAATTAAACCAGTGCCAAGCAGTGCTTTTGACCGACTTTTTCTTGATCGCTTGTCTAGAAGAGTTTGTTGAAAATGCTCGACTTATGATTTTCGAAACGTTCTGTCGTATTCATCAAGTCATCAGTATTGGGTACGTATTATATGCAAGTATGTAGTATGTTCAACATACTTCAAGATGGTCTGCTCACTAATGATTTTTGTTCTAGAATGTTAGCTGAAAATTTGAACATGCAGCCAGATGAGGCTGAATGTTGGATTGTAAACTTGATTCGTAACGCTCGACTAGATGCCAAGATTGACTCCAAGTTAGGTCATGTTGTGATGGGTGCCCAACCGTTGTCCCCGTACCAACAACTTGTGGAGAGGATCGACTCGCTCGCAGTTCGGTCTGAAGCTCTGACGTCGTTAGTGGAACGCAAACAGAAAACCCGTAATCAAGATGTAAGTTTTATTTACCAAATGATATACAATGTATATGTCGGAGTCAACTGGTTTAATTAGCTGTTTAGTTAACCCTCCTAGTCTTTTAACTAAACGGCGGCCGTTCAGCTAGCGGCCTGAATGATATTCAATTATAGGTCAGGTTGGAACTGTGACCAACCACGCGCGAGACGAATAGGTCGCAGTATTAGTTACTGCGACCTATTCGGCTCGCTTCTACCAGGGCATCTCGACCAAATGAGATAGGTTAAAGAACTGACAAACAGCATGTGAGCCGAGCGAGCGGTTCTGCGGCAGCGGCCGGCGAGCACTATTTCCAAAGGCTAAGCGGTTAACTAAACGGCTGTATACATAATATGTATGTCTGTTTATAGAAAGATAAGGAGGCATATTAGAATATTATTCCAATATCTTCCTTTGATAAGGATAATCAGGTCATAACTACTTATAGCAACTTACAATTATTCAGTAAAATGTTATTTCTATTTCAGATTCGTTGGGGAACACAAGAATTTTAAATATATTCCATTCATTTGATAAAGTTCATTACAAGCTAATATTATTGTATTAAACATAAGTAAGAATAGTTTCACACAACCTACTACCTTCTATACTTCGGCCCATCTATGAAGCAATTTTTATTACATATACATATTTATAATATATCTCTCGATTTTTATTTCTTAACCCAATAGTAACAGTATCCTAAAGCGGAGGAGGTTTAGGCGGTAGAGGTTTCGTTTCCTAAAAGCTCTTTTTCATCTGCCTTAGTTTCTAGGCAAATACAATATGGCACATTCGAAGGCTGGATTGGTTGATAATGGCACATAGACTTCAAAGTGTTCTAGTGCAAGTGCAGGCAACACTGCACTAAAACACTGAAGCCTTTTCATGTGATATCCTATTTGACCTAGTTGACCTAGTAAAATAAATCCCCTACGAAACTAACAATACTGTATTTTGTTCAATTCTTTTACTTGTTATACAGATGGACAAGCATTATTGCATATTCCAAAAGCTGACCCGGTTGACGTTGTCCCTTCCAGAGTTCATACAAAAATCTTATAGAATAAAAGACGTTCAGTTTTTCCCGAATTTGAAATATTTTCAGGAATTTGAAAAATTTTCGGGAAGCTTTTCCAATTTTCATTCCATAAAAACTTAATTCGGAGTATTACGAACATTATATAGCAAAAAATACCCAAATCGGTCCAGTGTCCTGCCATTCTCAAGTTTTTTTTTTTTATCCTTTATTAAAAAGAACCAGGTTCTTAATAATTAATTACAATCTAGCCTACAAGACTAATAAGCAATTTTAATGTAACTTAATTTTTTACGCAATAATTATTTTAAAACTTAGAATAGTGTTGGTTGTACTTTATACAAGTCCGTTCCACTTTCTTAGAGTCTGATATGATAATATAAACACTGTGAAAGGGTATCTGTGACGTTGTACTGTTTGCAGATGACACCTCTCTTATTTTTAAAGTAGACAGGAATAGACAAAATTTTGACGACGTAAACAGTGCACTCTCAATGGTTACAGATTGGTTTACGATAAATAACTTAGTTCTCAATGCTAAGAAAACGAAATGTATAAAGTTTGCCTTACCAAATGTTAGAAATCTAGGACCCAACATCGTTTTAGATAAAGAAGTGCTTAAAACTGTAGACTCGGCAGTTTTTCTGGGTATAACAGTAGATGCCAAACTTCAGTGGGGCCCACATATATCAAGCCTAGCGGGAAGGCTCAGTTCAGCCGCCTACGCCGCACAGTGGGACGAAAATCGAGTTTCATAGACATAGACCACTTACATTTTTTTTTTGACGTTTCCTTGCTGGAAACCAATGCAGACCAGTTAAAGAAGCCCCAACATTATCATATTTTTGTACGTCAGGTGATTCTGACGCGAAAATATATTTTTTTAATAAAAAAAACTTTTTAGCAAAAAATAAAACCGACTTCTAAAACAAAACACTACAAAGTGAAAAATAACTTTAATTTCGGAAGTCGGTGTCTTTGGTTTTGTATTTTCGTTTTTTGCCACCGACTTCCGAAATTAAAGTTATTTTTCACTTTGTAGTGTTTTGTTTTAGAAGTCGGTTTTATTTTTTGCTAAAAAGTTTTTATTTTTCACTTTTTAGTTGTGGAACCTACCCCACACAAATTCGAATACATAATTGAGCACAATAATTGTAGATATAGCCATGTAAATAACAGTGATAGGAAGTTATTAAAACACCATCACAACATCCATATAAAATAAGTGGGAAATATACGCATTATTGAAGCTAACTCAAAAACTCCTCGAGCAAAGTTAATAAAATTTATATGGGACCACCTCGGAAGTATACCCTTTCAAACAAAAAAAGAATTTTCCAAATCGGTCCATCCGTCTTTGAGTAATCGCGTAACAAACATACAAAAAAAAAAACATACAGACGAATTGATAACCTCCTCCTTTTGGAAGTCGGTTAAAAATGTATGGAGGAAAACAGAAAAATCCATTTTAATCGAGACTCGTGAGAGTGCCCGTTATATCCTGTGGTGTGATTTTTGTCCTTATTTTTTACTATTTTTTGACATATCGCACACCCCTCGCACTCGATGGACTTTAGGTGAAAAAAAATGAAACGTATTTTTTATTATTATTTCATTTTATTCCGAGTATTTACGGTATGTAACGACCTACAAGTAGTAGTTAACACTCGGCCTATTGTCTAAAACGCTACTACTGCCTCCTTAACCCTTTAAATGTCGATTGCACACCATGTGTGATAACAATAAAAAATCTATTGTGTCTACTAATTGGACATGCGACGGGTTAATGACAGTTTACCTGCTAATCCGCCATTTTATAATGGACTTCATATTTGAATCCCTTACTAATGACCATACGTGACTAACCTAGACAATGGGCTCGACAGAGGTTCTACTTATCATTGTTGCTTATTTACTTAGTATTAGAAAAAATTTGATTCATCATCATTTCAATTATTGATATCAATTTTTACATTGTGTTTGAATATATTCAGATTCAGATACTTTACTTGCTTAACTTGAGTGTACATACAATTATAAAGGAAGAAAACAATGCATGCAAGGTGATATAAAATGGAGTAGAGCTAACATGTTTACCATATTGTCATGGTGTGCAAATATTAAAACCAGTTTATAATTAAAAAAACAAAATGCTGACATAAATAAATAAATAAAATTAATTTGGTTGATTACATAATTAATTCATAATATAGAAATCGATAGGAATTACGTACAAAAATTGTGAAACATTCAAATATTTACTTAAACTAAAAACATAATATATTATAATGTCAACGTTGGTCCATAATATTCAATCAAAATCATTAAAAACAATCATTATTACATTTAGTACATTCATTTCAGTTAAATTAATTTATAAAAGATGTCAATTTGAAATGATTCCATTCAAAATTCATTCACATCATAATATGCTTTACTAGCTAAATAAGATTTTAATTTCTTTTTAAATGCTTTATACATACAACATTTAAAAAAAAACGTAAATATATAATTAATATAATATTCTTACAACTATTCATCAGTTTCGGATTCTGTATCCGTATGAGGATCAATGTTGACTACATTTACAAACTCTAAATCTGGATAATCGGAGGCAGTAATTTGTAAAAGTTATATATATAGTATTTATACTAACCTAGTATTACCCTGTATTAATGAGCACTAATTAGTAGAATAGATGAAACAATTAAAGAACATTACAACACGTAAGCCCTGATGAACCATAAATATGTGAATGCAACTGTGTTCAAAGGTATTTCAGAGTAAAACCGCCACAAAGTTATAGGATTAATAGGAACCTATTTATAAGTACGTATAAAATACTAAATAAATTAGCAACAATGATAAACCAAGTAAGGACAATATCTGTCGAGCCCATTGTCTAGATTAATCACGTATGATCATTAGTAAGGGATTAATTATGAAGACCATTAAAAAATGGCAGATTAGCAGGTAAACTCATTAAAGAGGCAGTAGTAGCATGTTTTAGACAATAGGCCGAGTGTTAACTACTACTTGTAGGTCGTTACATACCGTAAATACTCGGAATAAAATGAAATAATAATAAAAAAATACGTTTCATTTTTTTTCACCTAAAGTCCATCGAGTGCGAGGGGTGTGCGATATGTCAAAAAATAGTAAAAAATAAGGACAAAAATCACACCACAGGATATAACGGGCACTCTCACGAGTCTCGATTAAAATGGATTTTTCTGTTTTCCTCCATACATTTTTTATTTAAAAAAAATATTTTCGCGTCGGAATCACCTGACGTACAAATATATGATAAAGTTGGGGCTTCTTTAACTGGTCTGCATTGGTTTCCAGCAAGAAAACGTCAAAAAAAAATTGTAAGTGGTCTATGTCTATGAAACTCGATTTTCGTCCCACTGTGCGCCGTCAGGAAAGTAAGACAATACACTGACGTTGATACAGCTCGGTTAGTCTATTTTAGTTATTTTCATAGCGTTATGTCATACGGTATTCTGCTCTGGGGCAAAGCCGCTGATATTCAAAATATATTTGTTCTTCAGAAACGAGCTGTTCGAGCAATTTACCAGCTCGGTGCCAGAATTTCTCTGAGAGATTTTTTTAAACATATTGGTATTCTCACGGTGGCATCACAATTCATCTTCGCCAACATCTTATATATTAGACAAAATATACATTTATACACTAAAAACAGTGATATTCACAATGTTAACATGTTAACACCAGAAATAAGGACAAATTACGTGCTCCATTTCACCGGCTTCATAAGGTTCATAACTCATTTGTTGGGCTTGGTATATCCTTTTATAACAAGCTACCCTCTTCTTTGCTAGATTTGCCTTACAATACGTTTAAAGCCAAAGTAAAATCTAACCTTTGTTCAAAGGCATACTATTCTATCAACGATTACTTAAGGCTTGGCATTACGCCGTTGACCTCGCTCAAATGGGCGTTACCGCCGAGAATGCCCCGCGCACCCCTTCATTATAATTACGCGCGAAGCGATCACTAATATTCTATTTTGCACCGCTGACTGCCACAGAGCCATGACGCGCGACGCACGCATAGGTAGCCTGTTGCATATTTCAGAGCAGTGGTGCAGAACATTTTTAGGTAAAAACTTGTATGTTGTAGAAAAACAAATACAACACTTGTGTAAATTATTATATTTTTAGAAAATATATATTTTTAATGACTAAGAACTCATTGTAATATTACTAAAACAGAAAATGGGCGGCAGAATATAGACAGTTATTATTATTAGCTTTCCCCGCGACTTCGCTCAGAAATAAAAGTGAATAAGTTTGTACCTAAAAGTACTAAGTACTAGTAGTTGTTTTAAGTACTTCAAATATGTAAAAAAAAACGCAAAATAAATCAAGTGGAAAATCTGAGCAATACTTTGTGTATTGCTCAGATTTTCCACTTGATTTATTTTGCGTTTTTTTTTTGCCGGCCATATGCTTGCACGAAGCTCAAATGCCATATTAGGTTCATGGGGTCCATGAACCACAATGCGTCCCATATGGTTTGTGGGCCCCATACGACCCGTGACCTTAGTTCAATTTATTATAAGTCACAAGCGGTCGTGGGCCCGAAACTTATTAGTTCAATAAGGCCGGCCACATACACAGACTGAATTCCGTTTCGGAATTCCGTTCCAAAATATCGATTCGGAATTTTCGAAGGCAGTAAATCCATACAAAATCAAGGATGTATCACACACGTACAGTAGTTCTTCGTTTATTTTGTATGGCTTTGCTGCTTTCGAAATTCCGAAATGATATTTCGAAACGGAATTACGACTGTATGTGGCAGGCCTAATCAATTATTCATTCTTTTTCTAATTGAGTTTTAGCAATACTTTCATTTTCTAGCCCATGTTTGACTGATTTGACGTGATCTATTAGGTTTTTATAAATTAAATTCTTCACCATATTAGCACAACTGCGTCATTGCGTTTTTTAATTACGTTACCGAAATTTGAAGCCGTCAGTTAATTTCTTCTTAGTTCGAGCCATTCACTTGACTCACTTTGAAGTATTGTACCTGTTTCAATTCTTATTCTTTCATCTTCATTCTTCTCTAAATTTTTCAAAAATATTCTTTTCGATTCCTCTAGCATTTCCTTTGACATATCGGGTTTCGCGCAATCCTGTCCATAATTGATGGAAGAGGCGTTTTGATTTTCCAATGTTCTTCTTTTCTTTTTTGTATATTTTTTAGGTCTTATCTGTCGCTTTATTCTGTTCATTTCAAATTTATGTATTTGTCCTTTTGGACTTCTACCTACAATACATTTATGCAAGATGCTCAAAGGTTTTCTTGTGTTAAATGATAGAGCCGCAGTATTACATCTCATCTGATATTGATATTTTTGAGCAAAGTTTATCCTTTTGCCACCTATGAATTTAGCAACAACGCTATGATATCTCTCTACAGAGTTGCTGTCGACATCGTGCAAAAAATGCGTGAGTGTGCCGCTAGCTGTGATAATATTAATTTTATTTTTTGGCACAGAGTGTTTGTGAGTCAATTTCAACAACTCGGTTTTTTACCTAATTTCCATGGACATTTTCATTTTCAGGTTTTGTAAAAAACTTAAGTAATAAAGCGCAACATATCCACATTTTATATCATTTTCTAAAAGGGGATTATATAATTATATATTACTTAGAGAGTTATTTGGGCCACCGAAATTGGCGAGCCACAGAAATTTTATTATTGCCACCGAAATTGTATTGGTGACACAGAAATTGTGCGTGTGCACTGAAATTGTGAATTACTAAAAAATATTTTTAGTAATATGTAAAGACGTTATCTACGTATAATGAAAAAAAAACTGATAATACAAATCATTTTAATAAGCATTTATAAAAATACAACGTAGTGTACTATTGCTTAAATCAGTCTTACAACGTTAGAAATCAAGCAACTGATTATGTTTATTACTCCTATGATGGGGTAAAATTTACTTACAATTATTTAAAGTCTGAAAGTGACATCGGTGACTGAAAAGTTGTGTGGAAATCGGTTGTCATGGTATGGGCATGTGATGAGGAGGAATGAGGAAAATGTCGTCAGGAAAGTGTTGAGTATGAACGTGGAGGGCTATACGAGTAAGGGAAGACCAAAGAAACGATGGATGGACTGTGTGAAAGATGATATGGCCAGAAAGGGAGTGACTACCGAGATGACGACTAATAGAGAAGTATGGAAGAAAAAGACATGTTGCGCCGACCCCAAATAAACTGGGACAAGGGCAGGGAATGATGAATTATTTATCAAACTTATATTAACCACTTACACAAATTGTAACCAAACTAAAAAAAAAAAATATTATTACTGCAAAAACAGTACATACATCTGTACTGTTTTTGCAGTGATAATATATATTTTTTTTTTAGTTTTACTTAATAACATTAATTACAGAACTAATGTCAAATCCTAGGAATGAAATAACAAATTCTGATTAGCATATGATTAATTTGAAGCTAATAAAAAATCCTAAACGAATTACTTAGATATTTGTGGACATAATACAGTTTACTTCTCAATATCAAACAACACTTTTTATATTTTCTTAATGTCAGAATCTTAAAACTAAATAAGTAAGTGGGTTTATTTTTATTGCTGATCGGCTTACTTTTAGGACTTAAGTGTCGGCTCTAGACTCTTTCTGTATACTTCTTTTTCCTTCTTAAGTTTTAAAATAGCTTTTTTGAACATGTAAATTTCAGCGGACTTTTTTTCTGTTATTTTTTTTTAGATGTGTATTTACTTCTCGTTTTAGTATTAAGGAGTTAATGGATACATCAGATTTGGGACTACATGGTGCTTTGGTTGAATTTATGCTGTTTGCACTATGAGATATAAGTGGAACAGGTGATGTGCAGGAGAGTGGACTACTGGTTTGCTGAATTGAAAAAATACTTTGTAGCTCTGTTTGCGTCTCTTCAACGCTGTCACCATGGTTTTCTTGTAAACAATTTTCTTGAACGTAGATTTTTCAAAGGGTGTCGTAGAACCTGTTCACTAGCGTGTGGAGTAATATCTTGTGACTTGGCTTGAGATGAACATGGTAAAGGGCTTTTAGGTTGCATCAATATTGAAGGTGATATATCTGTATCTCCACTATTCTCATTTTCCTGTAGTTTGAGTGATTCCTTTTTTTGTTGTTGTTGTCTTTCATAGTAATTAATTTTGTTCTAAAATTAATTTTGTTTAAGTCTACGAGCTCGAGCTGGCATCTCACTTATAGGTAAAATTTTTCCAGTGATAGCGTTCTCGATCATTCCTACGCAACTCCTCAGCTTTGACAGGGTCGCTATTAATATTTTTCTCTTTTTTGCACTGCAATCCTCTTCATTTTTAAACTTCCTTGGATATCTTTTTTCTTTTCTGGATTCCTAAAATAAAAAAGATTAAAATACTGTTGAGTCAATTTAAACTCTCACATTTGGTCATGAAAGGAAGGTTGGGCAATATAATGGAATATAACAGACTGTATTGGATTGGATAATGCTATATCTGTGTAATCTATAACTAGATATATTAAATGAGTTCTGTCAAAGTAATTTCAGCATAACAAAGATTGTTTCTTTTCAAAAACCTTCATTAACTTTAATACAATAATTGATAGGTACAATTTCTGTGGAGTCGTGTAATTTCCGTGGACACCCAGATGCCACGGAATCCACAGAAATTGGCCCACAGAAATTAGAAAAGTGGCTATTTTTTTTAAATTACAAAAAACTACCAAGGCTATGACTATTGTTTTCTATAATCTTAAATGTGTTACCAAAGGCTACTTAGCATGCATAAAAGTGATACCTTTATTTCTTGAAAAAATCCTTTTAAAACCTGATCACCGAAATTGATAAATTTCGTTCCGAGTAAACTAAAATCACATACTCACATTTTTGGCGGGCAGAGGTGGCGATATGGTGCATTAGCGTTCTCACTTCTCGTAAGCGCACGACTGTCTCTTGCCGGGCAGGGATTTATATTTTGTTTAAACTCATTGGTGGAAGCTCAGGACGGCGAAACAAAATGACCATAGAAATTAGTAATTTCGCTCGGACAAAACTACCATTGACATGTACTCATTAACTATGAGTATGAACATTAAAAAATAATTAGCTTCTTGTAGGTCAATTATTACTTAACGCAATCAAAATACTTTTTCCTATATATGTTGGAGATTATCTTCCTGAGAGGTAAATGCTGTGTATGAAAGTGATAGTGGACACAGAAATTGATAATTCGTCATTTACTGATGTTTTAATTAAAAAGTAATAGTCTTATAAATATAATTTAAGTGGCTTCATTAAGATTCACGTCTCTTTAATTCTGAGAAAAAAAAATCGTTGCATTATCTGTAAAGCAGCACTGCGTTTTCAGCCTAGACGCGTAAATTTTTCGCCTGAGAAATTCACTCTTGTATGAAAGTCTTTGTCAATAGCTTCTATTTCGCCTAGTTTGCCACAAAAGTATCCTTTGCACGTGGTATGTTGGCTAAAAGCATGTTCTGCAGCAAGCATTATATCAGCATGGAGTTGCATTGCATTATCAGTATGCTTGTATTTTGCAATTGCAGTTACTACTACTTTTCGCATGGTTAATATTATTTTCTTTGTTAGGAGTTTTATGAACGTATTAGAAATTTCGTGTCTGTTGTAAAACTCTGCAGTTTGTTGCAAAAAATCCTCAGCAAGTGGTTTCGGCATGCAATTTTTTCTATTGTTAAATTTTCGTACGGCCTTTCTTGCAAAAGCTTTGAATATGTGTTGGCGTCACCATCTGATATAATTCTGCCATATATCAAATTGTGCATTTCTATGCTTTTCTTAAATCCCTCGACAATAATCGTTGACTCCATGCCGGTAGATGGTCCTGTAAATGAAGACAAAAAGTATAATAATGGAGCTTTCAGTATACAAAATCTATATTACGGCTTTAGTTCTCTAATGGGTTACCTCTACCATTTTTATATAATAGATATTTAGTTTGATTTCAAAATAATAAGGCGAACCATTTACGTTTAGTTAATTTATAAAACAAACAAACAGCAATACGTTTCCACTTATAATATTACTAGGATTTTTATGTAAAACACATAAAATATTTACCTGTATAGTTTTTATAACAAATATGATTTGTTTGTCGAGATTCCTTTATTTTCTGCTCTAGCGCAAATGTAGCAGAACTTATTTTTGACAGCCATGAACAATATTTTATTGCTACGTTTACCAAGTATGGCTGCTGCTCCTGACAGTGAGGAGTAGTTTTTCTTGTATGATCTTTTTCCCCAACATCCGTCAGCAATGACATCAATTATCGGTATTCCCTTTGCATTTACTTTACCCTCTTCAACGGCAGCACATCTTTCCTCTTCAGCAGCTTCGTTCAAAGATCTTAACGCTTCAGATTCCCACGTTTTGTTTACTATATCCATATGAAAGGTGAATCATTTTTGTGAGATCTCAGGAAGTCCTAGAGTTGACGTAATTTCCAGAAGTTGCGTATGTCCACATCCTGCTGCTATTGCCCCAGCTACGGCACATGTGTTTAAATTCTTTTCTTCTGGGGTGTTGTCTCCCTCTATTATAAAACTCATGTTACATAAAAGACATTTCAGTTTTAATTTATTCATTAAACCTGTCAAACGTTCAGATACGATTTCTATTGACTTTAAACCGCAGTCCAATGGTCCGTGGCTTGATATTTCTTGGAGAGATTTTAAAAAATGACTGATGTTTACAATACGTCTACCAATCGATAATTCTTCAGTTCCCCTAAAACAAAGTAAAATATAAAATTCAGTTGAAATACTGATGGCTTTAAAAAATATTGTAGCTTATATTGTATACGTTCATCCACGTTTACTTATAAAAGGGTTACGTTAATCCAATTTTAAAATATGTCATTTGATTTGCTTATAACTTTAGGGTCCTATGAAACTCGCCAACCTCGTTACTTTTCGACCCCTTGTAGTCCGAGAGTCGCAATCTGCAGGTTACATCCATGGGGTTCAAAGAGGATGGACAAAAAAAGTCCACATACTGTCGGAATTCCGTTTCGAAACATCGATTCGGAATTGTCGAATGCAGCAAATCCATGCAAGATCAAGGATCTATCACACCGTACAAGTAGTCCTCCGTTCGAAATTTTCTCCGATTCAAAATTACGCATGGTAGTCTGTGCGTGACTTTGTATGGGTTTGCTGCTTTCGAAATTCCGAAACGATATTTCGAAACGGAATTCCGGGACGGAATTCCGACTGTATGTGGCTGGCCTAATTATTACCCTGTATTAGCAATCTGATTGCGATGAGTAATAATACAGGGTCAAATTAAATTAGCTAGTGAAACTCCACAGACGTGATGGGTATCGATATCTAAACATGATGAACTAGTTAGCTGCGACACATATACAGGTTCAAATTAAATTAGCTAGCGAAACTCCGCAGACGTGATGGGTATCAATATCTAAATATGATAAACTAGTTAGCTGCGACACATATACAGGGTAAAATTAAATTAGCTAGCGAAACTCCGCAGACGTGATGGGTATAGATATCTAAACACGATAAACTAGTTAGCTGCGACACATATTCAGGGTCAAATTAAATTAGCTAGCGAAACTCCGGCCAACGTAAATTCGTACGTGTCTAATAGTAACAAGCTATAGATTCACTGCATGCGAATCTATAGCTCGTTATGTCGTTACTGTGCCGCCGTGTCGTAATTAGGGATGAAAATTGCCGAATGTTTCCGAAACTTACCAGGAAAGTTTCCAATATTCCCGGCAATATTCGGCAATATTGCCGGAAAGTTGCCAAAGTTGCCAGATTACATAGGGTTTTTCAAATGCCATTTTCAACGTTTATGCGCTCATGGGGTTTTATATAATGGTGTAGTTATACGTAATACTAGTAAGCCTTTTTAATTAATTGTTTATTATAACTAATTTATAATTATCCATGCATATATCTGAAGATAAAGTTAAACTATGACACTGCTAACTTCATGATAGCTGACCCCATAGTTTTTTAAGAATTTTACTTATAAATTGTATAAAAAAAGAAAGAGGGTATTGATACCAAATGAAATAAATATAAATCATACAACTGTGTAGTATATGATTTATATAGCAAAAATCGTGAAGTCAAAAGAATTTTCAAAATTGGGTCAGTAGTTTTTGAGATAATCGCGAACATACAAACATACATATAAGTATACATACATTCTGATAGAATAAATAACCTCCTTTTTGAAGTCGGTTAAAACGTCAACTTGTTGTTGCTGCTCAATTCGTCTTGCAAGGTTTGACCCTTTTATACATACAGACATGTATGTATATAAATGTATATACTTTCTTATATACAAGTGAAGTTAAATTATAAGAACGTAGAAAAAAAAATTATTACGATATCTCTAAAATAGTTATGGTTTCGTCACCAATGAACTATCATGGATAGCTTGTTTCTTTTCTTTAGTTTATCAGTAATAAAATAAATGTAAAAACTAAAATTTCGGTTGGATATTATAGACAAGGATAAAAACTACCACCCTGCAGACCGCAATTTTATCCTACTAAGCAATTATGTTAGTAAAAGTTGGTTTCTATTTATACGTTTCTTGCCCAATGTTGCCGGGAAGTTTGGAAACATTCCCGGCAGTTTTGGCAACTTTGGCAATATTGCCGGCAATTTTCATGGCTAGTCGTAATGCCGCCCGGTCGTTTGGAATCTATACCTTGTTGCCATTAAACACGTACGAATTTCCGTTGGCAAATTCGAAACGAAAACAGTTTCTCGTTCTGGCGACGAAAGGTACCTAGGTAAATATAAGCAGCTGATAGGTAGGTACCTGCTTAGGTACGCATATTACTTATACGTACCTACCTATATCTTTTTATCAAAACGCTTGATTGATGGTTACTAGTAAAATGTTAGATAGGTACTCAAATTACTTACCGTTTCATTCTTTTTATTCTCCTCAGGTATTTTATTTTCAAATTACGCTTAGTGCGTCTTTTTTTGTCTCCCATATTGATTTTATAAATAAACTTATATTAACACAAATATTTCCTATGTAGTATTACTAACTATATACTAAAAACTACTCTAATATTTACACACACAAAAACTATTAAAATCAACAAAATAAGTAGGTAGGTATTTGTTTACAATACTTTCTAATGGTATTGTCACCAACGAAAAAATGCGGGAAAAAGTGGTACAGGTCCGTTCAGCACTGCGTCTCGTCCCGCACTAAATTAATAGGCGACAGAGATGTTGCTCACGCGATTGAGTGTCGATTTATGTAAAAAATAATGACTATAAGTAATTAGAAAAGTTATTTAAAAAAATAAGCCGAGGATTCCCTAGGTATTGTATTGTGTAATATCATGATGACTATAAAAAAACCTAGCGATTAATAGTTTCGAAGAAAAAAGGTTTTATATTTCTAAAACAGGGGTTACTTTTCACGTATGTTAATGATATTTAAAATTATTTTTTATTTTTTTCGAAGTGAAGGGGACATGTGTTTTATTGTATAGTTTAACATATATTTTTTTAAAGATCATTATGGTACGGGTTATGGAGAAAAAAGGTTTTAAACTTCTTCAGTTCCAGCCTAATTTACATATAGCACCGCCTAAGAATAGTTGGTCGCTGTGTTTAACTTAAGGCGGTGCTATATGTAAATTAGGCTGGAACTGAAGAAGTTTAAAACCTTTTTTCTCCATAACCCGTACCATAATGATCTTTTAAAAAAAATATGTTAAACTACACAATAAAACACATGTCCCCTTCACTTCGAAAAAAATAAAAAATAATTTTAAATATCATTAACATACATGAAAAGTAACCCCTGTTTTAGAAATATAAAACCTTTTTTCTTCGAAACTATTAATCGCTAGGTTTTTTTATAGTCATCATGATATTACACAATACAATACCTAGGGAATCCTCGGCTTATTTTTTTAAATAACTTTTCTAATTATTTATAGTCATTATTTTTTACATAAATCGACACTCAATCGCGTGAGCAACCCCTCTGTCGCCTATTAATTTAGTGCGGGACGAGACGCAGTGCTGAACGGACCTGTACCACTTTTTCCCGCATTTTTTCGTTGGTGACAAACTGACAATACCATTAGAAAGTATTGTAAACAAATACCTACCTACTTATTTTGTTGATTTTAATAGTTTTTGTGTGTGTAAATATTAGAGTAGTTTTTAGTATATAGTTAGTAATACTACATAGGAAATATTTGTGTTAATATAAGTTTATTTATAAAATCAATATGGGTGACAAAAAAAGACGCACTAAGCGTAATTTGAAAATAAAATACAAGAAGAGAATAAAAAGAATGAAACGGTAAGTAATTTGAGTACCTATCTAACATTTTACTAGTAACCATCAATCAAGCGTTTTGATAAAAAGATGTAGGTAGGTACGTATAAGTAATATGCGTACCTAAGCAGGTACCTACCTATCAGCTGCTTATACTTACCTAGGTACCTTTCGTCGCCAGAACGAGAAACTGTTTTCGTTTCGAATTTGCCAACGGAAATTCGTACGTGTTTAATGGCAACAAGGTATAGATTCCAAACGACCGGGCGGCATTACGACACGGCGGCACAGTAACGACATAACGAGCTATAGATTCGCATGCAGTGAATCTATAGCTTGTTACTATTAGACACGTACGAATTTACGTTGGCCGGAGTTTCGCTAGCTAATTTAATTTGACCCTGAATATGTGTCGCAGCTAACTAGTTTATCGTGTTTAGATATCTATACCCATCACGTCTGCGGAGTTTCGCTAGCTAATTTAATTTTACCCTGTATATGTGTCGCAGCTAACTAGTTTATCATATTTAGATATCGATACCCATCACGTCTGCGGAGTTTCGCTGGCTAATTTAATTTGAACCTGTATATGTGTCGCAGCTAACTAGTTCATCATGTTTAGATATCGATACCCATCACGTCTGTGGAGTTTCACTAGCTAATTTAATTTGACCCTGTATTATTACTCATCGCAATCAGATTGCTAATACAGGGTAATAATTAGGCCAGCCACATACAGTCGGAATTCCGTCCCGGAATTCCGTTTCGAAATATCGTTTCGGAATTTCGAAAGCAGCAAACCCATACAAAGTCACGCACAGACTACCATGCGTAGTTTTGAATCGGAGAAAATTTCGAACGGAGGACTACTTGTACGTGTGATAGATCCTTGATCTTGCATGGATTTGCTGCATTCGAAAATTCCGAATCGATGTTTCGAAACGGAATTCCGACAGTATGTGGACTTTTATTGTCCATTCTCTTTGGACCCCATGGATGTAACCTGCAGATTGCGACTCTCGGACTACAAGGGGTCGAAAAGTAACGAGGTTGGCGAGTTTCATAGGACCCTAAAGTTCTAAGCAAATCAAATGACATATTTTAAAATTGGATTAACGTAACCCTTTTATAAGTAAACGTGGATGAACGTATACAATATAAGCTACAATATTTTTTAAAGCCATCAGTATTTCTACTGAATTTTATATTTTACTTTGTTTTAGGGGACTGAAGAATTATCGATTGGTAGACGTACTGTAAACATCAGTCATTTTTTTAAATCAATCCAAGAAATATCAAGCCACGGACCATTGGACTGCGGTTTAAAGTCAATAGAAATCGTATCTGAACGTTTGACAGGTTTAATGAATAAATTAAAACTGAAATGTCTTTTATGTAACATGAGTTTTATAATAGAGGGAGACAACACCCCAGAAGAAATGAATTTAAACACATGTGCCGTAGCTGGGGCAATAGCAGCAGGATGTGGACATACGCAATTTCTGGAAATTACGTCAACTCTAGTACTACCTGAGATCTCACAAAAATGATTCACCTTTCATATGGATATAGTAAACAAAACGTGGGAATCTGAAGCGTTAAGATCTTTGAACGAAGCTGCTGAAGAGGAAAGATGTGCTGCCGTTGAAGAGGGTAAAGTAAAAGCAAAGGGAATACCGATAATTGATGTCATTGCTGACGGATGTTGGGGAAAAAGATCATACAAGAAAAACTACTCCTCACTGTCAGGAGCAGCAGCCATACTTGGTAAACGTAGCAATAAAATATTGTTCATGGCTGTCAAAAATAAGTTCTGCTACATTTGCGCTAGAGCAGAAAATAAAGGAATCTCGACAAACAAATCATATTTGTTTATACAGGTAAATATTTTATGTGTTTTACATAAAAATCCTAGTAATATTATAAGTGGAAACGTATTGCTGTTTGTTTGTTTTACAAATTAACTAAACGTAAATGGTTCGCCTTATTATTTTGAAATCAAACTAAATATCTATTATATAAAAATGGTAGAGGTAACCCATTAGAGAACTAAAGCCGTAATATAGGTTTTGTATACTGAAAGCTACATTATTATACTTTTTGTCTTTATTTACAGGACCATCTACCGGCATGGAGTCAACGATTATTGTCGAGGGATTTAAGAAAAGCATAGAAATGCACAATTTGATATAGGGCAGAATTATATCAGATTGTGACGCCAACACATATTCAAAGCTTTTGCAAGAAAGGCCGTACGAAAATTTAACAATAGAAAAAATTGAATGCCGAAACCACTTGCTGAGGATTTTTTGCAACAAACTGCAGAGTTTTACAACAGACACGAAATTTCTAATACGGTTCATAAAACTCCTAACAAAGAAAAGAATATTAACCATGCGAAAAGTAGTAGTAACTGCAATTGCAAAATACAAGCATACTGATAATGCAATGCAACTCCATGCTGATATAATGCTTGCTGCAGAACATGCTTTTAGCCAACATACCACGTGCAAAGGATACTTTTGTGGCAAACTAGGCGAAATAGAAGATATTTACAAAGACTTTCATACAAACACTCTGTGCCAAAAAATAAAATTAATATTATCACAGCTAGCGGCACACTCACGAATTTTTTGCACGATGTCGACAGCAACTCTGTAGAGAGATATCATAGCGTTGTTGCTAAATTCATAGGTGGCAAAAGGATAACCTTTGCTCAAAAATATCAATATCAGATGAGATGTAATACTGCGGCTCTATCATTTAACACAAGAAAACCTTTGAGCATCTTGCATAAACGTATTGTAGGTAGAAGTCCAAAAGGACAAATACATAAATTTGAAATGAACAGAATAAAGCGACAGATAAGACCTAAAAAATATACAAAGAAGAAAAGAAGAACATTGGAAAATCAAAACGCCTCTTCCATCAATTATGGACAGGATTGCGCGAAACCCGATATGTCAAAGGAAATGCTAGAGGAATCGAAAAGAATATTTTTGAATGAAGAAGAATGAAGATGAAAGAATAAGAATTGAAACAGGTACAATACTTCAAAGTAAGTCAAGTGAATGGCTTGAACTAAGAAGAAATTAACTGACGGCTTCAAATTTCGGTAACGTAATTAAAAAACGCAATGACATCAGTTGTGCTAATATGGTGAAGAATGTAATTTATAAAAACCTAATAGATCACGTCAAATCAGTCAAACATGGGCTAGAAAATGAAAGTATTGCTAAAACTCAATTAGAAAAAGAATGAATAATTGATTAGGCCTGCCACATACAGTCGTAATTCCGTTTCGAAATATCATTTCGGAATTTCGAAAGCAGCAAAGCCATACAAAATAAACGAAGAACTACTGTACGTGTGTGATACATCCTTGATTTTGTATGGATTTACTGCCTTCGAAAATTCCGAATCGATATTTCGGAACGGAATTCAGTCTGTGTATGTGGCCGGCCTTATTGAACTAATAAGTTCCGGGCCCACGACCGCTTGTGACTTATAATAAATTGAACTGAGGTCACGGGTCGTATGGGGCCCACAAATCATATGGGACGCATTGTGGTTCATGGACCCCATGAACCTAATATGGCATTTGAGCTTCGTGCAAGCATATGGCCGGCAGATTTGTGTATTGCTCAGATTTTCCACTTGATTTATTTTGCGTTTTTTTTTTTATATTTGAAGTACTTAAAACAACTACTAGTAGTACTTTTAGGTACAAACTTATTCACTTTTATTTATGAGCGAAGTCGCGGGGAAAGCTAATAATAATAACTGTCTATATTCTGCCGCCCATTTTCTGTTTTAGTAATATTACAATGAGTTCTTAGTCATTAAAAATATATATTTTCTAAAAATATAATAATTTACACAAGTGTTGTATTTGTTTTTCTACAAAATTTTTACCTAAAAATGTTCTGTACCACTGCTCTGAAATATGCAACAGTCTACCTATGCGTGCGTCGCGCGTCATGGCTCTGTGGCAGTCAGCGGTGCAAAATAGAATATTAGTGATCCTCGCTTCGCGCGTAATTATAATGAGGGGGTGCGCGGGGCATTCTCGGCGTTAACGCCCATTTGAGCGAGGTCAACGGCGTAATGCCAAGCCTTAAGACAATGTTTATGTTCTTTCTCCAGAATTAGCTTACCTACTGACAGGTTATATGGGTTCATATAATTATTTATTTTCTTTGACTGTAAAGGTCAATTTATTTTAATTTTATTTTTATTTATCATTGACATAATCTACTCATTACAATGTTTTTTTATGAGTGGTATTGCAATATGTGGTTAGCTAGTGAGCTCGACAATTAATCACAATTATTCTTGTCTGAGCAACCGGCAGCAGGTTCGTCATGCTCCCTTAGATGTCACTGCTTGCGGTAGCGTCGGGGGTCTGTCAGATTTCTTTAATAGATTTTCGACTTTATTGCTAAGGCATTAGGTTCAAGGTTGATTGGGAAAATCTGACAGTTTCGGGTAGGTTGACCTGCTGGCGTCTGTACTTGCATGTCATTTGCACAGTGTTGTATAGAATAGATATACAATATATAGAATATATATAGTTTATATATATATACAGTATGTTAACCAACAGAGGGCGTTCCCGTTAACCCGCAATAGTATAGCATCCATACATGCTAAAAAAAATATTACCATTCGAAAACAAAATGGTTTTTATTTTTTTTAATATTAAAATATTCACTAAAAATGTTAAATTGATACGTAAAAGAAACACTCTGTACACGCGTACTTGAAGGACGGAAACATCGCAATTTAGTTTTTATTTTTAGTGAATATTTTTATATTTTTTTGAATATTTTAGTGAATATTTTAATATTAAAAAAAAATAAAAACCATTTTGTTTTCGAATGGTAATATTTTTTTTAGCATGTATGGATGCTATACTATTGCGGGTTAACGGGAACGCCCTCTGTTGGTTAACATACATATATATATATATATATATATATATTTTTTATTTTTTATTTAACTGAACAGACAGCTGTGCTGCTGAGGAGTTTGTTGCGCCACTTCTTCTCCTCAGCTAAAGCACTAGGAAGTGGTGAAGGGCGGGCGTTTTGGGGGACTGTCTTATGTAATATTGACGTTCGAAAAGTGCTGATTCTGAGCCTAGTTTGAATAAATGACTTTTGATTTTGATTTTGTCATTGTCACTATTATTTCTACACTTTTTACACTAGGTACACTAATTCAAAAGGTTTTGTTCGTTTTAGTATTCGCACTATATTTGTCTGATCTAACAGCTGAATTGCCTCGATGTTCACATGTTGGTGGAGTCGGTGTTCATGGGCCTCAGCGAATTTTTGTATTATGTTGGTGACGGGTTCCATTTTTAGGTCACGATGGAGGTCGTCATTTCTTATATACCAGGGCGCATTAACAATACTCCTGAGTACCTTATTCTGGAATGTTTGTATAATTTTGATGTTGGTCGGTTTAGTACAGCCCCAAAGTTGGATGCCATATGTCCATATTGGCATAAAAATATGCTTATATAATAAAATTTTGTTATGTATCGATAGACATGAATTCCGTCCAATGAACCAATACATGTTTTTAAAGCGCATGTCTAGTTCCTGTCTTTTCTTTTTAACATGCGCTTTCCAGCGCAGTTTCGCGTCAAGCGTTATGCCAAGGTATTTGGCTGTAATTACGTATGGCACTTGTTGGCCATTTATGAAGATTGGGTGGTAATCGCAATTCCTGTAGGTGAAATCAATGTGAAGTGACTTCGATTCGTTCAATTTGATTCTCCATTTTTGTGCCCAGTCATGAACTTCATTTACAGCGATTTGTACCTTTTTGATTGCTTCTGTATGGCATGATCCTGGTTAATTATTGGTTTTAGGCGTTTTAAAAACAATTTTTCAAACAGTTTTGCTAGTATAGGCAACAGGGAAATGGGCCTGTATGATGATGCCTCATGAGGTGGTTTACCGGGCTTTGCAATCATAATCACTTCAGCAACTTTCCATGGCTCAGGAACATGCTTTAGCACGAATGCAGCATTAATGAGCCTAGTAAGCTTAACTATGGCTTTACGCGGGAGATGTTTTAGGATTTCTCCCGTTATAAGGTCATATCCTGGGGATTTCTTTAGTCTAATGATTTGAATTTCCTTTGCTACTTCTTTTGGAGTCACAAGCTTAATTCTTTTATCTTGAAGAACATTGGCAAACTGAAGGTTGTCTACAGTCCCGTCATTTGGCTGAAAGGTTTCTTCTAAGTGATGCGCAAATCTTCGAGCTTTTTGCTCATTGCTTATGGCCCACTTTCCGTTATCATCTCTGATAGGCGGAATTGGTGTAATAGGCCTTTTGAGTGACTTTGTCGCTTTCCAAAGAGAGTATTGCGTTGTATGGTCGCTGGTTAACTGACGTAGGTTAGTATTGAGAGCTTCATCTTGAAAGGTTTGTATTTTTCTCTTCAGTCTTTTCGTAAGGTTATTCAAAAGAGTTTTATCTTGCGGAAATCTGGTTTGCTGCCATCTTTTTCTTTGAATTCTTTTTTCATATAATAGGTCTATTATTTCCTTAGGGTAGGTATTTCCTTTATTTTTTTTAATAATCTGTGATGTGTTGTTCCATGCACATTGTTGGATATTGTTGCTAAACTTGTTTACTTCAGAATCCAGCTGATCTTTGCTTTTTAATGAAGTTTTTAGGTCAATAATGTTTTGTAGATCTAAGCTAAAACTTTCCCAATCTGTAAACTTGTTAACTAACGTCAGAGGTGGTTTTCTCTTAGTAATATTTTGTGACTTAATTGTAGTAATATCGGAGAGTATATGGAGTTCATGTGGTACCCATCTTCCACTCTCAGATAATTGGTTGATATGTTTTTAACTATGAAAAAGTCGATAAGGTCTGGTAGTTTCTGATGGTCAGTAGGCCAGTATGTAGGTTTTCCAGTACTTATGACCTCACAACGCATGTCTTTCACTGCACTTAGAAGCTGTCTTCCCTTAGTTGAAGTTAATCTCGATCCCCAGTGAGTGTTTTTAGCGTTAAAGTCACCGCCTAATATAAATCTCTGTCCAAGCAGTCTTAAAAAGTGTGCATATTGTTCCTTGTTTATCATGTGTCTTGGGGGACAGTATACGGCCGCTACTGTAACATTAAATTTATGTGTTTTAACTGATATCGCCACAGCTTGCGTGTCTGGCTCCTCGTATTTACACTGTTCGTAATGACAGATATTTTCTCTAATAATAACCGCGCTTCCTCCTCGGGCCGTGTTGTTAGGGTGCAGCGAGTGATAAACCTTATAACCTCTAAACTTTACAAAAGACTGTTTAGTGAAGTGCGTTTCAGAGATCAAACACACATCAATATTTTCTGTGTCTAGCACTACTTGCAACTCATGTTGGTGTTGCAGCAGTCCGTTGGAATTCCATGCCATTATTTTTAGCGTGCTATTCATGATTGGTTTTTATAGCGCTTGATTCTAATTTCTCTAGTCTCTTGTCAAAAGAGGATATGCAATTTAAGATCTGATTGAGTTTGTCCTCAATACTTGGTGGTTTAGTGCTTGGTTTTAGATGTATGTGCAGTTATCGCGGCTGTCTGGGCATGTGCACTTTGTTTTGATAGCTGTTTGTCGGTGTTTCTAACAATTTGACTAATGGCAGGGTTCTTAGGTGGAGTACTTTTTGAGTTTTTGTTCTTAATCATTTGCATCTCCTTGGTAACTAAACACCCTCTGTAGTTGGCTGGGTGAGGTAAGCCACAGTGAACACACTTAGGTTTTTCTTGCGCAGGTTTTTTGCAATCAGCTGTGAGGTGTTTACCTGTACATTTAACACACCTTGGCTCTTTTGAGCAATACTTTTGGGTATGACCATAAGCCTGGCATCTCTTACACTGGGGTATTATTTTTGACGTTTTAAGCGGGTTTATTTCAACTTTACACCCTAGGAAAATATATGTTTAATGCCGTATATTTTACTGACATCTTCGTCATTCTTGAACGATAATATAAACATGTTCAGTGGTTCTTTTGTTCTCCAGCTTAACTTGTTAACTACATTTTCTATCTGGAATCCTTGCGACGCGCGACGTTAAGTCGTCTTTAATCCGATCCGGTAGGCAGGAAGAGTGCAATTTTTTCACCACTACTCTTATGGGCCTGGTCTGTTTATCCTCGTACGAGTGTCATGCACAGTTATTTTCTGTTAAGCGTCGGGCAATCACTTTGTAGGAATCTTCAGTTTTGGCATTTATTTTCACACTATTACCGCTTAACATTTTGGCGGTAAATGTTTCTACTGGCTGCGATGCGGTCAAAAAGTCGTAGAATGTTTGATAATTCTTAACACCGTCCACTACGATAGGAGGCGGTGCTAGAATTTTTTTAGTGGTTGCCTTCTCTTTGTTGTTGAGTTGCTGCTGCTGAGCGCTAATTGTAGCTTGTTGTAGTGGTGGTGGAGTAAGGGAGGTATTCAACTTCCTCTTCTTCCTGTTTTTCGCCCTAATCCACTCAGTATCTTTGGCGAGTTCTTCCTCATCCGTGCAGTACTCAATGTCACTTTTAGCAAGCTGAGCAGGTGTTATGGTCTCACTGACCTGTTTAACTGAGGGTTCTTCTTTTTCTTTTGCCTTTAAGCATTTTATCTGGCCTTGAAGATCTTGTACCTGTTCCTGCAAACTTTGTATGTGGCCGTTCAGTTGGCGTACCATTTGTTGCAGGTTTTCTCTGTCCGTTTTCTCCTGGATATAACAGTCATACAACTGCTTTTCCAGATCAGTTTTTATTTTAATAGACTGTTGTGCAGCCATTATTTAGTTTTAAGGCGAGCGTAATACCTAAACAATTATAATAAGCACGTCATGACGATTTCCGCACTTGTAACTGGGGCATCGCGGTGTCCCCGATAGATCGCCGTACACCGCGACGACGGTGTTATGATGCGTCTGCAATATACTCTTAACTAGAGCACGCGCGCGCGATCGGTACGGCCGTTCTCAATAGTAGTTAAACAACAACCCTTATTTTACGATGTTTTCGAAACAATAGATGCACAACGAACGCACAGGTGCGGCGCGCCGCACTCGAAGAAAGTTATGTAAATTGTATGGACGCGCATACGCGCCGTCAAGCGCCTGGTGAACGTCCGAAAACGCGCATGTGCGTCTGCCGCGCCTAATGTATTAAACATCGGTCCAGCAAGAGCAAAAAAATTTTGGCTGTACCCTGCACCCAGAATGTTCTTGGATCGGAGGTAGTGCGAAAAGCAATATCCGAATTTGGTCAGAGTTTTCTAGATCTTCTGTATTTTAACGGATTCGGATCGGACGTAGTACGAAACCTCTAACAGACGAAGTCGCATATAAGAGCGGGTCTGCACTGCATCCGTTACGAATAAGGGTTGCGTACTACATTCGGTTTGTACTCGGATTATAAATTCGGATTCGGATCGGATCTTGAATTCTGATTTGGATCGGATTTTGAATTCGGATTCGGATCGTATCTTGAATTCGGATTCGGTTCGTATCTTAAATTCGGATTCGGATCGGATCTTGAATTCGGATTCGGATCGGATGCAATGCGAAAACGCTCTAGTGTTCCTTTTTACCATTTTGGTACGGAACCCTGAAAAGCCTCGATCGTTAAAATTTAAACTCATTTTCGTTTTAAAATGTTAAAATAAATATTTTTAGTGAATATTCGTAACCGTGAAAATGGTTTCAAATCAAATCAAAAGTCATTTATTCAAACTAGGTTGAGAATCAGCACTTTTTGAACGTCAAAATTTCATAAGACAGTCCCCCAAAACGCCCGCCCTTCACCACTTCCTAGTGCTTTAGCTGGGGAGACTAGAGGGAGCCCTCCCGGCACCGTAAAGCCGCCAATCCCTGCATGAGCCAACACTGGATAGTGCTGAGTAGTACACAGACATTGTCCTCCACAATTTTGAAAACAATCGTCTTACAAATCTGTTTTGAGCCAGCACCTTATTTGATTGGTTTTTACCGCACAGAGCTGGCCCTCATGTTTGCAACAGACAAAAGGACAATCATGTTCGCTCTCAACATTTTTCTAAAGCTACGCGCGATACCGCATCAGAAGGAATAAATCTGTACCGAATAATGTGGAGTGAGAGAGCGAGACAAGTGTATTGCACGTTTGTTTTTATTATTTGTTTGCTTTCGTTACGGCTTGTTGTCACGTGCGAAGTTTTTGTTTTGTTTGGGTAATTACGTAAAAATTAACGAAGTCAAAATCATCTTTACTTATATGCTTTTTAAATGTGATGTGTGGTGACTTTCATGTAATGTGTTAACTATGAAAAAACAAACATTGATGTATAAAATAGGGAAGATTAGGCACGCTCTAATGTCACGCAAACATTTAGTCAGGGCTCGGATACCGGTATATTTTTCGTAACGGTTAAGAAACGATTTGTTTCGTTTACGTTCGAACGGAACGTTATAAATAACGTTTTTGAAGAAGAATAAAATTTACCAAGCAATACCCAAGACACTCAACATCTTCCATTCACTCTCACTGAATTAAAGGGTGTTATTCCTAAGACTAAGGATTCTGCACCAGGCATTGACGGCATCCTTTTTTGCTAATTTAAATGATGATGTTCTTAGTTATTATTTAGAGCTTATTAATTCTATCATGATTACAGGAGACATCCCTGTGGAATGGAAACGTCAAATGGTGTTGCCATTTCTTAAACCGAATAAAACCTCATCTGATGTTTATTCATACCGTCCCATAGTTTTGTCTTCAATTCTAATGAAATTAGCGGAACACTTAATAATCGCCTGGAATGGTATGTTGAAAGTAAGGGTCTTTTGGCAGAATCACAATATGGTTTTAGAAAAGGTAAAAGTATGTTACAACTGACTGTTTAAGTATTTTAACTTCAGATATTCGATTATCCTGCGCTAATAACCATTCCACCATTGCAGTTTTCCTTGATATTAATGCAGCTTATGATAATGTTGTATTATCAGTTTTACAAAATAAATTAAAAGCCTTACAAGTTCCATTGAATTTGTCGAATTTCATTATTAATATCCTGACTGAACGCTCTGTTAACATGATAATAGGAGGTCATGAGGTATCCCATCTTGCCTGGAGAGGCCTCCCGCAGGGTTCTGTGCTCAGTCCCCTCCTATACAATATTTACACTTTAGATTTAGACTCGTCCTTAATTATTAACCATGTTAAGGTGCTTCAATACGCCGAAGACTTATTATTATATTCTTCAAGCCAATCTGTTGAACAAGCCAGCTGTGCTATCAATTCTGCTTTATCTACTCTGGAGTCATGGTTACATCTAAACGGTTTGGATTTATCCACGTTTAAATGCGCGGCTGTTTTATTCACTCGGAAAAGAAATATTCCCTTGATAAACCTCTTTTATAAGGAAATACCTATTCCAGTTATAGATAAAGTCAGATATCTTGGTATAATACTTGACTATAAATTATGTTCCTCATTGTAATTATATTGTTAACAAATGTGAAAATCACCTAAACATGCTTAGATGCCTCTCTGGTGTATGGTGGGGTGCACATCCATTTTCTTTGAAACTTGGTTGCAACGCAATTATCAGAAGCACTCTAGATTATGGATTGTTTGTTCTAGAGCCTGGTAGGTAGTGTTATGGCTTTTAAAAAATTGGATCGTATCCAGTCTAAAGCATTACGCATTATTTCGGGTGCCATGAAGTCTAGTCCCATTAATGCACTCCCAATTGAGTGTGGGGAAGCTCCTTTATATCTTAGAAGACAATTCCTATCTGACAAATATTTGTTCCGGATTCTTCAGTTCTCAACTCATCCTCTCGTTCCTAAACTAGACTCTAAGTGTTACAGATTGAATAGT
Organism: Dicycla oo; assembly: GCA_948252095.1. Classification (NCBI taxonomy): domain Eukaryota; kingdom Metazoa; phylum Arthropoda; class Insecta; order Lepidoptera; family Noctuidae; genus Dicycla; species Dicycla oo. Next base: position 23,575,231 of record OX411711.1, read on the forward strand.
CAGATTACTGGCCCCATAAACGTGCTCCTTGTTTAATTGTAAGCTATAAAAAATTTCTTTCACTTCCTTCTCCTATTCACCGTTCCAATAAACTTCCCCTGTTTAACAGTAGTTATGAGAATTTACAATTCAGCCCCATCATTAAATATAACTGTGTAAGAAAATCAGATCCCGATTGTCATAGTTCACATTTTGACTTAGTTGTTGGAGGACGTGTTGTTGATTCAAGTGTCCTAACGTTGTCTCGGGTCTCTGATTGCTTTTAATTTTGCTTCTTGGGTTTATCGGTGCCTCTCGTACTATCTTGTGTAAAGTATCATATACGGTCAGCGCCATTTTGACTTTCGTAGCGCGCTGTCCCTCTCACCTGGTGCTCGCTATAAGTGTTTTATAAATTTTGTAAATTGGAAAAAGTGTTGCGCTTTGCGGGGCGCGAACCCGGCGGTCGATTGGTGAAGTGACGGCGGTGAGCGGAGGCGGCGGCCAAGACCACTGAGCCAACTGAGCGTCGCATCCACGGCGTGAATTTTTATACTGGTATCTACTATTATTGCGTTTGCAGTAATTATACTCGAAAACAACCGCATATTATTCTTTTATACCTTCGCCAACATGATACGTTCACCTGTCAGTGAAATAAGCAAATCTAACCCAGAAGTGTGCACAAGTAAGGAACGTAGTGCCAATGTTACCATAAGAACACGAAAACAATTCGACTATGAGCTAACTGAGGCTATTAACCAGCTGTCTGCAGAGCTGAAGCAAAACATATGTGATCTCCGGGCTGATATGAATAACCAGTTTGTGAATATTAATGCATGTATCAATAACCTCAGAGATGAGTTTAATACTGTATCCCTTACTTCTTCCCAAATTCAAACTGATGTTAAGGAACTGCGTGCAGAATACTCAGTTATCAAAAAAGATATATCGGACTTGAATATGAAGCACGTAGGAGTATTACAAACTGTAACGGAGCTGAAGTCATCAGTAAACTTTAACTCTGATAAATATGCTGACTGTGAGAAGCGTCTAAGTGAGTTGGAATTGAAAATTAACAGTTCTGCAGCCTTAACTATAGGTATGTTGGAGAGAAAAATAGATTCATTGGAGCAACAGGCAAGGCATTGCAACATTGAGATTGGAAATATGCCAGAAAGACGTGGTGAAAACTTAATTACTATCCTAGAGTCTATTGGTTCCGTACTCAACATGTCTGTAACATCGAAGGACATTATATCCATTCACCGCGTTCCGCACGCACATTCGCAAAATAACCAGCCTAAAAATGTCATAGTCAAATTTACATCTAGACTAATGCCTGACAATGTTTTAAGTGCATACCGGTTATCTAAAGGACTGACTTCGGACCGCATAGGGCTCTCTGGTACACCGTGTCGCATCTACATGAACGAGCACTTGACGCTGCGCAATAAGGATTTGTTTCGTAAATGTCGTGCAGCTGCCAAATCTAACAAGTTTAAGTTCGTTTGGATTAGAAATGCAACCATCCTGGTTAAGGAATCTGAAGACTCATCTACCTTCGCCATACGTACGGAAGATGACATATATAATAAGATTAGACCGACCTCCCAGCTTTCACCAACAGTCTCCCAAACGGTCTCCTCATAATTCATTGATGCACACCCGACTTTTTGTTACTTGTAAGGTTTTTCTTCATATGTTTATAAATACTTTTCCGGGTTTGATCTCATTATTTTACTGCGTATACTTAAAATGCTGTTTAACTTTAATTCTGCCTATAGTATTAAGTAGTCCATGGTGTCTATTTTTTCTCAATTTGATGTACTGTCTGATCTCTTTATTAACAATCTTTGCAGTATTGATGGTGCATATTTTTTGGAAACAGTCAATTTTAATTTTTACTCATTTATGTAATAAACCTTCCATTATACCACTTAAAATTAATACTAGTAGTTATACTAAAAATTGCGATGTTGGATAGTAATTTGTCAATATATTATCAAAATTGTCGAGGGATCAGGACCAAACTGAACACATTATTCATGAATATATTATCGCATGCTTACGACATCATCATTTTAACAGAAACCTGGTTGACACCAGAGATCTCCGATAACGAATTTGTTGATTCCCGTTATATAGTCTTCAGACATGATCGTAATCGTGCTGTTTCTAATAAAAAAGATGGCGGAGGCGTACTGATAGCGGTTTCTAAAGAGCTAAAACCAACTAGTCTCACTCTGTCACCCCCATTGATTTTACCAGAACATAAAATAATAAAAATCCCCTCTTATAGTTGTAAATACCTACTTATTTGTGCTACTTACATACCACCTAGCGCCACGGAATATATATAATGTAAACTTTATCAATTCGTTATTGAATTTGGTGGACGATCCCTGCATAGATAACATTATTTTTGCCGGTGATTTTAACCTACCTGAGCTGAACTGGATTAGTACAAATTCGTACATGACATGTGCCTCTGATAGAAAGTATTCAAATGCAAGCCTACATCTATTAAACTTTTGCTCACAATTAGACTTAAATCAATTTAACATACTTACTAACTGTAATGGGCGGATTTTAGATCTTTTCTTCTGTAAGACACATGCTGTTGCTCATAATCCTAACATCTCACTCTTGCCAATAGATGCTCACCATCCTTCCTTTTACGTAAAAATACCATTTAGAAAACCAACACAAATTCCTAAACATAAAAATCCTAACAAACTAAACTATTACAAATCAGATTATTCTAAGATCAATACCGACATTGAAACTGTAGATTGGAACAACTTACTTGAAGATTTATCCCCCGATCAAGCAGTTGCAACTTTTTATGAAAAAATCTATAAAATTATTAAATTACATACACCCACCCATAAGCCTAAAAGTCTGAAATTCCCATGCTGGTTCACTAAATCTCTTTTGCACATATTCAAAAATAAATCTCGCGCATGGGTTAAGTGGAAAAAATATGGAAACTATTTTCTATTTATAGAACCAAATTCAAGAGGGAGGCGGACGAATGTTTTAAAAAATATATGAATAGTGTAGAGGACAGTGTGGTCAAAAATATTAAGTCATTTTGGTCATATGTTTCTAGTCGCAACTCTACTAATAGTATTCCGGCTTCAGTTCACTATCTCCAACAGGCCTCAGATGACCCTGTCACCACTTGTAATTTATTCTCTAATTTTTTTCAATCAGTATATGAACCATCTTCTTTTGACCATACTTCATGGGTACCACCACGCGCCAATCCTGATAGTGATATAAATATTTGTAATCTGCACTTTTCATTACAAAAAATACGAAAAGAACTACAGTCACTGGATGCCTCCAAAGGACCTGGGCCAGATGGTATCCCTTCAATTTTTTTAAAAAACACAAGTGACACACTGAACTCCCCTCTCTTCATACTATTCAATAAATGTCTTTCCTCTGGGGTTTTCCCTGATGTATGGAAACAAGTGAACATCGTTCCAGTTCATAAATGTGGCTCTAAGAGCGACGTTTCCACATATCGCCCAATCTCTTTGTTGTCAGGGCTATCCAAACTTTTGAAAGACTGGTGCACAATGAGATCTACCCTATTCTACATAGCATCTTAATTAAAGAGCAACATGGGTTCGTTAAAGGTAGGTCCTGCGTAAGTAACCTCCTTGTTTTTACCAAACATCTATTTGAAGGCATTGACAGTAGACAGCAAATTGATGTGGTCTATACTGACTTCCAAAAGGCCTTCGATAAAGTTGATCACAGACTACTTCTTGACAAAATTGCATTCAATGGTATTAGAGGAAATTTATTGCGTTGGTTTGTATCATATGTCACCAATAGGACGCAGAAAGTTGTTATCAATGGCTATGAGTCTCGCATGGTTAAGGTCACTTCCGGAGTTCCTCAAGGCTCAATTTTAGGTCCCCTCTTGTTTATTTTATTTATTAACGACGTTAAAGACTGTATTAAAAATTCTAAGTTTCTCCTGTATGCAGACGATTTGAAGATATATAAAAACATCAGCCATTTAACCGACTGTTTAGAATTTCAGAAAGACCTTGACCGTTTCCGAGACTATTGTTATGTTAACAAACTCTACCTAAGTATATCTAAATGCCATAGCATTACGTTTACAAAGAAGAAAAACGTGACGAAATTCAATTATTCTTTCGGAAACACTCCACTGAACAAAGTTAATTCTCTTCGTGATCTAGGCGTACAGTTGGACTCAAAGCTTCACCTTGATGCTCATATAGACAATATAGTCAACAAGGCATATAAAATGTTTGGTTTTGTAATGAGAGCATCAAGAGAATTCCACCGTCCCTCTACCTACTTATACCTATATAAGTCAATAATACGACCACAATTGGAATACGCAGTACCTATTTGGAACCCTTACTATAAAAAGTATATTGACATTATTGAATTGATCCAACGCAAATTCCTACGTGCAATGCACTATAGATGCTATAAAAAGAAAATGTCTTATCAATAATTACTGCAAAAATATGACCTTATTACTCTAAAATCCAGACGCACCCTACTTGAGATGATGACCCTATTTAGTATATGTCGTAATAAAATCGACTGTATTGATCTAGTGAACAGTTTGTGCTACCTGATCCCTCGTACCGTACATGGTCGAGAAGTTCGCTCGAGACACTTGTTTGCTACTACTTTTTGTAGAACCAACTCAGGCGTACGCTCACCGCTGCGTCGATTGGTTGACACCTATAATAGGCAGTTCGGCTCATCTGATATTATGTTTCTCAGCAAGGCTATATTTAGAAAAGAAATTATTACTATATTAAGTGATCAGAACCCTACTAATTAAGTAATGTTTACTTTTATTCTGTTTATTTTGATATCGTTCATTCTAACAACTAGTACCTAGATCTGTTTACTAATATGTGGATAACGTTGTGAGTAGTGTATTTGTTACCTCTATTATTAAGCTCTAACCTATGTTTACTTAGTATTACACTGCTGTTTGTTGTCCCTAAATAAATAAATAAATACATAAATAAATAAATAAATAAATACATAATATAAGTTTTAATAATTTTCTGGCTGAACACTTGGAGTATCACTACATATTTACTGATGCTGCCAAGCGTTCGCCGACGGATTGTATTGGGATAGGTACTTACCATTATCAATACAACATTGTACAAAAAATAAAACTGCCTTCGGAGACTTCTGTTTTTAACGACTTCAAAAAATGGAGTTATCAATTCGATACGTATGTATGTAATATTATTGGAACTGCGAGATATTCGCATATGATGATCTATTAGGGCTTCCAAACAAATATAGGTACCTAGTCTTGCCATAAATATTGTCACGAAGAAAAAAAATTTTTTTTATTGCAAATAATATTTATTACTTTTACAGTGTGTTAGTTTAATACATAAATATAAAACAATTTAAAATAAGTATAAAAAGCTTATTCAAAGTGGTCTCCATTGGCTGCAATACAGTCCTATAAACGTTGAGGCCAGTTATCAATAGAAGCACGCACTCTTTCCATGGGAAAATTCTTCACTGCCAATCGTATGGATTGTTTTAGGGACTCCAAATTATCATGGCGTTTAGAGCAAGCCGTACTCTCTAAAACTGACCATATATCATAATCCAGCGGATTAAGATCGGGACTAGACGATGGCCAGTCTTCAGCTCTGATGAAGTCCAAAACGTTCACTTCTAACCAAGACTGCGTGGACCGAGCTTTATGACCCGGCGCCGAGTCTTGTTGGAAGGACCATACTTGGTTATTGAACATGGTGTTGTTAAGGGGCTTAACTACCTTCTCAAGAATGGTAAAGAATGAGAAGAATGGTAAGAATGGTCTTGATACACTTGTGCCGATATTTTGATAACTTTTTCACAAAAAAATGGCTCAGTCACTCCTTCATAGCTAACACCCCAACTGAAGTCGGATAATGCCCACGTTGCACTCTGTGGACTAATCGGGAAGCTTCCTTAGAGCTTTGAGCATAAATACGGTCATTTTGTTTGTTAAAATGTAATTTTCTCATCCGTAAACAAAATTTTGTCTGTGACCTCCCTTTGCGTAGGTACTCGTACCGCTTCAGTAGTTGTTTCGATTTTACCACCCTATTCTTTTTATCGACTTCAAAAAAAGGAGTTATCAATTCGATACATATGTATGTAATATTTTTGGATCTGCGAGATATACACATATGATGATCTATAGGGCTTCCAAGCAAATATACAAAATTTTATAGATGTATGTTTGTCCACGCATCTCCGAAACTATTAATCGGATCGTGACCATTCTTTTTTTGTTGGCTTACATTTACTTCAACTTAGGGCACAGTAAAAGTTTCATCAAAATCGGTTCAGTAGTTTACAAGATAATGGACTATTACGTGTAATATGACGGCCTGGCTTATTGATACAAGCTACGGGTGTGGTTGTGGTGTCAAAGGGAAAACATCTCAAAACAAGGTTCTCAGTTACGGAAATAGGTTATTTAGCACGGTTGCAACTACGTGATACTTTCTGAAGGTCTGATGATGACCAGGTAAGCGCTTATTGGTCCTCAGTAATAAAAATAGTTAGGATGACCTAGCTTTCAACATTTATCTAACTGAGCACGGATGTTACTACATGATACATTCTGAAGGTCCGATTATGACCAGGTAAGTGCTTATCGGTTCTCAGTAATGGAAATAGTTAGGATGACCTAGCTTTCAACAATTATCTAATTGAGCACGGGTGTTACTACATGATACTTTCTGAAGGTCTGATGATGACCAGGTACGAGCTTATTGGTTCTCAGTAATGGAAATAGTTAGGATGACCTAGCTTTCAACATTTATCTAACTGAGCACGGATGCTACTACATGATACTTTCTGAAGGTCTGATGATGACCAGGTAAGTGCTTATCGGTTCTCAGTAACGGAAATAGTTAGGATGACCCAGCTTTCAACGTTTATCTCATTGAGCATGGATGCTACTACATGATACTTTCTGAAGGTCTGATGATGACTAGGTAAGTGCTTATTGGTCCTCAGTAATGGAAATAGTTAGGATGACCTAGCTTTCAACATTTATCTAATTGAGCACGGGTGCTACTACATGATACTTTCTAAAGTCTGATGATGACCAGGTAAGTGCTTATTGGTCCTCAGTAATGGAAACACTTAGGATGACCTAGCTTTCAATATTTATCTAATTGAGCACGGGTATTACTACATGATACTTTCTGAAGTCTGATGATGACCAGGTAAGTGCTTATTGGTCCTCAGTAATGGCAATAGTTAGGATGACCTAGCTTTCAACGTGTAAGTGTGACGGCCTGCCTTATTGATACGAGCTACGGGTGTGGTGTCAAAGGGAAAACATCTCAAAACCTTTGTCAAATTCTAGTGCAATATTTATAACAAAACTGTTAACTACTTATTACAAACAAATATTCCAGTTTTTACTAAAAACTAAAAATTACGAAATAAAAAATAATTTAAAAAATTAAATCGTTTTCAAAAAGAAATTAACTCAAAATTATGAAATAATTTTAATTTCGGAAGCGGTGGCAAAAAAATTAAAATACAGATCGCAAGACACCGACTTCCGAAATTAAAATTATTTCATAATTTTGAGTTAATTTCTTTTTGAAGTCGATTTAATTTTTTAATTTATTTTTTTACGGAGGAATGTTTCGGTATTTTAAAAGCCATAGAATATACTCGTGTTCTTAAGCTCAAAAAAAACAATAATTTTTACCAATTCTCAAAGTGCTCTCCTAGCCATCAATAAATCCCCTTTCGAACACAAATCACAGTTCCCAATCATTTATTTGATAAGAAAATTTGCGTTCAGAACCATCTCGGAGGGTAATTTGCATGGATTCCGGCCCATTCTGGAATCCATGGCAATGAAGTTGCTGACACACTTGCCGGTGATGCGGTGCAGTGTGGGGATTTAGTTCCTTATACGAATTTTAGTACTGACCTCGTGACGTTACCAAAGACTTTTCTTCGGGACACCTGGAAGGTAGCTTGGGATATCGGAAGCAAATTTAAGGGCCGTTATTTTTCAATTATTCAGCCCGACGTTCCGGAAAAACCGTGGTTTGGCAAGGTGGAGAGTCTCCACTGGAGACCTCCGTTTTAATACGTATGAGACTGGGTCATATTTGTTCTCCAGCCCATCTTGCCAAACTTCATATCATCGACGACCCCATCTGCTCGTGTGGCACAGACGTAGGCGACCTTAACCACATATTTTTCTCGTCCATTATATGACCGTTCTTCTTTTCTCAGTAATCTCTTGTCCCTCCGTATTCCTTTTCCTACCTCAATAGGTACCTACTTTCTTTACTTTGCACAAATAGCTTTCCTGTATATAAATGTATAGTCTCATTCTTCATTACCTACTCTAAATAATATTAAGTTGTAAATTTTCCTCATTGTAATTTGCTCATTATTCACCATCATCACCTTTATCATAGTGATCCTATATCCGTCCTATCCTAAATCCTGTTATAATCAATTAATTATTCATACTAATATTTTCGTTTCCCTAACTTTGTTTCTAAACTTGACATTGGCTAAATGCACAAACCGTGCGAAGCCAATAGGAAGAAAAAGAAAAATGAGTTCAATGACCCCCTTTTCTGTCTTTTTTTTTATTTTCAATTACACCTTTGAATTGGTATGAGAATCATATGGGTGGTATACCTACACAGAAATCTTAATAATAAGGCAATGCCTTATTATTAAGATTTCTGTGGGTGGTATAGTAGTTTTTGTACCAAGTTTTACATTGCACGCAAATCATGTGCGATCGTAGCCGGATGGATCTGAAATACCTACACTGTATCTGTCTCCAAAATTGCTCTGTACACTGAAGCATAGGTATATAAACTGCCCCATTGTTGAAGATACAGTCTGTCAAAGTAAAATACAGGGGCCTTTAATTTTCATGTAAGTAGTGTCACTGACTCTGGCAGGGCCACCATCAGGGATTTTAATTTTGAAAACGCAAAAAATTAGTCGCTAATTAGTCGAAATTAGTCGCCAAATATCAGAATTAGTCGGTCACTGGTTCAAAAGATATAAGGGTTTATAGGTGGCCCTGCTGGAGAGACTCTCCGACTCTCCCCAGCAGGGCCAAATTTATATCTCAAAAACTAGGGCACCTAGCGAAGATCTGTTTTCTCCCATATTTAGTCGGAATTAGTCGCCAAATATCAGAATTAGTCGGTCACTGGTTCAAAAGATATAAGGGTTTATAGGTGGCCCTGCTGGAGAGACTCTCCCCAGCAGGGCCAAATTTATATCTCAAAAACTAGGACACCTAGCGAAGATCTGTTTTCTCCCATATTCAGTCGCCAATTAGTCGGAATCAGTCGCCAAGTTACAGATTTAGTCGGGTCTTAGTTTAGGAGATATAATGAGTTCAATTAGTAAGGTATAGTCCAAGAGCTAGATCGAAGAGTTCACGAAAAATTACCAAGAAAAAATATTTCTATTAATATGTGTAATATAGGTACTTTTAGTTTTATCGGTCTAAAGTTAGTAATGTCCGAGAGAGATAAATTCTCAATTAAATTCATGTTTTTATGTTTTTAATTACTAGTTTAGAGTGGCTTAAACTTCTTTGAAAACATTAAACCTTGCTCTTCGTCTATTTGGTGTCAAGATGTACAGTCGCATGCAACTGTTTTACCAGTTTACAATGTTAACCTCTAATTAACGTTAGAATAATAAAAAAATATCGTACCTTTAGTAAAATGTTTAAAATACTAAAACGTTGAAAAAATAAAAAATAAAATTTTTATAAAATAAAATTGTAATCAAATTTTATTTTATAAAAATGAATTTTCATAAAGTTCGTTTGATGTGTGTTGTGTTTGTGTGTATTTTGAGGTGATTGTGAGTGTTGTGTTGTGGGTATGGACGGGTTGAGTTTTTATTTTATCTTAATTTAGGTTAGAATAATAAAACTTCTGTTGTCGAAATATAAAATGATTTATTACCTTAAAATTATTGCACTTTCAGAAAATGTTACAAATACCTATTTATTCAATCTTATGAACAGATATAGTTTGTGAGTTTGGATGTTAGGGGTTTTATTAACATGTTCTTCCATTTCTTCTTCTTCCGCCAAAAGCACAATAATAATCATATCCCAGTCCACCATCGTTGACGAACTTTCGCGACAAACTGGCATGTTTACTGTAGCTGTAACCTAGAACGGTTTACTCGCGCAGGCTCGCGAGGTCGCACGCAAGCTTGAACATACGCGATCCGTAAAGAAAATACCCGAGACCGTGCGGGGATTATTCCTCTCTGTCTGCGCTGACCCTTTAACTTACGTGACGGGCAACTCGTTCTAAGCAGCTCGTCTGTACACGCGCATCTATCTCTTTCTTACTTACCGTAAATGAAACGGAGCGCAGCGATCTATCTGCCAGTGACTAAGTGGTAAGTGCACATTATGTTGGATAAATAATTACACATACACATACACACATTACACACACACACATACACATTACATCGTACATTATTGTAGATTTGTTTATAAGTAATGAATACAGCTTTCCTATGGTGGGTTGAAATTATAGACTAAGTTTATATTAATTTAATTCGAAACAAACATTCCTCCATAAGACGTCATAGATACTATCTAGAAAATACATAAAGTATTTTGTACTCGCTCGTACCACTGTATGGGGAAATTGAATTCTTTAATATCTTTTTAATTACACACCGACTAAATCTGAAACTTGGCGACTAATTCCGACTAATTGGCGACTAAATATGGGAGAAAACAGATCTTCGCTAGGGGTCCTAGTTTTTGAGATATAAATGTGGCCCTGCTGGGGAGACTCTCTCCAGCAGGGCCACCTATAAACCATTATATCTTTTGAACCAGTAACCGACTAACTCTGATATTTGGCGACTAATTGTCGACTAAATATGGGAGAAAACAAATCTTCGCTAGGTGCCCTAGTTTTTGAGATATAAATTTGGCCCTGCTGGGGAGAGTCTCTCCAGCAGGGCCACCTATAAACCCTTATATCTTTTGAACCAGTGACCGACTAATTCTGATATTTGGCGACTAATTTCGACTAATTAGCGACAATTTTTTTGCGTTTTCAAAATTAAAATCCCTGATGGTGGCCCTGCCAGAGTCAGTGACACATGTAAGTATAGTCCTCCAGACAGAATTTTGGCCAATCGGTGCACGCTCTATTCCCACACACCAACACCAATCCGAAAAGTTTTGAGGAAATTGGTTGTCATGTTATAGACATGTGATGTGATGCGTAAGTATAGGAAAGTTTTGAGTGCTAATGTAGATGGCTATAGGTACTAGAAGAATACCAAATAAACGATTTATGGACCGTTGGAAAGATTTGGCTAGAAAGTGGGGTAATAACCAAAATTACGACTAATAGAGAAGTATGGAAGAAGAAGACATACCTATGTAGCGCCGACCCCAAATAAATTGAGATAAGGGCAAGAGAATGAAGATGGCCACAGGCCATTTTACATTTAGAACATAAACATTCAAGATTTAAAAAGAAAAAACGTTTACCAAAACATTTTTAATTTGATGTTTGATACATTTTCAAACTTTACAGTAATTTTAAACATCATAGAAATAAATACCATAATTATCTTAAATTCTATTCTACAGGTTTGATAGTAATAAACTTGGACAGAATAAAGGCAACCAACAATGTTGACATAACAAAGAACACAACAAATATGTAAAATGTATCTTCTGAAAACACATCAGTAAATGCTGGTATCTGGCTGTATAACTCTTCAACCACATTAAGGTTTCCTTTACTTGACCTTGTCATCTTCTATGTATTTACTTCTTTTTTGTCTTCTTCTTTTCTGTTTTGGTTTGGATTGCGGCCGCTGGCTGCTCTACAGGTGCCAGAGACGAAATATGCTTGTTCAACAACTGCAGTATTTCTAAACAAGTGAGGTTCCCGCTTTTTAATGTAATGTTCTTTATTTTAGCTGTTTCTGAAATATCAAAACATACATAGAGTTACAAAAGTATCTTGATATAAATAGCTGTTTATAATATTTACTGTAGAGAATAAATGCATGCTATAATATGACAAAGTAAAGTAGAAAAAGTAAACTACCTGCAATTGAAGGTGCTAGAGTGATATCAACTGTAGGCTCACTGCGGTCGCAGACTATTTCTGTTTTCAGTGAACAGTTGGGATTAGTCAAAATTATTTTCCGTGAACTTATGTAGTGCAGGAAATTCCTAAAACAAAGTGTTTAATTACCAAAGTGTTAAAAATTAAACAACTCAAAAATTTGTTTTTTTTGCAGTCATAGGTTATAATTGTATTGACAGCTCTTCCCCGGAACAGTAGTAATTTAAGTATGAACAAGCTGCATTTATTTTTAAATATGCTACATGCCTTGTACAATTTATCCAGAAGATGAGAATATCAGAAATGTTAGGTATTTTTAGAAATTTTAGTAAGGCAAAAAAGATATTGTGAAGTACATAAGAAAATATGAAGAGAGAGAGAGAGGGAATAATAGAGGTCTAGAAGTATACAAAGATATAAAAAGAGGTAAGGTGTGAACAAGGTAATAATTTTATAATTGATAATATTATATTCGGACAGTCAAGATTTATAATAATAAATTCAAGAAATGGTATCAAATAAACAAATCTGATGGACTGTCTGAATTTTATAGGTTATTAAGATCATTGGTTACCACTTTGTTTAACCTAGTAGTAATTAAATGAAAATCTTGATAATATTCTACAGAAGTTCGGCTTTTGTTCAGATATGGGCATCAGAACCTACTACGTATTTATATAACTGTTCAGCCTTCCTCACCTTGTATGAGTAACATTATCACCAAACGGATCAAATTTAACTGTGATTCTCTTCGCAGCTTTTAAATTAACACCTCTTAGCTGTTTTCCAATTGCAGATACAACTCCTCCAGATCTTCTAATCGTGCCACTGTATGGGATAGACATATTATTTCCCAAAATAGGTAGCTGTGTGTGTATTGTATTGATCAATAATCTAATGGCGCCCTTCACAATCGGCGATCATAGACGATTACCTTAAAAATTAAACTAAATCACTGAACGGATTTCGATAATTTTTGGCATGCAGATAGATGGCATCCAGGGGAAGGACATAGCCCGATAGCCCCTTTAACACCCTTTATAATTACTTTTTGGACATGGGCTACTTTGTGTCTCAAAAATAATCATAAAGAGGATGAAACTGAAAGTTAAATATCACCGATTGTGAAGAGGCACCATAATTTTATTAGGGTTGGTTCATACAAGCTATTAGCCCACAGAGAGAGACATTTAAATAATACCAAATGTCATTATCACAGCGAACGAAACCATAGAGTTTAGTACCACATTGTTGCGAATTATAATCCTCGTAGATACACTTTCCTCATAGAGACACTTCTGAAAAAATCTCGCTTCAGTTCCTTATCCTCCCGTCCGCTAATAAATCTCCAGGAGATTTCTGTCAAAAAACGCGCGTCTGGTGGGAATCTCCTGGAGATTTCGTGGACCGGGTCGGATTAAATGCCAAATATTGCCTGTCTAGAGTCTAAATTACACGATTTCGGCCGGGCGCACTGACAGCTCCGCGGAGTTGCGCAATACAGGCCAAACGTTTGAGGGGTTATAGATTCACTTTCGTTTAGTACAGCAAAACAGAAAAGAGTTAATCTATATTTTGTCACGTAAAATAAAAAAAAATAACTAAGTAATTGCTTATGTATATTAAAATAAAAAAAAATTAAAACTTTATCTACCAGTGGGACACAAGCTAGACAAAAGAATAATAGCTACTTCATTTCTCAAAAATACACAGAAAATTAAAAGAATCACTTTAAACAAATTAACATAAAACTCTGAAAACTTAAACTCTTACTCTTGTTTTTACACGTGTGAATGGGAGACTGCTCCATGTTGATTTTTTCATCCTTTACAATTTCATGCTGTTTTCGTGTGCGACGTTCAAAATATGTACACACGGCTACATATCAAACTATACATACCCAGTATAAGCTGACTTCTCATTGTACGGACATCGTATACAATGCGAGCTCAGGTTATATTAGAAATGTATAGCTTGATATGTTGCCGTGTGTACCTGTGCTTGAATCATCCGACACTCTCGAGACATATTTTCTTTTTTTAACATTTTAATTAGTAATTATAAGTTTGGATGTTTAGGTAACTGCACTTATTCAAACGGTTATGCCAGCCTTCGACCGAGTTTGTCATGCGGTGTCTTTGGCCATAAAAACATAATAGTGGGCATTATGTTTGGCTTCAACCATTGCTTTACAAAGTAGCAGTTCGTCATAAATCGAAATATTTGCGATGGTCATGATTACTTCAGGAAAATAATTTAATGGTAATAAGGAATTAAAGCATATAAAGCAACTAACTTTTTTGTGCTTTCAACTGTTCTTTTTGCATCGAAAAACTTGAGCCTGGTGAGTGGTGCGTAATAAAAACCGGTCATATTCATACAAAGAAGGAATGGGAGTCAAGTTCAGGCAAACTTATTGCTTACATTTAAAAAGATCTTTTGAAAATCTGTTCACAGTTAATGCAGCTTCTCTCTCTCTGAATAGTTTTTTGGTCAACATCTATGCGTTGCACATGCACTCTTTATTTTCGCAACTGCAACCGGTTTTATTCTTTTTCTTTAGTAGGTAGGTAGTGATGTCCCGCTCGTATGATGGCTTGTTTACCTCTTTTCGTAAGCACGAAACCAATCTCTGACGCACCAGCACTTCCAGAACACCCAGAATTATTCAATTTTAAATTGTTTAATTTAAATTAAATATGGATTTAACAAAACCCGAAAATAATGGGACAATTACAATTATGACATAAAATAATATTACGAAAAAATTAATCCACTTTATAATGCGACAGCAGTAACTATAGAGGTTTGATGTCATAGTCATGTAATAAAATAAGCATACGATTGCATAAATATAAATCAATGTTGCATATGCTTTCAATTCATCATTCATCGTCGTCATCATCTACCCAGCCTTTTCCCAACTATGTTGGAGTCGGCTTCAAGTCTAACCGTATGAAGCTGAATACCAGTATTTTATATGGAACGACTTCCTATCTGACCTCCACAACCCAGTTACTGGGTAATACGATGATACCCCTCGGTAATACCTGTTGTCAGACTTTCGGACTTCTGACGACCCGTAACGATTGTTAAAGATCCACGAATGACAGCTGGGACCAACGTCTCGTGTTTTTCGAGGCACGAAGGGGTCTCGGTCGGTATGTACTACAGTGGTTGCCCATCCACGGGCCAACCACGGCAAGCGTAGCTTAACATGATCGATTGACCCATGCGGCTGTTATTACTTTGCCACGAGCCTCTCAATTCATCATTCATAATCAACATAATTATTTAGTGAACGACTTTACCTAAAAGTGTATGTAAGAAGAATAACTGTTCAGGATTTTAAAAAGTGTATCTTACAGGAACATAATTGAATTATTTCGAAAAGTGTCTCTACAGGGAAAGTGTATCTACGAGGAATAATTCGGTCGGAGGCCAATTATGTGGAAGCTTCGAGTTTCTACAGGAGTGTGTAGTCAGATGATAAATAATACTCGGGCAAAGCACAACGAGAGGTATATTTGATAAAATATTTAGGCGAATACAGTAGCACACTTCTTAGAATTATCCCGACTCGTCCCCTAGTTACGAGCGAAGTGCCGTCAGGCAAAAACATCTGAACTGTCTCTTTTTTAAAATTTAAAAAGAGATCGTTTTATACTGGCGCAAGTAACCGAATGTCAGCCTGTACAACATAAGGTTAAAGTCCATTGCATGAAACCTTTACAGTACAATGCGGCCGACGTATCTTGGCGAGTCCGAGCTTCGCGCAGAAGGCTGCGCAGTAACATTTTTTAGGAACCAAATGGTGACATGAGGCGAGTGTGAGTGAGAGAACATGCGCGGAAGTTCGGAGAGCCTGTGTTCAGACTCGCCAAGATGCGTCGGCCGTAGTGTACTTTAGTCAGACAAAGCACGACACAAACTCATTAAGTTGCGCGTTGTTAATTAAAAGATCACTGATTGAATGATTAATCACATACTTTCCAATCACAATCAGAATTTTCATCATTTAATTAATGATGTAAATTCTGATGGTAATTTTCAAAGTGTCCACCGTGAAAAATAAATTCCTGTGTCTAAAGTAGCTATTCATTGGATTTGATTGATTTTTTGTATACGGGTAAAGAACATGATAATCTTCACATGGTCTATAGGAATGTCAGTCGTCCTGTTCCACATTGTATATGTAAATATTTCTTCCATGGCTAGATTCAATGCTTCAATTCGAGGCCTACCGGCTTTACTCCCAGTGGTCGTGTTATAAACGAAATTCTAACGATCATTGTGATACCTAGCCTCAGCAGCAACTAAATCAGGTTCAAACTCGATGCGAGCAACAATATTTAATGAAAGTGTAGTAACTTTAAAGATTCTCATTTTAGAATCGCTTTTTCTCAGAAATGGTGAATCTTAGGAAAAAAGTGTGAGTACAATTTTTGTAGATAATTACATGATCTACAATTTTTATCTGAACTATTTTTATCATAAAACTAACCGCGTCGCACAAAAAAAAAATGTAAAATCCCATTTTTGCGAACTTTTACCTTACATAAAATTTTTTGCTCACATGGGACTTTCACAATTTAATTATAATGGTATTCCTAAGGTTCATTTAAATTTTCAGCTTCTTTTGGAATTTATTACTTAAACTATACAGTAGCATTGTTGTAATAAAATGTGTGCCTAGACACAGATCCAGCTACTTGGGTCGTCGGCGACGATCTGTGTGTGTATGGACGTGAGATTGGACAGCGGTGTGTAACTAGCATGATGTATAATAATTAATAAGTATAACGACGCATTATTATCTACAGGCTGAACTGTAATTCGACGTATTCTTTCCAGGACGTGATAAAATGACCCCTTTGCAACATAAGCACCAACCATATTGCATAGCCTATGCGAAAATCAACGGAATTCGAGAATATCCAAGATTTGTGTGTTTAAAAATGCCTCATTAAATATTAATTTTCTCTAACCTCTCAAAATGAATGGCCGTCCCTGCTATTTTATTAGGTAGTGAATAAGCTAGTCGAAAGCTTTGTTAAGGAACTAAGTTTTCAATATTAACACTTAATTTTTGGCATAGTCTGAACTTGGCTTTACTATCAACTAACTTGAACAACACTAGTAAAAACTTCTGTTTTATTATCTACTTACTGCTCTAGTCCCTACACTACGCCACACTATCACACTACGTCATAAAGCATTAGATTAGGGCGACGACTAGAAAACACTTTGACACTTTCTACATTTACAATAATTATTGGATTTATCGCATTGTGGCTATTTCTTACACAAAATAATTGTGTTTCATAAATTTTAACCTTTTGTTGATATAAACCTTTTATCAGGATGTACCCCGTTGGTCAAGGTAGGTATTATGCTCTATGGGAGCAACACTTTGTTTGATTGTTCTAAATAATATCAGAAGTAACGCGATGCAACGCAATCTTTTAGTTAATTGTGAATTGGTGCAAATTTGTGAATTATTTCCACTTGTGTAAAATACATAGCTCCAGCGGGGGACACGAATGCTGGTGCGGTGAGTGTTGCGGGGGCAGTGACCGCGGCCGCGAGCACCACTGGTGCTGCGGCCGGAGTCCCCAGCACAGCCCCCGCAACCGGAGCGACAGCACCTGGTGCGGCCGGCGCCGCGGGTGCTATGAGCCTCGTGTCGCCCGCTGCACCACTGGCGGATCTCCCAACACTCACATGCCCGCGACGTCCCAACCTTGGCCATGAAGGAAGACCGATTATGCTAAGGGCTAATCATTTTCAAATATCAATGCCCAGAGGATTCGTACATCATTATGATGTTAATATACAGCCAGATAAATGCCCCAGAAAGGTGAGTTCCACATTGTTGACAATCATCTTTTGTCTATTCTTTGATTTTATTTGGTAGCATGTGTGATAGATGATAATAATATTGTTACTATATTTTTTTAATTCCTGCCCATAACAGTTATATTAATAACAATGTAATTTTACTGTAAGAAGAAAATAACATGTTTTTGTACTATTTTCAGGTCAATAGAGAAATTGTTGAAACTATGGTTCATTGTTACAATAAAATATTTGGAGCACTCAAGCCTGTGTTTGATGGCAGAAATAATCTGTATACAAGAGATCCCCTACCTATTGGTAATGATAAGGTGGAATTGGAGGTTATATTGCCTGGAGAAGGCAAAGACAGAGTTTTCCGTGTCAGCATTAAATGGGTTGCACAGGTTTGTAAACATTTGCATTTATACTAATACATGAAAAATAGTTATAAACAAAGGAATCAAATTAGATTTGTTTTGATAGATTTTCTATTGAGAATCTGTCACAACATTACGAGTGTGAGATATTTTATTACTTTTAGTTTCATTAGGATAATGCACTTATAATATTTATTATATTATATTTAGTATCAGGATATTATTATAAAAAAAAATCTTGGGGTGTACTTTATTTCATTCTATGGCAGCTAAATTGAAAGCCAGCATGAAAATGGTGGTGGTACAGACGCCAGCAGGTCAACCTACCCGAAACTGTCAGATTTTCCCAATCAACCTTGAACCTAATGCCTTAGCATTAAAGTCGAAAATCTATTAAAGAAATCTGACAGATTGGAGTAGCTTGATGTGCTGGCGTCTGTACATTAAAAAAAAATGGTGTCAATGTATACGCTTTTATAATAAACTTCCAAGCCACGTTCAAGATCTGAGCCTTAATAAATTCAAATCATTGATTAAACGCAAGTCGTGTCAGAAAGCTTATTATACCGTTAAAGATTATATTGAGGACAAAAAGGCTTGGGATTGAACTGCTCCAAATTTTATTTTATTCTTTTATTTTTGCATACTGAATGTTGACATGACTATTTACTTTGTACAGTATTATATTATTTTAATTTATTGTGAATGTGAAGACTATGTAGGTCATTGCTTTTTTTGTTTGTTTTATTTTTTCTCTCAGTTATTTTTAATCATCGTCGGGCAGTTTGAGTAATTTATGCGGCCTACCCCAATGTCCTTTCTTTGGTATTGTTTGTCGAATCGTTGAGCTCCTTAAGTTCTGAGTTGAGCTGTGTGATTACTGACAAATGCGTGCACTGACTGGACAGGTCCTCTCAATCTGTGTGGTTCTTTCCTCAAAAGACCATTTCTGACATCAATCTACATGGTCTTCACATGAAGTGACCAAGATTATGTCTGGACTTTATAAGAGACTGTGACCTCCGAGTTTGTTTCGGCCTTTCTTCTCAGAGTAGTCAGATAGGAAACGCTGACCTCATCTAGTTTAAAAAAAAAAACATGATTGACTTGTAAAAGTGTTTGTACAAACCTACTTACAGAAATAAAAATCATTTATATAAAATATCAAATATTATAAATGAAAATTATGCATGACACATATGCACATTTTTCATGGTGTTATACACATTTTTCAATTTAATTAAAAGTAATTAAATAAATAATATAATATTTACAATCATAAAGCTAGAAAGAAACTCAAGTAGGTAGATGAAATTATAATACTGTAGGCGGGCAGCCCTATCGCGTGTTTACGTACCGCACGGCATTATTTCATGAATTGGGTCGAGTCACAATTCTGATAGATATCTATACTGTGGTTTAACTTCATCTAGTACATTGTCATTCAGAAAAATATTCCCAGGAATCCCAGGAATATTTTTCATCCATATTAAAGTTATCATTCAGGTTCAATGACCCTAAATAGCACTACCTATTCCGATCCCTGGTTCTGACGTATATGGCCGTTTAGTGTCCTTGTAATCGATAATGAACAATGAGACAAATATTTTGAGCTTTAATTATAAAAATAGTAGTAATTCAATAGTGACAATACCAGATTAACTTAGTTTGAGTACACATGAGTAAAGTCTATCCATTATAAAAAGCCACAATGGTTCACATGGCTTCTTTGATCTACTTATGTGATGCCTCTCGGTGTCTTAGAACGTACTAGTCTTAATATACTAAACAGATTTGAAAATGCATTTATAATAATATCATCTAATTGTCTTGCTGATCAAGGGAAACCATCCACATGTCTTCCTATTTCCAAATACCATAAGAATAATATTCTATAATATTATTATGAATATGACTTGGGCCATAGCCGTCATAACAATAAAACTTCTATTGTCTTTTTCAGTGTCCTTGAAAGCGTTAATAATTACGATTTTATCATTTACCCTGAATCACATTATTCTTTATCTTTTGTTTTACGTTTAGTACCGAATTTCGAGTTAATTCGACATCTTGTTAATATTTCCATACAAAATGCCACCCCCTAAAACCTTTATGAGGGGTAGTTTAAAAACTGAATAATTAAATACAAACTTTATTATTTACTAGCCCTATTATATATATTCATAGCTATTTAATAGGTTGAACTTATATAGGATACTTTAACCTTGAGCTGGCCTACTGTTGTACAGAGGTTCAATAACATAACAGGCCAACTTATACCGGTTTTGTTACCACTGACATGCGGCCTACCATACCTTCCTATTGAAGAAAAAGAAACCTGCTATGTCTAAAAATACTTGTCTGCATTCTATTAGTCTGTGCATTCTAGTCTTCTCACAGATAATTGGTAAGGACTGGCAGCATTGCAAATTAAAATTGACTTTAGTGAAAACATTTAACTATTTGAGCATTTCAGGTGTCATTGTTTGCATTAGAAGAAGCTCTTGAAGGTCGAACAAGGCAGATTCCTTATGACGCTATCTTAGCTTTGGATGTAGTCATGCGGCATCTACCATCTATGATGTATACTCCAGTGGGACGGTCATTTTTCTCATCTCCGGAAGGATATTACCATCCTCTTGGTGGTGGTAGAGAAGTCTGGTTTGGCTTCCACCAGTCGGTGAGACCCAGCCAGTGGAAAATGATGCTGAACATAGATGGTAAGTAGTATTTATATTACAAAAAATATATATATACAGGGTGGTCGGCGTATGGACCGACACAATTTTTTAGGGGATTGGGGGGCTCATTTGCTAGGTTTTACCCAAAGACCATATGGTAATATAGATATTATTTTTTGGTTGTTTCTTTCCTGAAACCTGAAATCTTGGATTAAATCGTTATATATATTTTTTTTTCGTTTATATTTTTATAGGATCACTCATGTGTCTGTCCGTCTGTCACAGCCAATTTGCTCCGAATCTAATGGACCGATTAAGTTGAAATTTGGTACACGCGTCCGTGTTTGGTTTCTATGACCCAAACACGGACGTGTAATGTAAATTAATAAATTTTGAATATGGGTGTCAATTTTGGGGGGCAAATAAGAAAATTAAAAAAAAAAATTTGCAAACTGTACCATGCAATATATCAAATGAAAGGGCTTACTGTGAGGGTCTCAAATATATACAGGGTTATTGGTAAAACGCCAACAACCTCTTAAGGGGTCATTGTACTCATCATTATGAACAACTTTTACTATGGGACCAAACCTGAAATCGCGAAAAACAAAAAACAGTGTGTTGTGTGAACAGCTGATTTTTTTTTGCGATTTCAGTTTTGGTCCCATAGTAAAAGAGGTTCATAATGATGACTACAATAACCCCTTAAGAGGTTGTAATAACCCTGTATATTTTTTTACAATTTTAAAACTATTTTAACGTTATTTAAGAAAATAGACGAAAATTGACCATTCCCCCTTTATCTTCGAATCTACTAACCTTAAAAATTTGAAAAAAATAAGGAATACCTATAAGAAATAGTCTTCAAATAACATGGTAAATCTCTCAATATTGTGCGTACAAACTTACATTTTGTAGTTGGAATGTATGGGAGAACATGTTTTTCAACTACAATGTTAAGCTTGTTCTTGGGATAAATTCATCCCAACTACGGAACCCTACATTGTGCGTGGTCCGACACGCACTTGACCGGTTTTTTGTTAATGGTTGTAATAGAACAAAATAACTTTTATTATAGTCTGCAGTGTTGTTTTATTTTAAATAAATTATTATTTGGTCTAATTGATTTGTAGAAAAAGACCTACGTGCTTCCAAAGTCTTAATAATGTTTAAATGTATGAAAAATAAAAACTTTTTAGCAAAAAATAAAACCGACTTCCAAAACAAAATACTACAAAGTGAAAAATAACTTTAATTTCGGTAGTCACCGACTACTGAAATTAAAATTATTAACCTAACAATCCTCCAAAAAATTGTGTTGGTCCATGCGCCGAACTCTGTATATTGTTCTATGAGAACCAGTATCGGAAACCAGTTTAAACATTTTTTTTTTGTCATACTAAAAGATTTCCTCAATTTTCAGTTTCTGCAACTGCCTTTTACAAGGCACAGCCAGTCATAGAATTTATGTGTGAAGTGCTTGACATACGAGACATTAATGATCAAAGAAAGCCATTGACAGACTCCCAGAGAGTTAAATTCACAAAAGAAATCAAAGGACTCAAGATAGAAATCACTCACTGTGGTACAATGAAGAGGAAATATAGAGTGTGTAATGTGACCCGCAGACCTTCTCAGATGCAATCGTAAGTCATTTACAGTTGTTTGGTGCTTTCTGATTAGTGATGTGAATATTGGTAGGTTATTACTGGCAGTGGCAATTAATGAATATGAGTGGTGACATTTAGAGTCAGAGTCAGAACTTTATTTGCTATGAATGTACGAGGTAGGTAGGTACAGGTTTAAGATGTTCTACATAATTTAATAAGTTCGGCTACAGTCTACCTTACGGCGTGCGAATTATTACATACATTAAAATATTATACATACAAACAAAATAATGTCAACAAAACAAAACAGAAATTATAGTGAAGTCAATTACTTAATGATATTATAGTCAGGTACGTAAGTCTTACATAGTCAAATTTGCAATTAATTATAACAATCATAATCTGGATAAATTCACATCATTTAGAAAGTCTTTCACTGAGTAATAACATTTGTCTAAAAGTAGTGCAGTTAGCTTAGATTTAAAAATGGTTATAGAATAATCCTTATAACCTTGAGGTATTTTATTATAAATGACAGGACCCATTGTTAAAATACTTTTCCTTAACTGTGCTGTTTTGTAATTACCCGAATGTATAGTTCGATTCAAACTTAATGGCGGCTCGGATGTTAGCTGCGAGTGCATGTATAGTCCGATTCAAAATTAATGGAGCTAAATCTTTAAAAAATCTTAAATCATAAATAAAAACTAACTTAACAGAGTTTAGATAAATGGAGCCAAAATTATAGTCGACTTGACTGTACCTGCACGGTCTGCACACGCAGCTAACTTCCGAGCCGCCATTAAGTTTGAATCGAACTATAGCAAGTTCTTGTATTGGGATCTCAAGGAGCCATTACGTTGTCTTATCGATATAAGACAACGTAATGGCTCCTTGAGATCCCAATACAAGAACTTGCTATAGTTCGATAATAAACCACCAACCAATATAAACTTATTTCCTTCACTGGTCGATACCAGTGAAGGAAATAAGTTTATATTGGTTTATACAAAAATTGCCACCTCCAGTATGTACAAACATGGAAAAGTCAGTATTACTTAACACTGACGCAACCAACCCATGATAAGCTAGTAGAAGTGTATCATTGCTAACTTTGTGTGATAGGTTGTACCGTACATATGTATACATATTTATTTAACTTCTTACATACGTCATCGGCATGAGGTTTCCAAGTCAAATTGTTGTCAATCAGGATGCCTAGAACTTTCGCTACACAAGTTGTATCCACTTTTTAGACATGAGGAATAAATTATCAGTGTTTGGATATAAGTAATTTTAATTGGCAATAGGGTGTTTATGATAAGAAATTAATTTTGATTGTGGAAGAGGAAAACAGATGATTAACGGATAGATGTAGCGTACAGAAATTTGTATGTTTTACTTCTCCTCATAGGAAAAATGAACATTATATAAAACTAGCGGGCCCGGCGAACTTCGTACCGTCTTAGCAGCGCCACCTACCGGCTCCAATTGTGTTTTCCAACCATCCAAAAACCCATTGAAATGTACACAAAATTTCATCCAAATCGGTCCAGCCGTTTAGGAGTTAGGTGATAAACAGACGCACAGAAGAATTATATGTATTAAAATAAATTATCTAAAAAAAAAACGTTAAAACACAAACAGACACAGTTACTTATTATTTATATTCTGACTTGTTGATTGTGTGGTCAACCAACAATTCAGAATCTAATAGGTTGGGGAAAAAGTTTCTTCGCATTTTTTAAGAAAATTCAAAACATTTTTTAATATAGTTTATTTACATTTAACTAAAGTATGTAGGTACCATTTTGTTCGATAACTTTTTGCTATCTTGTAGGTAGGGACATGATCCCATTGCTATAGAAATTTTGGGACTTCTGGTCAAAATACCGCGACAAGTGGTTTTGGCAGTCCTCTCGTGATGTTAACCTGACACTGCCTAAAGAATTCTGAAGAGACCGAAACAAGTGGAAATCTGAAGGTGCAAGGTCAGGACTACGGCGGATGCATTAACACCTCCCAGCCAAACTCTCTTAATTTTTGCTGAGTGGCTAAAGATGTGTGAGGTCTAGCGTTATCATGATGAAAAACCACACCCCTTCTGTTGATTAATTCCGGCCGCTTTCTCTCAACTTCTTGCTTTAATCTCATCAGTTGTTCGCAGTAGAGTTCAGAATCGATGGTCCTGCCTGGTGGTAACAGCTCATAATGAATAATGCCC
The DNA here is from genome assembly GCA_948252095.1 of Dicycla oo. Taxonomy (NCBI): domain Eukaryota; kingdom Metazoa; phylum Arthropoda; class Insecta; order Lepidoptera; family Noctuidae; genus Dicycla; species Dicycla oo. The sequence continues at coordinate 23,600,119 of OX411711.1, forward strand.
TTCCAATCCCACCACACACACAGCATCACCTTGTTGCGAGTTAACCCGGGTTTCGCCACAGTCTGTGAAGCCTGACCGGCCTTTGACCACGACCTTTTTCGCACGTTCTTGTCATACGTGATCCACTTTTCATCACCAGTTATCAGCTTCTTCAAAAATGGTTCGGTTTCATTACGTCGTAATAAAGAATCACAAATGAGTACACGGTTCATTAGGTTTCTTTCAGTGAGCTCGTGAGGTACCCAAATGTCGAGCTTTTTTGTGTACCCAGTTTTTTTCAAATGCGCCAAAACTGTTTTGTGGTCAATTTCCAGTTCTTCAGCTACGTCGTAACTACTGATATGCCGATCTTGCTCCACTTTTTCAAAAATGGCATCCATTTTATCCGTAATAGGGCGACCAGAGCGACGTGCATCTTTGACATCAAAATTTCCGGATTGAAAACGCTTAAACCAAATTTGTGCTACTCTCACAGACACTACATTAGGTCCATAAACATCGCAAATTTTTTTCGCGGCTTGCGTTGCATTTTTACCTTTTTTGTAGTAAAATTTTAAAATGTATCGAATTTCTTCATTAGATTCACTCATCTTGACGGTATGAAAAACAAATGAAAATCACACATTTTCCTAATTTGAATTTGGAATTCTGTTCTTTAAAATTTAAACTTTCAATGATACCAAAACCAGCCAGATACAAATAGTATAGCCAAAGAGATTTTATTACAAGTTCATACATACTATAATGCGAAAAGACTTTTTCCCCAACCTAATATATACGTATAATTATATATAAATGAATCGCCGTAATGTATGTACGCGCATAACTTCCGAACGACTGCACCAACTAGGATAATTCTTTTTTTGTTGTGTTTCTAATTGTCCGAACAAGGTTTGTATGAAAGGAAATGTTTGAAAAGTTGCCGGCAAAATTGGAAAATTCGGGAAACTGAAAGTGCATTTGCACTTTCAGTTTTCCCGAATTTTCCAATTTGGAATTTTGTATGAATTATTAAAATGTTGACAGGACGTTTGTCGCTTCAGCTAGTTTACAATAAAATGGGGTTTATAGAGTTAATGCCCGAACTTTTACGAAATATATATGAAACATATTTTCCCCATTTGGTTTCAGTGAGTAATTAACATTTTGATTAAATCAATTTTTTACAGATTTCCTCTACAGCTTGAAAATGGACAAACAGTAGAATGTACTGTAGCTAAATATTTCTTGGACAAGTATAAGATGAAGCTGCGGTATCCGCATTTGCCGTGTCTACAAGTAGGCCAGGAGCATAAACACACATACCTACCGCTGGAAGTGTGCAACATAGTGCCAGGTCAAAGATGTATTAAGAAACTCACAGACATGCAAACTTCGACCATGATCAAGGCGACTGCGCGCTCAGCTCCCGACAGGTAAATTCTACTGGTAATATAATGTAGCAGGATAATAATTCCAATGTTTTTCCTATCTATATCTTTCATTAGTATCTTTTCATACAGGATGTATTTTGTAACTAAGCAAAATCGGCAGACTTACTGAACCTCACACAAGTATTCTAAAGCAATTTTTAATGTTTAAGTTCTGATTGGAATTTAACATTACAGCCAGTATCAATTTAATTCAATTGTGTTCCTATTGCTATGAGCCTCACTAAGCTTTTCATTATAAACTGTTAAATTAATAAAATCGGTTGAATTATTCAAACAGGGAAAGAGAAATCAATAATCTAGTTCGACGTGCAAATTTCAACACAGACTTGTATGTCAAAGAGTTTGGTCTGACGATCTCGAACAACATGATGGAGGTGCGCGGTCGAGTGTTGCCGCCGCCCAAGCTGCAGTATGGCGGCCGTGTCTCGTCACTTGGCGGACAGGTAATAACTAATTGCTATTTAGGTACAGTCACTAGCATAAATATATTACCACTAGCTTTTTCCCGCGGCTTCGCTCGCATGGAGGTCGGAAATTATCCCACGGGAACGTACTACCGGGATAAAAAGTATCCTATGTCCTAATCCAGATCATGGTCTACCCGTGTGCCAAATTTCATGTAAATCCGTTCAGCTATTTTAGCATGAAAGCGTAAGATACAAACACTCGCATTTATAATATTAGTTAGAATGAAGAGCTCGGCAATAATATCTGATTTCATGATTCATCCATTAAGACGCTACCGAGCGCGCAGTGGCGCCCTCTTCGTTTGTTTTGTTATTTCTTTTAATTTAAAAAGAAAATGCAGAAAATAAGCACGTTAAGTTGTACTCCACAAGACTATACGTTATTATTATTATAAACAGTAGTTTTATATTGTTGTCGGACCGAAATAACAAAACAAACGATGAGGGCGCCACTGTGCGCTCGGCAGCCTCTTAATGTGGTGCGCGTTTGCCGAAGTAGGCTACAAATGACTGCGCAGTATTCAATATCTATACCGAAACCGGAGCGCGCCATGCCATGCGCATCGGAAAGCCTGGTTTCAGAGCGGCAAACTTACGTGACGCGAACTTGTATCTGTTAACTGTAACAAGTGGCAGCACAAATACGTGACATCGAAGGAACACCAAAACTGCATCGGCTTCAAACAGATGTGTCAGCTCTTAAAATGCAATATCGGACATGTCTTGCGTTATAGCATTTTGTATTCTAATGGTTGCTTTTCTTTCGTTTTGTCCATAGCAAGCGTTGCCAAACCAAGGTGTGTGGGATATGAGAGGCAAACAGTTCTTTATGGGGGTCGAAATACGAGTATGGGCCATTGCTTGTTTTGCACCCCAGAGAACTGTCAGGGAAGATGCCCTGAAGTAAGTTATTTCTATGTATACCGCTAAGGGCCGGTTTTTTGATCCGTAGTTAACTCAACCAATGGTTAAACATAGTAACTAATGGTTGAACTTTGGCTAAATGTGTTTGCCATCATTATGGCAAACACATTTAGCCAAAGTTCAACTCGTTCATGTTAAAAATACTAACTAATAGCATTCTATTAGTTAGTATTTTTAACATGAACGAGTTAACATGAATGTATTTACACATCATTCATGACTGTAGACTTTCACATTTGGCCAAAATTCAACCATTAGTTACTATGTTTAACCATTGGTTGAGTTAACTACAGATCAAAATACTGGCTCTAAGTCCAACTGCAGCTTTTTGTCGAGAATGTTTACCTCAAATTATTTATTTTTATCAAGAGGCAGAGAGCAGCACTCTCTAGTACCCTGACAATCATAACAAACTGACATCCGACATAAGGACCCTTTAAATATGACGTTTAAAGACGGAGGATGTTCACAATTCGACTTGCATGTATGTTATTTTTCGTCGATGTTTACACATAACTTTTTATTGGGCCGACCGATTTGAACGATTCTTTAGTTAGTCTTTATATTAAATTTTTGCGTTTAGTCAATAAAAGTAATTATTAGTAGTGTTAGTAATTAGAAATAGTAATTAGTAGTAGTAATTGTTACATCATGTTACACGTTTGTTTCTCGTTTCAGGAACTTCACTCAGCAGCTGCAGAAGATATCGAACGACGCTGGCATGCCGATCATCGGACAACCGTGCTTCTGTAAATACGCGACAGGGCCGGATCAGGTAGAGCCTATGTTCAAGTACCTCAAGAGTACGTTCGTGCAGTTGCAGCTTGTGGTTGTTGTGTTGCCCGGGAAGACGCCTGTTTATGGTATGTATTAAAATAAATATCATTTTAATTTGACCCACTTCGAGATTTAGCCCTCTTTTCATATAGCGAAGAAACCAGATATGATAAACACAGGAAACTAAAGTCCAGGCTTCGTAACTATGTTTTCCTGCGATATCCTTGGATCATTAGAAAACTAAGCACCAAATTTCATAATACTAGCATGTTACTAACAACACAAATACCATAACCTAGCATTATGAATTCTATTTTAACAAATAAAAATGAAAATAAAAAACCGTATATAATGATTTAAAGGTGGTATTTTGTAGATGTTGCGTTTTATATTGTGTAAGGATGTTTTCCGTAAACATATCGATTTATTATGCATTAGATTACGTAACTTAATATACATTTTTAAGAATTTACGGGACATAGCCGACTTTAAATTAATTAAACGGGTTTACTTGGCATTGGGTCAATCTATTCTTACCTACTGCATTACTTCCTGGGGTGGTGCCGCAAAATTAAGTTTACTTCTCCTAAAACGTGCTCAACGAGCAATTCTAAAAGTCGCCACCTGTCGCCCGATCAGATTTCCCGCACACCAGCTTTATTTGGCATGCAAGGTGCTAACAGTTCGGCAACTATTTGTTCTAAGTATAGTTTTACTGCAACACACTGAACTAGATTTTAAACCAGTACCTGCAGATAAGAGAAGAAAGGATCTGGTTTGCACGTACCCTCACACTAAACATGCTTTCACTAATAGATTTTATTTGTTTCTAGGTCCATTTTTATATAATAAATTTAACAAATTGCTTAAAATATACAATGTAAGTAATAGGTGTAGTATAATGTTATCCGATTATTTATCACAACTTAATTACTCGGACTAGGAAAAACTTCTAGAGGTGCTGAAATAAAATAGCTGACTTAATTGTATTTACCTTCATATATATTTATATATATATATCCTATATGTCTAGTTTAAACTTATATTTACATACATATATCTTATACGTCTAGTTTAAACTTATATTTACATAAATATACCCTATACGTCTAGTTTAAACTTAAGATAAAGTAACGCAAAATATTGCTACTGCTTGGATATTGAAAATATATATTAAATAAATTCAATGACTACACTCTTTGAAAAGTACTGTCGTTCGATATGGCCTGAAACAGGTTTAAATAAACCTAGCTCGGGCAACGCACTACATTACCTTCAGAATTCTATTAATTTATTTATTTTATTTTGCAACTGTAATCTTATATTTTTCATACCATAGTTTTTTACCTAGATTATTATAATACTATTATAGGCCTAGATTAATGTTATATACTGAAACATATGTACACTTTTTGTAAACATACTATTTCAATAAATTTAATTATTTATTATTATAATAGAAATAGGTCAAAGGCACGACAATCCAGATTGAAATAAATACTTACTGAAATAAATCTTTCTCCGTAGCTGAAGTAAAGCGGGTAGGAGACACCGTGTTGGGCATGGCGACGCAGTGTGTTCAAGCCAAGAATGTGAACAAAACGTCGCCACAGACGTTAAGCAATCTATGTCTGAAGATCAACGTGAAACTTGGCGGTATTAACTCTATCCTCGTGCCGTCGCTACGTCCTAAGGTATGTTCATTTACGTGTGGCTTTTCACTGATCGAGAGGACCGAAACTTCTTTAATTATTTAGTATAACACTATCCAAACAATTTTCATACAGATGCTTACTACTGTCGTTATTTTTAGGGTTCCGTACCAAAATGGTAAAAAGGAACCCTTATGGTGCGACTCAGTCTGTCTGTCAGCTAGATATCTCAAGAACTACTCTACTAATGCTATCATCTTGAATTTTGGAATAGTTTTATATATATATAGATTTGCTCAGCTCATGAAATGCTCGAGAATTTCATGAAATGGTCGCATTTCATGAAAGAAGTGATAAGAAATCGTTTGTCGATATGGGCAACAAAACGTACGGCTTCTTCATGATGTGGCCAAACATTAGTGTTCATATCGTAAAATAGTTAGATTATCCACCGGTAGAGGCGTTAATGTCGCTTTGCTTTTGTTGTGAATCTGTCCTAAAAGTACTAAATAGCCAAGTAACTGCAATCAACTTGGATGTAGCGCTCGCTCGGCTCGCGCGCGGTTGGTCACAGATCTAACCTAACCTGCCATCATGTATGCCATTTGATTGGCGTGCCATTAGCGGCCTGAAATGCAACTACATTCTTTGCGATTTGCTCAGTGTTCAGATGGGAATGTCGATAAATAGATTTCTTTCATCACGATATGGCCATTTCTACGATCGGACCACGACAGATACCCTACATTAATGATATGGCCAAACGTCGACTGACATATCAGTAAACGTTGACGTTTAAACGATATGGTTAATTTTAGCTGGCCATGTCATGAAACACAACCATTTCATGAAATGTATATATATATGCAGACTACTTGATTGATTGATTGATACAGACACTATAAGGTTTAAAGTTTATCTGACTGCGCTTTAAAATTCTTCCAAACTTGTAACATCCCTGAACTCTCCTGATTATTTTTTGAAAAACTAATAATGAGAAACTTTATTTCTTACTTAGCCAAACATTCGTGCCAAATTTCAAGATTATTAACCAAATGAATAAGATTTTTCATATAAAATGTATCCCCGCGTTTCAACCCCTCAATGGGGATTTTGAAAATACGTTTAAGATGTTACCGAAACTTGACTCAAAGATTATTTAAGATAATAAGAGATTAAAGATTTTCGAGTTAATCAAGCCACGCAGTAACATCCTCCCCTGCAAAATTGACTACCCATTTTCACGCCGTTAGGGGTAGATTTTAGAAAAACTCTGATACAGAGGTATTCTTTATATTGGTCTTAAGTATAAAGGAGAATGTTTTTTTTACTATGAGCCCTGGTCCAAAAAAAAAATCTGCGGTCCCCAGGCGTGAACCTATGGTTGATGTTACTATGTGTGCAAAGACGCAACAAAATCGAACCTGAAGTTTACGAGTTACATTTTTTTTATTTATATAAATTAGTGCATGACTGCGATCCTACCTGCCTGATGGTGTGTGCAGTGATGCAATCGTTGATGGTGAAGCGCACTATATTAAGAGCCTATTCACTCTAGTTAGTAAGTTAGTTATTTTAAAACTCCTACAAGACAGCTGGGTTTATTTTAGTTCTAGTAGTATATAGGTTTGCGATCGATGATTAGTATTTATCATCTGGTGTATTTATTTCCATGTATCTTCATTTTATATATTAAGTAAATGAAAAACGTTTGTTCTTAAAAACATTTATTAACAAAAACCATATATCGCTTTTCGGAAAAAGTAAACTATAAATCATTTTCATTAATAATGATACCGTCTAGGAACTGTGCTGGAATGTGAATATCGTTAAAACGCCCCTACGCCAAGAACCACACAATTGACATTACGTGAGAGCATGTGCCTACAGTGCGCCAACCACTTTTAGTGACGTGCAAAGTGCACTTTAAGTGATGTGCAAATCTATAAGCTTTTGCTCATTGCTTATGGCCCACTTTCCGTTATCATCTCTTATAACAGAAAGTGGGGAGCTATGAGCGGGAATTGGTTAGAAAATTTCTCCAAATAACATTTGTGCAATGTACCGTTTTTAATGCAGACATAGACAAAATTGCGTTTATACAGAAATGGGCTTAACAATATATAAAATCTATGCATAAAATAATGCCTTAATCTCTAATTATCCATAAAGATGTATTTACGTCTTTTATCAGTGACAACTCTATTGTACGGCAAGTTAGAGTGATGTTTTAATAACGTATTCATAATAAATAACTGTCGCACTGTCAGAACATTGCAAGATTTATATAAAAGTTGGGTCGGGAACAGGATAAGGTCGGAATGTGGATACTTTCAATACAGCTCTTTGAGCGCGCTCCAGTGCGCTCCTGTTTTAGCCGCTCCTCCCCATTAGGTAATACAATATGTAATTATCGATTGACACAAAGCATAATATACCTGTTTTATCACCTAAGAGTCGGCAAAAGGACGAATTTCTACGAAACAACTCTACTGCTAAATAGGTCAATGTGATTTTTAAATTTAAGAGTAGCATCCATAATTATAATTACTTTAAGATATTTTATAGTTTTCATATTAAAGATAATTGGGCAATTACAGCCTATTATTTACATATAATAAATGGACGTAGTTATGCTATAACGTTCCAATCCACACGCAGGTCGAACTGAGTAAATCGCGTTTTTTTAATTTTGTGGTACGCTTTTTTTTGGTAGCGAGTACAACTAAGTAGTATGTATCACTTCAACTAAATAAATAAACATTATTTTATTATATACTTGTCAAAATACCTAGCTTGGGCTCAAAAACTCAATTTTGACCACCTTGTGGATTGGAACGTTATAGCATAACTACGTCCAAATAGGTCTATTATTTCCTTTGGTATTTCCTATAATTTTTTACAAGCTGTGGTGTGTTGTACCGTGCACATTGTTGACTATTATTGCTTAACTTGTTTATTAGAGCTGGTCTTTGCTTTTTAATGAGGGTTTTAGGTGTAAGCTAAAACTTTCACAAACTGTAAACTTGTTAACTTGTCAGGTGGTTTTCTCTTAGTAATATTTTATGACTTAATTGTAATAATATCGGAGTTCATGTAGTAGGTATCACTCTTCCACACTCAGATTATTCATAGGAAAAATATAGGTTGCTATATTTTTGACTATGAAAAAGTCGATAAGGTCTGGTAGTGAAGTAAATCTCGATCCCCATTGGGTGTTCTTAGTGTTAAAGTCACTGCTTAATATAAATCTCTTTCCAAGGAATCTGAAGAAGTGTACATTATTGTTCTTTGTTTATCGTCAGTCTTAGCCTCTTGAGGGACAGTATACGTATTGCAACATTAAATTTATTTGTTTATTGAAGCGCGTTTCGGAGATCAAACACACATCAATATTTTATGTGTCTAGGACTAGCAACTCATGTTGGTGTTGCAGCAGTTCGTTGGAATTCCACGCCATTATTTATAGTGTGTTATTCATGATTGATTTGTATAGTGATTTATTCTAATTTCTTTAGTTTCTTGTCAAATGAAGATAATTATGCACTTCAAGATCTGTTTGAGCTTGTCCTCAAGACTTGATGGTTGTGTGCTTGTTTTTATGATGCCACTTTATTCTAGCTTAGAGAGTTGCATTGATGATTCTATCCTAAATAGCATTATAAATGCGAAAGTGAGTTTGTTGCGCTTTCACGCCAAAACGGCTGAACAGATTTGGATCACACATGCACATGCACACAGGCACATGGGTAGACCTGGGTACAAGGTAAAGTATCCTATGTCCTTACAAGGACATAGGATACTTTTTACCCAGGTAAACCAGACGAAGTCGTGGACAGAAGCTAATAGATTATAATTCTGTAAATACATATTTGTTACAGTCAATAAAATCAGAATCATATTTTGATCATCATAGAACCTGACACTGACCTGCAAATTGCAAAAACGTTAGATAACACGAACAGCTACCATAGCGCTTCTCCGCTGAAAGCTTGGTTGAATGCTAGGTATTCAACGAGCCGGTGATCTTCCTGGGTGTGGACGTGACGCACCCGCCGGCGGGCGACAACAAGAAGCCGTCCATCGCGGCCGTGGTGGGCTCCATGGACGCGCACCCCTCGCGCTACGCCGCCACAGTGCGCGTGCAGCAGCACAGGTACGCGCGGACTATACTTGTCGTATTTGTGTACATATACAACCCGTGCGAGCTGACTAGGCATCTGGCGCTGTGACGTCACATCACAAAGATTCTATCGCTACTGATCGTATCAGGCGAACGCGGGACTCCGCGCGGGGTAGCGGGAGAGAAGCCGCATTCCAGCGAGGTGCCTAGTTAATTCGCATGGGTTATACATATTATAACTAATTTGAGTACTACGGCGCAAATTACGAATGCATGTGCCACTGTTTTGCGACCACGACTGGATAGACAAAATATAACTGTTCTACTCCGATCACATTCTACGGTGAGATTGTTTCCGACTGCTCTCCGTGAGAGATGTGGCCATGGCGCCTGATTTATACTTTAAACAAATAAGAACATATACGATAACTCATCGCAAAACCTGCTAACATTATGTGTTAAGATGCAAGCGCACAATCGCACACAGAACAAACTCGTGTGCTCATAATCCCGTTTATCCATCTCAGTGGCGAGTGCACGCGTAAACCGCACCGTGAGTTTCGATTCTTACGCGAATTTACAGTTTTGCGCTTGTGCACTGCGTCCGATCCGATTCCGAGACAATACGGCCCGAGAATACCGAGTTCGGAAGTTGATTGTGCACTGCCGACCGACGATTATGTACCAACATTTCACCGTAAATCCTCCCACTGTGTTTGATTGCATGTATCAAATAGCGTAGCGTAGCTTTAGTAACAATTACAATTGCCGCGGTTAGTTTCTGCTCTGGCCGCTGAAACTGATCGGGGGCTGTGCACAAGGGTCACACTAATACGGCTACTTCGGTCCGTGTTATCTCGGATTCGGGTCGGGCACAGTGCGCAAACGCACTTACGCTGTTTTTTTATTTTTCCCTTTCGCTTCGCTCATCACACCTCCACTGCTCTCGTCAATGACAAGCGAGGGCAGGTGTGCGAGTTGCACCGACTCACCGTTAGGGTTTTATAAGTAAGTAGATGGGGCCGTCTTATGGAGTGTGCACACTGCAGATTTTTTATCGGCCGATAGTTTAGTTGGTATTCAGCTGCATATACTGACGCAGGAGTCTGACCCCAAACCACTTGGGAACAAGCTAGGCTGACGAATAGTTTCTATAGATCGCTAGTGGATATGAGCATATAATATGGGAGTGCGCACATTATCCAATCTAAAATCGGTCGATAAAATAATCTGAAAGGCGTCCCGATTCCCTTTTGGTTAACCTGTCGCTCTCGTTCCAAAACACACAATGCATGGGCGAAGTCGTGTCAAACGCAAGCGCCATGATTTCAAAATTGAAGAGAACTCCTAACAATTGGCCGACCATCGTAAACAGTGTGTGCACTCGTTTTTAATTAAATTATATATTTTAAGTGTTTGACTCAGCCCGATAGCGACTAACCTATCGGCCGATAACAGTCTGCAATGTGCGCACTCCCTGCGCGTACCTCCATCCAGTTTGTCGAAACCATAACTTTGGATATACCCGAAATACATAATAAAATATGGGTACAGACAGCCAAAGAAATGTCCCGGATTCAATTAAACCTAATTGTTTTTATTTTTGTGACTAAAAGCTGTTTTTTTGTTTAAAAACTGAATCCTTTCCTTTCCATTTTTTAACGGCTTGTTAAATATTTTGTTTTATCAACAAGATACACTATTCAGTTTTACTTTATGCAATGGTCTATAAAAATACACACCAATATCGTCAAATTATCTACATATTTATAAAATAAAGAACTCAAAAGCCATTTGGTGGTTTCAGATTATTTTTGGATAATTTTGTTTTTGACTTACATAAACGCTGCCGGGCCACTAGTCTGAAAGCGGAATTAATATTGTTGCACCCGACTCGACGCTCGCTCTCTCGCCAGTGAATATCACGATACAAGCGCAAGGAGCACTATGTGCATCGCGTCGGGTGATACAAGTGTGTGTACCTAACTGTAACGACGCCACGTTTCAGACAAGAGATAGTACATGAAATGAGCAGCATGGTGCAGGAGTTGTTGATAATGTTCTACAAGAGCACGGGCGGGTTCAAGCCGCACCGCATCATTATGTACCGCGACGGTATATCCGAGGGCCAGTTCTTGCACGTGCTGCAGCACGAGCTCACCGCCGTCAGAGAAGCTTGTATCAAGGTAGGCGACGTGTGTTACAGAATGATCATAGAATCAGCTGAACGGGTAATATCTGTTGTAAACGCAAATGAACGAAAGTATTCTGATGCTATCCTACCTGTTTTACTTACCTGCAAATTGGACTTCAACGATCTATCTTTATTGTGCTGTGCAATTAGTTCAGGCAAGATCACCACACCCAAAGTATCACCATCAAATTTTAATGTAACTTTGCAAGTAAAGCATTTTTCTCGGGTCTAAAACACCTCGCCATTGTAGGAATTCAATAGCAATAATTTCCACTAATAGGAATCGTGAATGTTTCCAGTTGGAGGCGGAGTATAAGCCGGGCATCACGTTCATAGTGGTTCAGAAGCGGCACCATACGCGCCTGTTCTGCGCCGACAAGAAGGAGCAGTCAGGCAAGTCCGGCAACATCCCCGCCGGCACCACTGTCGACCTCGGCATCACGCACCCCACCGAATTCGACTTCTATCTCTGCAGTCATCAAGGAATACAGGTAAACTATTTTTTAGGATTCCGTACCTCAAGAGGAAAAAACGAAACCCTTATAGGATCACTTGTGTGTCTGTCTGTCCGTCTGTCACAGTCAATTTGCTCCGAATCTAATGGACCGCTTAAGTTGAAATTAGGTACACGTATTAATTTCTGTGACTCAAAGACGGCAGTATAACTTAAAGAAATGAATTTTTAATATGGCGGTCAGTTTTGGGAGCAAATAAGAAAACAAAAAGAAAAAAAAAAGTTTTTGCAAACCGTACCGTGTGACATATCAAATGAAAGGGCTTACTGTGAGGGTCTCAAATATATTTTTTTCATAATTTTAATTTTTTTTAAGTTATTCAAGAAAATAAACGAAAATTGACCATCCCCCCCCCCCCCTCTTATCTCAGAAACTCCTGAGCCTAAAATATTTTAAAAAAATACAGAAAATATTTCAATACCTATAGAATACAGGAAAACTTATAAGAAGTCTAAGGTCTTAAAGTAACATGGTAAATGTCTCAATATTGTGCGTACAAACTAACATTTGCAGTTAGAAGGTATGGGAGAACATGTTTTTCAACTAAAATGTTAAGTTTGTTCTTGGGATAACTTCATCCCAACTACGGAACCCTTCATTGTGCGTAGTCCGACACGCACTTGGCCGGTTTTTCTTTTTATACTTACTTGCGTTGCCACATTGTCACATATTTTTGTCTGATTACGGTCAAATGCACCGTCCCCCGATAAAGTATAATATTGTGAAGGCGTATGAGTAAACTGGTGTGTCGCAGGGCACGTCGCGGCCGTCGCACTACCACGTGCTGTGGGACGACAACCATTTCGGCTCGGATGAGCTGCAGTGCCTCACGTACCAGCTGTGCCACACGTACGTGCGCTGCACGCGCTCCGTGTCCATCCCGGCACCCGCATACTACGCGCATCTGGTCGCGTTCCGCGCACGCTACCACCTGGTGGAGAAGGAGCACGACTCGGGCGAGGGCAGCCACCAGTCCGCGTGCAGCGAGGACCGCACGCCTATCGCCATGGCGCGCGCCATCACCGTGCACGCCGTCACCAAGAAGGTCATGTACTTCGCCTAACACGCGCCGCGCGCGCCCGCCGCGTGCCGAACCACCATGTCGTGCGTCTCTAGCAAGCCGGCAGCTGGGAGCCGCGTAGCGCGTTACGGCCAATGAGTAGCATGGCTCCATGGCGGCGGTAACGATAGTCATCGACTAAAGAAGCTTTTGACGGTAATGCAGATAATATTAATCTCGCGTGGCGAAACTGTTGGGGCTTCTATACTTTTAATTATCTCGGCACGGAGATCGCGTCTGTTAACACGTTTGATAGTTATTCCCTACTCCGGTTGCTGCGACAATTTCCTGGAGCAGGGAATAACGCTGTCGGATCTCCTTGTTTCTGAGATAGAACTCCGCCTATTTTCTGGTTGCTTACGTGGATGTTAATGCCAACCATTTTCTATCAGGTTCTGTATAGCCCCACATATGTTTCATATAAGTAGTCTAATTTTATAAATGTTATTATGCTTTTATGAAGATAGCTGTCCCAATATAAAAGACGTTTCTTTTCTATGAAATTTTGGTTACGGCGAAACAATTGAATAAAATCGTTGACTATTCTTTGTTGATATAAATATAGTCAGAGGAAAGCAATAAAAATACCTCATGCATGAATCGTGTAGTGTTTCCTCTTTCGAAGACGACTTGTCTTGGGTGGAGGATGATGCCTATCTTCTAAGAAGCATTTGTAGGATTCAACATTAGCTTTTTAAATAAAATAAAGAAGTGCGATTAATTTAATAAGTGGATATGTTATCGTCATTTGAAACTAGAAATGAATTGATAGTGACAGTGACATGCAAAGAAATATATTTTGTAAAATATATAAATAGGATCAACAAAGTGCTTACTACCACTAAACGATACTAAGACAGAACAATGATTGACACAAACAGTGATTTTTAAATGATTATTAAATCTAGTAAGTTTATAAACGTAGTTTAACATTGCTAGTGACTCACATAAAACACGATTTATTGCGCAGAAGCGATTCAAAAATTAGGTATCATAAACATTTTAGCACTTGCGTGAGAATGTTGTGTGAATGCAAGGACCAGCGCACGTAAAAGTTCAGAATCTAGTTTCGATACATAATCTTAATGTCCTTCAAAATAAATTGACCCTCTGTACAATGGTGCGGCAGCGGAGACCTGACGAGTATTTATATTTTTAATTATTATGAATTGAAATGAATAGCCTCACTATATTAATATTTATTCCCATTTTAATTTGTAACTATTTCTACGTATGTGTTGCTTTTGCACTAATCAATGATCATCGCTCAGTAGCGTCCTCTTTCAAATAATTCTCATAAGATATTTTAATAATAATAATAATATTTCCTTTTGTTTTATTCGTCTCTAACTCACACACGAGTTATTTAGATGATTTACCACTAAATAAGGCTAGGTTCAGACGGCGTTGTACTACACGTATTTTTGCAGGATAAAACCGGAAAGTGGCGCATACATTGAGTATAGATCCGTTTACACGTCGTTTGTACTGCAAAAAAACAATCGTAGCTAGCATGTTTATCGGATACCCACCGGACTTGTCAAGCAAACCGAATGAATTTTTAACGTATTCGGTCTGTGTGTGGCTGTGGCTATGTGGTATTACTGCGGTTATTCGTTTTTACACGGAGAAAATTGTATCGTGTGAATAGCCCGCTGTTAATACGGTTTAAATAAATATTGTAAAAAAACGTGCCGTGTGAACCCAGCCTAACACCTCAGTGTGTGAGTGATCAGCTTACATACATTTTATGTTTTTTGTCTATCTACTTTCTATTCTACATCTCTCTTTTTCGCACCCGCCATACACAGCACAGCCACATACATTATGTACATAAACACATAAAACATACAACCGACCTTATTGTCAGTGTAAGGAATGTTATTTTTATTTTACATTTTTAAGTTTATTTAAAAAAGTAAGGAATTCTTTTATAATGTATTTTTTAGCTTTAAGTTTAATTTCAACTAAAAGTTGGGAAGAAGCAATGTCCTGACTTTAGGAGTTGGTGACAAATGTTTTTTTTTTTTGTAATTAGTGTGAAAGTTAATAAACTAATTTTTATTATATTTTTTGTTTTGGTATTTCTATTGGTCGTTTGTCACATGAACTCATACTAAATACATTAAAAAAATTTGTTCAAACATTACACTCACGAAGTTAGGATCGTAAATAGCATGCATAGCGTGTTGTGCAATAAGCGATACTACACTAGATGTTCATTAGACATAGACGTACTTACTTGTCCCATACGACATTAGTGATATTGTTCTGAGCCACAATAGTCTGTTATACTATAAATAAAGTGTAAATATGTATTAAATACCATATTTTCACTAAATAATTTTGTACCTACAACATAAACTCAACCCTCTCAATGATTTGGGTACTGTATTTTCAAATGTTATATTAATATTCAGGGATTGCAACATTTACTCAACATCGTAATGATTGCTTATGACAGTACTTGTAATTCCACTACAAGCTACCGGTGAAAAGCTAAAACTTCGATTGATGTTCAGAGGGTCTTTTAAACCTAAAAAAAATATCAACAAGTCATTTATTCAAACTAGGCTGAGAATCAACCTTTTTCGAATGGCAAAATTACATAAGACAGTCCCCCAAAACGCCCGCCTTTCACCACTTCCTAGTTAGCTGGGAAGAAGAAGTGGCGCAACAAACTCCTAATAAAAATACTACTATAACGTCGTTGAGTTATGGTATAAATTCCGCTCCTTAAAGGCACGATTCATCCTTTACAACATTTCCACCCCTTAATTCGTAGGTTTAAGAATGCTCTCATTTCATATTTCAGGACCTAAAGACGTTGAAAATAGAGTGACGAACATTCAGCAGAAAGTACAAAATCAAATAACACAAATAAATAAAGAGGTAGTAAGTAAACCACAAACTGGTTTGAAGTTAAGATTTGAAGCCAGTAAAGTGCCTCGTCACATTTTTCAAAAGTTCCATAAATTTAAACTCAACTTATGGCTGCAAAATCAATAAGATGATAGTAAATTTTTCAATCATTGAATTGCAACAAAGGAATCATTCCAGTGGTCCTTGTTTATATGATCAGTAATGAGTATCACACACCAATGTTCGCTTTTTACCTTTCTTATAAATTAATAAATTTATTAATTGTTGTGAATAAACTTATCTGCTGTATTCGAAGAATTTCATGTACGCCCTCTTGAAATTCTACCAAAAAATGTAGGGTTTTTTTTAAAGGCAGCCTTAACCGAATTTCGGATCACTAATTAATGGACAATATTGGATAGCTTGGAAGCAAAATGTGATCCAACAAACATTTTAGCCAAAATTTAGTTACGTGCATTTCGGTTTTTAAAAAAACCATTCTAAATGCCAAAATACAAATAGCTCAATTTGTCCAAAATGTTAGTTGGATCACTTGGCTATCCAATTGTTTATCAGGTGGTAATTATTTTCATAAATTGGCGTAGCTATCAATTTATTGCCCGCGCCCCGATCTTTAATTAAAAATGTATGTTTTGATCCTTTACAAGGGCTTCCATTTCAAATCGCGGTTGTACGTAACTAAACGAGGGCCTTATTTCAGTTTCTGTTGGTCTGTTAGGAAAGGTATCAAATGACGCGTGCGTATCTGCCCACAACATTCACTTAATTTCGCCCACGTTTGCACGGGCGCTTTTTATCGCGCTAGGAATACTCTCTGTTGGATTCTCAACGCGGAAAGTTGAAAATCCAGTGCGCGGTAAAAAAAAAAATGTTACGTTAAAAAGGCGCCCGGCCATATTCAATCATTTTATTTTTCAACTCGCGATATTTAATTGCGTGAGGTTTTGGCCCTTGAATTAACCACAATTTATGCAGCAAAGCTAATTGTTAAGTTTTCTTGTCGACGGTATTTAGCGTATGTGTGTAATGTAAATATGTATTTGCAAATCTTAATTTGATGTTTTTTTTTTAATTGAATCTTTTGCATTTGTTGGAAAAAAATATATATGGATTATGGGTTCATGATTAAAAACGTGCTATCGACTGCCGAGACCATTGCACGTTTTTGTTTAATTTATGGTCTTAAGGGTGCGTTTCCACTGACGCGGAGCTGGGTGGAGAGGAGGAGAGGAGCGGACTGTGAAATGACCAATCAAATGCTCGAAATCTCTACTCGGCTCTGCTCCGCTTCAGTGGAAAGACTTGCCACTTTTCACTGCTCTTCTCCACTCCGCTCCTCACTCCGCTCCTCACTCCGCTTTTCGCTAAAACACTACTACATATCAAACAAAGACAGGCGATAGTGCGAATAGCGGCACAGAGATGACTATGGTAATGAGGTCGCAGCATTTATGCCAGCTTCAATCTGATGGTTGGTACATCTGCTGACCAACCGTTGAGTGCAAATTAGCAGAATGTAGGTATAGATAAACCATTCTAAAAATGAACGCCCTCCACAGCCGTTACGCTCACATGCAAAGAAAGTGTATCGACGCAATAAACAAAATTGGTCTTTGTCATTGGTTGTTCGGTCACCGGCGAGACATGAAAGTAGGAACACGCGTCGATTTCGCCGCAAAAGTACATTCAACATGTCAACGCAAAAAACTACGTGACTACAAAAAAACGTTGAACAAAACTTGACGTCTATAATGGCTCTAATAAAATAAAGGAACGAATTGAAATGGTTGATTGTACTATGTGGGAAAAATACATGTAGACATGTTAATGATATCGAAAAACAATATATAATAAAAAAATTACATGGATTTTGAATTCATTATTAATGTCGAGTCTGATTCTGATGAAAGTGATTAGGTATAAATGAATAATTGGTTAATTAACATTGTTTTTCATAACGTTTGTTTGTATTGCATAATGTTTTATTGCGTACTGCATTATCATATTAGTAATAAGTCAATAAATGCTTGAAATAATAATAATTTCATCATTTATTTTAAGGCAAGAATTCACATAATATATGCAGTAGGAATACAGTAAATGAAATGACCCATATTAAATTTAAAAAAAAACATAGGTACATAAAAATATAATCAAAAACACTGATTTTATATGCAAACGGTACCTACCGACTGACTAAACGCCGAACAGCCGGATTTGTTGGCCAACTAGTGTATAAATGAAACGAAAGCGCAACAAAGTTTACAGAGCGAACGCGTCGTGCCATACAAAGCGCACGCTCCCCGCCATACAATGCTAGTACTTGGACTGATTGTCGTGTAAGTCTAAGTGCGGTGACGAGTCCATGCTTACAGTAGAATCGTCGCACGCACACAAGTAGTGTTGGAATAAATATTTTCTCTTACACATTGAAATAATCAAGTTTTGTGGAAGGGCGTTCATTTTTAGAATGGTTTATCTATACGTAAATAATGGAGCCGTCTATTTATAAAGTAATAGTTATTCATAGATAAAATGCAGTAGAAATGGAAATCATAATATAAACTTTAATCTTTTAAGTTCTATAAACTTTTTTTCATGGCTACAATCTATGATGTATACTGCAATAAAATGTGAATGTTTTCTTTCTTTATCACTTTTCTACTCATTACTTAACTAGTCGGTTTATATTTAAGGGGACATAAAAGTCATGGGAATGCCAAAGGCTTTTTTGAGACTTTGTTGGTGAATATTATTTGATAAGTACCTACTCCAAAGCGAAAATCATTTTTATCCAAAGACTGTCTAGGATCAGTGCTAAGAAAAACAATAGTATTATTAGTGATTTTTACTCCGTACGTTTTGTGGGAGCAGGAGGAAATCATATACCTGGTCTATTCAAAGCAATATGTTTTGTCAGCAAGGGTCAAGAACTTGAATGACGTAGTAATTATCAGATAACAAATATGATACTGCTAGGCTAAAAATGCAGATAAAACAAGAAAGAGCTGGACTGAAAATAAGTGCTATCAAATTCAGTTCAAAACTTTTGAAAGATACAGGGTTATAGCTCTGGGAACGTAAAATCATGGATGTTCAAGAGCCATACCTCACCGAGACGCCATGGCGAAGTCGCCAGGTCGCGCTGCCGACTAAATTTATACAGCTAAACAGGGTCAAATTAAATTTGCTAGCGCAACTCTGCAGGAGTGATGGGTATCGCTTGGCTATGCAGCCAACCATACATTTTGATGGCGACGAGACTGGCTGCGCCCTCATGGCATCACGGTGAGGTATGGCTCAAATCACATCCTTCATTTTTGTTTTTTGCCTGGTAGTAAAAGAAAGCAACATGTTTTGTTTGTTTTTTATTAGTCCGTGCCAACAAATTTGACGCGATGCAATGCGCAGGGTTACTTATTGACTCTTTTATTTTTTTTTGCCATGTAACTTCGCTTAGTCGCAGGCTCGTGTTAAATAAATTTAGTTAAAAACGATGTTGTCGTCTGGTCAGCATCTTGAAAATTCCCTTAATGTTGAGTGCGGTTTTAGTGATACGAGCTTATTAAGAAGTGGCGCGTATATACAAGTTGTAACTTAAATAACGCACAACGTGTTATTTAAGTTACACTTTGTATACAGACGTGCTCGAAATAGTATTATATTGATCCGTGGACGAGTTATCATTCGCCCAACTAGCCGCCATTTGTGCTATAAATTATGTCGTACTTTGTTATAGTTATAAATTGTGTGCAATCAAAAATCAAATACACTTTTATGTACATAAATTGCACTCTGATAATCGGATTGTCGAGTGATGTTTTATTAAAATCACACTTAACGTAATACGCTTAACCAGTTTTTATGAAGTATGAATTTACAACATGCAAAGACAAAATTCGGTCTTCTACAGCAATATTAATTATAAAAGGACGCACTAGTTTCAATTAAATAGGGAAGAAAATTGTTTTGCCTATAAAAAAAAATCTTAATGTGTTTAGTTTCCATACCCATATGTTTGTATGTGTAAAACAGTTGTTTTCGAATTAAAAATAGATCGTTCAATCATACATTTCTCTCTATTTAAATAATAGAAATCAAGAAATTATTCTTCTATACATGATTTCTCACTGAATTATAAAATCAGGCTACTTCTCCATAATTACTTTCCTCATGTCTTAATAAATAATTTGAGATAGTATGTTTCATAGGTTATCGTGATTAAACTTGAATACAGAATAATAAATCATTATCAAGTTAGACATTAAGATGTTAATGTCGATACCAAATGTAAAAAAATAAATAATATTCTATTCAAGAACCACAAACTGAATGTGACATGACATTGAAATTCTCTTGCAACAAAAATTACTTAGAAGCTTTATAAATGGTCCCTCAAAAATCAAGTAACACTAATGCTGTTTACACACTGACGCTGCGCTAAGCGAAAACCTGGGCGATAAATTGTATGAAAAACTACCGCGTTTCGCAGCGAAACTGCAGCGATAAGCGTTAGGGTTGACCCACATCTGTCAGCACGGAATCGCATTTTTTCATGCAATCATTTTTAGCAATGGAATCTAAATGATCTAAGATTCTGAATTCATGTATAGGTTACACAACTCATAGCATAGTAGAAGGGGTAGAACATACAAGTTAAACGAGTGAGATAGTAATTATAAACAGCTATTATTTTGAAAACAACTGTGTTATTTGTTGATTTAAGTTATTTTGGAAACATTTGAATATTCAGAAGAGAGAGGTGATCAGAAATAAAACTATTATGATGGATTGTATGGAGCTTAATAATGGTACATTTTGTTGGTGGCAGGAATATTTACTTATTCCTTTGTAATTTAGTGTAACCGAGAGTTTTAATATTGTCCTATGGCCCCTTGAAGCCTATCTGTGTAATATAAGAACTTATGTTGCCTTCAAACACCGGTTTGCATATACTGTACGTGATCAAATGTTCTATTTATATTAATAATAATAATAGGATATCGAGAGTTCTTAAGACGCCCCCGGAGCATGCGTATATAATATATATTTTGAAAGGACACTGATTTGAAGACGAAATATGAGGAATTTAAAATTTCTATACAAAACTTATTTTTCTCATATTTCATGTTTAAATCAATGTTCTTATTTAATATATATATTTGGGAACCTAGATATTCTGTAATCCAATCGGAATAAATACACACTACCTTAAGAATATGTTTGATTTACAAATTATTTTGGTATTTCGTCTGTATGAACTACGCATGCTTCGGGGGCGCCTTAATTCTTATTTTAAAATTGAGACAAAATCGCCTATTTCCTAGGAAGCTTTATTTATAGTTTTAAGTCATGTTTGTTTTTTATTCTTGTTACTTAATGTGGCTTAAAATGAAAAATATGTGTCAAGTAGAGTCTAAAATCCACATTATTAATTAATTGCTTTAATGTAAGTCGCCAATAATAGTAAATTAAATATAAGATTTATTTTGTAATAAACTATATTAATCTTATTATGAATTTAAACAAGGGATGAGCACTATATTGTGTAAATAATAAGTATATAGAAATGAAACTGAACTTTTATACTGGTACGAAATTCGGGCCGTGTTCCAAAACAACTTATCTGGCGATTAAACTGAACACGGGAACTGATGTGTATAATACCTGTCCCTCCGACATTAGGCATAAGTTACATAAAAACAACAAAACGACATTTGCGTATTCGGAAATGCACTTCTCTAAGTTTTTGTAAATTCACTATCACATGGCGGTTCCCTAGAGTTCATCGGCCTTATTACAAAACAAGGTTTTTTAGACCGGCTTTTAGGTTTTTAGTAGTAGGTACATATTAAGGGCCCTATTACATTTCGACCGATATTTTTTGCTTTAAATGGCCAACTTTGGCGTTCTTACTCTAAGAAACTGAATGATTTCGACAACTTTGACTTATTGAGTGGTGGAGAATAGTTATTAGTACGGTCAGAGCTCTGCATTACCTGACCCCATTTACAAAGAAGAAGAGGGGAAAAAGGGGTTGGGTTATGCAGGTCACCGATTGTACTTATAGTACACAGCGGCCTCGCTTTTTGCAATTTTTTTTCTTATCTATTTATATAACGCCAAAATTCCGAAGCAAGTTTTTCCATAAAATTTGCGACTGCATTTTTTGAGCTCGTGGATTGAACTACTTACATATGAAAATGAAATGAAAAATATTTTAAATAGTGGTTTAGTCTATAGCTGCCTCAGAATTTTGAAATATGTATGGAATATCTTCAATAAACTAATGCGTTTTTTTCAATAGCTTAGACAGAAATTGCTCTATCAATAAACACTACATTATTATTTACACATTTGAAGTACCTAAACTAGAATAATAAAAACAGAAACTATGATAAAAAACTTTATAGATCGTTAAAAAATATCCAAATTCAAATCATACGCACTACGCACCCTGCGTAGTGCGTATGATTTGAATTTCGATATTATTATTTTTTTTTAAAGTGGGTATGCCATAGTCTTCTACTCCGTTCATCTGTTATATATGAGGCCCTATGGCATCCTATGGCATAGCGAAATTCAAATCATACGCACTACGCAGGGTGCGCAGTGCGTATGATTTGAATTTCGCTATTTTTTAACGATCTTTTTTTCAAGACGGTAAAAATGTCACCCAGTATAAGACTCAAAATAAACGTAATTACAACTGCCAAATTGCTACATAATGTGATGCGTTGCCGTGCCATACATGTGATAGGCCTCTTAAGAATCTTTATGTGGTAAAAAATACAGTTCCAAATATAACACTGACAAGTCCCCTTACGTGGTGTGTGTTTCTAGAACGTTCAGGAGCAATAATCGCATGCCATACAGCACGTTCAATTATTGTCATTCAAGCGCGTACGATTTCCATAAAATGGCACACATTGAACACAAATTTTGCCATTCAATAGGTAGGTAATTGCATGCGACTTCTGTTTACACCAATGCAAGACGATTATTGTATGCAAGATTGGCCTCGTCTAAACAGAGTTATACGTCCTTGTATTGATTCAAGTATTGAATGCGATTTTGTTGTACGTGCTGTTTACAGCTATACCAGTTTTGAACAGGAACTAATTTGCCCATATCGTACAGCAATTATACGTGTAGTAAACAACAATTGACTTGAGTTGATGAATTGAATTAAAGACGGTGCCAGTCAATTGTTGATTCAATTTGATGGTATGCCACAGGCAATAAACTTGCACTAAGTTTTAAATAAGAACTTTATCTTAGTCGTAATAAAGTTTGTTAAATACAAAACACTTCTCGAAGTTTTAACTTCGGACTAAGGTACAATAAAGTTTTGTAATAAGGCCGTTTTACGCTAGTTTTCGATAGACAAATTCCTTAAAATCCCAACATTTTAACTATTTAAACTCAATATATAGCGCTCAAAGTCAAAAACATTTATTTCGAATATGCCATTAAAAGGCATTTTTATTATTAATTTATTACTAGCCCGTACTGTTCTTCTACTCGGCAAAAGAATGGAGGGAGACGTCCCTGCATTCCTTTCATAGTAAAATTAATCACCTCTTTATTTAGGAGTTATTTTTGCTGTGTTACAGTAGATCACCTCATCTAAAAAGCGGCACGAATTTAGTACCTACTTGGAGTTGGTGTTTACTAAATATATATTTGCCATATGCACCCATTCATAAAGCAATAACACATAGGTACTCAACAAAATCTGACGCTGAGTTTTATAAATGCACGTAACAAATTATGGTTTATAAACATTACATTTCTTTCAAATCTAGCTTGGAGGTCGTCATAACCATGCACAAGAGCGCTTGGGATAAACTCTCTGTAAATTTAATGCTTGCTATGTCATCGACGAACTGTGTGAAATAATATAATGTGTTGTAAACTCCTGTCTTCTCAATTCAGTCTGGCTCGTTACTTATACGTTTGGCTCACTAGTTCGCTGTTTCAGACGACACTTGAACAGCCAGCTTCTATCCGAATTGGCGCGTTTTCAAAAGTTACAATATTTTTATGGCTCTATCTAATCCGATAACCTCGCAAATCTAGGGCGGCGGAAAATTGTGTCACCGGTTTCGTTACAATCCAAGTGGACACCTAGATTAGTTTTTCAAATTGATGCGTTTTTTTTTTTACCAATACTTGGTCAGAGTAAAATTGAAATAAACGTGCCTACGCTCATCAGTTTCACAGTTTCAGTGTTATCGCAGATGTAAATATTTACTACTGTCTATATTCAAATATTCAGCACAAATGACACCTAACTAAATATCCATTAGATCATAATATTATTATAAGCATTAGATTTACTCGCGGTCTTGTATGATTGGATCCATCACTGCTATTGGTATGGCACTAAGCTAAGTCCACTAAATCGCCGGGAGACTCATAATTATGACTAGTTGTATTATAGAGTAGATATTATATCGCTGATAACCCTCCTAGCCTGTACGTGAAACAGTCATACTGTCTAATTATTTGATTTAGAAGTATCACACGTCTTAAAATTAACGTTAATTTAAAGATATTTTACTTTTAAATAAAATAATTTACCATACTATTATATTCTTTTAAAATTCATACTTGTTTGTTTTTATATAATTGTAGTTATTTAGTTGAAGTACGAACAAAGCCCTGTGTTGTATTCAAGAAGTACCTAATTACTCGGACTTTGTTCGTCCTTCTTTATTTTAATATTGACTTCACTACAAGTTAAGTAAAATTGTATTTGTTTGGAAAACATATCTAGTTGTTAATAGTTATAAACGGACCACGCTTTGTATTCACATAATGAGTTTCAATAGCATATGTATTTTAATCATATGACTCTTTAAAGTAGGGTTTTCACTTGCATAGATAATAAATAAAATAGATTCAAATTTCTTCGTGCAGGGTATACACGATTTCTTGGTTCGGTAATGGAACGTCGGAATGTATGTTAACATTTGTGAAGTAGCGCTGAATTTGCGTTATATTTACTATAATTGTGTAATTAAATGTTCTCTACCCTAAAATAATGTATTTTATTTATAACTAAGTATAATCCTACTACTACAAATATTAGAATTTTAGTTTTAAGTGTTAGGTAGGTATCACGAACTAAATGTCATGTAAATGACTTGCATCGTGTAAACAGTGAGTTGCTTCAACTTATGGTATGTAACAGGAAATTAATTATTAGCAACATGTAAATCTGAACAAAAAAGCTGTTTCTTATTTTTTCAGTTTTATACAAGGCCAAAAGTGCTGCTAACTTACTCAAAATCAAGAAGAATCAATATTTTATATTCTTTCCTTAATCGATAGATTCCTTAAGGCGCGTCGCCCACACAAGCTAGAGTCGAGGCGGCGCGGCGTAGCAGCGCGGGCATGCGGTGCAGGGGTGGGGGAGGAGCGAAGTGTGCGATGGTTTTCTACGCTACCCCCTTACACTCCTACAAAATATTTATTCTATTCCACCAAGCAAAAGTTTTCCGACACAATATTTATTTTAATTATTTCTACGATTCAGAATTTTTACAACATTAAAATTTAAAAAAATATGACGATGAATATTGTAACGTGCCGATACACGGCGCGAGTTTTGGAGGCAATCAACTACAGGGTGTCCGGGGGCAATTTTCACATTTTAAAAAAATTATTACTTTTGAACGCGGGCAGCTAGAGGGGCGCGGGGTGAGGCGTTAGCAGCGCCAGCGTCGTGAGTTTTTTAGACGCAATCGAGCGTTGGTCGGGAGAGCAGCGCGATTTCGCTATTGAGGCGTACCTAACGAGTAGTTTTTCGCTCATTGCGGCGCAGCGCAAATTCTGTAATCGATTCAATATTCCATGAATAAGAGACGCGCCGTCAAAAAGTTTAATTCGATATTGGGTAGCAAGATTCAGAGCTTCAGGCTCAGCTGAACCTGCGCGTCACCAAGGTCCAGTTCCGTCTGTATCGACTGAAGAAAACATCAAACGTGTGAGTGATTCAATTATGCAAAATACATGGATGTCACTAAGAACGCGCTCGTCGTCTTTAGGAATCGCCAGATCAACATTGCACGAAATAATTAAGAAAAAACTTAAGTTCCAACCCTATAAAATCCAAATAATCCAGAAATTGAACGAAAATGACTATCAAACAAGATGAACATGTTAGCGACTTTTTCTACGGAGACGCGACTAAGAAACAATTTCTTCAGTGATTAAGCACATTTTAATTTAGGAGGGTACGTAAATAAAACTCGTGGAGTCCGGAGAATCCCAGAGAAATGCATGAACAACCGTTGCACAGCGAAAAAGTGACTGTCTGATGCGCTATTTCGGGTAGAGAAATTATAGGCCCGTACTTTTTCAAAAATTATCGTGGTCAGGCAGTGACTATAAATTCCGACAGATATTGTGAGTGATCAACAGTTTTTTTAGAGAAAAACTTCGCAACAGTTCTTTTTCAAACAGAAACACATGGTTTCAACAAGATGGCGCCTACTGCGCATACTGCACAAGCGTCCATGATTGCTGTAAGGGAATTATTTCCGGGAAAATTATCTCTCGGTTTGGTGACATACCCTGGCCAGCAAGATCACCAGATCTGAGTCCATGTGACTTTTTTATGGGGCTACCTAAAGGGCGTCGTCTAGCGAAACCAACCTACCACCACTGCGCAACTGAAAGAAAATATTCGGACTGAAATGGCGGGAATTTCAAGTGATCTCTGCGGACGTGTATTTGCAAAAATGCGTCAAAGATGGGAAGAGTGTTTGCGTCAAGAAGGTCGCCACTTAGAAAACGTTAACTTTAAAAAGTAAAACTCATATTAATGCAATTGTTATAAAAATATAGATTTTATTCTATTATTTCTTTTATTATGATTTTTTTAAAATATGAAAATTGCCACCGGACACCCTGTACATTTCCTTTTTGAAATATTGTTTCGGGCGATAACGTTTTCACCTCCCTAAATCTTTACGAAATGAGACAATTTTGGTCTCATTTCAGTACACCTTAATCTAGGTCTGTACGTTTTTCCCTTTTTAGTAATTTAGTTTAGTTTAATAAAAAAAACGCTCGAGGAAGTTTTTAAGTCAAAAATATAGATATTTAGATGCTAATAACATATCGTACGCAACATTTTTTTTATAATAAAAACTTACGGACCTAGTTTTTCATTATACCTACACCATTTCCAAAAAATATGAAAATTAGACTATATTTACGGGGGGAAAACGTTATAGCTTTTTGTATGAAAATTTATAGCTTCACAATCCTCTTAAGTTAAACAATTCTAGATAGAAAAATAATGAGACAATTGGTTTACGTTTTATATTTTTTATTATTATTACAATACAAAAAGCTTAGTCAATGATGTAATCACCATTAGCATCTAAGACTTCTTGCCAACGACCCTGCAAACTTTGGATGCCTTTCGCCCAGAAATCATTAAATTGTTTACCCCGCAAATGTTGTTTCAGGGCTTCTAAACAAATGATAGTCTGATGGAAGAGGTCTGGGGAATAAGGTGGGTGGGGTATCGTCTCCCAGCCCAAGTTCTCCAACTGTTGGCGAACGGCAGATGCGACATGAGGTCGAGCGTTATCGTGTAGTAAAACTACACTGACTCGTCTTCGTCGTTTTTTCTTGATAGCAGCAGATAGTTTGGTGAGCTGGGTTGAATATTTGTCAGCGTTTATAGTTTCATTGTGTAATAGTTCATAAAACAGCATGCCTTGCGCGTCCCAGAAACAGCAAAGCAGAACTTTTAAGCGGTTCTTTTAACTCGGCTTCGGTTGAGTTGGTGGCGTTTCTTCTGGAGGCAGCCAAAAAGCACGACGTGTATCGTTTTCGTAATGAACCCATGATGCATCTCAAGTAACCAGATCAGACTAAAACTCTTTACGTCGGGGTCGCAACAAAAGTGATTGACAGATAGCGACACGGATTGCACGACTGGCGTCTGTAAGGATGTGCGGTACCCACAGAGCCAAAACTTTTCGATACCCAAGCTCATGCAGATGGTTTTCCACGGCGTGGTGACTGCAGTTTGCGGCGTAAATCGTCATCATTCACTGCTGGTGGTCATCCAGAGCGTGGCTGACTTTCAAGGCTCCTGTCCCCTGATTTAAAACGGTCAAACCATCGGGACACCGTCGCATGGTTTGTACTTCCAGCGCCCAATGCAGTATTGATATTGTCAGCCGCAGCCCGCGCACTGTGGCCTAACAAGTACTCGTATAATTATAGTGTTCGAACTTGTCGCTCGTCCATTTTTCTTCAAACTGACTAAACCGATTTTTTTTCCTTTCTTATATAATCCTGTGGCTGCCTTAAGCGAACTCAAAGCCTCCAGCCAGGGGCATAAAATTTACAGACTTAAGTGACTACACGCTAAGGGCTCCCGCTGTGGGGAACGAACCTCGGCTTAGGGCGTTGCTGGGGGGAGGACAGCAAGATGGGACAGGCTGGATCAAATTTAGTGATTATTATTGAACGGGGAGTTTAATACATTAGGCGCGGCAGACGCACATGCGCGTTTACATAACTTTCTTCGAGTGAGGCGCGCCGCACCTGCGCGTTCGTTGTGCATCTCTATTGTTTCGAAAACATCGTAAAAAAAGGGTCGGTAAGGGTGTAGCATAAAGAAGCGTTTGCATAAAGAATTAAGCAGAGAATGTGTTAAAGCTACTGGCTCAGCTACACCACCAGCTGGCACTTCATTCCCGAGCAAGGGCGAGGACGATTACTTCGGGGTCGACGCGAGGGACCTCGGCGGCGAGGTCGGAATGTCGATTTGTTTTTGTTCCTACGGTCCCTACTGCTCTCCTGGAGAAGAGTTATGGGGTCGTCGGGATCTGAGAGGACAAGCCTTGGGCGGCGGACTAACTACTAATACGGGAGGGGACATAGCTAGCCGCCTCGATAACCAGAGGGTTGCGATGGTTGGTGGCCGAGTCGAAGAAACGCATGGAATTGCGTTTCTAGGACTGGGAGATGGTGGGAATGTCGAGATCTACGTGGAGGATTTCGTTCCGAACGAACCAAGGGGCTCCCGTTGCCTTTCGGAGGAAACGGTTTTGGAGGGTCTGCATCCTATGAATGAGGTGGGGTTTTGCGTGCGCAAACACTGAACCCGCATAGGTCATGATGGGGCGAATTTTATTCACGCTGTTTAAATGCGCAATTTGCACCTAAGTGACAATTTGCTACGTGCATTCAGAACGGAGTGGAGTCTACCGAGAGCGAAAGCGGCGCGCGAACGCACCTGCTTTATGCTCAGCGAAGGAGAGGTGGTGGTCGAGGGTCACACCAAGGTATTTGGCTCGCGTCTCCCAAGGGATCGGCTTGCCGAACATGCTGATCGGTCGGGGGGACTAAACCGATCGCAAGTCTAGAATGTTTTACAACATTCTAGACTATTATCGAAAACAATTAATTTGAAAAATGAAATGTATAGAGTTTTGTAGTGTCTCATTACCTTTGTGCCAACCCAATATAAAAAGGTATGTACCGTATTTTATATTTCTTTCCGGATAACCCTAGTACTCGGTCAAGCGGACGAGAGGACACAAAGTACCTAATCAACTCTCAAGCGCGGCGATTAAGTGCAAATTAGTTTGCGAGTGGGCACAGATTAACAGACCCCGCACCCACACATTAAATAAAAAGCGACTCTTATTTCTTCTGACCACGTTAGGGCAGTTAGGGTTGCTGCCGGCTTGCGAAGAGTGCACAAAATCAAAAATAAAATAAAATCGACGCGTTCGTGTCTCGCTGAGCGCGTATAGGCCGTAGTCATCACTGTGTTGTCGCGAGCTGTAGTTACTCGTACTTATCTCGAGCGGAATGTATCAGTGCAATGGCACTGGAGTGAGATTTTTAGGCGAATGCTATTATAAAAGCGGCTGGCTTCAAGATCAAAGGAGTGCATCTTCTGTACGATTTATTCTGTGCCTTAGATTTTCAAATCGATTACCTTGACAGAGAGGTGTAATCATACGAGGCGGGTCCATAGATTAAATTAATGGTAATCTGAGAAATATCACCTTAGACAGAGCACTAAGTAGGTTGTATAAGGTTTCTTGAGTAAAAACAACCATGTCAATACATAAACTTTATTTACCGTCTTTAGAGGTTTTGTAAATAGTTGATTTTTTTATAAGTAAGGAAAGCTAAGCATCTTACAAAAATATCATTTTCGTAGTAATAATGGACCTAACAGGCATCGGCAAGTTATTGTGTCTTACATTATTATACACGTAATATGGATTTACAAAATTGTGTTTTAACATTTTATAACATGAACATATTAAATTGTCCCCTTTACATGTACAAATCTGAGTTGAAGCGTTGAATACACAATTTCGAAATGTCTTTAATACCTTGTATAATAAATTTAATCAGTGACCATAGTTTGGAATGTTATTACATAAGACACGAGGAAACGAACAAGAGATACATTATGAAGCTTTTAACCAGCAGTCTCTTAAATAAACGAATTTAAAGGACTCCACCACGCCGCAGTTTACAACGGTGCACACCATATATCGCACTCGTGATACACAATGCTCAATGCTAAACCATTGATACAGATTATCGATCACCTTTCGATATGCCTAGAAAGTCAAAGACACCCTACCTACATCATTATTGCATGTATTTAGGTTTTGCGTTTTGCGAAATCAAAATTGCAAATTCTTCACATTTCCCAAAAGTGTCTTTCCCATACCAATATCTAACTAAAAAAAGATAGTGAATAATAATCCAATAGCCTTTTTAACAAACATGCAGTGTCCCCGATCGACACGTATATAAACATTTTAATATAAGTACACAATTTTAAAAACTATCTAATAGCACATATAAAATGGTGTTGTATATCAAATAAGGGTGCATTACGAATGTATGCAATATTCCTTTTATGAAAGTTGTTAGTACTGGTGGAGGCCGATGTTGGGCCGTCCGGCAGCTCGTGTACGTGTGGCATGCGCGGCGGCGTGGCTGCGGGGCTGTGCAGCTCGACTAGGGCAAGGGCTTGTTCTCGGGGATGGTGGGCGACGTGGCGCCGCTGGCACCGCGGCTGGCGTCGCGCAGTGCTTCGTCAAAGCTTTGCGTTGAATTCGATCTAGATGACACTTTGCCCTGAAAAGTTACACAGACTTGGGATTCATTTTTATTTCAATTATACACGAAAGGGTGAGCTACATTGAAACAATAATTCAATACTGATATCGATTGTCTGCTGGTCTGGTTCTGCCGTCATAAGGAAAAAATACGTATCAGACATTTTTTTCGAACATTACATTACATTTTCGGAATCAGCAAAAAAAGACGCATCTACCAATGTTTTTAAATTAGCGTTAACTTAACGAAAACCTAATAATTCTTACTATTAAAAGACGCATCTGCCTTTGTATCTTATAGTTTAAACAGGAACAAAATATTTTTTTTTCTCCATTTCAATATTTCTGCAGATACGTCCTTTTTCCTTACGGCGGCAGTGTTAGTCGTCTCTAGTAATAAGTAGGTATAGTGTTTCTTGTAGATGACTGAAATACTTGAGAAATATAAATTTATTATTATTTAACGTATCCGAAACAATAAATTCTATATTTTCTTCGGCACGTATTTAATAAAACCTCCCAAATAATTGCCTTTTGATTTCCAAATTTGTTCTCGTTAATATAATAATTGAGTTCTTTTGTGATAAAAAAAAAACATTTCATCTTTATTTTAATCACTATTGATCAACTGAGACCTGTGTAGAAATAAAAAAAAATTGCCATTAGCCAAAAAATTGCAAATTTTCGTGACCGCCATCTTTGTTTTATGGTAAAACAGGGCTCTAAACGATACATAACCGTGGAACAGATCAATACTAACAGACATATTAGATATGAAAGAGGTAAAAACAGTTTAAAAGAAGTGTACGCAGTTTAATAGAATATGAATTGTTTAATATTTAATTTTTATTTAAAAAAGGCTGTTATCATTTGAGGTTCACAAAAAAATGTTGAAGCTCATTTATGTAAATATTTCCCAATGTTTTCTTCATGGTATAGTCTCACCCATAAAAGCTCTTTTAACCTACTAACACATCAATCATCATAAGATCGTTCCCTTAGTAGATACGATAGAATATACTTTCGTGTATATAACCTAAGCCTACACCTAAGCATAGCTTCTTCTTTCTTTAGTCAGTGATATGAACCAGCAAAATAACTAGTAAAAAAAATATTAATTTCCTGCCAATCTACTTTTTCCTGCTTACTATAATAAAATTATAGGTTCTTAATAAGATCATTTCATATTGATAAACTCAAGTAAATGTACAAAATTTGCGTCACCTTTACATTTTCGTACGCCGTGCCAACACGTTCTTCGATAGAGCGGAACGAATCAGAGTTTCGCATCTGACCAATCTTAGTCGACATTCCTGCAGTGATACCGCCGAGAATCGAAGTTGTCTTCTCCGCAGTCGATTTTATCACAGATTCAGTTTTTTGGTATCTATAAAAACAAGCATTGTTGTTACAAAAAGTCTATCATTCAATCGATTCGGCTTTATAATTAGATGAGTTGGTAGCAAAAACGGATCTATTTGTGTTTTTGAGATGAGAAAGGACAGTCAATTTTAAGCCAAAAGGCCGTGGCACATGTTCTGGAAAATTGCCACGGAAACCTCCGTGCGCTGTTTTCGGGGGGTGAAAACTATGACTTATGATTTCTTTATTAAATTTGTTTTCAACGTATAACTTTTGAAAAAGGTGTAAATATAGGGGTAAATTTATTGCAGTTTTATTTTCTGCTAATGGCTAGTACAAATTTTATTAATATGTATGTAGAGGAGTGTTTTATAAAACATAATACGTATGCATCAGTACGGAGTGGATGAAGTGGCTTAGGAAAACAATGACTATGATAGTTCCATTCCATTGCCGCACCAATGCTGGTTTGCGGGCGCCTCTACGTCGCTTGTGCAAAAACTATAATGATTTTTGTTCAGAAACTACAGAGATTTATTCTCTGTGTCAGCAAATAGATTTCGTTCTGCTTTATTAAAGAAATTTAAGGATTCCGATGTATAGTTATTTGAACAGTCTTGTAGTCTTACTCGCATAGCGTCGCTTATGTTACAACACCGCGAACATGCATTTTTTTTCCGTTATGCATATTTAAATGTCATTGGATAGAGAAAAAATTCACGCGTTGATTGCGCCAATCACATTCAAGGTAACTCGCCAATCACAGGCTAGAATTCAAAATTTGTATCACCGCGAATGCCGGTGATTGGTTAGCTTGGCATAAACACCGCGAATGTGCATCAGTCGCCATACATTCTTTGCAACGGAGGTTTGGGTAAGCATAATTTTAATGTTTTTATTAGACTTTTCGAATTATATAGAAGTAAAACTGCTTTAAGTGATATTAAATATATTGGTTAATAGTAATTGAATATAAAACATATAAAAATTTGTTGTATCCTAATAGTAAATTACCGTTAAAATTACACTTTCAAATTGTCGTCTCTGTTCCCAGCTCATTGTTTTCCAGAAACTATCAAAAACACTCCGCCGCTCTGGCTCAGTAATATCATGACATCCACGCAACTTAGATTTTTGGCAAACAGCGGATTCGCAGCGAGGACCCATATCTTTAGCTGGTTTGATAGTGTCATGTAAAACCTTGAAATTAGGATTGTACTGGTCAACATGTGAGATGTTATTGGTTTGACGAAAGTAACGGAGGTCTTGAAGCTTCAGTGTTTGACTCTTGCATTGTGAATACTATCTTACATCTGTTGACTGAGAAGAAACTTCCTGTGATATTGTACTCAGATGGATGCTGCGCTCAAAACAGAAATAGCTACCTCAGCAATTCTTTACTAAGAGTAGCAATAGAACAAAACATAGAGGTCACTCAAAAGTTTTTAGTCAAAGGGCACACGCAAATGGAGTGCGACTCAGTTCATAGCTCCATAGAGTCGAAACTTAAGGGTCAAGAAATTTATCTGCCGAGCCAATATTCTGCGCTAACTAAGGCTGCCAGAGTTCACCCAAAACCTTACGACGCCATTTCCTTGGACTATGGATTTTTCACAGATTTTTCAAAGCCTCAAGATCAAATCTACAAGTCTATAAGGCCTGGCAGAAAAGCTGGAGATCCAACAGTTACTGACATCAGTGTACTTATATACAAACCAGATGGAACCATTTGGTACAAGTTGAATTTCGATGAAGCCCCAAAGATATTGCCGCAGCGTTCAAAATTACCCAAAAATACAATCAATACCTTGCCGAAATTGTATAAATACCGTTTACCGATCTCTGAACGAAAGTGGCAGCACCTACAAGAGCTTAAAAATGTGATACCTAGTGATTGTCATGGTTTTTATGATTCTTTACCTCACTAGTTGCTTTTAAGAATTATATTATTCAGATTGGGTAAATCTCGACCCAATTTTCTATTTTTTATGATTGTAGTTTTTGTAATACGTAAAGTATTATTTTGTGTTATGGTTTTTGGAGATATTTTTTTAATTTTTTGGTTAATTTTATTGCACAACTTTGTTACAAAGATTAATGTTCAAGTTAGTGTAGTTTAATGAAGACTGGTTATTGAGTTCCTATAATTAACTCCGCCTATGTGCTAAAAAGTGCCATATTTAAGAAAGCAACAGCGCCAAAGTGTAATTTTTACTTAATTCACAAGGATATAACTATTTTGTGTTGTTAATTATTTGTAGAATAGCTATTAAATGATCCTTAAGAAACAATCCCTTTTTTATTTATTTTTTATTATTAATAATTCAGTTTTTTGTTTCTCCTGTAAAGTTAAGAAAAAGGCATATTCGCGGTGTTGTAATATAAGCGACGATAGATTGTTCATTAGTAAAGTTATATGAATTGTATATGCTGTGGACAACGGTGTGAGTTTCACATTTATATAATATCTTTGTTTATATTACTTGCGCAGATATAATGTGTTACTGTTTGGTTGTCCCAAATAAATAAATAAATAGTTAAATGTTATCAATAATGAGTGGACGGAAGTTAGAGGGAGTATTACAATAAACTTTGCTTGTAATGCGGCGACAATGAATAAATCTGTAAGTAGGTTATAAATAAAGTTAACAATTTTCTTTCGGGTTAAAACTGGAAGAAAAATAGTACTTGTATACAAGGTGGCAAGGACATCGACGCACAACCTGTTATCGTGGATTCAGTACATGATTCTGGACCCCCAGTGTTGAAATTTGCTGTCGGTTATAAAAAAAAATACTGTTTTCTATTTCAATATTATATTTCAAGTGCAATACCTACGCGCACAAAATGTCTGGAAAAGCTAATTTGTTTTTTTTTTTAATAACAGACGAAAAATTTTAACGAGGCGTCAGAATTCAGTACATACTGAATCCATGGTAACAGGTTGCGCGTCGATGTCCCATGCCACCCTGTATTAAGAGGGCTGTTTCGTTTTGTCACCTCTCTCGCTCACACGTGACCAACTTTTTAAGAATGTTACATTAAAAATGTAATCAATTAGCGAACTGGTAAATAATATTAATTTAATAGGTCACTATTAAAAACACATTTTTATTGTGCCATTTATTTCAAAAACATTAAAAACGTATCACAATACTTTTTGAGCTGATTTCATTACATAACAAAATAGAAATATGTTTTTAATTATATTTACTTTATTAAATTAATATTATTTACTAATTCGCTAATTGATTACATTTTTCATTTAACATTCTTAAAAATTTGGTCTCGTGTGAGCGAGAGGTGACAAAACGAAACAGCCCTCTTTAGAAGGGCGAATTTTCAATCGTATGATAACTTTTATCTGAAGCGTAAATATGGCGTTTCAACAGTAGCTTTTGTATAGAAAATAATATATCAAACTGTAATTTTTACACTGTCAGCTTTAAAGTAGATGTCTACTACAAAACTACACACGCAGCTGAATTTCCTTTTCAATTTTTAGAGACAAATCGCTGAAAAACATGGCCTAAATTTTAAATGAAATTAAAGGGTAATTTTTTATATAATACAAGTTCAGTTCAGCTGTGATCAGAACATGAAACGGTGACTTTGAAAAGTTTATACGATTATGGTCAAGTTAAATGAAAATAAATATTTTAGATAAATTCTAGTAAAGGTTGGTGAAACGTAACACACATTGAAACAAATTCGCATAGTTATTGTGTTACATTTCATGTTGCATTACATGAGTTTGGACGGCCCATTTACGATTATGTTACATTTTACCTTACGTTTCACCAATCTATACCGGATTTTACATGCTAAGTTTGTAATGTGATATAGATGCACAATAATTGAAAAAGGTTATCCAAAAAAAGGTAAAATACACCTTTTTAATCAAATATTCTTTATAATTGAGCTCATGGTTACTTTTCAGCGTTTTTCTCTATGACATGTAATTTAAAACTTACTCAAACAGGCTAGAAAAAATAATTCACCTTGTATAAGCTGAAATAGCTTCAAGCGTATTATTAATAGCTTCATTTTAACGTATAATAAATAAAAAAAAACGATAGAGTAATTAATTATATAAATTAAGGTAAGTATGTAAAAGTCATGCATTAGGTACTCGTAATTTATTATTCATCAACAGTTGGAGTTAGGTACGTTAATTTGATTAGTAAACTCACTTCCACATAGGCGCGGCAGTGATATTGAAGTTCAAATTGTCAACTTTACTTACATTGGTGCTTCAGTCACAGCCTGTGTAAGCGCAGCCACGCGTGTTTCTATAGTTTGATAGCTGTCGTACAACAAATCAAACGTGAAATAAGTAGGTACTACTAAATAAATCGTCACCATTTGCCAAAGTAAGCTCAAGCAAAATTTAAATTTGAAGCCAAACACCACTACCAAACCAATAATATGAAGATGTTCTAACCCTCGAGAGAAAAACCAATAGGCATAGACTTGAATAACGAAAGTTACACATTCACGCCAATAAACCGATCATAACTGAGGAGCGTCGGAACAAAAACCGATAAATCACATATTGTCATTTTTTTTTTTTTTGATAGCAATTGGTTGTTCTCGTACATATCTTGCTCTATGGTTAATGTAACCCGGTCCAAAACTGATAAATCCGCTCTAAATTCGTCTGCAAAATACACGGATCTGAACATAAACCGATAAATACATCAATCGTTCTAAACAACGATGATGATCGGAACAGATACCGATAATTCCCTAACATTTTTCATTGTTGACTCTTTTGATTCTGTCAAAAACCGATATATCGAATTTTGAGTTTCTCATGACAAAACCATAAACAATTGTAGGATATATAGTGTTATGCGGCCTTATTTTTAAATTTTCAGGTGATGGCTTGACATTGACGTTGTCGCAGTCAGTCGCTGTTACTTGTCAGAAAAATATAACGTATTGTTATTGTCAAGAGTAGTACTATTATATGGCTATGCTCTAGGTCTCTAGGTTATTGTGGTTCTCGGCTTTCAAAGCGTAACATGTTTTAATGTTTGTCTAGAACGATTGTCGATTTAACGATTGTCTAGAACCAGAAATAGCTATAATAGTTTAAGTTTTTATTTTTAACCTAAATAGCCATTAAGCTTTTATTAATATTAAAGTAAGATGTGATTTTAAATAAAGTTTTTTGATTGGAAACCACTACCCTATATACAGTATGTTAACCAACAGAGGGCGTTCCCGTTAACCCGCAATAGTATAGCATCCATACATGCTAAAAAAAATATTACCATTCGAAAACAAAATGGTTTTTATTTTTTTTTAATATTAAATATTCACTAAAATATTCAAAAAAAAATAAAAATATTCACTAAAAATAAAAACTAAATTGCGATGTTTCCGTCCTTCAAGTACGCGTGTACAGAGTGTTTCTTTTACGTATCAGTTTAACATTTTTAGTGAATATTTTAATATTAAAAAAAATAAAAACCATTTTGTTTTCGAATGGTAATTTTTTTTTTAGCATGTATGGATGCTATACTACTGCGGGTTAACGGGAACGCCCTCTGTTGGTTAACATACTGTATATCATATTGTAGTCTTTGGAAACCACCTAATCTGGCTTTATCAAATACCGATATATCCTACTTTGTTTTATCAAAAACCGATATATCCAGTTGGTTTGGTCAAAAACCGATATATCAATTTTCATTTTTTTGATAACTCAACAGGTACCACAGTCACGAATACAGTATTTAGGTTTCCAAACAGTGATGCTAACACCAATAAATTGATAGATTTTGTTTAACTCTAAATTAGACCACCATGAACTTGGCCATATTTTTACATTTTTCCACAAAAAACAACAATGTGATTTATCGGTTTTTGTTCCGACGCTCCTCAACTGATACTCACACTTGGCTTTCTTTTACATTTTTTAAACCCTGATTAACATCTTCGGTAATTTCCTTCCACACAGTTATGCCAAGTTTTCGTTTCAATTCGGAGCTTTGGCGGATCTGAAACAAAAAAAGTTACTAGAATTGTTGGGCAGTTATTATTGACGCAGTAGCTATTGTCCGCCACTTGATCGCAAACAAACGTAAACTGAGCGGCTCAATCTCAGTCAGACGGGGCTGACTCTGTACAATGGCGTAACTACTAAGCTGATAATAGGTAATGATGCACCTGGTTCTGTGCAAATTGATTGATAGAGCCGATATTTAAGAACGTGCGAGTAGGTATCTTACAGAATCCTATCTTAACTAATTATAAACACGAAAGTGTGTTTGCAAACAAACACACTTTCGTGTTTATAATTAGTAACAATTACGCTAAAACGGCTGAACGGATTTGGATGAAATTTTGCACATGGGTGGACCTAGACTTAGAGGACAGCCTGTTATATGATATTATAAAACGACGAGCTTCCATACAAACTTTCATCGCCTTATTGAACCTCTTTAAGGGATTAATTTTCAAAAATCCTTTTTAGTCCTCACTTTCGTTACATTAGCAACTGTTGTGCAAAATGTTATGCTTCTAGACTAGACTGGGGCAGCCTCAGTCTAGTCTAGAATTCATTAAATTCATTCACGGACCGTGAATGAATTTAATTTTTTTACTAAGTAGATTATCATACCTTGCTTTGCAATACGGTGCGCAGTGTAGCGATCTCGTCTTCGACGCGCGCAAGCTCCCGGCTCCATTCTGCGCGCAGCTGCTCCGCCTGTTCGGGGGTGAGTCCCGCCAGCTCGTCGGGTGCGTTCACGTCTCCAGCCGCGCCGGCGCCGGCCATCGCTTCTTCAGCTGAAGGTAAAAGTTACACAATTTAGAGACAGTTTCTTGTACTTACAACTAGGTACTGAGATGATGGATAATAGAGATGAATGGAAGAAGATATGCTGCGCCGACCCCAAATAAATTGGTAGGGCAAGGGGGTGATTACTAGGTACTACTTATAAGAAAATTGTGAACTTCAGTATTTTAAGCGAGATGTCGTAACTCGGATTGGACCCCTGTTGACAATATTTAGGTACGTGAACCTACTTCCAGGACCCCTAATGACTGATGTCACAAAATACCAAAACAATCTTTTTTGAACCCCTATCAGCTGTTTCTGCATAATGTGCCTACAACGTGAAAGCAAGATCAACATTATTAACCTTTAAGTATGGACGTGGAGTCTCACAGGCTACTGCGATGTTTTCGTTTTCTTAGTTTCACCTAATTCCCGTCACTTCCCGCGACTGAGCGGCTCAGTATCTTTTGTTTTAGTTGTAAAACTACCAACGAAGGAGGAGGATGCGTCTTCCGAAAATCACGTAAGTAATGACCATCAAAATATTGACCAGAGCCTGTCAGGCTACACGTCCGTTGTTGCCCTATGATATATTTTATAAGGGCGATTATGTTTGTTTTAGATTGTGTAGTACAAAATGTCAAAAAACAATAAAGCCGATAGTTCTAAATAGAAACGACTTTGTGCACTGACTGCCACTAAATTTACGTTGTAACGCCACTAAAATTACGACTGTTGTCATTTTTTTTTATATTTGTTACCTGAAGTAGGTGTTGTGTGTTTTTGGTTTCTTATATATTATATTTTGAGAAAAAAAGACTCATTTTGTTACAGGAATAAATTTGGCTGTTTTTAATACCTAAAAATGTAACCTAAGTTGTTTTGTACTGAAAAGTGCCATAATTTGCGATTTTTAAAATTTCTATAATTTTTGAAATAAAACTTCATTATTTAAGCACGTTATTTTATTGCGAAATCCCATAACTTTAATTTTCAATCAGTTTTAAAGCGATCTTATATCAAATTCCCAAAAAAAAATGTGTGTGCATATAGGAGCCTGTCAGACGTCCAAAGTAGTGTTAAGAAAAAATGACGTCCATACTTAGGTTAACTTTTTTTTTGGACGTCGATTGTTTTTTTTTTTATAAAAAGTTTTTATTTATTAGTTGTTTAAAAGAATCAATAATCGTACAACCAAACAGCATCCACAAGCCTTTCAAAATCTATCCCTATAGAGACTAATATGATAGTAGGTAACTAAACTAGTTGAATTTAAAAGTTGATCGAGGACATTCTCCGAAGAATCGGTGGGATACGCTTGAAAACGGTGTTTTGAAATACGATGAAGCAAACGAGAGAAGAAGACTCATGTAATGTAGACTCGAGAAATGTGACTTCTATACGAGCCGCGGGCAAGAGACACTGGCAGTCAAGAAGAAGTCACAGTTGAGAAACCTTAGATAGTAGACCGGAGTCGTACCTAAGTAGGTACCTACAGTCCAAAAGTGTCGCCTTGCGAGAAATCGATAGATACTATACATAGGTAGGTACGATAACTGACAAACTTCGCTAATCCTGTTCAATTTGTTTATATTTGGTAAGAGAAAGTGTGTTCAAGATACCAATCACAGATATTAAATATACAAATAAAATAACTTACCTCTAGGTTTTCAAGTGAAATAAGTAGGGAATATAAGAGCAAAGATAACAAAATAAAAATCTTTCTAACTTAAACCTACTACACAATTAATTTATTCTTGAGAACAATAAATACGACTCAAACTGCAAAGCAACATTAACGGTGAGGTCCGTCTGAGCCGAGTTGGTAATGGTATGAAAGCAAAGTTATGTAATACAATAAAAGAATAATATGTTGCTTCATCCAGCTCATAGCACATACATTTTAAATTGCACGATTACCAACACCAAGCCTTAGTGACTGCATTCTAATTTGCGAAACGGTTAACTATTTCCTAGAACGGTTTTTAAATTAACCGCACAGTGTTTTTGTACTTGAATAAGAGTTTCGATTGTAAAAATTTTAAATATTTTGTCAACAGCTTTTTGACTATACATAGATGTTAATAGGATTATCGAGGTTTGGCACTGGCATATCAGGTCCATCCCGTATTACGTCCTGTAATGATGTAACAGCACGCTTTGCCGATAAAAACTCGTTTTAGAAACTTGTCGCCCAACAAAATCAATGAAAATAAATTGCCATATAAACATGGTCCTTCTAAGCTTATCCTTATAAGTTATAACATTTTATTCATGTGTGTCAAGGTGCAAGCCGTGTTTAAGAAAACATAGAGGGTGTCTAACTGTTAAGTTAATCATAGAGTGCGACTGCGCGAGTTGAACATTGTACGTAAGAAACGGGTCGATGATTAAACTGCCTGGTTACGATTCATTATTCATGGTGGTAACGCAGGTCATATGTTATTATTAGGTCTACAGTAGTTAGGTATGTACCTCGTGGCTAAGTAATAACAGCACGGGTCGATCCAACAGGTTAACCTACGCTTGCCGAGGTTGGTCTGTGGATGGGTGACCATCTTTTCATACCGAGACTCCTCCGTGCCTCGGAAAGCACGTTAAACCCTTGCAGGGCTGTCATTCGTGGATCTTTGAGAGTCGTTACGGGTCATCAGAAGCCCGAAAGTCTGACAACCAGTCTTACCAAGGGGTATCGTATTACCCAGTAACTGGAATGTGGAGGTCAGATAGGCTGTCGCTCCATATAAAATACTGGTATTCAGCTGCATCCGGTTAGACTGGAAGCTAACCCCAAAATACTTGGGAAAAGGCTAGGCAGAGGCAGTAGTTAGGTATGCACCTATAAGTCTAGCAAATGCTGTGAATGTGCTGTGGGCCCCCTATAGCACAGCATCATGCTGAGTGGAAGCCTTCTTGTAACAGTCATGGCGTGCCAGCAGCTGTTAGCTGTCGACTTTTGTTTTGTGCTCGTGATTTGTGTTTTATTTTTCTTTTTGTAAAACTCGAGTTATCTTTTGTATGCACGTGTTTCTGTGACAAATAAACTTATTTTTTTTTCTTTCTTTCAAAATATTTAAAACCATCACTTCAATCATGCTAGGCACTTATCTAAGAAACGACGATTACGTAAGTATTTTAAGGGGACTACAGGACGTAAAGCGCAGTCACTATCGGACTGCATAGAAAACAAAGAGAAGCGCGATGATACAAAATTGATAACATTTATTGCAAAAAAACCTGCCAAGTGCGTGTCGGAGTACGCACAATGGAGGGTTCCGTAGTTGGGATGAATTTATCCCAAGAACAAACTTAACATTGTAGTTGAAAAACATGTTATCCTATACATTCCAACTGCAAATGTAATTTTGTACGCACAATATTGAGAGATTTACCATGTTATTTTAAGACCATAGACTTCTTATAGGTTTTCCTGTAATCTATAGGTATAGAAATATTTTCTGTATTTTTTTCTAAAAAATACAGAAATAATAAATAATAATAAATATAAATATAATTATAGGCACAGTAGTTTCGGAGATAAGGGGGAGGGGAATGGTCAATTTTCGACTAATAACTTTAAAACATTTTATTTCAAATTATAAACAAATATATTATATATTTGAGACCCTCACAGTAAGCCCTTTCATTGGACATGTGACACGGTACACAGTTTGTAAAACATTTTTTATTATTTTCTTATTTGCCCCCTATATTCAAAATTCATTTATTTTCTATACACGTCTGTTTTTGGGTCACAGAAATTCATACGTGTACCAAATTTCAACTTAATCGGTCCATTAGATTCGGAGCAAATTGGCTGTGACAGACAGACAGACAGACACACGAGTGATCCTATAAGGGTTCCGATTTTTTCTTTTGAGGTACGAAATCCTAATATGAAGGAAATATCTATTTACAAAAAATCTATTGATTGGATTAAAAAATTAAAACACTATTTATTACCTACGTTAATATGTTGCTTGTTATCTGACAAAAATCAGAATGATTGCATGTTTATTAGTATGGTTTTTTAACCGACTTTCAAAAAAGGGGGAGGTTATCAATTCGTCGCGTATATTATATATATATATACTCGTATATATGTATATATGTATGTACACCGATTTCTCCGTCATTTGTGGCCCGATTTCGAAAATTCTTTTTTTGTTTGAAAGGGTATGCTCTCGAGATGGTCCCATTGTCACCAAGTCAGAATCTGATATGAGGATCCAATGGAAATCGAGGGCAACCATTTTATAAGCACACCTATAGCAATTTGGATATTTTTTTACTCATGCATTTACTCTCGGAAAGCACCATTTGGTGAAGTGGAACTGATGATGAAGACTACAGATGGCCATCGGAACTAGTCAACAATAAGTATATCACGGCTTGCGATTCGATTAAGTACCTACTTTAATAGGAGCTGACTTCACCATCAACTCCAGTACTCCTGGTTCTTACTAGGAGAACTCCTCAACAATTAACGTCCCTACATCGAGAAAAGCAATATTTTGCAAAAGGTGATGAGCAGTTGACATTGAGCTATTGTAACTTAGATAAATTACAAACTGACCCACTAAAAAGTGAAAAAAAAAAACTTTTTTACAAAAAAAAAACACCGACTTCCAAAAACAACAGTACAAAGTGAAAAATAACTTTAATTTCAGAAGTCGGTGGCAAAAACTAAAATGCAGATCCAAAGACACCGACTTCTGAAATTAAAGTTATGCATACAGGGTGTCCGGTTCAATACGGTCCAAACGAAAACCATCGATGGAGTGCTCCACGGGCTATCCAAAAAACCCCCATGTATGTTCCGCGAAAATTGATAGTTTTCGAGAAAAAAAATTTTTTGTCATTAATTGGGATTTTCCCAAAAATAACTGAAAATATTTTTTGTGACTAAACTATCATGACTTGAATCACCATATTTTTTGTGGTAATGTACCATTATGTGCTTTATCAAGGTAAATTATTAAGTTAGAAATGGAAGCATAACTTTCGCTACAAAAAAAAATTGAATCCATTTTTTTTTATTTAGACCATATTTGACTATCAACTTCAGGTAAAGTTATTTAAAAAAAATCACATAAAATAAAATTCTGTTCCTACCTTAAAAACTTCTCTGTTTTACTGATAATTATTCTACAAAATTTCGTTTGTCTACGGTAAAGGCTTTAAGAATAAAAAGGGTTTCAAGTTAAAAGAAGATTGATTTTGTTATTTTTTTATTTTGCTACAAAAGTAGTAAAAACGTTCTTAGGGTACTCGCGTTCCATGCCAGGTAGTTAAAACTTAAACATAAGATAATAGTAATGTTGCTGTCTCACTCGCACTTATTAGTATTGCAGGTAATAACGTCAACCCGTGGCACTTAGTATATATATGTGGATGATGTTTTAATAACTTCCTA
Source organism: Dicycla oo (assembly GCA_948252095.1). NCBI lineage: Eukaryota > Metazoa > Arthropoda > Insecta > Lepidoptera > Noctuidae > Dicycla > Dicycla oo. The sequence goes on from OX411711.1 coordinate 23,644,846, forward strand.
TCACTGTTATTTACATAGCACGTAGTGGTATTCGAATTTTTGTGGGGTACACTACTAAAAAGTGAAAAATAAAAACTTTTTAGCAAAAAATAAAACCGACTTCCAAAACAAAACACTTCAAAGTGAAAAATAACTTTAATATCGGAAGTCGGTGGCAAAAAACGATAATACAAAACCAAAGCCGACACCGACTACCGAAATTAAAGATATTTCACTTTGTAGTGTTTTGTTATGGAAGTCGGTTTTATTTTTTGCTAAAAAGCTTCATATAGGTACTTTTAGTCATTATAAAACTTGTGTTTAGTTGCGTTTAGGTCCTGTAGTCCCCTTAAGGCGAAGCGTCAAGGTAGCCCGCAAAATTCAATTTATTTACGTTTTTTTCAATTTACATGTCAGTATTAGGTTGAACGTTGATAAAAATGTGATTCGCGACCGTAACAAGTATGTATTTACAAAATTATAATCATTGAAGTCATCAATACAACTCTTAAAGACCAGGTAATTCCAATTAATCACTGTTTCATGAAATCTTGACATCGCACATCCGGAGCAACACTGACACAACTGCAAAGTTATAAATTTATTTGGTATATATTTAAAGACTGATTTTTCAATCGTCAAATAAGTTTTATCGGAGAAATAAATACGGCAGTTTGACAGCTTTTGCATAGAAAATAATATGTCAAACCGCCATTCTTGTTCTACAGATAAAAGATATCAGGCGATTGATAAATCGGCCCTTAGTCAGTTTTAATTTTTTTTGGCAGTTGTGCCAATGTTGCTCCAGATGTGCTCTCATCAACTCTTAAGTTGTATTACTGATTCTAATTATTATAATTCTGTAAATATATATTTCTTATGGTCGCGAATCATATTTTATTCAACATAGAACCTAATACTGACTTACAAATTGCAAAAAACTTAAGAAAAATTGAATTTCGCGTGCTACCCTGACACTTCCCCCTTAAGATACAACGGGAATAGACATATTAATTGATGAAATATTCATTGAGCAGAAACCCCATCGCAACTTTACGTGCCGGACGGCATTGTCGCACTTCGTAGAGTTTGAGGTCCATATTACTCAACCAAAAAAAATTAAATAATCAAATAAACCTGACCAACTAACAAGTGAATTATAAAAAAAAATAAACAAGCTTTTATTATTCCGGATATCGTCTAGGACCAGAGTCCTTGTCAAGACGAATCAAACGAGCCTAAACTCGATAGGGCTGCGTCGTTTTATTACTGAGTTCCCATGGCCACCTAACGGCTCCATCATCAGATCAGCTCCATGCAATAATATTGCAGTCATCCCATTTACATATGCCTATAAAATTTCATCACAATCGGAAACCGGGAAGTGGGTCATATTTAAATTGCAAGAGATTACAGACAGACACCGGGACAGGGGAAACTAAATATAAGCTTGTAAAAGTTCAAAACAAGCTCACTTTTCAAGCGGTCTAATGCACTGTCTGCCAGTTATTTTATTCCGATCTCAGATTTGATGCCATACCAACTGGATCAGAAGGCTTTAAAAGTGTGCTTTTCAAGTTTCACCCTCTTTGTGTGAGTCATACTTTTGGAATCGTCTCCTAAAGCCCCTTATTTTGATACTGAATATAAACATAACGCAACCTAGACGAGTCGATAGACACCTCATATCCTTCCAGCCGTTAGGAAGCTTCGAGGTTATAAAGAATCCCACATACTAAGATACGCGTGAAAGACATAAACCTGTTTTTGCTGTCGCACAGTTGGGTAGTAGAACCACAAACACTCAAAAGCCTTATTTTATGATCAACCAGTACGTGAGTCAGTACAGACAGTACATTAATGAAACGGATATTTTTAATTCAGTAAACCTAGTTCCTCGACGTACATCTATGAATAATTTTATGACTAAAAATTATCGTTACAGTTTTTTTTTAACACACGCATGAATTCTGCTGGTTATGTCTAGAAACGGATTGTAGTAGTTAAATGTTCGTAACTTTCGATTGGTATAATTTTTAACTAACGATACCAAACAATGTTATAAATGTATTTCTAATTTTAAACAATAGAAACATAATAAATAAGATACTACCTTAATCGAACCTCTTGAACTTGATCGACCGGTCTGGGATCTTGGTCAAAGATCTTGTGATGCGTATTCGGTAAGATATCGTGCAATTCATTACAAATACTACGAGGGCGGGTCAATAAGTCCGTGACTTTTTAATTTCTGACCTCTTTATTGAAAAAGCAACACTACTCCTGTCAACAGGCATCTGTCAGTTGACTCCTGTCAAAATTTGAACTTGCTGCGTCAGTTAGTTTGTGTTTGACAGCTATCTTTATCAGACTACCCAGTAATTTGAGGACAAAATGGAAAAAAGTGAATTTCGTGTGCTTATTAAGCATTATTTTTTGCGAAAAAAAACCATTACCGAGACCAAGGCTAAGCTTGATAAATACTATGGGGACTCTGCACCATCGATTTAAATGGTAAAAAAGTGGTTTACTGAATTTCGTTGTGGCCGTACAAGCACTGAAGATGCCGAACGTCCTGGACGCCCAGTTGAGGTCTCTTCACCCGAAACAATCGAAAAAATTCACGATATGGTGTTGGCCGACCGAAGATTGAAAGTGCAAGAGATTGTGGAAGCCGTAGGGATCTTGCATGGCTCAGTGGTTTCAATTTTGAATGATCACTTGGGCATGAGAAAGCTTTCCGCAAGATGGGTGCCGCGTTTGCTCACAGTCGACCACAAACGCAATCGTGTAACAACTTCACAGGAAGGTTTGGCGTTGTTTAATCGCAATATGGAGGAGTTTTTGCGCCGTTTTGTAACCGTGAACGAAACATGGATCCATCACAACACACCAGAGACCAAACAACAGTCAAAACAGTGGGTTTCTAAGGGTGAATCGGCGCCAAAGAAGGCCAAGGTGGGTTTGTCAGCCAATAAAGTTATGGCGACTGTTTTTTGGGATAATTTCGGGATAATCCACATTGACTACCTTCAAAAGGGAAGAACAATCAATGGGGAATATTATGCCAACTTATTGGACCGATTCAATGACGATTTGAAAAAAAAACCCACCTCATTTGGCCAAGAAAAAAGTTCTTTTCCACCAAGACAATGCAAGGGTGCACACATGTGCAGTTGCCATGGCAAAAATCCATGAATTGGGCTATGAATTGCTTCCTCATCCACCCTATTCTCCAGATTTGGCTCCGAGTGACTACTTCTTGTTCCCAAACCTGAAGAAATGGCTTGGTGGAAAAAGATTTGACTCCAATGATGAAGTCATCTCGCAAACAAAGGTCTATTTTGAGGACCTCGACAAATCATATTTTTTGGAAGGGATAAAAAAATTGGAGAAGCGTTGGACAAAGTGTATAGAGCTCAAGGGAGACTACGTTGAAAAATAAAATGATTTATTTATCAAAAAATCTGTGTTTTATTCCAAAAGTCACGGACTTATTGACCCGCCCTCGTAACAACACAAATCATAATTGTAATACAGCTACTAGTAAATCTCATTGTTGCTGTACAATATAAATAATAGATAGTTACCCTACTACGATAAGCTGAAAAATAATAAATAGGCGGCGATGTAACAAAGACTGCATCACTTCATATATTCTAGCCCTAGTATTTCATTTAAAAGTATCCAGAATGAACCGTCTCAAGTTTCACAACTCACTTGAACGTTAGTTTCAAGTCTGTGTTATACGCTCGAATAATATTACTTAATACATAATAATTGAAAGCTTTTCTATGTTCTTTACCCGTTTAACTAACCTCCAACTGCGATCCCTAAGAACTTCTTGTAGTTTGTGTGACTGGACATCTTGGCAAGATAAGGCTTTGATAAATCTTGAAAAGTAACTCGTACTTCTCGCATTTTTTTTCTAAATATTCTAAGACGGCGTCGTCGATTGTCCACGTAGAATTCAGTTTCAATGCAGAGAGCGGAATCGGCGAGGTCAGGCAGCATGCGCCAGTCAGCGTCAGGGTCGTTTTGTGGCCAGCTCGGCAACTCCTCTAGTTCATCCAGTTCATCCACAGCTACATCGAAACTTGGTGTGGAGTCATCGTCCGGTAGCACAAAGTAAGGATCCTCCATGTATTCCAAGCTCGTCGGCTCCACGCCGATGCTCGACGTTCCATCACTTGCCATTCTATCTGCCTCGTCTTCCGCGGCAATTAAGCATATTTTGCGTCTATAAGATCATATAATTCAAGCTAATTGTCCTTATGTTACACACGGTAAAATCATACGCCTTGGTAAAAAATTGAGATCACTTATTTGTATACGTAACTCTACATTATAAATAAGTAAATAGTTACTGTCACTTTACAAACATTTTGTATTTTGCAATATTCACGATCGACTCGAGAAACATGAATGCGTGCACCGGCGGCGCGCAATGATGTCAGTTTCTTCCGCCACGTCGAGCCCCTCCAAGCGAGCCAGCTTGCGTTCGTTTCGCGCCGCTGCCTGATTGCTCGTGTTCGCCACTTTCACCAATAACGCGAGCTCCGATCTCGGCAGTGTATAAATTACAATTTTGACCTCCAAAATATTTGCGAATTTTTAAAAGTAGTAACTGCATTTTGTTACATTTTATCAATCTCAATTGGTGGAACACATTGATTTGTACCGCGGTATCAGTGAATCACAGAGTCTGTTACTCTGTGACTAACCACCGAGTTTCAAAGAGCTAACAAAACAACAAAACCATAGATTCAGCTCACCTTGTGCCGCTAAAGTTTATTGACAGTGCCGCAGGCGAGCGAGCGGGCGGCGCGGGAGCTGGGCCACGGTAGTGTTGCGTCATTTGTTACTTGACGAAATACACTAAAAAAGTCTGCAGTTTGCACGACAAATGACTCACAGTCTTAAATAATTGGATAAAGTTTTTATCGCGAATAAAGCAGGTATTTTTTTTTCACCAACTCTTAACTATCTACATACTTTTTATCGTGGCCGTGACTTTTGTAGGTATGGGAAAACAGATGGGATTATTTAATACAACCACATTTACTTTGATTACAAAGATTTTTCCTTTAAATTCAAGCACAACAGAAACTAGTATTGGGTCATTGTATAGTAACTGTCTGCGCGGAAAGATCAAATGAGCTGGAAAATTTTTACACAAAACAGCCGTCACCCCTCGGGATGGAGAGTTTGGTGAAAATGAAGGTTAGGAAGCGGTCCAGAGGAATAGAAGAGTTACTCTTAAGATTACAACGCCGTATTCGGGAGTACCCGTTTATTTTAGTAATTATTAGGTTGTCACATAAATAATGAGCGTTTAGTAAAAATTATCTAGTTTTTTCGAGAATCATCTAGAACATTCTACGGTCGAAGGTATATAAACAGTGTGCGGCACAATGTTCGTCTCCCCCCGACCCTTGCACCCGCCCGCCCGTGCGGAGCAAGTAGCTTTAAACGCCCCTAATAATAATAACATACCGATAGAACAAGTCTCCACTTGCTCAGTAAACAGTAGCGCCCTAAGCCTAGGTTCGAGTCCCACTATGGGACGCCCTTAGCTGCGCTACTTAGGGGCCGTCTCCACGAGCGAGAGAATCGCGGCGATATTACGTATTTGTATGGGATAATATCGCCGCGATTCTCTCGCTCGTGGAGACGGTCTCTAAGAGAGTGTATAGAATATACGTGGCAACGACGATAACATCGTCGCGATTCTCTCGCTCGTGGAGAGAAAAAAAAAGTGCGTCTCAGTCGTACTTTGAGCGTCGATGTGTAAAAATCACATAAAAATGGACGAAATCAAAACGCACGTTAGGCATTCTTTACTTTACGAATACCAATCTAAACATTCAGCGGCCAAAGCTGTGCGGAACACATGCCAACATATAGCTCCTCATGCCGTATCGGAGGCTACACAGTAAAACGACGGCCAGTGGAAATAGATATAAATGAATTAAAGTCCTTTATTGAGAAAGATCCCAGGATTTCGTTGCATACATTAGCTATTCTTCTCGAATGCTCTCATACCACAATAGATCGACATTTACACGAATTAGGAAAAAGGTACATATAGGATGGTGTTTGGATACCTCATGAGATGAGTCAATGTCAACTCCAGTATCGCATAGACGTCTGTACATAACTTCTATCTTGTCGCAGTACATTTAACTGGTTGGACCATCAGATTACTGGGGATGAAAAGTGGGTTCTGCATATTAACCATATCCGCAAGCGCCAATGGCTAGGTCCAAATTAACTCGGAAAACCAACCTTAAAAAACATATTTCACGCGAAAAAATTGATGATATGCGTTTGGTGGGATGTTCAAGGAGTCATTGGTATTGGGACCTCCTTCCTTAATGCTTATTCCTTTAAAGGTACGGAACCCTAAAAATATGTAGCCACCGTGTGTGTAACACCTTCACGTTATCTTTTATATTTGAGTTTATGAGTCACAATCTATTTCAGAGTAATAAGTGCATTCCACCCTTCCCCCTTACTGGTAGCATCACTTCATAGTCGAAACAATCCACGAGTCTACGAGACTATTAGAACGCCTTGGAAACTAAAAGAATATTGCTCATCAAATTTTTGGATATTAAACAGGGTTTCGATAAAACAGGTAGAAAGGTCCCTTTAAAAAAAAAAAACCGGCCAAGAGCGAGTCGGACTCGCGCACCGAGGGTTACGTACCTACTATCAATAAAAGAGTGTGCTATTTAGAGACATTGTTTTATTTTTCCTGTAATCTTGACATAAACTTCTATGACATAATTTCAGATTTTGCTCTATGCAAACTTCGGAGGTAAGAGGGGGGTCGGGTATTTTTTTTTTTACATTTTTCATCAAATCAAAAACTATGCGGCCTAAAAAAAAAGAAAAAATTTTTGAAAATTTGCAAACAGCGCTCTTTCATATGATACCCCACATGCCCTAGTAGCCCCACTTCGAATTTTTAAGGCCCCATTTCAGTCCCTGTTCTAAAAAAAATATTTTTATTTATATTTCTTTCTTATTTGCAAAATAGTTGGGCAAACGTCTTCTTAAACTATTCCAAATTTCAAGTTGATAGCATTAGTGGTTCTCGAGATATCCAGCTGTGACAGGCGGACAGACAGAGTCGCACCATAAGGGTTCCTTTTTACCATTTTGGTATGGAACCCTAATTAAAGTATTCTTCGAAGTTTTGAAATGCCTAATATGCCGATTCATCAGATCCGATGTGATCACCTTTCATAGATATAGATAAACCTAGAAAACGCAAGAGCACCTACTTTCCGTGCCCGGCTTAAGCATAAAATGCTTAAGTAGGCTCAGTCTGCGCCTGTCCGCCGGCTAGTCGGACGTCAGTCAAAAAATATAAAATATCTATACTATTCGTAATACATTGCGGCTTTTACTTGGAGCAGTGGATGTGACGTTCTGTGTTAACAGGTGATGAATATTGGAACGATAGTATGACATTGTATATCGCTTCAGTTTCGTGGTATAGATAAACCATTCTAAAAATGAACGCCCCTCCACAGCGGTTACGCTCACATGCAAAGAAGATGTATCGACGCAATACACATAATTGGTTTTTGTTATTGGTTGCTCAGTCACCGGCGAGACATGAAAGTGGGACCACGCGTCGATTTCGCCGCAAAAGTACGGTCAACATGTCAACGCAAAAAAACTACGTGGCTACAAAAAATGTTGAACAAAACTTAACGTCAATAAAGGAACGAATTGAAATTTTTTTGACATGGATTTTGAATTAATTATTCATTAATGTTAGTCATTCTGATGAAAATTATTAGGTATAGGTATTGATAAATGAATTTCATAACGTTTGTTTGTAGTGCATAGTTTTATTACGTATTGCATTATAATATTAGATAGTAATAAGTCAATAAATGCTTGAAATAATAATAATTTCATCATTTATTTTAAGACAAGAATTCACATAGTATAATATATGCAGTAGGTATTAAACTTATGTACATAAAAAATATAAACAATAACACTGATTTTTTTTTGCGTAAATTCATGCGCTGAAAACAGTGCCACCCATGTTTGTAATAAACACCCAGTTATTATAGCAAGTTTGTGGAGCCTACGCTAACGCTGTCGAAGTGGTCGAAGCTTATTAAGAATACATAAATGGAATCAACAGTACAACACATATAGTAAATGGTCTCATAACAAATGGTGAATACCCATCTTGAGAATACCAGTAAGGCAAAAGCACAATGTTAATCCAAACTTCTAGAGACAAATTTAACATTCGGTGACATAGATTCTTACAGTAGTTACTTGGTCGAAAATGTAGATTATTCACAGAGAACAATACAGACACCAGTATTATTAATGGAATCTGCCATCACAACCAAAATTACACAACTGTGGTGTTGTGTGCGCAAGTCAAACCTCCCCATACAATTTCAGCATACAACACTACAGAACACCATGCACATTTTGTTAACCATTTACACAAGTATGTTCAATAAAAAAAAAAAACTAAGAAACAGCTACATAATTCAACACAGTACCTACATATGTATTATGAATACAGTAAGAGAAAAATCCAATTAGCTGCAATAGCTATTGATTACCTTATATTGTACACATTGATGCTGCTGCCCTGGGCTGACATTGTATAACGATTAACTATAATATGTTCTGTGTAGACAAACATTATATATATGTGACATGTTTTAACTACGGGGGGTAATACTGTTCGCGTCCGCAGGCTTGACCATCTTAGCCATTAATACATCCACCCTGTACGTGCCCCCTGGGTGGTGCCAAATGAACAGCAACGCCGAGCCACAGGCGGCGGTTAAGTAACCTGTTTCTGGGCTGCTACAAGCCAAGAGGGACCAAATCCCCTCTGAAAGTGTGGTCATGATGCCTTGGGAAAGCATCATGTTTATACTCCCAACCGTGTCTGATAACGAGAATGCCAAGCTCGCAGTTACCCGGGCCTGCGAGTGTGAAATATGTTACCGAAGACCGTTCAGGGGTGGGCGACCAGGCTCCTGTGTTGGTAAATGTGTCTGGCAGCAGCAGCAGCAGCAGCAGCAGCAAAAAGCTTGTCCAACAAGCCTTCCATCCAGGCTTGTTTACGAGACCAAGATCCTCTTCCCTGGGGAGTAATCAACAAATCGGAGCTCGTTCAACCTCCGATAACAAACCCTTGACTTCCAATGATACAGAGATGGAGACTACACCAATTTGTCCTCCAACAAGGCAAAGAGTCCCTGTCACCAGAAATCCAAAGAGACCAACAATCTCAAACAGAAACAGTCTCTCCTGAAACAGTAAAAACCTCAAATAGATTCACTGGTCTAACAATTGATCTTACCGAAACCAATACGTTACCCAAAGATAAACGACCCACTAAACCGTCACCAATAGTTTTATATGGTATAGAAGACGTCAATAAGCTCACTGAACTACTTGAAACTGTTGGTGACAAGAACCAGTTTACTTTCAAAATTGTCAACCGAAGCCAGTTGACAATAAGTAGCTTAGACATTGAAAGCTATAAACAAATTATAAAAGTAGTTCGAGATAATGGGCTGATTGGTCACACCTTTAATCGGAAAGACCAGAGGTGCTTCAGAGTGGTAATAAGAAACCTGCCAGAAGAAGTCTGCCATCAAAGAAGACATTGAAGCTACAGGGAACAAAATCACTGGAGATCTTCATTGCAGTTTGGGCTGGACAAAAAATCAACATCCACATTTTTTGTGAATCTGGCACCTGGACCAAATAACAAGGCTGTGAAAGAACTGAAATACATATACCATCAGTCTGTTGTCATAGAGGATCCGAAATCGATATCCGGAAGCGAGAATCGATAGTTCAATGCCAAAGATGCCAGCAATATGGGCACTCGAAAAATTATTGTATGCATATGGGCGCAATCACATAAAACATCGGAATGCCAAAAAAGAGATCGCACAACACCTGCCAAGTGTGCACTATGTAATGGTTCACACCCAACGAATTACAAAGGATGTGAAGTATACAGGGAAATCCTGCTAAGAAGTTCAAAGCCAACTTATCCAACGGCAAGAAACCAGCAAACGCACATATCTACAACTCAAAAAACAAAAGATAGACCAGTGCCCAACCTAGCTGTTGAAGACAGTTGCAAATCCTGACACAACAAGAAAGTACTCTGATGTCACACGAAACAAAAAAAGGACCAGCTCATGAAATTACTAACTTACAACCTCTTTTGAACTTGGAACAGATTAAACAGACAGAAAGACCTAATCCTTCAACAGATGAGTACGCTTATGATGCTCATAACACAACTCGTAGACAAAATATCCAAATGACGGCATTTCGTATGGCAACATGGAACATAAATGGACTGACCCCAAACAAAAATGATACGGAAACGCTAATGACTCAACAAAATATGGACTTGCTATTGATATCTGAAGCTCATTGCACCTCTGCCTCAAATCTTAAATTTAAGAACTACGAGTGTTATATCACCCTACACCCGGATGAGACGGGACATGCTGGTACTGCGATTATCATCAGGAAATCACTGAAACACCACATAATGCCTGAATACGAAACCTACCACATCCAGACTACAACAATAGCCTTCGAAGACAAAACGGCTGTTTTAATATGTCTGCAGTGTACTGTCCACCGAGACAAAATATATATAAAGAGATACAGAATTCTTTGAGGCACTTGGCAATCGGTTCTTAGCAGGCGGAGACTGGAACTCCAAAAACACGCACTGGGGTTCTAGATTAACTAGCACCAGAGGAAGACAGCTAAAGCTCAGCACAGAAGCTAATAAACAGCTTCCACGTGTGAACCCACATACTGGCCGACGGATACTTCTAAAATACGAGATCTGCTCGACTTCTTTGTTATTAAAGGTTTTCCTGTTACGACAGCTCGTCGGACCACACGCCAGCCCTGCTCACCCTAAGCTCGGAGATTATTGAACACGAAAGCCCTGAAAGGCTGTATAACAAGAAAACAGACTGGAACTCATTCAAAGAATACATTGACGAAAACATCAAGCTGAAAGTTGCACTTAAGACGCCTGAAGAAATTGAAAACGCAACGAATTTCATTACAAACCTCATTCAGCCTCTAATTGACCCTAAAAAGCGGATAAATAACTACCCTCTTGAAATAATAAAAGAGGTCTTAGAAAGACGGAGGCTGCGCTGAGTTTGGCAACTAAGCAGTACTTGCATCTGATAAAACTAACTTTAACAGGCAAGCGTCACGTCTAAATGAAATTCTACAGACTTGGCACAATAAGAATCTTGAGTGAGTCTCAAGATTCTTATTGTGCCAAGTCTGTGGAATCGCTTACACCCTCTGTAGTCACTGATTACTCACTATGGAAATTTACAAAGTCGTATGACAGATCAAAGCTGGCCAAACCTCCGCTGAGAAACAACAATGGCTGGGCACGCACATCGCAGGCAAAGGCAAACTTATTCGCAGAACATTTATCGAATGTGTTCAGCCCGAATCAAGCCAGTGACACAGATTCTGAGATAGAGGTCGAATCTGTTCTAATCCAGCCTATTCAAATGTCGCTCCCACCTGCACCGGTCACAGTAAGAGAAGTTTAGGGGACCATTGTTGGCCTGAAAGGCAAAAAGGCGCCAGGATATGACCTCATTACAAAGGAAATTTTGAAAGAGCTTCCAAGAAAAGCGGTAGTTTTCCTAACTATGCTGTATAGTGGAATACTATGGGTTCAATACTTTCTGGACCTGTGGAAAGTGTCTCAAATTCTTACGACACACAAGGCAGGGAAACCAGCAAATCAAATCACCTTGTATAGGCCTATCAGCCTTTTGCCTATCTTGTCAAAAGGCTGTGAAAAATTGATCCTTCGTCGAATTATGCCTCTATTAGAAAACAACCATCAATTTGGCTTTAGGCAGCAACATTCCACTAATGAACAAGTACATAGAGTAGTTGAGAAAATAAGAAAATCCCTAGGGGAAAAGGAGTACTGTTTATCTGCATTCTTGGAAATCCAGCAGGCATTCCACAGGGTTTGGCACGAGGGTCTTCTCTTTAAGACAAAAACAAGTCTTCCGCACAGCTACTACATTCTTCTGAAATCTTATCTCACAGGCAGAATCTTCCAAGTAAAGGAATCTGACTCAACCTCCAAATTCTACAATATAAGAGCAGGTGTGCCTCAGGGCTTGGTGTTGGGACCGATTTTGTATAGCTTATACACCTTGGACCTACCACAAGTGGACAGAGTCATGACTGCTACTTATGCCGACGACACAGCCATAATGGCGTGTAATAAGCAACCTGAACTGGACGAAATTACAAAGTGGCTTCAAAATGGAGGATCAAAGCTAGCACAACAAAGTAAGTGCAGGTCACTTTCACACTTCGGAGAGAAAACTGCCCTCCTGTATGCCTGGAAAACTCTACATTGCCACACAAAGATAGTGTGAGGTATCTGGGCATGCACTTGGATCGCCGTCTGACGTGGAACCAGCATATCAAAAGCAAGAGAGAAGAACTCAATATACGGCACAGAAACCTCAATAGGATGCTGGGTCGAAATAGCAAGTTATCAATAGATAACAAACTACTAATATACAAGTCCGTATTAAAACCAACCTGGACATACGGCATCCGCTGTCCATCTGTCTGTCAGCAGGTTGCCTCTCATGAACAGTAATAGGTAGACAGTTGAAATGTTCACAGATTGTGTATTTCTATATACCACTATATAACAAATCATAAAATTAAAATAAAGTGAAAAATTGAAGTGAGAGAAACATAGTGCTAAATATTGTATGGTGGTACCAAACCCTTTGTGTGCAATTCCGGCTCGCACTTGACCAATTTTATTATTTGTTAAAAATAACTAGCGTTTGCATCTTGTCCACTTGATTTAGGTAGCAAACGGAATCAGACAAGTCAAACAAAGTTTCTATTTTAAACTTCAGTGGTTTATACCATGCATAGTGTGAATTGATTGCCAGTCAGTCAAAAATTCATGAAACTGCTCTTTATGATATGATATAACAGATAAACAGTTAATAATAAATGATGATAAAAATCAAATAAGATACCTACTACAAAGATTTAGGTTGTGCTATGTAATGGAATTACTAAAGTATTGAATGACACATAGATAACTGAGATAGTGTTAGCTCTTGAAATTGTAAAATATCAACATTTTATTTTCATGCTTGAAGCATGCTAAGTATGAGTCATACAGCAATTTTTTTTTTTTTGTTAATATGTAAGTAAATCAGCATGCCTTGATTATGAGCAGAGGAGGAACCAAGGAACTCAAATAATGTTTTACACATTAGGAAAAAAGCAGTAATGTATGAATCACTCACTGGCTTTGAATGTATGTGGGTTGTGCAGGTGCAGCCCTTGGGGCTCTATTTCTATTTTATAATCAGAGCCACAATAACTAGGAATTATCAGGGATGATTCCAACTATTAGGAAATGCACTAAAGCAAAGGAAATATGTATATTTTAGGACTTGAATATAATAATTTCTCAAAAAGGTCTGTTATGTAGAGCTATGTAGGTACTTTTCTTGAAAGACAATCTTCCGACCCGAAACAGAGGCTAAAATGCATTCAGTGCTGTTTCGGGTAGGTATGGACATTTAAATATTTTATTGGGATATGCAGTAGGATCGACGACCAATAACGATTACGTATAGCCATTAATAACAAAAACAATACCTACAGACAAACTAACATACCTGTTTGTACACCACTCATGTTGACTGATGAAGAAACCGATTGCGATTCACAAATTAAACGATGTTTCAGTTTATACTTATAAATAGTAAACCTAATTACTCGCGTTTATAAGTCGAGAAAGGATTAATTAAATTACTGAACTTGATATATAACTTCGGTTTATTCTCAGAGTACACCGATTCTACCTAGGTACAAAACACGTCACGTAGGTACTCTGTCCAACTCTGTCACTCTGTGACCTGTGTGTGTAGGTTTCTATTTATTCGATCGCGACCATAGATTATATACTACATTAATCGCGACGACGACGTCCGCCCGTCAAGTGAAAATAATCGATACATTTCAGTTTTGTGTTTCTAAGTGTGAATCGATTATTACGTATCTAAAAAAAAATATTAATTAGGCTGAGTCTACATAGGTCAACATTACTAAAACTATCCCAAATTATTCTAATTTCTGTTTGCATTGGTTCCTTAAATGAGAGCTCGTGGCTAAGTAATAACAGCCGCACGGGTCGATCCATCAGGTTAAGCTACGCTTGCCGGGGTTGGTCCGTGGATGGGTGACCATCTTTTCATACCGAGACTACTCCGTGCCTCGGAAAGCACGTTAAGCCGTTGGTCCCGGCTGTCATTAGAGAATCTTTGACAGTCGTTACAGGTCGTCAGAAGCCCGAAAGTCTGACAACCAGTCTTACCAAGGGGTATCGTATTACCCAGTAACTGGGTTGTGGAGGTCAGATAGGCAGTCGCTCCATGTAAAATACTGATATTCAGCTGCATCCGGTTAGACTGGAAGCCGACCCCAACATAGTTGGGAAAAGGCTAGGCAGAATGATTAGATATAGATAAAAGGTATACTTATAGATGACACGATTTTATTCTCTCGCCTTCCGATAAAATACAGTTAATAAGTGCTTTATGTCAAATATTTGTAACTGAATAGTTTGGTAGACGAAGACTAATCGAGTAACTTCGGTCACATGGAACTCGGAAGGCGAGCTGTGGCCGGCGAGCTAAAATAATCGTATAATCTTTCAAACAAAATATCGACATTGCTCTAATAACAAAGACTTTTGTTTTTATAAATCTGTCAAGGCTGTCCTGCCTACCGTGCCTACCGTAGACAGAGAATGCTATAGACAAATTGATATCTTTTGTCGCATTCACTCAAGAAAAAGAGTAACTTACGCCGATGTCGTTGTCGTGTAACGAAATGAAACAGAACGATGAGACATTTTGTTTCACGGCGCGTGTCACGTTTTTAGGTTAACGTTTTAAGGTTAGCATAGCACACTAATTTGCTAAACAAAGTTTGACAGTTAACGTGCAGCTAGCTCTCGTCTTCCTATAAAATACAGTTAATACGTGCTTTATGTTAATTAATTTATGTTATACTAGCAGCGCCCCGCGGTTTTTCCCGCGTAAGTCTCGAACCCGTAGGAATATGGGGATAAAACAATGACGTATTATAAATAGACGCGTCATACACGAACATTAGTGCACTTAAAAACAGCGTAAGCCATGAATGTAGCATTTTTTGTATGGGACATTTGAAGTGCCACTTGTATGTCCTATCCAACACTAGGCCGCTCGCGGAAAATGGCGGTCCAAGTACAAAACCCAAAAAGCATTTTATGTTACAATAAAAAAAATACAGTCAAAGTAATTGTATAATTTATACATCGTCTTTAAACACAAGAAGGCAATTTCTTCACAAATAATTTCTGGTAATTGCGAGTGACTATGACGTGTAGCCGCGACAATGGATAGTGCGTGACTATTTCAACTCGTGGCAATTACCTCCTTTTTACTTTGCCAATATTGAACGCGGGTAACGCATCTAAAGGTCATCATTAAGATAGAAAGTAGCCTATGTGTTAATCCAGGTTATAAGCTATCTCAGTGGCGTAGCTAGGGGGGGGGGCGTCGGGGGCGGTCCGCACCGGGTGTCACCAGTTCCGGGGTGACACCTGACTGTATAAAAAAAATTACACAAACTGTCACGTTTTTTAATGATAAATAATATGGGTTTGACGCTATTTTAATCAAGTTATCCCAACAAAATAATTTAATTTATCAATTGTGATTATTTATAAATGCACGTACCTATTATTTGAAATAAATGTTAACAAGAAATTATTCACTACGACCACACATTAGACCATGCTTTTTTTCCAGTGTACACACTGTTATTTTTAAGTTCAAATCTCCGTTCAAAAATCCGTTCTGTAGTTTTTGGGTGAAAGAGTAACAAACATCCATCCATCCTCACAAACTTTCTCATTTATAATATTACTAGCGTTTGCCCGCGGTTTTGCCCACGTGGATGTCTGAAAATATCCCACGAGAACGAACATGTGGAGAACATAGGGCCGTCCGATATAACTGCAAACTGAAATCGCTACGATATATTGTTGCCCTGTATGGTGGGCTTAAAGCTGGGAAGTCGGCATGATTTTTTCCGATAATAAAGACTAAAGGTTACCTCAAGATACGAACTATGACTACATTTCAAATCCCATAAATCTCTTAAAAAGAGGAACACAATTCTTTAAATATGATTTGTGAATTTTAAATTTAAAATCAACCTCTATTTTACTTTCAGGGATGATACAATTATTAAAGCATACATTGGAATTTTCATATATGTACCTAACTTAAGAAGTGCCGGGTTTCCCATACAAAGTTTCATCCCCTATATCACCTCCTGCAGGATTATTTTGAGACAAAAAGTAGCCTATGTCCTTCCCCATGAATAGCTTCCATAGCCTTGCCAAATTTTATCGAAACCCGTGCAGGTTTGTTATTTTTAAAATCAACCCCTATTTACCCCTTAGGGGAAGATTTTAAAAAAACGTTGAACCACATCACTAACTTAGAAATACATACAAACTTTCATCCCCTATATCTCCCCCTGTAGGATTATTTTATAAGACAAAAGTAGCCTATGTCCTTTCCCAGGATGCTATCTATAGCCTTGGCAAATTTTATCTAAATCCGTGCAGTTTTGTGAATTTTATAATCAACTCCTATTTTACCCGCTTAGGGGATAATTTTTCAAAAACACTGAGCCACATATTTCTTTATTTTTTACCAAATCATAAAGAATTTTCATATACCTAACCTTAGAAACGCCAGGTTTCCCATACAAACTTTCATCCCCTATATCACCCCCTGTAGGATTATTTTTGAGACAAGAGTAGCCAATGTCCTTCCTCATGATACCATCTATAACTTTACCAAATTTTATCGAAATTCGTTCAGTGGTTTATGCGTGAAAAGGTAACATACAGACAGACAGACAGACAGAGTTACTTTTGTATGCATAATATTAGTATGCACTAGCAGCGCCCCGCGGTTTCACCCGCCGAAGTCTCGAACCCGTAGGAATATCGGGATAAAAAGTATCCTATGCGTTAATCCAGGTTCTAAACTATATGTGTGCCAAATTTCATGAATATCCGTTCAGTAGAATGTATCGCCGAAATGTATGTACGCACATAACTTCCGAACGACTGCACCAAATTGGATAATTCTCTTTTTGTTGTGTATGTAATTGTCAGGACAAGGTCTGTATGAAAGATAATGTTTGAAAAGTTGCCGGAGAAAATGGAAAATTCGGGAAAACTGAAAGTGCATTTTCTATGGTAGTTTTGTATGAATTATTGAAATTCTGACAGGGCAACGTTTGTCGGATCAGCTAGTTTATAATATTAGCAGGATTATAGTAGGAAGGATTTTGTTGTGAACAATTAAGACTTATTATTTCAACAATTTAAGTAAATAACATAGTGCGGTGTAGCCGTGTAGGTGTAAAAGTGCTATTCGAACGAAAATGCCAGACTTGTCGTTTCATTCGTAAGTATTCGACTCTATATCAGTTACCTTTCAATAATATGAAGGGTACAGGGGCAAAACAAGAAATGTCACATTAACAAATAGTTATGTAATTGACATTTTAATTTTTCAAAGTTAAAAGCATTCTTAAGTGTCACTTAAAATTATAAACGGTGTCTACATCTCTTTTTATCCTCTGTCCTATCGCAGGTATGCTGGAAGAGATTTCTTTAGAAATAAGCATCACCTTTGTACGTAATTTTCAGTTCCTTTATTCTTGTCTGTTCCTTTGTGTGTACATAAACGGTTAAATAAATAAATAAACTGCTAATAGGAACTTTAGTTTGCCTTATAAAGTCTTATATTTAGGAACATAAAATATTGAAATGAAAATATATATTTTTTAATAATTAAAAAATTAAAGTAATTCACTTTTGGAAGATGCAAAAACTGGTAATGTCCACTGTGTCCCATATCCTACTTAAGCATTTTTTACTAATTATACATGAGGAATGCCTTCAAAGCAGGATTGAGCTCACTCAGAAGAAAATCTTTTTAAATCTATTAAGTCCTACTTTTCTGCACTAATGGGTAAAAAAATTTTATAGGAAAATTCTGGGGATTGTCTAAAAATTTTGACCATTACATTTTATTTTATTTTTTGAAAATTTAGAGCATTTTGAGAAACTAATTTGAATATTTTGATGATTGGCTCAATAGTTATTTAAAAAAAAAAAAAAAATTATATTATATTTTCAAGGTAGGTGACGTCATCAGGGTGCACAAAAGTATGTGCTGTAGCCTCACTAGTACATAATTAAAAATTTAAATCTGTCAACACAACATCATCCATCTCACATCTGTCAAAGTCTCAATAGACGTCAAGACGACAAAATCGAATCAATGTTATTAGGGTTCCGTACCAAAATGGTAAAGGAACCCTTATGGTGCGACTCAGTCTGTCACAGCTGGATATCTCATGGAATTCCGCCAAAGAGCAAGAAAATATGTCCAAACACCGAGAGACACTATTAAGGATTCTTACTGCCCGAATCACCGGTGAAACTCACTCTAATAAGTCAACTCACTCTAAGGTCACTTTAATAAGTTTGTACGGGTTGCCGGAACCTAAAAAAGTGCCTTCCTTGGCTCGGTCGATGACGTTTGCCCAATTATTTTAAAATAAGAAAGAAATAAAAATACAGATTTTTTTTGCAACAGGGACTGAAAGGGGGTCTAAGTGTGGTTACTAGGGCATGTGGGGGTATCATATGAAAGAGTGCTGTTTGCACATTCTCAAACATTTTTTCATTATTTTTTAGGCCGCATAATTTTTGACTTTTGATGAAAAAAAAATACCGACCGCCCCCAAAGTCCCCCCTAGAAGTTTGTGTAAAGATTACAGGAAAAATAAAACGATGTCTCTAAATAGCACATTTTTTTTAATATATATGATAGTACGGAACCCGCGTTGTGCGAGTCCGACTCGCTCGTGACCGGTTTTCTTATTTACAAATACAATCTTATTTTTCGAAATTTCGTCCGAAACAGTAGCAAGTTTTAAACGGAAAGTGGTTTTGGAAGATGTAATCTACGCAACAATAATACATTGTATACACCTTGTAATATTCCACGCCTACATCACGACACCACTTTTCTCGCAAGTCTTCTCTAATACGAAAAAACATTTTGTTTGCACTATTATTACTATTATTGCTGCAAGTTGGAACAAAGCACTACCTGTATTCCATAACTCTTTTCCAATATGTGTTGAGATAATACGAGATTATGAGGCAAGTCGCAAGAATATTGAAATATTGTAAAAGATTTTAATATAAATAATTTGTTTATATTTTTGACATTGACACGACAGACTTTAGACAATACTTGCCACTTACTTTTTATTTTCTGTCTGAGGCAACGAAACAAAACTGTATGGTCAAAGCTACCACAATTTGAAGGGCAAACAAGGTCAATCGTATTTTATCGAAAATATTAATAAAATATGAATATTCATATTTTATTAATATTTTCATGATTAATTAGTCCGTAATGATCAGTAACGCTATTCCTCGAAATGGTTTTTCAATTACAACATATAAAAAAATATGAACAATGCCCATTCAAATTCATTTGATGTGTCTGATCCAGTTCCCTTTTTTGCCACTATGGGTGATTTCTCCCATATACCATTATAATTACTTCTGTGTAAAATAACTCTAGGGTGTTCTCTTACACACATTATTTCTCTTTGGGACTGCACAGGAATTGAGCATTTTTACAGATATTGATTTTGAAAAAATTCTAAAAATTCCAAATAAGTCGCCATGATACGTACACTCCTACCAACTTATCTGTGAAATGGCGAAAATTGGAACTACGGCCGTCATGTTGAAATGTCACTCGAATGTCAGTGTCTACCACATTCGGGTTCTCTGGTGGTTTTGCCGTGATATTGCTGAATTTATAAAGTTAAATATGCTGAAAGCTATTAAAAGTGATGCTCGAAATATTATTTTAAAGGTTAAAACCTTTTTGAAGAAGAAGCTCGGGCGGGGTCTCCGATTATTCCATTTAATCAAATATACAAACGAATTTCGGCAGCGACAGGTTAGTGTTGTCAACTTTCTTGTTATAAATTACCCGATACTTAACTAATTATTTAAGTCCACGAAATATTCGTTTCTATTCTTGCCAGGTTAGCGTAACGGTATCGTACATCTAATAGGTAACCTGCTAAGTGAGTGAGCAAACTAGCCTGCCAGATTTCAAATTTCTACTAACATTTATTTTATTATCTTATATTTCAAGTGTGAGTCAAGGACTAATTTCAAAAATAGTTAAGGAAGGGCACGCAGCAGAAGAAACTGGTACAAACATTCGGACACCAGGCAAGGAGAGAAAACGTAAAAGTGGATTTCTGCATGTTGATGATTTTGACATGGGGGTTATACGGAGGAAAGTACATGAATTTTATTCTGCTAAAAAACAGGTCCCTACTGTTAAAAAGCTTAAGAGGTCTTAAAGACAGAAATAAATTACGCAGGACAGCGAGAGAGTCTGCGAAAGCTCTTCACAAGGTGGGATTTCGTTTTAAAAAATCTCAATCCAATCGGAAGGTTTTTATGGAGCGTAATGAAATATCAGCTTGGAGAGCTAAGTACTTGCATGCAGTGGATACAAATAATAAATCTCCCCAGCCCCGGCCCATAATTTATTTAGATGAGACCTATATTCACTCTTCGGATACATCGGGTGAATGTTGGCAAGGAGAGGGTGAAGACGGAGTATTGGAGCCTGTATCGAAAGGGCAAAGATATATTATTGTTTATGCGGGGGAGATACTGGATTTGTTACAAATGCACTACTTGTGTTTAAATCAAACACAAAAAGTGATGAATAGTACCAACTTTAAAAAGTGGGTTATTAAAAAACTTGTGCCTAATTTACGAGAGCCATCCATAATAGTGATGGATAATGCTCCTTATCACCGTATTTGTGTGAATAAAGTCCCAAATACGAATTCCTTAATAAAAGATATGCAATTATGGTTGACCCAAAATAAAATTGACTACGGAGAGAATATGACTAAACCTCAGCTTGTAGAAATAATTAAGAGAAACCAGCCTGAACCTGTATATGAGATTGAAAAAAATTTAGAAGACAATAGACACAAATGCTTATATTTACCACCTTATCACTGTGATCTCAATCCCATTGAACTCATATGGAGCACAATGAAAAGAAAAGTTGCTGATGTAAATATTGAGCACAAAAATGCTGAAATTCCCCGCCTAGTTAGAGAAGCTTTTGACGCTATTACAGTTCATGAGTGGGCACAGCATTGTAAACACGTTAGCAGGTTAGAAGGAGAATACTTAAAACATGATTTGTATTTAGATAAGCCTTTTATTATAGAAGTGGTAAGTGACACTGAAACCGAAAGCGATAGTGATAATGATGATAGTGGTACGGAAATAAGCGGAGTATGGCCTCACAACTAGGATGAAGTTGTGTATGCAGGTTCATCAAAAGATCACAATTACTGTAAACCTGGTTTTCAATAAATCATTGTAAAGCAATTTGTTTTTTTTTTTATTACACTACACTACCACTAGGTACCACTGCTAATTATAATTAGTCAAATCTGGTGTTAGGAGTTAGGTACGGTCATAACTAAATGCTAGACATCCAGGTACCTCTTGCAGGGTAGGTACCTACTTAATTTCGCGTTAAATGAAAGTTTTATCCCCCCCTGGAACATTTTATCTGCTGAATTTCCACTTCATTGGATTACTTTTTAAATAAAGCCATTGTTTATTGCTGAGAGACTGAACTGTTAGCGTACCTACGTAACTGTAAATTATCGAAATCTTTACCTATTTGTTTTATTATCATTATATAGGTATCATTGTTTTTAATTTGTAAAAACTGTAATTCTTATTAAACGATTATGTCTAATGTGAAATTTCCTTCTTGAAAACTTACTCAATTTTGGGCACCTTATATTAATTAGCAACACTGAATCGACGGTGCCGTCCTCTTTCAGTTCACAGATAAGTTGGTAGGACTAGAAAGGCCTTGTGCACGGCGAGAAATCGACTGCCTCGGAGTCTCCTGCTGATCTGGCGTTCCTTTGACGTAAGTGTGTTGGTTGGTTGTTTACCGAACCAGTCGTCTCGAATTTGGTCACCAAACGTTGGAGAGTCGACTTTGAAGGGCCACCGCGTCTGCCGTAAAATGGACGTAATGCGCGCAAAGTTTGCACTAACGAACACTCATTTTGATAATAAAATTTTATCATTTGGACGTGCTGCTCAATCGTGTAAATTGCCATGGTGATTTGGCATCAGTAACTGAAGAAATAACAACGCATTTGACAGATGCCGCTAAAACAACATGGCCGCCACAAACTGTCATCATCGAATCGCCCTATTTAAAAGACCCTTTATATAATACGTATGTTTTAAAATTAAAGTGACTTTTGGTGTATAAATAACTTACTTTTGTTTAATAAAAAAACATAAAAAAACAAAAAATATACATAAAAAACATTAATCATATAAATATTTGTAATAATTAGATTTTGTACATAAAATCAAAAATCTTAATATAAAAAGATTTTATATACAAAATGTAATTATTACATATATTTATATGATTAATGTTTCTAAATACTCGTTTACCTAGTTTTTGGAATAAGTATTTAGACGGACGCATACTTCTAAGACTCAGTACGCATTTTACTTAGTACGCCTCACCTCTAAGGGAGAGTAGAAGTTCTAGTACCCAGTGTGCGCCTACCGCAGTGGCCTACCGTTGTTAGCTGCCTTCTTAGGAAATTATCACTTAAAATACATTTTTACATCGAATATTATACAATACGTATATATATATATTATATATACGTATATATATATATATATACAACGTGTAACGTAAAATGCGCAAAACCTCAGACACCCCAACTGATTTTTAATTCAATTGACCTATTTCAGAGAGAAAAAAAATCATTAAAGAAATTGTAAAGGTTTTATGTGCTGTTTTAGTTTTGCTGGCAATTCTGATCGTTTCTTGCGTCTGCGACGACGCTCAATCGGAGGAGGAGTCGACACCGGCCCGCTACGCCGCGCCCGCGCTAGCATTATTATTTACTATCTACGGTCATAAAGAACTTAGGTTATCTTTGAACAGTGATTTAAATGTTTCCATCACACTTTTCCAAGCTTTGCACTGGCAACATTAGGTAACCCACATTTTCAGACTAAATAGCAAAGACTACTGTAGTAATAGCTAATTAGCTTTTTACCTACAGTAACTATGACGTGCTGATTAAGTAGGTACCTAAGTAGGTGCTACGTAAGTAATGTTGGCGTGTTTAAATCACTGTATTTACAAATAATTGGCACGTAATCAACTTATTTGCAGTTAATTAAGTAGATAATTAGGTATCTCTACTTACAGGTCCCCTCGTTGCGATAGCAGATTAAAAATGTCTAACACTTTGTTTAATACACAACACAGCCCGCCTTCTCAAGTTATTTTTCAGCGATTCGAGCACTTGAGTGTCACTTTTCACTTGTTGAAACGCTAACACATAAGTTGGTCTATTTCCATCGTCATACACTAGCGCTTTTACTCGACCCCACAAAAAAATCCAACGGTGTATACAGATACTCCAAACTCTTCTCGAAACCGTCGCACTGCCAAGTTAACGTTGTCATTACAACGCGCCAACATTCTCACCATTTCACAATATTGAATGTTTGTGTACAAAAACGCCATAAGTAGTCACGAAATTCGCGCGCACGCGCCGCCGGATAACGGGATAAAACAATACATCTGTGACGCATGTGCCGGCGGCGCTGAGACTGAAGTAAACATGGCCACTGTCACGTATTTTGCACGTCCCGCCTCTCCGTGCAGATCGCCATTTCTCTTTCTCACCCTTAGGTTACGTTTAAGTTAAAAAAGATAGGTAGCATTATTGTTTACTTCAAATTGTCTTTTTCATGGTATTGTATGGATGATTCGTACTTGCATTGAAATAAAAGCTATTATTATCCCGCGTATGCGAAAATTTAAATTGGTCGACAACAATTTGTGTTTGTTTACCTGTTTTGGCGGGTTTGCGCATGTGATGGCTTGACCTATTAATAAATAGACACGGCAACGTTTTTAATGAAGATTATTTGAAAAATGTGACCTATATTAAAAAGTGGTTCACTTGATTCTGCTCGTTATTCTGATCAAACTATTTTCAGGTTTTGCGCATTTTACGTTACACCTTGTATATATATATATATTATTTCTACTGCGAGTGTGTGTTTAGCTTTTTTTTTGTTTTAGGTAACTATTTCTAAAAGCTGAGGTTTAGTCAAATTCTCTCCGTAGTCAATTTTATTTTGGGTCAACCATAATTGCATATCTTTTTTTAAGGAATTCGTATTTGGGACTATTCACACAAATACGGTGATAAGGAGCATTATCCATCACTATTATGGATGGCTCTTGTAAATTAGGCACAAAAAAATTGCAACAAAAAAATCCTTAACGAACCAAATTAAAGAGTAACAATTCGAACATAATTTTAGATCCAAAATTACCTCCATTCAATAAATATTCACAAAAAAGCTTATGTTCATATGTGGAATCCAAATTAGGTGAAGGTGACATCTGGGGAGCGGCCAGGATACTGTTCAGCAGCGATGTGGTGGCACCTTACTTTCCAGAAACGCTATCAACTCAAGAGAGTAAACACCCAGCACCTGCGGATGGCCTCATCTTTCCCGACCTAAATTCAACCTTCCTAAACGTTCCGGCTCCACAGTTGATTGCAGCCGGGGGCTCCTTCCGAAGTGGTTCCGCCAGCGGCCACGACGGCCTGACTCCACAACATCTAAAGGAGTCCGAGTTCAGGCGCCGGGGAAGCTGGTGAGTCGCTTTTGAAGGAGCTTGCGGCCCTGATTAACTTCATGCTTACCAGCGGTGTGAACGAAGCCTTCATCGATGTCTCAGCCGTCATCGGCTTAAAGGTCTTGTAACCAAACCAGTGGCATAGCCACAAAATTTATAAAAAAAAATTCCATCATCTAGCTTGCTACCATAGAGTATAGTAATCTAAATTATTCTACCACAGCTTGCTTGCTACTTAGTAGTAAGAACTAAGAAGTATAATGTACTCTGTGGTAAGAAGTAATCTGTGCATTGTGCAATTCGTCAAACATACTGACACATTCGTCGAACAAAGTGAAAAAAATCATAGTCATTCATCAAATTTACTGTTTCTTCGAATTTTGTTTTAGATTTCACTTACGGTGTAGTAGCAATCTTATAGGCACGTATTTAATTCAGGTAAATTGCATAATTTTAAAATTATGATTCTAGTTTGCTTCATTTTGTTTTGGAATCACTGATGGAACATCGAGAACCTTAAAGCTCTATTATCCTTTCGTCTTATAAACTTTTCTGTATCTATATTTCAGCATCATGTCGGCAACTGCATTATTCGGTAATACTTCTGGCTTAGGCGGTAGTTCTGGAGGCAATAAGCATTTGGTAGAATTTCGTGCTGGAAGAATGACTCTAAAAGGTCGTATGGTTCATCCTGATAAGAGGAAGGGTCTTTTATATGTATACCAAGGAGAAGACTCATTAATGCATTTTTGTTGGAAAGACCGTACTACCGGCGAGGTTGAGGATGACTTGCTAATATTTCCTGATGATTGTGAATTTGTACGGGTAGCCGAATGCACAACTGGCAGAGTTTATGTACTAAAGTTCAAGTCTTTTTCTAAAAAGTATTTTTTCTGGATGCAGGTAAGTAATGCAGCTAGTCTCTTATTTTTAAATCTGGTCTTATTGCTCAAAACATAAATAATTATTGTAAATAATAAAAATAGTGTTTCTAAACCAGCAAGGAAATGAAAATCTTTCATTTAGTATGACTCCTTGCAGCATGTATTATTTTCAGGTGGCTCATTTGCAAAGGCAAAAGTGATTCAGACCACATTATGAATGTCCAAATACCACTAATATGGACACCATCAGTCACTTCTTATAGATTTCACTTGGAATAAGAAAAAAAATGTAATTGAAACTTTGTTCTAGTTTGTCTATCTAGCCAAACTAGAATATAATGTGAAATGCTCATAAGTCATGTGTCATTCAAATAATGGATTTTTGCATCATTTTATTGCATCTGATAGTGAATAAAAAGGTAATTGTTTTATAGGAACCGAAGACAGATAAAGATGATGATTACTGCCGCCGCATCAATGAGGCTTTGAACAATCCTCCAACATCTGGGGGACGCGGTGGTGGTGGCAGTGGTGGACAGGACGGAGAGCTACAAAATATACTGAATAACATGTCTCAGCAGCAACTCATGCAACTACTTGGAGGAGTTGGCCAAATTGGGGGACTGTCCTCTCTTCTGGGCACTATGGGGTAGTTATAAACCATCATCTGCCTAGCCTTGTCCCAAGTTGGGAGCAGCTGAAAAGCAGTAGTTTACATGGAGCAACTGCCTATCTGACCTCCACAACCCAGTTACTGGGTAATATGAAATGGGATAGCTATTTATTATATAACCAGAAACAATTTAAAATACCTACTAAGTAGTAATGTGTTCACCATATATCATATTAAATCTAATTTTAGATCTTTCCAAGGTTATCAGTTCTGTAGTTGAGAGTTGTGCAGTCACAAGCATTAATATATTACTATAGAATATAATAATTTATTACTTGTACTATGGATCGCATGGCAATAATATCTGATCTCATGATTCAATCATTTATGTCTACTCTGAACTTTTGGACCCAACAACCAGATAAGTTGCATGCTCGGTCCATCACTTACTCGTCGAATATTAAAGTGAGTACAAAAAGCGTGACCCGCACGGATCAACGAATCGCCACACTTTAAATATTGCTCAACCACGAACGCGTGGTGCGCTTCCGACCAGTGACTCATAGCGACTGGTAAATCGGCAAATTACGCGCGTCGAACAATAAGCCTCTCACTTACCTCACCTCGCTAGTTAAGGAGTAATTACAATTTAATCTTGAACCATCTACTCTACTGGACACCCTTCACAAGTGGCAGCACAAATATGTGACATCAAAGGAACACTAAAACCTTAGAGTAAGCCTATTAATTCTATGACTAAAACTATCTGGCAAGACGAGCAACGCCAAAATATAGTATGTTGCATAGGCTTGACAGTGACGTAAAACTAACGTGTTAGTGAAGAACAAGAAGAGATGCTTAGCTCTCCAGAGCGACTGGATCGACTGTGTATACGCAACGGAACCAACAGGACGTGGCGCGCGCGCAGCTGGACATGCTAAATATCGTCACCGACGATATTTTTTCCCGTCCCATGGGTGCCACGCAGGGATAGTTAGTTACAAAAAAAAAAAATACCAGTAAAATTAGCATAACATTTCTTTATGTTACGTTAAATCATAGGATTTACCGGTATTTAAATAGCGTTACTAATGGTGTTATTTCGCTAAAAACTAGTAACATCTAGTGTGATGTGCGACGGGGAGTCCCCACCGTCATCGTTAGAAAGAGATAGGCGTATAAATTACCGGTATAAGAATTGTATGTAACTTTTACCAGTTCTATTATTAGATAACGTTAACTGACTTATGGGTTTCGTTATTAATATCGTAACTTATTTTATCGATGACATAACGGTAATTGGTAATGTTATAAAAAAGTTACGGTAATTCGGTCCCTGGCCACGTCGCCGTCACGTCCGCCACCCGTGACCTGTTCTTTTGTATACTTTTTCTATGAAACAATGTTTCCAAAAATGTTCGTCCCGTGCCGTCCGGGTTCAAACACGTTACGTATGCAGGCGACCTTGACTGATTTTGACTAAGGGCCGGTTTCAAAAAACCGGCCCTAAGTTAATTAATGGGTTAGTCCCAAGTCAATTAATGGGACTAAACATTGTTTTTTTTTTAAATTTATTGTTTACAATTTTTTCCAGCAACAACAGCGGTAGCAACAGCGGCAACACTAGCACTCGTCCGTCGGCGGGCAGTGGCAACAGCAGCCGCGGCGGAAGTGCGCCGCGCACCAGCGAGCCGCGCGCCGAGACGCGTGCCAGCGAGCCGCGTGCCAGCGAGCCCGGTGCAACGCGCACGCCGGCGCGCGCGCGCGACGTGCCCGCGCCCACTGCCACTCCGCCCAATACAGCTACCGCTGCGCAGCCACGTGGTACGTCATAATCTTACACCATCTTGTCTTTTTCGTCTTCAATGTCTTGCACGTCGTAAAACTACAAATTTTATTTTGCTTTCAAGATTAATGTGACAGTTAGATAGTTTCAGCCTAGTTTCAATACTGGGAATTGTTATCAAAAGTGGTTAAGCAATTATGAGGTCGAGTATACAATGCTTTTATTTCTTAAAAACCCCAAGCGGGCGAAAGTACGAAACTAAAATGGTCACAGCATAGAGACAGCCCCTTAACCCTCTCACTTTACCAACAGTTCTTTGTAACTGGTGGCTTAGTGTTGGGAGTTGCGGGCACAGCCACAGCTAGTTAATGCTAGAGATGCCCGATTTGAATCGAACTTCCAGAAGATCGATTCATGGCCATACGATCTACCGATTTTTCGAAGCGATTCAACAGGATGCGATCTTCGCCCAGATCGAATCGAATGCGCCAAGATCGTTTGAAAAAATTGTATTAACTAAAACCTAAACGTCAACCGAAACTGACCCTATGTATTACAACAAACTAAGATTACCTACATAAACATTGAATGAGATTAACTTCGACTGTCGAGTTACATTATTCAAAAGCGGTATTGTATAAAATATTAAGGTAGGTGATAGATACTGTGATAATAGGTATTTCGTTTATTTTATTGTCGGGTATCGGGTATGTTAGCATTCTCTTTTTTATTTTTTTTATAAGTTTAAATGTAGACATTTGGAATCTGTAATGTAAAACATGTTTTATACTTTTCAAAATTTAAAAAATAATAATTTGGACGGACAGACACACTGGATCGCCTATAATTTCGGCTATCTGTCACCACAATGGCGTCCGTGGCACACATTGTAATAGATCTTTTAAGTAGATTAAGTCAAAGTCAAAGCGTTTATTGCGAACTAAGTGTACATATTGGTGTTATATTAACTAATATTATATCATTTTGCACACATACTGTGCCTTTCATTATTTTTATAAAATTACGATACAATCTTCCGAGATCGAGTAAGATCGATTCAATACAATATGATTAAGGTCGTGAATCGATTCACGAGTTTAAGATCCATTACGATCCAGAAGATCGATTCAAACCAAAATATCGGGCATCCCTAGTTAATGCTACGTTTGGAACAGATGGCGCAGGCGGGCAGATCTACTTGTCAGACTTGCAGCGCTACTTCTCAGGGCTCGGCAATGCGCCGCCGGAGGGCGACGCAGGCGCGGCTGGGGCGGCGGGCGCGGCCGGGGCGGCGGGTGCGGCCGGGGTGACAGGCGCGCGCGTGGATCTGGCGGCGTCGCTGGCCTCGCCCGACGTGGTGACGGCGGTCAGCGCGCCCGGCACCACGCCGCGCCTGGCGCCGCTCCTGCCGCCCGCGACGCCCGGCGCCGCCCAGGACGATGTAAGGACCACCCTGCTCTCACCGCAGTTCGCTCAGGTGAACCTTCACGTATAGCGTTCCAGTCCTTGGCTGCGGCACGTGCCACCGGGACTCGACTCGCGACTGGCTTCTTATTTTATCGAGCGGTATGCGTTTCGCATATTTTTCTAACGCTTCCATGTTTCGTCTGTTTGTGTGCAGTGCATGGGATTCCTTTAATCATTAGGCTTCGCTATGCCCCAAATTATTAAAAAAAAAAAAATGATACCTCTTTAACCGGATTCCCATATGCAAAATACGCGCATTGACGTGGAGTTGCGGATACCAGCCTGTATTATTTGGAAGAAGAATAGGGTTAATAGTCATCAGAATTGGTGGTAAAATACCATGTATTTTATTTCACGTTCAATGACATCATCAAAGGCATTACAATGAAGAAAGGCATTATCAGTATAGACCAGGGATGGCGAACCAAAGGCACATAACAAAATAAATTGGGCACGGCATGATTTCAAGAATTTAGGTACAGCCCGCGGCACGTACGTTGGCAAGGTTTTGGCGTAGTGGGGGTAAGTTCGCGCATCCTACACTTATTGCAACAACAAAAATGGTCACTTTTATTGCTTGTCATTATTCTGTAGTTATTGCCATAATTTATTTTTAAACATAATTATTTAGAAGAAAGTTACAGAAAGGAGAAGGATTCGTGAAGTATATTAGGAGTAATAAATAAAATATACAGGGTTATTTGTAAAACACCAACAACCTCTTAAGGGATCATTGTATTCATCATTATGAACAACTTTTACTATAGGACCAAATCTGAAATCGCGAAAAAAATCAGCTGTTCAGTACATTTATGTTCGCATAATTCGTCAAAATGTACTGATCAGCTGATTTTTTTTCGCTATTTCAGGTTTGGTCCCATAGTAAAAGTTGTTCATAATGATGAGTACAATGACTCCTTAAGAGGTTGTTGGTGTTATACCAATAACCCTGTATATACAGTAATTATAGGTTAAGAAATTTATAATAAAACAAAATATTGTAATATCGTTAACAATCATATGCCGTCGTCGTCACTATCGTTTTGTAAAAGTGTTACCCCTGGCATGAAATCAATGTTAGCTGGATGATGTAGCTGGTGGAAGGAGTTGGCTCCCCATCCTCAATATTACTCTCCTCACTTCCACTGTCCGAGGAGTCTCTTTCTCAGTTTTCGCTTCTTTTTCTATGTAACAGTACACATCATAAACCATTTTTCTGGCATGTCTACGTAAAATGGTATTTGTTTGTGGCACTATCTAAATTTAAAAATTCAAACAAATCAATAACAAGAACTTGTAACAAAAGCTCAACAAAAACAAATGTTACAATTTTAGTGCACACTCGGGAGCGACTGGAACGTGGAAGCGACGCTAGAGACAAGGGTCGACTGACCAACCAATCGCGCGCTCGGAACGATGCTACCTCGTTCCCCGCGTCCCGCTCGCGACCAGAGAGATCTAAAAAATGACTTCTGCTCATCTAACGACTCTTGCCAACTTACGTGCCGCGGGCTGTACTTACGACCTTTTGATCTAGTTTGCGACAGCAGAAGTCGCTCTAATTTGTTCCTTCATTTAAATAAAAATAAAACTGGGTATTATTGTGAATAATATATCTAAGATTATCCGATTTCTAGTTCATCATAACTATACAATGTATTATTGTGGCAAATCACACGCATCATAACTTAGGTAAGTAATAATATTACCAATCAAAATGTGAGGAGTATTAATGAGTCAGTCAAGGCGAAAATATTTTATTGACTTTATCTCCAATAATGAGCGACTACAGAATAATATTATATTTACATGCCAAAGATGACGTCATCACATTCATAATTTAAAAAAAATGTAGGCAATCTCCAATCCTAATTATAGACATGCCTATTGCAGACTATTGCATGTTATTACTAAGTAACATTAACAGTGCATTAACCTGTGCTAAGTAAATCCTATGAAAATCTCAAAGGATACTAAAATGTCTATATTACTAACAAAAATAATATTAGCACTAGTAAAGGTCTAGATAAACTAAGACGTTGCCCACCACGTTCAAGAAATAGGTAGAAGTTATTCATAATCACTAACACTAGCAGGTGTGTTGCGACGCAGCCCGGCCACAGTCGATTTCGTAATTTATAGACGTATCAATTAAATGGTCTTATATTGTTCTTGCAGTACCAATTAATATTAGGTTGGGGAAAAAGTCTTTTCGCATTATAGTATGTATGAACTTGTAATAAAATCTCTTTGGCTATACTATTTGTATCTGGCTGGTTTTGGTATTCGTTTGTTTTTCGTACCGTCAAGATGAGTGAATCTAATGAAGAAATTCGATACATTTTAAAATTTTACTACAAAAAAGGTAAAAATGCAACGCAAGCCGCGAAAAAAATTTGCGATGTTTATGGACCTAGTGTAATTAGTGTCTGTGAGAGTAGCACAAATTTGGTTTAAGCGTTTTCAATCCGGAAATTTTGATGTCAAAGATGCACGTTGCTCTGGTCGCCTTATTACGGATAAAATGGATGCCATTTTTGAAAAAGTGGAGCAAGATCGGCATATCAGTAGTTACGACGTAGCTGAAGAACTGGAAATTGACCACAAAACAGTTTTGGTGCATTTGAAAAAAAACTGGGTACACAAAAAAGCTCGACATTTGGGTACCTCACGAGCTCACTGAAAGAAACCTAATGAACCGTGTACTCATTTGTGATTCTTTATTACGACGTAATGAAACCGAACCATTTTTGAAGAAGCTGATAACTGGTGATGAAAAGTGGATCACGTATGACAAGAACGTGCGAAAAAGGTCGAGGTCAAAGGCCGGTCAGGCTTCACAGACTGTGGCGAAACCCGGGTTAACTCGCAACAAGGTGATGCTGTGTGTGTGGTGGGATTGGAAGGGCATTATTCATTATGAGCTGTTACCACCAGGCAGGACCATCGATTCTGAACTCTACTGCGAACAACTGATGAGATTAAAGCAAGAAGTTGAGAGAAAGCGGCCGGAATTAATCAACAGAAGGGGTGTGGTTTTTCATCATGATAACGCTAGACCTCACACATCTTTAGCCACTCAGCAAAAATTAAGAGAGTTTGGCTGGGAGGTGTTAATGCATCCGCCGTATAGTCCTGACCTTGCACCTTCAGATTTCCACCTGTTTCGGTCTCTTCAGAGTTTTTTAGGCAGTGTCAGGTTAACATCACGAGAGGACTGCCAAAACCACTTGTCGCGGTATTTTGACCAGAAGTCCCAAAATTTCTATAGCAATGGGATCATGTCCCTACCTACAAGATGGCAAAAAGTTATCGAAAAAAATGGTACCTACATAATTTAGTTAAATGAAAATAAACTATATTAAAAAATGTTTTGAATTTTCTTAAAAAATGCGAAGAAACTTTTTCCCCAACCTATTAGATTAAATGTACCACAAATATATCTTGTTAAAAAGCACTTGTTTGTGGCTGGGCAGTACGTTGCAGCCCAGCCACATGTAATATACGTAGTCTGGTCATAAGTTTTGTCACATATGGAAAGTTAAATAACTGACACCGTGAGTTACGCACTACAACCATTTATACATCAAATGAAAGGGTATAAAATACAGATTTACACGACATTCAAATTATCCGAAATGTCCTTCTCTTGTTTCGATACAAGCCTTCAATCTGCAAGGCCAGTCATCAATCGAAGCACGCACGACGTTCATGTCAATATCGGCGACTGCTTTAATCAGGGATGCTTTAAGTCACTCCAAGTTGTGATGGGGTTTAGCGCAGACCTTCTCCTCTAAGTGCTGCCATATTTTGTAATCCAAGGGATTCAAGTCTGGACTGGATGAGGGCTAATCCTCATGCCTGATAAAGTCGATTCCACGGGTCGTGTGCCAGTTTTTGGGTACTTTTCGCCTTATGTGTGTTATGAATACCCAGTGCTTGTTTTCGAACATTGTTTGTGAAAGAGGTTCCACAATGTTTGTTAGGACTGTGTTTTGATATACAAGGACACTGGTTTTTACTCCTTTTTCACAAAAAAACACCTCCGTTGGTCCCAAATAGGACACCGCAAGCCAAACCATGAATGCCGAAGGGTGTTGACTACGCTGAACACGTGACACAAATCTGCTCGCTTCTTCACTAGAGTGTGCATACACTTTATCATTTTGTTTGTTGAAACTCTCCCCAACATTAAAATTTTTTCGTCTGAAAAATGTATTTCGCGGTATTTTTTTCCCGCGTACCGCCTTAACAAAACCAGGCTTCTTTCGAGTCTGATTTTTTTCAGTCGTGCTTTAAGATGTGTGCTGTTTTTTTTCTATAAGCACGCAGTCCTAGGGTCTTCATTTAACACCCTTTTAACAGTAGTTTTGCTTAGTCCCATCTGCAGAGCCAACATTTTTTGCTTGCGGACAGGGTTTCGTTGGATTCGCGACTTCACTGCTTTGATGACCGCTGGAGTCCAAATAGTACGGGGTCGACCGTTTATCTTCTAATCTTGAATCTTCCCTGAATCTTTTGATAGTACGATAAATAAATCTCAGTGGAATTTTCAAATTTGTCAGCAGTTTGAAAATCTCAGTTAGCTCGTGACCGCAACGATGCAATGCAATTAGTGCGACTCTGTCTTCTTTGCGCGTCCACTCCATTTTAGAAAATGAACAAAATTCCAGAAACCCTTTGTTTTTATTTTTCCTAAATATTCAAATTTCGAATTTCCATAATATTTTCCTCGGCTTGCATTCTAAATTCGAAATTTTACCTATGTGACAGAACTTATGGCCCGACTACGTAGTTTCTGGTAGGATGCTCAAAATGTTCTAAAATATAAACGAAATAAATGTTCCTTTTTCGTTCAAATATACCAAGAGAAACAATTGATTTCAAATAAGAATTTGCACAACTAAAAAGTGAAAAATAAAAGAACAAACATTCGATACAATAGTATTACTTTATTTACAATGTTTGGTCCATAACATAAAGTTGCTTATTGAACACACCTATTAACATTTACTAATATTTCAGGCTGCGAACCAATTCTCTTCGGCATTGACTTCTGGACAAATGGGTCCAGTGATATCGCAATTTGGTTTGCCTTCGGAAGTCTCAGCGGCTGCGAACACTGGCGATATGCAAGCCTTCTTTAAAGCGCTTGAAAACACATCCAATGCAGCCGATAAGCCGAAGGAGGATGACAAAAAGAAAGAAGAGAAACCCAAAGATGACAAAGGCGACAAAAAAGATGACGACACCGAAATGTCACTCGATTGATTTGGGGTTAATTATTTAGTCACATCTTAGTTGTTTTTAAAAGCTACGAAGCTATGTATGAAAGTTTGGCTTTATATTCGTTAGCGATTTCTTATTTCATTGAAAATACAGATTTTCTTTTCAATATTTTTTTTTTCACATACAATTGAGTCTTTCTCAGTCAACTTCTTGCGAAAGATGGGATCGTATTCAGGTGCCGCCCGGTGAACGCACGCTTTACATTTCACCCACACACACACACATATTAAACAGCAATAATATAAATAACGAAAATATACTAAAATCAGTAAGCGCTATGATATGATGAGCAAATACACTTCGAAAGTAGGGATAAAGCACATTTTAGTGATTTAGGGTGCCTTCAAATTTATAGCAGGGGAGGCCACGACGCTCGAGTAAATCACCGATTTACTGGGGGTGACAGGTTTTATAAAATACAAACAAAAAAAAACTGTCGCATGGATTTACTCGAGCGCGTCAGACATTGACAGTGTACGCCCCACGTGTTTCTGATAACGGAGAATTATTAATCTGCCGGTTTGCATGGTGGGGGTGGCCGTACGAAGAGGTTGAAAATGGAAAAAAATTCATTCAAAAGACTGACGATGTGGACGCGGACCACTACTCATAGTCGATTTTTGAAAATAAATAAATAAAATAAAAATAAAATCCGTTTATTTCCGACTATTTAAATGTCCATATTTTGTTAGTATAACCTTATCTTACCACTATGCTAGTAATGAGGTAATCTATTTAAGTATGTACTAACTGAAAAACGTAACGAATCCTTGAAAATAAATTAAAATTAAATTGAAATAAATAATATAAAATAAACTAAAATTAAAATAAAACGGAAATCAATAATTTAAAATAAAATTAAATTGATATTAATAGAAAATAAGCTAAAACTAAAATAAACTTGAAATTGAAATAAATTATTACGTTCATCAGTAATCAGGTAACATGTAGCCTGATAAGCCTTTCCACAGCTGCCGAAACTGTTCTGTCTGCAATCGTCCTTAGGATTCCGTTGCCACTCCCTCGAATTCTGCGAATTAGTGAGGCTGACTTTTTTCGCATTATAGCGTAAAAGTCATCCACCCTCGCATCGGCAAACATACCCGAGGCACTGCAAAAACGAGGCAGTCGCAACAGAACCCTAAAGGCGTTGTTCTGAGAGCATTGTAGGCCCGCTGCGTGTAGTTGGTCCATAGGGCGCTCGTGTAAAACTTTGACAGTAGGCTCTGAACAAAGTTATCTTTACCTGTGCTGTACACCGCGCAAACCTATGTACCAACCTGTTAGCGCGCACCGACAATGCTCTCCACTCTCTCTCAATATCTGCGTCATCATGCAAGATTTCGGTCACTACATGCCCTAAATACCTAAACCGAGAGACCCGACTCAAAGATACACCGTTGAGATACACTGGTGGTATATGCTCAGGTTGTTTATTATTACCTCTGATGAGCATATACTCACTCTTACTAACGTTGCACCTCAAGCCGTGACCCTCAGCGTAGGCCTCACAGGTACTTAACAGCTTCCTTAGCCCTCCTACAGATGGACTCAGCAACACCATGTCGTCCGCGTAACTGATGTTATTGACGCACAAAATCAAAATCAATATCAAAAGTCATTTATTCAAACTAGGCTGAGAATCAGCACTTTTTACACGTCAAAATTACATAACACAGTCCCCCAAAACGCCCGCCCTTCACCACTTCCTAGTGCTTTAGCTGGGAAGAAGAAGTGGCGCAACAAACTCCCCAGCAGCACAGCTGTCTGTTCAGATAAAAAAAAAAAAAAGTTGCATCTATACAACACTGCGCATAATAATTTAAGTACATTACGCAACACAAAACATTAAATTAAATTATTTGCTATAAGTAAGCTAGCACACGCCAATATACAAAAAAAAAAAAATCGAAAACTATACTCAAGCAGAAATAAAAATACAAAACTAAAATCGTAAGCAGAACTTTATACCTAAATAAAGGCCTCCAGTAATAAAGGATGTGCGCACTTACATATAAGAAGATTGTATATGAAGCCGAAACTCGAATTCACAAATGATAAAACAGGACCATCGAAGTAAAATAAACAAAGTTAATTACTAATAACAAAACAAAACCAAGGACAGCAAGACGACCAGTCACCACAAGCAGCACCCGTTCACGAGTATAACGCAGAGTTCAGCCATCACCCCCCTCGCCATATTTGAGGGAACGAGGCAACCCGACCCCCGACGCTACCGCAAGCAGTGACATCTAGGGGAGCATGATGAACTTGCTGCCGGTTGCTCAGGCAAGAATAATATGATCAATTGTCGAGGTCACTAGCTAACCACATATTGCAATACCACTCATATAAAAACATTGTAATGAGTAGATTATGTCAATGATAAATAAAAATAAAATTAATAAAATTGACTTTTTCAGTCAAAGAAAATAAATAATTATATGAACTCATATAACCTGTCAGAAGATAAGCTAATTCTGGAGAAAGAACAGAAAGAACATTGTCTTGAGTTAATCACAGCGACCAACTATTCTTATCGTTTAAGTAGTTGTTGATAGAATAGTATGCCTTCGAACAAAGGTTAGATTTTACTTTAGCTTTAAACGCATTGAAGGGCAAATCTAGCAAAGAAGAGGGTAACTTGTTATAAAAGGATATACCAAGCCCAACAAATGAGTTATGAACCTTATGAAGCCGGTGAAACGGAGCACGTAATTTGTCCTTATTTCTTGTGTTAACATTGTGGATATCACTGTTTTTAGTGTATAAATGTATATTTTGTCTAATATATAAGATGTTGGCGAAGATGAATTGTGATGCCACCGTTAGAATACCAATATGTTTAAAAAATCTTTCAGAGAAACTAGCACCTAGCTGGTAAATTGCTCGAACAGCTCGTTTTTGAAGTACAAATATATTTTGAATGTCAGCGGCTTTGCCCCAAAGCAGAATACCACAATCTGATAGGTGAGCTCAGCAACAGCCATGTCGGTTGTCATATAGATAACCTATATGACAACCGACATGGCTGTTGCTGAGCTCACCTATCAGCTGATTGACGTACAAATTAAAAAGTCTTGAGAGGTCAGTCCCCCTTGTCTCACACCACACTTGGTGAATATTCTTCAGAATATGCGTTTCCCCACTTGACACGGTTTTACTGGTGGTTATACCAAAAAGAAAATACCTAGTCTTGCCATAAATATTGTCATGAAGAAATTTTTTTTTATTGCAAATAATATTTATTACTTTTGCAGTGTGTTAGTTTAATACATAAATATAAAACAATTTAAAATATAAAAAGCTTATTCGAAGTGGTCTCCATTGGCTGCAACACAGTCCTTTAAACGTTGAGGCCAGTTATCAATAGAAGCACGCACTCTTTCCATGGGAAAATTCTTCACTGCCAATCGTATGGATTGTTTTAGGGACTCCAAATTATAATGACGTTTAGAGCAAGCCGTACTCTCTAAAACTGACCATAAATCATAATCCAGCGGATAAGATCGGGACTAGACGACGGCCAGTCTTCAGCTCTGATGAAGTCCGAAACGTTCACTTCCAACCAAGACTGCGTGGACCGAGCTTTATGACCCGGCGCCGAGTCTTGTTGGAAGGACCATACTTGGTTATTGAACATGGTGTTGTTAAGAGGCTTAACTACCGTCTCAAGAATGGTATCTTGATACACTTGTGCCGATGTTTTGATACCTTTTTCACAAACACATGGCTCAGTTACTCCTTCATAAATAACACCCCTCCAAACCATCACTGAAGTCGGATAATGCCCACGTTGCACTCAGTCGACTAATTGGGAAGCTTCCTTAGAGCTTTGAGCATAAATACGGTCATTTTGTTTGTTAAAATGTTGCTCAATTGTAAAGATTTTCTCATCCGTAAACAATATTTTTCTGTGACCTCCATTTGCGTACCGCTTCAGTAGTTGTTTCGATTTTACCACCCTATTCTTTTTTAAATTATCAGTTAAAAAATGACCACTGCGTCTCTCATAGGCTGCAAGTCCTCAGTCATCTTTTAAAATACGCGACATGGTTCTGGGTGCTATCTTCATCTCCCGAGATGAAATCTTTTGCTTTCGGACAGGATTTCTTCGAATTATTTCCCTTACTGCTATGACCACCTTTTTCGTACGAACACTACGTGGACGGCCAGATCTTTTTCTGTCACAAACAGAGGAGGTCTCATTGTACCTATTACTCGTAATAGCCCGGTACACAAACATTTGACTAATACCAAGCGTATGGAGAGTTTTAAAAATTGCATTTGGCTTTATACCAACTTTGTGTAATGCAATTCGCGTAATGCACAGCGATTCGGTTCTCTTTATCACCCCACTCCATTTTAATATCGCAAAATATTGTACAATGTATTGGCGCCAAAATTAGAAAACTCAATGGACAATCGTATAAAAATGACAGATTCCAAATTCAATTGTAATATCTTTCTTATTTTTAATTGTAACAGTATTTATGGCCAGACTAAGTATATTTATTTATTAAAACTTTATGCACAAGTAAAAAAACAAATACCGTACAAAGGCGGACTTAATGCCTGAGGCATTTGCTATATGTATATTGGTGAGTTCTGCGGGAGCGCCGACCTCCCCAAGCTTAGTCCAGAGCTTATTATAATCGACCAGGTCCAGAAAGCAAGCGTATATGGGAGTTTTTCTATCAACATAGTAAGCGACTGTGTGCTTTAGTGTCAATATAGCACTTTCAGTTGACAAAAGTTTCACGAAATCCAAACTGGGCGTCGTGTAGGTTAATATACTTGCTGAGCTGAGCATCCAGAAGACCATCGAAGACTTTCGCCAAGACAGTAGCAAGGGAGATAGGTCTATAATTATTCTTGTCA
This sequence comes from Dicycla oo, assembly GCA_948252095.1. Taxonomy (NCBI): domain Eukaryota; kingdom Metazoa; phylum Arthropoda; class Insecta; order Lepidoptera; family Noctuidae; genus Dicycla; species Dicycla oo. Next base: position 23,684,761 of record OX411711.1, read on the forward strand.
GTTACGTCACCAGTGATATTCTTTGCTATAGGCACAACAATAGTTTCCATCATCTTAGGTGGTATGTACGAGTGACGTATGCAGAAAGTAAATAACAACGCCAGTACTAAATAAATGGTTACCCGCTTGCTGTAGGTGCTCAATGCTGAGTCCGTCACTACCCGGAGATTTACCACGTTTCATATTATTAATAATACTTTTCACATCTTTAGCAGAAAATCCAATCGGGTTCTCACAGACAGTGACGGCCTCAACCTCCGCGACAACAGAACTGACGGCAAGCGGCGACTCAACTTTAAAATGATTTTTTAAATAGGTTGGCTACATCTTTAGGCTCACTACACCCGCCTACAGTCACTGGCAAACTGACCCTACCGTTCAACCTCTTAGTACCCTTCCAGAAAGCTCGAAAGTTTTTATCTGTAACGTGTGAAGCTAATAAATCCATTTTAAGCTGGTTTTGGTGGTTTTGACAGAACTTCAGTCTAGATTTAAATATTTTACGTGTGCGATACATGTTGTCGTGAACAGGCCCACTTTCAGGTTTACCCTGCCCTACGTACGTTCGATATGCCTGTCTCGCCTGACTATGAGCTTCTCTCACGTGTTTGTTCCACCGCACGACCGTTTTACCCTTTTTTAACTTTCTCACCTTCTTGCTTTGCACAGATGCCTTACATAAAATGTTAACAATGTCATTGTATAAATTGTCAATAATATATCTATGTTTAATATTACTACACATACTGTCTGCACAAATACAAGATTCATTGGGGAAATGAAGGTCTTTAAGTTTACTATTACAAATATCAAAATAACTTCCTATTTCGTCACTATCTCTATCACCCCACAAAATGTCATTAGAAATCCAATCGTCAGAAATACACTTAGTTTTAACCATGTCAAGATTACATAAAATATAACAATTAAAGGCAAGTGATCCGACCAATACACTCCGTAGTCAACATTAATGCTAGTTATTGTTTGCCAGGCTGATTCTGTGACTAAGCAGTGATCTAACCAGCGCTTACAACGGGGTGCATCACTATAGAATGTATGTGTCCGACGATCTACCGAGCTTAGCTATGTCTGCGCAAATCCATTTATTATCGTCACAAAAATCAAATAATTCGTCATAAAAAGGAGCGGACGAGTGAGCATTAAAATCACCAAGAATAAATACAGATTCCACATACAAAGTGCGAAAAAAAAATCGCGATGTTGAAATACTCGATTGCGTCAGATTAATATACAGACGGTTCAGCTGGATGTCCTTGCCGTGTTGACCCATAATCTGACAATTATGTGGAAGAATTTCCTTAATCTGACGCTTTTCTGCCACATTTCTGAGTTGAATCAATACAAACGGACTCTTACGAAGAGACAACGTCACCTGAGCCACAGAATAAATAATAGTACTGTAACGATTCCCGAAGGGATTGTCACTTCGGCTTTAGCTAGGGTGTTAGGCGGTGTAGTTTTAAGAAGTTTGCGATTTTATTCGAATATTGTATTGAGTTCCTTTTCATTAAAGTCAAACTGTTATTCCGCCTCCTTCCTCTATCATTTCAAGTAGTCTAGATCCCGGGGTAGTGTGACTATCCCTTCGGGAATCCTTTGATCTTGAATAAAGCCACTTTTATAATTGCCTACAAAATCACTTCCTCGCCACGCGCATGCCAAATTGCACTTAATCGCCGCGCTTGAGAATTGTTATTACTTTGTGTCCTTTCTCATCCGTAACAAACCTACGCCCGCTTGACAGAGTACTATAGCTATCCGGGAAGAAAAATAAAATACGTATTTACATACCTTTTTATACTGTTATTGTATTTATGAGTCTATCTAGAGTGGTTTCACTAAGGGATGATTTTTCAATAGTCAGGTAACTTTTATCCGAAGAATTACATATGACAGTTTGACATACTTTCTATTATACAAAAGCTGTCAAACCGCCATATTTATTCCATAAATAAAAGTATCTGACGATTGAAAAATTAGCCATTAGTCATGTAATGCCTTATAAAATTTTGCCCTTCTCTGAAGTAGGTAAGGTACCTATTATCGAATTTTAATGTTACAAAAACTCTGAATCTTACAAATAAATATTGTATCGGAAAACATTTGCATAGAGAAATAAAATAAATATTTTGTTGTAGATTTTGAGTGAATAAATTTTCAAAATTATTTTTTATTATACCGGGCGCGGGGCGAAGCCTGCCTGTTTCTTAAAATAGTTTGGAAAATAAGTAAGTAAAATTAGCAGTATTTACGTAGGTCACTCAATAATTATTTTCGTCACACTGCTGGTTTTTATTTCTTTTCAAAATAATCTCCATTGTGGCTAATACCTACATTTCTTCATAGGTTCAAACCGGTTGTCAAACCACTCCTTTCATTTATCCTCGGATATTGCGGCGCAGATTTCTTCCCAGGCATTCAGAAGTTCAGTTTCAGTAGAAAACTTGCGACCGCAACGCAAAATCACACGACACTAAAACAGGACTGTATGGAGGATGTTCCATAAGCCTGATGTCCGACGACTTGATAAAGTTGACAGTTTGCTGAGCACGGTGAGCCGACGCATTGTCGTGATGCAGGAGCCACGTGCGTAAATGAGTATTTGGGCGCAACTTCAGCTTACTGAAAAGTGGCTGTAGGCTGTGTTCAATGTGCCAGTTTGCTATGCGTTACGTATCTAGTGGTATCGTTTTTATAACGCCGCGACGACCAAAGAAAACAACAATCATATTTTTTTTTACCGATCGGGATTGCTTCGGCGTTGTCGGATAATCTTCACCTTCAAACACCGATAACCGATTCTGAGACTTAGTTGGAACATCATATACAAATAAGTCTCGTCACCTGTCACAATTGAAAATAAATCACGCGACTTGGCGGATTCACACTTTATAAGCATTTTGTTTTGCACCAGTCTGCTCGATGTGCCTTCTGTTCGTCGTTAACTTGTGTGGTACAAAAATGTACATTTAAAAAAAAAATGTAAATGTTCCTTTAATATTTTAATTACTGGCCCTGCAGATATCTTAAGAATCTCCTGAATTTGTACATAAGTGATTAGACGATCTTCCCGAACTAGTTTTTCCACGGCAGACACGGTTTCAGGAATAGTGACGTCACGCGGCCGTCCTGGATGTGGATCGTCTTCTAAACTAAAGTCGCCTCGCTCGAATTGTTTATATCGGGTTGGCTAATAAGTAATGAGCGTTTTAGTTTATAATTTCTAGAATTTTCGGAAAGGTTCGAGATCGTTCTGTAGCAGAGGGTATATATAAAGAGCGAGTCGCGCTCATGCGCGTTATTGATAGTTTGGCTGTTAGTGCGTTAAAGTTCACAAAGAAATGAGTGATATTAAAACCCATGTACGACATTGTTTATTATATGAGTTTCAATCTGGGCATTCTGCTGCAGAAGCTACACGTACCTAATATATGTCAAAGGTTAGCTCACGATGCAGTCTCCGAAGCAACAGCAAAGCGCTGGTTCCAACGGTTCCGCAATAACGATTTTTCCTTAACCGATCAACCAAGGTCTGGGCGCCCCATGGAACTAGATATCGATAAAATAAAACTATTAATCGAAGAAGATCCTCGAAGAACTACACGCGATTTGGCTGTTCAGCTCGAGTGCTCTCATGGCACTATAGAAAATCATTTACATGGTTTAGGAAAGACTTACAAATATAGTGTTTGGGTACCCCATCAATTAAGTAAAGATCAGCTGACCTACCGAGCTGAGATTTGTGTACAACTTTTATCTTTCCGCCGCACATTTAATTGAGATGAAAAGTGGATTCTCTATGTTAATCACACACGCAAGTGCCAGTGGCTGGGATGTAAAGAACAGGGAAAACCAACGTCAAGAGGTGATCTTCATCCTCGCAAGGTAATGCTTTCTGTCTGGTGGGATATACATGGAGTAATAAGCTGGGAATTCCTTCATACTAATACTACGATTACAGCAACAGTATATTGTGATCAACTCGAAAAACTGAAGCTTGACATCCATCGCAAACGTCCACAACACGACAAAATATTTTTCCTGCACGACAATGCCCGGCCGCATATTGCTAAGAGTACCAGGCTAAAACTGTTGGAGCTTAATTGGGAAATAATACCCTACCCTCCATATTCGCCGGACTTAGCACGAACTGATTTCAGCTTGTTCCGATCACTTAGTAATAATTTACGGGAAAAAAGCTTTGACGATGAACCACACTTGAAACAATACCTACATAGATGACTTCTTCAATTCAAAACCAACGAAGTTCTATGCGGACGCCATTCGATCTTTGCCAGGTCGATGGCGAATGGTAGTAGAAAACGACGTTGAATATATTATTAACGATTAACAATTATTCATTTAATAAATAAATACAAATAAAATAGTTGTATGTCGCTCATTACTTATTAGCCAACCCAATACCACCGTTCGACAGTCCTGAGAGATGGAGCAATATCACCCAATATGCGTTCCACTTCCAGATCTTCGTAGCACTGTTGCCTAGAAATGTCTCGTCGAAAGTTGTAAAAAATTATCACTCGAATTTGGGATCTCGTAAGTGAAGCCATATTTTTAGTATTATCGTGTGCACTCCAGACAAAAGCGAACCGATAACTGAGTGAAGTTTGTGAGTATCTAAATGTAATTATGTAGGTAGGTACTCAACGTTGGGACTTCTTACAAAGCAGACGTGTCGTTAAAATTATCACTGATATACATAACTTAAGGTAGTCCAAAGTGCACCTAAACCATAATAGTAACAAAAGCCAAAATAAACTGTATCGCGTATAAGTGCTTACGACGCTATTATTCTAAGAACACTACCATCGTCGACGGTTCACCGGCGCGAGAGCAGCTCTTCGCCCCCGCAAGAAAGAGACGGGCTCATTATTATTTTTTATTTTTTTTACCTCCTCGCACAAGCATTCGCAAGACGTCACAGCACAACAACCACACCACGCACTGAGTGAGTAATATTTACAAAGATAACATGAGTACAATACGCTCGCCAACTGGAAGTGGCCTCGGCTTCGAACGCAGTGGCTCGCAACCAAATTTGTTATCAAGCGTTCATCAACCTGAATTTTTGGATAGTTCGAAAGTCACCCAGCGCAATTATAAACGTAAGCAGTTGGATGATAATGAACATATTCGAACTGAATTAATTGAAATGCGTAAAGAAATGTCTGAAATGATGACAATGCTAAAAACCATAACGACTACACAAAGCGAGTTCACAAAAAAAATCACTGAAGATATTACAACGATTAAGGAACGAATTGACGGTATTAAATCTACTACTGATAATCTTGCCGCTGAACAAAGCAATATCAAGTCGGATATAGTATCGCTACAGAATGACAACAGTAAAACCGAGAAAAAAGTTGAAGAGATTAACCAGGCTGTTCAACTGCTAAACTCAGATAGACAATCTCCTCAAGTTTCTCTCCCCATTGAAACACAAGAAAGCATCATTGCAGAAGTTAACGAACGAGAATTCCGAAGCAAGAATATTATTATCAGTGGTATACCAGAACCATCAGCATCGAACAAGGAAGAACGCATAAACAATGACAAAAAAGAGGTCGTTATTCTACTAAAGTCGATTGATAAGGACTATCCCGAACCAAAAAGGATCATGCGATTGGGAAAGTATGATGCAAACAAAACTCGTCCAATAAAAGTATACTTGAAATCTCAGGAAATTGCTAAATCAATATTGCGTAACCAAAGTAATTTAAAACAGGACAGTATCAAAATATATTCTGATCAAACACCCAGACAGCGTAAATACCTGCAAAATCTCAAAGATGAACTAAATCGCCGACAGGTTAATGAAGACAAAACTCTCACAATAAGATACATTAACGGCATACCAAAAATTGTGGTTTTACCATCAAAAAACGAATAACCCCCATACCTGCTACAAATAAACACTGATCACAATAACGAGAAAATATCTTATCAAGTTGTTGATAACTACAGCAGCATTGTAACCTCAAACAAGTCTTTTAAATCTCTGTACGCAAACATACGAAGTATTGTAAAACCTGGTAAATTTGACGAATTAAAATGTGTCATAAAAGCTTTTCCATCTTGCTTACACGCAGTGGTTCTAACAGAAACATGGATAAAATCAGACGAAGAAGGAAAAAGATATCAAATTCCAGGATACACACATTATTACAACTTTAGAACTGATACGAGAGGCGGTGGAGTCTCAATATTTGTGAAAAATAACTTGAAACATAGTCAGACTGAGGAAACTTGTCAAAACTACAATCACTACCTTTGGATTCATATCGAAAACTATACTCTGGATATAGGTGTAGTATACAGAAAACCAGAACAATCAAACATCAAAGCCTTTTTAGATACCTATTCCCAACAGCTAAATAAAAATAAGCGGGCTGTGGTCTTTGGTGACTTTAATTTCAACCTATTAAATACAGAACGTGCAACCAAAATGTATAACGAAGTGATCAAAGAAAACGGCTATGAATTTTTAAACAAAATAGATGAAGACCACTGCACAAGAGAATCAACAACATCAAAAAGTATAATTGACCACATCTCCTCAAATCTTAAACTGAATAACTTCCACCTAGCCATTATCGATACACCCATGTCAGACCATAAACAATTATACTTAGAATTAAAACGTTATAAACCAGAACCTCTGAAGAAGATTAGCTACCACAATATTGACTATGAAGTGCTGTATAAGACCATCTTAGAATCCCGCGACGAAAACAGTGACTATATATTCGAAACCCTGGAAGAAAAACTATTAAAAAGTATAGAAATAAGCAAAAAGACAAAATACAAAACGCTAAACCCACCACGACAAGACTGGATAAATAGATCAATCATTAGTGAAATAAACAAAAGAAATACTTTATGGAATCAACACAAAGAAAATCCAAATGACAAGCAAAAGGAAAACACATTCAAAAAGAAAAGAAACGAACTAGCAGAATCTATACATCGAACGAAATCAAGTTACTACATGAAAGCCTTTGAAAACTGCAAGAAATAGCCATTGAAAATGTGGGGACTGATAAACAGCCTGTCTTGCAATAAATTCACGGAAAAATCCGCCCCGCGAAAACTTCAGTCTCAAAATGGTACTGTTACTGATCTAAAGGACATCTGTGAATGCTTCAATGATTATTTTGCAAATGTTGGTTCGGTACTGGCTAATCAAATACCCATAACTTATCACACGTCAGGTAGTGCTTTAACAAATTTATCTGGATCCGGCTCGTCTTCCCTTAGTGATCTGGAACCTGCCACAACAGATGAAATCTTAAAAATAATTAATAATTTAAATAACAACACCAGCGCAGGTTTAGAAGGTATCACTACAAAATCACTAAAATGTGTTGCAAATCTAATTCTTGATGAACTTACTAGTTGCATAAACAAATGTATGAAATCAGGAACATTTCCAAATAGTCTTAATGTTGCAAAAGTTACGCCAATTTACAAATCCGGAGTTAAATCAGAGCCGGGCAACTATCGTCCTATTTCAGTGCTCCCCGTTTTATCAAAAATTTTTGAGAGAGTCTTATACAATCGCCTCGAAAAGTACCTAATATGTCTAAACTTCATATATGAAAAACAATATGGTTTTAGACCGAAATCAAATACACTCTCAGCTACTATAGATCTGGTGACAACTATAAAGCTTAATATTGATAAAAAGAAAGTGGCTGTGGGTGTCTTTATTGATCTAAAAAAGGCATTCGATACTGTCAGTCATGAATTGTTGCTAAGGAAACTAATGGAAATCGGGATACAAGGACCTGCCCTTGAAATTTTTAGATCTTACCTGTCAAACCGATATCAAATAGTTAAAATTTGTGACACTCACAGTGATCCCAAAATTATTACATACGGTGTGCCCTAAGGCTCAATTTTGGCTCCCTTGTTATTCCTACTGTACATAAATAGTGTCCACAAAATTGGTCTGAAAGCTGACGTAACATTATATGCAGATGACACATGTTTGTTTTACTTCGGCCACTCAATCGATACTATTGTTAAGCAAGCACATAACGATTTGGACTTACTCAACCTGTGGTTTCAACAAAATCTTCTCACCATTAATACTGCTAAAACAAATTACATGATTTTCACAGCAAAAAATAAAAAAATCGGCAATTATACTCCATTAAAAATAAATAACCAAACCCTAAACAAAGTAGATCTAGAAAAATATTTAGGACTAATTTTGGATAGCAAATTCACATGGCTACCACATATTCAAAAAATAAAATCAAAATACAATCACTCATGGGTAGCCTACGAGGTATTGTTCGTTGCTTGCCACGCCAGGTTCGCTATTTAATCTACTTCTCCCTTGTTAAGCCTCATATTGACTACCTAGTGGAAATATGGGGTACCGCTGCTAAAACACATACGAACCTACTACAAACTGCTCAAAATAAACTGCTAAAAACGTTATTTAACTATGGCTATCTAACTCCAACAGAAACTCTTTACAAAAAAATTAAAGTAATGAATATAACACAAACATACATATATAACCGATGAATGAATGAATGAATGAAATGCACCGACCCCAGCGTGGTTTGACCAGACTCGATTAATCGAATGAACCCAAAGATTCACACTAGCCCCTGTTGCCTCATGTTACATGGTGCAACAGAGACTATTGCATATCAAGGAGTAGACCGGGGGGCGCGATAATGGTAGGGTAGACAGGCCCTTAGGATATGGAGGGGATAAAGAGCCTACCGAGTATGCACCCTTGAGCAAGCCTTGGAATAGTGGAGAGACGGGTGATATAATTATGGATGGGCTCTTTTTACGACGTCGCCGCCAGGCTGCTTCTAGTCCAGCTTCCCCGGTGAATTTTTGGTGGTTAAACTGCGTTTTCGACTTTATTTATGTCACTGCTATGCTGTATTACACGTTGCTGTTTCCAATTTCTTCGTCTGAGGTCTCATTGCTATCCGTTTCGGGTTTCTTGTAGTTCTCATTTGAAGCCTTTTTGAACTTATTTCTTTCGTTAGCCGTATCCACCCGAAAGTTGATTTCATTGTCGAAGTATATCATGTCTTGCTTTAGCTTGTTGTTCCATGTGTAAATAGGGCGGCCAACTTTTTTGTTTTAGTCTTGTACTACATTGCTGCATGTACCAGGTGCTTTTGGCGGGGTTAAACTGCTTTCTCGATTCGTTTCTACTTCGTTCTGATGAGTTGACAACAGCATAATGCCCAGGAGGCGGCCGGCCCGCTCCTCGTTATTTCTGTTCAGCTCCGACTTCCAATAATGTATTTTTTATTTTATTCAAAGTTCGACCTGTTCACCTCAGGTTGTCGCGATTGCAGATGTTCTACAGTTAAGAGTTATGCACACTATTCAGCACAAATAATTAATAAAACTACTTAGACCCCGACTAAAATCCGCCAAAAAAAGAAACAACACAACACCCTTGATCTCCGATTTTGGAACACAGTATGACCCTCGTAAGCACTGGTTTGCTCGATCAGGAGTACACTTAGAGGCTTATTAGAATGATTTTTGATGCCTGTAAATGTTACGTCATGACCTTTAGCCGCAAGTTACAACCTACACATGCCGCCTATAATAATAATAAATCATTTATTTTCAGGTAACAAAGACCCATAGATAAATACCTTAACCTAACTACGCATATAATAAGAATTGTGTTAGTAAATAAAACTTAAAACTATGTTAGTATCACTTGGTTGCACTAAGTCTTTGTGCGTTCCGGTGGCACTTGTCCATGAAAGCGGCGGAATACGACATCCTGAGGCCAAATGCTTTCTTCCATCACTGGAGGCAGGTAGCATGTTGGTATGCGCACCACAAACGCCTTAAAGTTGACGTTGCGATGCGACTCCAGCAGCTGCACTCTCGGCGCGTACTTCAGCTTTCTGCTCACGTACTTCACGATGTCTTCCGCGTCAGTGGTGTAGGTAGTGGAGACGGGAAATATACACCGGGGTATTCGGCTTCGCAGCACGCAGTTTTTTGTTGGGCTCGGTAGGAGCCTTGCCGCAGCGGTTCTTACAGCTACTCTGTCGGCGCTTCCTCCTTTGCACCGTCACGAAGCCGTCATCAGCAGCCCGGTCCGTTTCCTTTACAGGCGCAGGCTTTGCGGAGTGAGCAGTGGGAGTGCTCAAAGTGACCAACGGGTCAGATGGTCGCGTCGATCGGGTAGCACTACGGGGAGGAGCTGCGGGGACGGGAGCGGAGCTACGAGGCACGCTAGCGGCATGCAACTCTGACTCAGCAATCGGCGCCGGCGATAAAATTGCTGATGCAAAACTCTTGGCCGATGTGTCTAGGCAGCCAACACCTCGGCGCGTATTTACGTTGATTACACGCGCCGGTGACCCACTTAACGCCACAGAGTTGCGCAACTCATCGAGTTCTGTGCGCAGGTCTGCGACGGTGTTCTGGGAGGTCTCCAACTTCCTCTGCACATCAGCTAGACTAGCCTTCAAGGACACAATGTCCTTCAACAAACTCGTAACGTCGACGTGGTCGAATGTGACTGGAGGTAACTTATTCAGATCCCTTGCCACAAACGTCGGCACATCGTCAGGATCGGTAGCTTTCTGAAGCGTGATGATGTCTTGCACACTTTTCTTTGTCCCGTCGCGTCGACGAGACACCATCTGGTCGATTTTATTAAGTGACCGAAACAGCAGCAGCTTCGCTGAAGTTCGATACACAGATCTGGATAGCGGACACCTCGTCCATCACGTCCAGTTTCTGCTGCAGGAATGCCAGCAGTTTATTTGGCACAAGTTTATCACTCATGGCAACAAATTAACGAGTGTCGGCTTGCGCCGCGCTATACGATAATAATAATATTATGAACCATGTCGCAACGTCCGCCTCAGAGCGCGGTCGGACACGAATACCTATACCTTAGCAGGTGTTGAAATGAAGCGCGTATCAACCATTAGAGATCTTGGCGTGACATTTGACTGCGGATTGACATTCCATGCACACATGTCTGCCCTAGCTTCAGAATCTTACAGGCGCCTAGGTTTTCTCCTACGCAATGCCCGTGATTTCAATAATCCTATTGTCATCAAATTATTATTTAACTGCCTAGTTAGAAGTAAGTTAGAATTTGCTGCAGCCGCCTGGAATCCCCACGGATCCACATATGTATTAGGGATTGAAAAGGTTCATTCCTGCATTTTACACATAAAAACATTTACGGATATTATCCATTTATGTATCCTGCTCATTTCCTGCTGTGAATGTTAGGGTATAATTCCCTGGCAGTGCGTAAAGTCAGAGATCAGATTCTAATAGCCAAAAAATTTTAAGGAGAATGGTAGATTCCCCAGAGCTACACAATACTTTGTGTACACAAAAAAGTAGCGTAAGCAGTACACCAGCCATCCGGTCTCCACAGCACAAGCCCCGCCCAGTCCGGGACCAGACGACCGAGCGTGAACAATGTCCCAGGTTATCATTATTATTTACTTTATGTGCCTGACAACTACCTGCGTCATAGGCCTACTCGACGACACCGACCATTGTCGCACTGTGTCGCGCGCGCAATCCTCGTTGTGTCGCATGCATGGTGCTATAAACTCCTTAATGCAGACAGTACCGGAATGTGACATCTTTAATGACACACTCAGGGTGATCATGTCAAATTGTCTCATGTTCTGTGAAAGCTGTTTGTTAGGTAAATAAATTGTATGTCGTTATCATTTCATTCGATTATTTTTCTCTTTTTAACACATTAGGCGCGTCAGACGCACATGCGCGCTTTCGGACGCTCACCGGGTGCCCGACGGCGCGCATGCGCGTCCACACAATTTACACAACCTTCCCCGAGCGCGACGCGCCGCACCTATGCGCTCGCTGTGCATCTCTATTGCTTCGAAAACATCGCAAAATAAGGGTCGGCAAGGGCGTAGCACAAAGAAGCGCTTGCACAAAGAATAGGGATGATGCCTGGGTAAAAAAAAGAAATTCTATTTAGTCCGTCAGTCAGATAATAAAAAAATATTAGATACGTATTTTTTGCTTTATCATATTAATAAAAAATGACTTAGATAACACGCATTAAAGTTCGGGAGTGGGGGCTTGCTACGTCACTTCTACGTATAAAATCTACAAAGACGTGACGTCATGCCACATTTTAACTCAATGTATCGCCGTAATCTTTTGATTACGTAGAAAAAGAAAAAATACGTGTCCAATATATTTTAATAATATACATGACGGACAAAAAGACATTTTTTAGTCATCATCCCTATTAAGCAGACAATGTGTTAAAGTTATTTAAGTATGTTTGATCTCTGACTTATTATTTGTTTTTGTTTATGTAATATGTTTAGTTTTACCTATTAATTACTGTCATTAGTGCAAGCCGTTGTAATTAATTAATTATACATTAATAAATTAGTCCACCCAGTCTTTAACATCATTACACGCACAGTACTCACGAATTCATAATTAAAACATTGTTCGTTTTTTAAAAACAAATGTCAACATTACATGAGATAGGTATTCTCGATCTAAGTCGTTACTCTATTTATTTATGTCCCTGCTAAGCTGCATTATTACACGTTGCTGTTTTCAAAATCTTCGTTTATGATACCTATCATGCTATCCGCTTCAGGTTTCTTGTAAATCTCGTTGGCGGCCTTCTTGATCTTAATTCTTCAGCCGTATCCACCCAAAAGTTGATTTCATTGTCGAAGTAGGTATCGATTTTTCTCCAGATTTGGCTTACTCTTTAAATATTAGTCAATGATATTATATTAAAATGTGGCAGATATAATACTCCCGCGCGCTTTGTGAAGACTCGGAAGCACATTGGGGTAGGTATTGTCTTTCGGATAAAAAAACACGACCCTCCTTTCTAGGGACATTTAGCCCGAACAGATTTGAACTTTAGTTACTATGAACGTAACACATCTTTTTGACACATTTTGACTCTGATATTAATTTATTTATTTGGTCCGTCCCTTTTTTATTGGTACACAAATAGAGTTATTGTAAAATTATGTTTCTGCCCGAATGGTTGCAAAATTGGTTAGTAGAATGACGAACACACTCCAACACGTGTGGCGTTTTGAAGACGGACTAGTGCGGGATTTATGAGCCGTTATCAAAATTTGTTGGAACGAACAACACATGTTTAAAAAGTTGCCTCTAGTTTTAAACTTTGACAGGGGTGAGATTTACGAGCCGTTTTCGCTTTACAATTTGGGGTAATTTTTTTTTTTGTTGTGTTGCAAAATAATGTTTAGTTTGACATCCCACAAAGGCGTCATGTTTCCGGCGCCCCAGGCAACAAACAACCAGGCAATTAAACTACTTATTTCCTGGGAATTTAGTCTAGAAGTAATATTAACATGTAGTAAGCTAGAAGGCTAGTCGATGTAAGAAGTATTATGGGGAAACAGTTTCTGTACGAAATCCAAATCAATTACGTTATTTTTGTTAGAGTAAAATAGAATTTTCGTTTATCCAGCCTTATAGCCTTTGCCCGCAGCATCGCCCGCGCAGACGTCGGAACACCTTACGTACAAACCCCTCCCAAATCACTTCATCTACTGACGAAAACCGCATCAAAATCAGCCCAGCAGTTCTCGAAATCTTCACGAACATTAGACAGACAGACAGACGCGGCGATTAATTCAGAGTAAATTTCGAATGATCGCGTGACTCGAGCTTTGAAGGTTCACCAGAAGGTTTCACATTGACACACAGGATTAAGACCGAAGATAGCTTCAATTTAACACTGACAACGCTATCATATGCCATATTATTTCCTTAAGTATTCCATATTATTTGATCATGACCCTAGGCCATCAGGCCCAAGGTAATAATCAAATAAAATGGAAGGATCTCACCAAATTTGCTGCGGTGTCAGGGTCTCCTTGGCAGAACCCGTAACAGGTGCGCACGCAGTCCACCCCACTTTTGCAAGCACTTTGCACACAACACCACAGGATTTCGCGACACAAAATACCCGTGCACCGTACAGGTAGGTAGATACACGAGTTAGCACATACCTAATAACTAATCAAACTAGTGGGGACAAAATATTGTGGCCCATGTGGCACGCACGCCGCATAGACCCTTAGCAAAATAAAAAAATAAAATGACGGAGCGCAGCGCGACCGCTCGCATCGACGTCTCCCGAACCAATCACAAACATACATATATAACACATGCATACTAATTCGAAAAATACTAAACAAAAATATACACACAAATTTAACCTTCACAAAAAATATAAAAAAACACAAAATGAAAATGAGACGTGAACAAGACTTTTTACAACTACACCCAACCCGCACAAACTACGGAAAAAAAACTATCGTTTACGAAGGATCTAAAATATTTAATAAATTACCGAGAGACCTTAAAGAATCGAAATCCAAAACCACTTTTAAAAACCTACTTAAACAATTTGTATTAAAAAATTCACAGTCCCTACAATAGTGTCGAGCCACATCCAGTTACCGTTTATCTATGTTACACGGAAACTTGTTTACATGTATCGAACGAACATTTTGTCCACAATAATTTGTAATCTACCCTCAAAACATTTACAAAATCGACGTCTAATTTTTGTAATACCCCCAACTTTTTGTTCTTTTTAAGTATTTAGTTTTAATATTCTCATGTAAGTGAATAGTGTAATTCTTATGAGAATAAATGATCTTAAACCTCACTTACTACGAGTCTGTGTTTGTATCATGCATGTTTGAACTTGTTTTAATACCAAACGACAAAAATTATTGAGTGACCTACTTATTTGTATACGTCACGTTTTGTGCAAATAAAAGTATTTTTTTTTTTTTTTTTTGAAAATAAGTATGTTATAATAGTAAGTACCTATAGTGTATATAATAATAAGAATAATTTACTGTACATTTCAAATCTAAGGTTTAATTTTTTCATTATTGTTATTGTCACATAAATAAGGTCTATATTATTATATCTACCTACTAATTCACATTATTTGTTCAGTGGGTCGTCTTAGGGGCGGAGTTTTTACTAGTGTCACACTCACGGGCTCCAATGATAACTCCCTGCTTACTTTACCTATACCCACATTACAAACACAGCCAGCACCAGCAGTTAACTTACTTATACGATATATTGTACTGTATGTAAGTTAATTATATTTGTGGAATTGAATTAACTTACGTTTCGCAATCGATAACACTGAGTTCTTCTGTTTATTATAACATCTGTCCACACAACAACTGTTAGTGTTACGATTTAATTTTGATGCCATAACGAAGGGTGCACAAAATCAAAAATAAAATAAAAACGACGCGTTTAGGAGGCGGCGCAGTGGTCTCATTTTTGTTTTTTTTTTGTATGGGAGAAAACACTTCAAATACATTTTTTTTAAACTGATTAGAACTGATAGGCTGGTGCTCACAAGAGATATTGTACCACACACGGCAATCAAGATGACATACAATCCATGTACTTTTGGGCGCTGCTTTGCACGTAGCAAATTTTTGAAATTTTGAATTTTCGATATGTGATTTTTCAAACTTTTGACGTGGTTAAATGAAGTTGCCCATCGATTTACTTATAAGTATATATCTTATATCGTTAGTTTTAGCCTGCCTTTATAACAATGTTACGTAGACGCTTCTGCCATCTGTTGTTGAATGGCGGAACTACACGATTCGTTATGGACACTGGCGCCATCTGTTATCGAATGACAGAACTACACGATTCATCTTGGTTGCTAGCGCCATCTGTTATCGAATAGGACAACTACACGCTTCCGGAATTTTCCGAATGGTTAAGTGTCGTGTTGCAGCATTCCCGTAAATGCTATATATATATATACACAGTCTGGCCATAAATACTGTTACAATTAAAAATAAGAAAGATATTACATTTGAATTTGGAATCTGTCATTTTTATACGATTGTTCATTGAGTTTTCTAATTTTGGCGCCAATACATTGTAGGTACATTATTATGCGATATTAAAATGGAGTGGGGTGATAAAGAGAACCGAATCGCTGTGATTGCATTACACAAAGTTGGTATGGAGCCAAATGCAATTTTTAAAACTCCATACGCTTGATATTAGTCAAATGTTTGTGTACCGGGCTATTAATAGGTACAATGAGACCTCCTCTGTTTGTGACAGAAAAAGATCTGGCCGTACACGTAGTGTTCCTACGAAAAAGGTGGTCAAAGCAGTAAGGGAAATAATTCTAAGAAATCCTGTCCGAAAGCAAAAGATTTTATATCGAGAGATGAAGATAGCACGCAGAACCATGTCGCGTATTTTAAAAGATGACTTAGGACTTGCAGCCTATAAGAGACGCACTGGTCGTTTTTTAACTGATAATTTAAAAAAGAATAGGGTGGTAAAATCGAAACAACTACTGAAGCGGTACGCAAAGAGAGGTCACAGAAAAATTTTGTTTACGGATGAGAAAATCTTTACAATTGAGCAACATTTTAACAAACAAAATGACCGTATTTATGCTCAAAGCTCTAAGGAAGCTTCCCAATTAGTAGACAGAGTGCAACGTGGGCATTATCCGACTTCAGTGATGGTTTGGTGGGGTGTTAGCTATGAAGGAGTGACTGAGCCATATTTTTGTGAAAAAGGTATCAAAACATCGGCACAAGTATAGTCCTTCCAACAAGACTCGGCGCCGGGTCATAAAGCTCGGTCCACGCAGTCTTGGTTGAAAGTGAACGTTACGGACTTCATCAGAGCTGAAGACTGGCTGTCGTCTAGCCCCGATCTTATCCGCTGGATTATGATTTATGGTCAGTTTTAGAGAGTACGGCTTGCTCTAAACGTCATTATAATTTGGAGTCCCTAAAACAATCCATACGATTGGCAGTGAATAATTTTCCCATGGAAAGAGTGCGTGCTTCTATTGATAACTGGCCTCAACGTTTAAAGAACTGTATTGCAGCCATTGGAGATCACTTCGAATAAGCTTTTTATATTTTAAATTGTTTTATATTTATGTATTAAACTAACACACTGTAAAAGTAATAAATATTAGGTTGGGGAAAAAGTCGTTTCGCATTATAGTATGTATGAACTTGTAATAAAATCTCTTTGGCTATACTATTTGTATCTGGCTGGTTTTGGTATCATTGAAAGTTAAAATTTTAAAGAACATAATTCCAAATTCAAATTAGGAAAATGTGTGATTTTCGTTTGTTTTTCGTACCGTCAAGATGAGTGAATCTAATGAAGAAATTCGATACATTTTAAAATTTTACTACAAAAAAGGTAAAAATGTAACGCAAGCCGCGAAAAAAATTTGCGATGTTTATGGACCTAGTGTAGTGTCTGTGAGAGTAGCACAAATTTGGTTTAAGCGTTTTCAATCCGGAAATTTTGATGTCAAAGATGCACGTCGCTCTGGTCGCCCTATTACGGATAAAATGGATGCCATTTTTGAAAAAGTGGAGCAAGATCGGCATATCAGTAGTTACGACGTAGCTGAAGAACTGGAAATTGACCACAAAACAGTTTTGGCGCATTTGAAAAAACTGGGTACCTACACAAAAAAGCTCGACATTTGGGTACCTACCTCACGAGCTCATTGAAAGAAACCTAATGAACCGTGTACTCATTTGTGATTCTTTATTACGACGTAATGAAACCGAACCATTTTTGAAGAAGCTGATAACTGGTGATGAAAAGTGGATCACGTATGACAAGAACGTGCGAAAAAGGTCGTGGTCAAAGGCCGGTCAGGCTTCACAGACTGTGGCGAAACCCGGGTTAACTCGCAACAAGGTGATGCTGTGTGTGTGGTGGGATTGCAAGGGCATTATTCATTATGAGCTGTTACCACCAGGCAGGACCATCGATTCTGAACTCTACTGCGAACAACTGATGAGATTAAAGCAAGAAGTTGAGAGAAAGCGGCCGGAATTAATCAACAGAAGGGGTGTGGTTTTTCATCATGATAACGCTAGACCTCACACATCTTTAGCCACTCAGCAAAAATTAAGAGAGTTTGGCTGGGAGGTGTTAATGCATCCGCCGTATAGTCCTGACCTTGCACCTTCAGATTTCCACCTGTTTCGGTCTCTTCAGAATTCTTTAGGCAGTGTCAGGTTAACATCACGAGAGGACTGCCAAAACCACTAGTCGCGGTATTTTGACCAGAAGTCCCAAAATTTCTATAGCAATGGGATCATGTCCCTACCTACAAGATGGCAAAAAGTTATCGAACAAAATGGTACCTACATACTTTAGTTAAATGTAAATAAACTATATTAAAAAATGTTTTGAATTTTCTTAAAAAATGCGAAGAAACTTTTTCCCCAACCTACTTATTATTATTTGCAATAAAAAATTTTTTTTTGCTTCGTGACAATATTAGACTAGGTAGGTATATATATAATACGAGTATATAAATCTCAAAAATAATTGATTAAAAGAAACAACAAATAAAGGCTTTACAAATAATATAAATCACAGCTTTATATTTTTAAGAAAAATAATTACAACGAATAACAAAAGGGGTTCTTAAATACTAAATAAGAAATTCGACACGCAATAATACAAACTCCATCCATTTCTGGAGTCGAAGCGAAAAGGGCCCTCCAACTGGCGTGCACGTCCTTTTACGCGGCGCACTCGCTCTCCACTACTCGGCTGTGACCTCGGCAGGCTCCGCCCATAAGTAATAATTTTTATCCTAATTATATATAAATTTATTATTATTTTTAAATTCCTGTCCGTGCCACCTGTGCGCAGACGGCATGGGTACGAACGGTAATACACCCGACTATCTGGCTCCATCATCACTCATCAGATCCTAGACTACACCTTGGGCTAACGTACCTATTCGTCAAAACAAATTTAAATGTCCGTAACACAACGGGGCTATCTTGTCTAATTTAGGAGTCCCTATAGTGACCTTCCAGATCCATCATAAGGCCCTGGACTACACCTTGGTCTATATAAAACCAAGTATACTACTACACACATCAAAAGTGGCCAGGGATTGAGTACGTTTTAGAGAGTTTTATGTAACTTATCATTGCCTATATATTTTTGATTCATGAACATGCTCAGATATTAAAGAACTCGACTATACTTATAGGTTCAAAACTTTTCAGCCCCCCTGGGCTCATCATAACTGGCAAAATGTGGGTATACTATAGGTAGGTACACCTCTGCCTAATCCTTTGGGGAATACAGGCGTGATGTTATGGTACGTGATGGTGATGCTGTGTGAATGAATAATCAGGCGTAGGCTGGCAATGGGCACTAGAAAAAACTTTTTAGCAAAAAATAAAACCGACTTCCAAAACAAAACACTACAAAGTGAAAAATAACTTTAATTTCGGTAGTCGGTGTCTTGGGTTTTGTATTTTCGTTTTTTGCCACCGACTTCCGAAATTAAAGTTATTTTTCACTTTGTAGTGTTTTGTTTTGGAAGTCGGTTTTATTTTTTGCTAAAAAGTTTTTATTTTTCACTTTTTAGTTGTGGAACCTACCCCACACTAATTCGAATACATAATTGAGCACAATAATTGTAGATATAGCCATGTAAATAACAGTGATAGGAAGTTATTAAAACACCATCACATCATCCACATAAAATAAGTGGGAAATATACGCATTATTGAAGCTAACTCAAACACTCCCCAAGCTAAGTTAATAAAATTTATATGGGACCACCTAGGAAGTATACCCTATCAAACAAAAAAAGAATTTTCTAAATCGGTCCATCCGTCTTTGAGTAATCGCGTAACAAACATACAAAAAAAAAAAAAACATACAGACGAATTGAGAACTCCTCCTTTTGGAAGTCGGTTAAAAAAGGGTACAACTTGAAAAAAAAACTAAATGCAAGTAGAGTTCCTACAGCTCCAACAGTGCCCGAAATGAGCCTGCCTGCCGCAAAGCCAAACACACCGGTGTACATCTCCCGCCTGCATGCACTACACCACTAAGGCGGAGGACATCGTAGAGTACGTGCGACAAAAGACGAGGTACACGCCTCGGCGTGCAGTTACTGGAATCACGCCGGAACCTCAACTTCAAGGCGTTCGTCGTGCGTGTATCGAATTGTTATCTGCCCCTCGTCATGGAAGAAGACCTTTGGCCGCAGGACGTGGTGTTCCGTCGCTTTCGCAGCCAAGTGCCACAGGACAGCACAAAGTCAAGCTAGTGCAAAGTGAAGTGCTACTAACATAGTCTTAAGCCTTATTTATTAACACAAGATTTTGTTTATAAAAATATGTATGTTTAGGTTAAGGTATTTTCTATGGGCCTATGTCGCCTGAAATAAATGGTATTATTATTATTATTATTTCGTTTATTCATATTTTCTTTTCTTATAAAATACATTTTTAAATATTTCTTTAAAAATATAAAAAAAAAACATTTAAAAATATATAAAATAGTAGTCCGCCGGTGTCGGGAGCAGGGTCCAAACCACCGGTGGTTAGGGCTGCAGAGATAGGAACCTCCTCACGATGCGGGCCGTATCAAGGAGTACTGCCTTCTGAATCTGGCCCTTGATCCAACCGCCTAACGAGAGCCTCGAGAGATGGTGGTCGAGGCTTTCGGCCATCATTATTATTATTATTATGTTTCTATAAATCTCGGGACCCTGGGGTCCCGGACCTTTGGAAGGCGTACGAGGAACCGAAGCCAACTCGCAGAGGCCCCTTAGATAATTTTAAATGATGAGGAGGCACCAACAAACGATTATCCCTATATGCACTATGCAAGTGCACCCAAGGATAACCCCCGGTTGGTGCAGGACTATTGTTGTACGTGGAAACAAAACATATTGGGCTATGGGTTTGGGTGGCTAAAGTGTATTGGGTAACTTGAACTATGGAAGAACTATGTCTCCTGCCTGACCAATGTTATATTATACACGGATAAAATGGCAGGGGGTGACTTGCACACTCAATAATGGGCCTCCGGAAACGGCCGCTAGGACATAGTGACGTAGCGACAACGGGGCAACACTTCCTGAGGAGCTTGAGAAGTGGAGAGGTATTCCACGGCTATCAGGACAATCCCGGAAGTAAGGTCAAGATCCCTACCAGCACCTTACTGGAATACTTCCTTTCTCCGAGCACGTTTGCTCTAGCGAATTTCCACTCAAGCCGGCCAATAAAAGCAAGAAAGAGGTGGGAGCTCTGTTCCTCGTCAGTGTTCACTTCAGCCGGCCAATTAAGGCAAGCCAGAGATGAAGACAAGATTTCCCCCGGGAGATAGGGTCCGTGGGGTCGCTACTGCCCAACAGCTCGCCACATGCTGCCCTGCGGGTTTCTGTAACTCTCTTTGTCTGACTCCTCATCCCAGACCCGTTCCGGCAAAGTAAAATTTACCGGCACAGACCTAAAGTTCGGAGCGCGCAAGCCCCACCACGACGTCAACGTAGAGATATAGCGGTGGTGTTATTATTATTTCGCGACTTATTTATTTATCTTGGAGAAGCACATGACAGCTGGCTTGGCTATATGATTTTAGTAAGTGCACCTTTGAACCTTGAACTAACGGGACTTGACCTATAAGCAGTAAATCTTCCTAATCGTCATTACCTTTATCTCGAAATGGTTACGGTTTAGCTCTTGGCTGCTGAAATGGCTTATCTGAGTCATCCGACGTAAAAGGAAAACAGTCTCTGTAGGTACTCGTTTTGATTTTTTTCAAGTTGTTACCTTTTTCAAGTGCCCATTGCCAGCTTACGCCTGATTCATCAATTTTCATTCCGACAGCACGTAATATAAAATATAAAAATCACTACAAATTTAAAAATCTAAGGTATGTACACAATTATTTAGGCTGATCTATTAAATTCAAATGACGATATTCGACATTTTCTGGCTGGGGTACACGATGTAATATTTGCCATCTATTGACAATAAAAAGAACTAAAGTTTTATTGTAATTCGCGAGATGGCGTAGTGCGTAAACGGCAAACGATTTCAAGACGGACACCAAGTAAATTCTATAGAGTAGATAACATCTACATAATATCATAATCATATCCACATAAATAAAACGAAGAATGTAATAACTGTATCTAATGAATAACGCATTAACCGTTAATTTAAAAGACAAACCTATACTTTTCGTTTAAACAATGCAACCTATACCTATACCGTGCTAAACTCGAGTATGAAAACAATTAATTAGAATGTGTTTCCTATAAAGTGCTGCACATATTATCAGGCTTAATTTTCAACAAATGGTCACTGACTAATTTATGCGAGAGTCGTTCTATGCCTTCTATGTTTAGGTAGATACGTGGATAGCGTAGTACAGGTTGTACCAATTTTTGGCTTGCTGTCAAAATAATGTATTATAACCTTTACCACCGTGTTATAAGAGCCATTATGTCTATGTCACACTACGCTGACATTGTATATCTATACAAACATCTGTCCAGCTAGCTTGATATTTTGTATGTAATACCTACTTTCAATTCGGTAGTAATATTCATTCTCTGTCGGAGTTCAGCGCAGTGCGCGCGTTTTCATGTGCGAAAGTACAGTACATCAGGCACAAATACGTTTAGATGATTCTCTACTTTTATGTAATTTGAATTAAAATATATCACAAGTGCAAATAGTGAGAAAAGTGTTGTGCGCTAACTATGTAAACAAGAACTTTTAAATATTGGTGTAATGGAACGAATACAGGTTTTCCAAGATGTATGAGTAACCAATGACCGCAGGGCATCCCTGCGCGGGGGGGAGAGGGTGGGGGGAAGGGAAGACCAGATTGCCAACTACACTTCGGTGGATTCTTGGTTGATCTCGGGCTGGATCAAAAGAATTTAACGAGTGAGTACCTATAATATTAGAAATACCTACTTACAACACCTTTTATTATTAATTTATGTTCTTGATTTTTACAATAGGTATTCATTCATTTAAATCGAGGTTGACTCACTACACAAGGTGTTGTTAGTTCGTTATCATGACATGCTAATTTGCGAATACAAAAATGTAAGCGATTATTTTAAGAATAGGTCTAATCACATGTTTTATCTAGCGAAACTTTGGACGTATGTTATAAAATTATTTTTAGCTAAAATAGCACTGGGGAAAAAGGAATAAAAAGGTTTGAAATAAAGAATGATCCTAGTTGCAAAAAAGCTTAAACTTGACCGCATAGTTTTGCGGCGATCACAAATCGCTGTTAGCTTTGATAAAATAACTTTTAAACAGTCGATTTTGTGGATTAGCGGCAGATTAGTTATTTGTGACAGCAAAGCAAAGACACGAGCGCACCGCGACCTCGAGCGATGGCGCGGGGAGTGCGGGGCGCTGGGGAATCCTTCTGGCGCCAGACCGGCATCGGCGTCTACCCGCGCCCCGCTCTCCTCGCCTGTGCCCACACCCGCACAGGCCAACTCGAAATAGATGCACGGTGATTTACGCCTCGGGCGTATGAGTAAATATGTTGCTTGCCTGCCTGCCTTGGCACGTCCGCCCGCCCCCGCCGCATGCCGATCTCCGTCCCATCTCAAAACTAACGTTCAAACTCGTCGGGTCATAATATAACTACTGTCTGTAATCTAATCAAAGAGCAAAATTTTGCTTTTTAATCATAATATGATTAAAAAATATGTAGGTACCGGTAGTTGTCATCATTGATAAGACCTACAATGAATGAATCGCACTTAGTATATTTTTAATAAATTCTTAGTACGTAGGTATATTCTGGGTGACTATAATCAGAATCACTTATAAATATATAATCATATTATTATCTCCTTTCTCCAAGTGTGAAATCGGATGTTATACAAGTTGCTATTTTGGGCTCGTAGTCAACCAGTAAGTAGTAGCAGATAAGCAGACCTAAGTATTTTACAATTCGAGACTCGTATAAACGAGTTCAGAATGCGGACCTTTTGCAGAACACACAATGACATAAGTAATTAGACGTTCATAATCTACTTTGGCTTTTCTAAATAAGTAAGAAATTGTAACATTGTAAAATGATAGGTTATTTTGTGAAAATAGTAGTAAGTAAAACAATAATGAAGGATTTTTTAATTCTGTCCAGAGAAAGCTGGATCTAGACAAAATAAATATAATAAGTACAGATGCCAGCAGGTCAAGCTACCCGAAACTGTCAAATTTTCTCAATCAACCTTGAACCTAACGCTTTAGTGATAAAGTTGAAAATCTAGAAATTTGACAGAGTGTAGTAGCTTGATGTGCTGGCGTCTGTACATACAAAGTTCCTCTTTTGGTTACCTATTTATGTACGCTTTTACGTGTCGGTTTTTTTAATATTAAAATCACGCTATAAAACGACAGATTATAGTTTACCTAATTCTCTCTGGATCGTATAATATGGACGTGTAGGTAGGTACCCTACCGACAATGAACGGGCTGGGCTACAACAAAAAGTGGACAAGGTAAGACCGGTCCTGCAGGTTACCGCCAACCATGGCACAGGCAGACTTTCGTTCACGTCCACCGCCATTTTTCATTCATCTTACGATCATACTTTTTATAATATTATTATTTATTACGTATCCTCATTAATTTATTATCTTTATTTGTTATATAGACATGTAAACTAACAACGGGTAAAATAATAAATGCAATTCCTGAGAGTACTTAGCTTTTGCGGAATCGACTTGGTACTGAGTACTGACTACACTTTTAAAATCTATAAAATATAACAAGAAAATTATTAAAACAGTTATTTCCAGTTAGAATTCGGGCCATCCATCGCTCCTTGAGACTAAAAACATTATTTTTATAATTAAATAGACCTAGTTTAAATTGCACTTACCCAGCAGAAATTCATAAGTTCCTTATAAATAAATCTACATAAACAAATAAATAAAATTGAAGTATCTACAACCAGACACTTCAATTTTAAAAATAACAGCTTTTTTTACCTAAATGCATATGAAAGTATTTAGGATAGGTAACTGTCAGGGAACTTTTCCTTCGAATATTCCTGTCTGCGATGAGATCTTATCGCAAAATTTGCACCATCAGTTTTACGGGGTCTTACGCAGGCGTCTTACGCTTAACATTATTTTTAATTGTATATGCGAAACCTGAATATAGTTTGTTCAGAATAAGTAACTGAATCGATTCCAATAATTTTTACACCATATCGTCGTTGTAGTGCGAGAAGTCACTAAGTGACATTTTTAGCCAAAATGAGTTAATGATGTCAAAGTGTTTTTAATTCCATTATCTACCTTATGAAAAGGTAAAAGAGCTGATTTTTTAAGTATTTTAGATAATATGAGAATGTCAGAAGTACGTAACTACTTGTTAAGGCAAAAAGCAGTTTGTGAAAATTAACTTACGGTACTTGAGTAATTTAAGAAATTTTTTTAATAACATTTTCTCAATTACCGGGGCTGTACTGCTCATTAATGTTACTTAGTTACTTTTCGCATACAATATATTCGACGAGAACCACTGATAATGTCTCTTAGTTATTTCTTACAGACGAAAAGCTTTGAATGAATGCATTTCTGTTGTCCGGTAAAAGTCACCAACAGATCTTAAGTAATTTATAAATCAAAGTAATCGCGCGTTTTTCGGTCACTACGTTCTTAAAATCTAACTAAAGTGCATTCATTTAAGCAAAACCACTCGTATTTTGAATTCAAATTCAAATTGAGTAGTTTTAAAATACAAAATTTCCATAGTTCAACGTAGAAAGAAAGAAAAACATGAGCTGATGAAGTTAAACGGCGTGATAAGAAAAAATCGCAAAACGATACCACATTTTTATCTGTTACTGCAGATCTTCAAAGTGTATCGCAAATACCGGAGATGTAGGAAGTTGTAGTATACACGAAAGTTGTGTGTGTACAATTTTACAATCCACGAGTCCAAACCACCCAATAAAGGGTTCTGCTTTATGTGGAACAAAATCAATGGGAAACGAGGAGTTCAGAGATTGCCTCTTGTTTGTCTATCCAAGAATAAAGTACATAATAATATCTACCTACACTTGACATTACGACAGTCCAGTCTTTTTTTTTTTTTTTTTGTGGATGGGAAATCATCAAATAACTTCTCCCGCTCTGGGTGGAGCGGAAGGGCGTGTCAGACTTTTACTGACTAAAACCCACCCGTGTTCAGTTGCCTATGCCAGGGCCACGGTATCTTTTTCAAACAACCCGCGACCCCAGCGGCATCGGCCCTATTGGACCCCATCTTTTGCTGACATCTCTTTGAGGCGCGCGTGGAACACAACGCGCCGTCGACCCGGGCCTGGTCCTCACCGGACGGCGAGCTACCCACTACTCACCGTCCGCAAGTCCGCGCCTACGGTGGCCGGGAATCGGCTATCGATTCCCGCCGCCCAGGGCGTCTCCTGCGGCGACTGAGGGCGTGAGGCTGCCTCTCCCTCACGCGTTCCGCCTCCTCCTTCGCGAGCATTACCGCTTCGCAGAAGGAGGTGACGGCCTCCCATGCACTCTCGCTCCGCACCATGGCCTGGACCAGGCTCGGACGCGTGAGATCGCCGCCGCCGATCGCCTCCGTGAGAACACGGCGGTGCTCTGCCCAAGCCGGGCAGACCTCCACTGTATGCTCCACCGTGTCCTCTGGGCGATCCACACAATGGTGACACCCGGGCGTTTCCTCCCGCCTTATGCGAAACACAGTCCAAAGCCTGCAAGTGTGATGGAAAATGTTATCACCAGTTAATTACAATACAGTCGCCGTACGGTTAGTACCTACTGCCAAATGAATTATTATCAATGAGCGAGCGTAGCTTGACGTAGCAGGCGCATGCGGGCGGTTCGGGGCGCGTGCTGACCATGTTTTTGTACGGACAACCAGGTAACATAACAAGCCTATAGTTTTGTCATTTTTTATGATACAGTTTTGAAATTTTGTACATAGGTTCTTTACATAAAAATACTAGACATGTGTTTTGCGTTTCGCATATACTAAAAATAATGTTGTATATAAAATTATAGATCGTGTCGTCTAAACTCTTAAACAGAATGTAAAGTAGCTAACTTCACTTCTTATATTTTGTTTCTTTCTTTCTCAGTAATAAGAAAAGGAGAACGGCGCATATGCTCAAACCGTAGTGGTATCGGTATGCTTAAAATGTTGAGTTTATGACAGTCAATATTACGAAATAATCCGCCTAAATAGAAAGTATGGCGGTTAGTGGACTACTTAGTTACTACTAGTTATCAAGTGATTTAGATTAGTATTATTGATTTAGATTAGTATTATTAGTAGATTCGATTTGTAATTTTGTTGATACTTTTAGACAAAATAAAATATTAATAATACAATGAGGACCAGTGGATCACAATTTCAATTGTTGGTGGAGTTCATGGAAAGGTTAGATTATTTTAAAACTTAGGTGTTACGAAATTCCCAAAAAGCTGCCCCTCAACGCTGATACATAAGCCAGGCCACCTGAAACTATGATAGTGTAATAAATATACGTACGTTAGTTAAGCAGAAGCTCAGCATATTCTATGCTAAATAAGCTATTCCAGACATTATTTTGACTTTGATTTATATTGTCGCGATTTCAGGTTTGGTCCCATAGTAAAAGTTGTTTGTTATCATGAGCGCAATCATGTGTTTAAGGATCGGTCACTAATTACAGTCACCACAAAATGTTTTACTCCTCAAAATGCTAGTGAGCTACGTAACTACTATCGCAAGCGGATTTTTCGATAGCTTCTGTCGAATTAGTGACTCATCACATCACTCATGGTGCCGTTTTGTTTGGTGACAGCTGAAAAACGTCAGTGACTATAGAATAGATTATGATAGGTTTCTTACCTATCGAAATCTATAATAATGCTCTATAATAATATCATAATATTAATTCTTTTTGTGACCGCTAGGGCCGCTGTACAATATTTTATAATAATAATAATATCCTGGGAAATTCCACACACGGTCATCTGATCCCAAACTAAGCAGAGCTTGTACTGTGGAAACCAGATAATTGATATACTACATACACTACTTTTTTTTTGTAAATACATACTTATATAATATATATAATTACACCCAGACTCAGGAGAAACAGACATGTTCATGCACACAAATGTTTGTCCTGGATGGGAATCGAACCCACGACCTGCGGCGTGATAGGCGGTATCTTAACCAACCACGCCAGCTGGCCTGTTAAATATTTATGTATATGTCAAATATTTTATATTATATCATTTATGGAGACGCTAGCAAGTTTTGGCTGTGTAAACTCATGGTAGATCTACTGAACATGTTTTGCTCTCCATTCTATCAGGGTCTCAAGTCTGCTATTACAATAGTGTCGGAATGGTCTGTCATTGATTTCATAATTGTTGATTTTTGACAAGTTTTGTAATCTACTAATATAATGGTGTCATTATGATTTTCCAATGGTCAAGCACTGACACTTCATTGAAAGAAATGGCTTAAAATGGTAATCTCGTACATAATGTTAAAAACAATGTTACTAACCATATATGAGTTGGCTCGAAATAAAGTTTATTCTATTCTATTCTATAATGACGTATGCGGTAATCTGCTAAAATTTTGACAGTTCCTTTGATCAGTACCACGATTCTATTACGAGACCACTGACCTACCAATGATCCACCATTATGAATTTAGCAGATTACGAACTTTTAACAAAATGACAATGGGATCGTGTTGGAATGACGAATTAATAAAAAATAGTAGACTTGGGGCCCAGATAGAGTTTCGGTCCCCTTTGAACACTAGGAGTGATTTATTTCGTTTTTTACTATATTAATTTTAATGCTAGCGTAGGTACGTACGTACGTACCTACATATACGATTTCCATAAATATTTCTAGGGTTAAATCAACAATATGCCAATATGTGAAGGCATAACTTGTGTATCAAAGTGAACACTCGCCAGGTGCATTTTATACGTCCACATTACAGGTTTAGTAACTTTCTGGGCTGCCCTTCGCGATAAAATTCCACTTCGTGCATTCAACGTCAAATCATTTATTTCAAATAGGCACATAGAAGACAGTTTTGAACGTCAAAATTAAAAAAAAAGAATCGATTCTAGTCGTAACTTCCAAGATGTCGTTTCATAAACTTGACATTGGCTAAATGCACAAACCGTGCGAAGCCAAAAGGAAAAAAAAGATGTCGTTTCGTATGGAGAAGAATGGGAGCAAGAAACTCCAAACTGTATTACAATATTTTGTATACTTACATTAAAAAATCCTTATAGCAAAAAATAAAACCGACTTCCAAAACAAAACACTACAAAGTGAAAAATAACTTTAATTTCGGTAGTCGGTGACTTTGGTTTTGTATTTTCGTTTTTTACCACCGACTTCCGAAATTAAAGTTATTTTTCACTTTGTAGTGTTTTGTTTTGGAAGTCGGTTTTATTTTCTGCAAAAAAAAAAATATTTTTCAATTTTTAGTTGTGGTGCCTACCCCACACATCGAATACCACTACATGCTATGTAAATAACAGTGATAGGAAGTTATTAAAACATCCGCATATATTAAAACATCATCCACATGATACTAAGTGCGAAAAATGCGCATTATTGAAGCTAACTCAAAAACTACCCAAGCAAAGTTAATAAAATTTATATGGGAGCACCTAGAAAACATACCCTTTCAAACAAAAAAGAATTTTCCAAATCGATCCATCCGTCTTTGAGTAATCGCGTAAGAAACTTAAATTACTATATACCACAATAAGTAAACTAAAAAGAAATAAAAATGAAATAATGACAGATTAAGAATTACCTAGGTATATGTGATACATGAATTTACAAACATTCTAAAAGTATACGATTTTCTTAAAATTAAGTAATCACAGAATATAAAATCAATGTAAAAATAAATAACATAAGTAATTAAATTAGGAGTTTGATTTTGCCTCGACTCTAGTATACGATTTTCTTAAAATTAAGTAATCACAGAATATAAAATCAATGTAAAAATAAATAATATAATTAAATTAGGAGTGATTTTGCCTCGACTCTAATAATTTAAAATATAAAAAGCTTATTCGAAGTGGTCGCCATTGGCTGCAATACAGTCCTTTAAACGTTGAGGCCAGTTATCAATAGAAGCACGCACTCTTTCCATGGGAAAATTCTTCACTGCCAATCGTATGGATTGTTTTAGGGACTCCAAATTATCATGGTGTTTAGAGCAAGCCGTACTCTCTAAAACTGACCATAAATCATAATCCAGCGGATTAAGATCGGTACTAGACGACGGCCAGTCTTCAGCTCTGATGAAGTCCGAAACGTTCACTTCCAACCAAGACTGTGTGGACCGAGCTTTATGACCCGGTGCCGAGTCTTGTTGGAAGGACCATACTTGGTTATTGAACATGGTGTTATTAAGGGGCTTAACTACCTTCTCAAGAATGGTATCTTGATACACTTGTGACGATGTTTTGATACCTTTTCCACAAAAATATGGCTCAGTCACTCCTTCATAGCTAACACCCCACCAAACCATCACTGAAGTCGGATAATGCCCACGTTGCGCTCTGTCGACTAATTGGGAAGCTTTCTTGGAGCCTTGGGCATAAAAACGGTCATTTTGTTTGTTAAAATGTTGCTCAATTGTAAAGATTTTCTCATCCGTAAACAAAATTTTTCTGTGACCTCCCTTTGCGTACCGTTTCAGTAGTTGTTTCGATTTTACCACCCTATTCTTTTTTAAATTATCAGTTAAAAAATGACCAGTGCGTCCCTTATAAGCTGCAAGTCCTAAGTCATCTTTTAAAATACGCGACATGGCTCTGGGTGCTATCTTCATCTCCCGAGATAAAATCATTTGCTTTCGGACAGGATTTCTTCAAATTCTTTCCCTTACTGCTTTGACCACCTTTTTCGTACGAACACTACGTGGACGGCCAGATATTTTTCTGTCACAAACAGAGGAGGTCTCGTTGTACCTACCTATTAATAGCCCGGTACACAAACATTTCACTAATACCAAGCGTATGGAGAGTTTTAAAAATTGCATTTGGCGCCAAACCAACTTTGTGTAATGCAATCACAGCGATTCGGTTCTCTTTATCACCCCACTCCATTTTAATATCGCAAAATATTGTACAATGTATTGGCGCCAACATTAGAAAACTCAATGAACAATCGTATAAAAATGACAGATTCCAAATTCAAATGTAATATCTTTCTTATTTTTAATTGTAACAGTATTTATGGCCAGACTGTGTACTTTAGATAATCTGAAAGATGGTTGATTTATAAATCTATTATAGTGAAATATTATATTAAGGTTAACATTTAAAATAATTTGAACGAACCTAACAACTTTAGTATTTACCAAGTACGTATTTACATTAGTAAATTAATTATGTAAGTGTCATAGAGGTCATTGGGAACAACGCGTATTAGTGAATTTTAAGCAGTTAGTGTTCTCACGTACCTAGCTAACATGTGTGATGTATGTGATCAATTCGATAATCACTATGTTTTTACACTTGTTACCGTATACTAGCGTGCAGGTGCAAACCTAACTTTGCTCTTTTACAGTCTGATTCTATTCAACGTATGGCACTAAAAGGATTTAATGATCGTGGTCAAAAATGTGGCAAATCCTGTCGGCATCAATAATAATAATCACGTTCTGCTACCATGACATTAAAATTCCACGGGAACGTACTACCGGGATAAAAAGTATCCTATGTCCTAATCCAGGTCATGTTCTACCCGTGTGCCAAAATTCATCTATATCAGTTCAGTAATTGTAGCGTGAAAGCGTAACAAACAAAATCACTTTCGCATTTATTTATATTTTTTTTATTTTTTATAATAATAATCTGGGACATTATTCACACACAGTCATCTGATCCCAAACTAAGCAGAGCTTGTACTATGGAAACCAGATAACTGATATACTACGTATACTACTTTTTTTTTTGTAAATACATAGAAATACATTTTATATAGATAATTACACCCAGACTCAGAACAAACAGACATGTTCATGCACACAAATGTTTGTCCTGGATGGGAATCGAACCCACGACCTGCGGCATGATAGGTGGTATCTTAACCAACCAACCATTACTAGGTATACTATTAGTTAGGATATAAGAATCATTGATAGTACCTATATCAATGTATAGAATAGATAGATAAATCTCAGCGCAGCGGGGTAATTGCGTAATACACTTACCAGTAGGAATCGGTTTCATTTTGACAGTTTAACAACATTCATTGCGTTATTTACGTTGTTGAGCAGACAAATTTTTCGAACATGTGAAGCAATGGATTAGCGATGTGCTTCGAAATCATTCAGATTGTGATTGATAGTGTGTTACTTAGGGTGCAGACTACAGCATGTGTACAATGTATAGTCGACCACATAATTGCTTTATTACTTTGGACAACAATTTTCAATACCAAAATTGAAACTTCACTTAGGTTGAAAATATCTTTTAAATGTCACATAGATAAATCATAGACCTTGTCGTTTTATGACGTGCATGTGACAACCAACCTTAGAGTGATGATAAAGCAACTGTCGCCGCGTGATAGTAGGCTGGAGGTATTTTTTCGCAAAAAAATCGGTCTTCATTCTTGACTAAACAGGATCTTAAAAAAAAACTGTTTTTTTCCAAAATTGAGCCCATGGTTCCCTTTGTTTATTTGCTATCGTCACCCTGATAGTACGTTTTCGTATTAACGTAGACAAATGTCTAAAGAAATTACTAATCATTTATTAAATTCATTAACTGTGAATTTGCCTTAGCAAAATAAAAACCTAGTAAGTTTTTATTTTGCTAAAACCCCTTCAGTAGGTAGTAGGTACTGATATAAATTTTTAAATAACGAACGATCTACACGAACAGTAACCAGAAACAACAATTAGCACCACCTAGTTTTCTTTTGTTTTTTTTTTAGGTTTCCGCACCCGAAGGGTGCCAAACGGAACCCTAAAAATAGTCCGTCCGTCTGTATGTCAGCGGGCTGTATCTCATGAACCGTAATAAATAGATAACTAGATACTTGAAAATTTCACAGACTGTTTAATTCTATTGCCGTTATAACAACAAATAATAAAAACAAAATTAAAGGGGGTCCCCATAAAAGAAATGTTTTTTTAAACTGAAATATTTTTTTAAATACCAATGTAAGTAGTGTTATATACGTAATATATATTGTACGGTGGTACGGAACTCTTCGTCTGCGAGTAGGACTCGCACTTGGCCGGTTTTTTTCTAGTTTGTACTTTCAGTTATGCAATTAACACGATATTTTCACTGGAAACTCTAATCAACGGCTAAGCCGGGTGGTGAGCAACTTGTTAGACGCCATTTATTTTCTGAAAAACAATCGCTTGCTTTTTTGATTCAGATACTGGGAAATGAAACAGCAGCAATGCCCCTATCTATTAATAATAACTCCTCACTATTATAGAGGGAATCGAAGAAGATTCTTGGAAACATCGGAATCGTAAATGTGAAAAGGTTACGTAGGTAGGTAGTATGAGTGTTTATTATAGGTGAGCTCATGCGTCTCGCAGGCCGCTCGCAGCCGGCGCGCTTCTGCAGCACGTTCTCGGGGGTATTCTGAGAATTGCACACTGACTGAACAACACTCAGCAGTTATAAAGGTGCCTTTAGCCTTTCTTAACCGACGAAAAAAAAAAGGAGGAGTAGCTCAAGCAAGCTCTCATATACAGTGTTAGGTTAAACGAGGGATGTACTTTAAGGGGTCATTGTACTCATCATTATGAACAGCTTTTACTATAGGACCAAATCTTAAATCGCGAAAAAAATCAGCTGTTCAGTACATTTATGTTTGCTAATTCGTCAAAATGTAGGGAGCAGCAGATTTTTATTTTGCGATTTCAGTTTTGATCCCATAGTAAAAGATGTTCATAATGATGAGTACAATGATTCTCCCTTGTTTAACCTAACTCTCTGTATATATAAACTCTTTTGCAAAAAAACGTGCACTTTAGATTTTTTTCTCTACTTCAATGAAGAAAACCAAGGAAGAGGTTTTATTAATTTGACGATGTATTGGCACTTTATTTGAAGCATCCTGGAATGATTATTTACGTTCCAAATTTAAAATTTGAAATTTAAAAAAGAAATATAATGATTATTGTGGATTATTGTACAATTGCTTTACTAATGGCGCGAATTGCGATTTTTTTACTGATTACTAAAATGTTAAAACTTTTTGGATATTTTCTGCAAATTAAACAATTTAATCTTTCTTTTTACGTTAAATACCACTTTTTGATATTAGTGATAAAGCGATAAGGGCCGGTAAAATTATAGCCCTACTTGGAGAAGCTTGTTCGCAAACTTGATTTGTTTGCAAACAAAACGATGCACAGAACCAAGAGATGACCGCTTTTTGGTGAGTCAGGCGTTGCGGAATCGTAAGGCGTCAAGTGTGGACCTGAAGAAGAGTCTTGAAGAGAAGTAGAAGTTAGCTTGTGGACGGTCAGGAGGCTTTTGGCTGCCAATATCAGGAGTTACCGCCCGGCTCGGGGCCCTAAATTACTGCGTGAGCACCGTGTTGCTCGACTTCACTTTGCTCGAAACTGTGTTTCATGGACTCTGGAGGACTGGAATAAAGTATTGTTTTCTGATGAAGCTAGAATCTCTTTGTGTGGAGAGGACCGACGCCGGCGAGCGCTGCTAAGACCACGGGAATGCTATGCGGAAGTGTGTTTCGAAGAAATCACTCCTTATGGCGGAGGCTCCGTTATGTTTTGGGCAGCAATTAATTCGACGGAGCGTACGGAGTTAGTTTTCACAGAAAATATTGGAACATTAAATGCACACCGGTACATAATGGAAGTACTAATTCCATATGCACAACCCGCATTGACTGCACTTCGGGAAGATTCCTTTTTTATGGACGACAATGCTCGCAAGAAGTTAGGATCCGTCGTTTAGATTGGCCAGCTCGAAGTCCTGACCTCAGTCCAATTGAGCATGTCATGGGATGTTCTAAAGAGACGGGTAAGATCAGTGCAACCTGCTCCACAAAACATCAGGGAGCTAAAAAGAGTCATTGCAGAAGAGTGGGAACGTATTCCTCAAAACGTGATTAAAAACGTCGTGGAAAACATACCCAGAAGGATTCAAGCTGTGATTTTGGCAAGAGGAGGTCACACTCGTTATTAGGTTTTTACATTTGTAACTTTATTTAATTAAAAGAAGTACAAAAATCTTCTTGTCTTTATTGCCGACCACTTCTTATTGTTTGGCCTTGTACATCGGTTTTAAAGAATTCATCGAAAATTTAAAAAAAAATTGCCAGAATTCACTTCACGCGTATTAATTTACAAGATTATAAGTATGCAGACTACGTCAAACAATTAAAGGAGATATTCCAAAATGTATGGACCTTGGGCCAGGTACGTGTACCTACACTATACATAAAAATAGGGAAATATATTTAAAACAGTTCTGTACTGTCCAATTACTTCGTTTGCTTGTAAACCACAATTAATTAATTACACTTGAAATTGCAACACACAACAAAACCCGTCATGGGGGTAAGCTGTCATTTTGATTTGATTGATTAATGATATTAAGGAAGTATTCCAGTAAGGTGCTGGTAGGGATCTTGACCGTACTTCCGGGATTGTCCTGATAGCCGTGGGACACCTCTCCACTCCTCAAGCACCTCAGGAAGTGTCGCTATGTCACTATGTGCTAGCGGCCGTTACCGGGGGCCCATTAATGAGTGTGCAAGTCACCCCCTGCCGTTTTATCCGTGTATAATATATAACATTGGTCAGGCAGGGGACATAGTTCTTCCACAGTTCAAGTAACCCAATCTAATTTAGCCACCCAGACCCATAGCCCAATATGTTTTGTTTCCACGCACAACAATAGTCCTGCACCAACCGGGGGTTGTCCTTGGGTGTAATTGCATAGTGCATATAGGGATAATCGTCGGTTGGTGCCTCCTTAACATTAAAAATTATTTAAGGGACCTCTGCGAGTTGGTTTCGGCTCTTCGTACGCCTTCCAAAGGTCCGGGACCCCAGGGTCCCGAGAAATGCAAAAAAAAAGAATAGAATTTACATTTAATCCTGAATGATATTTGTATTTGTTTGTGTTGTTTGTATTGTATTATATAATCATATTTTCTTTGTATTATTTAATAATTTGTATGCCCAAGTGGCTGATCATGGAATGGACATTATTAAGTATATAATTATTTAATGAACACCTTAATGTAACCCATGCATCACAAATAAACGATTTGATTAGTGTTTCGGTTTCAATACCTGCGGATTTACCGGTATTTTTCAAATAGAATAAGGTTCCATAACTACATGCCATTGTGTTATGTACATGCCAGGCGTGTGGTTGTATTTTGTTACCTTTTTGCTAATGGCCATGTCAACAAGAGGTAGGAACGTATGTAAATGAACTGATAAAGTCATACAAATATTTTTGCAATTTAAGCTCCAAAAAGGGATGTAGGATGGAACCATAGAAATATAAAAACACTTCTTTCTTATATCTATGGATGAAACTACGTATAATATAAACAACTAGGTAGGTAACGTAGGTATCTGTATACAGGCTGTTTGGCAGAACGTTGAACATACGAAAATGGTGGATAGGTGGGGTCATCTGCTACTTACTCATCCCTAATTTATTAACTTTAAAGTATAATTTTTATTAAAAATGGGTAAAACAGGCAATTTTTTTTTTTATCTTCTATGTTGGCAGATTCTTATAAAGTTATTGCTTTATTCAGATATTAGCTATAAAAAAAGTTATGAGTCCTCAAACTTACAGAAAGATGTAAAAAATACTTAAATCTTAATTTCAACTTGCATTAAAAAAATGATTGAGGAGTTCCAATTCTAGAAAACATCCCTAGTGTGCCCTACCTTTCTAATGGTATGTAATTTGCTTTTATAAAAAATAAACTAAGAGTTATTTCATAATTTTATCTAGTAGGAAATTTTTGACGAAACTCTACCTTTACGGAAAGTGAAATGTTTTGCGAAATTTAATACTGCAAATTTGGTAAAAATTAAATGATCGACGGCTTGCCCGTAGCAGTGGTGCAAATTGACATTCACTATTCCCTTGGGATGGTTACATAAATCGAATTAATGCTGCTTTCGAAGTTATGCGACAGGAGATGCTGCTGCGCACAACAACTTTAGAAATCAGATGTAGATGTCGCGCCTGTATTGTAAATGAAGGGCGTCAATTCGAACATCTGTAATTTATTAATTAAATAAATTATTTAATTGTTTCATTAACGCACCGAACTGGTACAGCTATTTTCTTTGTACTTAATTCAAGAACTTATATAATTTCAATCGATCATTTAATTTTTACCAACCTTGCAGTATTAAATTTCGCAAAACATTTCACCTTCCGTAAAAGTAGTTTCGTCAAAAATTTTCTACTTGATAAAATTATGAAATAACTCTTAAAGTTTTTTTTTTATAAAAGCAAATTACATACCATTAGAAAGGTCACACACTAGCGATGTTTTGCTAGAATTGGAACTCCTTAATCGATTTTTGTTTTTTTAATGCAAGTTGAAATTAAGATTTAAGTATTTTTTACATCTTTCTGTAAGTTTCTGAATAAAACAATAGTTTTATAAGAATCTGCCAACATTAAAGATAAAAAAAATAAAAAAATATATTGCCTGTTTTACCCATTTTTATTAAAAATTAAGTGGTGAAACTAGAAGAAAGTAAAAAAAAAAATTTAAATATCCAGGGGGCCAGGGCCAAATAAATTAGGGCTGAGTAAGTAGCAGATGACCCCACCTATCCACCATTTACGTATGTTCAACGTTCTGCCAAACACCCTGTATACCTATGAGAATGATAGACAGTGAATTTAAGCTAGGTAGTAGATACTGTGAGAAATCGAATCTCACAGGGTCGTAGAAGGGATATTTGTATGCTACAAATGATAGAGCGTAAAGCCATAAGCTAGTTGTATTTGAACGAAAACAAATGTAACTCGAATGACTTTTCCTTTGAACAATAGCTACTAAAGCTTTCATTCAAAGGTAGAATAACACCTGTTTGAAAGATCGAATGTCAGCCTGTATCATATAAGGTTGTCCTTCGTATGAAACCTTTACAGTATCGATAAATAAGTGACCAATAGGTTCCCAACAGGCGACGCGAACATCACTTGTTTGTTCGCATGCCATTTGGAAATTTTATCAATACAACATTTGGCTGACTATTTTTCGCTAGTTGTTTATCAAATACTGTAACTGTTTGTTTAACAGCTACACTTACATAATTATCTATGGTCATTGATGAAGTAACCAACACATAAATGTTCCACAACACAATTACACAACAGTGGCAACGATGAATAATATCATATACCTACTTCAGTTAAGACGTACCAAAATGCCACCGGTACTTTTTGGATATTTTGTATGCTCTGCTTCATGGCTAAATAATGACAGCTGCATGGGTCGATCAAAGGTTAAGCTACGCTTGCCAAGGTCGGTCCGTGATGGGTGACCACCCATTTTGTACCGATACCCCTACGTGTCACGGTTGTCGGAAATCACGTTTTAAGCCGTGTGTTTATACCCCAAAAAGTGACAGCCTCTTTTTATTGAATAATGGGCTTTGAAAACCCGTGTCAATTTTGAATGCTTGATTAAAAAAAAACGAAGTTTCTGTGATCTCAATGGTGAAGAGATAGAAATTAATTCGTATCTACGCAAAATTAGGTATATACTATACACAAGAATGTCGATATTTTGCAAGTATATGAAACACTTCTAGGCGCATATTATTCAGTTTTTAGTTAATTAATAATGATAATAACATCACAAAAAAATGTTTTATCGAATTATGTAAGTACCTACTTATTTTTTTTTTTTTTTATAATTTGCCGAAGTAGAACCCCTGTCTAGGACTAAAATATTCCTTCAGCTATGGTTTATCAAATTATCAACCCACAAACATTCTAGATTCCACTTCAGCGTAGGTTTGGTGAAATACATATATTTTTTTTGTAATGAGGTTAACATTCAAAATTTAGGGTTGTCCAAAAGGTCAATTTAAATTAAAATATTGTGTTTTATTTTAAAATATATAATTATTTAACCATAACAGTTGAATTAAATTCTTTATTGAGACATGATGGACGGATGATTATGCTCCTCACATAAAATAAACATTCGTTTTATTTATTCGTTCATTTCATTTCATATAATTCGTCACACGTAACCCATCATCGGAAAATATAATTATGTATAGGTGAGCGAGAAATGTGGTCTCGGAACGCGGATTTCGGAGAAAACTCAAACTGCGTAAAAACATTAGGTAGGTACTGATGAATAGTGTCCCGTTATATAAAGAGGAAACATACTGTCGATTTATCTATAAAAAAAGTCGATGTCACGTTATAAATAGAAAGGTCAAATATAGTGACAGTTTAAAAAAAATCGTTTTTTCTTAATCTACGCCGAAGTGCTATCTAGTATATTGTGGGTGATAAGATAACTGATAAACCAGAGTTAAGGGGTTCTACTTCGGCATAGAATATACAGGGTTATTGGTAAAACTCCAGCAACCTCTTAAGGGGTCATTGTACTCATCATTATGAACAACTTTTACTATGGGACCAAATCTGAAATCGCAAAAAAAAAATCAGCTGTTCAGTATATTTTGACGAATTATGAGAACATAAATGTACTGAACAGCTGATTTTTTTTGGCGATTTCAGGTTTGGTCCCATAGTAAAAGTTGTTCATAATGATGAGTACAATGACCCCTTAAAAGGTTGCTGGTGTTTTACCAATAACCCTGTATATTAAAAAACCCAATTCAATAAAACATTTTTTTTTGTGAATGTCATTATCATTATTGATTACCTAAAAACAGAATAATATGCGCCTAGAAGTGCTTCATATACCTGCGAATTTGTCATTTTACCACTAAGGTCACAGAAACTTAACAGTAGGTACTGTGGGAGTACTTACTTAAAACATGGTACTATCACTGTAGCATGATTTGAGTAGGTAACCACTTAAAATTATTCAGTTTTATTTAAGAAATCGATTCATAGTTAGTTTGATATGACTGAATATACTTCTTTAATCATACATTACTACACGCGCGGCATAAAACACTGTCTCATGTTGTTATCACCATCTTATACCTACTATTTATCAGTGACTTGAATATTATGAATAATTTTTAGCAAGTTTATCGAATATATTTGCGTCAACGAAATAAGATTACGGTTGGTTTGGTATACATATTGTGTTTATCGCTACTAAGTACGAGAACCGTAAAAACAATTGATTATAGTGTGCACTAAATAAACTAAGTGCCTACCTAAATACATATACGTATATATATATATATATATATATATATATATATATATATATATATAATAATAATAATCTTTATTTATATAAAACACAGATTGTAGTACAACAGTTTTTCACAAAGTGGGTATATTGAATCTCTGACAATCAAGTGGGTGACGTGCTGCTTTCCTTGCTAGGCTATGAAATAGCAGAGCCGAACCCCTCTAATTGTGTTACTACTATTTTATTTTTACAAGTTATTTTTTTTTTTCATTTTTTAAATACAGATACTAAAGTGCGCGAGCGCATTCGTATGAGTGTGCATATATACCTATGTTGTAAATTATACGAGTCAATCATTTCAAATATAAACTTGTTTCACAAAATCTGGCATTATCTATCAGACAAATGAATTTCTATGAAATTATCAGTCAGAAAAATTTCTTAAAACGTATGCCATTTATGTAAGTTGAGCGAGAGTTGCATTTCGTGCCTTAATTCGGTTAGTTGGTAGTTAATTGTACAGGTGGAACCTCGCTAGAGATGGGCGGGTAGGTGACACATGGGAAGGTAAAAATTGGAAGGAAGGGTAAGAAAAGGTAAAAAAGAAAAAAATATTAGTATTAATAAAAATACCGGGTAAAAAATGAATAAAGGCTTTATATTATATAATTGGCCTCGTCATCAATACCATTGAAGATAAAATATTGATTTCAAATAAAACGAAGTTAAAAATCTTTTAAATCTTCAATCAACATAAATTTTCAAATAAAATCAACTGTTTAGAAGAAAAACAAATGAGTACTGTACTAATGTTTTAAAGTTAACTAAATGCTGCACACCACCTTTAAGAATATATAGATAAATAACATATACATATATACACTCCTTTGCAAAAAACGGGCGGTTTTGATTTTTCTACATTTTTAATAATTATTTAGTTCTAAAGAGGTTTTAATAGCCAAACTATGTTACTGGCACTTAATAAATGACTGTACTTAATAAGTGACTTTTTACTTACTTTTCACGGGTTTGCGGTTAAAAGGCTATCAGGCAACTAAAACTAACTTATCGGTATTTTTATTAGAAAATTTGTTTGTCGCATAATCCTGCCTTATTGTGACTTAAAACAGATATCTTTGTGTCGATTGTAATGGCAGAAACAGCAATAAGAGCCAGTAAAATTATAGCGTAGCTGGAAGAGGGGTGTAGCCATTGTTACGTCTCGCAGCGGTTAAACGTGAGTCGTTCAAGCATTCAAAGAACCTGGACTTGATAAGTTGATAGCATGAGACAGGTTCTGTTCAGAGTAGGCAAGGTTCTGGGAGAAAACGTTGCACACAACCACGAGATGACCGCTTATGCACTTACATTGACCTCAAAAGAAACCTTGAAGAAGTACGAGGAGCAAAGGTACAGTGAGGAGGAGGCTTTTAGCGGATGATATACGCAGTCGACGACCAGCGCGGGCCCTCAAGTTACTATGTGAGCGCCAGATTGCTCGATTGAAGTTCGCTAGAAATTGCCTATCTTGGACACTAGGTAACTGGAGTAGCGTACTCTTCTCCGATGAGGCTCGAATTTGTCTGAATGATGAGGACCGACGTCGGCAAGTGTTACGAACAGGGGAACGCTTTGCCGACGTGTGTTTTTGAAGAAATCACCCCTTATGGTGGAGGGTCCGTTATGTTTTGGGCGGGCGTAACTTCCAGAGATACCTAGTATTCATTTAAAACGGCTCACTAAACGCGCAAAGGTACATAACAGAAATCCTTTGTCAATATGCACAACCCGCACTGACTGTAATTGGTGAAGATGCCATCAAAAGCCTGGTGGAAAGCATACCAAGACGATTACATGCCGTAATCGCTGCAAGGATCTTCCCTTGCATACTCTTTATTCATTTTTATTTCTTAATGTCTTTTTTTATTAAAACACCATAATCATACTCGTAGTATTAATTTCATTATACCCATAAAAACGTCCATTTTAACGCGGTTCTCTGTTTACTTTGACTAAAACACCGATTCCAGGATTTAAGTGTTAAAAACTATTTTTCATTGATAATAAGAAATTTCTAGCCATTTATGCTAATGACATACTAAAAATATTAATATTATCCTTAGAAAAGCCAATGACTGGTGCCCGTTTTTTTTGCAAAGGAGTGTATATTATATACAGGATGTTCGGCGCATGGACCGACACAATTTTTTAGGGGATTTGGGGGTCATTTGCTAGGTTTCACCAAAAGACCCCATGTCCTAAGTCTGACGGTAATTGAGATATTCCCGAAATCTCGCATTAAATCGTTATATTTTATTTTTTGTTAATGGTTGTAAAAATAAAATAACTTTTATTATAGTCTGCAATATTGTTTTATTTTAAATAAATTATTATTTGATCTAATTGATTTGTAGAAAATGACCTGTGTGCTTCCAAAGTCTTAATATAATAATGTTTAAATGTATGAAAATTTACAACTTCTTAATTCATTATAAAAAAAAACTAAAAGCCATTTTGAAGTTAATTTTATTTTAAAAACTTCATTAGCTTATACCCTTTCTGATGGCATGCCACATGCCATAGAAAACAATTCATTATGTAGTCAAAATACTAGTTAGAAACCAAACACTCCCTAACTGACTCTAGTTTAATTACGTTTTAATTGATTTAGAATAAGAATACATTTCAGACTAATAATAAAAGTTAT
The DNA here is from genome assembly GCA_948252095.1 of Dicycla oo. NCBI lineage: Eukaryota > Metazoa > Arthropoda > Insecta > Lepidoptera > Noctuidae > Dicycla > Dicycla oo. The sequence goes on from OX411711.1 coordinate 23,727,789, forward strand.
TTTGTTATATTTCAACCATAAACAAAAAAATATAACGATTCAAAGGCGAGATTTTGGTTAATTCAAAGAAAAACTAAAAAAAACATATCTAACAGTCACACTTACAATATGGGAGTCTTTGAGTGAAACCTAGCAAATAAGCCCCCAAAAGATTAAGTCTGTCCATGCGCCGAACACCCTGTATGTAATTCGGAAAATAAAATCGTAATAATCTAGATTAAGGTTGGAATGACAGTTGAACTGGGCAAAACATACTAATTACGTCACCACAAAACCAGCATAGGCCTGTGGCAGTGTAAGAGACTGCTTGGCAGGAACTGGGGGATTAACCCTAAGGTTAAACACCACACACACACTGACTATACACCACAGTTATCAGACCGATCATCACCTATGGCTCACTAGTCTGGTGGCCCAGGACAGACTTGAGTACAACCCGGAAAGATCTCGAAAAACTGCAGCGATTCGCCTGTGTAGCAATCACTGGCTGCATGAGAACTGCACCCACGGCCGCTCTACAGGCAATTCTTGGACTGCCTCCACTACAGCTCATCGTGAGAGAGGACGCAGCCTTGGCCGCCTTTAGGCTCAATATAACCGGTATCCTGAGACTCCAGAGTTAGCACATACGCATAAAGGAAGATGCGATCAAAAGACAGCCAATGGCATCAGCCTGCGACAGAGCCCCGAAACAACACAACTTTCAAAAGCATTACCATAATACTCATGGAAGAACAGTGGGACTACTAGTCGGAGTCTTCTCACACGACCTCAACCAGGCAGAATGTGTGAGCATTATTCAAGCGGCGTTTGCCACAGAGGCCAGAAGAATTACGGATACCCATTCAAAAAAATAAAAATAAAATACGTATACTCTCCGACAGTGCCTCATCCAACCCTTAGAGAAAAATATATTAATTCAAGACTAATACTAGAATATCACAATGCGTTAGAACGAGTAACGTTATCTAACCGCAATACAGTGACGCTGCAATGGATAAAAGGACACGGTGAGTCGTTGGGTAACGATGCAGCTGACGAACTTGCTAGGAGGGCATCCAGCGCGTCAGTCTGTGGACCCGAACCAATCTTACCCATCCCTTTTAACCAATTACGCAGGTGGTTACAAGAGTTCTCCCACACACAAGCAGAGGGTGGTGGTCCTCGACACCAGGTTGCAGGCAGTCAGTCAGGGTCTTCTACAAACTGTACTCCGGAGTGTGCGCAGGAGCTCCACGACCTGATCCCACCACCTCCCTTTCACTATTGCACTACCAGTCATACTGTAGGGTTCCATCCGCACTTGGGACGATATACCGACTATTCGTATTAAGCGCTTCTCCTCCACATATGTTACGCGCACGGCCAAAGTGTGGAACTCTGTCAGCGTTTGTGTTCCCATCCATTCCACGTATAAACCGTCAGCCTTCAGAGCAAGATTGAACAGACATCTGGGCTTGCTCGTTCCATCATAGAGGTCATCCATCGCTTTCCACCAGGCGAGATCGAGGTCAGGAGTTGACCCATATAGCAATAAAAAAAAACCCAGCATAGCCAACATGTAGATAATTAGTTTATTACCTATTGCATAATCTCATCTCTGACGATTTGTTCGTTTTTACGTGTAATTTGTAGTTGCGGTAGGTACCATTTTGCTACGATATTTGAGTACCGACTAAGTAGGCAGTGGCGAGGATAGTTAACCAAGGAAAAAACTGACGTTCAGCACATAAAAAATACACACATTGACAACAAAATCTAGTATTGAAACTGAAAAGAATTTCTTAAAGCATAAATAAATCAAAATGAGCAGTTTTTTATACTACCAGGATATTAAATAAAAATCTGAGTTTATATTTTAAAAAGGCTTTTAAAGAAAAAATAAAAAAGTTTAAATTGTGCTAACATTAAACTTACTGTTAAATATTATATGTTGTATGCAATCAAAATTAATAATCTGTAAAAGCACTTCGGATGTTTATAAGTCTGCAACGATTATTCATACTCAAAATGAGGTTATAAATTTCTCCTTGTGGGATAAGGTCCCAGGTTCGACGAAGATGCATGAAAAGTTCACCGTCTGTCACCAAATTTTCGGGAAAATTTTGTAATGCCTGTCGTTGCAGCATATCCCACGCGTGCTCAATCGGATTTAAATCTGGGGACTGCGCGGGCCAGTCCAGGGTCGCCACATTGTTGCTGTAGCCATTGAGTTACCAATCGAACCGATGTGCGCGGGCATTATCATGCATATGCATAAAATCTTGACCCATTCGCAACCGGTGTGGTTGGGACGTTGTAGTCCAACTCTGTAGTCTAGTAAGTAGGACTGTGTAGTCTGTAGCACCTCATCACGGTATTTTGCAGCCTTTAAGTTGCCGTGTACCCAAACGAGGTCCTATTCTCCCGCCTAGGCGTATTCCCGCCCATACCATGATTGATCCACCTTGACATGGATGGACTTCCTGGGGATTTCGCAGGCGGCTCTCACGTCCATGTGTCTGCTAAACACGTGGGTAGTCTTCGTGATCTGGATGTAAGCCGAACCGGGAATCATCTAAAAATAGCACCCTAGACCATTGGCGATCATTCCAAGCCAAATGTTCATTTGCCCATTCTAATCTTCGTCCGCGATGGTTGTTCGACTGTAACTTCAAACCCAATTTGCCTGGCCGTAACGTTAGCTTATCTTCTCGCCGTAATTTGTAAGAATCTGTCTTGTCTAATGGTGGTTACCCGAATATTCCCAGTGTGCCGGTAGCGAGACCACAATCATGATATGACGCTTTAACTGGTACCAATAGCATCAGCAACACTGACTCGCGCCCGCTTCCAGCATGCCTATATTGCTATCGTTAATTCTCAAGGTGTTCGGAAATTATGTAGCACTCTTCAGGTCCTCGTCAGCTGCTTGTCAATGGCTCGTTTCTCTTTCCTTACAATAATGCCCGTAACTGGGTATATTCTAAAAAGTATCGTAAACTAGAATGGTGTGTAAAATTTTTAGTCGCTTTTACTAAAAAACGTCGGAGCTGTATCATTTAGTTTTTTTCCGGTCAGTATGAAACGTAAATTGAGTGTAGGCGTTGAGAATGCACCTCGGAAACGGGAATACCTCTCTGGCGAATATCCAAAAGACGATCCCGAGTTTCCGAACGACGCACTCCCTATCCCCAACACAACACTTGGCCGAGAAAGCTTATTCTTTTATTTTTAAACAACTAGCTTTTACTCGCGGCTTCGCCCGCGTGTAGGTCGGAAATTATCCCACGGGAACGTACTAACAGGATATAAAGTATCCTATGTCCTAATCCAGGTCATGGTATACCCACATGCCTTTCATCTAAATTCGTTCAGCTGTGTTAGCGTGAAAGCGTAACAAAAAAATAAACTCACGCGCATTTATAATGTTAGTTAGGATGCCAATGGCGCCCGGTTCCCTTGTTCACAAACTGAACTAAATTTTAGTTCAGTGCATCTTTTTCTTTCTACTTCATTAAGAAGAGGACAGAAGACAGTTTAGTCCTGTCAAATTAGTCAGCGCCTGACGTAAATTGACGTATTTCAGTAGGCAATTTTTTAATCCTACTTAATATTAGGTATAAATGCTAGTTTGTGAGGATGGATGGATGTTTGTTACTCTTTCACGCAAAAACTACCGAACGGATATTGATTAAATTTGGCACACAGATAGTAGATAACCTGGATTAACACATAGGATACTTTTTATCCCGATATTCCTACAGGTTCGAGACTCGCGGGTGAAACCGCGGGGCGCTGCAAGTCAAGTCTAAACTTGTCTATGGAGTATCTTAATTTGACAGGACTAAACTAATATTTATCGTCTGTGCTTTTCTTAATGAAATAGAAAGAAAAAGATGCACTAAACTTAAATTTAGTTTAGTTTGTGAACAAGGGAATCGGCGACTTGATTTTAACATAGTCACAATAAAAGGTTTGAGATAGATGTCATACTCGTAGATGCCCTTCATTAGCTGGCTTCACTTAATTATTTAATTCCTATCAGAGCATAATATTGTAGTGTAGGTATAAGGTACCTAAGTACTTAATTATTTTTTTTAATAAATGAGGTAGATATTTACTATAAACTTTACCAACATCACAATGATGAACGTCATTGAGGAAAGAAAGACTCGTGAATAGCGAGTAGTTATTTATTTGGTCAAGTGCTACTCGTCTCGGGGTGACTCACGAATATTATTGTCACATTCATACAATACGGTATGGCGTATTTTGGTCGTTGATACGTGAACGCCGGAATTCACGAAGAATGACGCCATTCTCTTAATGCCAGTTTTAATAAATAGGTACAAATTTAATTTAAAAGTTGCGCAATTTAACTGAAAAGAGAAAAACATTAATTGCTTAGCCTTTTCCCAACTATTTTGAGAGTTGGGGTCGGCTTCCAGTCTAACCGGATGCAGCTGAAAACCAGTATTTTAAACGAAGCGACTGCTATCTGACACCCACAACCCAGTTACTGGGTAACACGATAGTCCTTGGTAAGATAGGTTGTCAGACTTTCGGCTGTTAATTCTTAGCCACGAGCCCCAAAAAAAAAAAAATAAGTGGTTTATGAATTTTATGATGTATGAATAATATATAGTATATCCATACCTACTAATATTATAATTAGTCTGTATGTTACCTTTACACACCTAAACCACTGAATTGATTTTGATAAAATTTGACAAGGCAATCGATAGATAGCATCCTGGGGAAGGACATATCAATAGGGGTTGAAAGTTTGCATGGGAAAACCCAGTATTTCTTAAGTGGATATGAAAATTGAAAATTCAAAGGAGAATGGCGAAGCTTCATACATGCTTGGCACCAATAATATGTTTTTTAACGTATACCGCAACTACTCGTACTATCGATTTTCCAGATTATTATGTTATAATGCTAAGTATTTTAAAAACAAATATTTGCTAAAAACTTGCTGCTTTTTTTTGAAGTTTTTTAAAATTATAAGTTATACCGATTTTGGCCTAAGAAATAGTAACAATAGCGCCAAATAACACACATACGTGTATTATGTGTGTTATTTGGCGCTATTGTTACTATTTCTTAGGTTACACATAATACACGTGGATGAAATCCATTAAGCCGATTGTCGATTATCAAACGTCCAGGTTCAAATTCCGTGGTCACATGTAGAAAATGAATCGGTATCCGTAGAAAAGCAGAGGGTCAAGTTATTACTAATCAGCATTTCAGGAGGAGCCACAACCGTGGAAAAGCGCGCAATACTTATCACAACGAAGCGAGTGAAAGTATTGAGTTGAGTGACAATGACACATCAGTTGACAATTCGCAATTTCAGTCAAGAACTACGCGTTTCATTAGAAAAAAAAAATGTCAGCGTGTTTTAAATATTTTTTAGTCTGTTACACAGCGTCTGTACTTATTTGATAAAATGCAATGTTATAAAAAATAAACTCTGTTAAAAATAAAACATTATTATGACTAGATATAGGTACTATTAAAAATCTTTTAAACACCCAATGGAGGAAAAAATACTGCAACGGAACGTACGAAGCGAGATTTAAGGTGCGTTCCGAATCAATATAAGCTTAATTTATCTTAAAAAATATAAATGTTTATTTTTATTTTACAGACATACTGCAAGTCCTAAAAAATATTGAGTTATGTTCCTTTATATAACTTTAATAAAGCATTTTTTTTTAATTATAGTAAGTCGCTTTACGCAACTGGTGCCAAAGTCGCCATCATCCTTTAAGCTTTTGGTAGGAAATAAATAATTAAGTACATGGTCCAGCGTTTTTGAAAAATCATCCCCTAAGGGGATAAAATAGGGGTTGGTTTTAAAATTCACAAATATATTATATTAAAAATTTTGTGTAGGTAGGTACCAAAGTACTTCTTTTTAAGAGATTCCCTATGTAGTGATAGTTCCGACCTACAAGCACCGAGTAACATTAAGCCTTTATTTCATTAAAATCGGTACACACGGTCAAGTTGTTTTATTTCTTACTAGCTGACCCCACAATCCTGTCAAATCCTGTTAAAATGTGTGTCTTATCCTGTCAAAATTTCAAAATTCCCATAGAAAATGCACTTTCAGTTTTCCCGAATTTTCCAATTAACCCGGCGATTTTTCAAACATTTTCTTTCATACAAACATTGTCCAGACAATACAAACTCAACAAAAAAAGAATAAACCAATTAGGTACGACCGCTCTGAAGTGATGCGCGTACATACATTCGGTGATTGATTTTTATTTAAGTAAGTATATAGATTAAAGCGCGAGCGTGACCGGCATAATTTTAACTAAACAAAGTCCACCCAATGAGTATGTCTGTCTGAACGCGATATACTCAAAAACTCCCAAGTAGCACAGAATTGCATTATAAGATGTCACTTAGGGTCCACATCGGTAACTTAAGCATTTATAAAGAGTTATTAGAGTTCACTCGAACTGCGAAAGCTGAAAATTAAGCTTTCGCCTGTTTATTGACTGTACTAACAACCACGGAAGAAACAATATAATGCTGCGAGCGTTAATATAGTTGTGCAGGTTAGTGTTAATCAGCATTTAGCAATCAATAGTACTGCCAGCTGCAATATAGCATTTTTGTGGACGTAAAAGCCGCTATATTCTGAATTGAAAGCCACAAACATACCTTTAAAATGCTTGCATTTTAAGAAAGAACATTTGAACTGATATATTGCTATCAGCTATTCTGTGACCTTACTGAACACAGTTGAACTTTTACTATGTTACAAACAGTCTTATAACAGCACTTATTTAGTCCACGTGTGAATTCATATAATGCTAAATTACAGCAAACTGCTGTAAATTAGATCACATGTTACCTTTGATCCTGGTTGGAGCTAAATACTTGTACTAACATGAGCAATTAATCTACCATGTGCTGTTAAATAAGCTATCATAGTGCCCCATACGTATTATTCCGCGCCGCCATCATTGCGATATTGTGGTATTTTAAGTAGTGTGGTTTAAATGTGGAAAATAAACGATTCAGGTGCCATCATACAAATATTTATTGTTTCTTGACAAATGTAGGTATGTTTTACGACCCTGTCAATATCAATGTCAACATTCGCGCGTTTATTCCGCGCAGGCTGGCAGCGTCGCATTTCTACTTATTATATATGATTATTTTAATATATTTAAATCAACTTACTATTTTTTAATACACTCTATAAATCGTTGGTTTTTGAATTATGTATACTATTTTTTTACAGTTTTTTTTGGTATTTACTTATAAAAATTGACAATATTCTATAAAGTAGAATGTTGTCAATATTTTTTTAAATTTTTATTTTACAATGACACACTGATCGGATGAGTTGATGTTATAGATAGATAGATACCATAAACATAAACGGACAGATATTAAGACGTTGAATTTTGTAAAATGTGAGGGTTTAAGTTGTTTCCACAGATCCCTAAAAGCCAATTCCTACAGAAAGTTTAACGGTTCATTAGGTACAATATTTACGTAAATGTTACCCACTATTAAGCTTTAAATGGATCTGTACCCGACTTGTTTGACACAAGAACTACTCGTGTCAGCTTGTTGCTGATTTATCTACCACAAGTGAACTCTTATTCAGCCCATAGCATTTAATTAGGGTTAATGCAGTGCACATTGGGTGTCCGCCATTTTTCAGGTTCCAAACTTTATATTATCATAATATTAACAATTTATTTTTGTTTAGTCAACGAAAATAACAACTAGATTTGAAAAGGATTTCAATTATTTACAAATAAACGGCTTATTGTCAAATTAAACGTCATACATAAAGAGATTTCTAGTTTTTTTTTTATATCATCAACCTATTTTATTCCATAAATTTCAAGTAAACAGTCATATTTTGAGAGCGCGTGAAAATTTTCGCCTATATCGATACGGTATTGCAACTTAACTTGCGGTATTGTAAATTGCTTTCCCAATCAAATTTTACGCATACTCACAAAGTGTTTCCCGCACACAAGACCAAAATAATAAATTAAATGTATTTACAATTCAGCCACTTGTAAATTTTGAACAGCTGCACGATCTCGAAGCTTTAAAAAGATCCACGGGTGTAGTTTGAGCTGAATAATAGGTTACCCGTGTCTAATAGATCAGCCATGTGCTGCATAATAGTTAACACCCACTCTAATAATCAGCCATTGTTCAGCTCTTGGGGTGACTGTTACCCTTATTAATGCTAATATTATGCAATTAGTTACAGTTATTCAGCTTACAGCTATTTAATTTGTGCCCAAATCAGAGTTATATCAGCTGGAACAGCGCTGCTAACGCTCTTATTCCGCAGGCTTGTACAGCTCAGGATTCTATGGTGGACAATTATTCAGCTGATATACAGAACTTTTGTGCTACTTGGGCTACCCGAACGGATTTTCATACGGTTTTCACCACAATGGACGAAGTGATTCATGAGCTTTAGATTTATAATTCATTAAGATTTTGTGTAAATTGGCTAAATTATGATAATTGTTGAAGATGTCTGGGATGACTGGGGATGACTGGGAGCTTTCTGGCGTGCGCGGCGTAATATGAAAACAATTTGTTTCGGAATTAATACATTGTTTACCTGGATTTAACAGATACCTACCTACTTTTAATCCCGGTTGTACGTTCCCGTGGGTTATTTTCCGACATCCACGCGGGCAATAGCTAGCAAGTACATAATGTATATAGGTATTTTATATATCTTCCTACATAAGTTTTACATATATTTGATGACGCCCCGATTATCCACAACTACAAAATAAATATGTATCTAAATCTAATGCTGTTGTTATTGCCAATGTCAATTTAAAATTATTAATGCATAATTTAATACTCTAAACTATTGTACCTAACATAATAAGGGCGCCAATTGGCAACAAGCATTGCTATGCTAGATCTTGATGTATTTCCATTTCTGAATCATTGTGGATTCGATTCTTAATTTTAGGATTTGAGAAATACTAGAATAATAAAAAACTATTTCCAAAACAAAACCCGACTTCCAAAAAACACTACAACAGGAAAAATAACTTTGATTTCGGAAGTCGGTGTCTTTGGATCTGTATTTTAGTTATTTGCCACCGACTTCCGAAATTAATTTATTTTTCCTTTTGTAGTATTTTTTGGAAGTCGGTTGTTTTTTTTTTTTTTGGAAAGTTTTTTATTTTTCACTTTTTAGTGGGTCAGTTTGTAATTTATCTAAGTTACAATATCCTAATTCCAACTGCTTATCACCTTTTAGAAAATATTGCTTTTCCAGATGCAGGGACGTTAATTGTTGAGGAGTTCTCCTGTAAGTGCCAGGAGAACTCCTCCACATCACCATAAGCATTGTGACGAGCATAAATTTCTTAGCAACCATTATTAAAGTACCTAATCGAATCGCAACCCGTGAAATACTTATTATTGAGTAGTTCCGGTGGCCATCTGTGATCTTCTACCTCAATTCCACTTCACCAAATGGTGCTTTCCAAGAACAAATGCACGAGTTACTATAAAAAATACCCAAATCGCTATATCGCCTATAATATTTGGATAGTTCCGTCGATTTCTCCAGGATCCCATCATCAGATGCTAACCTGATGGCAAAAGGAACCAACTAGAAGCAAAAAAAGAATTTTCCAAGTCGGTCCAGCCGCCTTCGAGAAATCGGGCAACATACATAAAAAAAAGATTCTGACGAACTGAGAAACTCTCCTCGTTTTTTTGCAGTCGATTGAAAACAAAAAAAAAACACAAAGACAAAAGACAGTAAAGTTAATATTCCACGATTTCCACGCACTATGTACCCTTATTATACGTTTAAAATACACTCCCTCGCCCTAATTGCGTACCACACTATCATTTCACGGTTTCATTTTGACAGTCCAACAACATTTTCTTACGTTATTTACGGTGTTGAGAAGAGAAATTTTTCTAACACTTGAAGCAATGGATTAGCAATTTGCTTCAAAATGATTCAGATTCCGATCGATAGTGTGTTACGCAATTGGAGTGCCGGTCTCCTATATCGAGCCCACCTGCACTTTTTGATCAAATTCGTAACAATGATGACACCAAAATGATGGCCAGTATATCATCGGCATACTGTATAAAAACTTTTCCTTTGACTCATCGTCATAGCTAACACACACTATCAATCGGTATCGGTTTTATTTTGACAGTTCAACAACATGTCGAGCAGACAAATTTTTCGAACATAGGTACTGGATAATTTTTTTACCGTCTTGAAATAATAGGGTAAATAGGTGAACGGAGTAGAAGCCTCTGGCATACCCAGTTTTATTTCATTTTTATTTTTCAATAGCTTATACAGAAATTGCTCTATCAATTTAAACACTACACATTTGAAGTAAACTAGAACAATGAAAACAGAAATTTTCAAAAAACTTTATAGATGGTTAAAAATTCATACGCACTACGCAGGCTGTGTAATGCGTATGATTTGAATTTCGATATTATTATTAAAAAAAAAAAACTAGGTATGCCATAGGCTTCTACTCCGTTCACCTATTATACGCTATTTTTTCAAGACGGTAAAAAATCACCCAAAAAAATGTCAGATACGTCTTTTTTCCTTATGACGGCGGAACTGGTTTCTAACATTAATATCGGATATTTTGTTTTTCGTTGACAGGCAAATACGTACTTAAAGGATGATAGAATTATAGAAAAATTATATTGAATTAGATGCCTTTTTCTTTTGAAATACAAGTGTTCCGATCCGAGACACGTTATGTACCTTTTCGTATGAAAGTTAACAAGCTAACTTCAGAAACATGAGATTGGATGGGGTGTGGCGTGTGGCGGCCACGAGTCGGTCGGTGGCGTAGCGGTCGGGCAAGTTAACGATGACCTGGTTCCGAGGGAAGCCCGAGCGAGGTGGGGAGACGACGCGGTCGGTTCTGCATTCGCACTAGTCGCAAACTTGTTTAGTACAATGAAGCAGTCCACGCTCAAAAACTAAACATAGTTTATGCGGACATGTCAAGACTTCCAACGTTAAAAATAACAGGCAGGTCTAGGTAATCTGAAAGCAAAAACACGCTGCTTTTTTTTGGCTAGAGAGCTGCCACGATAGTGTTGTACTCATCATTATGAACAACTTTTACTAACCCGAAATCGTAAAAAAAAAATCTGCTGTCGCATGTTCGCATAACTCGTCGAAATGTAGGGAACAGCTGATTTTTATTTTCGCGATTTCAGGTTTGGTCTCATAGTAAAAGTTGTTTACAATGATAAGTAAGTACAACACTATCGTGGCAGCTCCCTAGCCAATAAAAAGCAGCGTGATATTACATTGTAGGGACATACCTTTCAGGATAAGTACCTAGACCTGCATCGTATCGTCTAGAATGAAAAATACTCTCATTGACGTCAGTTATTATAAATTATTAGTTATTATACTTATGTATGAAACAAAACAAGGTAAATACTTAATACATAACACTTATTTACCAATTAAATTCTAGGTAGAGATATAAGTATGGTGATGGTTTTCACACTCGCACTACCTTATTCTGTTAATTATTTCTTAGTAAATTCCAGCAAGCGCAGCCTGTTACAGTTGCCACTAAGACTGGTTTCATGGTTTCCCGCCCACGCGACTTCATGGCGCCCGGGTGGAATCACAAATTTATTCAACAGCTGCGTTGCCAAATGGCTGTTTGTTATATATAAGCTAAGATTAAAGTTTTACCTGTACAGACTGTTTTTAGGTTTATAAAATAGTAGAAGCAACTGACTAATTATGTACCTACCTATATTATGTTTTCCTACGTACTTCATTTCAATTTGAGCCATACAATACTGATGATGACGTAGAAAGTTACGTGTACGAGCACTTACGATTAAAATCCGGGTTTGTTTGTCAAATGGTTCATGGAAGAGCTGGAATGTGGAATGTTATCCAACATTGCTATTTGAAGGATCTGGTACGCCTATTTCGTTAATCATAAGCGTTATCAGATTCAGGAGACAGAGAAAAAGACACTACCCGTGGCGTGTAGCTCAAGGTCGTGACGTGACGTCGGCAGTCGGCAACAGGCGGTACCTACGCCAACTAAACAACGCAACAAGTGCCCGCGCCCCCGCATTTCACATACCATTCGCGAAAACAGTAGCCGTCATAGAATAACGCCAACAGTACTGAAGAAACGCATTGAACTTTGAATCGAGATGTTTTGGCCAAACCTGATTTTGTGGCTAGCTACCTAATTATTATGTACTTACCTAATGAATTATTTTTAAACAAAATAGAAATCATAGGTGCACACGGTGAAGGCCAACGTTGCAAAATTAATATGTAAAATACAGTGCAGGTAGGTATGATAGTACAACCTATACTTCAGAAGAGTTAAAGTACAGACGTGCATCAGTAGTGTAAGCATACAATTGGAACAGCAGAACACGTTGAGAAACAAGTTTCTTTATGTAGTGGTCGTCGTCGGAGTATCGCTCGCTTCCTGACCAACTTGTGTTCACAATCGACGACTGCGTGCTATCCTCGAAACGCGTGCGTCATCGCCTCCGCGATACTGATAAGCGCCTACCAATTATCATTGCAAATAATGTATTTATATTATACATTCGAATCTAGCCTGAGTGCCATGAAGTTTATTCACTGAAAATAAATATATATCACTACGTAACTCGGTGACCATATAGATTAATGCTCGTATTATGCCAGGCTTATTTGTGTAGGTAAACTATAAGTATATAGAATTTTGATAAAGAGGTCTTGCCGATAATAAGTTCACGAGATAAGTTAAATATAGGAAAATGCCAACAGTAAATTATTAATTGTAAGTACTTATTATAAACTAGTTATTGATTCTACATCTCTATGCTTTAACTTACCAACTGAGATACTAACCTTTGTTAATAATAAAAGTGCATACTATTATAATTACTATGGTAAGCCTACCTATCGATGGCGCTTAATAGTTTCCTGCAATTAGAGAATGTAGTTGACGACGGCAAATAAAACTGATACCCGTTCTAGTCGAGCGCAGCCGTTACGAAATCAGCGCTGCATGAAAATTACATTGCTTGCCATGCCGATACAAGTGATAGGTTACAAAAATTGTATGGTATTCTCGCATTTAGGTATTTACTGCTTTACAAGCGCTTTCTTGGTCAATCCACATCTACATCACCGTTCCTATCTACATCACCGTCTGTACCTAAGTTACAAAGATTTAACGGGTTAATAATTCACTTTAAATTCTATGTTTAACGTTTTTCAGGAGAAATATTTAGGTAGGTAGTTAAGGAAGGTAAGAACCACAGATAATTAATAATTGTTTATGGAAGGCATAATTATAGCTAATTGATGCCACAACATACAAATAAGTGGATACTTACTCTTACAAACAAGTGAAAATGTCGGGTGATATCATCAGAATTTTATCCATTGCACTCTTTCCAACCATTTATTTTACTTTTGACATAGAGCTGGCCTATGGAGTGCCTTATTTATTGGCAGGCAACCATAGACGAAAAAATGCAATACTTCATGAACGCTAATGTAAAATAAATGGTTGCAAAGATTATAATTTTGATGTTGACTTGACATTTAATAATGAGATACCCTTTTGCCTTTCTTAGATCATCACAATAATAAAGTACCTACCTAGGTACTTACTTAACTAAGATCTGAATTGTAGTTAAAGCGCAGGTTAAAGTCCGTGCATATTATGTAGATACATATAAATAGATTACGAAGAACAACCGATCCGGTTGCGGTGAAGGAGGGAGATAGATAAAACGCGACATGAATCACTACTTACAGCGGGCGCAGAGTGCGGCGCGCGGGTAGGGACGCGGGTGGCGCGGGGAGCCGAACGGAACGAAACGAACAAACCAACGACATTACAAACAGTTGAACACTCATCCGCGGTGCGGGAACGTACGCTGTTCCTTCTTCGAGTGTACGATAAACGAGACATTTTTCAGCATAAAGACAAAACAAATAAATACTCGTATGGTATTAATTGTTATCGTTTGCTAAAAAGAAAGTGGCGTCGCAATACCGGAGTGCTAGTGTGACTTGTGTGACGATAACACAGGTGTTGTCTCTGTGTGTGTGTTTGTGTGTCTGTGTGTGCCGTGTGGCGTGGATCGTCGCGCAATTATTAACGATGATTCACTTGTGCGCGGGTGAAATGCAGCCTATCGGACTTGTTGACATTTGTTCTGGAGGCGTCAACAAATGATATAAAGACAGCAATGATATAATGGTGGACTGATTAATTTTACCGCGGTAAGTATACTTGATATGTAAGTAATAGGATGTGTTCAAACTTACATAGGAACATTTTATGCTCATTCAAAGAAGAATAATAACCATGTTATAACTATCACATTAAAATATTACGAAATATTTACTTGAATATTACTATCGAGGCGTAGGTGCTCACCCAATCGCTCGTCAGGTCAAGGATTCTTTAAAAATAAGTAAAATACATTGCAATGTTTTAACATTATTACATGAGTATTAAATTCCCGCAACCCCATAGGTGTGCTATATGCCTCTTTGAAAAAGTTTAACCATTGATACGGAACGGAATAGCCTAAAAATCGCGAAGTAAACAAAGAAGAAAAATGAACCATATAACCAAAAAGTACCTAAGTACCTACTTCTAGCAACCTAGGAAGCTCAATCATCGGTAATTCATTGATTGTTTTGAAGCTATACCTAGGTAGTACCTAGTTACTTATTGGTAATGACAAAATAGCCGAACTATCTATACTTACCTAATGCGTTTATAATTTTATAAGTAGGTACACATATAGCACTAGATTTTAAGATATTTTAAGTCCAATGTGCATATAATCTTTAGTTTTTATACCTATAGGTATGTTTTATTTTTGGGCTTGTATATTAATTGTAATTTCATATCAACGTACCAATATTCTTACGCAAATGATATATTTGACTAAAATTTGCATTATAATTATATTGCCACAGACTCCATCATACGTAGATGATAAACGTTAGCCAATATTATAATAGTTGTTAAGTGAAGTGATAGGTCTCTGCGAATGCGATGGAAACTGGCGGCGTGCAGGCGGCCGACAGCGGCGTCGCCAGGGCCGCCTGGCGCGGCGCCAGGCCGGCGGGCGGCGGCGGCCGGCCGCCGGGATTCCTTTGTCTCATTACAACACTAGCAGTTAGTTCCACTTGCCTGCGAGATCACTTTCCTGATTTTATATTTACATGTTGAAAAGACCCATATCTTACTCGTATCTCAAGTTTTAAGTGGGATGCTATGGAATTAAATCATAAACGCATATCAGACAAACAATTCTAGCTTTCTCTATAAGGTCTCTACGTTTCTGATCTCGTAAGTTTTATAATTATCTGATCTATAGGTATACCTACCTTTATCAATCGCACGTTTACCAGTCGTTATTTAATAGGTAGCGCGCGCACACATAGAGCTATCTGAACGCCGATACATAAAGACGTGGCTTTTCTTGTGTGCGTAAGCGGCAAGTGCGTACTGAGCTTATTTGCTTGGCTGTTCTTAAACGAACGGAGCGGCTTGGTTGTCTCCAGTTCTCAGAAATTGTAACGCCTTCTCGGAACGTACCAACGACGCAGCCGTCCACAAACGACTCAAGTGAGCGCAAGCGAGGTCGTCCGCCATCGTACTACTACACGTATTCGGATTGTGTAGATAACACTCACACTTACAAAACTGTATTTCTCACATCTTGTTTTGTGATACGACTAAGCCTTCAGCTATTTCTTAATACTTGTGAGTAATAATGCCTACTTAAATTCATAGATCTTAATAAGCTAAAATATTTAACTAGATATATTTGAATATACCTACATACTTCGATCAATTTTCGATGGAAACCTGCATATAAGTAAATAACAAATAAGTGAAATGAGTTAAATACGTAAAACTGTTTTATATGTATATAAAAATACGTTCTCCGATTTAAAACTAAACTAAAAATAAAGAACATGATTAACCTAAAACTAAGTATCTGATCTTCACTGCAGACAGACAATTAATTTAAACAACGGACACACCGTTTATCCAAACATGCACAAAAATAAGTATGTGAGTACCTAAACAATGAAAGCTATTTCTTCAGTTAGTTAAAGCTTGTAAAAATACGGCAGAAAGCAACGCCGACTGGGGATATCCTCGTCTATTAGCGTGACGTCACGGTGATGTCACACTCACACTACACACCAATAGAAATAGCGCGGCACATGCGCGTTGAGTTGCGTCAACACGTTCACCGCATCGCTGTTCGCTGTTTTGTGTCGAGTGCTTTTCAATGATTTGACATAGGAAAAATGATCTTGAATGGATTACATAAACAACTATTACGTATAAATCTTCCACTTTTGTTGTATATTACTAGTGTTCGAACTTTTTCTACAAATAAGTACAACAGTAAGTAAACCTAAAATAAACATTCTACAATTTGGTAAGATATTCACTTAAAGTAAATGGTGTGTAAAACAGGTTTTAACAGAATAGTGACAGTGACAGTGTGGTACTGGTAACTAATGGTTTACTGCGAGGCTGGACCCATATAAATAAAATTAATTAAGTACATAATATATCAGGTTTAATGAAGAAATTCAAATAAACAAGGACTTATGGCAATTTTGAACGAGAGGATTATTGCATTTATTAAAGAACTAAAACTTCAAAAACTGTTTCACACAACGCGGAAATATTTTAATGTTAAAAATGTTTCCTTCTATTATTGTAACGAATTTCACTAATCAGTAAATCAGGTGTGAACACCATCCTTACATACGAGGGTACGTTTTTAAATTCACAGATTGGGTTGTTTGGTAATTAGTTACCTGAGTCGTTACGAATTAAGTAACTCATTATTAGTGTACTCGTAAATACGAAGTTTTATCGTAATTAGGTCATTAGTCAAACGCGAATAAAATGTGTAATATGGAGCAAATCTAGTACCGCGCTGTTTTAAAGTTCCTTACCAAGCAAGGAAAATCAGTTCACACCATACCTACTGGAAGAGATGTCATCCGATTACGGGGACTCCTGCCCGGGTAAAACTATGGTTTACAAGTGGCATACCCTCTTTAAGCAAGGCAAGGACTCACTTGAAGACGACCCACGGCCAGGACGGCTGATCGAGGGACTCCGAAGGGATCCTGTTGATGACATACAAAGATAAAGAATAACCGGAGAATACTACTCTTCAATCCTAGAGCGGTTATAGGAAGCAGTCAGAGAAAAAATAAGGGAAAATCGACCAAAGGAGTCCTCCTTCTGCACAACAACCCGCCTGTCCACAATCGCCGCGTTGAAATGGCAGCCCTGCAGGTTGTGGTGGTGCAGGAAGGTGGGCTTCGAAATTTTCAAGTGATGGAGAAGTGAATGGAAGCAGTTTGTGTATTTTTCAGATAAATATAAAACATTTTTTAGAAGGGATAAGTTAGTTAAAAGATCAGAAAAACGTATAGGGTAGCAGGTGAATATATTGAAAAGGAAAAATAATTTGTATTTTTATTTATACGTATTCGTTGAAAATAGAAAACGATTAATAGTAGAGTGCGACATAAAAGAGTAGAAAATAAATGACGACACCACAATCGCTCAGGTAGCAACCCAGTTAGTACGACTGAGCTGATCTTGATATAATAATAATAATATCCCGGGACATTTCACGCACGGTCATCTGATCCCAAACTAAGCAGAGCTTGTACACTGTACAGACGCCAGCACATCAAGCTACCCGAAACTGTCAAATTTTCCCAATCTACTTTGAACCTAATGCTTTAGCGATAAAGTTGAAAATCTATTAAATAAATTTCACAGATTGTAGTAGCTTGATGTGCTGGCGTCTGTACTATGGAAACCAGATAACTGATATACTACATACACTAGTTTTTTTTTTTAATACATACTTATATAGATAATTACACCCAGACTCAGGACAAACAGACATGTTCATGCACACAAATGTTTGAACCACGCCAGCTGGCCTGTCACTTAAATAGTATTACTTATTTATTAGCTTTAAATAATGAGTATATATTTTAAATAACTCCGTATGTTTATTAATCAATTACTTTCAATAAGTCCCGCATAGATATATAGGTAATAGATTTGATATGTAGTAGTAATAAAACAAAAACTCCACTCAAATAACTATAACTAAGAAAGTAAACTAAACTAATAAATTAAAATCTAAATATTCTACACCTTTAATGGGATCACTTAAGTTCGTGTCGCCTATTTTCACCTCGTGACATTGATTCGTCACTGCTTTCTGAACTAATCTCATCGTCACTGCTGTCTGCACCAACCTGTATAACTAAACGCTCTTTGTCGTTGTACTATGTTCTTCCACGATCATAATATTTCTTCTCGATTATCTTAACATGCTCACAGCAATTCTTCCAATCACGAGCTGTTATCAAATTGAATGCCTTTTCGGTTAGCTCCTTAATGTTTTTTGCACCCACATTCTGTGAAGCGACCTTTCGCTTTGCCAGTTCCCAAATTAACTCTACGGGATTAAGATCACAGTAGTATGGTGGCAGCCTTACCTATAACCTCATCAATTTTGTATACTGATTCAGGCTTATGCTTTTTTACCAGCGTCAGAAGCTAGGGTTTTCTCAATTCTGGGTCAAAAGCCACGTTGTTTTGTTGTAACCATATTCTTATTTAATTAACCCTAGTAGTTGATGTGATCACGTTGATTGAAGGCTCTGTGATGTTGGGGTAAGTTTTTCTGTAACCCATTTAGTGAAATTGTGTTGGTTCTTGTTGGAATGATAATCTTCTTGTTTGTTCACACCGCGAAAGAGTATTAGAGCATTAGACACAAAGCCTTGTTCATTTCCAGCATGAACTATAATCCATCGCTTTCCCTTTGAGATGTCCGTAGTGAATCCTTCAGTTTCAATCGACACTGCCAGCATTTTTAAAGCTTGTAACTGGAGTGGATGTAGCTTTCATCCAAATATATTATATCCTTTTGAAGCTCTACCAACAAGTTTCTGTTTTCCATAATTATTTTTAAATATTGTTTTCTTTTGTGTGCAATAATAGGTTTTTCAACCAAAGCTTGTCTGTTTGTTTTACATTTTTTATATCGAAATCCAATCTGTTTTAGAAGTTTCCGTAAATGCTCTCGACTTCCGTCATAGCCGATATCTTCCCTTAATTGAACTAATAATTCACCAATTGTTGGTATCTTTATTTACAATATTAAAAAAAAAAATGAATTTTCTGGCGAATTGCACATGACTGTGTCAAAGTCGCCTTTGAGGGACGATCCTTTCTATGTTTCGCTGATGTCGAGAATTTTCCGCCATTTTCCATGCCATGTTACATGATTCTGTGCACTGTGCTTACAGACACCCTTAAAACAAACAAAGCATGGTATTAACATAAAATATACATACAACGATAAATGAGTGCTTTTACCTTACATAATAGGTTGGGGAAAAAGTTTCTTCGCATTTTTAAAGAAAATTCAAAACATTTTTTAATATAGTTTATTTACATTTAACTAAAGTATGTAGGTACCATTTTGTTCGATAACTTTTTGCCATCTTGTAGGTAGGGACATGATCCCATTGCTGTAGAAATTTTGGGACTTCTGGTCAAAATACCGCGACAAGTGGTTTTGGCTGTCCTCTCGTGATGTTAACCTGACACTGCCTAAAGAATTCTGAAGAGACCGAAACAGGTGGAAATCTGAAGGTGCAAGGTCAGGACTATACGGCGGATGCATTAACACCTCCCAGCCAAACTCTCTTAATTTTTGCTGAGTGGCTAAAGATGTGTGAGGTCTAGCGTTATCATGATGAAAAACCACACCCCTTCTGTTGATTAATTCCGGCCGCTTTCTCTCAACTTCTTGCTTTAATCTCATCAGTTGTTCGCAGTAGAGTTCAGAATCGATGGTCCTGCCTGGTGGTAACAGCTCATAATGAATAATGCCCTTCCAATCCCACCACACACACAGCATCACCTTGTTGCGAGTTAACCCGGGTTTCGCCACAGTCTGTGAAGCCTGACCGGCCTTTGACCACGACCTTTTTCGCGCGTTCTTGTCATACGTGATCCACTTTTCATCACCAGTTATCAGCTTCTTCAAAAATGGTGTGGTTTCATTACGTCGTAATAAAGAATCACAAATGAGTACACGGTTCATTAGGTTTCTTTCAGTGAGCTCGTGAGGTACCCAAATGTCGAGCTGTTTTGTGTACCCAGTTTTTTTCAAATGCGCCAAAACTGTTTTGTGGTCAATTTCCAGTTCTTCAGCGACGTCGTAACTACTGATATGCCGATCTTGCTCCACTTTTTCAAAAATGGCATCCATTTTATTCGTAATAGGGCGACCAGAGTGACGTGCATCTTTGACATCAAAATTTTCGGATTGAAAACGCTTAAACCAAATTTGTGCTACTCTCACAGACACTACACTAGGTCCATAAACATCACAAATTTTTTTCGCGGCTTGCGTTGCATTTTTAGCTTTTTTGTAGTAAAATTTTAAAATGTATCGAATTTCTTCATTAGTTTCACTCATCTTGACGGTACGAAAAACAAATGAAAATCACACATTTTCCTAATTTGAATTTGGAATTATGTTCTTTAAAATTTAAACTTTCAATTATACCAAAACCAGCCAGATACAAATATTATAGCCAAAGAGATTTTATTACAAGTTCATACATACTATAATGCGAAAAGACTTTTTCCCCAACCTAATATTCTATTTCTTTTAATTTTATAACCGGTGTCAGTCTGACGAAAGGATTCCCGCGGAAAACATGTTAGTGATGTGAAAATATTTTAAAATGATATTTCTTTACATTTAGTCATAGAAATTCGTAATATGCAATAAATTACATTATTTTTTTTGCCTTACTTTCAACGTTGTTTAGTCGCGCTATAACTACAATGGTATTTGTTTATCTTAGCATAACCACAAAAATAGTAGACAAATGATTTGTAAATAATATTTAGTTCGAAAATTTTGCTCCTTGAATGTATTAATCGTTTGTAGTTAACGTTTGGCTTTCAATAGTACTGGTAAGCAACCAGTAAAATCTGCTGTACGTTCTATCTTCAATCAATCAAAAAGCAATCTTCGAATTTGGATAGCAGCTTTCCAGCTTGAAATTCTGTAATACACCGCATGAAAATTTTATGTATTATTTCAAGGGCACCACCACGAATGACCTTATTCACTATTTTATATCACTGTTTTCCTGTGCACACTGAGAAATAACATACAAAAACAAAAAGTCTAACGCAAAACGAAACCGATCGAGAAGAATTGATAGTTCAAGTACTAATTTTAGGCCAGAAAATGAAAATATTTTATTTCTACTCTTTTATGGCACACTGTAATCGAAGATTCGAAGCATTTAAAACCAAGTAAAGGCCTTAATATTTTTTGGTGAAATTGGCTCATCTTGCAAAACCCCATTAATTAAACTGAGATTAATTTTTCATTGAACAATTAATGTTAGATACACACTCTACCTGCCTAAAACTTTAGACGGAAGGAGCTCTCAAATAATACACTTCGGAAGAGAAGTCAGCTTATTTAGGTAAATAAACTGACTTCTCTTCCGAAGTATCATATCATCATATAGCTATAGCTATAGCATCATCAGGTAGCTATAATTATTGAAATCCCTCCAGAGGGTGAAAGTAAGAAGGTGGCTATGAAACAACGTTTGCTATCAGATTAACTTACCTACAAAGCAAAATCTAGGAAGCAGCTACTATTTTTCCTAATTTCAGTGCTGGGCTCATAGTAAAAGCTGTTCATATTCATGGGAACTTTCATTCGCTTCAAAGGATGCCGATGGAATTAGTCAACCGTTACAATAACTTTCGATAGTGATATGAAATTAATATATTTTAAGATGTTCGGCTTAGTCACGTGTATTTTATCGTATTTGCCTTACAAGTTTCGTACGCAACCGGAGACCATAATCAGGAACTGATCACGCGGCGAGGTCGCGAACCGAACTCTAGGTTCGGGCAACCCCGATAAAGTCCACGTGAGTGAAGCCGTCTTTTAAATACAATTTTTATGTTTCAGACTTAGGCTCGCTTGATCCACAGTCACTAATATACACATAAAACATCGTTCCGTTTCGGTCAGTCGTTTGAATATGACAGAGACAGAATAATGTTTTAACTCTAAACCCATTTAGTGATTAGTGGTGCAAGCAGGGCTTAATTTCTTAAATCAAGAAATACCAACAATTTCTTTAATACTGACAACGAATAGCATAATTATTACTAGTAATAAAATAAAACATGCGAATTCTTTGATGAAAATCAAAACATACTCAAGGTTCTGCAGTGCTATTCTGTACAAATCTCACCGTGAAAACTTAGGTGAGGTGAGCGTGGAGTGAGCTGTCAAAAGTGACAATCCCTAGCTGGAATCCTGGAATGACAGCTCACTTCAACCTCATTTCACCTAAGTTTTCACGGTGAGATTCTTACAGAATAGACCGGCTGAACTAAATTGTAAGGGCCTGTGTTCACCAACATTCAAATCAGCGGTAAGGTATTTAAACAGTTGGTTTATGTCAAATTTCCTAACGAAAGAACTGATTAAATATCTAAACAGCCGTTTTAAAAGTCGGTGAACTTCGCCCTAAGTAAGGTTATTAACAAAATATTTAAAATACTATAGAGAGATGCTATTATAAGAAATATCAGAAAAACTGATCCCATGTCTCAGCGAGGCCATAGCAAAAAAAAAAAACAAATTGCAAGTTTGACACGTTACACAATCTGACGGTTGATAATAAACCAACCTTCAGATAGTTTGACACAAATACTGGGTTAATATTATTATAATACCACCGAATACGAGTAAGAAGTAAATTACTATTTTGTTCGCTTTTTATCGCGTCTATCGGAAGTAGGTACTTATGTCTATTTAAAATGTCTTTGGCTATGAAAAACTCGATGACTTTCTTTTTCTTTTTCAGGTACAAACATCGCGGGTACGATGCCGCTTACACAAGAAAAACGTTTAGATAGTAATTTCTCCAATAACAATGATCACAGCTATCTTCATAAGAAATTCAAAAAAATGGCATCTACGATGTCTGTGTTTCCCGGAAATCTACCAAAAACGGGGGAAACCAGACATAAGGAAACGATTATATCGTCGACTGCTTGCAGTCTTTCAATATCGAATGGTAGCATCGCAGCAGCCCATCCAGAAATAGAGAAAATAAAAATCAAAGCAGATAAACAGCATTTAGAAGTTCAGGATGTGGAGAAAAATGTACAAATTAATTATAACGATGAAAATAGTAGATTAAGTAATGTAAATAATTATGTTCAAGTAGCTGGTCAGACCAGTGTTACTGATGAATTTTCTTATAAGACTGAGAATCTTGAAAATGATTTAATCAAAGAAGCCTATAATGGTGGAGTGGGTGGACGTTATATATGTCCCTACTGTAAATTATCTTGTGCCAAGCCTTCAGTTCTTCAAAAACATATCAGAGCTCATACTAATGAGAGACCATACCCTTGTGTACCTTGTGGATTTGCTTTTAAAACGAAATCCAATTTATACAAACATCAAAGATCAAGAACACATGCCTTAAGAATGCAAGGAGCTGACGTATCAGTAACTTTAAATGATGACGATTTATCAGGAGGTTCAGAAAGTGATACGTCTATTCCACCCACATCTGTGTCAGAAACTGGTTCTGATGCTTCTATAATACGTGCCGAGAATGTGGAGTCAAACGATTCTTCAGAATTAATTATCGATACAGGCATGCCCTCAACAAGCACGAGTTTTTCGTTAATTAGAACAAAAGCGATATATAAACCCAAATTTAGAGCAGCACTATATAATGAAAACGATGAAAAAGATAAAGTAAAAAAATCGAATTCCCCGAATGCTGATTTTCTTACGGAACATATATCGAAGATTATATCAGATAATGAAGCTATTGTTGACGTTATAGAAACACCATTACAAAAGAAATATGGAAAAATTAAACAAATAGCGGAAAGCAAACAATTTATGACTGAATTAGCTGAAATTAAATCAGAACCATCACCACTAAACTTGACAAAATCCAATCAAGAAAACGAAAATTCATATAGAAAAAGATCTCATTCTGAAAGTTTCTCACAGAGTGATCATCAAAAACATCCTTTGAATCCCGAAGGCTCCATAATAAAAGATCTCCTTCTTAAAACTAAAATGAATGGATTAACGTCGGTGACGGGTGATTTAATCGATGGACCCTTATTTATTTGTCCTTTATGTCAGATAATATATCGAAGCGCTGATAATTTAGAAACACACAGAGTGTATTATTGCAAAGGAAGTGTTAACACTAATACTATCACTCAGAAAGATATGAAATCTATAAGGCCTGAAAACCTATTTGTAAGAAGCAATTCAATAAACGTTAGATTACCAGAATCACCATCAAATTATTCGCGGGCTACGAATTCGACGAAGTCATCACCATCAAGAATTAAACCTGATAATCTTATTATCTTAAAATCAGAATCCAATGATGTGGTGGCTCCCTTACCATCACCAGGACCATTACTTGGAAATACAAGACTTGTAGATACTAGAGTACCTCCAGATTATGCGAGGAAAAATGAAAGTTTTAAAGTGAAGCCCTTACCGAGCCCAAAAAGAAGAATTGACAGTCGAGCTGATACTTATAGTCCAAGGTTGATAGAAAATATTTCACCGAGATCAAATGATTTATATCCACAACCCAAGATAAGGTGTATCGATGCCAACTCTACAACTTTACGAACAATGGATGAAATGTCACAACATATGAGACATAATTCAACCTCTCTTCAAATGTTTGGAGGTGAAGTCAAAATTTTAAATCATTCTGGTAGTACAACAACGCTTCGAATTGAGCCCAGCAAAAATCAGCTCTCACCCATATTGATACAACAAAATCTTTCGCCATCAAAACTTGGTAATGATGTGGAAGCCAGCAGTGTTGTGGTGAGATCCGGGTTGCATTCCGGTGGAACGATAATGCACAATCCCCCAACACCTAAAGAAGTCATAGGCACTCCACAACCACAGACACCCAGAATTTCAATATCAACCGCGGCTTCTGTACCGAGTTCGAATTTACCCAATATACGTGATATTACACACTTTCAATTTCCACCTCTAAGTGCTATTACAGCGTTTAATCCACTAACTTTGCCTCCACTCAGTCCTTCATCTCCAAATGGTGCAACGACAATTTTTCATGGTGGTAAATTAATACCTCACGTGCCCGGTATACCTGGACCAAACACACCTGGGGTATTCGTTGGAAATCCAAATTCTCACTCAAAGAATGTAATAAACAGTGATTCCAACAAAATTTCTGTGCAATGCACTCGAGATGACTATCACGGAAATTCCATAATAAATATACAATCTTCAAAAGGAACAGTAGTAAAATACGACACACAGAACTTACGAAACAGTAAAAGTCCAAATTCAAGACCATCAAAACTAGAGGCCGAAGAACAAACTCAAGATCACTTTAATATTGATATGCAACATTACATTTCAGCCGTTCCTATAATAAAAATAAAGAATGTAGATGAGTCAAGTTTGATTTCTAAATCGTTTTCATCGAATTTAGTCAAATCTGTTCTCAGACAAGACGGAGCCGTCAAAAGGAGTTCAGATGGATTTCCTAGATCGCCAGTTTTGAAAGAAAATATAAATTTTTCATCACACAAACAAAACAATAAAGATAAATATAGTAGCAATCATCTGTTCAAGAACATTGAAACTAAATCAGAAAAAGAGTTGCGCAATTTTAATTTTGAAAATCTAATAACTAAAGCTGAAATTTACAACAATCAAATTCCAAGTTCATCGGAGGTTCAAAAGAATACTAACGCTCAAGAAGCGTCAGTAGTTTCAGTTTACAATGAAAGATCTGAAACTGCTTACTTCCAGAAGAATATCATAACGAAACCTACTGCAGAAGAAAGAAAACCAAAGTTTTTGCGGCCATCTACTTTACCTTTAAAACCTGGCACATTCACGCCTAAAAGACATCACGGGATTACGCCTAATGCGAATACAATGCCTCTTGTATCCCCAGAGACACCTCGCCCTGCTAAAGCTTATGGCCAACTTTACTTAAACGGAAATGCATATACATATCTTGGACTAAAATGCTCGACAAAAGTTTTCTACTGCACGATCAATCGGCCTCAACCAACATATGTTCCAAATCAGCATTTTCTGTCAATGTACAGTAACTGGCAGGTAATTGTTTCCATTTTTTTTAATGACTATCTGTTTGGCGTTTTACGAGCACTTACGATGTTGGTGATTGTATAGTAAACACATGAATTATGTTTACAGTTATTATCCGAGCTGACGCCAGACCCGCTGGGATTGTCAGCATCGTCTGCTATGTCTCTTTATGACTCACGTCATCGACCGCAAGCTGTAGCTGTCGCTGTGATTAAGCAGGATCTTGTACTGACTCATTCATCGCAGTGGAAGAGAATTGTAAAAGATAGCAATCAGGTATGTTTATATACTTTTTTTATGTTACAGGTACGATCTAATGAAATTACTCGAGTTACATTTCACTAAATCAATATGAAATAATTAAAATACCTATATTATAAATCAAATTATTTGGGCTTCCAGACACTTCATTTGGTAGATACGAAGAAAATAGACGAAAACAAATTTTCAGTTTGTGACAATTTGACAACCCCTAAGAAAGAGGTGACCGGTGGGTTCGAAAGTAATGAGGAATATACGTACGTTCGCGGCCGTGGAAGAGGACGTTATGTTTGCTCAGAATGTGGAATTCGTTGCAAGAAGCCTTCGATGCTAAAGAAACATATTCGCACTCACACTGACGTACGTCCTTATACATGCGTGCATTGCGCTTTTAGGTAAATAATAATTATTTAATTATTTTATTTATACGTATTGAATTAATACCAATTATTGGTATTAATTCAATACGTATTACCACCTTATTGTTACTGTCTTAATTGATTCAAAATTATAAATTCAGTGTTCATCATAGTAGGTAGTGTTTCGTAAATGATTCACATAGGTACCTAATACTTTATTGTTTCAGTTTTAAGACTAAGGGCAACTTAACAAAGCATATGAAAAGTAAAGCACACTATAAGAAGTGCTGCGAGTTAGGAATAAATCCAAGTGAAGATAACGATGCTGAGGGTGGAGAGATGGCGCAATGCTCAGGTGAAACTGACGATGACACAGAATCGGACGGTGACGAAGGAAACGAAGGCGAAACAGAATCGAGCGGTAAGAATAATCTTTATAATATATAACTAGGTTAATAGCAAACCGTGACTCGTATTTGTGGTTTTCATTGTATAATAATTTTTATATACACCCATGCTATAAATCCTCTATAAAAGTTTCTGAAACAGTTAGCTTATTGTCAACATTAAAACAACCAGTTTCATAGTAACCATAATACCGAGTCCGATCATCCAAACGAGTGTTATAATGTTGTACTAAATTTCATTATGCAACTTCCACAGAGTACTCTTTTATAGGGTGACTGGTAATTAGTGACCGATACTTAGAATACATGATTGTACTCATGATAACAAACAACTTACAAAGTTATGCGAACACAAATGGTTTTTTTTCGCGTTTTCAGGTTTGGTCCCTTAGTAAAAGTTGTTTGTTATCACAAGTTATGCGAACAAATGTAGGAAACAGCTGATTTATATTCGCTCTTTCAGGTTTGGTCCCTTAGTAAAAGTTGTTTGTTATCACAAGTTATGCGAACAAATGTAGGAAACAGCTGATTTATTTTCGGGCTTTCAGGTTTGGTCCCTTAGTAAAAGTTCTTTGTTATCACAAGTTATGCGAACAAATGTAGGAAACAGCTGGTTTTTTGCGCGATTTCAGGTTTGGTCCCATAGTAAAAGTTGTTTGTTATCATGAGTACAATTATGTGTTTAAGTATCGGTCACTAATTAGCAGTCACATTCTCACTACTCAATTCGTGGTATCGAATTAAAAAAAAAGAACATTGTCATGCACGCGCATTTCACTACCACAGCGCCGAAATAAAAATAAAAACTTATACATAGTTTGTTTGTATTAGATACTCAGCAATTACACTTTCCATGAATTTACACAGAGTTCTTACAACACTGTACAACAAACACCCTATGGTTTCAGAACCTTTTATAGAGGATTCATATCATGGGAGTAGATAATGTCTTGTATGCAACTGTACATAATTAGGTATTAAAACACTCATGCGATACTATCACGATATCACGAGGCGAAGCCGAGTGTGATAAACCCACACTCGTGTTTTAATGCCCCTTGTTATACTACAGTTATAACGTTTTAAAAAATAGTACTTACTACTATTGGTACACCTCTGTCTAACCCTTCGTGGATCACAGACGTGATGTTGTTGCGTTAAAAAAAAAAAATTAAGAAAGTAAGGTTAGAATGCTAAAAAGAGCTCCACTCCCAGCGAGGTGGCATGACTAAAGCTAACGCTTAACGTGTGCTAAATCATTAGGTACTGTACTGATCCTAAAGTACTGAAAGTTAATATTTGAAATTGCTTATAACCTTTCAGATACAGAAGCTTATAAATCACGGTTACCGGAACATGAAGCCGCGCACTGTTTATTATCACTAGGAGGATCTAGACCGACTACTTCTGCCACTCCCGGTTTAATAACTAGCGCGAGACCTTCAACATATCCGTATACACCAACGGGATTGGAAAATGTTAGTACAGAAAGTAATTCAGAAAGGCCAAGTACCGCACAAAGTTCTCCAATCGACTCGAGACCGAGTACTGATAATGAACCAATGGATCTCAGCAAAACTGATATGAAAACAACGCAACATAACATTCCCGAAATACAAACCGCAAGAGAATCTAGTGTTTTAGCATCCTTAGCTTCAAATACTGCTAAACTTCCTAATCACCAGACTCAGTGGACAAATGGTGAGCCAATGCTGCATACATATTTGACCGAAAGAGCGTTGCAAGATTCTAAGATTAAGCAAAGTCAACTAAGTAGCAGTTTAAATAAAGTAAGGAAAGTTGACGTTGAAAAGTCAACATTCACCGATAGTTACTGCTCCATGGACAGCAACAATAAAATTGTGACGTCCATTAAAAGTTCGTTTATGACGACAGTGTCTTCTTCTCGAGTCATTTACAGCGAAGCCAAAATGTCAGATAGTGAAAGTGATAATGTGTTAAAATCTCCAGCTGTATTAATAGATGAAGTCTCAGTAATTAGAGAATCCCCAGTTTCAACTTGTTCAATTAATGAGAATAAAGGAAGTCACTTACAAACTCAAAGCAATGCAGAAAATGCAAAACATGTAGTCTCTGAATATTTAAAACACGCAAGAATAAATCATATTCAAACACACGAAGACTGTGTACAAAATCAAAATGATGATTCTAACGACGATAATATTTTGGTTATACGTGAAGATAACGCAAAGTCAGACGAACAATTTTCGGAATCGGAGTCAGCGAAACTACCCTCATTGGACCATGAACCTGTCGCGAGAAAAGTCGTAATAGGTGCAGGAGGCGTAGCTTTTAAAGTTACAAAAGGAAAGGATTTTGAAAATAGTTCTTATTCACCTGGCAGGTTAATGGAAGATGGTCGCAGAGTGTGTGATTTTTGTAACAAGACATTCACAAAACCTTCACAGTTGAGGTTGCATTTGAATATACATTACATGGAAAGGCCTTTTAGATGCAGCGTGTGTGCCGTAAGTTTCAGAACAAGAGGACATCTTCAAAAACATGAACGCTCTGGTTCACATCATAACAAAGTGTCCATGACCTCAACATTTGGGGCTGCTACGTCTTTTAACCCTAGACCATTTCGATGTTCTGATTGTAACATAGCGTTCAGAATACATGGACACCTAGCCAAACATCTAAGAAGTAAAATGCATGTAATGCGGCTTGAATGTTTATTTAAATTGCCTTTTGGAACATTTACGGAAATAGAACGGGCGGGTGTAAGTTTAACAGACATTGATACAACAGATTGTGCAAGTTCCCTTGCCAGTTTACAATCGCTTGCAAGAAAGCTCCATGAGAAGGATCCAACAAAGCTCGAGTATCGAGAACCTAATGGTGCGACACCAACAGGTCCAACCACTGGCCGGGACTCATCCGATGACGAAGATTCCGCTGCTTGCGAAAACATGAGTGAAAGTGAAAAAGATATT
The DNA here is from genome assembly GCA_948252095.1 of Dicycla oo. NCBI lineage: Eukaryota > Metazoa > Arthropoda > Insecta > Lepidoptera > Noctuidae > Dicycla > Dicycla oo. Next base: position 23,758,092 of record OX411711.1, read on the forward strand.
GAAGGAAAGACAATTGAAAGTAATGAAGGTCAAAATAAAGACATGCGAGTTAATTATAGTGCCACAGATATTTAGTGCCAAAATTATTTTAAGTAGGATATTTTAATGTGCAATTTTGTTTTGTTATTAATTTAAGGTATAACTATTCATACTGGGGTTTGACTCAGACACGTGTGAAAACAAAACGATGCGCTTTAATTATATTATTATACATTGCTGTATCTTATTTTGATGTAAGTATGTAATTATCTATACTGTAAATATCTCAAATTTAAATAATTTTTATTGTTGTTAAATTTGCTTCCATATTAGGGCTTACATACATATTGTATTTGTTATTATAAGTAACTCTTAAATAGGATTAGTAAAAAAATGTTAATTGTATTTCAGATGAAAATTAGTAGCTGAATGCAAAACTTCCCATTTTAACGTATCCAAAACATTCTTACATAAATATTTTGGTGGTCCACATTTTAGGTAAAATACGTTTCAATATCAATGACACATATTGAAAATTCTTAAATGTATGCAACTTTTATCTTGATAAGTACCATTATTACTTTTGTATGTATTTTTTATAAAATATATACTTATGATGTATTTACACTGTGTAACATCTACTTCCAAATCTTTTATCTAAAAATAATTGGCATATCAAATTCCACAAACTAAATTTAGATATACAAAAATCGTTGAAAGTCTTCCATATCAAAAATAGTACGAGTTCTAGATATTTGGTTTTAGAACATTCATTCACGATGGAACTATTCCTACCAACAGACATACTTCCAGACAAAATTCCGCTGTAAATAGTTTTATACCATATTTTTATTTCGTTAACTTTAAAACGGTAAACTGCCCTTAGATCCATAAATAAATATAGGTGGTAGCTTAGCACACATATCGTGTGTGCTTAAACACAGTGTTACCAATATGGTTTAATCCCTGAAGCAGTTTTGTCTATCATAAGAGTTCCCAAAAACTGTTTTTCTAAACCTCCAGCCGACTACTTTTAAGAGGCCAACATGTTTAACAGTTATTTAGGGTATAAATATGGCTCTTAACGTTTTTATATACATAGAATATAAGGTTAGAAAAGATTTATAGAACCGTTATTTATGTAGTAAGACCGATGTTTAAAAACATTTGTATATTTCTTTACTTTTACTATAGATCTTTTACAATAGTCAGTTAATCATAAATATATGGTGGATTATTCGTGCAAAAACATAAGTAAATGCGAATATTATGAACATTTTGCTTTATGTTCGCATGGATGAACTAAGGCATATCAAAGTTAACGAAAATAAAAAAATGTCACGGCTAAACATACGTAATTGAGAATGAAGCGGAAATTTGAACATAAATGAGTTGTTTATGTAAATAATAAGTATTACATAACATATAGATAACCATATCATGATCCCTATTAAATAGAAAAAATATTACAACTTTTTACTGTATAAATTTTAATGTAACTTATAATCCAATGTAAATGGCCTATTTATGAATAATGAACTACATAAGTTCCTTCTTTCCAATTTAAAAACGTAAGGGCCATTTTAGAATTTGTAATTTTCCCAGTAAGTGTTGCCAGTTTGGCACAATGCTACCGTAACTCACAAAGCTATGATTTTTATACCGTATGCGTTTTGTTGTACATAATTATGTATGAATATGACTGATATCTACTTATTTAAGGTACGATACTATTATTATGTCTGGTATACATTATACATCGATGTTAAGTACAAAAAGTAATGTAAATTGTTGTGTATGATGAAATTTAAAATTAATTAATAAAATAAAATACAATCCACAACGGATAATTTACGTAGTACCGAGTGAGTTCGCTGGTATTGTGCCAAAATATACTCTAATATAGCTATTTAACATTATTGGAAACGGTATGTTTGAGGAAATGGTGTACTCGTGATTATGGTAGAATTATAGATAGAATTTTTTTGATGTATATTATATCGAAAGGGGATTAATTTTACTAAATTGTTGCAAGAAATTTGTAATAAAGGAGTTACATAATTATAATACATTGAGTTATTTAATGTGCAACTTTTATTACTAATCCCATTCCACACAGCTTCACTAACGCTATTTTACACCGGCGGGGCGAGGCGTGGATGGGCACGGGCGAGAATTTAAATTTGTATGGCATCATTTATATCCACGCCCTGCCCACTTATTTTTATTTATTTGAGATGGGTTTGCTCGTGACTATAGTCTAGGTCGTGACAGAGACAAAGTCTACGATGGAGTGAGTCTACCCAGAAGAAGCCTGTTCACTCTTTGAAGAGATTCGGGTTCGTTCGGGAACACAGGCGCAGGTAGTGAGTTCCACTCTTTTGCCGTGCGCATTACGAAGGATGTTTGGAAGCGCTTAGTGCGAATTGATAGAATGGCAACTAGGTATGGATGGTAACTTGCAGTGCATCTAGATGTTCGATGGTTGGGAGGGGACCGGTGGAATGAGATTCTGGAGTTCCTGAGCACACTCACCGAAGTACAGTCTATAGAAGACCGACAAGTAAGCAACCTTGCGGCGATGAGCCAAGCTCTGAAGCTTGGCATCCACCAGTTTTAGTGCTTGTTCACGTTAATCACGCGGGCGCGGTCACGAAATATCAAACACATAGCATAGTATGCAAGTGGTATTGCTTATAAGCAAGACCACCGCGCCCGCGCCCGCGTGTTCAACGTGAACAAGCACTGACGTCGCCAATGAGCCTACTAGGTCTGCGTTCCACTGAATCAAGCGCAGCAAGTTGTATTTGGCTGAGACCGAGCTGATTAGACCGATTTCGTCTAGGCGCACGACTCACCATTGGTCGATGCAAGAATGTCAGGACGAATATTCCAAACATAGTGATGCACAAGTCGGTTTTGCAACAATAATATCGATATCGATAAAATCGACGTGTATTTATTCTATTTTTTATAAGCTATACTGATAGGATGTTAACTGGGTGCAAATAAAGTCTGTAAATTATAAAGTTTGCTACATGTAACTTATTTTTTCTAAAAATTGAAAATATTAAACTGAAATATGTCATTTATGTATAATGAAACATAACAAAACAGGCAAAAACAGGGTCGGTGTTGCTGATCTGTGTTCTTTAAAGTTTCAAAGCAATCAGCTATGAAATGCCTTGTATTTACAAACAACGCTATATTTTTTGGAAAGCAATTTTCCCTGTGAACTGCATTAATCCACTTTTCTTTCAGTTCCGGAATATTTGGAAATCTAAAATGTAAACAAAGTAGCATTACTTTTTACCATTAGGAAGCATTGATAATATATTTTTTATCGGCATTTGGACTTTGTTTTGAAGTTGTCACAACACTACAGCATTAGTACAGATAGAAAGGGACAGACGTATTAACAATACCCTAGTGAGAGAAAGAGACTTATCAAAAATAGGTACATCAACGCGGTGTACATTTTTGTGCCATTTTACTTAAAAAAAACCAGTTTAACTTGAGCCCTGCAATCATTCATAAAAGGTGAAAAGTTATGCCATATTTTTTAAACCTAAATGTTCGAAGACAATTTCCCACACTATTTAATTAAACAATAACTCATAATTTATTTATGCAGTTTTTAAATGTTTTAAAAGGTATCAAAATAACCGCGTGTGCAGAGATCCAATAACTGGTCTAAACTAAAAATGGCCACTCATATTGTCATCTAACATAAGTGTAATTTCATTTATTTGTCGTGAGCCTGAGTCGCCCGTATGAGCAGTCAAGAGGCTATATTATAGTCATTGGTCGACCGGCTCGCCATAGGTCCATAACTCGACAGTAATCGCGTAGGTATAGCTATATATATAGCTACTAATGTAGGTATAGCTACTTTATTTTCTGAATCGAAATATGAACATGATAAAGACTACAATATAAGTCTTAATATTCTTTTTCTTAACGTTGGAATGAATGGTGGAAAATAGAATAGAATTTTCATTATACCCTAGTCTTGCCATAAATATTGTCACGAAGAAATTTTTTTTTTATTATTGCAAATAATATTTATTATTTTACAGTGTGTTAGTTTAATACATAAATATAAAACAATTTAAAATATAAAAAGCTTATTCGAAGTGGTCTCCATTGGCTGCAATACAGTCCTTTAAATTTGAGGCCAGTTATCAATAGAAGCACGCACTCTTTCCATGGGAAAATTCTTCACTGCCAATCGTATGGATTGTTTTAGGGACTCCAAATTATCATGGCGTTTAGAGCAAGCCGTACTCTCTAAAACTGACCATAAATCATAATCCAGCGGATTAATTAAGATCGGGACTAGACGACGGCCAGTCTACAGCTCTGATGAAGTCCGAAACGTTTACTTCCAACCAAGACTGCGTGGACCGAGCTTTATGACCCGGCGCCGAGTCTTGTTGGAAGGACCATACTTGATTATTAACCATCACTGAAGTCGGATAATGCCCACGTTGCACTCTGTCGACTAATTGGGAAGCTTCCTTAGAGCTTTGAGCACAAATACGGTCATTTTGTTTGTTAAAGTGTTGCTAAATTGTAAAGATTTTCTCATCCGTAAACAAAAATTTTCTGTGACCTCCCTTTGCGTACCGTTTCAGTAGTTGTTTCGATTTTACCACCCTATTCTTTTTTAAAATTATCAGTTAAAAAATGACCAGTGCGTCCCTTATAGGCTGCAAGTCCTAAGTCATCTTTTAAAATACGCGACATGGTTCTGGGTGCTATCTTCATCTCCCGAGATAAAATCTTTTGCTTTCGGACAGGATTTCTTCGAATTCTTTCCCTTACTGCTTTGACCACCTTTTTCGTACGAACACTACGTGGACGGCCAGATCTTTTTCTGTCACAAACAGAGGAGGTCTCATTGTACCGATTAATAGCCCGGTCCACAAACATTTGACTAATACCAAGCGTATGGAGAGTTTTAAAAATTGCATTTGGCTCCATACCAACTTTGTGTAATGCAATCACAGCGATTCAGTTCTCTTTATCACCCCACTCCATTTTAATATCGCAAAATATTGTACAATGTATTGGCGCCAAAATTAGAAAACTCATGAACAATCGTATAAAAATGAAAGATTCCAAATTCAAATGTAATATCTTTCTTATTTTTAATTGTAACAGTATTTATGGCCAGACTAAGTATTTTAAGATCATGTAGGCTTGTTTTTCTTTCTACAGTTTTAAGAATATCAGTGAACAAAAAAATCCTCAGTATTATCATCATAATAGTTTCAACCGATTGTTTTTTCTTTCTGAAGATTCAGAAGTTGACCACTTAGATAAGTGGTGAACTTCTACTCTAATTAACATCAAGTTGTAATTTTGCTTCTTTGCAGTCATTGTCCATACCTATCATTGGTATGCTGACCAAGGCAAACATTAATACACACATCAAGAAAGTCTAAGCAACACACATCATTTACCTACAGAAACTGCATGTTTTATTATTTTTTTTTCTTAACAAAATAGATTGGTATACAATCTTTTTATTCTCGGAAACATATACTGGCTGATTTTAAAAATATAAACTTTTCTATTGTGTTTTGTTTTCATTAAAATAAAAGCTAATTATTTTTCCCGATTTCATGTGTTTTCGTTGCTTGATAAAAGTATTTATCTCACTTTTATCATTTTGAGATACAGTTTTTGAAAAAAACAATTAGTGGTGAGTAATTTTTTTTGTCATGGAGCGACGCCATTTGACTGCTGATGAAATGCAGAGAGCTGCAGGAATGCTACAAGCGGGAAGAAATCAGTCCCAGGTATCTCGGCATGGGGTGCTTGGACGAAAACCTCCCCGTGTGCCCGTGAGCTGGAGTTCCCTTATGGATAGGTCCGGGAGCAAGGCCAGTCTCCGGGACGCTGCACCCTGGGGTGGGGCAATGAATCCTCATTAGGTACTGTGTGTGTGTGTCTCGTTGCCCGTATGCCAATATCCTGTGGGAGGTACGCTCCAACGCCTGTCCCTCTGCGCTCCTCATACGGCAAATAAACCAAATTAGCGCGCCAAAACTATTTTATCATGATTGTCAACATTAAAATAAAAATACAAGCTTAAAATAATGAGAATACTATATATTTAAATTTTTAGTTTCCTTGGCAGCTACAGATTATACAGGATGTTCGGTAAAATACTGTGATACTTTCAACTACGCACGTATAGGTAGTATAAGTATTACACTTATACTATTACTTGGTTGAAAGGATCGCAGTACTTTTTCTAACACCCTATACTATACCTATAGCGATGTGGTAACGCAGAAAGGTAAGGCTAATAAATGTAAAAGAGTAGTTATAATTTTGCACGCATCATTTATTATAGATATCTTATTCTAAAATAAAATTAACTTAACTAATTAAGATGCCCACGAAGCATGCGTAGTTCATACAAACGAAGTATCTAAATAATTTGTTAATTAAACATATGCTAAAGGTAGTGTGTATTTATTCCGAATGGATTACAGAATATCAAGGTTCCCAAACATATATTTTGAAAGGACACTGAGTTGAAGACGAGATATGAGGAATTTAAATTTTCTATAGAAAACTTATTTTTCTCATATTTCTTGTTTCAATCAATGTTCTTATTTAATATATGTTTGGGAACCTTGATATTCTGTAATCCAATCGGATTAATACACACTACCTTTAGAATATGTTTGATTTACAAATTATTTTGGTATTTCGTTTGTATGAACTACGCATGCTACGGGGGCGTCTTAAACAGTATAATCAATTACATCATCATCAATATCAACAGCTCGATCTAGTTGTACTTCTTTTAAATAATTGGATTTTTCAACATATCTTCACAAAATGGTTTTTTTTTAGGTTTTTCTCTATGCAGAAATAACCGTATCAGATAAAACGAATCCAATTTAGAATGCTACAGGTACAGAGATTTCAGGTTGATCCGAGTAGCGGTACCTTGAGATCTCCATCAAGCTATTTCGCATTGCTACTCATAAATCTGTCGTGGATTTGTTTGCAGTTTTTCCATTCTTTCAAACACTGACGCAAAAATCCTCAAGACACTTTTTAACTGTTTTTCTGTATCTCCTATTGGCCGTTCAGTCACCACACTTTTGTCCATTATGTAACTAAATAAACGTTTATTACGTCTTGCCGATGATAACTTATAAAAACTGTCACTTTTTGATACCAAAAATAGATAACCGTTATTTTGATGTTTTAGCCGGTTTATTCGAACTACCTGCAAACAAAAAGGTCTAATTAAAAAAAGGATCATTTGGGATAGCAAAATTTTATCCCAGGGTGCAGCTAAAATTCAAACACAAAATAATAGTGGAACACAGCGGAACATTTTTTGTAGGTCTCTGTTAAAGTCACGACTAATCATATCTTTGATATAAAACTGAACGTGTTTTGCAAAATCATAGATTGAATTGTCGATTTAGTAGTAGAATATGATATAACATACCTGAAGCTTCAGAATCCATGACAAAAAGTTCTTAAAAAAGCGATCGCAATATCAAAGAAGAACGGTCATTTGTGACCCAGACCCGACAAGAAAGAGACATATCTCAATTTTTTTGTTATTTTAAATATAGCTAAAATATATATTTTTATATTCGAAATCAATCAACAATCAACAAAAACATAAGGCAATACTTTGGTGTTGGCCACACCAAAGTATTGCCTTATGTTTTTGTTCAGGCGATATAAAACAATAATAATAATAATACCTATTTACTTAATAAATTCGTATTTGTATGTAGCTCAATGACGATACATTAATTATGGAATTATCCAGGTGACCTGCAGGGCTAACATGACACACGCGACAATTACTCACTCTCGCGTGATTAATTTTCTGACAGCGCAACACTTTTCTCGTTTTCTGACAGCGCTGCGATGCAAAATACTCGACTCGTTCTGTCAAACTTGATGTTTTCTCGACAATACCCTAACATGGCACCTAAGTTATCTCGAATTTTGACAGTTCAACACGAGATAATCTGCGATTCTTCTGTCATTTAGTCGTCCTCGATTTTGACGACGAGATGAGTAGACAAAATGATGATATAAAAAAAAAACTCCAAATTACTATGGCAGTTTCATAATTATACTTATTTTAGTTATAATTTTATTTTACAATATATTAATAATGAAAATACTTAGTTCTAATCTACTACTTATTTGGAACGAAGTTCCTTCCGGCAGCCGCGAGAGAAACTGTGCCGGAGGGGAGCACTATTACGTAGATGTATGTAGATGAACAAGATGATGTACTGAAAGTGTGCATCACTTTCAGTAATGACCAGTGACTTTGCCAATTATGGTGATTAACGAAATCTAGGGATTATGGCTGTATGTATCTAATAAAATCGCCAGTTCATTTCCTAAGAGTGGTGATTTAAAATGTTTAGTTTTTGTTTTTTAATAGCGAAATCAACTCCAGCTGCATATTTATCTGATAACCAGTCCTTTTGGTAAGTGCGGTGATTAACAAAATTTGCAATATCATGGGTTATATGGTGGTTGTTACTATAACAATCTTCGCTTTGTCAAATTGTGATCGTTGGCTCATTTGTCAATTGCGGTTATTATCTAGTGAGTATATTCATCATCAGCCTAGCCTTTTCCCAACTATTTTGGGGTCGGTTTCCAGTCTAACCGGATGCAGCTGAAATACTGGTGTATTTTACATGGAGTGACTGTCTATCTGACCTCCACAACCCGGTAACTGGGAAATACGATACATTCTTGAGTGTGCAAGTCACCCCCTGCCATTTTATCCGTGTATACACAGTCTGGCCATAAATACTGTTACAATTAAAAATAAGAAAGATATTACATTTGAATTTGGAATCTGTCATTTTTATACGATTGTTCATTGAGTTTTCTAATTTTGGCGCCAATACATTGTAAAACTAATAAATATTATTAAAATATTATAAAAAAGTAATAAATATTATTTGCAATAAAAAAAAAAAATTCTTTGTGACAATATTTATGGCAAGACATTGTAAATAAAAGAAAATGGACTCTATAATAAATTGAATGTCACCAATGCAGAGCAGTAATTCAACATTAGAATTAGGAATTGAACCCATTTCTAGCAAACATAATGAAACCCAGTACAAGGGTGTATTTTATAAGAAACCAATAAAAAACCTGATAGCATTTTAACTACACATATACCTAGTCTTGAAATAAATATTGTCACGAAGAAAAAAATTTTTTTTTTTATTGCAAATAATATTTATTACTTTTCCAGTGTGTTCGTTTAATACATAAATATAAAAAGCTTATTCGAAGTCTCCATTAGCTGCAATACAGTCCTTTAAACGTTGAGGCCAGTTATCAATAGACTCACTCTTTCCATGGGAAAAATCTTCACTGCCAAATCGTATGGATTGTTTTAGGGACTCCAAATTATCATGGCGTTTAGAGCAAGCCGTACTCTCTAAAACTGACCATAAATCATAATCCAGCGGATTAAGATCGGGACTAGACGACGGCCAGTCTTCAGCTCTGATGAAGTCCGAAACGTTCACTTCTAACCAAGACTGCGTGGACCGAGCTTTATGACCCGGCGCCGAGTCTTGTTGGAAGGACCATACTTGGTTATTGAACATGGTGTTGTTAAGGGGCTTAACTACCTTCTTAAGAATGGTATCTTGATACACTTGTGCCGATGTTTTGATATCTACCTTTTTCACAAAAATATGGCTCAGTCACTCCGTCATAGCTAACACCCCACCAAACCATCACTGAAGTCGGATAATGCCCACGTTGCACTCTGTCAACTAATGGGGAAGGTTCCTTAGACTTAGAGCTTTGTGCATAAATACGGTCATTTTGATTGTTAAAATGTTGCTCAATTGTAAAGATTTTCTCATCTGTAAACAAAATTTTTCTGTGACGATTCGGTTCTCTTTACCCCACTCCATTTTAATATCGCAAAATATTGTACAATGTATTTGCGCCAAAATTAGAAAACTCAATGAACAATCGTATAAAAATGACAAGATTCCAAATTCAAATGTAATTCAAATCTTTCTTATTTTTATTTGTAACAGTATTTATGGCCAGACTGTGTATTACATTAACAAAATCACATGAGTTACATTTCTTTATACACATTTTTAAAGGACAGAACCTTAGACGTTATTCTATTACCACGAATAGGTACCCATTTTATTAAACTTTAGTTATATTAGGTCAGTACCTATTAGCAAGGGTGATGCTTAATAGTTAGGTACATTTACAGAGAGTTTGCAAAGATTGGCTAAGAAATAGGGTTTTAGAAAAAGCAAATACTCATCTTTATATCACTTGCGCAGAGCTTCTGCTTCACAAGGCACCCAGTACTATTTCCTAGGCGAAATATCCTTAAGTATGTACATAAGGCCCAACAGCAGGCGGCCGGAAACTTTATGCAACTTAAAATGGCGTCTGTACCGTCGAACAGTTGTACGTACAGCAAGTTCTTGTATAATTTGGCCAGAGCTTCCGCGTTACGGCGTACCAGCTTACTTTGGCTTGCCAGCCAGTTTCCACTTTGCACTGTCTCCTTGTGGCGAGGATTTCCTTAGCAGCTTAATGTTTACACCAGAGGGTCTTTCCGTTAGACAGCTAGCATAAAGTCCTAGCATAATTATTGAGTGTGCAAGTCACCCCCTGCCATTTTATCCGTGTATAATTATATAACATTGGTCAGGTAGAGGACATACATAGTTCTTCCATAGTTCAAGTCATGGTTATATAGAATCATTTTTTTAAACTGAACAGACAGCTGTGCTGCTGGGGAGTTTGTTGCGCCACTTCTTCTTCCCAGCTAAAATCAAAATCAAAATTCATTTGGTGGTGGAAGTGGCGAAGGGCGGGCGTTTTGGGGGACTGTCTTATGTAATTTTGACGTTCAAAAAGTGCTGATTCTCAGCCTAGTTTGAATAAATGACTTTTGATTTATATCAAAAAAAAAATACAACTTAAGGCTTAGTATTATGCCGTTGACCTTGCTCAAATGGGCGTTACCGCTGCGAATGCCCCACGCACCCCCTCATCATATTTACGCGCGAAGCGATCACTAATATTCTATTTTGCAAGGCTGATTGCCACAGAGCCATGACGCGCGACTAGAGATGGGCGGGTGGGTAAAAAATGGGAAGGTAAAAATTGGAAGGAAAGGTAATAAAAGGTAAAAAAGAAAAAATACTACGACCTTAATTTTTTTACCATTATATATATTTATATATATATATAATGGTAAACTGACTGATTGGGTGATATATACGCGCACAGCCCAAACTGCTGGACCTAGAGACTTGAAACAGATTAGAGAAATGGCAACGGAAACTGGAGAATGTCGGCTTGAAAATCAGCAGAACCAAGACCGAGTATATGTTCTGCGATTTCGGCGGTCTCTCCAGTTCTGGAGCCATAGCGCTTGATGGCGCGCTTCTCCCGGTCTGTTCCGACTTTCGGTATCATGGTTCACTTGTGCAAAGCGATGGCGAAGTAGATCGGACTGTTAAGCACAGAATTAACACTGGATGGATGAAATGGCGGCAGGTCACGGGAACAGTCTGCGACTCCCGCATTCCCCTTAATCTCAAGGGGAAGATTTATAAAACAATGGTTAGACCTGCCGTCTTCTATGGATCAGAATGTTGGGCCATAAAAAGAATGAATGAAAGGCAATTGCATGCAGCCGAGATGAGAATGCTAAGAGGGGTATATAGAGGGATATACCGGTGACTGAAAAGTTGTGCGGAAATAAATCGGTTGCCACGCTACGGGCATGTGATGCGGAGAAGAGAAAAATGTCGTCAGGAAAGCGTCGAGTATGAATGTGGAGGGCTATACGAGTAAGGGAAGACCAAAGAAACGATCGATGGACTGTGTGACAGATATGATATGGCCAGAAAGGGAGTGACTACCGAGATGACGACTAATACAGAAGTATGGAAGAAAACCACATTTTGCGCCGACCCCAAATAAATTGGGACAAGAGCATTAGAATGATATTTAAGTAGGTACTCGTACCTACCTAATACATTTTGTGAGTCCAGTGTCGATGGACCGGTTTTCGTCCTTCTAACTATAATATTATAGACAAGCAGAGTACAACCCGATTTGATTGTCAAATTCTAAATTAACGCGAGCGAAGCCGCGGGCAAAAACTAGTAACTATTATTATAAATGCGAAAGTGAGTTTGTTTGTTTGTTACGCTTTTACGCTAAAACGGCTGAACGGATTTGGATGAAATTTGATATATGGTTAGACCTTGACCTGGACCAGGACAGGATACTTTTTATTTCGGTAGTACCATCGATCACTAATAAACAACTAGATACACAATCAGCGGCAAAAAATGTCCTCACCGAAAGTCCACCAAATTTAACATTTGGTTTACTTTTACTCTAGTAGCATTTGAACGGTCCGACAGTAAGCATGACACAGTGCTCGTTTAAAAAGTGCGAAAATCACACTTCCAGGACGCAAAAAAAAGATGGAGTTTCATATTTTCGGTAACTATTAATATTATCAATATATAATTGTTATCACTGTATTGTAAATACTAATATTTTCTCAGGAAATCGTCGTAAAAACATTTTTTTAATTAAGTCGTAATAAACAGGAGGAGTTAGAAAGCATCTCAATTGTAAAGACTCTCAGTAAACGTAGTAATCATACTATCGCATACCCGCTTAAATTGTTCGGGTTATGTGCGTTGATTCTGTTCCATTTGTGGAGACGCTATTGTTTCTTTTATTATTATTATTATTAAAGTTACTTATGTTTTTTTTTTTTTTTGTTTAATGAGACTTGTTTACTGTTTCTATAAATATTATAGTAACACAATCCCATGCAAAAGTTCTCGTCGCCAATTGTGTTTACGTAATTGTAGTTGAAATAAATATACGCTAATGTAATTCAAACGTACCCGTCCAAGTGGGCATTCATTCGGTAAGGACTTTTTTTGCGCTGATTGTGTATCTAGTTCTTTATTAGTGATCGATCCAATCAGGTAAATTATAATATAATGATTACACATATACACCAAAGAAGAGAATAAAATGTGTTTTATTACGTACACTTTTTTAACACATTAAGCTTAACAAGCTTTAAAAAAATACCTTTATAATAATATAATAGGTTGGGGAAAAAGTTTCTTCGCATTTTTTAAGAAAATTCAAAACATTTTTTAATATAGTTTATTTACATTTAACTAAAGTATGTAGGTACCAGTTTGTTCGATAACTTTTTGCCATCTTGTAGGTAGGGACATGATCCCATTGCTATAGAAATTTTGGGACTTCTGGTCAAAATACCGCGACAAGTGGTTTTGGCAGTCCTCTCGTGATGTTAACCTGACACTGCCTAAAGAATTCTGAAGAGACCGAAACAGGGGGAAATCTGAAGGTGCAAGGTTAGGACTATACGGCGGATGCATTAACACCTCCCAGCCAAACTCTCTTAATTTTTGCTGAGTGGCTAAAGATGTGTGAGGTCTAGCGTTATCATGATGAAAAACCACACCCCTTCTGTTGATTAATTCCGGCCGCTTTCTCTCAACTTCTTGCTTTAATCTCATCAGTTGTTCGCAGTAGAGTTCAGAATCGATGGTCCTGCCTGGTGGTAACAGCTCATAATGAATAATGCCCTTCCAATCCCACCACACACACAGCATCACCTTGTTGCGAGTTAACCCGGGTTTCGCCTCAGTCTGTGAAGCCTGACCGGCCTTTGACCACGACCTTTTTCGCACGTTCTTGTCATACGTGATCCACTTTTCATCACCAGTAATCAGCTTCTTCAAAAATGGTTCGGTTTCATTACGTCGTAATAAAGAATCACAAATGAGTACACGGTTCATTAGGTTTCTTTCAGTGAGCTCGTGAGGTACCCAAATGTCGAGCTTTTTTGTGTACCCAATTTTTTTCAAATGCGCCAAAACTGTTTTGTGGTCAATTTACAGTTCTTCAGCTACGTCGTAACTACTGATATGCCGATCTTGCTCCACTTTTTCAAAAATGGCATCCATTTTATCCGTAATAGGGCGACCAGAGCGACGTGCATCTTTGACATCAAAATTTCCGGATTGAAAACGCTTAAACCAAATTTGTGCTACTCTCACAGACACTACACTAGGTCCATAAACATCGCAAATTTTTTTCGCGGCTTGCGTTGCATTTTTACCTTTTTTGTAGTAAAATTTAAAAATGTATCGAATTTCTTCATTAGATTCACTCATCTTGACGGTACGAAAAACAAATGAAAATCACACATTTTCCTAATTTGAATTTGGAATTATGTTCTTTAAAATTTAAACTTTCAATGATACCAAAACCAGCCAGATACAAATAGTATAGCCAAAGAGATTTTATTACAAGTTCATACATACTATAATGCGAAAAGACTTTTTCCCCAACCTAATATAAACAAAAAAATATTGGACAATTCGACTCTACTCATGCCTTTGTCCAAGCGGTGAGCCTCGGTCGTAAAATCTATTGTTTTTTTTTTCGCACTGTAACTCTGATTTTAAAACATTGTAAGTAAGGTTGAATTTGTTTTGATGTATGTTGACTAGCAAGCACCGGTCGTAACGGCTTTGTGAATACAACTTTAAACATTGCACTTATGGTTGAATTTACATTAACGTATATTTATTTCAACTAGAAGTAGGTAAAGACAATTGGCGACCGTTTTAAGAGAATTTTTGTATGGCATTGTGCATCTAGTTGTTTATTAGAGATCGATGGGTAGTACGTTCCCGTGGGATAATTTCCAATCTCCACGCGGGTGAAGCCGCGGGCAAAAGCTAGAACTTTATAATTTGATAGAGGATGATCGCGACCTCGTACAACTTCAAAATGTCTTTTTAAATTATAGCCTTTATGATTTTTATTTACTTTTTTTATCAAATGGTCATTATCAAAGTTCGTTCAGTAGTTTTTGTGGAAGAGTAACAAATATCCATCCAAATACTCATCCGTATAAAGTCTCAAACTCTCGTTATTATTACTTGAAAATGTGGTATGTATGCTATTCTGATGTATACTCTATATTAATTACTGTGTAGTTTCATCAAAATAAGTTCAGTAATTCTTACAGGAAATAAAATCATCCATACATCGTCACAAACTTTTGTATTTATAATATTAATCGTTGCAGGATTTTACATTTGTACTACATTTCTGACTTTTCTCCCCTGATTAGTACTATACATTATAAAGTACCCGCCTATTTATTTCACAAAGTTGTAATAAATATAACAATAGTAAATAAAAATCAACTGACCATTAAACATACCTAACTCAATGGATCAACATGGGTTAGTTTGACTATAATGACAGAAAGCGCACCAACTCTACGAGTGCAAAGAGCACTGCAATTACCTAAACTTAGTGCCGCGGATTTGACGTTAACATACACACAATTTTCACAACTAAGCGATAAAATAACGGTATCTAGTCATCGACGTGATAAATAAACTAAAATATTATAACGTAAAAAAGTATCATTTTGGTTGAAGTGACAGCCCTAAGTGCTGATATTTAGGATATTACTAACATTTCCAATAACTTTTATACAACAAGGAATTATGTTGTGGTTTTAATACTACACATAATAGACAGTATAAGCAATATTTTGATGTAGAAATCACGAACTAATACGGTGTTAAAGGACAATAAAAAAATAAAAAATAAAAACGAAAAATGAGAAAAAAATATCATATCTCGCGTCCCTTTCATACTAAAGCAACAGAAAATAGTGGAACGGTAGGTTACTGTACGTACAATTAATGGAATAAATAGAAACTGGAATACGTAGTTACGTTTTTTAAATCAGATTTTCTTTTTCGTTTTCATGATGCGGATATTATGAAACTTTGATATTAAAAAAAAACCTACAAGTCGTAGCGAAGCAGGAGTTGAACTCTAGTACCAGAAATGATAGAAACTATGGATTACTTGAATAAAAACATAGTGACACAAAAATCGGGTTCATAACACACTGTGATACGTAAAAATATTACAAAACTTACTTTAATCATTCTTATTAGAACATAATATACATTCTAATAACAATTTAAGACGATGAAACACAATCCCATTAAAATCCTAAATTATGACTAAACCCTATTTAATTCACTACTGTGCGCACGCCGTCCTCCTGCTACTTGCGCCCTAGTGCATAGATAGGGTCGCACAGCTCTGAGTCCATTACAATTGGCTTACACAGGATCCTTTTTATCCTGGTAGTACGCTCCTGAGTCCTGTGGGATAATTTTCGACCTCCACGCAGGCGTGGCCGTGGGCAAAAGCTAGTATCAAATATAAATATTAGGTTGGGGAAAAAGTCTTTTCGCATTATAGTATCTATGTATGAACTTGTAATAAAATCTCTTTGGCTATACTATTTGTATCTGGCTGGTTTTGGTATCATTGAAAGTTTAAATTTTAAAGAACATAATTCCAAATTCAAATTAGGAAAATGTGTGATTTTCATTTGTTTTTCGTACCGTCAATATGAGTGAATCTAATGAAGAAATTCGATACGTTTTAAAATTTTACTACAAAAAAGGTAAAAATTCAACGCAAACCGCGAAAAAAATTTGCGATGTTTATGGACCTAGTGTAGTGTCTGTGAGAGTAACACAAATTTGGTTTAAGCGTTTTCAATCCGGAAATTTTGATGTCAAAGATGCACGTCGCTCTGGTCGCCCTATTACGGATAAAATGGATGCCATTTTTGAAAAAGTGGAGCAAGATCGGCATATCAGTAGTTACGACGTAGCTGAAGAACTGGAAATTGACCACAAAACAGTTTTGGCGCATTTGAAAAAAACTGGGTACACAAAAAAGCTCGACATTTGGGTACCTCACGAGCTCACTGAAAGAAACCTAATGAACCGTGTACTCATTTGTGATTCTTTATTACGACGTAATGAAACCGAACCATTTTTGAAGAAGCTGATAACTGGTGATGAAAAGTGGATCACGTATGACAAGAACGTGCGAAAAAGGTCGTGGTCAAAGGCCGGTCAGGCTTCACAGACTGTGGCGAAATCCGGGTTAACTCGCAACAAGGTGATGCTGTGTGTGTGGTGGGATTGGAAGGGCATTATTCATTATGAGCTGTTACCACCAGGCAGGACCATCGATTCTGAACTCTACTGCGAACATCTGATGCGATTAAAGCAAGAAGTTGAGAGAAAGCGGCCGGAATTAATCAACAGAAGGGGTGTGGTTTTTCATCATGATAACGCTAGACCTCACACATCTTTAGCCACTCAGCAAAAATTAAGAGAGTTTGGCTGGGAGGTGTTAATGCATCCGCCGTATAGTCCTGACCTTGCACCTTCAGATTTCCACCTGTTTCGGTCTCTTCAGAATTCTTTAGGCAGTGTCAGGTTAACATCACGAGAGGACTGCCAAAACCACTTGTCGCGGTATTTTGACCAGAAGTCCCAAAATTTCTATAGCAATGGGATCATGTCCCTATCTACAAGATGGCAAAAAGTTATCGAACAAAATGGTACCTACATACTTTAGTTAAATGTAAATAAACTATATTAAAAAATGTTTTGAATTTTCTTAAAAAATGCGAAGAAACTTTTTCCCCAACCTATTATGTTATGAGATGCATAGCATAGAGGACATAATATCTCCAAAGTGATTTGACAGCCGTGCTCTAAACCTTACGGATTAAAGTTTGACCTAAATGCATTTGCATTTGGATATATCACCGTCCCTGGAGAATAAAATTATATCGACAATGATTGATTATCACTAACTTTTTAGTTTTTAAATAATAATCAACTATTTTGACACGCGTGTTTCACTAAAACATTTCGAACTTACAAAAAAACACTTTTTTTTCAAAGCTGACAATTATCTGTCTACGTCCAGTATTTACGGAGCAATCGACAAACCATGTTTTATATTTTTCCTTGCGTTTTTGTAATTATCATTTTATTCTCCAGACGGATATTTGTGAAAAAGCATTTCTTACGATCATGAACACTAACACTATGAATAATGTTCATATTCGTATGTAAATCGATAGTAAGATTCGATAGTCGGATAGTCGATTGTAGACAGAACTTTTTAATTACGTAATGTATGTAATATTGGTTTTATGTTACATAGGTAGGTACAGTTTGATTTAAACTTAATGGCGGCTCGGAAGTTAGCTGCTAGTAAACTTAATGGAGCTAAATCTTAAAAATAAAAAAAAAAACAATCGGGCTTAACTAAATGGAGACTAAATTATTGTCGAATTGACTGTACCTGCACGGTCTGCACTCGCAGCTAACTTCCAAGCCGCCATTTAGTTTGAATGTAATTTTAGGGTCCGTTAAATTTCAAATACGAAATTAGTACAATGTTTTTAACAATGGTCTGAGGAACTAACGAACCAAAACAATGTTATCGATTACAGCTCTTTTATTTTACATCGTACTTTATAACAATAATGCTTATTTATACAATTATGGTGAATAAATTCTTCATTCTTCATCAACGAGCATCAAAGACGACCACTGAAAAAGGTAGGTAGTTAAGGATAATAATGAACTATTGTCTGGACGCTGGACGGTGATACAAATTCATGGATTCTACCCGTATCTCGAATTTCTTGAAAATACATAACGCTTATAGGTTTTAGTAACTGCTATCATTATGTCGCAGTTAAAGATTTGGTAAATTGACGATGATATCAGTGTTAGATAAACTTGCTTGACCATTTAATGGGAATTGTTAGCACATTATTTTAGTAAGAAGCATCGAATTTTACTGAAGCTGATTATTGAAAAATAATGACGTTATGTAAATCCATTTTTGTGATATGGGCACAAAAGCAATCTTTGGTTAATACACATAATGCATAATAATTGCATGCAATAGATAAGGTAATATACAATATGTAGTAAAAACCCTGTTGTTCCTTTTAGGGACGTATACATTTACCTACAAGCACAACATTGATGAAATTATAATTTAAAAAAATTAAGCATTGGCTAGTCGAGAGGTCAAAGTCAAATAACTATATCAGAATGTATTTACAAAAACAAAAGTAGTGTATGTAGTATATCAGTTATCTGGTTTCCATAGGTACAAGCTCTGCTTAGTTTGGGATCAGATGACCGTGTGTGAAATGTCCCAGGATATTATATTACTATCCCCTCTATTTGATTTGTTTACATGTATAAATAATATTTTTAAATGTTAGAATAAAAAAATAAAAACATTCAAAATATAAAAAATAAAAATATTATTATTAACTATTAAAATCGAAAAAAATGTTTAGAGTATTTGATTTTTACAAGCACATCCAGGCGCACGGACCCCGGGTTGGTACCACGTGCATATCTACCCAGCGGCGTACCTAGGAGTCAAAATTAGGGCAAGCCGACAGTTTTAAGATTAAAAAAAAAACAGCCAACTGAGGGATTTTCTTCATCAGGGGGTCATGGTTGTTTACTAACTCCATTATTATAATTTTGGTTAGAAAACGCTTTAAAATACGAAGAGTACTATTTCAAGCATTGTATCATAGCCAACTCTAATATACATTTCAAAAGACCTATGAAGAACCTGTTCGATATGGACATTATTGTCTTTCGTTATCTCGATGAGATATAATAAGACGGTTGGTTTTCAGTGGTTTACCAAAACTACAAATGCCATACCTACAAACAACACTATTCATGTGCTTAAACCAATTTTGTCTTTCATGGCCACAACTTACCTCTAGCGGAGTTCATGCCTACTAAACACACTACTAAACAATCGAATGAGTAGATAGGCTACCTACCTATTTTAATACGTTCTTTGACTGACAAAAATACCAACTTGTTTTTATTTCGGAGAAATACGAAGTAATAGTGTGAAGTAACCGAACTTATTGTCAGAAAACTCAATCTATTTATATACCTTTTCGACGAGTTTCTGAACTCACATTTTAATAAAAATAACACCTAAGTCCTTACTTAAACTTAGTCACAAAATCATCGCTACAATAACTATCACATCCAAAATATTAAAAATTTCAATACAATAAGTACCTTGAGTCGCGTCACGTCATTGCGGACGATCACATTCTCAACTCACTTTACGCGGATAAACGCAGTGCATTGGCGCGCAAAAGCAGTGCTTTTGATTTCATAGAAATCTGCGTATAAGTACTTACATGGTACTTACCAATATACAGGGTTATTGGTAAAACACCAACAACCTCTTAAGGGGTCATTGTACTCATCATTATGATTAACTTTTACTATGACTATTACATTATGATTAATGTACTGAACAGCAGATTTTTTTTTCGCGATTTTAGGTTTGGTCCCATAGTAAAAGTTCTTCATAATGATGAGTACAATGACCCTTTAAGAAGTTGTTGGTGTTTTACAAATAACCCTGTATAAACAAATATAAATGTTTCATAGCAATTTGTAGGCGAAAATTGCGAGACAAAGTAAGGTGTAAAAAGCCCGATATGAAGCCGACGAGCGCTAGCGAGACGGCGCATTTAAACGCATTGTATAGTTACTTATTATGATTTACCTATGATAATGATCGATTTCAATGAGTGCGTAGATCTGTCAACCTAGAGCGCGGCAAATTACGCGGAATTCGAATTTTGATTATTCCTATGACATGAATGTTTGAGTTCGGGTTCGTTGACTGGTGTTTTTTTTTTATTTATTTTTGATAGGGTTATGTTTGTTGTTGTGAGTTATGAATTTATTAGGACAAGCTAGGCTTTTTGACTTCTATGAAGGTACCGCCACTGTACCTAACCTACCCCTTTATCCAGCCACCCACCGCCCTGCGAATCACTAACTTAGTCTCCCGCGCAGCTTACTTACGGACGGATGTCGCGTTATCGCTTCATGCAGAATTGCAGATTTAAGAAAACAGTTAAAACATTACAAATACTTATTATTAAACATTTATTTTAATTATTTTTGTTGAACAGTTTTTTTTTTATAAATGACGTGCATTATTACGTATGTATAACGATTCTTAAATCGTAGGTAGAACAGGGTTTTTGTTACATATTGTATATGTAGGGTGCCTGATAGCGGGATGAGACCAGCCAACTCCGATCAACAATACCAACTAGATATCAGGTCGGCGCATAAAATACATCTCGGTATTTACAGCGCACTTGTTACGTGGGTTGATTTTGTTTAGTTCGCTAAACACAGCCAATGTAAACACGTTTCACAATGTGTATTCAAGTTGCAAAAATAATGCCCAAAAAAGCAATTTAACGGCCGGAGTGTCTTATATACGGTAAGTAATATTCCTGGCTTGTTTTGAATTGCATTTGGAAAATTAAAAGTATTTGCATGATTGTTACGTAGATTTATATGTCACTGCCATTATGGGGAACATTGGCTTCTAAGGGCCGGTTTTTTGATCCATAGTTAACTCAACCAATGGTCAAACATTACTATGTTTGACCATTGGTTAGTTACTACTAATGGTTGAATTTTGGCTAAGTGTGAAAGGCTAAACATGCACTGAGTTATGCCATTAGTGACAGACGGAAAAGTATGGAAGGGAAAAGGGGAGGCCTTTGCCCAGCAGTGGGACACAAAACAGGCTAGCAAAAAAAAAAATATTCTGAGATTACATTTTACTATTTGGTTTTGTGTACTAAATAATAATAATTATTATTACTAGACGACATCTAAATTTAATGCGTAGGTGTTAAATAAAATAATATGTTACACCTAAACTAAAGCAACTGCCTTAATATTGTCAGATGTATTTGAATTTTAAGTTTGCATATTGTAAGTTTGCCGCTCTGAAGTAGGCTACAAATGGAAGCGCAGAATCCAATATCTATAGATACTAAAACAGTAGCGTGCCATGTCATGCACATCGGTAAGCCTGGTTTTAGAGCGGCAAACTTACGTGACGCGAACTATACCTTAGTTTAAGAGTTTCTCAGTTAAGAGGATTGTGAAGTGCCGATACGCGGCGCGAGTCTTGGAGGCAATTACCTACATTTCATACAATTATTTACATACTTAAATATTATTTCGGGCGATAACGTTTTCACCCCCTTTACAAAATGAAATAATTTTGGTCTCATTACATTCAGTACACCTTAATCCAGGCCTTTTTGTTTTTTAGTAATTCAATTTAATTTAATTTAAAAAAAATAATAACGCTCGAGGTAGTTTTTATGTCAAAAATATAGATATTTAGATGCTAATAACTTATATCGTATGCAATATTTCGTTATAATAAAAACCAACGGACCTAGTTTTTCATTATACCTACAACATTTCCAAAAAATATGAAAATTAGACTATATTTACGGGGAGAAAAACGTTATCTCTTTTTGTATGAAAATGTACAGCTTCACAATCCTCTTAAGAGGATTGTGAAGTGCCGATACGCGGCACGATTTTTGGAGGCAATTACCTACATTTCATACAATTATTTACATAAATATTGTTTCGGGCGATAACATTTTCACTACCCTAAACCTTACGAAATGAGACAATTTTGGTCTCATTACATTCAGTACACTTTAGTCTAGGTCTGTAAGTTTTTTGTTTTTAGTAATTCAATTTAATTTAATTTAAAAAAATAAAAATGCTCGAGGATGTTTTTATGTCAAAAATATAGATATTTAGATGCTAATAACTTATATTGTATGTAATATTTCTTTATAATAAAAACGTACGGACCTAGTTTTTCATTATACCTACAACATTTTACAAAAATTAATTATGTTTATGGGGAGAAAAACATTATCTCTTTTTGTATGAAAATTTACAGCTTCACAATCCTCTTAAGTACTGACTTAACTGACTCTAGTGTAGACAGGCATTAGCTTACTAAAACTGTCAGAAAGATGATCAATACTCAATTTGTTTTATTAAATTTTTAGGGTTCCGTACCTCAAAAGGAAAATACGTAACCCTTATAGGATCACCCATGTGTCTGTCTGTCCGTCTGTCACAGCCAATTTGCTCCGAATTTAATCACCAATTTAGTTGAAATTTGGTACACATGAATTTCTGTGATCCAAACACGGATGTGTGTGTGTGTGTGTGACATAAATAAATGGATGAATATGGGGGTCAATTTTGGGGGCAAATAATAAAACTATATTATGTGACATATGAAACGAAAGGGCTTACTGTAAGGGTCTTAAATAGATTTTTTCATGATTTTAAAACCAATTGTTTTAAAGTTATTTATGAAAATAGAAGAAAATTGACCATTCGGAGATAAGAAGGGCTCCCTATCTCGGAAACTAATGAGCCAAAACTTTATTTTATCTTTAAAATAATGTGGTAAATCTCTCAATATTGTACATACAAACTTACATTTGCAGTTGGAATGTATGGCTGAACATGTTTTTCAACTACAATGTTGTTGGTTCTAGCATTAAATTCATCCACACTACGGAACCCTACAATGTGTGATCTAACAAGCATTTGGGCATTTTTTTTATCACATTTGGCAACTAATATTATAAAAACCATGAAACAGTTATGACTTGCAGTCTTTCTGGCAGGTTTGGAATATTGTGTGTCAGAAGTTGCAAGCAGTATAGCATGGATAGTAAAAAAAAAAGAAAAAAGTACTTACCAAATAGCAGATGATTAACAAAAAATAATAACCACTATAAAATGCATTTGATAGTTTGATGCATATAATGAAGCAGCAAACCGTACAAACACCAAGCTCAGCATAAAAGATATTTAAAACAAGATTCTTTTAGAACCAAACGTTTTTATAGTTGTTGTAGTTGCTCTTGTCACTTGTAAGAACATTTGCATAACTTTTTAATATTGTTCACATGCGCGCATGAAATGCAACAAAATTATGTTAACTGAATGATTAAGGAAGAAGTTTAACACCAACCCATTCATGCACAAAAAGTAAGCTCAGCAAATAATACGTATTAAGAATATAAAAAAAGGATACATCTTTTTGTTCTTTTCTTGTACATTATCCTGTATCCACATTCTCTGCATCTTATGGGGTCTCTTGGTTTGATTTCATTCTCCCGATGGCATTCTGAAAACAAAATTGATTATTGTTAAGGTGTATTAATATTTCATATCTTTATAAATGAATGGGAAGTATATCACCTCAACATTGGCTCCCCTTCAGTTTTTGTGGGACTGGGTATCCTAAGACAACCCACAGACTGGCTTTTAGTTACTATTCATGAGAATATATAGGCGATACTTAGCATTTCTGTACATACTTCTTAGTTAACTCGATTTAGCAAAAATTTTGAGATTACCTATGCACTTTTCCTGAGAAGAAGTTAATGACGGGAAGTGACACGAAAATTATAGGTGCTATTTAAAATTTATACAACTAATCCTACATGGCAGGAATCCATAAACTGCTAGAAAACTTCAGGTGGTGTCCTTTTTAATGTAAGGTAGGCTTTCAAGGATTAAATAGGTATAAGGCACTAACATAGACAACTTTACTAACAATTTTATATGGAATTATGTTCTGAATTAAATTATTTATAAAACGAACCAAACAAAAATGTAAAAAATCAAATCAAAAACAGTCGGAACCAAATCAAACATAACAAATTGCGTTACCTACCTCCACAAACGTATATCATAGGGACTTTAGTCACTGATGATTCTTTATTACTGGTATCAGCCATTGTATTCGGGTTTTCTCAGCCAATAAAACGATGTCAATAAGAGACAGGAGCTGATTTGTATTACTTAAGACTTGCGAGTATTCTAGGGATGCTCTCTGCTTTTGTGGAATATTGAGATAACCAACAAATTAAAACAACTGTGAGCGTGTGCGTCACAGAGTACATTGGTGTGCGTGCACTATGTGCACCAACACCGTTCGTTCTTTGGTTTGTTCTTGTTGGTTTCAGTTTCAATTTGACAATAAAATTTTCAATCAAACAAAACTTCTAAGTTCAATTTGTTAGTGATTCCGAAATGGCAATGTCAAATGATGACATCCATCATCAGCCATCATTGGTCAATACAATACAGTGAATACAGTGTCTTTTTAATGTGCACATATCGAAATGAGGGAAAATAAAAATATTTCAAAAAATCTAAAAATTAAATGAATGTTTTTTATAGCATGTTTTTTTAATTCTTGTTCGCTGCTGTGGCTGCTTAGAGCATTTCTAGCTGTGACCTCTGGGTAAAGAAAACGGTACCTATCACTTTTAAAATACACGATGCATCACTCACACACGATGCAACAAACTGAGTTATAATTGGAAATAACAGGGCGTCCTCATAAAGCAAAAGTTAAAGAAAAAAAAATACCCTCCCTCAGTGTTCTTTTTAGTCGCATACAGGCTTGTCGTACCTCAAATTCCTAGGAAATAGTGCATCTAACTAAATGTATGGAATTAGAAAGTACTCCTTAATAGTGGTGGGCCAAGGTTCAAACTAAAAGCAGATTTGCGTGGGATGACTATGATCCCAAGAATATTTACTTGAACAAAAAAAAAAATGGGATAAACGTCATCCCAAACCCTTTGACCGCCACGTCAGTAACGAAAATCTGAGTTCTCTACGTCAAGCGACAAATTCCTTCTTTCATACCTAAAAATAATAGTCACGATAAAAGTATATATTGATAAAACATCAATACATTTTAATTGTGCATGGTTTACGAATAAAAATTGCTTAAAATTACCATTGAATTGTATTATTTTACCCATATTTATCCCAACGTAGTAATAATTACCCAGAAGTTACAGCGTTTAACTTTTTATCACGATAGATGGCGCACAATCGACTGTACCTTGTTTTGATATATTAGCTGTCAAATCGTATAGATTTTTGCAATCTACTAAGTTTAGCTTTCCTAATTTCCGTAATTTTGTCCAAAAATGCCTCAATGTAGTGCGTTAACTTGTAAAAATAAAGGAGTATATTTGTTGCATAAAGAAAGTAAGGGCAGACAACAATGGGAATTGGTGTAACGTATTAAAAACTTTAAGGCAAGTAGTACTGCACGATTATCTGCTGCACATTTCACAGAAGAAGTTTAGATTAGTAAAGAAGCCGTCCTTTAGGCTGGGTCCTGTATCTATAAAACAAAAGAATCAAGATTATTATCTAATAAAATAAAATTATTGTCATCAAAATAAGTGTCCTAAAATAAACTATATTAACTAATATATGGGGTAGTGGTGAAGGCTAAACACGTGCTTTTGTCCGTACTACTAATTTTTTCGATTTCTAGTGAATCTTTGTGTGAAACTTGATCGAGACTATTCACTAGAATAGTCTCGATCAAGTTACACAGTCTACCTTATACACAAAGAAAAAAGGTAAGTTTTATTTTTTTATTTGTGATTGTCCCGTTTTTTAATCATTAGTCGTCAAAATGAACTCCAAAAAGCCTCCTGATCCTGACCCCCCTAATCCTGACCCCCCTAATGAGCATTTTAATCTTTCCCCTGTCTTGACTGTCACTCTCCCCCATGACACCCAAATACTTACGCAAGACCCCATGGATACTGAGACCCCAAATCGAAAAAGAGTGGTTGTCTCGCCCCCTGCTACTACAAATATCCCACCTAATATAGCCAAGAAAATAATGGGCAGACTTTCATATACGGCCAGGGATAACCGTATATTGTTCACGTTTCCCTTAAGGATAATCAGACATCAGGCACTGTACTACAACCGGTCAAGTTTGGTATGTTTTTGACGATTAATAATGTCAGTAACATTCGCCTCGATGGGGTCAAACGAATTGGTAGAAACCGTGTTTCTGTTGAATTCAACTCACATCAAAATGCAAACAGTTTCCTAATTAATAATTTAATAACCCAACATAATTATACTGCCTCCATCCCACAATTTAATATAACACGAATGGGTATTGTTAGGGATATCCCTACTGAATGGTCGGAGGAAGAAACTATTGAAAATATTAAGGTCCCAGAAGGATGTGGTCCTGTTGTAAAGGCTAGGAGGATGAACCGTAAGGTGACCTCTTCCGGTGTAGCTGAGTGGAGGCCTACGCAAACAGTTGTAGTGACTTTTGACGGACAAGTTTTACCCAAGCGTGTGTATTGTTTCTACTCGGCTCTTCCGGTCGAAAGGTACACATACCCAACAATACAATGTTACCACTGCTGTCGGTTTGGCCATACCCGTACGCTCTGCAGGTCAAAACCACGTTGTTTTAAGTGTGGTGAAGATCATCCAGGTGATGGATGTGAAATCACCCCTGAGTTAGGTTTTTGTATTTCATGCTCTGGGAACCGTTTCGCAAATGATAGTGCCTGTTCTGAATTGGGCCGACAGAAGAGCATCAAAGCTCTGATGGCGGAAAAATCGATCTCGTATGCGGAGGCAAGTCGGGTTTTTCCCCCTGTTTCCAGATCATATGCCGATGTCTCAAAACCTTCTGCACGTAACAAGGTTACAATAAATAAACCCCAATCCCTGTCCTCGAGCCCAATACCTACTACCCAAAGGTCATACCGTAAAACGGTCTTCCTTAACCCTAAACCCCGTACCCCTCTTTCTCCTAGCTATAATAAGCAAGCTCATCAAGCACTTACAAAATTACTCTTTTTCCCCCTCCAAAAATGGCTGCGCCTTCCCAACAGGAGCCGCCGCCGAGCCGATGAACTACAGACAGGAGGACAACTCGAAGAATATTTTGGAATTAATTACAAACATGTTGTTAACATGACTGTTCTCACAAATTCAACTCAATCGATACCTGACTACGTTGCTTTAAAATTGACCTCGATCTTGAACTTTATTCACAATGCTCCATCCTCTGACATTCCTTCAATGGAACGTGAGGAGTATTACTCCCAGGAAGCCTGATCTTTCCTTTTTAATTAATAAGTATAAACCATCAATCTGCGGCATTGCTGAGATATGGTTTTTACCTGAAAGCAATTTCAGGATGCCGTGCTTTGGTAATGTACGTAGCGACAGACCTGATGGGTATGGGGGGAGTGCTTTGCTCATCAATAGCAAAGTATCTTTTTCCCCAATTCCTCTACCCTCTGTTGGCGATAACATAAAAATGTTGTTGCTGTTAAGGCTGAGGATGTAAATATTTTTTCTTTTTATATTGCGCACCCACAACTCGAACATCTTGCGGTAATTAGTAATTTGTTATGCAGTGTTAAAGGTCCAATACCCGTTATGGGTGATTTTAATTGTCACCATTATCGTTGGGGATCAGATACTTGTGATAACTTTGGCATAGGCTTGCTGGATATATTGGATAATCTTGATCTTTGTGTCATCAACGATGGCAGAACCACACGCCGATCTGCACCAGGGCAGAGTAATAGTTGTAGCCTAGACTAGCCTGCTCATCTGGCGTCGCTTGGACATGACTTATGGAAGTGATCACTACCCCATCATGATTGAATTCCCGTCTAAAAATATCCCCAATAAAGTCTGCCGTCCCCTCTTAAAATATAGGCTTATCTCAGTAGATTGGGATTTATGTTCAAAGATTTTAGATTTAAGATTAAATTCCCTTCCGAAAGTCGAGAATAATGCCCAGGAATGTTTTTTGTCCTTTTCCTCCGCCATCTCTTCTACAGCAGATGATTGCTTCCCTTCCAAAAAACCGCAATGTGGTAAAATTCCTTCTCCGCCATGGTGGGATAGGGAATGCACTGACATGGTCAGGGCCAGGAATGAGGCTGAAGAGACTGTTAACTGTGATATGAACCTGGATAACCTCATCGCTTTCAAGCAAATATTAGCTAAATCCAGGAAACTACTTAAAAAGAAGAAACGAGAAGGTTGGTCAAAGTATTGCAGTTCTCTGAGTCCATCCACTCCGGTTTCGGTAGTATGGCGGAAAATAAAACGTTTCAGGAGTAGTTTAGCACCTGCCTCCTCGAACAACCTCTCAGAAGAACTGGGGTACCAGATTTTCTCCAAAATTGCTCCAGCGTATGTTGCAACAATGAGATGGACAACACTAACGATCCAATGAACGGGCCATTCAGCTTGGAGGAATTAAAAACTGTGCTATCCCGTGTCAAGGACTCCGCACCAGGGGTGGATGGATTCCCTTACTCTTTTATTGCTAATCCTGGCCCAAAAACCCACCAATACTACCTGGACTTGGCTAATTTTTTTCTTCACTTCCGGATATATTCCCACAGAGTGGAAGGTTCAAGTTGTCATTCCGATTTTAAAATCTGGCAAAGACCCTAATGATCATTGCTCATATAGACCTATAGCTTTATCATCCATACTAATTAAAGTATTAGAACATTTAGTCAAGAATCGTTTAGAGTGGTTGGTGGAGAGCAGGAGGCTGCTTCCGACGGCTTCAGGAAAGGTCTGGGCACTGCTGATAGTGTAGGTATCCTCACTTCAGCGGTCCGGCTGGCCCTTAGCAGGAATGAGTCTGTGGTGGCCGTCTTCCTGGACCTATCAGCCGCTTATGATTCGGTCCTCCTCCCTGTTCTCAGGCAAAAGCTGCGCGAGCTGAGAATCCCGGCTAGGATTTGTCGAATCATTGGCAACATTTTTACCAATCGCGTAATACAACTAAGAATCCCTGGGGCCGACTCTGAACAAAGAACAGTATGGAGAGGGTTACCTCAAGGATCTGTTCTTAGTCCCCCATTATACAATATATATACAGCGAATTTGTCCTCATCTCTAAATTTTGACTGCAAAATCCTTCAGTATGCTGACGATATTGCGCTACTGGTCACTGGCAATTCCATTCAGGATGCCGCTCTATCGATGAATGTTTCTGTCTGTCTTCACTAAACCAATGGCTCCTTGACCACGGGTTATCTCTAAGTGCACCAAAGAGTACAGCAGTCATCTTTACCCGCAAGCGTTCTGTTCCCCAAGTAGATATAAACATTGATGGACAAATAATTCCAGTCAAGGATAAGGCTAGGTTTCTGGGAGTAACGCTGGACTCAAAATTGTCTGGAGTTCACCATATTAACAACACGGTCAAAAAATGCGAACGCTCTGTATCAGTCCGGGGTGTGGTGGGGAGCTCACCCCTACACCCTCAAACTGGTCTATAACGCGTTGACCAGGAGCGCATTAGACTACTGTTGCTTCCTTATAGAGCCTTGCAACAAAGAAGCGCTCAAGAAATTAGACGGCGTCCAGGCCAAGTGCCTGAGAATCGTTATTGGAGCCATGAAATCCTCTCCCATAAATGCGCTTCAAGTTGAATATGCAGAACCACCCTTATATCTGAGAAGACAGTATTTGGCAGATCGCTTCCTGTCTAAAGTATTCTCCCTTTCATCCCATCCTTTAACACCAATTTTAGAGCAAATCGACCTTTCCTTCAATAATTCAAGGAGAATTATTGGAACAATAGATCAGTTCCCCTATTGATGAATAGGTACAGAGAGCTTAAACACCTCTCTTCGCCTATTTAACAATATACAATTCTCCCCGTCTTTTCCACCGCATATGAAACGATTTACTTCGAACCAAAAGCCGTTTTGGGATTAGGTATATCAAAGAATTCCCAAAACGCAAGACGCGACTTTGAGTTAGCCGTCAAACGTTACTGGGAAGGATGGATTTTTTTCTTTACTGATGCATCAAAATTATCACCAACAGATCGTACAGGAGTAGCAGTATATTTTCAAAATTCAAAAATTGCCTTACTTTTTCAATGTCTACCAGAAGCATCAGTTTTTACAGGAGAGTGTTTTGGTATTTTAGAAGCTATAAGTACACTATATCAAATCACATCAAATAACAAAAGCAGTAATTTTTTCAGATTCACGTAGTAGTATTCAGGCCTTAAAACAAAATCAATTCCATAGCCAAATCTTTGTAGAAATTAAGAGCTTGTTATTTGAATGTTCCCAAAACGGCTTGGACATCGAGATAGCCTGGATCCCCGGTCACTCGGGTATTGTTGGCAATGAGTGCGCTGATTCGTTAACAAAGTATGTCACATCTAATCCGGCTGATCTAAAGCACTACGTAGCTCATAACTACGATTTGCGAAATGGTGCCAAGCCCAAATTGTTCGATTCGTGGACAAAAACGTGGAATAAGACCTCAAAAGCTAAGGGCGTCTACTACGCAGCTATACAGCAAGCCATCCAGCGGAATCCTTGGTTTTTTTAATGTCCAAAACTGTCCAAAAGAGCTGTTTCATCGCTTTGCAGATTAAGACTTGGACATTGTTGTAGCCCAGTTTTTTTTTTAATAAGATCCATATTAGAGACAGTTCCCTGTGCGAATGCGGTCTTGCGGAAGGTACTTTAGATCATATTTTTTTTCTTGTTCCTTGAATACCAAATCCTTCGACCTGTATCAAAAAATTTCCAAATGCAACATTCCTCTCCCAACTAACTTCCATTCCCTTTTATCGCACTTCTCTCCCAAAATTATTAAAATTTTAACTACCTACTTTTATAAACGACAACCATATAAAATTGTAGCTGGTGCGTAATAATTATATACTTCAATATGTATTATGTATTGTATTTTTAGTACTGTTTATTTTATATACAATTGTAATTTAGATTATTTATGTTGTACTAACCTGTGTCCTCGTTATTAGCGACTAACATCTGTAGATCTACCACGAAGTGCAAAGCCGACGGACCGCCGCGACCGCCGTCTAAACGTGACGCTGGCAGAATAGTCGACACCGGCTCAATTGCCAAAAGGAAAAAAAAAAGAAAAAACTAATATATGTAGTAAATAATTCTCCTAAAGATTTAATCAATCAATATAGGTGCTTATTTTTCAAAATATTCCTGTATTGACTGTCTGTTAATCATTGGTAAGGGAGTGTCTGCATTTATGTCTTTGAATGTATCAGAAGGTGGACATAGGTATGCGGTGTCGTCTTGGATGTCGCAGTCAGCACCAAAGTTTTGGTTTCGATCATACGAATGTAATCTATAAAAAAAAAAATAGGAATATTAGTCCGTGGCTTATAAAAAAGGCTCACAAACAATCATAACCTTAAATATTTTAAGTGTTTTCCTTGCAATCAAATCTGCCTTTTTGTCGGCAGTTGCAGCGTTCCTTTTACGGAGCTCAACTTTTAGTTGAGGCACAGTCATAAAGGCGTACATATTATAGTCGAATTACACTTTAAAATCTCATAAATAGCAATCACACTACTGTCAAGAAAGTTAAACAAGGTGCAGTTGACTACAGCGACATCTACATACAGCTTTAAGTGTGGCTCCTCATTAAAAGGTAATTCAAATGTTTTAAATAAAAAAGTCACAGCACTAATCTCGTTTGTGACGACATCCACTGACGTTAACAGCCGTCACTGGCGTGGCCAGCACTGCGTTTACAAATTTTGCTGCCTCAGAGTTAGAGATTTACCAGTGTGACATCGATATTATTGCATGATATGTAATATTATAATCACGTGATTATTATATTACTAAAATAGTAAAGGGTGATCCAATTCGAGGTTCCTATATTGGCAACATTGTAATTTTGACAGCTGAAAATAATGGCGCGGTTTTCAAACGTCAAATGTTAGACTCTAACAATTGTAAGGTTTAATTTATTTTTAAACGATTTTGTAAAGATTTCAGTAACTCATATTTAACTATTGGAAGAGTCAATTTATTTTTAAATAATCTTATAACGATTTTAGTTGCTAATTTGACTATTTGCGTCATTTGGGGGGAGGGGAATAAGCTCGGTTGCGAAAAAGGTTGGCAGTGGATTCATTCTGGCGGCGGCAGCCGAGTTGTGTGGGTCAAGATAAATGTGTAAATGATATAGTGGTGTGTTAGAGTAGTTAAGGAGAAATAAAGTGTTTATTAAGGAAAATACAGTGTGTGTTTAAAAAGTATTGTTGGAGTTTGATTTGGAGTTTGCCGTTTATAATTCAGAAGTGGGATCACCGGCGTAAAAACTGCGAAAGATGGACGTATCTAAAGGCCGTGATGATGATCACCGGCGCTTGGTAACGCCTAATCGTGAGCAGAGTGCTGTGCCGCGCTCACGCAGCCATAGCCGCTCCAGTGGACTTCGTCGCAGCGGCAACCAATCCCTGGGCGAGCGTGAACACGAGTTGGAGCGTGAGCGACAGCGACTTCGCCACATGGAGCAATTGCTTCAAAAGGAGCGACATGCAGAACGACGCATGAGGCGTAGCGAGCAACGGCCGCGAACGCCTCGCCGTGGGACACATGTCGATTCCGAGCAGCACGGCCGGCGCTTGGACTCCGAGCAGCGCGGACGGCGCTTGGACTCCGAGCAGCGCGGACGGCGCTTGGACTCCGAGCAGCGCGGCTGGCGCTTGGACTACGAGCAGCGCGGCCGGCGCTTGAACTCCGAGCAGCGCGGCCGGCGCTTGGACTACGAGCAGCGCGGCCGGCGCTTGAACTCCGAGCAGCGCGGCCGGCGCTTGAACTCCGAGCAGCGCGGACGGCGCTTGGACTCCAAGCAGCGCGGTCGGCGTTTGGGATCCAAAGGACGCGGACAGCGCGCGGGCTCCAAACATCGTGGGCAGAGTGGTGACCGCGAGCGAGACCGGTCTCCAAGGTACAACGACGGCAACGGACGACGATCAAGGTCATGTAGCCCATCCTTTTCTACTAGAGACATTTATAAAATAATCCAATCATTTAAAAACGATAAATCGTCACAGCCGTCTGAACGAAGCGCACATTCGAGCAATAAACTTGATTATAAGAATATTTTACCAGAATTTGATCCTTCCACGAAAAATCAACGAATGGACGTTTGGCTTAAAAAGGTTAACGAATGTGCCTCCGTTTACGGCTGGAACGATAAGACCACGATCCATTTTTCAATGCAGAAACTGCAAGGACTGGCCAAAACTTGGTATCAGAGTTTAACTACCATTCTGTATTCATGGGCAGAGTGGCAAGAGAAACTGCTCAAAGCTTTCCCATGCGAACAGAATTATGGCCAGTCCTTGGAGGACATGTTAAAACGAAGAAGTAGGTTTAGTGAACCAATCGAAAATTATTTTTATGAAAAACTTGCCCTTCTAAACCAATGCGAGATCAGTGGCAAACGTGCAGTCGACTGTATAATCCATGGCCTTACAGACAGGACAGTTAAATCTAGTGCTCTAGCTCTGCGATGTTCAGAACCTGACCAACTTTTACAATTTTTATTGAGTAATAAAGATAATATTAATCAGACTACATTTAGAAACAAAAACCCCGATCACTCTAGTTCGATTGACAATAATCAACAAAATAAAATTGCTAATAGGACTGGCAGTAATGCTTCATTGGTTTGTTATAATTGTAAAGAGAAAGGCCACCCTTACTTAAAGTGTCCCAAACCTTTAGTGAAATGTAACACGTGTTACAAAGTAGGACACAAAACTGAAAATTGCCTATCAAAACAGGAAAGTCAATCTACAAAGCCTAATGTGTCAAAAACGATGTGCATATCGAGTTCGAATCCGAACGATAAATACATAAAAAGTGTGATAATTAACAAAATTTCACTAGAAGCGTTTATAGACTTCGGTAGTGAAGTGACATTGATAGGAGAGACTAGTTTCAACAAAATAGGAGTACCACATGACGGGGTACCATCATTAATGAAGGGTTTTGGAGATGGATTAGTTCAGTCATTAGGCTCGGTGTCTTTGAATTTATCGATAGATGCCGTAAATGCTGTGGTGACATGCAGGGTAGTCAGAGATTGTATGCTTGACAGATCAATGCTCATTGGGCAAACGTTTACGGAGCAACCACATATTGTAGTCTTTAAAGATGCAACTAAGTTGCAGTTCCTTGATATTACTACTGAGGTGCCATCGTATTGCAATGCTGATGACCAAGTGCCTCTAGAGCAAGTTATCTTAACAGGGCATAGTAGGTTGTATGGTGTTGCAAGCGTAAGGGCTACAATAGAATCTAAATTTCATGGCCACATTCTACTGGATACGAAGGTCGTAGGGAAACCTAGTGAACAATATGTTGTGCTTGGAGGTATCTATGAGGTTAAGAACGGCATTCTGTTTGCAATGATTAGTCCTTGTTCCATTCCATGTTTACTGCAAAAATATTCTGTATTTTCTCGAGCTCAGAAGGTAGATGTTGTTGATAGGGTAACACCTTTATGCAATACAGTCAAAGCCACTAGACATCGTTGTGTTAGAAGGATTGAAGAACATCAAATAAAGTGTGGAGACTCAGCGTCTCGTTCAGATCAAATAAAACTTTTCAAGTTGCTTCAGCGTTACGAACATTGTTTCGCTTTTGATTTAAAAGAATTAGGGTGCACTGAAGTCGCAGAAATTCAGATTGAACTGAACAGCGATCGACCGGTTGTATATAGGCCCTATCGACTTTCGCATCATGAACGAGAACAAGTTCGTGGAATGATAGACGAGATGTTAGACGCGGGTGTCATTAGAGAATCAGTATCGGATTACGCTAGTCCTATTATTTTAGTCCGTAAGAAAGACGGCAAAGTACGTATGTGTATCGATTACAGGATGCTCAACTCTGTAACAGTGAAAGAACGATATCCAATACCGATTATTGAAGATGAGATATCCCGTCTATCAGGTCAGGCTTGGTTTGTTACACTTGATCTTATGTCCGGATACTATCAAGTTCCAATTGCCGAGAAACATAAGCACCTGACCGCGTTTGTCACACCGGACGGACATTACGAGTTTAACCGTGTGCCGTTTGGCTTGGCAAACGCGCCGGCCGTTTTTCAGAGGTTGATGAATCGCGTTTTAGGTGCAGCAAGATTTGATAAAGCAACCGTGTATATAGATGATTTGTTGATCTATGGTAGAGATCCCGATGAAGTGCTGATGAGGCTCGAAGATGTATTAAAACTTTTAGATGATGCTAACCTTAAACTAAATTTGACAAAATGTAGTTTTTTACAAAATAAAATTGACTATTTAGGATACGAGATCAGTAGTTCAGGAATGCGCCCCGGTGAAGGGAAAATTCAATCCGTATCCAACTTTCCTAGGCCTAAAAATGTACATGCGGTCCGTCAGTTCCTCGGCTTGGTTAGCTATTTCCGAAAATTCATTCATGGTTTTGCTGAGTTGGCGTCCGCTCTTACAAAGTTGCTAAAAAAGGACGCTAAATGGGAATGGGGAACTGATCAGGAAACAGGTTTTGAAGTTCTTAAAGATAAATTAATTAATAGACCGGTTCTGGCCATTTATAGTCATTCTGCTGAAACCGAGCTCCATACAGACGCCAGTAGGATTGGTATAGGTGCAATCTTGTTACAGCGTCCAGCTGATGGGGAGTCTTTAAGACCAGTTGCGTACTACAGTCGGCAAACATCTCCTGAAGAAAGGAACTTCCACTCTTATGAACTTGAGACGCTAGCAGTGGTTTGTGCTCTCAGAAAGTTTAGAGTTTTCTTAATTGGTAAGGAGTTCAAGATTGTTACCGATTGTAGTGCGCTCCGTTCGACATTTCAAAAGCGAGATCTTATACCCCGTATTGCGCGATGGTGGTTAGCTCTACAAGAATTTGATTGCAGCATAGAATATCGGGCTGGTGTGAAAATGGCACATGCAGATGCATTATCACGGAATCCAGTAGAGGAAACTAGTTTGCCAGGTGTTGATCAATGTTCTTCTGTATTGACTATCAGTGATGAGTATTGGCTCCTTACCTTACAGTTAGGCGACACAGAGTTGGTTAGAATTCGTGACATTGTTAACAGTGATCTAGACTCGAAGGGACTCGAATATATTAAGGAAAATTATGTCATACAGGATAATAAGCTATACAGGTATTTAGACGGGGATAAAACTAATAGGAGATGGGTTGTTCCTAAGGGTGCGAGGTGGCAGGTGTGCAGGATGAACCATGATGATATAGGGCATGTTGGTTATGAAAAGACACTAGAGCGTATAAAGAGACGGTATTGGTTTTCTAAAATGTCGCGTTTCATAAAGAAGTACGTAGGGTCGTGTATCGAATGCGCGTATGCGAAGAACAATACAACTACTCGCGAGGGATTGCTACATCCCATTATCAAAGTGGCAACGCCATTCCATACGGTGCACAGCGATCACCTCGGACCATTTGTGAGGTCCAAGCGGAGCAATACGCACATATTAGTTGTTGTTGACTCGTTTACCAAATTTGTGTTCATAAAAGCAGTCCGAAATACTAAAACCTTAAATGTAATTAAAGTGTTAGAGGATATATTCGACACTTTTAGGTCCCCATAGAATAGTGAGTGATCGAGGTAGTTGTTTTACTGCGCATTCTTTTAAAAGATTCTGTTTAAATAGGGGGATCAAACATATTTTAAATGCTGTAGCAAGCCCCAGATCCAACGGACAGGTCGAAAGGTACAATCGCACCATAATAGATTCTCTCACAGCTCAAAATCTCAAAGACGACGAGAAAAATTGGGACAATAAGTTAGGAAAGATACAATGGGGCCTTAATAATACCATACAAAAAACAATAGGTAGAGCTCCAGCCGAAGTAATGTTCGGATTGACAATGAGTAGCGAGAATAATCCAGTGTTAAATGAGGTAGCAGAATTAAACCGGAAGGCTTGTGATATATCCTCGGTTCGAGATGAAGTTAAAAGTAGAATCGATAAAGAGCAAGAGAAACAAAAACAATATTATGACAAGGGCCGAAAACCGGCACGTATTTACAATAAAGGGGATTTAGTAAAAATTACCAAAACGAATTTTCAAAATAATGGCAAGAGCTCTAAACTTCTTCCTACATATGAAGGCCCATTTAGAGTTGTTAAAGTATTAGGAAATGACCGCTATAAAGTTGCTCCTATCCCTGGGTTTGAGGGTATGAGAAATAAGCGAAAGACTACTGTAGCCTCGGACAGGATGCAGCCATGGATACACATTGTATCCTTGGAACTTCATGATGATAAGGATGATAGAGATACGATGCACGATGCAAGTGACGATGATACGCAGAGCTTAACTGAGATAGATGTTAGTTCCAAATAGAGTTCCATAAAAAAAAGTACCATGATGATTATTACTGATTTGTACTACGTAAAATAATGATTGTTTTAGGTACAGGCGCGAGAATAGATGGGTTCGCAGCTTGATCTTAGTCTTCCAGTTATTAATTGGGAAGTGATCAAGAGCGAGAATGGATGGGTTCGCTACTTGATGCTTCAGTTAACTTATGATTTTTGATTGGCTTATTACAGGTCAAGAGCGAGAATGGATGGGTTCGCTACTTGATGCTTCAGTTAACTTATGATTTTTTGATTGGCTTATTACAGGTCAAGAGCGAGAATGGATGGGTTCGCTACTTGACGTTATGATTAATTTTTGTTCTAATTGTATCACTATGTAGGTCAGGAGCGAGAATGGATGGGTTCGCTACTTGACATAGTGGTACCTAGTTGTCCTCCAGAATGGATGGGTTCGAGGATAACTAGGATATAACAGATATATTTAATTGTTTTTGATATTTATGTATAAGATCTATATGACTATTTTATATATGAGTATGAATTGTAATACAGAATGAGTCTACTGGCCGCGTGTAAGGTTTCCAATGATGGCGTGTATGGGGTCATACACGTTATCAGGATGGTCGAGTGTAAGGTTTAATTTATTTTTAAACGATTTTGTTAAGATTTCAGTAACTCATATTTAACTATTGGAAGAGTCAATTTATTTTTAAATAATCTTATAACGATTTTAGTTGCTAATTTGACTATTTGCGTCATTTGGGGGGAGGGGAATAAGCTCGGTTGCGAAAAAGGTTGGCAGTGGATTCATTCTGGCGGCGGCAGCCGAGTTGTGTGGGTCAAGATAAATGTGTAAATGATATAGTGGTGTGTTAGAGTAGTTAAGGAGAAATAAAGTGTTTATTAAGGAAAATACAGTGTGTGTTTAAAAAGTATTGTTGGAGTTTGATTTGGAGTTTGCCGTTTATACAATACATTTACAAAATGAATCGCTTTACCGTTGCTCAACGCGTTAAAATTGTTCAATTGTTCTACAGAAATAACAATTCTGTAAGAACTGTGTATCGGTTTTTGCTGAAAGATTATGGTCAAGTTAATCGTCCTACTGAGCGAATAATTCGCAAAATACTGAAAAAAAAAAATGAGGAAACTGGAAGCATTGGAGATAGGGTAAGCCATGTGCGTCATCGTGGCGTACGTTTGGCTGAGAATATTGCTGTTGTGAGTGATAGTGTGCTCGAAGATCCGAAATTGTCGATTCGTCGCTGTTCGCAAAGTTCGTTTAGGCCTTTCCCATGGCTACCTTTGGCGCATTTTGCATAAGGTCAGAGGTGGGTCAAGTTTTTAGTTTTTCCATAATTAATGTTATTCATTAATGATGGGATTCAATTATAGAATCATTAATTATCTATTATGGACAGGGATGTGCGAGTGTTGCTACAAAATTATCGATTTGCAGTTATTTACTCATGAGTTTGTCACTACATACGTTAGTTTTATTTTATACAGGGTGTAAGGGACAGCCCTCCACAAACTAACAGGGTGCATTCAGCTCCTTATTTTGTATCATATTCCACTGGAAAATTTCTGAGGAAAATTTTAATTTTTTAATTTTGTTTTTCAGTTACTATTCCTTTATTTCAATGTAAAATTACATTATCTGTACGCAGTACTCCATTTATGTAAATAAAACAGCTACAATAAAATAAAAAAACAGCAATGGATGTTGAACTACTCTAACGAACGACGCGTGAAATTGCTGTTCACTTTCTGCGTCAGCTACAGAGTTCACCGAACTCACCGCATAACTATTACCTACCCCTCCCAACCAGTAACTGATGCTCCGATTTGTGCATAAAAACACAAACACATCAGGTTTATTGGATTCTCATAACGTTCCTGAAATAATTTCATGTACCGGGCATCTTAGTATGATATACTGAATTCACCCCATCAGTCTGCGGAGAGCTGTCCCTTACACCCTGTATTTTGCTTTGTATTTTTTAATCTGATGTAAAATGTAGTAGAAGAGAAATAAACGTCGTATAGTAGTGAAGTATTTAATTTGTTTTCGTAAAATATTTCATTTATCGCAAGTAATTGTTTTCCTTGCCCATTACTAGCTGACTTCTTTTCACGTCCGTGGCAGTGTTTCCAACCACGCCGTAATTACGGTAGACCTACCGTAATTTTTCTAGATCTACCACCTACCGTAGACATGTTATTACGGTGCCAAATTGTACCGTAGTCCGTAATTTCGTCCGTGTCCTTATTTCTATAACGGCAACACTTAATTTAGTTAAATAAGTGGTTAAATATTTCTATTTTATTACGGCAACACTGCAATGAAAAAGGATGAGTCGCCGGTCGCCGCCATTCTTTAATTTGGCACTTTTTATGACTTTATGTTGGGAATACTATCCCTACCACATTCAAGCGCCGACTGTGAATGCATTTTTTGTCATATTGCTGACTTTAAGACGAAGAAAATGAATCAGTTGTCCACGAAATCTATTGCTGGGAACCTGTTCACGCAACAGGTTAATAAAACAGTAGAATTTCATGGTTTTTTTTTTTACTGTCAGTGCTGTGACAGTCACTGTCATTCTGTCATCTGTCATGGCTTAAGACGTAGACAGAGAGTAGCATTCTCTGTCTGGTTTAGGTCACTTATATATAGTTATCTGTGGGTCAAAGAGGTGACCGTAGATCACTCTCTATCTACGGAGATCATTCTCTATCTACGGAGGTGACTTATATATTATAGTTATCTGTGAGTATTACAGGGATAACCACAGAGCACATATAACAGTAATAGTGTTCTGTGATAACAGTTGATCAAGAAAAACAATTTTTTGTTTGTTTTTAACATAATAAGTAGGTAATGTAAAACCAAAGTAGGTAGTGTAAAACATTCACTGATCCATCTCATCCAATAAGCCATTGAAGTTGGAAGTTATTCAGTAAAAATCAGCAAATTCTTCATAATCCTAAATGTTTTAGATAAATATTCATATTATTGTAAAACTTACCTACCATACTTTACGCACACCACAAGTGACAAATAATTCGTTTGTATAAAACAGTGGCAAAATGAATAATTTCTTAGATAACTTTGACCCGGAAACATCAGCTCGGGAAAGGCGTAAGCTTAATCGCAAAAGTTATTTTATGAAGTAAGTGTTTACAGTACTTACAGCCTTTTATTTGAGCAGGATTAGCAATTCATTATTTTGGATTTGAGTTATATGAATTATTTACTACCCTTTTCAGTCGCAAAACCAAAAACATATACAATGAACGTGGCCAAATAGCAGCAACTGGCA
The DNA here is from genome assembly GCA_948252095.1 of Dicycla oo. Taxonomy (NCBI): domain Eukaryota; kingdom Metazoa; phylum Arthropoda; class Insecta; order Lepidoptera; family Noctuidae; genus Dicycla; species Dicycla oo. The sequence goes on from OX411711.1 coordinate 23,799,344, forward strand.
AAGATTTGTGTGATTGTTTAGATGAAACATGCCCAGGATGTCACTTTCCATGCACTAAGTGTAATTCTGGCAAGTGTGGACATGAATGCAGGTAAAAATATTTTCCTACAGCTTGTTTCTTAACTTGTTTAATTTATTTTATTACATAAATACACATTTATTTTTTTAACAAAACCCGGCTTCTTTCGAGTCTGATTTTCTTCAGCTGTGCGTTAAGAATATGTGCTGTTTTTTTTTTTAGGAAGCAGGCCTAGTTCTTCATTTAACACCCTTTTAACAGTAGTTCTGCTTAGTCCCATCTGCAGAGCCAACATTTTTTGCTTGTGGACAGGATTTCGTTGGATTCTCGCCTTCACTGCGTTGATGACAGTTGGAGTCCGAAAAGTACGAGGTCGACTGCTCCTTTTTTTTATCTTCTAATCTTGAATCTTCCCTGAATCGTTTGATAGTACGATAAATAAAACTCAGTGGAATTTTCAAATTTTTCAGCAGTTTGAATATCTCAGTTGGCGCGTGACTGCAACGATGAAATGCAATTACTGTGACTGTCTTCTTTGTGCGTCCACTCCATTTTAGAAACGAACAAAATTCCAGAAACCCTTTGTTTTTATTTTCTTTAAATATTCTTTCGAATGCCCATAATATTTTCCTCGGCTTGCATTCTAAATTCGAAATTTTACCTATGTGACAGAACTTATGGCCCGACTACGTATATAAGTAGATAGATTATAGATTAGTATAGATACAAGGTGGTCTAACAATTACATTTTTTGTTTCAGAGTGAACAGAAAATGGATGTATGATAAAATTGAAATTGAAGGGAATGATTTTGTTATAAAAAATGACTACAAGAATAAATGAAATATATTTACTGTAATACTGTACATTGGCTAAAAGTATGAAAATTTGTATTTCACTTCATTTTCTTCATTTCCCCAGCAGATCTGTGAAAGCAAATAATAGCTGTGTTAGGAATGTGTATGTTAAAAATTACTTAACGAAGGGACAGTTACGAGCATTAATATATTACCATGGACAGCTCACCAATAATATCAGCAGTGCTATTCTGTACAAATCTCCATGAAAACTTAGGTGAGGCGAGCTGTCATGCCACCAGATGCTAGGGATTGCCAACATTGACGGGTCACTTCAAGCTCAGTTCACCTTAGTTATCACCGGTGAGATTTTTACAGAATAGCACTGCTGATTTTATTATTCATCCGTTAATTATTAATTATTTTATTAATGTACTAGCTTTTGCCAGCGGCTTCGCCCGCTTGGATGTTGGAAATTATCCCATGGGTTTTTTTTTCTATAGTAAAATCGGATCGGCATATTGGAAGTAAATCGTGTATATGTTATGGACCAAGAGATAAATTGGGCATTATACAGAATGCCCGGTCATTATGAAAAATGCCCAATATTAGAGCGCTAGGCACGGAGGGGCAAACCATGACTCCTTTGTATGGAGTCGCCATCCACTTATCACGAATCACGAAACACAAGTCCACCAGGCTGAAAACGTAAAGTCAAATTATCAGTCAATACCTAACTTTTAACATTTAAAAACAACTTTTAAATATAAATGAAATTGAAAACATCATTGCTTAATTTGAGTGTTATACAATAAAATATGTTCCAGGTGGCTCAGGCTATCCCCTAAGTGCTCATATACACGATGCGTCGATGGCTGCAGCGCCTGCAGTTGCCTCAGCCGTTGACGCGTGCCGCTTGTGTATATGAGCACTAAGATCAATACTGATGACACCAATAGTGGACTCAGAGCCCTTTCTTGCCTTTATTTTAAGTTTTTGTGTTAGTTAAATGTTTAAATATAGTTTGTTTTCTCTTTGTATTTCTTTATATTAAGTATATTTTTATATTACATGAATGTTATTAAACTTAATTTTTTGCACATACAAAAAAATCATACTTTACCTATATGGGACACCAATACGGGATAAATATCTTCCAACTGCATCAGCAAGCCTTCCAAAGTTCTGCGCTAGTAATTGGTTCACACGAGAAGTAGCCATATCAGCTGCACAAGTTGCATCTACACCTGAGATAAAACTCTCCCGAGCCTCTTCTGCTGGAGCCACAGGGTGACCTAAAATAACATAATCATGTTCAATAATCATCATAAGTCGTAACTGTAATATGAATAGCTGTAGGGTTAGAAAATTGTACTTACTGCGGTATCTTATTTGCCGAGTTCGACGAGGGAGAAGCATCGACCCGCGTAAGGCTTGGTGCTGCCGCACTAGTCTGGCCAGGACTTGGGGCTGCTGTGATCTCGATAAGGGGCTCAACACCGACAGAGCTCCCACTTACAATGTAGAACGTGAGCAGAATGTTCCATTGAGTCTCAGACACTAACTGCACGCCTTTCCATTCCTACAAAATTTTAGGTACATTTGAATACTTTTGCACATCGATAAAATTAAATATTGATCTACGATGAACAAGTATGCACTTACTTTGTATAAAAATCGATCCAACTTGCACGAAATAAACTTTGTATAGTTTCTAATTTCCCTTTTCAGGCCAGGATCTGCGTTATTTTTAACAGTTATAAGTATATTATAATAAAATAACATTTGAACTGTAGAATTTAACATAAAAAAACTAATTTGATTAATAAAAACTGTAAAGAAAAATTAACCGGTAAAATTACGGTCTTTATTTATTTCATGCGGCAATATTTACACCAAATATGATTCTGATATGAAATGAATCGAGTACGATTCAGCTAATATGTGTCACCATTTTACGAAAAATTCAGGTTTCAGGAAATGAATTGCTTTTAGAGGAATTACTGAAAGTGGCCATTTTAAGCCCCCTGGTCTTATGCTGGACAGGGATCTGATGATACAAAGAGAGCATTGAAAATGTCTTCGTTTGTCGCTTTACGGCAAAATTTGCGTGAATGGTGTTCTCGGATTTTTTTTTTAAATCTTTGTTTCTGGCTTCCGGTACCTCTTCAGATAATTTGCCAATAGGCATAATATTGAAGTGTTTGATAACTTCACCACCATGCATTAAAAGTTTGTGGACACTCGAAGGCATGTAATACCAGCCATGAGCTCCACGTACATTTCTGCAATAACGTGTGCAAAGTTTGCAAACGCGTCAATATTTATAGGCTACTACACGCAAAGGTGTTTGGAACAAACAGGTATCCAATCCTGTGATCGCTGCGGTTTTCGCAGGATCACTAAAAAAATTCCTAGCTGTGTTCCCATCATTTGTAGTTCCCGAACCTAAATAAATAATAATCTTTATTTGGCAAATAAAATACAACAAACACAATTCAATTGTGTCAATAAGCAGATATTTATTTCTTTTTTGTTTGGTATGTTTCGGTACTTATTATGGTTGTACATCGGAACTGATTCACTCTGTTCCCCGTACTAGTATGAACTGTATTACGGTGGATCAGCATTCCTCGTCCTCAGTAAATGTGCTTATAGTAGCAGACTTGTGACAAAAATGTAGCTAAAAGAGTTTTTAGTTATTAATAACAAAACAAAGTACAGAAGAAATTAAATTAAGGTAGGTAAACATAAAAAAGGAAAAAAATACTTCGTGAACTTGATTTCGTTTTGTAGGTAGGTGTTAAAGTTGACATAGTATATATGCAAAATATTTAGATGTTTAGTTTGTTCACATGTAGTTTGGTTGTATTTTTTTTATTACATGTACTTTTATTATAAAAAAACTAGTTTAAAATTAAATTTAAATTAAAAAATAGGTCGTAATTATGCCGTTAAATGATAAATGATTTTTATTTCTGTAAGTAGGTTTGTACAAACACTTTTACAAGTCAATCATGTTTTTTTTTTTAAACTAGATGAGGTCGGCGTTTCCTGTCTGACTACTCTGAGAAGAAAGGCCGAAACAAACTCAAGGTCACAGTCTCTTATAAAGTCCAGACATAATCTTGGTCACTTCATGTGAAGACCATGTAGATTGGTGTCTGAAATGGTCTTTTGAGGAAAGAACCACACAGATTGAGAGGATCTGTCCAGTCAGTGCACGCATTTGTCAGTAATCGCGCAGCTCAACCCAGAACTTACGGACCTCAACGATTCAACGAACAATACCAAAGAAAGGACATTGGGGTAGGCCGCATAAATTACTCAAACTGCCAGACGATGATTAAAAATAAATGAGAGAAAAAATAAAACAAACAAAAAAAGCAATGACCTACATAGTCTTCACATTCACAATAAATTAAAATAATAGGTATATTACTGTACAAGTAAATAGTCATGTCAACATTCAGTATGCAAAAATAAAAGAATAAAATAAAATTTGGAGCAGTTCAATCCCAAGCCTTTTTGTCCTCAATATAATCTTTAACGGTATAATAAGCTTTCTGACACAACTTGCGTTTAATGAATGATTTGAATTTATTAAGGCTCAGATCTTGAACGTGGCTTGGAAGTTTATTATAAAAGCCTATACATTGACACCTGAATGAGCGACCTATTTTCTTGAGCCTTGTTGGAGGTACAACAAATTTGTGTTTGTTCCTAGTATTTATATTGTGGATATCACTGTATTTTTTAAACAATTTAATGTTTTTATGCGCATATAATAGATTTTCAAAAATGTACTGAGAAGGCACAGTCATTATATTAATCTCCTTAAATTTCTCTCTGAGAGATTGTCTCGGACTTAATTTATAAATGCATCGAACAGCTCTTTTCTGCAAAACAAAGATAGTCTGAATGTCGGCAGCATTTCCCCACAACAGAATACCGTACGACATTACACTATGAAAATAGCTAAAGTACACTAAACGGGCTGTCTCTATGTTAGTTAAATTACGAATTTTCCTAACAGCGTATGCTGCGGAGCTTAGCTTTTTTGACAATTTATCTATATGTGGGCCCCACTGAAGCTTAGCATCCAAAGTTAAGCCCAAGAATACTGTGCTATCTTCAGGATTCAATTCTTCGCCCTTTATCAACACGTTAGTTTTCACCTGCCTAACGTGAGGTAGCGTAAATTTAATGCATTTGGTTTTTTTTTCATTAAGAAGTAAATTATTAACATTGAACCAGTGAACTACTTTTGAGATCGCTCTGTTTACATCGTCAGTAATCGTTCATCTTATTTAAATCTGTAGAAAGTGTACGGTGTGTCTGAAGTGACGTGTAATGTATATTTGTATGAATGTATGTGTATTCTGCATTTTGGTGATTTATTTTATTAACTACTAACTTTTAGTATGTTTTCAGTATCGTCATAGTTCAGTGAGTTAAGAAACTTAAAAATTTCAGTTTTACAGGTATGACTATTAATATTACGAATTTGGATTTGCTTTGATATTTTATTAAGTATAGATGAATGGTCCTAGGAAAATGAAAAATCTATTTGCAAATGAAGTTTTACAGTAAGGCACGGAGTAAACAATATCTTGCCTTCTTCTTGTCGTATAGTCGGGTATATTTTTATGTTGAGTTAATTATGTCTCTGATGAATAATTGCCTTACTGTAAGAACTGATAATTTCGAGTATTCCAAATGTGTGAGGTATCCAAATTTATAACTCATCACCTTAAGAACAGCTCGTTGTTCTCGTACGTCATGCTCCCCAGCCAATTAGTACCTTAACAGGTTAACAGGTACAGGCAACTGAATTATGGGTTGCTGTAGAGCAACTCCCCAGCAAACCCAAGTAAAATTTGAATAAAGTTTACGTTGACAATTACTTATTAGGCAAACCAATGGTTGATAAAAATTGTACTCTTATTTTTACCACTGGATGTGCTAGCTATGCCTACTTAGTAGAACCTTTATTTTAAATCTCGATTATAAGCGCCTGAGAAAAATAAATAGCAAAGTGTATTTAAATGTCTTTCCTTATTATAAAATTAGTAGGTGTTGTGTAGTAAATAAATTATAGACACTATTGTGATTAAGCAAAACTATGGTTATAAATAATAATATTTTCCTTTAGCTCATAATATACCGGATATTGTTTCGATGTCTCCTAAGTATACTGAGTCAACTGTACTTCTAATAACTTTAAAGGAAAGCGGTTAAAAGAGCGAATGGTTATTATTAAAATAATATGAAACTTATTTTGCACTATCATATTTAATTCACTATGATTACGTACTTTTTATTGATTGTATTAACTTTTGAAATATAACCATTCGCTATTTTTTACGCCATCCTTTAAAGTTATTAGAAGTACAGTTGTCTGTGTATACTTAGGAGCCATCGGTTTTATTTGTACGTAGGAATTACTCATACTGCAGTTTACACGGAACAGAAAAAAACAGTGGAAGTGCAACGTGGCAACGTGCAACGTAGGCGTGGCACGAGTGTCACAAGAGAGCTTGCTGATAAGCTTACTTAGTACCATTCGAGTTTTAACCATAGACAGTGGCAACTTTTTAAGGGGTCATTGTACTCATCATTATTAACAACTTTTACTATGGGACCAAACCTGAAATCGCGAAAAGAAATCAACTGTTCAGTACATTTATGTTCGCATAATTCGTCAAAATGTAAGCGCAACAGCAGATTTTTTTTTCACGATTTCACGTTTGGTCCCATAGTTCCCAAGTTGTTCACAATGATGAGCACAATGACCTCTTAAAAAGTTGCAACTGCTTACACATACACCCTATATATACACTGGACAGCAAATAAACCGAGCCACCCGCTACCTAGGCACTCTAATTCAATTTTCTCAAAAACTAAAAAACCTACAATCATCAAAGTTGTAACCTACAGAAAGTGCGTTTCATGGTGATTAAAATGAAAGGAAACTCATTGGGTTTAATATTTCAGTGTTTATTAAGGATTTTACAAAGAAGAGTCGTTTTCCAGTCGTGACAATCGTTAGTAATGATAAAGTGAAAAAAAAAATTAAAGCCAAAAACAAAGATAAAATCAAAAAAAAGTTTTTGATCAATATTCCGTATTCCCTCCCCTTGCTCGGATAACTGCCAGCATCCTTGTATTCATCGACCTTACGAGCCTGACGATAAAATCTTGAGGAATTGTATTCCACTCCTCTTCAATTGCGATTCGCAGCTCTGGAAGCCTTGTTGGAGCAGCTACCCGGGCTCGAACCCGACGTTTCAGCTCATCCCATAAGTGTTCTATCGGATTCAAGTCCGGGCTTCGAGCTGGCCAGTCCATCGTACGAATGCTGACGTCGCGTAGATACTGGGTCACCACATGAGCAACATGAGGCCGTGCATTATCATGCATCAATTGCATATCCTGCGTAAGGTACCACATGGTCTGCGAGGATTTCAGTAATATAGCGATGAGAAGTCAGTCCACGTGTATGGCCCGTCGGTTCGATGAAAACTAACGCTGTATGTGCTGTTAACGAGATGCCGCCCCAGACCATTACAGATCCTCCTCCATAAGCAACAGTTTCCTCGATGCAACACTGAGAATAACGTTCTCCAGGGCGACGATATACTCTCTGACGTCGATCACTTCCATGTAGACTCACCCTGGTCTCATCAGTGAAGAGTAGATACATTACTCCACTGCTCTAATGTCCAATCCCTATGCTCTCGAGCAAATTCAAGTCGTGCTCGACGGTGTGCTACCGTTAATGCTGGGCCTGTTGAAGCTCTTTTTGGGGTCAGGTTCCGTTCAGCAAGTCTCCTTCTGACGGCATCTGAACTTATGACCACTTGGCGTTCGTCACGCAGACTTTGTTGGACTTGAACTGCGTTGAGGTGGCGATTTCGCAGAACAGTAAGGTGGATATAACGATCATCTGCTGCTGATGTAGCCCTAGGTCTGCCCGTACCCGGACGGCGATCGAATGCTCCAGTCTCTAGGTATCGTCTGTAAACTCGTTGCACCGAAGGTCTGCTGATTCGAAGCCTTCGAGCGACTTCACGTTGCGCAATGCCTGCTTGAAGTAATGCTACAGCTTGAGCTGCTTCCTGAGGTGTTGTATATATTATTAATCGAAAAAAGTAGCAAAAACACACGCGTCTGAGCAAACGATGGACAAAAACTAAAGAAATGATAGGAAATATCCGACTACCCTCATTGTAGAGAAAAAGAACGCTAATTTCAAACTCTGGTGAAAACAGAGCAAATCGTTAGCATTGTGTTTGTTGCTTGATTACAATGTGAGTTGACGGTACTTTCGAATTAATTTGTAGTCATTTTAATCACCATGAAACGCACTTTTTGTAGGTATAACTTTGATAGTTGTAAGTTTTATACTTTTTGAGAAAATCGAATCAGAGTTCCTAGGTAGCGGGTGGCTCGGTTTATTTGCTGACCAGTGTAGGTATATACAATGTGCATCTGGATGTACCACATTAAATTAAAACGAGCACAGTACTCGTACTAATCTATCGAAACCTTTTAGAACACGAAGATTAGTAGTTAATCGGAAATTTAAGACCCCAAGCCCTATAATATTAAAAAAGTCAAACCCCGGAGTCAGGTACCTACGCGAATTTTTTTTTTTTTAAATTATATTTTGAAAACTTGCCACCTTTGGTCACTTTCTTGGGCACCGTGTTCACAATTGAAGATATTTTCACTATTTGATTTCTGCATAACATTTTTAAATAAACGTGCTATAAGATGTGTATTACAGTTTTAGAGTACCCCATGTGGTTTTATTTTATCTAGAAGTGAAAATATTGTGTTTCTCAAAAAAAAAAAAAACAACTTTGTATCTGAAAACGATATGAAATATTGATATATTAGGTTGAGGAAAAAGTCTTTTCGCATTATAGTATGTATGAACTTGTAATAAAATCTCTTTGGCTATACTATTTGTATCTGGCTGGTTTTGGTATCATTGAAAGTTTAAATTTTAAAGAACATAATTCCAAATTCAAATTAGGAAAATGTGTGATTTTCATTTGTTTTTCGTACCGTCAAGATGAGTGAATCTAATGAAGAAATTCGATACATTTTTAAATTTTACTACAAAAAAGGTAAAAATGCAATGCAAACCGCGAAAAAAATTTGCGATGTTTATGGACCTAGTGTAGTGTCTGTGAGAGTAGCACAAATTTTCAATCCGGAAATTTTGATGTCAAAGATGCACGTCGCTCTGGTCGCCCTATTACGGATAAAATGGATGCCATTTTTGAAAAAGTGGAGCAAGATCAGTAGTTACGACGTAGCTGAAGAACTGGGAATTGACCACAAAACAGTTTTGGCGCATTTGAAAAAAACTGGGTACACAAAAAAGCTCGACATTTGGGTACCTCACGAGCTCACTGAAAGAAACCTAATGAACCGTGTACTCATTTGTGATTCTTTATTACGACGTAATGAAACCGAACCATTTTTGAAGAAGCTGATAACTGGTGATGAATAGTGGATCACGTATGACAAGAACGTGCGAAAAAGGTCGTGGTCAAAGGCCGGTCAGGCTTCACAGACTGTGGCGAAACCCGGGTTAACTCGCAACAAGGTGATGCTGTGTGTGTGGTGGGATTGGAAGGGCATTATTCATTATGAGCTGTTGCCACCAGGCAGGACCATCGATTCTGAACTCTACTGCGAACAACTGATGAGATTAAAGCAAGAAGTTAAGAGAAAGCGGCCGGAATTAATCAACAGAAGGGGTGTGGTTTTTCATCATGATAACGCTAGACCTCACACATCTTTAGCCACTCAGCAAAAATTAAGAGAGTTTGGCTGGGAGGTGTTAATGCATCCGCCGTATAGTCCTGACCTTGCACCTTCAGATTTCCACCTGTTTCGGTCTCTTCAGAATTCTTTAGGCAGTGTCAGGTTAACATCACGAGAGGACTGCCAAAACCACTTGTCGCGGTATTTTGACCAGAAGTCCCAAAATTTATATAGCAATGGGATCATGTCCCTACCTACAAGATGGCAAAAAGTTATCGAACAAAATGGTACCTACATACTTTAGTTAAATGTAAATAAACTATTAAAAAATGTTTTGAATTTTCTTAAAAAATACGAAGAAACTTTTTCCCCAACCTATTATTTACTAAAATCTATACTGATTACGTATTTCTCCGATATGAGACGCGATGCATCGATTCCGTATTGAAGTATCAAATACTTTAAGGCGAGGGCGTCAGAGTAACCCGCGAAATTCAAATTTTATTACGTTTTTTGCAATTTACATGTCAGTATTGGGTTGTACGTTGATTAAAAGGTGATTCGCGACCATAAATAGTATGTATTTATAGAATTATAATCATTAAAGTCATCAATAAAACTCTTTAAGACCAGGTAATCCTATTGAATGACTTTTCCATGAAATCTTGACATTTGAGGATTATACTAACTTAAAGAGTTGTGTTACTGATTCTAATGATTATAATTCTGTAAATACGTATTTGTTACGGTCGCGACTTAGGACTTTAGGAATATACAACACTAGGAAGTCTCTTTCAATACGTAGAGCTGCGGCCAAATCGGTGACTCGAAGGGTATAAGGTCTCTTTGTAAGCGTAAAGAGGCGAAACAAAAATCAGCTGCTCCCTACATTTTGACGAGTTATGCGAACATAAATGTAGGGAACAGCTGAATTATTTCGCGATTTCAGATTTGGTCCCAAACTTGTTCATACTTATGAGCAATGACCCCTTAAAAGGTTAACGGTGATTAAAATTACACCTGGTATGTAATAAAAAACGATAAAAGTTATAAAAATATATCGAACCACGTATTCTACATTACGTATTATAAAAATACACAATTAAAAAAAATTAAAACAATATTCTAGCTGTAGGACCTTATTTTTTATTTTAGTCTACACAACATCATGTAGGTATTGCATATAGATAGATCAGCTGACCAGTTTATAGTAGCTCAAAGACCCGTGGCTGGCAAAGATAAATCAAACGATGCATAACCATTACAAAAACGTAAATAAATCAAGCGAAAAATGTCTTTACGGCTAATAGTTTAGGGCGTTCTCTATGCGCAAAATCCAGTACAAACATCAGATCACACCTTTGTTCTTATACAACAAGAGAAAACCGTTGTCGGTCATGCTTTATGAATGTCATTAAGTGCATTTCAACACAATGGGAATTCAAACCCAAACTTCCAAGATCGCCAAATATCCACGTGCCACTGGAAGCTTTAAAAAATGCTACACATTGTGCTTAAACCATCTTCGAAGCGAGTGGCGGTCATTATATCCATTTTAATATTAAAATTGCTCTCTGTTGTCAAGCGTATAATAAATTGTAGAATTTCTTGCTGACCATGGTTTTGTTATTGTTATTAGTAATTAACTATTTATTAATTTACTGTTTGTTTTTTTTTACCTCGATGGTCCTAGTTTGTGACTTCGAGCTACAGCTATATAATATACTAGCTTTTGTTAGTCAGTCAGTCAGGACTTCTCATTTTATTTATACAGGGTGACCCGAAACTCAACGATAACCTGGTACCGGGCGAGAGGCCAAGGTATACCAGTTATGAAAAAAATAAGAAAAAAGTCCATGTCACTTAGTCAAGCGATAATAGACATTTTTCGAAAACGTTGAAAATGTGACTCTCTTGGTCGCATTTTTAAGTACAGTGATCACAATTTTCACAATTTTATAGTGATTTTTTTAATAATGTAATCTCAAATAACAGTGCTATTAATCGCAACCACAAATCAAAGTAATAAACATTGTTAACTAAGTAAAATAGGTAAATTAAGTTTTGACGAGTTATGGTTTACAAAATTATTGTCAGTTAACTTTGACACTCCATGTTCGAAAAAAAAATGTACCACACTACCCTTGGGAAGTTATTTGAAAAGATGGCTCAATTAGTCTAGATTTCAAAATGGTACAACACTTGCCACTTTACTGGCCAATGAAAGTACTACTTCGTATTTTTGCGAACGGATCATCGATCACTAATAAACAACTAGATGCACAATGCCATACAAAAATTCTCTTAAAACGGTCGCCAATTGTCTTTACCTACTTCTAGTTGAAATAAATGTACGTTAATGTAAATTCAACCATAAGTGCAATGTTTAAAGTTGTATTCACAAAGCCGTTACGACCGGTGCTTGCTAGTCAACATACATCAAAACAAATTCAACCTTACTTACAATGTTTTAAAATCAGATTTACAGTGCGAAAAAAAAAAACAATAGATTTTACGACCGAGGCTCACCGCTAGGACAAAGGCATGAGTAGAGTCGAATTGTCCAATATTTTTTTGTTTATATATTATTACAAAGGTATTTTTTTAAAGCTTGTTAAGCTTAATGTATTAAAAAAAAGTGTACGTAATAAAACACATTTTATTCTCTCCTTTGGTGTATATGTGTAATCATTATATTATAATTTACCTGAATGGATCGATCACTAATAAAGAACTAGATACACCATCAGCGCAAAAAAGGTCCTTACCGAATGAATGCCCACTTGGACGTGTACGTTTGAATTACATTAACGTATATTTATTTCAACTACAATTACGTAAACACAATTGGCGACGAGAACTTTTGCATGGGATTGTGTTACTATAATTTTTATAGAAACAGTAAATAAGTCTCATTAAACAAAAAAAAAAACGAAAAAATCATAAGTAACTTTAATAATAATAATAATAAAAGAAACAATAGCGTCTCCACAAATGGAACAGAATCAACGCACATAACCCGAACAATTTAAGCGGGTATGCGATAGTATGATTACTACGTTTACTGAGAGTCTTTACAATTGAGATGCTTTATAACTCCTCCTGTTTATTACGACTTAATTAAAAAAATGTTTTTACGACGATTTCCTGAGAAAATATCAGTATTTACAATACAGTGATAACAATTATATATTGATAATATTAATAGTTACCGAAAATATGAAACTCCATTTTTTTTTTTGCGTCCTGGAAGTGTGATTTTCGCACTTTTTAAACGAGCACTGTGTCATGCTTACTGTCGAAGCGTTCAAATGCTACTAGAGTAAAAGTACACCAAATGTTAAATTTGGTGGACTTTCAGTGAGGACATTTTTTGCCGCTGATTGTGTATCTAGTTGTTTATTAGAGAGCGATGGAAGGGATCCCTCATTAAAAAAAAGTTACCTGGTACTCTTTTGTTTAAAAAGGTCGGCGTCTCCATTGTTTGTAATCAACAAACGTGAGAAAATGAGATAGTAGTTATACTGTCTGTCAGAGCGAGACAGATTGTCATTCAACTTTTAGGATGAGTGAGACGACTTTGGCTTGTGTTACCCAGGACTTGATACTCCATCCGTACTTGACGACTCTGGCTTTGTTTTCTGGACTTTGTGCTGTGCAAACTGTGTGTGAACAACATGCCGTATTTGTACACACCGCAAGAATATGCAAATATGCATCTTATCTATGGTGTGTGCCGTTGTAATGCCTCTGCCGCAGCTAGATTGTACCGTGAGCGTGAGAGGTACCCGAAAGTGGAGCGGTACCCAGATTATCGTGTCTTCCAAAATGTGCACGCATCGAACTCGGAACGACGATTGCCCAGTGCTCGTACGTCTGGTGGGAGACCTCGAGGAGACTACGACGACGTAGTTTTAAATGAAGTTGAAAATGACCCCAACACTTCAGTATGTGCCATTGAGATTGCAACGGGAGTACCTAAGAGTATCGCTCATCGAATTTTAAAACGATACGAATTACATCCGTATCATGTGCAACTTGTGCAGAGTTTGTTACTACGAGATCACGCCCCCAGAATTGCTTTCTGCAGAACCATTTTCGCAAAAAATCGTGAAGATCCGGATTTTCTAAATAAAATTTTATGGACTAGACATGTCTCATCTGGTCCCAAACAAGCTCTGCTTAGTTTGGGACCAGATGACCGTGTGTGAAAATGTCCCAGGATATTATATTATATTATATTATTATTATTAAAGGGTGTCAAATTTTCAACTTTTTCGAAAAGTGTCTATTATCGCTTGACTAAGTGACATGGATTTTTTTCTTATTTTTTTCATAAGTGGTATACCTTGGCCTCTCGCCCGGTACCAGGTTATTATCGTTGAGTTTCGGGACACCCTGTATAGATAGCTATATGTAAGAGGGGACGCCCTTTATGTCTGGAGGCTTTTATTTAGGTATAAAGTACTTCTAAAGTGTTTATTTTTATTTCTGCTAGAGTCAATGTATTTTTTGTGGTATATTTGGCGTGTGCTAGCCGACATGAAAAATAATTTAATTTAATGTTTTGTGTTGTGTAACATAAATTATTTTGTATAGAATCAAGTTTTCCTAACTGAACGGACAGCTGTGCTGCTGGGGAGTTCGTTGCTCTACTTCTTCTTTCCAGAAGTGGTGAAGGGCGGGCGTTTTGGGGGACTGTCTTATGTAATTTTGACGTTCGAAAAGTGCTGATTCTCAGGCTAATTTAAATGTTTTTTTTTTTTTTTGATTTTGTATGTTAATTGGTATTTTAAAATTTACTTTACAACAAGCGTGAAGTTTCTATAAGTTTCATATTATTTTAATAATAACCATTCGCATAATAAAAATGGTGGATGCCAAGCTTCACAGCTTGGCTCATCGCCGCAAGGTTGCCCGCTTGTCGGTCTTCTACAGATTGTACTTCGGTGAGTGTGCGCAAGAACTCCACGACCTGATTCCACCGGCCCCCTTCTACCATCGGACATCCTAGACGCACTGCCAGTTACCATCCCTATCTGGTGGATATTCCACCAATTCGCACTAAGCGCTTCCAAATGTCGTTTATAATGCACACAGCAAAAGAGTGGAGCTCACTACCTGCGTCTGTGTTTCCGAACGCTTACAACCCTAATCTCATCAAAGTGAGAGTGAACAGGCTTCTTCTGGGTAAGCTCTCTCCATCGTCGACTTTGTCTCTGTCACCTCTGACCTAGACTAGAGTCAAGAGCAAACCCATCTCAAATAAAAAAATTCGCTCTTTTAATCGCTTTCCTTTAAAGTTATTAGAAGTACAGTTGACTCAGTATACTTAGAAGCCATCGAAACAATATCCGGTATATTATCAACTAAAGGAAAATATTATTATTTATAACCATAGTTTTGCTTAATCGCAATAGTGTCTATAATTTATTTACTACACAACACTTACCAATTTTATAATAAGGAAAGACATTTAAATACACTTTGCTATTTATTTTTCTCAGGCACTTATAATCGAGATTTAAAATAAAGGTTTTAAGTAGGCATAGCTAGCACATCCAGTGGTAAAAATAAGAGTACAATTTTTATCAACCATTGGTTTGCCTAATAAGTAATTGTCAACGTAAACTTTATTCAAATTTTACTTGGGGTTTCTGGGGAGATGCTCTACAGCAACCCATAATTCAGTTGCCCGTACCTGTTAACCTGTTAAGGTACAATTTTTTATAAATACATATGTACTAATTCGGTACACATTGCGTACAATTGTCATATGAATTTATAAACAGCAAAATAGATGTTTTTTCCTTGGGGATTGCTGGAGAGATGCTCTACAGCAACCCATAATTCATTTGCCTGTACCTGTTAACCTGTTAAGGTACATTTTTTTTTAAATATGTACTAATTCGGTACATATTGCGTACAATTGTTGTATGAATTTATAAACAGCAAAATAGATGATTTTTCCTTGGGGGTTGCTGGGGAGATGCTCTACAGCAACCCATAATTCATTTGCCTGTACCTGTTAACCTGTTAAGGTACAATTTTTTTTTTAATATGTACTAATTCGGTACATATTGCGTACAATTGTTGTATGAATTTATAAACAGCAAAATAGATGATTTTTCCTTGGGGGTTGCTGGGGAGATGCTCTACAGCAACCCATAATTAATTTGCCTGTACCTGTTAACCTGTTAAGGTACAATTTTTTTTAAGTATGTACTAATTTGTTACATATTGCGTACAATTATGATATGAATTTATAAACATCAAAATAGGTGATGGGGTGGCTGGGGAGCATGACGTGTTCTCGTTCCAAACTAATAAGAATGGTCTTAGATGCACCCCTCCATGCAGTAATAGAGTAAGTTATAATGGACTGGCACAACGAAAGATACACTAAGAAAATTATAAGCTCAGCGCACAGAAGCAACATATATTTTTAAATTTATTATACAGGGTGTTTGGTAGATGGGTGCAAAGCCTGAAGGAGGTGATATCTTAGACCATTTAGAACTTATTAAGCTAAACTTGTCTTAGACGAAGTCTGTTCCTTGTATTTTAAAAAAAATCTATTAAAGAAATCTGACAGATTGTAGTAACTTGATGTGCTGGTGTCTGTACATCCTAATTCCAAGAGCTAATGAGATATCTGCGTAAATAGTGCCTCAAAAGAAAGGGCAATAACCAAGCATGTTTTTAAAATGGTTTGAACGACTGAGGCTATTTTTTTTTATTTTTTTATTGTGCCGTAAACAAAACATGTTCTTGATTTTTAAAAGTTTCTTAAACTTGAATATGGCGTAGAATGTTTCTCTGATGACACAGATGCTTGGGGATTATTTTGTTTGAGTAATCATACATTACATAAATAAAAAATAATAACATAACAGCTTTTACTGGACACTATTAACAATTAATTGAAAAAAATGGGTATTATTGTTAAAAACATCAGAGTTTTAAAAAAATACAAGGAACAGACTTCGTCTAGGACAAGTTTAGCTTAATAAGTTCTAAATGGTCTAAGATATCACCCCCTTCAGGCTTTGCACCCATCTACCAAACACCCTATATAAATAAGTTTTCTGACTCGAGAGGTAAGGGTTGAGACATGCTCTTGCCAGTTTAAATGTTGGTCAATAATCAATCCAAGGTATCTTAATGAAGAAGTTTTAGAAAGGTCATGGCAAGAACACTTCCCCTGCATATTACATGTGTGAGCCTTTATTTGAATAATGCCAGGAGGTGGTTGACTGTTCTTTCTTATACTAAAAGGTATGTATTTCGTTTTAAGTGTGTTTAGGGTAAGAAGGTTTGACTGTAACCACTCCGAAACCAATCTGAACCCTTCATTAGCCAGTTCGCTTCTTTCCATGTTTTCCTACTAAATAAAAGGGCTGTATCATCTGCATATGTTATGACTCGGCCTTGGCTCAGCTGCAGATCATACAGGTCATTTACGTATATAAGGAAAAGCGTGGGTCCCATAATACTTCCTTGTGGCAATCAATAATTAAAATTATTGTCTAACAAAGTTTTTTTGAGCTAAAGCTCAACAACAAGCCATTGCAGTCTTTAAAGTATTTACTATCGTTTATAAAACCCAAATTGAGTAAGAAACTCCATCCGGAAGTCAACACTTTGATATTGACCCATTGTTAAGTGTTCTGGGGGATAAGCAACCAAATATCTCATTTCTGGGTGAGGAGTCGAAGTGGTATGTTGGAGGATTTATAATAAAAAAAATGTAAAAAATGTATATGTAAAAATTGTAAAACTTGCAATATGAACATGTCTACAATAGTTATCGATAAAAGCTTAACATACTCGTATGAAAGAGACATAGCTAAAAAGTCCCTGAACTATCGGATGAATTGCACAAATATTTGTTTGAAATAATAATCTAACATTAATTTGACTTGACCGTTAAAATTCGTAGCTTATTTAATTGAGATAGGCACTACGTTTCCCGCCCTTCACATTTATATATATCTATCTCTTTCCAGCACGTCACTTCCGCTTGGCAGTGGCAGGGAGGCTCGTTAAGCGAGACCCGCCATTTTGCTTTCATTGGCGTCTTGTTTCCCGCTGTGATCGGTCATATCGTGCCGACACTTAGCTGTCTAAAAATTTTATTATTTTAAAAAGTACACAAGTGAAAAGAATTCTAACGGTTTTTATTCTAATTAAAAAGTGAACAAAGTGTAATCTTTTGAAATTCAGTATGGAAAATTCGTGTGATAATGCCGATAGGACGGTTAGTGATGCTCTTCCAGGACCTTCTTCACCGCAGAAGCGGCGAGCTCGGTCGAGTAGTTCTAGTAGCTCGAGTTCCGGTAGTAGCTGCTCGTCAAGCGGAGGCAACCCAAAGAGTAGTCGCCGCAACAAGAAAAAGGGGGGCAAACGTAAGAGTCGTTCCAAACGTAAGGTTCGGAAATTAGCTAAAGAAGTACGTAACCTTCAACGGCAAATGGCTTGCAAGGACACCGATCAACGCGTGAGTACTAATTTGGATTATGATGCCATCTCACTTATGTCCGGTGTTAGTGAAAATCGTTACGAACAAATGCTTGATGTTGAACCAGATAATATTAGTGCACGGGGTGATGAAGCATTTACTTTAACTTTTGAAACTAAGCTGAAGGAGCCTACGATGCCGAAGACTTCCGAAAACTATTTGAAGTTGCTATGATTTGCAACATTTAGATAAAAGTGACTGGAATGAAATTAGGTATAAATGAACGAGGAAGTTAAAGTATACAAGTCTCCTCGTCACCTCGTGTATGCTGATAACACTTTCGCAGCCTTGACCATGTGTGTGTTCAAACAAAGGGAGGTTTTGCAGGGAACTCTCCAAGAACTATTACTATGGGCAAGTAATAGTGACTCACTAAATTATGACACTCGGCTTCAAAAAGTAAATGACCTTTTTTCCACACGGGATTTTTATAAGTGTTCTTCAGACTTATTACAGATCGTTTGTGGACATCGTGCTGAGATTCTCCAAATGCGGAGAGACTGTGTCATTAAACAGGCAAAGGACCCCTTGATGAAGGCCAGCTTGAAGAAAATTCCACCGACTTGTACCAAGCTGTTCAACGCAGAGAAGTTTACTGCTGCTATAGAAAAAGCTGGCGGCGTATGAAAATGTTTTTGGCCATTGCAAAAGGCTAATACGTCTTCTGCCTCGCAGGTGGATGCAAAAAAGTTTCGTGGCCCCTCGCAGGGGCCAAAGCCTTACAATAAGTCCTCGCAGGGATCTGCTCATACAGCTCAGGCTTGCCAACACAGTAATGCGCATTCGCAATGTGCAAGCAGTAACCTACCTACGCAAGGTGGTTGCAGAAGCGGTAACCCACCTCCTCAACGTGGCTGTAACGCTCATGGTCATGCTGCTCAATATAATTCGGTCGCACCGAATAATCGCAATAGCTTTCGAGGCCGATTGAATGCTCGGCAAAATAATCAGCCAAGGTACGGGCGAGGACGCGCGTCATCCCCTCCCCAGCAGAATAACGGCAACAAACGACGTAAGTATTGACTCATTCAGAGCGGGCCGTCTCCTACAGTTTCAAGACCAATGGGAACAAATGAATGCACCAAATTACATTCTAAAAATAATAACCGGGTATCGCATACTTTTTTACCAGAAGCCACCGCTCGTTCACCCAAGCGTCGTGGGAACCAACCTAAATGTTCCAGAATCTGCCGTAATGACACCTGTTATAAACAAAATGATTGAATAGGGAGTTCTAGAGCGAGCTGTTGTTTTGCCAAGCTTCCTGTCTTCAAATTTTCTTGTCTCCAAAGGCGACGGCTCATCTCGTCCAATATTCAATTTGAAAGCAGCATCATAACAGATCGATTCAAGCTAATAAATGCGTGTCGCATCCCCGATTTTCTACACCCACAGGATTGACTATGCAAAATCGACCTGTCGCAGGCGTATTTTCATATAAATGTGGCTCGCACCCACAGAAGGTTTCTGCGTCTAATTTATCACAATGAATTGCTAGAAATGACCTGCTTACCTTTTGGCCTGAGCACAGCACCCAAGACCTTTGCTGCACTTACAAATTGGATAGCCCAGACACTCAGGCAACGAGGCGTCAGGATAATTGATAATTTGTTGTTTGTAATTGTTTCTCGACGATTTCTTGATCGCCCACCAAGACGAAGACAAGCTTCGGAGTCATGTGAACATTGTGCTCGACACTCTGGAAACGTTAGGTTGGCTGATCAATTACAAAAAGTTGATAATTACACCGTCGAAAAGCCTAGTGTTCCTAGGAATTCATTGGGATCCATGGACGAATCACAAGCGCCTTCCCGACGAAAAAATTCCTGGACTTGTAGACAAAATCTGTCTTTTGCTGTGGAAGCAACGCACAACGCTCAGGGAGCTCCAGAGCTTCGTTGGTCTACTCAATTTTGCCAGCTTTACAGTTCCAAAAGGAAGACTCAACTTTCGAGCGCTTCTGAGCCTACTGAACGAAATCTTGAAGTCGGATCACAGGTTACAACAACCCTTACCTCGTGCTGCCATAGACAATCTGATATGGTGGCGCCAGAATTGTCAGCATCCGTCAGCTATACACATGCCACCTCCTTCTCATTTTCTCACAACAGATGCGTCGAACATTGCTTGGGGAGCTCGTCTGGACAATCTCTCTCTCTCTCGGGTCTGTGGTCGGAAGCCGAAAGAGATCTTCATTGCAACCAAAAGGAAATGTTAGCAATCCTAAGAGTTTTGGAAGATCAATGTCGGCTCCTGAGTCACAAGACAGTTTTGATTCAGAGCGACAACAAGTCGGTAGTTGCATATCTCCGTCACGAGGGCGGCACCAAGTCGGCTTCTCTCCTGGACTTGACGATACGAAAAACAAATGAAAATCACACATTTTCCTAATTTGAATTTGGAATTATGTTCTTTAAAATTTAAACTTTCAATGAAACCAAAACCAGCCAGATACAAATAGTATAAATAAATAATAAAATAAAAATAAAAATAAAAAATAAAAATAAAAATAAAAATCGTTTATTTTCAGGCGTCGACGGCCCATAGCGTGTTAGTAATTAGCACAATCTTAAAAATCTTAAAAACTATGTTAGTATGTAACATTTAGGCAACCATGAACACAAAAATAAAAATAAAAATACAAATACACAACAAAAATACAGCCAATATTAGAGGAAGATTTATCAAGTCCCATGTCTAACATGCAGCTTGATAAATCTATCCATTGTAGGCCCTCCTATCCTTTCTGCAAACACCCTCAGAATGCTATTGCTGCTTCCCCTCAATCTGCGTATCACTGATGCCACTTTTTTGCGCATGACCGCGAAATAATCGTCAGTGTGCGCATCCGCGAACATCCCTGACGCACTACAGTACGGTGGAAGCCCCAACAGCGCCCTGAAGGCGTTATTGTATTGAATGCGCAGTGCGCTGTCTGCTTTTTGGGTATAATTAGCCCACAGACTGCTGGTGTAAAATATTTGACAAAACGCTTTAAACAGTGTTATTTTAACCGGTGCTGAACAACCAGCAAACCTGCGTGCCAACATGTTTCCCCGCACAGCCAGCGCCCTGCGCTCTCTCTCCATATCTAAGTCATCTTTAAGATCCTCCGTAACAATATGGCCCAAATATTTAAATTGTGACACCCTGTTCAACGGTAAACCATTCAGTTCTACGGGCGGGACATTTGAGGGACTTTTATTTCTTCCTCTAAAAACCAATATCTCACTTTTCGTGGGATTATATCTTAGCCCATGCAGCTCAGCGTATCTTTCACACGTAGTGAGTAACTTTCTGATTCCCCCGATTGAAGGGCTCAGCAGCACCATATCGTCAGCGTAACTTAAATTATAGCCAAAGAGATTTTATTACAAGTTCATACATACTATAATGCGAAAAGACTTTCCCCATCCTAATATTTGTTCCGATTCTTGGACTAAAATATTGCCAATGCATTCAAAATCTTCCTGTATATGTTCTGTGGTCACAATAGTATAAACTACTCTGTGGTTACAGTTGGCTTGGCTGTCAGTCAGTTTCAACTTTAAAAGCAGTTTGTTTTTGTTGATATTGCTTAGCTACATAAATATTAATTATTCATGTGATGTTCCTGTTAATTGCCGCAAATTCTTTGGGACTGTGATACGGTATTTTTAGTGAAATATTTGGGTTATACGAACATTTTGTTTTAAAGAAAAATGGTAAAGAATGATTGTTGCAATCATGATGTTCATTTTGTACCTGTTACCTGGTACAAGACTTGCAAATCTTTAGCCAATTAATCAAGTTCTCATGTTTTGTTTAGGAAGGGGCCTACAGAGACAAATACTCGTTTATTGGAGAATGGTATGATAATCAAGCCAGCCTTATTCGACGGTATAATGTGTTTTATTATCCTACTGATGAGACACTTGAGATGTTCGATTTAAGAACGCGGAAAACTTTTGTGAGGAGGGTCAAAATAAATGGCATCACTTTACAAAGTTTTTATATTGGGTGCACCCTCTACATTTTGGGTCGCCTCATAAAAATTGTGGATTTTGCCTGTGAAGACACAAGAAAGAAATTGCACAAAAATATGCAAATGTACGTAAATTATGTGTCTATTTAGAATACTTTTAGAAACCCCTGAATTGAACTAGTTACTCTACCATGTGAACCAGTTTGTCTCTTGAGTTGCTAAGGCATTACAGTAACTAGAAGCTTATTGTGTTGTGTATTTTTTTTTTTCAGAACATTTTTATTAATCAAACCAGTGCCTACTAAGATTGCAGGCAAAATCCTGACTCACTTCCAGGATCATGGACTCCGTCTTTCTAAGTTGAAGAAAGCATGTCTCACACCTAATGATATTGATGTTTTATATCGGTCACGAGTAACAGATCCTACTTATCCGTAAGTTGTCAACCTGCAATTAACACAAGTTTATAGAAAGATTCATAATTTTAATTAGGGTGTCTGATGGTGTTTTGAGCAATTTGTTGGCTCAGTCTAGTGGAACACTTAAACCTGGCATTGCAGAGTAATACAATAAATAGTTTGGGAAGATGCCTTAACACATTCACTGCTGAATTATTTGGCGAACTTACTCCAAGTGCTGCTTTATGATACACTAAACCCTGTGCGGCAAACAACCATACGCGCCCAAAAAATACTTCGTGTGGTGCTACGAGCGCGCAGGCGCGATTGAAGAAACTCTACCCAGTGCGGCTGGGCACATATGTGCGCCGTTACAAACTAATCCCGAGTGCGGCAGACGCGTAGGTGTGTTTGAAAATTTTCCCATTTTTTATGAGTCATAAAACAATTACGCCGCAAGTAAAGGTTGCCTCACACGACTGTTGTAACCTCAAGGATCAAGCGTTTCGGAATTAGCTTTTGCTCATCATTTTGTTGTTCGTACTTACATACTTAGTTAGAGAGCGAATGAATGAAAATGTTGCCGTTTAGTAGTATACGATTTTGTGAATTATCTAGTAGAGCAATAATATACAGGGTTATTTGTAAAACACCAGCAACCTCTTAGGGGATCATTGTACTCATCATTATGAACAACTTTTACTATGTGACCAAACTTGAAATCGCGAAAAAAAAATCAGCTATTCAGTACGTTCGCATAATTCGTCAAAATGTACTGAACAGCTGATTTTTTTGGTATTATGTAGGTAAGTAGTAGAATAAGGCCATAGTTACCATATAGTTTTTTTTTTCAGAATATCGTACTTATATTATTTGATCCATCATACGTTGAGATAATTTAAGTACAATTAAAGATATTATTAAAAAAAACACGTAATACTAAGCAGTAAGGTCTGGTGACTATAGCCTGATATTAAATGGCCATAAACAAAAAAGATAGTATGTTGTCGTTTGCAATAAAATTTAGCTGTTGGTTAGTTTAGAATTTTACTGACTAAAACCCACCCGTGTTCCACTGTCACTCGTAACATCTGACAACCGAACAATACGTTCGGTTGTCAGATGTTACGTGTTACAATCAATTGCTCGAAATGCCTTGTGTGTTGACACCTTTACCAACCCTTATTTTACGATGTTTTCGAAACAATAGAGATGCACAAAAACCCACAGGTGCGGCGCGCCGCATTCGAAGGAAGTACATAAATTGTATGGACACGCATATGCGACGGTAGCACTTGGTGAACGTTCGAAAATCGCACATACGTGTCGGCCGCACTGAACGTGTTAACTATAATATTCTTTCTTAACATTTCTCGGGACCCTGGGGTGTTGGACCTTTGGATGGTGTATGAGGGGCCAAAGTCTACTCGGAGATGCCCATTAGACTTTTTAATGAAATGAGACACCAACTGACGATTATCCCTGTAAGGACTATGTAAGTGCACCCAAGGACAACCCCCGGTTGGTGTAGGACTATTGCAGGATATGGAAACAAAGACATTGGAATATGGGTTAGGGGGTGGCTTAAGCAAACTCGTTATCTAGAACTATGGAAGAACCAATGTTATATGCCTGACCAATGATTTATATG
This sequence comes from Dicycla oo, assembly GCA_948252095.1. Taxonomy (NCBI): domain Eukaryota; kingdom Metazoa; phylum Arthropoda; class Insecta; order Lepidoptera; family Noctuidae; genus Dicycla; species Dicycla oo. Next base: position 23,823,477 of record OX411711.1, read on the forward strand.
AAATATGCAGATAAAATGGTAAAGGGTGACCAGCACAGTCAATAATGGGCCCCCAAAAACAGTCAGTAGCACAGTGTTGTAAAAAAAAGGGGGGCAACATGTCCTGGAGTGGAGACGTATTCCATGGCTATCAGGAATGTATTATTATTAATACACTGGCAAAATAGGACCAATTCTAGTTGTCACTTTGTAAAATAATGAATTATGGTCACATTATTGTTTTACTGATTGTTTAATTAGTTTTAATCAATTTATGTTCAAGTGAAAAATCTGTAAAATAAATGTATAATAAATAGTACACTATTTATTATACATTTATTTTACAGATATCAAAAATACACACATCAAAAAGTCTAAGCAATATGTACAGTTTTGAAATTTTGAAGGATTTTTACTATTGTAATATATTTATATTTCTTTTATAAATAACTAGCTTTCCGTCCCCAGCTTCGCCCGCGATAAATTAATTTTCCCATAGGAAAAGGTATTTTCCTAATGGTGAAAGAATTTTTAAAATCAGTTCTGTAGTTTTTGAGTTTATTTGTTACAAACATACAAAGCTTTCCACTTTATAATATTAGTATAGATATAGATAACTACATAATCATTTTTTGATGCATTAGTGACTAAAGCAACAAAATCAATTGTGTATTCAATTGGTCATTTAATCACAATAATTAACAATATGTGTACCGTAACATACGTATGTTACGGTACACAATTTACTTTATTTTATTTATTATATTACGTATATAATAAATAAAAGAAAGTTAAAAAGAAATTAAATTTTTGTTATTTTACCACATTAAATAATGATATTTTTTTAAATTATGTACTTGGTAATTCAATACAAAGTGTGACTGCCTCTGTTGTTTAAAACATGTCTGCAACAATTTTTCATTGAATTTATCTGATCCTGCGGCAATCGCTCCCAATGGATTTTTGACAAGTCTTGCAGTTGTTGTGGTGTCGACACTCCGTCCAGGTACGCTAGAACACGTCTCTGGAGCATGTCCCATGCGAGCTCGATGGGATTGAGGTCTGGCAAATGTGCAGGTCACGGCAACACCCAACATAAATAACTCCATTGCCAAGTACTGGAAGGATGTTTTCCATTGCCAAGAACTGTCTGGTCCTTCGAGCTGTGTGCGAACGCGCATTGTCATACATCAGCCTGAAATCTGAGCCAAGACTGTGCGAATGGGTGAACATAAGGCCCGAGGACATCTTCAACGTAATTTTCAGCGTTCATATTGTCCATCTACAAAAACGAGCTCAGTTCGTCTGTTCTTCATAATACCCGCCCATACCATCACTGTAAAGCCACTGTAAGGGTGCACTTGCTGGACGCATCTCAGCCGTTCAGCATTTCCGTGATGACGATACACTCTTACCCTTCTCGTAGCAGGCCAAAATCCAAACCGGGACTCATCGCAAAATAAAATTTTATCGCATTGGTCCTTGTCAAGTGTTCCCTACACCATTCGTTTCGACGGGCGCGATTCTCATGGCATATAGGTGGGAACCTAATTGGGCGTCGCGTCGTGCTCGTAGGCCGTATTCATGCAGCCTATTTCTCACGGTTTGGTGGCTCACAACAGCACCGCTTGAGAATTGTAGCTTTAAATCTATCTCCCGGGCGGTTAACATCGGCTGATGTCTTGCAGTCAGTTGTATGTATCGGTCCTATCGAGCAGTTGTACTCCTTCCACGTCCTGGGTGCTGCTCAGCAGGATCCCCAAATCATGCTCGTATTAACGACTCACCAAAATCATGCTCTTATCGACATCAAAATGTCGAGATATCAGGGACCGATTTCTTCCCGCTTGTAGCATTCCTACAACTCTGCATTTCATCAGCAGTCAAATGGCGTCGCTCCATGACATAAAAAATTACTCGCCACAAATTTTTTTCAAAAACTATCTCACAATGATAAAACTGAGATAAATACCAAATTTATCAAGCAACGAAAACATGAAATCTGGAAAATAATTAAGTAGCTTTAATTTTTCTATTTTTAAAATCGGTCAGTGTATGTTTCCGACAACAAAAAGATTGTTTTACTTTGTTAAGAAAAAAATAAAGTATCAATTAATAAAACATGCAGTTTCTGTAAATGATGCGTGTTGCTTAGACTTTTTTATGTGTGTACATAATAATATGACTTTAACCTATGCGTTAATGTAGTGCACATTAATCTACAAAACTACATTTCGATTGCTGGAGAACATGTACTTTAGCCTTAAGTCACTCACACTATCACACACATCAAAAGATATTTATGAATGAATAGCACTTCGCCCGCGAATTCGTTCACGTGAATTACCTACGTATTTTCTCTAACAAATTCCAACACCCCTCTCAGTCTCTCACCCCTCTATAAGATTGTTTTCTAAAATGAATAATTATAATCTTAATTATTTATTTACATAAGTATATTTGGGCAACGTTTAATAGTTTTTAGATCATCAGAATAAGATTTTATTTGACTTAAAGGTTTATACCTACCAATTTTTGAGGTAATCAAGCCATGCAGTAAAATCGTTTCCTATAAACATAATTACCCCTTTTTGTCTCATAAGGAGTCGAGTTTTGAAAAAACCTTGGGATGTTTTCATTATTTTACTTAAAAATGATTTATTCCAATTTTTGAGTTATCAAGGAATGCAGAGTAAGCAAGCTGAAGTGGCAGTGGGCTGGCCATGTTTGTAGAAGGACCGATGGCCGGTGGAGCAGACGAGTCCTGCAGTGGAGTAGAGACCGCGTAACGGCAAATGTAGTGTGGGACGCCCTCCAGCTAAATGGATCGACAACCTTAAAAAGGTGGCTGGGAGAGACTAGATGCGGAAGGCGGAGTACAGGGTGTTGTGTCCCAGCATGGGAGAGGCCTGTCTAGCAGTGGACTGTGATAGGTTGAATTGATTGATTGAATGAAGCAATGCAGTGACATCACTCACTGAATGGAATTAGTAGGTTACACATTCATCTGTATTAGCACTTTTTCCAACCATTATTGTTTTAATTACTCGTGTGCTCGTGGCTAAGTAATAATAACAGTCGCACGGGTCGATCGATCAGCTTAAGCGACGCTTGCCGCGGTCAATCGGTGGATGGATGACCATCTTAACCGAGCATTCCGAAATTCCGAGGCATGGAGGAGTCCATGCCTCGGAATTTCGGAAAACTTAAGTGTTGCGGCTGTCATTCTTGAATCTTTGACAGTCGTTTCGTGTCGTCAGAAACCCGAAAGTCTGACAACCACTTACCAAGGGGTATCGTGTTATCCAGTTACCCAGTAACTGGGTTGTGGTGGTCAGATAGGCAGTCGCTCCGCCGTATAAAATATCGGTATTCAGCTGCATCCGGTTAGACTGGCCGACCCCAACATAGTAAAGGAAAAGGCTAGACAGAATGATATTAATAATAATAATAACTCATAACTATGTCCTCACCGCTGTATCTCTACGTTGACGTCGTGGTGGGGCTTGCGTGCTCCAAACTTTAGGTCTGCGCCGGTAGACTTTGCCGGAACAGGTCTAAGATGAGGAGCCAGACCAAGAGAGATACAGAAACCCGCAGGGCAGTATGTGACGAGCTGTTGGGCAGTAGCGACCCCACGGAACCCTATCTCCCAGGAGAAGTCTTGTTCTTCACCCCTGGCTTGCCTTTATTGGGCGGCTGGAATGAACACTGATGAAGAACAGAGCTCCCACCTCTTTCTTGCCTTTATTGGCCGGCTTGTGTGGAGATTCGCAAGAGCAAATGTGCTCGGAGGAAAGAAGTATTCCAGTAAGGTGCAGGTAGGGATCTTGACCGTACTTCCAGGGTTGTCCTGATAGCCGTGGAATATCTCTCCACTCCTCAAGCATCTCAGGAAGTGTTGCCCCCTTCTCGCTACGTCACTATGTGCTAGCGACCGTTTTCGGGGGCCCATTATTGAGTGTGCAAGTCACCCCCTGCCATTTTATCCATGTATTACGTATAACATTGATCAGGCAGGGGACATAGTCCTTCCATAGTTCTGTGTAACCAATCCATTATAGCCACCCATACCCATAGCCCAATATGTTTTGTTTCTATATCCTGCAATAGTCCTGCACCAACCGGGGCTGTCCTTGGGTGCACTGGTGCACTTGCATAGTGCATACAGGGATAACCGTCGGTTGGTGCCTCCTCATTATTTAAAATTTTCTAAGGGGTCTCTGCGAGTTGGCTTCGGCCCCTCTTACGCTTTCCAAAGGTCCGGGACCCCAGGGTCCCGAGAAATGTAAAAAAATAAATAATAATAATATAACCTCACCGCTGTATCTCTACGTTGATGTCGTGGTGGGCATGCGCGCTCCGAACTTTAGGTCTGTGCAGGTAGTTTATTTTGCCGGAACAGGTCTAGGATGAGGAGCCAGACCAAGAGAGATAGAGAAACCCGCAGGGCAGCATATGGCGAGCTGTTGGGCAGTAGCGACTCCACGGACCATATCTCCCGGGAGAAATTCTGCCCTTATCTCTGGCTTGGCTTTATTGACCGGCTGGAGTGAACACTGACGAGGAACAGAGCTCCCACCTCATTCTTGCCTTTATTCGCCGGCTTGAGTGGAGACTCACAAGTGCAAACGTGCTCGGAGGAAGGAAGTATTCCAGTATGGTGCTGGTAGGGATAGCCGTGGAATACCTTCCACTCCTCAAGCACCTCAGGACGTGTTGCCCCCTTGTCGCTACGTCACTATGTGCTAGCGACCCTTTCCGGGGGCCCATTATTGAGTGTGCAAGTCACCTTCTGCTATTTTATCCGTGTAACATTGGTCAGGCAGGGGACACAGTTCTTCCATAGTTCAAATTAACGTTCCACGTTCTGCAATGCTTCCACATTCTGCAATAGTCCTGCACCAACCGGTGGTTGTCCTTGGGAGCACTTGCATAGTGCATATAGGGATAATCGTCGGTTGGTGCCTCCTCATCATTTAAAATTGTCTAAGGGGCCTCTGCGAGTTGGCTTCAGCCCATCGTACGCCTTCCAACGGTCCCGAGATATGTCAAAACATAATAATAATAAGGGTGAAGGGCCTGATTCAGAAGGCAGTCCTCCTTGATACGGCGTGTGTTGTGAGGAGGTTCCTGTCTCTGGGGCCCTAACCACCGGTAGCTTGGACCCTGTTCCCCATGCCGGTGGATTTCTATTTTTTGTATTTCTAAATGTTTTTATTTTTTTATTCGAATATTTAAAATATAATTTATATATGTAAAAAAAATGAATAAAGGGAATAATAATACCATTTATTTCACACACACAGAACACACATGATTTTGACTTTTATAATCAAAATCATGTGTTAGTAGATAAGGTTTAAGACTATGTTAGTACATGTATACTGTTTGAATTACCTAGATTATTATTATTAAATGGTAATTGAAAAACCATTAACGTAAACTGAGCCTACAAAATTAAATTCTTTTCCTCAATGTGCATTGTTCATATTTTTTTATACAGGGTGTTTGGCAGAACGTTGAACATACGAAAATGGTGGATAGGTGGGGTCATCTGCTACTTACTCAGCCCATTTATTTGGCCCTGGCCCCCTGGATATTTAAAGAAAAAAATATTTTTTTATTTTTTATTATTTTGATTAGTTTCACCACTTTCTTAACTTTAAAGTGTATTTTTTATGAAAAATGGGTAAAATAGACGATTTTTTTAAAATCTTTAATGATTGATTGTTGGCAGATTCTTATAAAACTATTGCTTTATTCAGATGTTAGCTAGAAAAAAAGTTATCGATTCCTCAAACTTACAGAAAGATGTAAAAATACTTAAATCTTAATTTCAACTTACATTAAAAAAAAAAAGAAACAAAAAATGATTGAGGAGTTCCAATTCTAGCAAAACATCCCTTGTAATGGTATGTAATTTGCTTTTATAAAAAAAAAAAAACTTCCGAGTTATTTCATAATTTTATCAAGTAGGAAATTTTTGACGAAACTCTACCTTTACGGAAAGTGAAATGTTTTGCGAAATTTAATACTGCAAGGTTGGTAAAAATTAAATGATCGATTTAAACCCACCCGTGAAGAGACAAAGCGGCTTCCAGAGGAGATTCAGTGTGAATGTCGGGGCAGGAGTGATTGGCGATCCGATAAGCTAATAGGGCTTCATTATTTGCCCGACAACTGATGTTGGTGCGAAAAACTACTTGGATTTTTTGGTAAATGATTTACCACCATTAGTGGAAGAAGTGTTCCAAGTAGACATAAACAGGTCTTTCAACACGATGGCTGCCCAGCTCACTGGAGTCTGATTGTACGTGAGCATTTGGATAATTGTTTCCCAAATTCGTGGATTGACAGGGGAGGACCAATTCCCTGGCCTCCGCGATCGCCCGACCTTACTCCTTTCGATTTTCATGTGTGGGGAAGGGCAAAGGAACTAGTTTACACTACAGAAGTAGAACGTCGAGAAGATTTGATAAATCGAATTAATGCTGCTTTTGAAGTTATGCGACAGTAGATGGTGCAGCGCACAACAACTGTAGAAATCAGACGTAGATGCCGCGCCTGTATTGTAAATGAAGGGCGTCGATTCGAACATCTGTAATTAATTAATTAAATAAATTATTTAACTGTTTCATTAACGCACCTAACTGGTACAGCTATTTTCTTTGTACTTAATTCAAGAACTTACATAATTTCAATCGATCATTTAATGTTTACCAACTTTGCAGTATTAAATTTCGCAAAAAAATTCACTTTCCGTAAAGGTCCTACGTTTAGAGAGAGTTTCGTCAAAATTTTCCTACTAGATAAAATTTTGAAATAACTCGTTTTTTTTTATAAAAGCAAATTACATACCATTAGAAAGGTCACACACTAGGGATGTTTTGCTAGAATTGGAACTCCTCAATCATTTTTTTTTTTAATGCAAGTTGAAATTGAGATTTAAGTATTTTTTACATCTTTCTGTAAGTTTGAGGACTCATAACTTTTTTTGCTAGCTAACATCTGAATAAATCAATAGTTTTATAAGAATCTGCCAACATTAAAGATTAAAAAAAGAAACAAAATATTACCTGTTTTACCCATTTTTAATAAAAATTACAGTTTAAAGTTAAGAAAGTGGTGAAACTAGAAGAAAGCAAAATATTTTTTTTTTTAATACCTAGGGGGCCAGGGCCAAATAAATTAGGGCTGAGTAAGTAGCAGATGACCCCACCTATCCACCATTTTCGTACGTTCAACGTTCTGCCAAACACCCTGTATGTTGTAATTGAAAAACCATATCGAGGAATAGCGTTACTGATCATTACGGACTAATTAATCGTGAAAAATATTCATATTTTATTGATATTTTCGATAACATACGATTGACCTTGTTTGCCCTTCAAATTGCGTTAGCTTTGGCCGTACAGCTGCTTGCTTCAGAAAATAAAAAGTAAGTGGCAAGTACTGTCTGTAATCTGTGAAGTGTCAAATTATATTACATAAACATTATTTACAGTATAAAATTTTTACAATATTATTAATCTTCCGACTTGCCTCATAATCTCGTATTATCTCAACACTCGATAATATTTAATATTTTGGAAGAGTTATGGAATACAAAAAAGTGCTTTGTTCCAACTTGCAGCAATACTAGTAATAATAATCCAAATAAAATTTTTGTTCGTAGTAGATTTCCGAGAAAAATGGTGTCGTGATGTAGGTGTTAAAATTTGCTACTGTTTCGGTTGAAATTTCGAAAAATAAGTTTGTATTTCTAAATAAGATTCGATTATGTAAGACGTTGACACTTTGACAGATGTGAGAGAGATGATGACATGTTGTGTTGACAGATTTAAATTTTTAATTATGTACTAGCGAGGCACCGGCACAATCTTTTGTGCCGCTGATAACGCCACCTACCTTAAAAATATAAAATATTTAAATATAAAAAAAAAATATTGAGCCAATCATCAAAATATTGTAGTTTCTCAAAAAGCTCTAAATTTTCAAAAAAAAAAAAAAAATAAAATCTAATGGTTAAAATTTTTAAACAATCCCAATTGTCAAATGAATATCATGTTATGATGATTTTTAAATCATCATAACATTTATTTAGAATTTCGAGTTTGAGTATTCAAATCATCAAATCGAAGCACTCACACTTTGTGTCACTACAAATTGGCAATAACTTACTGTGGGTGGATGTCAATTTGTTTACATTTTCATCAGATACTATTGGAACAGAGTTATAGTTGAGTTTAGTTTCTGCCCCGAGCTAGAGGAGCTCGTGGCTAAGTAATAACAGCCGCACGGATCGACCCATCAGGTTAAGCTACGCTTGCCGGGGTTGGTCTGTGGATGGGTGACCATCTTTTCATACCGAGACTCCTCCGTGCCTCGGAAAGCACGTTAAGCCGTTGGTCCCGGCTGTCATTCGAGGATCTTTGACAGTCGTTACGGGTCGTCAGAAGCCCGAACGTCTGACAACCAGTCTTACCAAGGGGTATCGTATTACCCAGTAACTGGGTTGTGGAGGTCAGTCGCTCCATGTAAAATACTGGTATTCAGCTGCATCCGGTTAGACTGGAAGCCGACCCCAACATTGTTGGGAAAAAGCTAGGCAGATTGATTGTGGTGTGGGCAATTTCTTAGTTTTATTACAAAACAGCAGGGCAATTTTTTCCCAAATAAAATTCTTAAAATTCCTATGCTCTGGTAATTTTATGTTAACAGGAATTTACATTATGCATAAAGTCAACGTCAAATCATTTATTTAAAATAGGCACATAAAAGGCACGTTTGAACGTCAAAATTTGTAAAAAATATAAGTAATTGATTCTAGTTGCATATAATACCTACCTACTTAGTGATAATTTATTGAGTGAATTCCAGATTTTTACTAGACCACCTTACTAATCAACTGGTCTATGGAATGGAGCTTGTTGGAAACGAGGCTGTTTCTCTGTGCTTAGAAACTCTTGGCAATCCAGATCCTATCAAAGCTGCACCAGGAACTATAAGGGCGTTATATGGAATTGATCCTGTGAGAAATTGTGCAGATGCTTCAGCAACTGCAGAGGATGCAGTGTTTGTAAGTAATCAATGTAATTATGGCTCTTCATTACTACACTCCTTTGCAAAAAAACGAGCACCTTACAGTCATTGGCTTTTCTATGGATAATATTAAAATTTTTAGTATGTGATTAGCATAAATGACTAGAAAATTCTTATTATGGATGAGAATATAGTTTTTAACACTTAAATCCTGGAATCGGTGTTTTAGTCAATGTAAACAGAGAGGCGTGTTAAAATGGACATTTTAATGGGTATAATGAAATTAAGACTATATTTTTATCTATAGTATTTTAATAAAAAAGACATTAAAACATAAAAATTAATAACGTCTTGGCATGCTTTCCACCAGGCTTTTGATGGCGTCCTGTGGAATATGTTCCCACTCAGCCGAGATCATACGTTTAAGCTCCCTGAGGTTTTGTGGAAGTGGTTGCACATATCATTTATTCGCCTTTTTAGAAGGTCCCAGACGTGCTCAATGGGGTTAAGGTCGGGGCTCCGCGCTGGCCAATCCGAACGATATACTAGATAACTGATATACTACTTTTTTTGTAAATACATACTTATATAGACAATTACACCCAGACTCAGAACAAACAGACATGTTCATGCCTACAAATGTTTGTCCTGGATGGGAATCGAACCCACGACCTGCGGCGGTGGTATCTTAACCATCCACGCCAACTGGCCTTTCGAAAAAAAAAAAAATACATTGGTCATTGACAACAACCTAATACAAAAAGGTTTTTAACTTAACTAATTGTAAGTGGTAACGATAACATAAAAATAAATACGTTATAAGTTGACATAATTAGTGTGAGAACGCCACAGAATTGTTTGTTTTGTTGGTCTATTTTAAAAACACAGAACACTTCGCCGCACATCTAATTTCACATTGATATTTTTATTGCTTTGGGACTGGCGACAAAAAATGTTTTAAATGGCAAATCTCACGGTTTTTTTCACGATGCGACCTGATCTAGTCGTGGCAGATGGCTCAGATTTGTCAAGTGGGTTTGATTGTTCTCCACTTCCAACCGGTGATTTTGCTTTTATTTCTGGTGAAACGAAAACTTCATGTGGTGGCGACTTAAGTGCAAAGCTGTTATAACATAAGCAGGTTTGAGACGATCGAGAGAAATAGTGACTTTTCGAGAACCTACTTGAACGACGTACTGTTTATTGCCTCGTTTGAGGATTTTATAAGGGGCGTCGTATGGTGGTGTTAACGAACGTTTAACTTCGCTTTTAATGAAAACGTAGTCCGATTTGGTTAAATCATTATGCACGAAAATGTTTCTGTTATCGGCTTGTTTTCTTGTGCTCGGTTGAAGGTTCGCTAATGTTTCCGTGAGTTCGCAGGTACAATCGGTGTTGTTGATGTTTTTTTCAGTGGGAACAAACAAATCTTCCAGTAGACGTATAGATTTACCGTAGGTCATCTGGGTAGGGGATGTATCCTGAATCTTCTTGAACTGTATTGCGCATTCCTAACAACACGATAGGTAATTGTTGTGCCCATTGACTGCTACTATCGCAGCGTATCAGGATGGAAGCTATTAAAGTCCTGTGCACCCTTTCGACATGTCATTTGCCTTTGGATTGTATGCTGTTGTTCTAATCTTTTGTATTCCAAGTAGTTTGGTCAGCTGTGTGAAAAGGTTGGATTCAAATTGACGACCTTGATCCGAAGTTATTCTTGCAGGGCAACCAAAACGTGTTATCCAATGCTCGAGGAGAGCTTTCGCGACGGTTTCAGCGCTTATGTCCTTTACAAGAACGACTTTGGGCCATTTTGTATGACGATCAATCATTGTGACACAGTATGTGTATCCATCGGAAGGTGGTAATGGTCCAATTATATCTATATGAACATGTTCGAAACGGTCTGACTTTTCGAAATCTCCTAGAGGTGTAATTGTATGCCTTTGTACTTTTCATTTCTGACATTGAATGCAACTTCTTACAAAACTTGCAACGTCAGTGTTCATGTTGGGCCAAAAATAGCGCTGCGCGATAAGGCGACGCGTAGCGGCTACCCCATGGTTTCTCTAAACTCCGACGGTAAATAAAGTCGCGCTGATGACGTTGATGTTTCGAACGTAAGCTCATGATTTGAATATGGCATGCGGAACAATTTAAATTCCAAGTTAGGTTTTTGTTTTAGTATTGACAATTGCGTATCTTCGACTTGGTTTTTGTATAATTGCTCATAATCGAAAATGTCATGTACATATATCTCTTCTATTCTTGAAAGAGCGTCGGCGGCGTTATTGATTGCAAAACTGAGAAATAAAATCCAATTGACGAAGGCGTCTTGTAGGATCTAATTTCGATTCTTTCTTCGATAAGGCGAATATTAACGGTTTGTGATCAGTTAATACTGTGAGATCACGCCCTACAATCATATACCGAAAGTGTTTTATTGCCATGTACATAGCCAATGATTCCCTGTCGTAGGTACTGTATTTTGTCTGGGCGCTACTTAGTTTTTTTTAAATAAAATCCTAGTAGTTCGAACCGTTTGTTGACTGGTTGATGGAGTGCTGCGCCGACACGGGTATTCGCTGCGTCGGTCATTACGATAAGTTTCGATGACGAGTCTGGATGCGTGAGAGTGACAGCTTCATTGATATGCTGTTTGCATTGATTAAATGCGTTGATTGCTTCTTCGGTCCAAGCGATTTTTGTTTTCTCTATTTTCTTAGTGTTGTGCAAGTATTTGTCTAAAATAGTCTGAGTGTCGAGAGCTTTAGGAATGCTCATTCGGTAAAAAATTATAAGACCAAGGAAGCGCCTCAGTTCTTCGATGGTTTCGGGTTGCGGATAGTTATTAATGGCATTGACCTTTTCTTGGTCCGGCCGTATGCCATCACAGCTAACGTTATAACTGAGAAATGTCAGTTGAGATTTTCCGAATTCGCATTTAGACGTGTTGATTGTGACGCCAAATTCGCTAAGTCGCTTGAACACCTCTTTGAGATCGTGAATGTGACATTCTTCTGACTCTGAAGCAATAAGTATATCATCCAGGTACTTTTCAAAACTTCATTGATAAATCTTTGAAACGTTTGCGCAGCGTTTATCAGACCTTAGCTCATTTTCGTAAACTCGATCAGACCAAAAGGAGTTATTATTGCGGTTTTTGGTATGTCCGCAGGTGTAACGCTTTTATCGTGGTACGCACGTCGAATATCAATTTTAGATATAACCTTTTTATTTTTGAGGATGTATGTGAGAATCCGTTAAAAGAATCGGGTAGTGGTCGGGTTCGGTGATTGCGTTTAAACGACGATAATCTCCGCACGGGCGTAATTCACCGTTTTTCTTTTGAACCACATGTAAAGCATTTTCCCGTGGGCTGGATGGCGGCCTGCATATTCCTAGATCTACCATGCGTTGGAATTCATCCTTTCCCGCTTTGTATTTTGCAGCGTTAGTGGATGTGCTTTTTCGTAAACCGGTGGGCTATGTGTACAAATATGATGTGTTACATTGTGTTTGGGGTAGGTCCATGAAACACTCGGTCTTAGTGATGTCTGGGAACTGTTAAAATGTTTGTTAAAATGTGGTGATATTTATTACCCGAGTCGATGACCTTGGTTGTAGGAATATTTGAGGCATCTTCTACGTTGGTGTTCCTAGAGAGTAGAGTGACTTTATCGATTAACTTTTTTGCGTGAAGATAAGCAAGTGATGTTTGACTAGAAAATCTGTCCCTATAATGCATCGCTGTACATCGGTCAGGACAAATTCCCAGGTAAAAGCGTGACGTAGGCCATGGTCCAAAGTCATTTCTGAGACCCATATTTTTTGATTATTGTACCATTGGCAGCAAATAACGTAAAATCAGCGGGTTGACGATTCACGTTCTTGTAGGCATTAACTGAAATATCGACGCCGGTGTCAATAAGAAATGCGTACCATTTTTCCAGTCAGTGACGTTCAAGCGATGTGTTCCTTAGACACCTACGCTCGCCAAGGCAGGTATCGGTTTTAATTAACGCCTTTTTGACGCATCGTTCGTCGCCGCATTTCTTTGCGTTATCCCCATAAATAAAGTGATAGACACACATGAAATCTTTGTCTCCCGGTTGCGCCGTTTGACGCCTGTATTGGTTTTGATTGTCAAGATACCGAAAGCGTGATCGTGACCGTGATCGCGACTGATAATTGCCACGACTTCTACTGTCACTCTGGCGCGTGTTTTGTAAATATTTCATTTTAGTGTTTAACGCGACAATTTCTTTAACTATATTATTAAATTGTTGATCAGTTGATTGACTGTGGATAGCGAGCGAGGATTTAGCGAACAGACTTCGGTTGGCCGTGCAGTTGCCATCATTTTATCAGTAATAGCTGCGACATTGTCCAACGTAACATCGCAGACAGTGACCACTGTGCGGACTGTTTGAGGCAGGCGATCTAAGGGCGTTTGTGCACTACAAGGAATTTTACTGTTCGGCAGTTCGAATTTTTACGGTTAGGTTAAACCATAAAGTTTTGATTGAGTCCTCCGGAATTTATTTCCTTCCGAGTTCTCGTATTTTACGCCGAAATTAACCTGTGTTTTAGTGTTTGATATTTACCGTTCGCGGGCGGGTTCTCGAGAATGTCACTAATTTGACCCAATTCGTCTCGACCTAACTTAGCTATAACTTGTTGGTATTTATGTAAGTCACCTGCTTGTTGTGCACCGATTATGGCCTCGAACTGGTGGAACCATAGTCTTGACGCGCTGCCCAGAAGTCGGCGACGCAGGAGTTGATGGTGATCGTCTCCGTCTCTGGCGGCTAGTACTGGTCTATGGTATAACACGGACCAGCTTGCTGAGGTGCGTAGACGCTGCCAGGTGCGGCGCCAGCCATGGCGGCTGTGTTCTCAGGATCGACAGTAATTTTGTAGTCAGCGGCAGCAGCAGTGTTAGGGTTGGACATTTTGAAAGTTCGTAATAGTTCACAGTAACAACACTAAAAATGGTCTAAGTCTGTAAACGCCATTGCACTCGCGGGTACGGAACCGTATTTTTTAAAATCACGTCAGGGGGTCACCAATATAAGTTCTATGAAATTAAATGTTCATTCAGTGGTACACAATGAATTTAATAATCAAGTTACTAAAACTAAACACGGTTTATAAACAATAACTAATATTAGGCTAATTATGAAATGACGCGAGCACGGATTATTAATCGACTGTGTTGTGTGTTGTCGTGACGTCGACTGTATTCGAACTTACCAGACGTGTGACGTTATAGGCACTTAAGCTCAAGTGTGCATGTGTGGGTTCCATTCCACTACATAGCGAACCTCAATCGAGCGATCCGGTGCTCACGGAGTAACTTGGGGGCCCGCGCTGGTCGTCGACTGCGTATATCAGCCGCTAAAAGCCTCCTCCTCACTGTCCATAGGCTAACTTGTTCTCCTCGTAACATTTCTTTTGAGGTCTATGTAATTGCATTTGCGGTTCCTCAGCGCCTGAGTCACTAAGAAGCGGTTGTCTTGTGGTTGTGTGCAACATTTTCTCCCAGAACCTTGCCATCTCTGAATGGAACCTGTCTCTTGGTATCTAGTCCAGGTTCTTTGGACGATTGAACGACTCACGTTTAACCGCTGTGAGACGTAACATTGGCTACACCCCTCTTTCAGCAGCGCTATAATTTTACTAGCTCTTATTGCTTTTTTGCCATTACAATCGACACAAAGATATTTGTTTTAAGTCACAATAAGGCAGGTTTATGCGACAAACAAATTTTCTAATAAAAATACCGATAAGTTAGTTTTAGTTGCCTGATAGCCTTTTAACCGCAAACCCGCGAAAAGTAAGTAAAAAGTCACAAACTAAAAAAGGGATTATTATTTTTAAAAACAAAAGTTTCGAATTTGGACTCTTTATTAAGTGCCAGTTACATAGTTTGGCTATTAAAACCTCTTTGGAACGAAATTATTACCAATAATGTAGAAAAATCAAAACCGCCCGTTTTTTTTGCAAAGGAGTGTACATAATATATAGTGTTGTGACAGGCCACTTCTCTCTGTGTGAAAAGTTTAAGAATTATCTCAACGGATCCCCTTGGATTATCTTGACCACCAAATTACTAACTTGATTTACTCATCAGTTAGTAGCATAGACTAACTGATGAGTAAATCAGTTAGTAATTTCTGTTATCAACAGGATATAGATTACTTCTTCCCTCCACCATCGTTGCGATCAACGCGTCTCAGGTTGACAGCGACCCTGTCTAACTGCACCCTCTGCATAATTAAACCACACGCCATCCGGGAGGGTAAACTTGGAGCAGCATTAGAAGCTATCGATGACGGAGGCTTCGACATCACCGCTCTTAATATGGTCATTGTCGAGAACATTAACGCTGCTGAGTTTTATGAAGTGTATAAGGGAATCGTACCAGAATATAAGGTGAGTGATGACATGATTGCAGCACTTTTTGTGTATTGAGTATAAAATATATGTAGCTCGGTTTTTCGCTTATCAACAGATATTAGTTATGTGAACGTCTGAGCTCTGGGTATGAAAGTATTATGTTGTGTTGGGAACAAACAACTGGTTTGTACTGATACTGAGATTTTATCATTTCCAGGGAATGGTGGAAGAGCTATCGAGTGGACCTTGTGTGGCAATGGAAATAGTATCAAAAAATAAAACTTTAAATACTGCTGTTGAATTCAGAAAGCTGGTCGGCCCTACTGATCCAGTAAGATATCTTAAGAAACATTCTGAATGATGCACATTTACTTTACTGCCCAAATGGCACATTTAATCATTTCTTTTTTCAGGAAGTGGCCAGGTTGCTGCGCCCTTACACAATCAGGGCAAAACTTGGTAATACAAAAGTCCAGAATGCTATTCACTGTAGTGATTTACCTGAAGATGGATTACTAGAAGTTGAATATTTCTTCAAGATATTAGATTTATAAATAAGGCTGAATTTTTTTACATATTTTAATTGTTACTTAAAGTTAAATTGTAGCGTGATTGTGTGAAACCCAATGCATTTATAAGCGTGTAGGTTACAAAATAATAGTAATAACTTGCGCTCACACTCTGCAGCTTCAGGATTGTGAATAATAATTGTTTATAGTTTGCATAATAGACTCTAAAAATACGATGGTTTTGGTGTCTTTATAACAAGCCTATAATGTGAAAAAAATGCCTTATTTAATAATGTCACTGGATGTTTCTGCTTTTGTCTACACGTGTTCAAATCACCTCGTTGCTTATAGTTCCTCTCTTTTTATAAAAATTTCGCTCACACTCGTACAAGTCTGAAGTAAAAGCACACGGCAACACTTAGCAATATGTACGAAGGGGAAAAATTCCAGGTGCGCTTTCACGCCCTCCCGTAAAATATACCTAATATGTTTTGGTTATATTTATCACACTTAACAATGGACCTAGTTGGTCAAAGCGCAGCAACTACGCTTAGAACCATGTAATCGCCCGCATATTCTGCGAGCTTTGAATGTGTAGTTGCAAACAAAATCGCTCAACTTATGAACTTAGCATCATCTCCGTGCAACATTCTCTCGAACCTCCGACCTCGTTTGTTTTAAACACGACGATTTCAACGGCCACTGCCTGTCCCACTGTGTTAACATGGTCATCATCATCTGCCTAGCCTTTTCCCAACTATGTTGGGAATGGCTTCCACTGCATAAATAAAATAGATAAAATAGTTATTGCACAACTATTTGTTTTAATTAGTCTTGTCAATACTCATTAAGGTCCGCTTGTGTACATATCTAATCATTGCCCTTCATTAGGTCGATTATATAAATATACCTACTGTATATTATGTTTATTGTTTTATGTAAATAATAATTAAATTGTTGTTGCCGTGTGTAGCTTCAGGTCTGACTAGATTCAAACTATTCTGACGGGTTGAATGCAGTATTTCAGTTCCATACCCTTTGGAATAAACCAATAAGACTGATAACATTAAGTGGTTTTATGGTTAATGGAGCCAACATGATAATACTCACTGTAAAATCTCAATAAAAGCTTTGAGCAATTTATGTGTTTTAAATTATTTGTGCATCCTACCCAAGTAGGCCCGGCTAACTTCCTAAAATGCAGTGCCAGTGGCCAGAAACACCCAATGGTCGCGAGATCTACTTTAATAACAACGAAGATACTCGCAAATAAATCAAAACCTATAGGGTACTTCCTGTTGACTTAGAATCATGAAATTTGGCAAAAAGCAAGGTCCACAGCACAAGTAAAGGAAAACGTCCGAAAACCGTTAATTTGTAGTTTTATCACGTACCTACTTTTTTGCGATTACAAACTTATTGGTTGGGGAAAAAGTTTCTTCGCATTTTTTAAGAAAATTCAAAACATTTTTTAATATAGTTTATTTACATTTAACTAAAGTATGTAGGTACCATTTTGTTCGATAACTTTTTGCCATCTTGTAGGTAGGGACATGATCCCATTGCTATAGAAATTTTGGGACTTCTGGTCAAAATACCGCGACAAGTGGTTTTGGCAGTCCTCTCGTGATGTTAACCTGACACTGCCTAAAGAATTCTGAAGAGACCGAAACAGGTGGAAATCTGAAGGTGCAAGGTTAGGACTATATGGCGGATGCATTAACACCTCCCAGCCAAACTCTCTTAATTTTTGCTGAGTGGCTAAAGATGTGTGAGGTCTAGCGTTATCGTGATGAAAAACCACACCCCTTCTGTTGATTAATTCCGGCCGCTTTCTCTCAACTTCTTGCTTTAATCTCATCAGTTGTTCGCAGTAGAGTTCAGAATCGATGGTCCTGCCTGGTGGTAACAGCTCATAATGAATAATGCCCTTCCAATCCCACCACACACACAGCATCACCTTGTTGCGAGTTAACCCGGGTTTCGCCACAGTCTGTGAAGCCTGACCGGCCTTTGAGCACGACCTTTTTCGCACGTTCTTGTCATACGTGATCCACTTTTCATCACCAGTTATCAGCTTCTTCAAAAATGGTTCGGTTTCATTACGTCGTAATAAAGAATCACAAATGAGTACACCGTTCATTAGGTTTCTTTCAATGAGCTCGTGAGGTACCCAAATGTCGAGCTTTTTTGTGTACCTAGTTTTTTTCAAATGCGCCAAAACTGTTTTGTGGTCAATTTCCAGTTCTTCAGCTACGTCGTAACTACTGATATGCCGATCTTGCTCCACTTTTTCAAAAATGGCATCCATTTTATCCGTAATAGGGCGACCAGAGCGACGTGCATCTTTGACATCAAAATTTCCGGATTGAAAACGCTTAAACCAAATTTGTGCTACTCTCACAGACACTACACTAGGCCCATAAACATCGCAAATTTTTTTCGCGGCTTGCGTTGCATTTTTACCTTTTTTGTAGTAAAATTTTAAAATGTATCGAATTTCTTCATTAGATTCACTCATCTTGACGGTACGAAAAACAAATGAAAATCACACATTTTCCTAATTTGAATTTGGAATTATGTTCTTTAAAATTTAAACTTTCAATGATACCAAAACCAGCCAGATACAAATAGTATAGCCAAAGAGATTTTATTACAAGTTCATACATACCTACTATAATGCGAAAAGACTTTTTCCCCAGCCTAATATTTGCAGTTGAAGAATTGACCGTGACGTATAGCGATGTATGGGAGGAGAACATAATGTTACCTAAGTTTGTTTTTGGTATAAATTCATCCTAACTACGGAACCCTTCATTGTACACGGTTCTATACGTACTTGGCTGGTTTTTTCTTCTCCATCCACAACCGACTTAATCTCTATGTACTGATGTCTATTATGCAAACAGGAGCTGAATAGCTTCAATACATTCTCCCGTAGAGTACCTATAGGTACCATAATGCTCCAACTTGGCCACAAGAATTTCTTGGTCTACTTATCGAAGGCAAAACTAAGGTCAAGAAAAATACCTGCTACTTTATTATTACAGACAACATTGTCAATTAAGGCCTCAATAGCATCGGTGGTTCCTAATAATTTTTGGTACCCGAATTACTGACTATTTAAGGCGCTATTACCCGGCAGAGACCGCGCTTACTTAGTTTTTTGAATCCATGGGAAACATAAAAAAACAGTGTTATAAAATTCTGAAAAAAAGATATTGGGTTGGCTAATGAGCGACATACAACTATTTTATTTGTATTTATTTATTAAATGAATAATTATTAATCATTAATAATATATTCACCGTCGTTTTCTACTACCATTCGCCATCGATCTGGCAAATAGTGAATGGCGTCCGCATAGAACATCGTTGGTTTTGAATTGAAGAAGTCATCTATGTATGGGTCATGTATTGTACCTATGGACATTTTAGACTATCTCCAAAATGGCCTCACACTGCACACAACACCGATAGCGTCACGCCACTCACTGGTGTTGCTAGAAAATAAAAATGCCACACCACAGTGTTGCAATATTATATTTTTAGTACTGCCAGTTTCTATATTGTTTCAAGTGTGCTTCATCGTCAAAGCTTTTTTCCCGTAAATTATTACTAAGTGATCGGAATAGCTGAAATCAGTTGGTGCTAAGTCCTGTGAATATGGAGGGTGGGGTATTATTTCCCAATTAAGCTCCAATACTTTTAGCCTGGTACTCTTAGCAATATGCGGCCGGGCATTGTCGTGCAGGAAAAATATTTTGTCGTGTTGTGGACGTTTGCGATGGATGTCAAGCTTCAGTTTTTCGAGTTGATCACAATATACTGTTGCTGTAATCGTAGTATTAGTAGAAAGGAATTCCCAGCTTATTACTCCATGTATATCCCACCAGACAGAAAGCATTACCTTGCGAGGAAGAAGATCACCTTTTGACGTTGGTTTTCCATGTTCTTTACATCCCAGCCACTGGCGCTGGCGTGTGTAATTTACATTGAGAACCCACTTTTCATCTCCAGTGACAAGATGATCTAACCAATTAAATATGCGGCGGAAAGATAAAAGTTGTACACAAATCTCAGCTCGGTAGGTCAGCTGATCTTTACTTAATTGACGGGGTACCCAAACACTATATTTGTAAGTCTTTCCCAAACCATGTAAATGATTTTTTATGGTGCCATGAGAGCACTCGAGCTGAACAGCTAAATCGCGTGTAGTTCTTCGAGGATCTTCTTCGATTAATAGTTTTAATTTATCGATTACTATTTCCACGGGGCGCCCAGACCTTGGTTGATCGGTTAAGGAGAAATCGTTATTGCGGAACCGTTGGACCAAGCGATTTGCTGTTGCTTCGGAGACTGCATCGTGAGCTTCTGCAGCAGAATGCCTAGACTGAAACTCATATAATAAACAATGTCGTACGTGGGTTTTAATATCACTCATTTCTATGTGAACTTTAACGCACTAACAGCCAAACTATCAATAACGCGCATGAGAGCGACTCGCTCTTTATATACCCTCTGCTACAGAACGTTCTCGAACCTTTCCGAAAATTCTAGAAATTATAAACTAAAACGCTCATTACTTATTAGCCAACCTGATATATCTTATTTAAGGATCTGGCGGACATGCAATCGCTTTTAATAACACGATTAGATTAACTTTGCTGAATAGACTAAAAATCGCAAAGTTACCGCCTTTCGGTAGCTACGAGATTGATACATTAGTATCAATCTCGTAGCTACAAAACATACATTTTTTTTTCTTTCTTATTTTTTTATATAAATGAAAATGTAGTAAGATTGTTTAGAACCATTTGCTGAGATTGTCTTGATAAAAGCGCGCGAGCTCCGAGGAATCGCGGGCGGTTTTCAAGCACATTTTCACACACTATCCTCGTACAATTATTTCAGAATTAATTAAAAACCTAACACATGCGCGAGCAATCACTCGCGAGCCTACTTCAGTTCAGTACACGATTCGAGCCCGTATCATAGCGCCTTAATGCTTAGGGGAAAGTGGTCTGAGACGGCATAGCGGCTGAGATGGCACAGTCTCAATATCTTTGCCATTTGTAGTCCAGTGGCGCCCCCATATGCACCCGTGCATCCCTAACGGAAACTAGTCGCGACAAGCCGCCCACCAGTGCGCGACATCAATCGACGTGGTCACTACGTCGGTTTTAGTAAAAACTACTCTCGAAAAATTTGAGTTTTGCTGAAGTTAAATCGTGATTACAGGTGTTCTACATTAGCTAACAGGTAACTATCAATGTTTTCTTTTAGAGTAGAGTGTAAAAAATATATTGTAATAAGCAAAGTTACGTAGCTTGTCAAACAAAATAAATTAGATTTATTTTCTAGTTTATGTACATACCTACCGGATGAGATGGCATAGTGTGTATGCCATCTCACCCAGTAAGTGATGCTGAATGTTGAGATAATTTTATTTTGTTAATTAAAACATAAGGGGTAGTCTATTTTGTAATATATATTTAACAATAGGTAATTAGCAAAAATATGTACCTATTTGTTTTAGAAATGGCGCCATACATTCGTAAAACAAATATGAGAGATGCAACTGCAGCCTCAATACCTAATACCTCAGTTAAATGACGACACCATGGCAGGGCCTTCAGTGCCTACGAGCTCCCACGATCACATTCAGTTAAGTGCAACAATAGCAGATATTTCACCTTTGCCTAAATCTTCACAAATAAAACGATCTGCTCATAAGAAAGGTAAATTCGGGATGCTGAATACATCATCAGACATAGCATTACTAAAAGCTGTCGTTGCTGAAAAAGAAGCAGTCAACATGAGAAAATCTGCCCGACAAGTTAAGAAAAGAATCGTGTTGGCAGTTTCCAGTGATGAGGAAGAACCGGTCGCCTCAGACGATGAAGACCCATCCTGCATATACTGCAAGGAGCCCTAGTGTCATTCTCGCTCCAGGGAATGGTGACTTCAATGTCAAGTCTGTCGCCAGTGGTGCCATGCAGAATGCATTGGGTTACTAAAAACGGCTAAAAATGTAATTTGTGATGTTTGCAAATAAATTAGCGTTCCAGTTTGGTGTATGCCATCTTACCGACAGGGGTTGGGTGAGATGGATTTTCAAAACATTTAACATATTTAATTAATAACCAAAGAAAAAATTGTTTTATTTCGTTTTGTTGATTGTTTTTATGATGATAATAAACCACTTTTTAATACAAAATTGCTATTTATGTCTATTTGGTTACGAGTTTCCTAAAAATCAAACTTTTCAAAATCTATGCCATCTCAGACCACCTTCCCCTATACTCAATAGTCTATTCTTCATTATTTTTTGGAAGGTCTTTGATAATACAAGCAATAGGGAAATAGGTCTGTAGTTGGCAGGATCTGATTTTGAAACTTTCTTAAAAATTGGAAGCACACGAGCAATTTTAAACTAACCAGGGAATAGACCTGCCTCGATGCACTCATTATAAAACTATGTTAATGGAGTTGCCAATAGGTCAATCTTATCTATCTATACACGCTTCTTTTTTATTGGCTAGAGAGCTGCCACGATAGTGTTGTACTCACTATTATGAATAACTTTTATTATGGGGCCAAACCTGAAATCGCTAAAAATAAATTCAGCTCTACATTTTGACGATTTATGCGAACAAAAAGCTGCTGTTCCTTTAGAACAGCAGATTTTTTTTGACTAGCAGAGAAGTGACCGCACTTAACTCATTGAGAGCCAAGCGCAGAGAGTGCTCATTGAGTGCGCACTTAACGGTCGCAGTGATGGCTGTCATGAAAATGAGGACAGCGGCAAATATTTAAATTGTTAGATTCGCCCTAGGTACTGCGTCAAAAGACAGTCGCGTTTCTGTTTCGGTTTTACACCTCTGACACATTTTCTTGACTTGATTGTCATGGAAACGATATTTACCTTATAAATGTGTTAGCTCACTCTTCTCAGTACCTATGGACACTTTTACGCGTGACTAAGTACGGTGAGGGCAAATCTAGCGATTTAAATCTTTGGGGGGCGGGGTTTGAAAATGACAGACTATGGCACGTTACCACGGGTACAGATTAATACAGATGGGACACTCCGCAGTTTAGGTATGAAGCTACAAGTACGCGGCAGGCCCTGGGCTGCGCGCAAAGGCCGGCTCGAGCGGTCAGTTCGATATTCACTCACACGCCGCGTCATAAAAAAGACAACCCTAACGAGTCAAAAGGTATAAGAGTTACGCGATAGAAAGAGAGGCAACTTGTAGGTGAATATAACTGTAGGTAATAAGCGTTGTGCGACCTGAATTGCACTTTATGTGTCGTAGCAAGAATCACTTTTTATTTAAATGATTTTGCGGAGTGTCCCATCTGTATTAATCTGTGCCTCTTAGGTACCTACTGCGACCCTTCATTTGATTGACTTTTTACATATTAATTTACTAAGTAGCATTTCCGACCAACTTGCTTTGTTACGATGAAATTGTTGCAAATCTACTTACATTGGGTATTAAATTGTTATGTCTGGCGTTATGAATTGTTAACTCCCTATTTGAGCTACTTATTTAGTTATTGCTTTAAACTTAGCGGTACCCTGCCGCGACATTATAGCGCCATTTCAATGAGCAAATCTTATCGTGCCATCCATTAATTTCTGTAATTAAAATATATATAGGAATTACTCAAACGAATTTGATGGCGCGAGGATAGGTATTAGTTTTGACTTTATAAATGTACGCTTTTTACTTCGCGTTGGGGGTTTTTTAAATGTTTAATTTAACTTTTATTTAAAAAATTTAACGTAGGTAATTACAAAAGAAGTTATGATAATTCGAATTTTGCTTCTAAATCATCTTTGATCTTTGTTACAATAGTTGCCTACTTACCTGCCGTACCTGTATTCTGGGCGCTTTCAGCGAGCTCGAGTTCTGTTTGATAGTCGTGATTCCTGGTTTTTACATACTTTTCGGTCGAAAACACGTTTTTTTTACCAAAACAAAATTTTTGTTTGGCATAAAACCCATTAAACTATAGGTCGCTAGCCCTTGCGGAGATGCGTCTTTTGACACCTCGCACGTGCGCCTAGCGCATATAGAAGTTCAAGAAATTATTTTTCAAGTAAACCATCATCGACCTACTAAATCTACCTTAGGTGTATATAAAATCGTTATAACTTTGCATCCAGGTGACACATTTTTAACACTTACAGGGAAACACAGTGCAAAAGGCTGTTGTATATTTAGGCAAAAAACTTTTGCAAAAGGCCAGGCTTATGTGGCTTTGAGTCGTGTGAAAAGTTTACAAGGTTTTGCAATTTGCGAATTCAAAAAAAAAAAAAACAAAAGTCATTTATTTAAACTAGGCTGAGAATCAGCACTTTTTGAACGTCAAAATTACATAAGACACTTCCTAGTGCTTTAGCTGGAAAGAAGAAGTGGCGCAACAAACTCCCCAGCAGCACAGCTGTCTGTTCAGTTAAAAAAAATGAATCTATATAACACTGCGCATAATAGGTAATTTAGGTACATTACGTCACACAAAACATTAAATTAAATTATTTGCTATAAGTAAGCTACCACACGCCAATATACAAAAAAAAAAAAATCAAAAACTATACTCAAGCAGAAACAAAATACAAAACTAAAAACGTAAGCAGAACTTTATACCTAAATAAAAGCCTCCAGTAATAAAGGGCGTGCCCACTTACATGTAGCCGTACATGTAGTCATAACTCGAAGTCACAGATGATAAACAAGGACCATCGAAGTAAAATAAACAACGAGTTAAATTACTAATAACAAAACAAAACCAAGGTCAGCAAGACGACCAGTCACCACAAGCAGCACCCGTTCAAGAGCATAACGCAAAGATCAGCCATTACCCCCCTCGCCATATTTGAGGGTTGGAGAAATTGGATAGGAGGAATTGGATTAAAGAAAACTATTCAATATTGTCCTTATGACAAATCAGCATTGGAAGAATTGCAAAGAATAAAAAATCAAAACGAAGCTCTATCTCAATAGTATTTAGTTTTACTGTTAGTCGTAATTTTCAGGTATGTATCAATTTAACTATATAGAAATGCGTTGTTATTACTACAGAATATTTGTTCTGTATTCTGAGATTAACTTATCCTGATTTTTTTTATTTTTTTTTTATTTGGGATGGGTTTGCTCTTGACTCTAGTCTAGGTCGGAGGTGACAGAGAAAAAGTCGACGATGGGAGTGAGCTTACCCAGAAGAAGCCTGTTCACTCTCACTTTGAAGAAATTACGGTTGTATGCGTTCGGAAACACAGTCGCAGGTAGTGAGTTCCACTCTTTTGCTGTGCGCATTATAATGTAAAAGACATTTGGAAACACAGTACGAATTGGTGGAATAGCAACTAGGTAGGGATGGTAACTGACAGTGCGTCAAGATGTCCGATGGTAGAAGGGGCCGGTGGAATGAGGTCGTGGAGTTCTTGCGCACACTCTCCGAAGTATGGACAGACGCCAGCAGGTCAAGGCGACCCGAAACTGTCAAATTTTCCTAATCAATCTTGAACCTAATGCTTTAGCGATAAAGTTGAAAATCCATTAAAGAAATTTCACAGATTGTAGTAGCTTGATGTGCTGGCGTCAGTACCTACAATCTGTAGAAGACCGACAAGCAGGCAAACTTGCGGCGATGAGCCAAGCTGTGAAGCTTGGTATCCACCAGTCTAACGTCGCCAATGAGCCTCTAGCTCTGCGTTCCACCGAGTCAAGCGCGGCTTGTTGGTACTTAGCTGATCCATCCCAAAGGTGGCTGGAATACTCCATGCAGGATCGGACTTGCGCTTTGTAAAGGGTTAAAAGCTGTTCAGGCGTAAAGTATCACTTCATCCTATTTAGGATGCCCAGTTTCTTGGTCGCAGTTTGGGATTTGTACTCGATGGTGGCGCCGAATTTGAGTCCAGATGTTAACTCCATGCCTAGGAGCTCAAGCCGATCAGTTACAGGAACAGATGTACCCCGAAAAGTAGGAGTTTGGGCGAAACGACTCCTTTTAGCGGTAAAGAGACACGCCTGTGTTTTGGTGGCGTCAAAAGAGACCAGATTATCATCACCCCACTGGAAGTTTCAGCTGGGAGGTCAAATATGTTCGCTCGACCACGGCCTCTCTCAAGGAACGAACTTCGGCCCTGCTGGTTTTTGCGCTGGACAAGTATCTCTCTGAAACTGTGCTGTCATCTGCGTACCCAACAAATTATACTAAGCTGAAGTAGGTCATTGATGTGCAGCCGGAAAAGAGTTGCAGAGAGAACAGACTCGTATATATAGCATAAGGTCAGAGGAGCAGCCGTCAACGACTACTCGGATCGACCGTTCATTAAGGAAATCTGATATCCAGCTACAAAAATCAACTGGAATGCCATAAGCAGGAAGCTTGCTGAACAGAGCAGCGTGCCAGACCCTGTCAAAGGCTTTCGAGATGTCAAGCGATACAGCAAGTGCTTCGTCGTGTTTCTCGATGGCTTCGCCACAGCAGTGCGTGACATACACAAGAAGATCGCCAGTTGACCGTCGTCGGCGAAACCCATATTGACGGTCACTGAGGAGATCATTGTCTTCAAGGTAGGTCAGCAACTTACTATTCAGAACCCTTTCCATAACCTAGTACAGACTGGAGATAATGGCGATCGGACGGTAATGGGCAGGGTCTGCACGGTCGCCCTTTTTGGGCACTGGTTGTACATTTGCAAGCTTCCAGGATTTTGGTACCTTTTTTTTGAAGAGAGAGGCGGAACAAACGTGTCAACACAGGAGACAGTTCAGGCGTACACTGCCTTAACACTCTCGCTGGAATGCCGTCAGGCCCGCTGGCCTTGTTCACGTCTAGACTACACAATACTCTTCGGACCTCTTAAATGTGTAGTTGTGACTACAAATTTAATGAGGTAGTAACAGTAGGTGGTTGCTTGGAACCAGCGACTAGACGTGAATTGCTTGCAAAGAGAGATGCTGTTTTCTCTCCTGCAGAGTGAGCCAGCGACTCATCAGTTTTCATCATTGGAGGTAAAGTGGGACGACAGATATTCGTTTCAGCCGCTTTAGACAGGGACCAGAACTGTCTACTACCCGGAGGGTGCGAAGCTAGCTTGGTCCCAATACATCCGACATGGTCAAAACGTGCTCCACGTAAAACACGCTTACAGAACTTGGCGGCTGAAGTAAAAGCTCTTTTCTTTGCGCGAACCCTACGCGCTCTAACTTTGCGGTCGCGGGCCTTGGCTTATTTGGTAGGTATGTCAAAATTAATAGAATGATGATAAATAAATAAAAACAAAAATTATAAATGTCACAATATGGAATAGTTTCTACAGTCAATGCATAAATAAATAATCATAAATTACAATTAGTCACAATATTCAATTAAAAATTGTTTCTCCAGTGAAATAAGTCAATAAGTCTACTTTAATTTATCATTTAAAAATTCATCAGTCCTATTTTTTTTCACATTTTTTTTAAATTGTATAACATTCAATTTTTTTATGGCATCTGGTAATTTATTGTTAATGCGCGGTGCCATGCCCAAAACGCTCTTTCTCATTAAGACAGTCTTATAACGCTGATTGCTTGAAGAGTTTGCGTATTGGCTACGAATCGCAACAACTCGTAACGTTGACACTTTTTCAAATAACCTCATGTTTGTTTTGACGAAAATACAAATTTCAAAAATATATAATGAGGGTAAGGTAAGTATTTTCAGCGATTTAAAGAATGGTACAAAGCTATCATCAATTTTCAGACCACACATTGATCTTATGCATCTTTTTTGTGCCTTAAAAACGATATCTTTATCAGTAGAATTGCCCCAAAAAATAATACCATATCGCAAAATTGAGGCTACTAAGCCGTTGCTGTTGCTTTGATGCAACTAGTAGCGCATCCATATTTATTTTTCTAGCAATTTGGAAAAGTGCGTATGCTGATTTATTTATCTTCTTACTTAGGTCATCTATGTGGGTCTTCCAGTTAAGTTGGTTATCAAGGAATAAACCTAAGAATTTTGCTACTTTAACCTCTTCAATGTCACAGTTACTATGTCGGATATTTACTTTTGGTACTTTAGTTCTTTGGTGAAAGTGCATTATTTTGGTTTTCTTTAAGTTTATAACTAAATTATTTTTAATAAGCCCATTAATTATGTCCGATACTGTATTATTTATGTCATCTTGATAAATATTGCGATCAATACATTTCACTATGGCAGTACTGTCGTCTGCAAACATCAGCATTTGATGTTTAATCACCTTTGGTAGATCTTATATAGATTAAGAAAAGAGGTGGCCCTAGGACGCTACCCTGTGGGACATCAAACTTTATCAATCTATAATGAGATAAAAAACATACTCTTGTATGTGAAAAAACAAAATTTGAAAAGAGTATTTTCTCTGTACATTGTACATTCTGTTGGAGAGATAGGATTCGAGTAGTTTTAAAATGTTACCTCTGATACCATAGCTACGCAGCTTGTCTAATAAGACATTATGCTTTACGCAATCAAAGGCTTTGGTCATATCTGTGAAAACAGCACAAATAGGAGCCTTTTGGTCTACTGCTAACATAATGCTACGGAAAAATAGCGATGTTGATTGTGGTATTCTTTCTAAAGCCATTTTGTTCCTTGCATAATAAGTTAAATTTATTGAGATAGCAATACAGACTTATAATTTTTTTTTCGAAAATTTTGTAAAATACAGAAATTTTAGCCATTGGCTTATAGTTCTTCATATCGCTTTTTTATCTTTTTTATGAAGTGGTTTAATAATATTGGGTTGGCTAATAAGTAATGAGCGACATACAACTATTTTATTTGTATTTATTTATTAAATGAATAATTGTTAATCATTAATAATATATTCAGCGTCGTTTTCTACTACCAGTCGCCATCGATCTGGCAAAGAGTGAATGGTGAAGTCATTTATGTATTGTTTCAAGTGTGGTTCACAGCTCAAAGCTTTTTCCCGTTATTTCCCGAAACAAGCTGAAATCAGTTGGTGCTAAGTCCGGCGAATATGAAGGGTGGGGTATTATTTCCCGATTAAGCTCCAATAGTTTTAGCCTGGTACTCTTAGCAATATGCGGCCGGGCATTGTCGTGCAGGAAAAATATTTTGTCGTGTTGTGGACGTTTGCGTTGGATGTCAAGCTTCAGTTTTTCGAGTTGATCACAATATACTGTTGCTGTAATCGTAGTATTAGTAGGAAGGAAGTCCCAGCTTATTACTCCATGTATATCCCATCAGACAGAAAGCATTACCTTGCGAGGATGAAGATCACCTTTTGACGTTGGTTTTCCCTGTTATTTACATCCCAGCCACTGGCGCTTGCGTGTGTGATTAACATAGAGAACCCACTTTTCATCTCCAATGACAAGATGGTCTAACCAATTAAATGTGCGGCGGAAAGATAAAAGTTGTACACAAATCTCAGCTCGGTAGGGCAGCTGATCTTTACTTAATTGATGGGGTACCCAAACACTATATTTGTAAGTCTTTCCCAAACCATGTAAATGATTTTCTATTGTGCCATCTGAGCACTCGAGCTGAACAGCCAAATCGCGTGTAGTTCTTCGAGGATCTTCTTCGATTAATAGTTTTAATTTATCGATATCTATTTCCACGGGGCGCCCAGACCTTGGTTGATCGGTTAAGGAAAAATCGTTATTGCGGAACCGTTGGAACCAGCGCTTTGCTGTTGCTTTGGAGACTGCATCGTGAGCTATCCTTTGACATATATTACGTGTAGCTTCTGCAGCAGGATGCCCAGATTGAAACTCATATAATAAACAATGTCGTACGTGGGTTTTAATATCACTCATTTCTAAGTATGTGAACTTTAACGCACTAACAGCCAAAATATCAATAACGCGCATGAGCGCGACTCGCTCTTTATATACCCTCTGTTCCAGAACGTTTTCGAACCTTTCCGAAAATTCTAGAAATTATAAACTAAAACGCTCATTACTTATTAGACAACCCGATAACTTTCTTCAAGTCTTCAGGATAAACTCCGTCAACAATAGCAAGGTTCATAATATGCACTAATATGGGTGCTATAAGTTCATTTACAAATTTTATCACCTTTGTTAACATACCGTCAAATCCTACAGTACTTGTATTTTTAAGTGATCTTATAGCCGAAACGATGTCGGTTATTATAACAGGCTGCATAAACATAGATTGCCTTGTCAAATTGTCTAATTTATTGTCGAATCCCTAAAAATAAATAATCATTAAATGCATTTGCAATGTCAGTAGGCTTTGAAAAGGTCTGGTCACATTTATTAATGGTCATTGTTCTTTAGGAGAGTTATTTTTAGGTCTATTTGCCATGTAGCTTTCGACTTATTCTGCGAGGTTTTTATAAAGTAATCATTTTGAGCTTTTTGTGTTAGTCTTATAATTTTCTTATATTGTAAAGAGTATTGTTTAAAATTGGTTTTATTTTTTAACACAGGATATAATCTGTACGCCCACAGTAATTTTCTTTGTTTTTTACTACAGCTTTTTAGGCCGCGCGATACCCATTTTACGTTTATATTAGTATACCGTAAAACGGGGTGAATAGATAGGTCCTCGAACTTTGGTAACGATTTTCGTAACGTTGCAGAATTGATACCCATTTTTTAAAGCATGTATTTACTGAGTCTTAGGCCAAACTATTGAAATATATTTGATTCTATTCGGATATGTTTGTAGTTAATAAAAAAAGACACAAAATATACGTGATTTCTAATTACCACCCATCAGGGGACAATAAACACACCTAAGGGGTGATTAGATAAATTTCGTAGGGCTGCCTCTTTGTAGTTTCCCTAAATATTTATTTAGGATAAAGGCAAGCAAACTCGTAAAATCTTTAATTATTAGTTTAAAGTAAATTTATAATTTCAAATAGAAATCATCAATGATAATGATAAAAATGTAATAAATTTAGAGTGTATCACGAAAAGAAGACTAAAAAAAAAATGCACTTGACTTTAGAATAATAAACTTTATATTAAATCAAACAGGAATTTCAATCAGGAATTATAATCAATATCATTCAAAATCAACAATTATTCATAATAATTACTAATATCAACATATCCTATGACCCGTAGCGCACCTTGTGTTTTCATAGTTTTCCTATTATGTCTGTATAGCACTGATTTATTTATGTTATATTTTTCTGCAATAGAGGCTAATGAACACT
Source organism: Dicycla oo (assembly GCA_948252095.1). Taxonomy (NCBI): domain Eukaryota; kingdom Metazoa; phylum Arthropoda; class Insecta; order Lepidoptera; family Noctuidae; genus Dicycla; species Dicycla oo. The sequence continues at coordinate 23,854,631 of OX411711.1, forward strand.
TTGGAGTTGTTTGAAACTCTTCCAAAGCTTGTTTAATTGTATTAGGGTCATATTTGCGATACTGCTTACCGCGTGGATCGGGCTTATAGTTTCGAGGCATTATTGTACCTGAGAAATAAAACAATGTAAATATTAACAAAAATAAATTTAATACCTTATTAGTTTATATTTTTTATTTAAGAATGAATTAAATTATAAAATATTGAATGGATTAAAAAATAATCAAGAAAATTAAAAATAGTTTAAGTAACTAAAAGTGAAATTTGAACTGTAGATAACCAATACAAACTTTGTGGCAGCCCTGATATATTCATGGCTAATCACCCCTCTTTCGTAACTAATCACCCCTTTGCTGTGTCTATTAACCATATTTGCGTGCCTATTAACCCCTCAGGCGTGTCGATTCACCCCTTTCGTGTATCTAATCACCCCGAAAAATTCAAGAAAACAAGTCTTACGAAATAAGAACAATTTAATATAATAATGCATATTTTAACCTTAATTATTATAGCACAATATATTTATAACTGCACTCACCGTAACTTGAAGATAATTTTAAACTATTATGACCAAAATTCACCGAAATATGGACGTTCAAACTCGCACGCACCTAACGACTTATTTTGTTGTCGACTTTGACATTAAGTTTTGACGTTTTTAGCGATGTTGCCACAAATAAAAAGTTGCCAGACTAAGAAAAATTACACCAACAAATTATTAAAGTTGCGGGTTTTTTACTGGGGATAACGAGTTTGCCATAAAAAACGTTAGAAATTATCCCAAGATTTTTCTCTATTCCCCCCGTCAGTCCTATTCACCCCGTTTTACGGTAAATAGTTATTATTTTGTGAGGGAAGCATAGTCTGTAGAATAGGGAGAATGTTTCATAAAATCTTTTGTAAGCTATATTGGCATCGTTACTTTCATATAGGTACCTCCTTAAAAGTTAAACTTCGAATGCATTCTCGGAATTTTTTGAGGTTCTCTGTGGAGTAGTCTTTTCTTACAATTTTCCAGTATTTTAAGTGGCATGTTCTATTTATGGGAACCCTGAGGATTTGTGCCGTGTGATCAGAAAGGATGAAATCTATAATTTTAGCTTTACATCCGCTTCATATATACAATACAATACATGTGCTAGGTACTACTAAGCCTGGTAGGTTAATTTATTTTTAATGTCAAGTTATAACTCAGTAGAAAATTCTTTAGTTCCAAAGTAGTCCTATTCCTTTTTAATGTATCAGTATTTAAATCGCCACACATAACATTTAATTTTATTTTATTAAACAAACATAGCCTACATACACAATGTTAAGCTAATCATAAAATGTCAAATAATTGTATTTAGGAATTCTATAAACACAAATTATAATAATAGAATAAGTTGTCAATTCAATTCCACAAATTTCAAAAACGCCGGTCATCTATACAGGGTGATTTTTAAAACATGCGACAAAATTTAAGTGGGTGTTCTACCCATCTATATGAACAACTTTTACTATGGGACCAACTAAGAATTCGCAAAAAAAAAATTACCTTCCCATGTAAAAGCACATACCCGATTGGACCATTTTGTATAAAAAGGTCGAAATTTTTTTGCGAATTCCGAGTTGGTCCCATAGTAAAAGTTATTCATATTGATGGGTAGAACACCCCCTTAAATTTTAAATGTTTTTATTGCAAATAATATTGATTACTTTTACAGTGTGTTAGTTTAATACATAAATATAAAACAATTTAAAATATAAAAAGCTTATTCGAAGTGGTCTCCATTGGCTGCAATACAGTCCTTTAAACGTTGAGGCCAGTTATCAATAGAAGCACGCACTCTTTCCATGGGAAAATTCTTCACTGCCAATCGTATGGATTGTTTTAGGGACTCCAAATTATCATGGCGTTCAGAGCAAGCCGTACTCTCTAAAACTGACCATAAATCAGATCGTCTAGTCCCGATCTTAATCCAGCGGATTAAGATCGGGACTAGACGACGACCAGTCTTCAGCTCTGATGAAGTCCGAAACGTTCACTTCCAACCAACACTGCGTGGACCGAGCTTTATGACCCGGCGCCGAGTCTTATTGGAAGAACCATACTTGATTATTGAACATGGTGTTGTTAAGGCGCTTAACTACCTTCTCAAGAATGGTATCTTGATACACTTGTGCCGATGTTTTGATACCTTTTTCACAAAAATATGGCTCAGTCACTCCTTCATAGCTAACACCCCACCAAACCATCACTGAAGTCGGATAATGCCCACGTTGCACTCTGTCGACTAATTGGGAAGCTTCCTTAGAGCTTTGAGCATAAATACGGTCATTTTGTTTGTTAAAATGTTGCTCAATTGTAAAGATTTTCTCATCCGTAAACAAATTTTTTCTGTGACCTCCCTTTGCGTCTCGCTTCAGTAGTTGTTTCGATTTTGCCACCCTGTTCTTGTTTAAATTATCAGTTAAAAATGAATAGTGCGTCTATTATAGGCTGCAAGTCCTAAGTCATCTTTTAAAATACGCGACATGGTTCTGGATGCTATCTTCATCTCCCGAGATAAAATCTTTTGCTTTCGGACAGGATTTCTTCGAATTCTTTCCCTTACTGCTTTGACCACCTTTTTCGTACGAACACTACGTGGACAGCCAGATCTTTTTCTGTCACAAACAGAGGAGGTCTCATTGTACCTATTAATAGCCCGGTACACAAACATTTGACTAATACCAAGCGTATGGAGAGTTTTAATAATTGCATTTGGCTCCATACAAACTTTGTGTAATGCAATCACAAGCGATTCAGTTCTCTTTATCACCCCACTCCATTTTAATATCGCAAAATATTGTACAATGTATTGGCGCCAAAATTAGAAAACGCAATGAACAATCGTATAAAAATGACAGATTCCAAATTAAAATGTAATATCTTTCTTATTTTTAATTGTAACAGTATTTATGGCCAGACTGTGTATATTCTATACAGTGTGAGTCAAAATACCCCTGTTATACCGAAAACAGTGTATTGTTTAATACACTATTAGTTATTCTGGAAGGTCGCCATGGTCATATCTCAACTTTAAATAATTTCGGTTTTCTCTTACAAAATACAAATAATATTTTAATTTTGCTATGTCGTAGCAACCCTATATAGGCGCAGCCAAATAAATCAATGACCGCAGGCCGTAGGTATGTAGGTATTGTCGCGTCCTTTGACCTGGCGAGCTGTTGCCTCATCGCGCGAGTGAAATGATCAGTACGGTAATTATTAAGTGTGTACGCTACGGAGTGGGACACATCCCACTCCGTAGCGTACACGACACTTTTCAAATAACCCCACAGAAAGAAATCTAGTGGGGTTAAATCTGGCGATTGGCGGGACGCGTGGGGATTTTCGTGTGCCCAGACATGCTCATTGTGGTGATTGAATAATCCATGCCTGATGAACGTGGCCTGATCACTCCACAAAATAAGCCTGCCGAAGTTTGAGTCAGCACGGATGCGGTTTTGGTACCACTGGCAAAATTCGATGCGTGGTCTGTAATCCACCTCGGTCAGTTCCTGGGTCGGTTGGTAATGGTATGGGTATTGTCTGTCCCTCTTCAAAGCACGCCAGGCACTAGCCTGGGTCAAACCTAAAGCGGCCGCAGCACCACGTGTACTCCGCCTCGGATCCTCGGCAAAGTAATTTAAAATTTCTTCTTCCGCTTGAATAGAGGCATCGGTTCTTATTCTACCACCATGGGTTGAACGGTGAAAGGTCCCAGTGGAGTGAAGCCTGTGCACCAACCCACGGAAGCAATCGTACGATGGAAACCTATTGGGGAAACGCTGCCTATACAGTTGTCTTGCTGCTGCAAGATTACCGTCAGTCGCACCTACACACATTATCATGTCATAATATTCATTGTTCGCATATTCGGTCATGATTCCTCGCAAAATTCACTACAATCCAACGCGAAACTAGACGACAAGCATCCAACTCGAAAGAATGAAGTGAACTAGCGAAATAAATGCCTAATTACTTAACTAGCCTACAATAATAAAAATAAACACAATTTTAGGGATCAATAAGATATTAAGTGAATTCCGATAATAAATAGGTACTATTTTTAAAATAAAATACTGTACCTAGTGGTAGCAGTGCACCTACATTTTGCTTACGGTATTTCTGTCCCATGATGTGATAAGGGGCCAGTTAAAATCGTATTATCGAGGTTGACTAGTATTTGTAGCATTAATTACAAATCTTAGTGGTTTACCTATTTTCTGTATTTTTTAAATGATAAAGAAATAAAATACATTGCCATAGTTATGAAACAAATCTAATTCCAAAATAATCGAATACAGTATCCAAAAACCCCAAAAAGATTGCCCGGTCTTAGAATAGAATCGCGTTATTATTACACATGTACGGAATCTTTTAGTGATTTTCTTTCCGAGGTGGCGGCGAACTCAAAGGCCGCGCGCGGCGGCACGGCGGCACGCGTAAAGATTTTTGTAAGCTGAAATGATTTTGAATCTTATTTTTATGATTAAATAACATTCAAAATCATTACCGTTTAAAAAATCTTTCGGATTTGAAGCATTCTTCAACCGATGCCGATATCCAATAAGAAAGCCGCAAGCAATGGGCGTGCAGTATAGTGTAGGAAATTGCAAGATATTGGTGGCATTTCTACCAATCGGAGGATTAAAACTGCAATTAATTCTTATAAAAATGTATTTCACCAAAGAGTAACGAAAACAGTTAGGTCGTTCGATATCTTACTTTTGAGGATAGATACCTGTTAAACAAATGGAATTAATTTTCATAGGGAGCTAATATTTTTTTTTATTAAACTTTTTACTAGGTATTTGTATTTGTATAAAAACCTTGTAGTTGGGTTTAAACTGCAGTTTTATGCAGATGTATGTAGCTACGTCTACTTCTACTCTGCGTAGGTATTTCGCATATCATACTGGTATTCAAGACTTAATTTAATCTTGAAAAAAAAAAATCAACTTGCCTCTCTGATGCAAGAAAATTATAGGCTTTTTACTATTATGTGTTAAGTGTCTTATCTGACGCATTCGTCCCTATATCAAAGAAGAGAGAATAGAGGTCAACCAATTTTAGGGTTGACTCCATCAAAAATATGAAGAAAACTTTGACATGTCGAAAGCATTCAAAAACTTGAATGAACATTGTTGGGGACTTCATCTAATGATTAATAATGCACAACAGAATATGGGGCCGCTGGATCAAAAGAGGTCTTCTGAGTCACCCGTATATACAAGGTGTAACTTAAATAACGCACAACCTCTTAAGGGGTCATTGTAATCATCATTATGAAAATCTTTTACTATGGGACCAAACCTGAAATCGCGAAAAAAAATCAGCTGTTACTGAACAGCTGATTTTGCAAACATAAATGTACTGACATTTATGTTCGCAAAATTCGTCAAAATGTACTGAACAGCTGATTTTGTTCTTGATTCTTTTTTTGTTGTGTTTGTAATAGTCAGGACAAGGTTTGTATGAAAGAAAATGTTTGAAAAGTTTCCGGGAAAATTGGAAAATTCGAGAAAATTGAAAGTGCATTTTCTAGGTATGGGAATTATGTATGATTTATTGAAATTTTGGCAGGAAAACGTTTTTCGGGTCATCTAGTATAATATAAATAAAAAAGTCAATTTCCGAATGTATGTACGCGCATCACTTCAGAACGGTTGCACCTATTTGGCTAATTCTATTTTTTTTCGTTTGTAATTGTCAGGACAAGGTTTGTAGGCAAAGCACAGCCTTTCATTTTCACTGTCAGGCAAAGCACAGCCTTTCATTTTAAACTACTGTGGACACTAAGATATCCGGAATCCTAACTAATATACGTAATTGTATGATCCGCTCTGCAGAATAATTTACTAAACACGTCTGCTACTTCTGCAGAGAGTGCGCGCCTGCTGGCTGTGGGTAAGTGGGAGTCGGGTCTGTGGCTTCATGCACTACCGTCGTCCAACGTAGGCACTTTGTTCGACGACACTACTTTATTTATTTATTTATTAAAACTTTATGCACAAGTAAAAACAAATACCGTACAAAGGCGGACTTAATGCCTGAGGCATTTTCTACCAGTCAACCTTAGGGTGATGCAGAGAAAACATGGCAGGTGCAATATAAAGGATAGATAACACGAAAATAACTATAAAATAAAAGAATAAATACATCAATATATACATATATATATACATATAATCAGAATAAACTTTGTCAGGAGAAATAACGATCTGTAGAGGAGAAATAACAATCAGTAGAGGAGAAAAAGAATCCAACAAATCAGCGCAGAGATGTTTCTGCCAACTTCTTACGTATATGTTCACGTATCTTCACTTTAAAAGACAACCGATTGGTTGCCGTCCTGATGTTCAGAGGGAGCGCATTCCAAAGAAAGACCGCCTGGACAAAGAAAGAATAGTGAATGAAACCAGCGCGGTGAGAAGGACATCGTAGAAGACGATTGTTGGTAGAACGAAGATTTTTACTATGGGCAGAGCATAAGTATTGAACATGGGAAGTCAGGTAAGAAGGAGAAGTGGGTTGGTCGAGAATAGAAAACAACATAGACAGAGCTCTCACCTCTCTGCGCTGCCGAATGGGTAACCATTTTAAAAGCAATCGGTGCCCGGATACATGGTCATACTTACGAAGATTGAAAACGAATCGAATGCAGTTATTGAGAAGGCGGTCAAGTTTATTGAGGAGATCTGCATTCAGGTTATAGTAACACACATCACCATAGTCAATTATGGGAAAGATTAGGGACTGTACAAGCATTGCCTTTATGTGTGTTGGGAGAAGGTACTTTCCGCCTCGTTGGTTCCGTACGACTAGGAGCTCCATGTTGTTCTCCTCATCGCTGTCACTGTGGCCAAGTTGTCAACAACCTCGAACACTACGGCCTGTCTTGCATCCGAAGTGCGGGTCGCTTAGCGCGGCACGCGGACTTTAATGACATCATCCGACGAGCTCTTGTCACCGTCAGCGTTCCAGCTGTAATAGAACCTACTGGCATGGCACGCGACGATGGCAAGAGACCAGACGGCATGTCTTTATTTCCATGGGAGGTGGGTAGGTCCTTAATTTGGGATGCAACGTATGTCGATAATCTTGCGACATCCCATTTTCCTGGCTCAGCGTGCTCTGGTGGCGCCGCTGCTGCGGCTGCGGAAAACCTCAAGCGGCGTAAATATGAACTTATTGGTAATTTTTATATAATAATAATTTTTATATAATATGTATGATAGTCTGTTAGGTATATATGTTATGGGTCTTTGTTACCCGAAATAAATGATTTATTATTATGATCTTTATTCAATTTTTTTACATATAAGTTATATTTTTAAATATTAGAATTAAAAAAAAAACATTTAAAAATATAAAAAATAGAAAAATTAGAAATCCACCGGCATGGGGAACAGGGTCCAAGCTACCGGTGGTTAGGGCCCCAGAGACAGGAACCTCCTCACAATACGCGCCGTATCAAGGAGGACTGCCTTCTGAATCAAGCCCTTCACGAAGCCACCCAACGAGAGCCTCTTGAGATGTTGGTCGAGGCTCTTAGCTATAAGGCCATTGACTGTAACGACTATCGGCACAATGATTGCCGAGTCCACATTCCACATAGCGACAACCTCGTGGGCTAAGTCGAGATACTTCAATTGTTTCTCCTTCTCAGCCTTCACGAGGTTCTCGTCATGCGGGATAGTGACATCGATTATCATTGTGCGGCGCACTGATCGATCTATTACTACTATATCAGGCTTATTGGCTACAATAGTCCTGTCAGTGATAATAGATCGATCCCAGTATAACGTGACATGGTCATTCTCGAGAACTGGGTCGGGCACATACCTGTAATACGGTACCTCAGAGTCCACAAGGCCGTATTTCAGAGCAAGTTGCTGATGGATAATCCTGGCCACTTGGTTATGCCTGTGCAAATACTCGCCGTTAGCTAAACGAGAACACCCAGAAGTAATATGTCTGATAGACTCACCGGGACAATGGCATGCCCGACATATGTCGATCGTCCCGTCTTTCATTATATACTTCCGGTAGTTATTCGTTAGCATAACTTCATCCATAATCGCACAGACTGAACCTTCGGTTTCCCCAAAGAGGTCACCGAAGCGTAGCCAGGCCACGGACGCTAAGAAATCTACGTCAGGCCCATGAAGGGCCCGGAAAAAGCGTCCGTGAAGCTCCTTGCTTTGCCATACTTCCTTGCGGTCGTTGGTACTAAGCACCACAGGTTTGCGCCAGTTCTCTTTAGCCAAGGATAACGGGGTGAGTCCCTTGTCCACTGCAACCACATCTCGGTGCATACCCACGTTAGCCTTGAGAAAATATTCTCTGAGACTGCACACCTCGCGGTTGTGGAGGGTCTTAGCATTTAAAAAACCTCGACCCCCACACTTCCGTGGGATGTACAGCCTCATGACAGACGAACGTGGGTGATGCATCCGGTTTGCAGTCAGCAGTGACCGGACTCTCCTATCCAGGGCATCTAGTTCCGTCTGGGTCCACTTTAGTATGCCAAAGGAGTACATCAGGACCGGCATGACCCAACCGTTAAAGGCGCGCACCTTGTTGCCGCCTGACAAAGAACTATTAAGTACCTTTTTCAGGCGACCGAAGAAGCGCTCCTGCAACGATTGTTTCATGTCAGCCCCGTTAATGCCTAACCCCTCTGACATACCCAGGTATTTGTAGGTATCAGTTGCGGAGAGTGATCTCAGGTTTATAGAATCTGAGAGTTGTAGTCCCTCAGATTCTACAATCCCGCCCCGCCTTACATGCATGACTGCACATTTATCAACACCAAATTCCATCCTGATGGAATCACTAAAAGTTTTAGTTACTTTTAGTGACTCCAGCAGTTGCAATTTGTTGGTGGCAAACAGTTTCAAATCATCCATATAAAGCAGGTGGGATATTACCTGACCCCCTCTCCGCAAAGAACAGCCCAGCCCTGTACCCTCCAGCAGAGTGCTAAGAGGGTTCAAGGCTAAACAAAACCACAGTGGACTCAGACTGTCGCCCTGGAATATTCCCCGCTTAATCCTAATAGGTTCGTCGCTCCCCCGAATTTGTCGACATCCTGGATAGCGAAGGACCGTCCTCCACTGCCCCATACATGTCGTTAGGAAGGTGCTCAGAGTTGTATCAATTTTGTACAACTCTAACACCCTCAAGAGCCATTTATGGGGCACCGAATCAAAGGCCTTCTTATAGTCTATCCAACATGTCGACAAATGCTTTCGGGATCGACGGACCTGTTGGCTTATGGCCATGTCAATGAGGAGTAGCTCCTTGGTGCCGCGGGACCCATTCCTACATCCATTTTGAGAGGCAGACATGATAGAATTCTTTTCTAAATGAGAATTAATTTTCACTCTCAAAATGGATGTAAGAAGTTTATAGACCGTCGGCAAACAAGTGATCGGCCTATAATTTTTGGGTTCCGTGGCATCACCTGACTTATGGAGCAAGTGGGTAACTCCCGTTGTAAAGAGCTGTGGCAGCGACCCAGACTCTAAGGCCGACTGGAATTGCGATGCTAAGCACGCGTGTGAACTTTGCAGCCATTTAAGCCAAAAATTGTGCAGTCCGTCCGGTCCCGGCGATTTCCAGTTCGGTATCGGACGGGCTGCACTGGCTACATCGGAGGAAGTAATTATTACTCCCTCCATCTGCGGTATGGCGTCACACACGCGCTCAACATCGCGCATCCATTCAGCCTCATTATGGCAGACGGGCACCGACCAGATGTTGCGCCAGAATGTGCTAGTGGCATCATCATCTGGGCGGCATACGTCTGCCACATTTTGCTCAGGTCGCTCCCATGCTCTATACACCCACCTTTGATCACGCTGGAATATGCGATTCTGGGTATATCGTTCAACCCGACGCTTATACCTACGGATACGGCTTGCCCATGCATAGACCTTCTGCTTCAGGAAGTCAATGCGCTCTGTGACATGGGACATATATTCTTGAGGGCTGATTCCAGTCCCCGAGAACGCCCGCCTCACAAAGCGCATCACTCTAGGGCGAGTATTGCCCTCCCTGAAGCAGTATAGTTTGCCGATGAGCACCCTGGTCCCCTCGATACGCCGCTCGATCCTGCACTGCCAGGCTGGAACGGCGGGTTTTGGTCGTGTAGCTATGTCACAATTTGAAAATGTGACATTGGCTACACGACACGCCGCAATAGCCGCGCAATACAAGATCGAGTGCGTATCTACGAGATCTTCGCTGCTTTCAAAATAAGAAACAAGCAGCGAATCCAAGGCACACACCAACGCCCTATTCGTTCTGTGCATAGGCAAGCGAGGTAAACGAGGTCTAAGTTGGACGGGGGCAGTTCTAAACTCCCGAATCGCATCCTCCAGCGCGCTCCTCAATTGGTCGTTACACTGGCTACTTACCGTAACAACCTCATCGCCCCCCTCCTCATCATTAACATAAGACCGCGGTTGGATTATGTTTAGAGGTTGCACCGCGGTCTGTGACGGGACAGGGACGATACGGTTGCTCAGTACCTCTGAGCGCAGCCTATCAAGCGCGGCGTCGTCCAATCTTTGATTCCGTTGGATAACCCGCACCTGATCCGACAGTCGTTGGGCCGAGACGTTGATGGCTGGTTGAAGCGCCTGAAACAGAGTTAGCATCCTATCGCGGTACGCAGTGAGGTTAGTTCCCCCCTCTGTTGCCCCGTAATATGCGCGCATGACGTTCTCATTTATTTGCTGTCCATTTCATGCGCTGCACACAACCACCGGCAGCGGGGACCCGGCTCGGGGCCGGTTGGCCCCTAGATCCCATGCCGTTCGTTGGCCGGCCTCTTCCTGGCCGACGTACAGGTGGTGGCGACGTCGGTGGAGAGAAGTACTCGTCGCTCGAGCTCGACGCGGCTGCAGCCGCCCGTGTGACTGGTGATCCGAGTTCCGGCGGCGGCGAGGCGGAGCTGAGCGACGAGTCCGGAGGTGGTAGACGTGCGCGACGTACAGCTGCTCTGGTCAGCATCTATTCACATCATTGATTTTCCTCGCATTGTATGTTTATGACATATGTCTATATTTTTGTGTTTTTTTCTTATCGGGTTTTTATTATTTTTCATTTTCACTTTTATCTGGATTTTTTTTTTTATCTATTTTTCTGGATAGTTGTACGTGTTTTTAACTGTTTATATGTTGAATTTAAAATAAAATAAAATGCGAAATACGAGACGAAAAAAATTGACGTTATTGACGTATTATTATTATTATTATTATATTATTAATTATATTTTCGAGCCGTATGGGGTTGAAACCCTAGGGCCGTGGGGTCCGCGTGCTCATGGCCTCTTTAAGGAAATCTCGAAACGGCTGGTTGACACTTCCCGTGACCCAAGGGCTGGCTTTTACCTTGGCCAGAGGCAAAGCATTGCCATACAACGTGGTAATGCCGCCAGTCTCTTGGGTACATTACCAGTAGACAGCGATGCAGATGAATTTTTCGACGCCATATTTTAGTTTGTGAATAGTTTTAGTTAAGATAGGATATAATTTTGATATTTTTAATATTGTTAATATGATAATTGTTATAAATTCGAAAGTGAGTTTGTTTGTTTGTTACGCTTTCACGCTAAAACGGCTGAACGGATATGGATGAAATTATAATGACAGATAGGTAGCCTGAGACCTGGAGAAGGACATAGGCTACTTTTCATCCTGGATCGCAGACGATGTTGCGGGCAACAGCTAGTTATTTATAAAACTAGACGGCTAAGGTCTAAGGCCTGAAGAAATCTTCGCCTATAGAAATATATCATATGCCTATTGGAAGAGATGTGTTCTACCTACTCATCAAACCACACAGCAAACATCCGCGATGGATGTCGTTATATCTAATAAAACAAAAATCGTTATATCTAATAATAAGATGGTCTTGCCTATTTTAGCTTCAAGGTAGAAGTTATAATGTCTACCATTTATGTTTGAAGAAAACTCATGTGTGTACTGAATAAATTATTGAGGTAGGTTCGGTGCCAATAGGGATATAGCTACCTTGCCCTATAGGCACCGAACTTACCTACGTACCACTTACACCGGACGGACAACGACAACAGTGTCTAGCAGCGTGTGAGCAGCGTTGTATGGTTGTGTGAAGCTTCACTTGCCTTTCACCGCGTAAGTAACGATATGGAGATGGTGGTTGATTTTGATACCTTAGTACAGTAGAACGTAACGCGGCCGCCGTGTGAATGGCGTATGAGAGGGGACACGCATAGGGCTACGCCAGTGCAGCGCAATCTTTTCAACTTGCGGCCGCGTATGCGCATCAACCAAAGTCGTGCGCGCAACCGATACTTATTTATTGACTTCCGTTAAAAAATAAACTTGGTCGTGAAAGGATCAAAATAATTTTATACGGAAAGAGAAAAATAAATAAAAATTAGTGACAGTTTATTCGAGGACTTGAGAGCAACATTTTGCAACTGTGGATTGTCAACGTTTCCTGATAAGATTTTTTAATTTACGACTGCGGTGAGCGAGTGTTTTATTACTGAAATCTTACCAAATTATTTTCCTGATAACTAAGAATTACGTACCTATTGTCCAATGTATTTTTAAATATATTTTTCATTGATTCTTCCCTTATTTATTGATAGGCGATAGGAATCACAGAATCCAGAAATGATTATTTTCATGTAGTGATCAAAATGGGTAGATCTAGATTCTTTATAAGTTTTTTTAAAAGTTTGGGCTGATTTGTCAAATATCAGTTAATTTTTATCTGAAGAATTAATATGATAGTTTTACATATTTTCTTTGCAAAAGCTGTCAAACCACAATATTTATTTCTCTGATAAAAGTTACATGGCTAGTGAAAAATCAGCTCTAAATCTAATAAGTGGTGAACTATTTATTAAATGGTTCGCTATAAAAACACCCGGGCGTCCTGAAATTACTCTTAATTTAATTTTCACTAAAATATAATAGTTCCAGCTAATTGTTTGAAAATATTTTACAGGAAGTTTATAAATTCACGTTACTAGCACTATATGCAGGGTTGAGCAGTGTTTGAATTACTCGTAATTGAAATACAAACATGTTTTTTTTGTATTTAATTACTTCCTAAAATGTAATTTGTAATTGGTATTTAAATACCTGACGCTGAGGTATTTTGTAGTTAGTATTTCAAATAGCCTTTAAAATACATTTTAACATTTAGCGATCTTATTTATTACTTACTGAAAATGAAAAACAAAGTGACTTATACATAAACTGAAAACAGTTAGTATTTAGATCCCAGAGCAGTATACATATGTCAATGTTTATAGTTGGCAGCACTGTTCCTGTACCTACTGTACACTGTATACGTCAATTTTCTTTCAACTTTCAAACAAACTTTCAACTTTATAATATTAGTATTTGTATAGAAGTATAGGTAGGTAAATGTAACAATTGTTAATGATTATTGTTACCAAATTAATAACTTTTTTAGCGACGCTCTGTGGGCTGTAAATCGAGTATCATAGGCATTTAATTTTTTGTTTGCTTGTGATAAGCTTCTAATGCGTAGTCAGAGAATGCTATAGACACCTAGAAAGCGTGTCGCATAAAGAGACAAAAAAAAAACACGTCACTATATTTAGGGTTACCGTGTGAGGAAAAATTTACCCCATAATTTGTGTGATTCTAAAAACAAAGGTGTTCGGAGAATGGATAGGATTAGAAATGAGTAAGTGCCTACGTAAGAGAAAGCCTGAAAGTGACACTGATAAATCGATTATCATCGGTATAGGCATGTGTTGCCAAGTACTAATAAAAATGTATGGAAGAAGATATGCTGGCGAACTCAAAATAATTGCGATGGGGGCAGGAGGGTGACGATGGATGATGATGATTTCTAAATATCTATATTTTTTTTATGTGATAATAGGCTATGCTTTGTGAATAAATAATACAGCATGTTTATTTTTAATTAGCTTTTAATGATTTTACACGCAATTATCCTTTAAATAAAACAAGCTTCGTATGAATGTTTCTAATTTTTTGCTTGGGTTCAAAACATTTTGTTGCGTGATTTTGCGTTTTCTCAAAATATATGCTGCATATTTTTGATAAAAGTTTTGGTGTCCAATCTGTTTGTCCTATAGCTATCTAACAATCTAATTCCGACGTAAATTATCATTATCAGGGAAACTGCAACAAACCAATATATCTTTCAGATTATATAAAAAATACACACTGCAGAATAGGTAGGTACATATTTCCCATAATAGTGGGTTATAATATAAAGAAAACTTGAAGGAATTTACGTCTAGGGTGCATTATACACAATGTATGAACACAATAAAATGTTATTGAAAGCCTAGTAACTGTTATAGACTGGTATACTTACGAATGAAAACGAAAATCTGGCATTTTCGTTCCTACTATCACTTTTACACCTACACGGCTACATCGCACCATATTCTTTTTTTTTTTAATTGTTGTAATATTAAGGCTAAATTGTTCACAACAAAATATAACATAAACTACATAACATAAAGCACTTCAAAACTCTATTTTATAGGAAGACGAGAGCTAGCTGCACGTTAACTGTCAAACTTTGTTTATCAAAGTAGTGTGCTAACCTTGAAAAACGCGAAACGCGCCGTGAAACAAAAAATCTCATCGTTCTGTTTTATTTCTTTACACGACATCGGCGTAAGTTTCTCTTTTCTTGTGTGAACGCGACAAAAGGTATCAATTTGTCTATAGCATTCTCTGTCTACGTTCTAATGCCTTCAGCAGTTCAGCAGTCATGAATATATAAGAAATATCATTTCGTAGGTAAACTAATAAAAAAAAAAAAAGTAAAGCGCCAAAGTAATAAATCCAAATATTTTCAAAACCGCTGTCTTAACTGATATATCCTTACAGGTGGCTGTTCTACAAATTGTTTAAATTTTTTTATTAATTTTGTTTTGCGATACTTTGAAAATACTTCAAATTACTAATTAGAACTTTATATTTGTGACTAAAATTATTATTTCTATGTTCATAACTATTTTGTATAGCTTCGTTGTTGTTGTGAAAAACAAAAAATGACTTTCTTTCAAAAATAGTCTTAAGAATATTTCATTAAAGTTCAAATTGCATGGCGTAATTTTAACCTTACGGATTTTTTACTTCGTGCATTTGAGCTCTATTACTTCAAAGACGATACAAAATCTATTACGTCTAAATCTATTTAAAATGTCAGGAGATACCTAGCTAACAAACACCGGGAATCGATTCAGTGAGAACATACATTATTTTCACAATAATCCAACTACACTGCTAACCCGTAGCCGTAGGTAACATATAATATATATTATTACGAGTACAATACTGCCGTCGTAAGAAAAAAGGGCACAACAAACATTAAAAAAAAAAAAACTACAAAAAATTGAGCAGATTAGCCTTTTTTTTCTGATTCTAGATATGTGTGTAACTCATTTTTTTTTTAAATGTTAGTTGTGCCCTTTTAGCTTACGACGCGACGGCAGGATACGTATGTATGTTTCTCGACCACTTCCGGTAAGCGACCACTTGTCTGACTTGGTTTCTTTAATTAAATATAATAACTTTTTTTAGGAAATAATAATAAATAAAATAGCCTTAATATTATTTGAATAATTACGTAATAAGAATTTACTAAATGTAATATCAACCGCTTGACCAAAAGCAAAGAAAAAAGACGCTCAGTTCCAGTTCCAGGGAGTCAGTTTTCTTAGCTGCTAATGCCTACAGTGGCACGATGTGTAAAAACGAGATAGCGCTCTACAAAAGAAAGTAATAACTAGATCCGTGATGTCCCATGCCCGAATGAATAAGGTAATCTCTCAGACTAAGTATCCTGTAGACGGAGCTATAACTTGTTGCCGCTCTTGTATCTGTGTGTCAAACAAAGTATTGTTCTCTCTGTCTATTTCACAGAGTTCAGGAATGAGTAAAAGGTACAGCACATGTAAGTTTGGCAACGTCGCACTGTCTGTGTAAATCGTGTCAACAAGTGACCGACTTAGTCGGTCAAAACATTGCGGCTTGGTGCAGTTTAAATGCGAAATATTAAATAATATCAGTGGTTTGGCTAGGACAAAATTAGTAAAGTGAAAATATGCTGTGTGCGGCTGTATATTATTCATCAAGAATAACGAAAGAAGGCGTAATAGACCCAGAATTATCATTTCACACGTAAGTCTATGACAACAATTTTATCGTTAATTACAGAGGTTGACTGTTAGAAAATTGATAAACATTGAAGATTTATATATTTAGACTAAGATTGTCTTATATCATATTGATAAAAAACCAAGTTTTATAGTCTAAATTAATGTTTAACCTAGGCATTGTTTTAGGCGTGAACTGCAGGGATGTGTACAATATTATCGATAAAACTATCGACGTTTGTTGTTGATATGGTATAATAATTTTTGCTTACTGTTGTAGGTTTCCATAATATTGTGAAATTAATAAGCAGTGAGTGGATTAAAGCTGTTAGACGTCAGAACTAGGAACATGAAATATTCAAGGCTTTGCTCCAAAGAAAGCCACAGCTATCCTGATTCATAACGGGTTTATCTATAAAAAAAACTAGTCTGTTTCGGTGCCAACAGTATTCGAAGGATATCCAGAATATTGCCAATCCAATTTGCAAAATAAACAATTTCATTTCATTTCATTGTACTCCAATATATTATGTACCTGTGTAAATATTACAATAAATAAAATCGTAAAAATATACGTCTGATTATTTATTTAAGTTGGACCCTTAATTGGTAATAAATTGTTACATAATACCATATTTATGTGCCCATAATTTTTATTTAACAAAGCACACATTTTATTATAGTAGGTAGGTACTAGCTTCTATCCGCAGTTTCACTCCTGTGCATTTTTCGTTAAGCAAAAAATCGATGTACTACAGACTGATTCCATAGTATGCTTTGAAGCGTCGACCCTTCCCTAGTCACGCACACTAATACTACTCTAGAGCCGCACACTAACAAGAAAAGGACACGCGTCTCTCTTAAAGGCTCCGTCTACAGGATATTTAGTCTGAGGGTAATCTTAAGAGGGCTATCGCATTTTGTAACCTCTCTCGCACACATGGGACCTAATTTTTAACATTATTAAATGAAAGAATGCTTTTTTTGAAAAATGTAATCAATTAGCGAACTAGTAAATAATATTAATTTAATAGGTAATTATTAAAAACACATTTCTATTGTGTTATCTAATGAAATTAGCTCAAAAAGTATTATGATCTGTTTTTCATGTTTTTGAAATAAATGCCACAATAAAAATGTGTTTTTAATGATTAACTATTAAATTAATATTATATACTGGTTCGTTAATTGATTACATTTTTGAAAAATACATCCTTTCATTTAATATTTGTTCCCGTGTGAGCGGGAGAGGTGACAAAATGCGACAGACCTCTTATGGCCGCTTGTACACACTAATAAAATTCACCGTGTCTACATCAGAGAGGACAAATTCATCACGTATTTACACGACAAGGATTTTGTCGGACCTAGGCAAAAACTAGAAAATTATGAACGTGTACACGATACGATTGTTTTCGGGCATTCGTGCGCGTAGGCACAGACTTGACTAGTGCAGCCTACCATACGGTAGGCTGCACTAGTCAAGTCTGTTACGTTGCACCTGTAAATCGAGCTTCACGGGTATTTAAATGCTTTTCGCTTTTTTTTTGCTTGTTATAAGCTCCTAATGCCTTCAGCAGTCTTGAGTATATATAAGGAATATCATTGCATAGGCAAAATAAATTATAAAAAAATTAAAAGTTTTGTATGGCGCCAAAGTAATAAATCCAAATATCTTCAAAACCGCTGCCTTAACTGATATATATCCAGATGGCTGTTCTACAAATTATTTAACATTTTTTAGTGTATTTTATATAACGATGACAACTGCGATTTTTTATATAAAAAATATATACTTTATGTAAAATAAGGGTACACTACATAAATACGAAAAACTTTAACTTTTAACAACAGTCACGAAAAGTCACATCTCGTGCTCTTGTGATCTCGTGCTCTACACGACTTTCAGGTACATTGAAAATGCACTTAGGCAGGCTTAGGATTTTGTACGATGCCTAATCTAATAATTATTTACGAAATCTTTGGAAACATGTATCTCGGTCGCGACTACATGGCGATATACCCACTCCGAAACAATGGGCATACAGATGCGTTGTTCTCTAGTTCCCATAACTTAAATGTCTACTTTTTAATAACAATGACGTAGAATTTTAATAACGACATAGGTTCAATTATGGAGCTTACCTATATGTTTCAAGTCCTTCTTTCACCACACTACGTGTTGAGATCGGAATTCTACGTTAGGCCTTCCTTCTTATATTTTAACTTAATCTTTAATTTCATATATTTACCCGACCACGGCATAGCCAAAAAAGGGTTATGATTTTAACATGCTATGTATTAGGTTGGGGAAAAAGTCTTTTCGCATTATAGTATGTATGAACTTGTAATAAAATCTATTTGTATCCGGCTGGTTTTGGTATCATTGAAAGTTTAAATTTTAAAGAATTCCAAATTCAAATTAGGAAAATGTGTGATTTTCATTTGTTTTTCGTACCGTCAAGATGAGTGAATCTAATGAAGATATTCGATACATTTTAAAATTTGACTACAAAAAAGGTAAAAATGCAACGCAAGCCGCGAAAAAAATTTGCGATGTTTATGGACCTAGTGTAGTCTGTGAGAGTAGCACAAATTTGGTTTAAGCGTTTTCAATCCGGAAATTTTGATGTCAAAGATGCACGTCGCTCTGGTCGCCCTATTACGGATAAAATGGATGCCATTTTTGAAAAAGTGGAGCAAGATCGGCATATCAGTAGTTACGACGTAGCTGAAGAACTGGAAATTGACCACAAAACAGTTTTGGCGCATTTGAAAAAAACTGGGTACACAAAAAAGCTCGACATTTGGGTACCTCACGAGCTCACTGAAAGAAACCTAATGAACCGTGTACTCATTTGTGATTTTTTATTACGACGTAATGAAACCGAACCATTTTTGAAGAAGCTGATAACTGGTGATGAAAAGTGGATCACGTATGACAAGAACGTGCGAAAAAGGTCGTGGTCAAAGGCCGGTCAGGCTTCACAGACTGTGGCGAAACCCGGGTTAACTCGCAACAAGGTGATGCTGTGTGTGTGGTGGGATTGGAAGGGCATTATTCATTTAGTAACTGCATATGCAACACCCACATTTAGTAGCTGTATATGCAACACCCACATTTATTAGCTGTATGTGCAACACCCACATTTAGTAGCTGTATGTGCAACACCCACATTTAGTAGCTGCATATGCAACACCCACATTTAGTAGCTGTATGTGCAACACCCACATTTAGTAGCTGAATATGCAACACCCACATTTAGTAGCTGTATATGCAACACCCACATTTAGTAGCTGTATGTGCAACACCCACATTTAGTAGCTGCATATGCAACACCCACATTTAGTAGCTGTATGTGCAACACCCACATTTAGTAGCTGCATATGCAACACCCACATTTAGTAGCTGTATGTGCAACACCCACATTTAGTAGCTGTATATGCAACACCCACATTTAGTAGCTGTATATGCAACACCCACATTTAGTAGCTGTATGTGCAACACCCACATTTAGTAGCTGTATATGCAACACCCACATTTAGTAGCTGTATATGCAACACCCACATTTAGTAGCTGTATGTGCAACACCCACATTTAGTAGCTGTATGTGCAACACCCACATTTAGTAGCTGTATGTGCATCACCCATATTTAGTAGCTGTATATGCAACACCCACATTTAGTAGCTGCATATGCAACACCCACATTTAGTAGCTGTATGTGCATCACCCATATTTAGTAGCTGTATATGCAACACCCACATTTAGTAGCTGTATATGCAACAACCACATTTAGTAGCTGTATGTGCAACACCCACATTTAGTAGCTGTATGTGCAACACCCACATTTAGTAGCTGTATATGCAACACCCACATTTAGTAGCTGTATGTGCATCACCCACATTTAGTAGCTGTATATGCAACACCCACATTTAGTAGCTGTATGTGCAACACCCACATTTAGTAGCTGTATATGCAACACCCACATTTAGTAGCTGTATGTGCAACACCCACATTTAGTAGCTGCATATGCAACACCCACATTTAGTAGCTGTATATGCAACACCCACATTTAGTAGCTGTATACGCAACACCCACATTTACTAGCTGTATGTGCAACACCCACATTTACTAGCTGTATATGCAACACCCACATTTAGTAGCTGCATATGCAACACCCACATTTAGTAGCTGTATATGCAACACCCACATTTATTAGCTGTATGTGCAACACCCACATTTACTAGCTGTATATGCAACACCCACATTTAGTAGCTGCATATGCAACACCCACATTTAGTAGCTGTATATGCAACACCCACATTTATTAGCTGTATGTGCAACACCCACATTTACTAGCTGTATATGCAACACCCACATTTAGTAGCTGTATATGCAACACCCACATTTAGTAGCTGTATATGCAACACCCACATTTAGTAGCTGCATATGCAACACCCACATTTAGTAGCTGCATATGCAACACCCACATTTAGTAGCTGCATATGCAACACCCACATTTAGTAGCTGTATATGCAACACCCACATTTAGTAGCTGTATACGCAACACCCACATTTACTAGCTGTATGTGCAACACCCACATTTACTAGCTGTATATGCAACACCCACATTTAGTAGCTGCATATGCAACACCCACATTTAGTAGCTGTATATGCAACACCCACATTTATTAGCTGTATGTGCAACACCCACATTTACTAGCTGTATATGCAACACCCACATTTAGTAGCTGTATATGCAACACCCACATTTAGTAGCTGTATATGCAACACCCACATTTAGTAGCTGCATATGCAACACCCACATTTAGTAGCTGCATATGCAACACCCACATTTAGTAGCTGCATATGCAACACCCACATTTAGTAGCTGTATATGCAACACCCACATTTAGTAGCTGTATATGCAACACCCACATTTAGTAGCTGTATATGCAACACCCACATTTAGTAGCTGTATATGCAACACCCACATTTAGTAGCTGTATGTGCAACACCCACATTTAGTAGCTGTATATGCAACACCCACATTTAGTAGCTGCATATGCAACACCCACATTTAGTAGCTGTAAATGCAACACCCACATTTAGTAGCTGTATGTGCAACACCCACATTTACTAGCTGTATATGCAACACCCACATTTACTAGCTGTATATGCAAGACCCACATTTAGTAGCTGTATATGCAACACCCACATTTAGTAGCTGTATATGCAACACCCACATTTAGTAGCTGCATATGCAACACCCACATTTAGTAGCTGCATATGCAACACCCACATTTAGTAGCTGCATATGCAACACCCACATTTAGTAGCTGTAAATGCAACACCCACATTTAGTAGCTGTATGTGCAACACCCTCATTTACTAGCTGTATATGCAACACCCACATTTACTAGCTGTATATGCAAGACCCACATTTAGTAGCTGTATATGCAACACCCACATTTAGTAGCTGTATATGCAACACCCACATTTAGTAGCTGCATATGCAACACCCACATTTAGTAGCTGCATATGCAACACCCACATTTAGTAGCTGCATATGCAACACCCACATTTAGTAGCTGTATGTGCAACACCCACATTTAGTAGCTGCATATGCAACACCCACATTTAGTAGCTGTATATGCAACACCCACATTTAGTAGCTGTATACGCAACACCCACATTTACTAGCTGTATGTGCAACACCCACATTTACTAGCTGTATATGCAACACCCACATTTAGTAGCTGCATATGCAACACCCACATTTAGTAGCTGTATATGCAACACCCACATTTATTAGCTGTATGTGCAACACCCACATTTACTAGCTGTATATGCAACACCCACATTTAGTAGCTGTATATGCAACACCCACATTTAGTAGCTGTATATGCAACACCCACATTTAGTAGCTGCATATGCAACACCCACATTTAGTAGCTGCATATGCAACACCCACATTTAGTAGCTGCATATGCAACACCCACATTTAGTAGCTGTATATGCAACACCCACATTTATTAGCTGTATGTGCAACACCCACATTTACTAGCTGTATATGCAACACCCACATTTAGTAGCTGTATATGCAACACCCACATTTAGTAGCTGTATATGCAACACCCACATTTAGTAGCTGTATATGCAACACCCACATTTAGTAGCTGTATGTGCAACACCCACATTTAGTAGCTGTATATGCAACACCCACATTTAGTAGCTGCATATGCAACACCCACATTTAGTAGCTGTAAATGCAACACCCACATTTAGTAGCTGTATGTGCAACACCCACATTTACTAGCTGTATATGCAACACCCACATTTACTAGCTGTATATGCAAGACCCACATTTAGTAGCTGTATATGCAACACCCACATTTAGTAGCTGTATATGCAACACCCACATTTAGTAGCTGCATATGCAACACCCACATTTAGTAGCTGCATATGCAACACCCACATTTAGTAGCTGCATATGCAACACCCACATTTAGTAGCTGCATATGCAACACCCACATTTATTAGCTGTATGTGCAACACCCACATTTACTAGCTGTATATGCAACACCCACATTTAGTAGCTGTATATGCAACACCCACATTTAGTAGCTGTATATGCAACACCCACATTTAGTAGCTGTATATGCAACACCCACATTTAGTAGCTGTATGTGCAACACCCACATTTAGTAGCTGTATATGCAACACCCACATTTAGTAGCTGTATATGCAACACCCACATTTAGTAGCTGCATATGCAACACCCACATTTAGTAGCTGCATATGCAACACCCACATTTAGTAGCTGCATATGCAACACCCACATTTAGTAGCTGTATATGCAACACCCACATTTAGTAGCTGTATATGCAACACCCACATTTAGTAGCTGTATGTGCAACACCCACATTTAGTAGCTGTATATGCAACACCCACATTTAGTAGCTGCATATGCAACACCCACATTTAGTAGCTGTAAATGCAACACCCACATTTAGTAGCTGTATGTGCAACACCCACATTTCGCCAATATCTTATTATAATAAAATATTTTTCGGTTTCTTTTGCTGACGTTTATTTTAACGAATTTCTTAAACTCTTTGAAAAGTGGTCTCTACATATTTGGACGTGATCTTCCTGCTCGTGATAAGTCCACGACACCTATTCTGCTTATTGAAAACACGTACAATACATTGATAGTGCATAATGGTTAGAACTAACTACCTACACAGAGACAATGTACTAACACAGTAGGTGGTACTGTGAAGGGTTGAACTTCACAGGGGGGAAGCTAGCTGTATAAAACAGATAGTAGAGCAATAAGGATTTGTTATCATAAGAAATCAGTACAATCTTCGGACAATCGCGCGCTTCTTCAAACGATCCTAACTTGTCGTCTCTACTAGACACACGTAAGCCCTAAAACACAACTTTTTTTATTCAAAAGGTATTTCTATATTTAGCTTGAGCGATAGAATGTCAGCCAGTAAAATATAAGGTTTCTCATTGCGTGAAACCTTTACATGAGCTGTGTCCGCCCTTGAATAAAAGGATTGACGTAGTCTATTTCCAAATAAGACTTTTTTTCATAACATGACATTCGAGCTCTCAGGCTAATCCTACCTAAACCTATAAGAAAAATTACCTAACGTCAGGAATAAATTTCACAATATGAGGTCATACTCTTACAAGAGAAGATTTAACTCAGGACGAACGAAACACGTTTAGAGAAGAGATTTAAGAAATGAAAGAATTTAACATCATAATCTTTTTCCTCGTCCGACGGGATGGAGCTTCGAGGGAGGGAAATTTTTAAAATTTTCGTAAATAACGCAATTAATGTTGTTGATCTGTCAAAATGAAACCGATTCCGATTGATAGTGTGTTACGCAATTAGGGAACTGGTTTGTTTTACTGGTGACCTTCAGCATAAAATACTCGTACATAGGAGTTTTGCTCATAAACAGTTTTCTATTCAATGCCTATAGGGTGCCTTTCAATTGTAACTTTTGCTTTGACCTATATTACTAAGTGTAACTCTTGATACTGGTGTTGGCTACTACTACCTACACTACGACTATGTCCTTATTCACGGTTGTAAGTACAGGTACCTACTTACATTTTTGCTTATCTGTAAATACTCATCTATCATCAGATAAATATTATTCAATTCATATTTTGTAATCCATACTGATATTATAAATTCGAATGTAACTCTGACGGTATACGGTATACCTTTTGACGCCCAAACCACTGAACCGATCGTTATCAAATTTATCAGATAGGTAACCTGGGACCAGCGGGGCAATTGCGTCAAAAACTGTTACAGTAGGAATCGGTTTCATTTTGACAGTTCAACAACATTCATTCATTGCGTTATTTACGTTATTGAACAGACAAATTCTTCGAACATAAGAAGCAATAATAATACATATAATAATAATAAAAAAGATATAGAAAATCTTAGAGCAGACTGCAGTAGACTAACCCAATATATTAATAACAATAGATCAAAGAAAGTAGTTAAGAGAGTAGAAACAATTTTTTAAAATATGGCAACTCAAATGTGGCACGAAAACGATAATAGAAAGCCGGAAGATGTGTTGGATACATGAAACAGAAATTGGCCTTAAAAGTTCATAGGTTGAGAAGATATAAGAAAGCACAAGAACGTAAAAATTATAACTCCTTGTCTGACAAACAAATGAAAAGAACTTTTACAAAAATTTACAGAAACCACAAACTGATACTAATACAACGACAACCGAAAACAACGTACAATTACCAACAGCGGAACAACTAGAAACATTTTGGTTTATTGACTACCCCTTCGCATTCAATTAACACCCTTTCGAGTGTTTTTTGAAACATTTCCGGCGCACAGGTGATTCCAAACATTAACCTCTTAAAACGATATAATCCTTTACCAGATATATGAATGTTGTAATATGTCTTGAGTCGGGTACAAGCTCCAATTGATGGAACGCGTCTTTTATATCTAATTTACTAAACATTTTAGCATTTTGAATCTTTGGTAGTAGCTGCTCCATCGTTGGCAGCGGGTGATTTTCTCGCCTGATGGCCTTTGCACGTCTCATATCAATACAGAGACGAACATCCCCATCCGCTTTCAAAATCGGTACTACCGGCGATATCCATTCAGACGGTCCTTCTACTTTTTCTATTATATCTTTTTGCAGTAGTTCGTCTATTTTCGAATTGATTTTTTCTTCCAGTGGAATCGGTATTCGTCTGTAAGGTTGTGCGACCGGCTTTACCTCAGTATTAATTGGTATTTGTATTTGGATGTTTCTGAATTTAGGGAAAAGTGTCGTCTCAACTTGATTTATGTTTAATCCAAGTTTTAGTACGCCTAATGCTATTGCCGTAGTTCTGCCTGATAAATTATGGGTCCCTTTGTCTATTACGTAAAAGGTGGCGTTTTGTGTTTTTGATCCCACATGGATATCTGCATTAAAAGACGTTAATAACTTGAGAGGGATTTCACTTCCATAGGCAACAAATGTTTTTCTTGGATTTTTTACTTCTTTTCCTGTCTTCAAAATTTATTCTTTAATTTCTAACCATGTCTTATCTGTTATTAAGTTGTGCTGACATCCTGAATCAATCAGCATCTCTACTTGAGTTCCACCTACTAAACAAGCGAGTGTGTCATTATGGAGAACATTAAAAACATAATCAATTTTATCTTCTATCGCGTTCGCCTGCTTTATATTTTCAACTTTTTGGCTCGACTTTTTAGATCTTGTCGCGTCTCCACCCCTTTCCACTTTGTTATCTTCATTGCTTCGCTTTAGGCTTGTTCCTCTGCACTGAGCTTGAAAATGCCCCACCCTCTTGCATTTGTTACATATTTTTCCTTTAGCTGGGTACTTCTCATCATAAGCTAGATGATTCCAGCTACCACATCGGAAACACGCCTTTTTGCTATTATTAATGAATTTCTTTTCCTTCACCTGTGTACTGATTTTATTAACAGTTTGATCTTTTCCTTTCTGACTGAAATCACCTAATTGACGTTCCACCACCTCTAAAGTATTTGCTTCGGTTATTACCTCAGTTAAGGTAATTTTTTCACCTGCGCGAAGCAATTTCGTCCTGAGTTCTTCCGACGAACAGTTTTCAATTATTTGATCAATCAAACTGTCATCCACAACCGTAAATTGGCATTTCAAAGCTTGTTGTCTTAGTCGAACTAAATATTTGTCAAACTTCTCGTTTTTTTCTTGTTTCAATTGTCTAAATAGGTGTCTCTCATACCGTTTATTTTGCTTAGGTGCAAAATATTCACTAACTTTTTTATTGCTACCTCAAATACGTCTATGTCACGATCTTCTCCTTCAGTCGCCTTAACATAGCCCCCCGGTATATTAAACAGTATTTCTTGAAGTTCTTGTCCTCCCCAATGTAACAAACTTGCGCGTTTTTTTGAATTATTATTGACATCGGCAGCTTCCAGGTTAATATATAAACTCCTTTTCCAACGTTCCCATCTAGCTCCAACAGATCCTGCTTCACCATCGCACTCAAATTTTTCTAAGGTAATCATATTTTAATCTGTGGACAATGAAACAAATAAAGAATGTCTAATTTAGGTCACCAAAAGAGCATCATCCTTTTAACAACCTGACACATTCATTATTTATTTCATACCTCATTCATTCAACACCATAGTCCAAATTAAACTAACAATGTTGTATGAATTATCTTCAAACTTCAGTAAACGGGCGTTATCCGTATACAAAACTTCATATTATGGGCATCACCCGTATAAAATTTCCATGTATCACATGACACTCTGATATACCTACGTCGCGTCGCATCATGTACTTACAGGCATCACCTGTACTAAATAACATTACGAAGTCCTTACAGGCGTCACCTGTTCCCGGACTACCAGGCATCATACTTATATACGTTGCATCGCATCATGTATTTACAGGCATCACCTGTACCAAATAACATTACGAAGTCCTTACAGGAATCACCTGTTCCCAGACTACGAGGCATCATACCTATGTACGTCGCATCGCATCATATACTTACAGGCATCACCTGTACCAAATAACATTACGAAGTCCTTACAGGCGTCACCTGTTCCCGGACTACCAGGCATCATCTGGTAACATCACAGCGTCCAACTCATCACGCTTTAAAATATCGAAACCCATTAGAGACAAACGCGAATTGATTGATTTTAGAAAATATTTAAACAACTTCTTAGTGCAGAAGTCGTACTATACAGTTACTGAATACCTAGACGATAATGCAAAGTATGTGGATAAATATGTGCATTAAGGGTTAGAGGTAATTAAATACTGTCATTATTTTAGTTTCATAATTTAAATTTTAAAATTTTTGTGCGCAGAACTGTTAACTTTTTTATTTTTATTGTAGGATTAGTTTTATGTAATTTACTGCGGATAATTTTTGTTATTTAATTTTAATTGAATTAAATTTTTTTACATAAGTGTAATTTTTGATAAGAACCACTTTTTAAATATTTGTACGCCGTCAGCGGCAAAACATAGTGTACCCATACATGTTATATTTACAAGACCTGTTTTTTACACCCACCTATGTTGTACAAATAAAAAAACTTTGACTTTGACTTTGACGCTGTGTATGTGCAACACCCACATTTAGCAGCTATATATGCAACAGCCACATTTAGTAGCTGTATATGCAACACCCACATTTAGAAGCTGTATATGCAACACCCACATTTAGTAGCTGTATGTGCAACACCCACATTTAGTAGCTGTATATGCAACACCCACATTTAGTAGCTGTATATGCAACACCCACATTTAGAAGCTGTATATGCAACACCCACATTTAGTAGCTGTATGTGCAACACCCACATTTAGTAGCTGTATATGCAACACCCACATTTAGTAGCTGTATGTGCAACACCCACATTTAGTAGCTGCATATGCAACACCCACATTTAGTAGCTGTATATGCAACACCCACATTTAGTAGCTGCATATGCAACACCCACATTTAGTAGCTGTATATGCAACACCCACATTTATTAGCTGCATGTGCAACACCCACATTTAGTAGCTGTATGTGCAACACCCACATTTAGTAGCTGTAAATGCAACACCCACATTTAGTAGCTGTATATGCAACACCCACATTTAGTAGCTGCATATGCAACACCCACATTTAGTAGTTGTATATGCAACACCCACATTTAGTAGTTGTATATGCAACACCCACATTTATTAGCTGTATGTGCAACACCCACATTTAGTAGTTGTATATGCAACACCCACATTTAGTAGTTGTATATGCAACACCCACATTTAGTAGTTGTATATGCAACACCCACATTTATTAGCTGTATGTGCAACACCCACATTTAGTAGCTGCATATGCAACACCCACATTTAGTAGTTGTATATGCAACACCCACATTTAGTAGTTGTATATGCAACACCCACATTTAGTAGTTGTATGTGCAACACCCACATTTAGTAGCTGTATGTGCAACACCCACATTTAGTAGCTGTATGTGCAACACCCACATTTAGTAGCTGTATGTGCAATACCCACATTTAGTAGCTGTATGTGCAACACCCACATTTAGTAGCTGTATGTGCAACACCCACATTTAGTAGCTGTATATGCAACACCCACATTTAGTAGCTGTATGTGCAACACCCACATT
Organism: Dicycla oo; assembly: GCA_948252095.1. Taxonomy (NCBI): domain Eukaryota; kingdom Metazoa; phylum Arthropoda; class Insecta; order Lepidoptera; family Noctuidae; genus Dicycla; species Dicycla oo. The sequence continues at coordinate 23,883,561 of OX411711.1, forward strand.
TAGTATCTGTATATGCAACACCCACATTTAGTAGCTGCATATGCAACACCCACATTTAGTAGCTGTAAATGCAACACCCACATTTAGTAGCTGTATATGCAACACCCACATTTAGTAGCTGCATATGCAACACCCACATTTAGTAGCTGTAAATGCAACACCCACATTTAGTATCTGTATATGCAACACCCACATTTAGTAGCTGCATATGCAACACCCACATTTAGTAGCTGTAAATGCAACACCCACATTTAGTAGCTGCATATGCAACACCCACATTTAGTAGCTGTATGTGCAACACCCACATTTAGTAGCTGTATATGCAACACCCACATTTAGTAGCTGTATGTGCAACACCCACATTTAGTATCTGTATATGCAACACCCACATTTAGTAGCTGCATATGCAACACCCACATTTAGTAGCTGTAAATGCAACACCCACATTTAGTAGCTGTATATGCAACACCCACGTTTAGTAGCTGCATATGCAACACCCACATTTAGTAGCTGTAAATGCAACACCCACATTTAGTATCTGTATATGCAACACCCACATTTAGTAGCTGCATATGCAACACCCACATTTAGTAGCTGTAAATGCAACACCCACATTTAGTAGCTGTATGTGCAACACCCACATTTCGCCAATATCTTATTATAATAAAATATTTTTCGGTTTCTTTTGCTGACGTTTATTTTAATGAATTTCTTAAACTCTTTGAAAAGTGGTCTCTACATATTTGGACGTGATCTTCCTGCTCGTGATAAGTCCACGACACCTATTCTGCTTATTGAAAACACGTACAATACATTGATAGTGCATAATGGTTAGAACTAACTACCTACACGGAGACAATGTACTAACACAGTAGGTGGTACTGTGAAGGGTTGAACTTCACAGGGGGGAAGCTAGCTGTATAAAACAGATAGTAGAGCAATAAGGATTTGTAATCATAAGAAATCAGTACAATCTTCGGACAATCGCGCGCTTCCTCAAACGATCCTAACAAAGTTTTAAAAATAAAAAAACTTTGACTTTGACGCTGATAATGTACATCATTATATTAGAACTTATGTAACAGGCATCACCTGTGATTTAGTCCATACAGGAGGAGGCTCATGTTTTTCTTTTGTACGAGCATCATTACTTGATACAATAATAAACAATCTAATATTAGTCCTAGTCTAGTACTAGATAACTCGACAGTATGTATGCATTTAGTTGTTTCATTTATTTGTAATCTGAAAAATATATTCAATTCTTTGCCGACCGGGAATCGAACCCGGCTCCCGTAGTCCAGAGGCATCAATTTTAAACATGACTTTTAAATGTATTCATTAATCGTATGACCTTTCCCTTCTATAAATAAATCAAGCATAAGCGACCCCATAAGTGGGTACTTATTTTTACTTTAGTTAGCAATGAGAAATGTAAACAACCGTCCCGCTTGATAATAACCTACAGCGCCAGCAAAACAACGCGGTCGTTTCGCATCGCATCATAGGTAAATAGATAAATAATAATATCATAAAATCAAAATCAAAATCAAAAGTCATTTATTCAAACTAGGCTGAGAATCAGCACTTTTCGAACGTCAAAATTACATAAGACAGTCCCCCAAAACGCCCGCCCTTCACTACTTCCTAGTGCTTTAGCTGAGGAGAAGAAGTGGCGCAACAAACTCCTCAGCAGCACAGCTGTCTGTTCAGTTAAATAAAAAAAATAAAAATGTATATAATATTCTATACAACACTGTGCAAAATACATGCAAGTACATTACGCAACACAAACATTAAATTAAATTTAATTATTTGCTATAAGTCAGCTAGCACACGCCAATATACTTAAAAAAAAAGAAGAAAAAAAAATCGAAAATTCGAAAACTATACTCAAGCAGAATCAAAATACAAACTAAAAACGTAAGCAGAACTTTATACCTATATTGAAAGTCTCCAGTAATAAAGGGCGTGCCCACTTACATATAGCCGTAACTCGAAGTCACAGATGATAAACTAGGACCATCGAAGTAAAATAAACGAGTTAAATTATTAATAACAAAACAAAACCAAGGTCAGCAAGACGACCAGTCACCACAAGCAGCACCCGTTCACGAGCATCGACCCCCGACGCTACCGCAAGCAGTGACATCTAAGGGAGCATGACGAACCTGCTGCCGGTTGCTCAGACAAGAATAATTATGATCAATTGTCGAGGTCACTAGCTAACCACATATTGCAATACCACTCATAAAAAAAAAAACATTGTAATGAGTAGATTATGTCAATGATAAATAAAAATAAAATAAAAATAAATTGATCTTTACAGTCAAAGAAAATAAATAATTATATGAACTCATATAACCTGTCAGTAGGTAAGCTAATTCTGGAGAAAGAACATAAATATTGTCTTAAGTTAAACACAGCGACCAACTATTCTTATCGTTTAAGTAGTCGTTGATAGAATAGTATGCCTTTGAACAAAGGTTAGATTTTACTTTGGCTTTAAATGCATTGTAAGGTAAATTTAGCAAAGAAGAGGGTAGCTTGTTATAAAAGGATATACCAAGCCCAACAAATGAGTTATGAACCTTATGAAGCCGGTGAAATGGAGCACGTAATTTGTCCTTATTTCTGGTGTTAACATTGTGAATATCACTGTTTTTAGTGTATACATGTATATTTTGTCTAATATATAAGATGTTGGCGAAGATGAATTGTGATGCCACCGTGAGAATACCAATATGTTTAAAAAAATCTCTCAGAGAAATTCTGGCACCGAGCTGGTAAATTGCTCGAACAGCTCGTTTCTGAAGAACAAATATATTTTGAATATCAGCGGCTTTGCCCCAGAGCAGAATACCGTATGACATAACGCTATGAAAATAACTAAAATAGACTAACCGAGCTGTATCAACGTCAGTGTATTGTCTTACTTTCCTGACGGCGTAGGCGGCTGAACTGAGCCTTCCCGCTAGGCTTGATATATGTGGGCCCCACTGAAGTTTGGCATCTACTGTTATACCCAGAAAAACTGCCGAGTCTACAGTTTTAAGCACTTCTTTATCTAAAACGATGTTGGGTCCTAGATTTCTAACATTCATTCATAACTACGAGTACACGAATAGAATGTTTACTTCACGGGGCCTCATCGAAAGTACTGAGAGTTTAATTACTTTGACCATTCTTAGTCTCAAAACCCTGTTCATTTTTTTTGGGTAATTTAATAATAATGACAATAAATCCATTAATAAAATTAATAATAAATTAAATCAAATTAATAATATTTATTAATTAATCCCCATCGCTGTATCTCTACGTTGTCGTCGTGGTGGGGCTTGCGCGCTCCGAACTTTAGGTCTGTGCCGGTAGAGTTTACTTTGCCGGAACGGGTCGAAACCCGCAGGGCAGCATGTGGCGAGCTGTTGGGCAGTAGCGACCCCACGGACCTTATCTCCCGGGAGAAATCTTGTCCTCATCTCTGGCTTGCCTTTATTGGCCGGCTGGAGTGAACACTGACGAGGAACAGAGCTCCCACCTCTTTCTTGCCTTTATTGGCCGGCTTGAGTGGAGATTCGCAAGAGCAAACGTGCTCGGAGGTAGTATGTATTCCAGTAAGGTGCTGGTAGGGATCTTGACCGTACTTCCGGGATTGTCCTGATAGCCGTGGGATACCTCTCCACTCCTCAAGCACCTCAGGAAGTGTTGCCCCCTTGTCGCTACGTCACTATGTGCTAGCGGCCATTTCCGGAGTCCCATTGTGCAAGTCACCCTCTGCCATTTTATCCGTGTATAATATATAACATTGGTCAGGCAGGGGACATAGTTCTTCCATAGTTCAAGTTACCCAATCCACTTTAGCCACCCAAACCCGTAGCCCAATATGTTTTGTTTCCACGTACAATAATAGTCCTGCACCAACCGGGGATTCCTGCATCAACCTGTGAACTTTTAAGGCTAATTTCTGTTTCAATGTATCCAAGAAATCTTCCGGTTTTCTATTATAGTTTTCGTGCCTCGTGTGGGTTGCCATATTTTTGAAAATTGCTTCTACTCTCTTAACTACTTTCTTTGATCTATTGTTATTAATATATTGGGTTAGTCTACTGCAGTCTGCTCTAAGTTTTTCTATATCTTTTTCAAGCCTCTGCTGCCATGCCGGTTTATTAGTATTTCTTTGTCTCGGATTGCCCGTGTATTCTGTGATTTTAAAATTAAGTTCTTCAGAAATGACTAATGCTGTGCAATATATCAGAATATGAACGTCTATTAAGTGAGTTTCGTCACTAATATATTGTTGGAGAATATTTTGATTAAATAAATGAATGAGCTGAGAGAGCTTTGGTGTGTACCTGAGTTTGGGCAGTTTTGGTCAAGCTGCCGGGTCCATACCAGAATACTGAGTAAGAGCTGTTTTGAATTTATCATGTATTTCTTGAATACGCGTATCTGTGGACTGATTTATATTGATATCGGCTAGAGTCTCAATTTCATTTTCTAACATTATGATTATACTTTCGGTTTGCGTGGATGTTTGCGTGGTTTGTGAATACGCTTGTGATTGAAAGTATGGTTGAGATTGTGTGATAGGTTGAAATTTTATGATAGGTTCTGATTGTCTGCATGGTTGTGATTGTTCTTGTTGATTAAACGAGATTGTGTTTTGTGTTGATGCGATAGTGATGGCGCCCGCAGTATTTTCTGAATCTCCTTGTAGTTGAGTACGTAGGTACTCCTTCTTTTAATTGGTTTATTACGTCTTGCGACAAGAGTTTATTCCTAACTATTATTCTTCTTTGATCTGAAATCCTTTGTTCTGTTAATGTAATCTCTGGGTAAGTAAAAAGTTCATGCAATTGTTTTCTGTAAGTGGTCAGGTCAGTCTCTAATTTAGTGATGTATAGGTAAGTTCGCATGATGAATAGGTTAACTTCTTTGCTCCATCTCATGCGAACTCTTGCTTTTCCAGTCTTGGTGGACGCGGGTAAAAAGGAAGATACCTCCCGCGCAACATTCAAGTTTAGAATGGGTTGAACTGAATTTGAACTAGTAATGGTGGGTGATGATGGTATGTAAGGTGACGATGGTATGGGTAGTGATGATCGCCTAGAAGGTGTGTATGATACTGTGCTTGGACTATACGGTTCTACAGGGGTGTTTGTCCTGTCCATCAGTCTGTCACCATCGTCAATGATTGCGGCTGTAGCATCTTTGTCGGTGGGATCCCGCCTGTTTAACTCCTCACCGCTGACAGTTCGCATGCTGAGACACCCAGCGTCAGCTCCAGGTGCGCCCCGGCGAACGCCCCCGGGCAGCGGTCCTAAACGTTTTCTTTTTGAACGTGTCTCCATGTTGAATGGGTTTCCAGAGCCACGTTAGCCACGCCAGTAATTTCTCGTTCGTGTGTCCGCCCCCCACGTGATTCGATGGTCAATCAGGACGTGTGGTTGTTTAGGGGGCTTATTATTATTATTATTTTCGTAGAGTGTTTTTTCTTCTCAGTTCTTTGGCTGGTTTTTGCAACAATTACGGACAAAAGTCAAGTAAATACAGCGTATGGTGTTTTATGTTGAAGATGTGTTATGATGAGGACCTATTTCGTTTTCATCTACTTGCATGAACTTTCTGACAATGCGACATGTATTTAAAATGGCAGCTTTTTGTAGGGTGATATAGAGGGTTTCTTTTAAGTTTAGTAATTTAAGGCTATGGAGAAGGTGATTCGGGATGACGCCTGTTGTGGAGAGGACTATAGGGACCACATAAACTTTTTGTTGGCGCCATATTCTAGTTATCTCATCTTTGAGTTCTGCGTATTTACTTATTTTTTCAGATATTGTTTTCTGAATGTTATGTGTGTTGGGAACGGCAATATCTATTAAATAAGTAACTTTATTTAGTTTATCCTGCAGGGTTATATCCGGTCGATTGTATCGAATTGTCCTGTCGTTGAGAATGGTGCGGTCGTAGTAAAGTTTACATGTGTCATTTTCTAGGATAGTTTGTGGTGTGTAATTGTAGTAAAGAGTGTTAGTGTCTTGTGTGAGTGTGTATTTTACTGCAAATTTTTGATGAATTACATTTGCCACCTGTTTGTGCCTGTGTGTGTAGTCGGTCTGCGTGAGAGTTGTGCAAGCTCCTGTTTTGTGCTGAATTGTTTCTGGTTGAATGTGGAATTTGCGACATTTATCATTTGTTACTGAAGGATCTTTAATAATAAATTTCCTATAGTTTTTAGTGTTAATAATCTGGTCCTGTATCGCAATTATAAATCCTTCTGTTTCTGGGAATAAATTGCCTACTTTAAGAAATTTATTAGAAGCTTCTTTGTTCACATAGGATTGTTCTAGGTCATGAGGATGTCGGCCATGAAGTACCTTTTTCTTCCAGTCCTCAATTTTTTGTTTTTGCAGGTCATCGCTAGTATTTTGTGGAGTATCTGGCTGTTCCTTTAAGTTAAGTGGGGTGAAGTTTAAATCATTTTGAGCTATGGCTTTATGAATGTTATGAAGTGCGGGATTTTGACTGAAAAAATGTTTTTAATTGACAGACTTGTTTCCGCCAAAGGTGCTGGATGTCTATTAGGCTTCTCCCTCCATTTTGTCTTTTGATAGTAAGTCTATCTATTGCAGATTTAGGGTGTAAGTTATTATGTTTTGTAAGAGTGGTGTGGCGTGTAGTTCGTTCTAATTGTTCTGTGTCCGTTTTTGTCCATTTAATAACTCCGCATGAGTATGATAATATGGGGATGGCATTTAAGGGCTTGATGAGATTTTTACTAGAAAGTTATGTTATTAAAAGTTATTATCATTCTTTATTATTGTTATTATTATTATTACTCCCTAACTGCTCCTACACCAATATTTATAGGTTTGAATGGCTAAGGGGTCCTCGCCCTAGGTAAGGCTTTTGTTGGACATAATAATATGTAATAATATACTTGCTACCACCATAAAGTATCGTGAAAATAGCAAACATGCGCGGACTTAGTAGCTTGCCATCGGCCATTTGATTACATTAGCAGGTACGTATACCTACCTGCCTACTATAAATTCACTTTTCACCGATTGGTGATATAATCAGTGATACCTACTGATAAGTGAATTTAGCTGAAGCTGGTATATAATTTAAGTTTTGACTTTCACGATGTGCGTCAATAGTATTTTCATTGACAGTATTATTTTATTATCGAGGATAAAGTTAATCCTATAGTATTCAATGTATTTATTTGCAAAGCCAAAATTTCAAGAGCTTTCATTTAATCTTCAATAAAGCCCACAAGACTAAAAATCTTCCAAGCCTCAAGCTCAAAGAGCCAAATTCAGACATCACGTATCTAGAGCGAATGCCGGCTGTAGTCTAGTAGTCTCATCTTCAAATGTCATTTATTATTTAACATGAGTGCCTAACGCCTCTTTCGAAACAGATAAAGTCCATTGTTAAAACTAGTCTTTAATATTCAATAGGAATATTATTTTGGTACAGCAGCGGTGCGGAACTTATAAAGTCGGTAAATAAGTCACTAGTCCATTGCACCCAGTTGGGCGTATCATGTCGCATCACGCGTGTTGACAATGTGGGCCACGATTCCCTTATCTTTGTCAAAATATTTGCTTGCTGTCTAGTGTTATAGTGAGTGATAATAGTAGTTGAAGAAAAGTCGGAACAATAGCAATTTAGTTTTTTCCAATATTTACGCACTGATGTAGTCTTGTAGAGCAAGGAGGTCGCAGTGCGATCACTGACTTAAGTTTGCGGTAGGCGATCATTGCTGGTGTGAAACCCCGAAGGGAAGCACTGGTGTTACTTTCATAATCATCTGTACGAAATTAAAAACTGACGAGTTTTAAAACTGGCTTCATCGTGGAGATTTTATTAGGTTAGTTAACACTAATTGAGTTGTAGTTCAGGATATAGTTAGGTACACTGCGGTGAATAGTTTTCTTCGAATTTTATTTTACGACTAAACCAATAGGTAAGTAGCTAAGAAAAATGGATGTGAAATAGTACTTTCTATTAGGTTGGGGAAAAAGTCTTTTCGCATTATAGTATGTATGAACTTGTAATAAAATCTCTTTGGCTATACTATTTGTATCTGGCTGGTTTTGGTATCATTGAAAGTTTAAATTTTAAAGAACATAATTCCAAATTCAAATTAGCAAAATGTGTGATTTTCATTTGTTTTTCGTACCGTCAAGATGAGTGAATCTAATGAAGAAATTCGATACATTTTAAAATTTTACTACAAAAAGGGTAAAAATGCAACACAAGCCGCGAAAAAAAATTGCGATGTTTATGGACCTAGTGTAGTGTCTGTGAGAGTAGCACAAATTTGGTTTAAGCGTTTTCAATCCGGAAATTTTGATGTCAAAGATGAACGTCGCTCTGGTCGCCCTATTACGGATAGAATGGATGCCATTTTTGAAAAAGTGGAGAAAGATCGGCATATCAGTAGTTACGACGTAGCTGAAGAACTGGAAATTGACCACAAAACAGTTTTGGCGCATTTGAAAAAAACTGGGCACACAAAAAAGCTCGACATTTGGGTACCTCACGAGCTCACTGAAAGAAACCTAATAAACCGTGTACTCATTTGTGATTCTTTATTACGACGTAATGAAACCGAACCATTTTTGAAGAAGCTGATAACTGGTGATGAAAAGTGGATCACGTATGACAAGAACGTGCGAAAAAGGTCGTGGTCAAAGGCCGGTCAGGCTTCACAGACTGTGGCGAAACCCGGGTTAACTCGCAACAAGGTGATGCTGTGTGTGTGGTGGGATTGGAAGGGCATTATTCATTATGAGCTGTTACCACCAGGCAGGACCATAAATTCTGAACTCTACTGCGAACAACTGATGAGATTAAAGCAAGAAGTTGAGAGAAAGCGGCCGGAATTAATCAACAGAAGGGGTGTGGTTTTTCATCATGATAACGCTAGACCTCACACATCTTTAGCCACTCAGCAAAAATTAAGAGAGTTTGGCTGGGAGGTGTTAATGCATCCGCCGTATAGTCCTGACCTTGCACCTTCAGATTTCCACCTGTTTCGGTCTCTTCAGAATTCTTTAGGCAGTGTCAGGTTAACATCACGAGAGGACTGCCAAAACCACTTGTCGCGGTATTTTGACCAGAAGTCCCAAAATTTATATAGCAATGGGATCATGTCCCTACCTACAAGATGGCAAAAAGTTATCGAACAAAATGGTACCTACATACTTTAGTTAAATGTAAATAAACTATATTAAAAAATGTTTTGAATTTTCTTAAAAAATGCGAAGAAACTTTTTCCCCAACCTATTATGTAGGGTAACTCCAATATAAATTATTCGCATTTTTTATTACTTACCTACTATTTCTAAAGTTTATACTTATTGAACATTTTAAACTTACATACACACTACGCATTGACGACATCCAGTCACGTGTTTACAGTTTAGAAACAATAGAACGGGCTGCATAGGATTGTACGTGTACAAGTTAACATCTTGTATGGAAATGTATTAAAATAATAATACATATGTGTATGAACACTGGTCTTAAGAGTAAGTAGGTAACATTCGTGTCACCACTCGTCCACTTGTTTCGTATATGGGTACCCATTGCTTATATTTTGGTACGAATGAGCCATTGTACTCAACCATTGTTTGCCAAGCGGGCTAACTGTTGTGCAGTTGTGCTTATAACCTGTATGTACCGCTTCATGGTATTCATGGTAGGTGTGCTGTTTAAGTAATTTATGTTAAAAGTTTAGAGAGTTTAATCATTATTTGTCCTCATCTTGATGTACTACTAACACTCTATGGACCGAAAAGTCTGAAATAAATGTTTTGAATTGAATTGAATTATTAAAATCTGGCCCAAAAATGAGACAGATGTGGGTTTACGACGCCGCCGCTACCGCCGTATCACCCGTGTGAGTAATGATACGATATTGCATTCTCTTAGTAGAATCACAACGACAGCTTAACCTAGTATCCAGCCTGAGTGCTCAAATTTTCTAGCTCACTTTGCTAGCTCTTGCATTTTTTGTAAAATCACAATGCAAACTCAACCTTCCAAATCAGTATCTACGTTCTTCTTTTCTACCGCCAATCCTCCGACACACTGGACGTTCTTCTACAGACAACACCTACGTCACACTTTTTTTTTTGAATATGTCAAAGATTTGGGGAGGTTAAACCCCCCTGCCTCACGCAACACTCCAACCTGTACGGCAGAGAACAGCCATTCTCCCACCTCACAACGTTAGTTTGGTTGCCGTACCAAACCTAAACCTGTTTCCTTTAATTTATCCCAAAGAACGTCGTACGAGACCAGGTCGAAGGCCTTCGAGAGCTCCAGGAACGCTGCATAAACTGGTGTACTTCTGGCAACATAGTACCTGACAGTGTGCTTAAGGCACGCGACTGCACTTTCGTTGGATAAGCCAGGTCGGAAACCAATTTGCGCATCGTGTAACGATGTACGACGTATATAATTCTCTAGCTGTACGTTTAGCACACTGTCAAGCAGCTTCGCGACAACCGTTGCAAGAGAAATAGGCCTATAATTCGACGGATCTGATGAGTCCCTGTTCTGTTTTTAATCACTGATACGACCACCATCTTCATCATACTGTCAGGCAAGTGAGAGTGGCAGCAAGCGATACACAGATTAAACAGTAATCGCAAAACTCTTGGCAAATACTGTGTCTGTATCGGTTGAGTTTGCCGAGAAAATGACACCGTAACCTAATTGAGATTCAACTATACCGTGGTACGCCGTAAGAAGTGTTCTGGTATCTACTATGGACGATAATCTGTATAAAATACATATATGCGGATGAACCTGATTTCCAATTTGAGTTGCAATCTATCTGTAGTCCCAAAAATTTTGTGTCACTTTCTTCGTTACGAGTATTATTGTCATTTTTGTAATGTATGTAAATATTTGTTACTCCGGACGTGCGCTGTCTAATCTTTGTCTTACCTAAATTTATATTCAGATTATTTTTGTCTAGCCATTTAATTACAACGTGAAGAGATTTGTTTATGTCATTTTCATAAGTAATTGGATTTTTACACGGGATCGTTATGGTGCTATCATCAGCAAATATAGTCAATTTTTTTTCAGTGGACATGGGGATGTAATTAACGTATAATACAAACAAGAAAGGTCCCAGAACGGTTCCCTGGGGTATACCGAATGTAATTTTTCGTTCTCGTCATCTGGATATTTCTTCATGCTTGTTACCTACATTAATTCGGTTATTTGTGTTCTGTTTGTTAAATATGATTTTATAAGTTCGAGCACGTTACCCCTAATGCCGTTGCCTTCTAATTTGTTTAGCAATGTATTATAATGGACATAATCAAAAGCCTGAGAAATATCACAAAATATGGCACACTTCTAATAATGGTGTCCAAGAAGTCATACATTGCCATATTAATGTTTCTGTGCTGTCTAAATCCTTTTTGTTCTTCACAGAGTATATTATTTTTTTCAATGTAGTTATATACACATAATTACAAATACCTTTGAAATAACCGGTATGAGTGAAATGGGTCTATAATATTCCATCAACTCCTTATTTTATTTCTTAAATAAAGGTTTAATTATAGATGTTTTTAAAGCTTCTGATTTCTCAGATCTGATTGAGATTCTTCAATATACCCGCATAAATGCTAAGGTTAATTAAGTGACTCAAATGACCGCATATCTCAGCTGACACTGACTTAAGTATATTTGTAGCGATTCCATCAATACCTACACTGCTAGTATTTTCAAGGGACATATTTATTCTATATATATCGTGTGGTGTGCTTGGTGCCATAAACATTGAGCTTTGTATTAGGGATGGCACGCATACCTTTGGGTTTAATTTAGCATCTATCTTTGGACGTATTTTGTCCACGAAAAAGTCGTTTAAAGCAGTAGCAACATCCAAAGGTTTCTATATAATTTGATTACCAGCTTTAAGTTTTTCAATTTGTTGTTTGGGGATATTGTATCTTGTCTGATTAATTACTTGCCATGTTGTCTTTGAATTATTTTTAGATTGTTGAATTTTATAATTATTCTTCGCTCTTTGAGTAAGATTAATAATTTTATTATATAACTTAGATTAAGTAGCGAATTTTCTTTTATTTTCGTGGTTAGGTTTCAACCTGAGCTGCCATAAAAAAATTCTTTTTTTCTTACTGCACAATAAACGCCATGTGAGAGCCATTTAGGTTTACTTAATAGGTTGATTTTTATTTTTTTATACGGAAAACATAAGTCGTAGAATAATTTAAATGTATTGATAAATTCACTATACATTGGGATCTTCAGTAAGGTCATCTTTTTCATCTCTGAAAAATTTAGACTGTTTACATTATTTTTAAATTTTACTATACTATAATCCCTTCTAGTCATATACCAGTATTTTATTCTGCATACATTGGGTGCTGGGCACTGAAGCAGCTATGCTGTATGGTCCGATAATGCAAACTTCAATACGTCAGTTTTGCAAGATCTTTTAAAATTATTCGCAAAATTGTCTTCGCAGGTGTTGCTGGTCATTCGAGTTGGCTGTTTAAGAGCAAGTTTTAAGTTGAAATTTAGTAGAAGACACTCCAGTGCAACTGAAACATAGTTCGGTTTTAAAATATCGATATTAAAATCGCCTGCAATTACAATATTCTTAGAACGCCTGTTGGATATATATTCGATTAATTTCTATAGTTTACTAAAACAATCGTTTATATTCTTAGCATTTGGTACTCTATAGATACAAATGACTATTAATTTATAATTTAGAAGCTCAACAGCACAACATTCAAATCCCCCTGGTGATGATAATTTTGCTATTAGTGGTAATTCCCTCCATTGGTGACAATTATTAATAATAATACATGCGCCTCCTCTCTTTTTTCCTGTCTACTGTAACATGCAGCTAAACTATACGTAATTTGGTATGCGTAGTTGTTTTTTGCAACCCTTCATGATGAAATGCTCAGTAATACATATCATAATACGCATACCACTAACCACAACCACTATACGCAATACCACTATACGCATTTGTGTTATTTTTCTGATAACACGTCATTTGAGTGATTTCGAACATGTGTGAACGCTTGTAAATCCATCTCGGTTTCTTTGAAAATATCGATTCGTCACTATTACTTGTGTTTTATTTGTATTTTGTTTTGTTACAGGAAATAATAGGAGCACCCATCTTCCATGCCTCAAGAAGAAAGGCAGATAAGCATACATGAGGGAGGCAGGGTGACACGGAACTTCCCCACCTAGGAGTACTGGACACCTCGTGGAACCAGACATACCTATTAGTTGTTCATAAATATATTTGTAAGCTAACAAAATGAAGTTCGTGCGTTCCTTTTTCAAGCGGATAACCGATGATCTCAAACAGAAGAAATTAATTCCACTAAAGATATTGTTTTTCGTACATGCTTCGAGTAAGTATTTAAATTCTATGTATATTCACTTTGTTATCTTTGAACCTACTTCGTCCTGTATACTTCGATCTCGATCTTTGGATATTGAACACCAACACTTGGCTTTGGGGCGTTGATCTAGCATCACCTATGCGGCGTAGATGCCGCGTAGACCCTGCCTAGGCTGCGAACCCTTCGTTTCGATTCAATCATTATTAAAATGGAATCGAAGAAGAAACACTGCTGTTTGCTTGATTACTGAAAAGAAAATTAAAACGAAAATGAAAAAAGGAAAATAAAAACCCATTAGCATTTTTGGTTTGACTGAAATCACTGTTGTAATTATTCAACGAGCAGACGATTATTTTCGGGAACTTTTTAATATTTCGTAATCAAATACTTAGAGTGTATTACATACTAGGTAGGTAAAATATTATATTCACGAAATTAGATACCATGTAACTTGTAAGAATATTGTCAATTGCCTCCACGGCTATTACGTACCAATAGTTATCAAGCATGACAGACACGACCCGTGTCGCATTACTGTACCTAATTTCTTGAAAATTTTATCTCTGCAGTCTGCAGTAATAAAATATTGTACAAAAATACGAGCGAGTTACACTTGACAATTTATATAAGAAAGCTCTTCAAAAGAAAACTGAACTGAAGATGTAGTCACATCAAATAGATCTGTATCAATCTCGAAAAACAAAATAAAATAGCTTTCGTATCTGTCTGTCTGATCTCGTTGTTCTTCTATACTACGCAACGGATTTGATGCGATTGTCACCATCACTTAGAGAATTTATTGCGGAAAGTTTATGTGTATTATACCTTAGTACAGGCCCGAATCGCTAGTAATGAATTGGTACGCTTATTTAAAAGGATGCCATGTAATAAGATAATATTTTCAGCTCTGTTCGTGCTGTACCCGTACCTGACGATTCACATGCGAGAGCTGGGCATCAATGTGGAGGAGACGGCGATCATGTCTGCGGTGACGCCAGTCGTGTCCATCGTCATGCCGCCGCTAGCTGGCATGCTGGCTGATAAGATCGGCAACTTTAGAGTAAGTAGAAACGGGGTCTTGACCCTCAAATCACTTCGTATTTAAAAAGCTTAATAAAATTGTCCATAGTTAAACGAAAAGGATCCAACCTACATTAGATGTGGGTTGGTTTAACTATGGACAATTACATATGACATAATTTTCAAAAGACAAATTTGGACACAGTTTAGTCAAGGCTGTTTTTGGTAATAGGTGGTACACAGCTAGTGGCCCATTGCCCGCCATCTTATAAAATATCGTAGTTTGGACTATCACAGAGCACCGTACTCCTGTCATCTATTAACATGACGCGGCTGTCATCGAGTCGTTGTGAACCGTGGTTGGCGATTATAGCAATAAGCGCGGCGCAGAGAAGGTCCACATTAGCCAGTCAACAAGCATCGTCTCTGACGTGGCGACGATAATTACATTAAAATATGATGACATTTCAATGTCGTTCGAATGGATATAGGGCCTACACTTTTGTTCATGAGTAAACTGACGTGGGTATTGTACTTTATTGATAGCGAGGAGACCTACTGACTACTCGCAGATTGAACAGATCAGAACAGGACGCGCACTGTTGGCAATTTTGGTGGGTGGCTTTTTCGTAATTCAAGAAATGCAAGTTGTAATCGCTAGATCTACTATCGTCAGTTAAAGCTGTATGAGTGTTCGTTAATTGGTATAAGTATGTTTTGATGACTCCTCTTTTTTAAACCAAATAATTGCATAGGCAATGATTACGTCGTATGATGCTGTCTACTATTGTACCAATAAAAATAAACTACAGGAAAGCACAGTAGTATAGGACATTCATAATATCGTTGGCAATAAATAAACTAGTCAACTCATTTCCTAAATTAACTGGTCACTTTTATCCGGTCAGCAATTTTGTGTAATTTAGTTACAAAGTGTTCCTATTTAGAGGCCCTAACGTGTTTCATTATTTATTATGACCAAACTTTGTTGTGTGAGCCGTACCGCTGCTATATAATCAAGTTAATCCAGAACGTCCGTATCGTGAATGAAACCAATTCTGCCAACAATAACCTTTACCTTGCATTGTTGAGGCATTGTGGACAATCGGTTGAGGACGTACTGTCGTACATATAGGGAGTCCCGCGTGCGTCAGTGCACCGACTCAACGGTCAACGGAAGCCACTGTGACACCCGTACTTTATAATATTGACGATACGAGTAGTACACTATCATACGACAAGGATCGTTCTGTGAATGCAGGGTGCGTCTCATATCATATAAAGTTATTTGGTATATTTTATTTCAATAACGTTCACAAGATGTAATAAACGTGAGATATAGATACCAACTGTTGAAATGAGCCCGCGTAATTTAAGCCCGCGTAGGCGTGGAGGGGCGAAGCGGCCCGTGAGCTGAGGAGCAGGTTGCTGTGGCTGTGTGCGGTGGTGAGCGTTAAAACCCTCTGCGACGATAAGCTCGCGTGGGACCGCCGGAGCCCCGCAATGCCGGAGCCGTGACAGAAACCATGCCTGCTGCATGTCGCATGCTGCATGCTTGCATACTACATGCCTGCTGCATGTTGCATGCTGCATGCTTGCATACTACATGCCTGCTACATGTTGCTCGTGTGGGACCGCCGGAGCCCCGCAATGCCGGAGCCGTGACAGAAACCATGCCTGCTGCATGTTGCATGCTGCATGCTTGCATACTACATGCCTGCTGCATGTTGCATGCTGCATGCTTGCATACTAGATGCCTGCTGCATGTTGCTCGTGTGGGACCGCCGGAGCCCCGCAATGCCGGAGCCGTGACAGAAACCATGCCTGCTGCATGTTGCATGTTGCATGCTTGCATACTACATGCCTGCTGCATGTTGCATGCTGCATGCTTGCATACTACATGCCTGCTGCATGTTGCTCGTGTGGGACCGCCGGAGCCCCGCAATGCCGGAGCCGTGACAGAAACCATGCCTGCTGCATGTTGCATGCTGCATGCTTGCATACTACATGCCTGCTGCATGTTGCATGCTGCATGCTTGCATACTACATGCCTGCTGCATGTTGCTCGTGTGGGACCGCCGGAGCCCCGCAATGCCGGAGCCGTGACAGAAACCATGCCTGCTGCATGTTGCATGCTGCATGCTTGCATACTACATGCCTGCTGCATGTTGCATGCTGCATGCTTGCATACTAGATGCCTGCTGCATGTTGCTCGTGTGGGACCGCCGGAGCCCCGCAATGCCGGAGCCGTGACAGAAACCATGCCTGCTGCATGTTGCATGCTGCATGCTTGCATACTACATGCCTGCTGCATGTTGCATGCTGCATGCTTGCATACTAGATGCCTGCTGCATGTTGCATGCTGCATGCTTGCATACTACATGCCTGCTGCATGTTGCATGCTGCATGCTTGCATACTACATGCCTGCTGCATGTTGCATGCTGCATGCTTGCATACTACATGCCTGCTGCATGTTGCATGCTGCATGCTTGCATACTACATGCCTGCTGCATGTTGCATGCTGCATGCTTGCATACTAGATGCCTGCTGCATGTTGCTCGTGTGGGACCGCCGGAGCCCCGCAATGCCGGAGCCGTGACAGAAACCATGCCTGCTGCATGTTGCATGCTGCATGCTTGCATACTACATGCCTGCTGCATGTTGCATGCTTGCATACTACATGCCTGCTGCATGTTGCATGCTGCATGCTTGCATACTACATGCCTGCTGCATGTTGCATGCTGCATGCTTGCATACTACATGCCTGCTGCATG
This sequence comes from Dicycla oo, assembly GCA_948252095.1. Lineage (NCBI taxonomy): Eukaryota > Metazoa > Arthropoda > Insecta > Lepidoptera > Noctuidae > Dicycla > Dicycla oo. Next base: position 23,900,792 of record OX411711.1, read on the forward strand.
TTGCTCGTGTGGGACCGCTGGAGCCCCGCAATGCCGGAGCCGTGACAGAAACCATGCCTGCTGCATGTTGCATGCTGCATGCTTGCATACTACGTGCTTGCTGCATGTTGCATGCTTGCATAATGCATGCTTGCTGCATGCTTGCTGCATGCATGGAGTATGCTTGTTTGCATGTTTCATGTTTATTTCATGTGACGAGTTTACGCTAGGGTTTCGCTTGACATAATTAGTGTTTTTAATATACAAGTTTTTATTAGATTAGACTAAATAGGTTTTATGTCTTTTGAGTGGTATATCAAATGATTTTATATTCAATGTATGTTATGCTTATGAAAATCAGTTATTTTGAAATTATATCAATCGTTTATTATTACTAATCATTAAATCAAATAAAATTATAGATTCAGTTGTTATATCTTGTAAATATTAGAGATTTTGTAATTATATCATATATCATTCACTTACCCGTGAATGCAATTAAGTGTTTTCGATCTCAGTCTCCATTATACTTGGTAAACTGTAAACCTTTTCTTTTATGTCTTACTAGCTGTTGCCCGCGGCTTTGCCGGCGTGGATGTCCATACTTCCTTATTGGAATCGGGCTTTGTTCACAATTTCATGGGTTTTATTTTTTTTGTGCGGAACCCTAATTATTTTTTTTTATATTTTTCTAATTTAAAAGTAGCCTAAGTTACTCCTTATAACATCAGCTATCTGTCAGTGAAAGTCCCGTCAAAATCGGTACAGCCGTCGGAGATTAGCCGGAACAGACAAACATTTTAAAAATTGCTTTTTCGTTATAAGTGTTGTATATAATTTCATATGCATTAGATGAGATATAGATGTGTAGATGTGGGTACTGATGGTACATAAGTCATCATGTTACCCGTTGCTTAAAAAATAGTAGATAATATCTATCAAATCAAATCAAAAGTAAATTTTTTTAAACTTGGCTGACAATCAGCACATTTAGAACGTTAAAAATACACAAGACAGTTCCCCAAAACGCCCACCCTTCACTACTTCTTAATACTTTAGCTGGGAAGAAGAAGTGGCGCAACAAACTCCCCAGCGGCACAGCTATCTGTTCAGTTAAAAAAGTTGTTTCTATACAATAGTTCGCAAAATAATTTGGGTATAGACGCCAGCACATCAAGCTACGCGAAACTGTCAAATTTTCCCAATCTACCTTGAACCTAATGCTTTAGCGATAAAGTTGAAAATATATTAAACAAAGACAGATTATAGTAGCTTGATGTGCTGGCGTCTGTACATTACGCAACAATGAGATTGTTTCCCGGAAGCTTCGCCGCAAGGTGGCGCTGTATATTTGTGTAACAAACATATAGCTGTCAAAGTTTTTGATAAAGACGTGTGCATTGTGTGGACGATTTTTAAGTATTTGCGTGTTTTTTTTTCATCTATTTGTGTTGCTTTACAATTACTCTACCTAGCGTATCGCTCAGTTGAAGGAGAAGTTGAAAAAAAAGGGGAGTATCGCAATAAGGAAAGCCAAACTTGTCGTAAGGTACATTACAACAAGTTAACATGCTATCGACTTTTAGCCGTATTCTGGACAATATTATGTTTTAATAAGTTATAAAATAAGCTTAACTCATAACTTTTTTTCTTTTTAATAATACTAATGATAAACAAGATGTAAAGTTACTTGTTACAAAATGTATGTGGTAATTTGGTCCTACTTGTAATTATGCTCCTGTTCTGTAAAATGTTTTCGCCTATTCTACGTTAAAAATTTTGCAACAATTAATTAAATTATGAACGCATCCGTTTTTATCCATTTTTTCGTTTTTACCCATATCTCACCAATTTATATCATCCAAAATAGCAAAACATATTATAACTGGAGCAGAGTTTGCATTAGGAAAGCATTAATTTGCTCCAACAGCTTTAACAATGGAGATTACATAGAAACTATATCTAGGAGCAAAGATACCCAATACCATGGGTAATTTTGCTCAGTATTATTTGTCAAAAATAAATTCATAATATACTTCATAATATCTATTTCCCTATATAAATACTTGTCAAATAAACTATATATCCATAAAATAATACATTAAGTAAATTGTATAGTTGATTTTCTAAAAATAATCATAATTTTCAACATTTGGAGCAAATATTGGAGCAAAGTAGGACCAAATTACGGTGGTTATTTGAAAGGAAACTTTATTTTCAGAGGTTGTAAGCTTTTTTACTATTTTTAATAAAAATACATCATTAATAATAATAAGTATAGTACCAACGCGTCGTTTTAGAAGTGGTCTCGTAGTCTGTTTTCTTGAAATGTTTCCCACATAACCTCGAAAAATCACTTGATTTGAAGTTTTTTTTTTTAATTTCAGTGCCTTTTCTCACTTTCTCTTCATGCGAAAATTACTTGGGAATTTGCCAACGCCCATTTCTTTGCATATATATTATATTATATATTATAAAAGTCACAAAACACAAAATATTGTTTAATTTCTATGAAGTTTGACAGTTCATTTGAGATAAACACTCAGCGCCTATTACGCGGAACTATTAGACAGTTTTCTTCTATTGGTATCGCTGGTTTGCGAGAACTGCGACGGAACTAAAAATTACTGATTTTAGAGAATGGCATTTTTATTTTTTTTTTATAAATGTTAGTGCATACCGCAAAATGTAAATAATTTATATATTATAAAGGAAAATATCGTATTTAGCGTCTCTATTCACGATAAAATATCAAAGATTTATGATTATTTGGCATACAGTATTCAATTTGACAGAATTTTGAATTACGTCGGTATTCTCGCGATATGTATCTAACTAATTGAAATTCAAACAGGACTTTTATACCTGGATTCCCATGTAAGCTTGCGGCTACCAAGTTAAGGTAACTTGGTAGCCGCCACACCCTTACCTACAGTAGGAATGGGTTTCATTTTGACAGTTCAACACATAGAGCTGTGCGTAGTACATATATATCGATGGTTCAACAACGTTCATTGCGTAATTTACGTAGTTGATCAAACACATTTTTGGAACATATGAAGCAATGAATAAGCTATAAGCTTCAAAATCATTCAGATTCTGATTGATAGTGTGTTAAGTAATTAGGGTGCTGGACTATTTAGGGAAATATAGCCTTGAGGTGATTCGAAGGGAGTGAGGTTCAAGGAAAGCCCCAGATCCTTCTAGTTCGATTATTTTAATACCATAAAAACGAGAAATATGACCTCATCTAACACCTTTACACGGCCACCTCTCGCAACGCTGGTACACTGAATATTATGTTTCTGTATTAAAATTATTTATTTCAGCTGAATACGATAAACTTTTTGTAACTATTTAAAAAAAATGTTAAATCTATATGTCCAACGACATGTAGAGGAAGACACTTGAGGCTAAGAAGATGCTAAGCGAGACCGTCATGACCAATATATTAGCGTGAGAATAGGAGACGGACGCGGCAAGAGGGATCTGCAGGACATCTTCCGAGTATTAAAAGACATGGATCCGGATAATGTTCCAACATACGCGGCAAGGGACTTCTGCAAGCTGCGGTCAGTGTCGTATGACCACGTAGACGTCAAACGTCACTCAGGACTGAAGTTGGACTCATAAACAAGAAGCTCGATAGCTCAGAGCGGACCACTGTCGAAATAAGGCAGGAAGTATCGTTGCTACGTAGCACCAACGCTGTGTCAGCAACACCGTCACTTGCGCGGATTGTAAACTCTTGGTCTGCCAGCAAAGCTGGAGCTGTGACGGACAGCGCAACGCAAACGCGAGTCAATGACCGCGATGTACAAGCAGTTAGGGACATAATTAAGTCACATGCTCAAAATGCATCGCCAATGACACATCCGTATAAAAAACTTACGCGAGGAAGGCTGTACGCCACCACCAAAGTTATGAGCCGACCTTGGCTTGTGCGGCGTCGGTTGCTGAGACGCAGAAGCGGAAGGCACCTGCTGCTAAAACTAGTGAAGTGGACGAGGACCACTTTACTCTGGTTGAGGTCGAGAAGGGTCATTCGCGAAGCAACCGCAACAAACGTGGTACCGCTCTTGCAATTGAGGATGTGCGTGCTGCAGTGGCACTGCCATACTCCTGTACATTTCCCGGTTGCACCCACAGAAAAAGAAGAAGAAGAATAAGAGAAGTGGAGAAGTTCATCCAGTATATCATCAGGAGGAGCCAAGCTCAAATCGGTGCCAAGGAACGAAAGTTGCTAATAGTATAATATAAATAAGTCTTTAGCCTCCTGGTTCCTGGTTAGAATATAATAATTAAAGTCATCAATACAACTCTTTAAGACCAAGTAGTCCTATTGCATATTTCATGAAATGACATCTTAAGAAGTTGTAATTCTATCACTACATAGTATGGGTGTTTCGCATATTTCGTGCAAATTCTCAACGATTCCAAATTTCAAATTTATTGATGAATTATTTGGGTTTTTTTTGCAAATATCATTAGTATATAATTAATCTTTGAACATTTAGTAGTTTCTACTTTCTTTTAATTAGTATCGATAAAATTATAATCATTTCTTAAATAAAGAAACGAGGGTAAACGAACGGAATGAGGAAGAAGGTAATGAGGTTTGAATACTTTGTCCAGTTTTTTTTTCAAAAATATCACAATTACAAATCTAATACATGTACTAAACTTCGAAGGTAATCATTAAAATTGATAAAAAGCTACGTAATAAATGAAATCATATATACTCACTTTCTAATACGGACGATAGGAAAGAGAACGAATCCAGAATAATCACCTCCCGCGACACTTAACACGAAAATATTTTTTTCCACGAGCAAGCATGCAGACGCTACGAACGTTTGCTGCCAGACTGAGACGTGCGCGGAGCTAAACATGGCAGCACAGTAGCATTTAAGGTCTAGCGCAAACTACAATATAGATTTCTTCTCATAACGAAGGTAATCAGAAAAAAATTGAAAAAATTATTTACCAGATATAATTTCAATATATTTAAAAGATACCATTATTTAATTTAGACGTAAACGTTGCGTTTATTAATATACTACATTTATATAGTTATAATTTTTCTATTTACTTCGTTTTATTCGGATAAAATACAAATGTATTAAGGATAGTAGTAAATGGACAATGACGGAAATGAGAATAAGTAAAGTTTTTAATTTATATTTAACTAATTACGTTAATTTATACAGTCAATCTTACATGCATGCAAGCATAACTCTATTACATTTAGTTTTCTATGGAAAAAATTTAGAAGTTTATTGAATAAACATTTTTTTTCTTACTGGACTTGTAATATGCACGAAAAAAGAGAAACACCCTTATAAAACAGAGCCCCTCGCCGCGTCTGTCTGTCTGTATGTTCGTGATGATCTCAAAAACTACTGAACGGATTTTAATGCGGTTTTCATCAATAGATAGAGTGATTCAAGAGGAAGGTTTATACGTATAGTTTTCCGACATCCACGCAGGCGAAGCTGCGGGCAAAAGCTAGTTAATTATAGTCACGAATCATACTTTAATTAATATACAACCTAATACTGACTTGCAAATTGCAAGCGCTTCCCCCATTGATTTATTTATTATTTATTTGTAGGAGCGTCAGCATTTACTTCATTAGATTCGGACATCATGTGGGCAGAAGATGGGTTTCGTGCAATGATAACACTGGGTGCGATACACGACGTTTATTCAAATCACAATCTAACACAATAACTCACACTAACTCAGCACAACGAATTGAGTCACAATGTAGGGAGCAGCAATGTTTTTTTCGCGATTTCGGGTTTGGTCCCATAGATTTTTTTTTTTGTTATAATGAGTACAATCATGTGTTAAGTATCGGTCACTAATTTTATTACCAGTCACCCTTTAAATGTAAGTACTAGCTAGAGTTGGTTTGTTTTTCATTCTGCATTGCGACGCGTCGCGGAACAATAGCGATAAAATGTTTTAAATGTTAGTTAGAAAGCAATTAAAATTTTTTTTTGTTTGTTAAGTTTATTTATTTACTGTTATGTTTTACAGATTAGTAGTTGTTATAAAATATATAATGGCATTTGATTTTTGGAATTGAAGTAGTATTTATTTAACTTTTAAGTTGGACGTTGCTGCAAGCATTTGCCGACCATGTACACAACACTACTAATGTGGTACTAATTTTTAAAACGTAACGCACGGCAATTGATCAATTGACTCAATTTCTATTGTAGTAAAAATCAAAATCAAAAGTCATTTATTTAAACTAGGCTGAGAATCAGCACTTTTCGAACGTCAAAATTACATAAGACAGTCCCCCAAAACGCCTGCCCTTCACCATCTGGCGCAACAAACTCCCCAGCAGACAGCTGTCTGTTCAGTTAAAAAAAATGATTTTATACAGCACTGCGCAAAATAATTGAAGTATTACGCAACAAAACATGTGATTAAATTAAATTCATTGCCATAAGTCAGCTAGCACACGCCAATAGGTATGTCAAAAAAAAAAAAGAAAAAAAAAATCGAAAACTATACTCAAGCAGAAATAAAAATACAAAACTAAAAACCTAAACAGAACTTTATAACTAAATAAAAGCCTCCAGGCATAAAGGGCGTGCCCACTTACATACTCGTATAGCCATACATGTAGCAGTAACTCGAAGTCACAAATGATAAACTAGGACCATCGAGTTCAGCCATTACCCCCCTCGCCATATTTGAGGGAAGGAGGCAACCCGACTCCCGACGCTACCGCAAGCAATGACATCTAAGGGAGCATGACGAACTTGCTGCCCGTTGCTATTGCTATATGATCAATTGTTGAGGTCGCTAGCTAACCACATATTGCAATACCACTCATAAAAGACATTGTAATGAGTAGATTATGTCAATGATAAATAAAAATAAAATAAATTGACTTAGGTATGTACATGCAAATAAAATAATTATATGAACTCATAGAACCTGTCAGAAAGTAAGCTAATTCTGGAGAAAGAACATAAACATTGCTTTAAACGCATTGTAGGGCAAATCTAGCAAAGAAGAGGGTAGCTTGTTATATAAGGATTTACCAAGCCCAACAAATGAGTTATGAACCTTATGAAGCCGGTGAAATGGAGCACGTAATTTGTCCTTATTTCTGGTGTTAACATTGTGTATATTTTTAGTGTATAAATGTATATTTTGCCTAATATATAAGATGTTGGCAAAGATGAATTGTCTCAGTAAAACTCTGACACCTAGCTGGCAAACTGCTCGAACAGCTCGTTTTTGTAGAACAAATATATTTTGAATGTCAGCGGCTTTGCCCCAGAACAGAATATCGTAGGACATAACGCTATGAAAAAACTTTTTAGCAAAAAATAAAACCGACTTCGAAAACAAAACACTACAAAGTGAAAAATAACTTTAATTTCGGTAGTCGGTGTCTTGGGTTTTGTATTTTCGTTTTTTGCCACCGACTTCCGAAATTAAAATTATTTTTCACTTTGTAGTGTTTTGTTTTGGAAGTCAGTTTTATTTTTTGCTAAAAAGTTTTTATTATTCACTTTTTAGTTGTGGAACCTACCCCACACAAATTCGAATACATAATTGAGCACAATAATTGTAGATATAGCCATGTAAATAACAGTGATAGGAAGTTATTAAAACACCATCACATCATCCACATAAAATAAGTGGGAAATATACGTATTATTGAAGCTAACTCAAAAACTCCTCAAGCAAAGTTAATAAAATTTATATGGGACCACCTCGGAAGTATACCCTATCAAACAAAAAAGGAATTTTCTAAATCGGTCCATCCGTCTTTGAGTAATCGCGTAACAAACATACAAAAAAATTTATATGGGACCACCTCGGAATTATACCCTATCAAACAAAAAAAGAATTTTCTAAATCGCGTAACAAACATACAAAAAAAAAAACATACAGACGAATTGAGAACCTCCTCCTTTTGGAAGTCTGTTAAAAATAACTAAAATAAACTAACCGAGCTGTATCAATGTCAGTGTATTGACTGACTTTCCTAACGGCGTAGGCGGCTGAACTGAGCCTTCCCGCTAGACTTGAAATATGTGGGCCCCACTGAAGTTTGGTATCCACTTATATGCCTAGAGAAACTGCCGAGTCAGTAGTCTACAGTTTTAAGCACCTCTTTTTCTAAGACGATGTTCGGTCCTAGGTTTCAAAGATTCGGTAAGGCAAACTTTATGCATTTCGTTTTCTTGGCATTGAGAACTGAGTTATTTGTCGTAAACCAATCCGTAACCATTGAGAGTGCACTGTATACATCGTCAAAACTATGTCTATTCCTGTATACTTTGAAATAAGAAAAATGTCATCTGCAAACAGTACAACGTCACAGATACCCTTTAAAAAGAATGGTAAGTCATTGATATACACTAAGAATAAGAAAGGACCCAGTATTGAGCCTTGAGGTACACCTAACTGAACTGGTAGCCTGAAAGATTTCTCCACCATTAACATCTACACATTGAAACCTATTTTGCAAATATGAATTTATTACTTTAAGAGCTTCGTTTATCGCTACAATTGAACTTGGTAGACGTTCAATTTGCGCATCAATCACGTAAAAATTGACAATTGCAATTTATCGTTTCGGGAACTCTTTACCGTGTACTTGGTAACACTGAACACGTTCACTGTGGATGACGTCATCGGAAGAAATACCGGTATCTGGCGCAGATTTGGCGATACAGTACACTCAGTACCCTAAAAATCAATGCAAAGCGACAAATCCGCACGATGCTTACGCTCCGATTCCGATCCAGTGGATGCGTAACTTAATGGTTTGCTTATTCGATTTAATAGAAACACACAAATGGAACACTGCTTTAGCAACGGAATGGTTTCCTAACCAAAAACGTTCAGGTGTTATTAAGTGACATCGTCACTGCATAATTAATCGTGTCATTAATTTTCTGCGACACGCATACCTTTGTCTTCCATAGCAAAACATTCTCTTCACCGTGGGAAATTAATTGTATTTACATTGACGTTGGCATGTAGTTGTACATACAATGATAACTGGGTGCGTGCCTATGTTCCGCTTGTCAGTGCGGAGCGTGCCCTCGAACGCCTCCGTTCTCGGATGACATTTAAATTGCGGACTACAATTGCATCTAAAATCGACAATTTGACGTAGTTCTGCTGATCATGGCTAATAAGTATCGCATCCTGTTTATCAGCGAGAATAACCACTGATTGTCATGTGCGTTTCTACCGCGTTTATTAACAATGGCTAACTGTTGTGAAATGATAGCGTTAAATAGTCTGTTGTCAATGTCAATGGTTTAGGCCTCATAGGACTACGAATGTATTATTTGACTATTTCTCTCTGACATAATATTTATTGTTACAATCATAATTATAGCTAAGTGAGATTTATTATAAGTGGCAGATTACTATTAGGACCTGAACATATGTATTTGACTCAATTAACAAAATTCCTGTGGCATTTACATCCGTTTAGATTCATTAGACAGAAATACATCCGTTTAGATGGGAATCCAAATTTTTGGGTTTTATTATATATGGGAAATACGCTCCTTTTAAACAAGTTTTCAGACAGTGTTGGGAAAATCAACTAATATTGACAATCAGTTGATTTGGTTTTATATTGTAATTGCAATGAAATTAATTAGATGTTGTTGATAAGGAAGTTCCTACCTAAATATAGATATCTCAGTAACTAGACGGTTCGTTTTATATACGAAATAAGTAAATACAAATGCAAATCATATAAGAAAGAACTGTGAGGATAATATCAATTAGTGATAATATACTACAATGTATCGCAATGTTGAAGTCTATGGATGTGAATACGTTAAGGTGAGTATAGTCGTCGACCCGTAGTCCCATACACTCGTCGCACGGACCCGCTAGCGAATATTTCTTATGCGTTTTGTAAAAATTGATTATTATTTTAAAATAAAAAAATACACAATTGTAAGATAAGTAATTTACCGATATTATCGTCGCTAAGCGGTGAAAATATCACTTGTAGTTTAGATGCAGTAACGAACTTAATGTTGAAAACAACCTCATTTCAATATCTTTTTTGCATAGTATTTTTAATGTTGCTTAAAATTTTCAAATGCTCAGACTGAAGTTTACATATCAAAGTTATCATCATATATATTTCTTCTGCAATTTTCTGTAGCCTCATTTAAAAGCATAGGCTCTCAAACACAACAATTTCACATTACCGGCTTACCTACTGGCTACTGCGTCTGTTAGCAGAAAAACTTGCTAATTCACAGTTATTAAACGTATTGAACACAACAATCATTCTGAGATACTGGCATGGCAATTAGTGTTTTGTGATGGACTTAATGAAGTCGAATGTTTAATTGAGGAGCATCTGTTCAAAAGGTCGCTGTTTCATCATAAACAAACTTCACAAAATCGAATTAATCGATTTGTATTAAAGTTGGAAAGTATGGAAAAATATGATCTTTTGAATAGAACAATAAATTTTTGTAGAAGAAATATGACTGTTCCTATATAAAAATGTAAGAGAACATTGATGCAGAAATTCATCCGTTTAGATTGGAATTCAAATTTAAAACAAGTTTTTAGGCCTCATTCGATGGACTATTTTGTAATGGGTTCAAAAAAAAAAAATTAAAATTTGGAAAGTGATATACGACCTTTAGAACAGATGCTCCTCAATTAGACATGAACAGTGCCTAATGCAGTTTTTAGTTAGGTATAATTAGAGATGATTGAAGTAACTTTTCATCTCATACAATTAACTTAATTGTGTAACTAGACATGGAAAGCAAATAAAGTCTGTCTGAATTGTCTATATACCTACTGTATCTGTGTGTTATTGAATACAACAACTTTACAACAGATAGACTTGAAATTAAATTAAGCATGGGCCAAGTACACTGCCTTGTGGTACACCAACTTTGATTTCACTGAAATCACTTAAAATACATGAGTTTACCTACGTATATATTTGGTTTATTTTTGTAGTTACTATTGGCGCTGTCGTCGGCCCTGGGTGGTGCTTCAGCGCTGCTGTTGCTGGCTGTCCCGGTGGGCCGCATCACCGTCACTTTCCCCCCAGCTGTGGAGCTACTCGCCACCTGCGAGGACTCCACCATGCGGATAGGGCTGATGAAAGATTACCCTTGCCTACCTCTCCATCCCTATTCATACGATATCAACCTGACGTAAGTTAACTATACCGAAGAGTATTTTTTGATTGCCAGGAATAAACATATTCTTATTTAATATTTTGTTTATTTCAGAGTCTTTTCATGTGGTTTCGTTTGTGACTTACCAGAAGATTTATCGACAGATGACACAAATGCGTTAATTCACACGAATTCCTACGATATACACTTGCAGTCAACTATTGACTCGCAACGTCTTGTTTATCGCCACACAGTGATGGCACAGCTAGCGCAAACAATGGTTCCGAAGAAAGACCAGAGCACATCGCGCATCTTGACAAACGATCCCTTCTTTAACACGACAATAACAATATCCGGTGATACAATATTCTTCCCAGCACCAAAGTTGTATCAAATAGAATGCACTCGCGATGCGATCAACGAAACTTGCTTATTTGGAAAAGATGATATTTTCAACCAAACAGAAGACCTTGTTGATGAAGCCATATTCCGCATGAGGATATCTCACGACGTACAAACCGCACCTCTTAACATAAGGAACTATTGGGTGAAAGCTGTCTCTACAGAACACAATTTGACAAAAGATGAAGACTATGATGGCATCGACAGTGTTACATGCAGTGACAATTTTGTGAGTAAAATAATAAACTCAGCTTGAAGTTACACCGTCTTACTTCAATATATAGTTATCATTATATATTATGTAATTCTACTAGTATGTCGTAGCATTCCTCTAAACCTATATGCTAAAATCTAGCGTTGTGGTCGTGACGTTAGATTGGAGCGTTCAGATTATTCAATTAAAATTGCTCTTTGACATTTATTTAAGTATTGTAGGGTTTAATAATGACTTAAACCTCATGATATTGTCTCGGTACTGTCACGATTATTAGAAGTGATAGGGTAATAGGCAGAATATGTTTCAACCAATAAACCAGCCAATTGTTTATCAGGGTCAAGACGGAGGAGTTCGAGTGCAGGCAGGGTCGCGAAAATTATTCGGATGTCGGGCGGCGTGCGCTGCTTCCACGCCGCGCAAGAGTCTCTGCGAGAACACTCAGCAGCAAATAGAATTGGACCCAGCGTTCACCTTTTGGGCCTATCTCGCTGTAAGTTACTATGACCTTTAAACTAACAACGTTAAGCTAAGAATAGTTTGCCAAAATGTAGATGTCTAGTCTATGTCTACATTGCTTAAACAGAATTGGAGGATGAAGTAATAAAAACTAATGAAGCTGAAGGTGGATCACGATTATCTAATTCATGTACGTACATACATAAGTAACGAATGAAATTTGTAGTGAGCACGTGGCGCGCTAACGTAAACTCATGCAGATTGAGCGGATCCTCTGATGGAAAGATTGCCGTCTAATCGTCTCTAACAGGGTAATGGCAAACTTGATACAGTGAGTGGCGAACCGACCCATTGCTCGCGTTCCCATTCCGTCTGCTAAGCCGCCGGCTGCGCCCAACGTCCCATTGTTCGCGTTCCCATTCCGGCTGCAAGGCTGCCGGCTGCGCCCAACGCCCCATTGCTCGCGTTCCTATTCCGTCTGCCAGGTTGCTGGCTGCGCGCAACGTTCATTGCTCGCGTTCCCATTGCGTCTGCCAGGTTGCTGGCTGCGTGCAACGTTCATTGCTCGCGTTCCTATTCCGTCTGCCAGGTTGCTGGCTGCGCGCAACGTTCATTGCTCGCGTTCCCATTGCGTCTGCCAGTCTACTAACTGCCATTTGGCATCTGTACGTACCTAATTAGTTTCATTATATTCAGCGCATCTGATTAGACTGGAAGCCGACCCCACCATAGTTGGGAAAAAGGCTAAACAGATGATGACTTACCTAATTAGTATCTATGCAAGGTTTTCATTGCTCTTATCTATAAGCTGGTCATTTATGTTCAGCATTGAACATTTATCGATAAGAGGCCGACCAACATAAGTAACTGCAATCAAGACATTTAAAAACAAAAAATAACATTACAATGATATTACAATTAAAAAATCTCTAAAATTCACGTGAACTTCTGAATCAAGTATTCGGTATAACTGTATCCGTAGCATTGATATTTTTGCTACATTTAAATAAATTGGTTTCGACATTTTAACTTTTATTAACGCGAAACCGTGAAGTTAGCCCGCGAAATTCGAATTTTCTTACGTTTTTGCAATTTTCTAGTCAGTATTACGTTGTAGTTGATCAAAATTTAAATCGCGGTCGTAACAAGTATGTACTTATATAATTCAATCAATCAATCTGCCTAGCCTTTTCCCCACTATGTTAGGGTCGGCTTCCAGTATAACCGGATGCAGCTGAATACCAGTATTTTACATGGAGCGACTGCCTATCTGACCTCTACAACCCAGAGTTACTGGGTAATACGATACCCCTTGGTAAGACTAGTTGTCAGACTTTCGGGCTTCTGACGACCCGTAACGACGGTCAAAGATCCACGAATGACAGCCGGGACCAACGGCTTAACTTGCTTTCCGAGACACGGAGGAGTCTTGGTATGTAAAGATGGTCACCCAACCACGTATCAACCCCGTCAAGCATAGCTTAACCTAATGGATCAACCCGTGCGGCTTTTATTACTTAGCCACGAGCTCTTCGTGTGTACTTACATAATGTATGTATGTACTTACATAATTATAATCATTAAAGTGATCAATATAACTCTTTAAGACCAGGTAATCTTAATGAATGACTATTTCATGAAATCTTGACATTTGAGGATTATATTATACTTAAGAAGAATAACTTAAGAAGTTGTATTACTGATTCTAGTGATTATAATTCTGTAAATACGTATTTGTTACGGCCGCGCATCGTATTTTATTTAACATGCAACTTAATACTGACTTGCAAATTGCAAAAAACGCTTCCCCCCTAAACCAATTAAGTAAATCTTAAAATATCTATACATATAATAAAATAGTAACGAAGACTTTTTGTCAAAAACGGCAATAGTGTACATGTAACCTGGATTAACACTTTAAGGTATTTTAATCCCGGCAGTACCTACGTTCCCGTGGTATATTTTCAGACATCCACGCGGGCGAAGCCACTGGCAAAAGCTGGTTCATCATCATCATCATCATCATCTCAGCCGAAAGACGTCCACTGCTGGACATAGGCCTCCCCCAAGCACCGCCACTTCGTCAGTTCGGTGCTTCCCGCATCCAGCGGATTCCTGCGGCCTTCCAACGTTAACGTCTTCCGGTACGCGGTCGCCACTCCAGAACCTTTCGGCCCCATCAGCCAACTGTTCTGCGAGCAATGTGCCCTGCCCACTGCCACTTAAGTTTGACAATTCTTCGGGTTATGTCGGTTACCCTGGTTCTCCTGCGGATCTCTTCATTTCTGATTCGATTACGTAGGGAAACTCCAAGCATAGCCCTCTCCATTGCCCTTTGGGTGACTTTTAGCCTTCTAATAAGGCCTATTGTGAGCGACCACGTTTCAGTGCCGTAGGTCATCACTGGCAACATGCACTGGTCAAAGACTTTCGTCTTGATACAGTGCGGTATGTGAGACGAGAAGATATTGCGTAGCTTCCCGAACGCAGCACAGACGAGTCGGATTCGACGATTGACCTCGATCTTGAAGTTGCGAAAAGCTAGTTGATAATATTTATATTTAACTGGATTGAGTGAGATTCGATTCTGAGAATCATTAACACGCTAAGTATAAGTAAGTTAATATTTGTACAAACTAACACAGGCAGCATAATTAACGCTTTATAGATTTCCGAGCTTAAGCATAGCCTCACTTAATCAATGTTGCACAATTATAGCATCGACAAGACTTGTAGCCTTGTCCTCAATTTGTGAGAGCTTAGTTACCCACACCACGTACTGCGCGCACGCATATTATATGAGCATGTGGTGGTTATTGTTCTAATGCCTGCATAGGGTCAAAGGTAGTAAAACTTTTGTCTTTGACCGCATTAGAGACAACGATAAAAATGATGTTGAATGTCGACAGTTTTATGATTGCGGTGACATTTGCTGTCTTCGTATCCGGGTTTTGTGATTGTATAAAAAGTTATAAAACAAAATAATGGCAATATTCACGTGTCTATTCATCATGTTTTCCGACACTATTGTCGATGAAGCCAAAACAAGTACGTAGGTAGGTACCTACTTACTTGTAAGATCCACGTTCTGTAAAATATATTTTTTATTTTTTTATCGACTTCAAAAAGAAATTAACTCAAAATTATGAAATAACTTTAATTTCGGAGGTCGGTGTCTTGAGATCTGTATTTTAGTTTTTTACATTATTTATTGTTATATTAGTCTTATTTACAACGATACCTCCTCCTAAGTTCCTCACTGTTTTTTTTTAAATTTATTTATTTAAAAAGGGCTTTGTTTCTTAGCGACCACATGCCTAGTGCAGAAAAACACAAAATTGTTGATTACGATCTACCTTATAACTAACTTGTACAATTGTTTAGCTTTATCAGACACAAAAAAGCAAGGATGGTATTACAAAAGCCAATATTACCTTTTATATCGTCCGAAAACGTTAATTTTGTTTTTCATTCCGGACATACTCCATCAGAATATAAAAGATATCATCAACCGCTCCACAGTCATCACAATTTGGAGACAAAGCTTTCCCCATTAAGTAATAAAACTTATTTGATGGAATATGTCCGGAACGAAGTCTTAAAAGGCTATTGTAATTGTTGTTATGCGGATTATTGTCATATAAAAGTGTAACGCAAGCAATCAATTGAAGCCGTCTTCAAGCGATAGATAAAACAAAGCCTAAGTAAGATACGTAATTCTTTTGTATGCTAACTCCTTTGTTTATGTTGACTTTTTGTTCTTGTGCAAATCTTTTGTTGGAGGTTGTAAAGAAAATTGCTGTGTGTAAATAGGTAGACTTTTTGCTTGTAGCATAAAATTTTATTGGTTTCTATAATCCAATGCCTAGTTAACAGGGAGCTGTCGATGTAAAATGTTTCTGATATAATGCACAAACACCTAGATAACTTTTAGATTTTTACATTTTTTTTTATTCTCTGAATTACTAAAAAAGAAAACATACAGACCTAGATTACGATGTATTGAATGTAATGAGACCAAAAACGTCTCATTTCGTAAAGGTTTAGGGCGGTGAAAACGTTATCACCCGAAACATTATTTACGTAAATAATTGTATGAAATGTAGGTAATTGCCTCGCAAGACTCGCGCCGCGTATCGGCACTTCACAATCCTCTTAAAACCGCTTTATTTATTTATTTATTTAAAACAGCTGACTTTGACCCTTACCTTCAGGTGCGAGTGTTCATCGGTATCATTGGAGGGACAGCGTTCGCGATGTTCGAAGGGGCTGTGATAGCCATCGTGAGGGAACAGAAGGCGGATTACGGGATGCAGCGGGTATACGGCAGCATCGGAGGCATGATCTCCTCGCCACTCTCCGGCCTGCTCATAGACTACGCTAGCCGAGGGAAAGGGTACACCGACTTCAGGTAATACCGCCTTATATTAAAAGCTAATCTCGCGCAAGGTCAAGGTAGAGAATGTACTTTAATTAACATTTTCAGTTTATATTCTTTTTATTAGGTGTTATGTAATAAGGTTTTAATGAGCTGGCCGCAAAGCTGCGTAATGGTGTGTTTAAATGAGGAAATAATATAGGATGTCTGAAAGTTTATAATAATATGAAATACCTACACCAAACAACTGACGATGAATCCGACGAGAGTCATACCTAATTATTTTTATATTATTATTATATTATATTATTATTTCCTTTATTTCTAATATATCCATATAATTTAGATTTTTAAATATTTTTATAAAAACAAAATAAATAAAAAACATTTAAAAATATAAAAAAAATAGTAGCCCACCGGTATCGGGAACAGTGTCCAAGCTACCGGTGCTGAGGGCTCCTGAGAGAGGAACCTCCTAACGATAAGTGCAGTGTCTAGAAGTGCCGCTTTCTGGATCAAGCCCTTGATCCCGCTGCCTAACGAAAGCCTCCTCAGATGTTAGTCGAGACTCTTGTCTATTATGCCATTGGCCGTCACGACTATTATTATTATTTTATATTATATTTTTATTATTCGTTGTTAAATATTTGAGAGGCACTGTAGAGATATCAGGATGCCTCTCCAATACCTACACAAGGTAGTTAAGCAGGTAAGTATACACACAGCTGTGTAAGTACTTAAAAAAACCGGCCAAGCTCGTGTCGGACCACGTACAATAAAGGGTTCCGTAGTTGTGGTGACTTTATCCAAAGAACAAACATATCTTTGAAAAAATGTTCTCCTATAGACCGATTTACGTCACGGCCAATTCTCCAATTAAGTATAATGTAATCGCACAAAAAAAAAAAATACGTGTAAAACTACAAATTAACGATTTTCGGACTTTTTTCTTTACTAGTGCTGTGAGACCTTGCTTCTTGCCAAATTTCATGTTTCTGGTCAACGGGAAGTATCTACCCTACAGGTTTTGATTTATTTGCGAGTACTTTTCAAAATATGTCGCATAAACGGCCGCATTTTTCTATTGCGTTGACTGCCAAGCGACCGCAGATTTGCATATCTGCGTTTCCAAGGGACCGCAGATTTACATATTTGGCATTAATTTCAACTTGAAACCTCCACGCGTTCCTGAGAAAAAGGGCATTGACAGATAGACAGACGGACGGACGGACAACGAAGTGATCCTTTGTTGTTTTCCTTATTTTGATCGGTTGTTTTCCATTTGCGGTAACGAAATCTAATGAATAACAAGCAGCTCTTTCCCGCGATAGTTCTGCCCACAGTCACACCAAATCTCTGTTGATTTGTTTGATTGCAAAATGTTGGCGGGGTCATCGGGTAGGCTAGCGATCAGACAGGCCATGACCGCCGTACGTGATGTATGAGTGTATGGCGCTAAACAACCTACTGCTAGAATAAATTACAATCACAAATGTGTTCGATGCAGGCAGGCAACAGTAAAGTAACATTATTACCTAACGTCTTTCAGAAATAAAGCTTTTTGGACATGAGAAATGTAAACAGTTACGGTCGTTTCAAAAGTAACTACCTATATGTAAACAAATGGATTAGAAAACGTACCAATTTGTAATGTCACTTACAAATTGATGCTTTCATTTCATTATTAGAACCCGACATTCTAATTTTAAATCACTTTATAAGTACTTAGGTACCTTGTTTTTTTTTTTTCATTTGAAAATTGGACCCAGTTATGCCAAAATGATCCAACTCACCAATTTGCAGAAATGATTCGGACTGATCCGGGCGGATCTGAAAAACTAGCAGCGGCTGGAAATTGAAAAGCATATAAATAGAAACCAAATTCAATATTCCAAATATGTACTTACCTTCATGTGTGACAAAATCGAAATGTTTAAATGGGAAAATTAGGTTTAAATGTTTATTACTCAAATATCTCAAAATGTGTTCACTGTGGGTTGGATCATTTTGGCAAAACTGGGTCAAACTGGGGTTAATTTTATAACGACAGTTTCTTTCGATATTTATTAAATTAGAATTAAACCTCGTTTTTCAAATAATAATAAAATTATTGGAAAAAGTGGTGAGATAAGTATAAAATTTAAATCTTCTTAATGCAGAATGTGTTACTAATTCCCTTTGGTGAGTGAATGCGTAAGAACCCCTAAAACTATCAATCAGAATCTGAATCATTTTGAAGCTTATTGCTTATCCATTGCTCCATAAATGTTCGATAATTGGTCTGCTCAACAACGTAACTAACGCAATGAATGTTGTTGAATTTTCAAAATGAAACCGATTCCTACAGTGTGTTACGCAATTATCCCGCTGAACACGGTTGTCTACACTTTCATCAGATGCTATTGGAACTGACATTAATTATTCATAGGTGGAATTTTGTTTCTAAAAGCACGATTGCAGCAGTTACTGCAGTTAGTAGAAAGTCTATAGCCTTCGGTTTAAGTCTACGCAATAGCCGATGCTTAAATAACATCCGCGGCATTAGTTATTCGAAAACGGAGACTTCTAAAACTTTGGTTGAGATCTAACCGTCTCCTGAATCTAGGACCTACAGCTGGAAAATATGTTTCTGAATATGTTTCTGTTTCCGTATCGAAAAGGTTGGAATTAAAATAAGATAGGAAACGTTTTTAAATTATGCGCCAATTTTTACAGGGTGTTCTACCCATGAATATAAAAAATATATATATATAGGTATATATATTTAAACGTATATGCTACCTAAGGTTCGACTAGGTATTTTAAAATAAATAAGAAAGATTTATTAAATGGTCATATGGTATGGAATGGTTTCTTATAATTACGAATCGTTAAACCTAGTTATAAATAGTTACGTAGGTTATATAAATAGTTACGCTGACTAACATGCACAAGTGCTTTGATTATTATCATAATTGTAATTGACGTAATTGAGCATATACTAGGCATACCTTATGCATTTTTTGTACAATTAATTACCTCTGAAATATATCGACAAAAAAATATTAAACTCGAACTTTTGTCCAGAATAAGCACACAGAAAAAGTTCTATTCTGTCTATAAATTTTAGTAGGGTAATTCGAGGACAGATGGCCATAGCTTTCTCTGGGGCATTCTATTTTGAAGTCAACAATTATTTTTATTTTTATTCAGTCATTGGTTTGTTACTAATCAAATTAAACACGAAACAATAACAAAAATCCGACGTTCACTTCACTTTAAGAAAAGAAAACAAACACACTGGGGTGGCCATCTCTCCTATGCTATTCAATATAAGATGGCCATAGAAGTTGAGGTAAGAAGACCATACTATTTTAATCAATATAAGATGGCCATATGGAGGCCACAGTAAAATGAGAGCTTCATACCTCAAAAACGGTCCCCAGAAAGGGAAGAAGACAAGATGACTAGACTGAACAGTCTAATCATCTTGTCTTCTTCCCCTTCTTTTCAGATGCATAATCTTTATACTACATGGGTGACATTTATCTTCGAATTCCGTGCAGTTTTTGTGCACCCAAAACAGATGAAGGACCCTTGAAATCTAAAAATTTCTTAAAGGGGGACTGTTTAAGAAATTTTTAGATTTCAAACGCGTCTCTAGGGTTTTTCGCGGCACACCATACTCCAAAGCAGCTTGCCGAATTGAGGCATTTCCGGTACGAACTGCTACAATTGCTAGTGTTAAATCCTTTCGACTCCATTTGCCGCGCTCACCAGATTTTCGGACATACAAGTTAGACATCTGGAAAACAAATAAAGTTGCTTAGATATGTCATAAATACGCAATAAAAGTAGTAGGTAATATGGCCAGCTAACCTTAAAAAATTAGGGCCAGCAGTCCCAAAATATATAGGAGAAATGGCCCCCCTTAATTTTTGGAAATAAATCAACAACAGTACCGCTTTTAGAGGTTATGTTATAAACAAGTATAGGTATGTTCTAAATGGTACAGGTTAAAATACGGCAAAAAAGGTGTTTACATTATACGTATGTCAACAGTTTAATTACTAACCAGGCGTATTTCTTTTCTAATTAGCTGAAAGAATTAAAAACAAAATACTCACTTTCTTATTTATTTTTTGCTGCAAACTTCATCACAGTGTTACGAGAATGATGGCGGCGTCCGAACTAACAAGAAAAAACACTGCCATCTCTTGGCGAGAGTTGCTAATATTTCATTGAGTCATCTCTCATCTATGGCCATCTATCCTCGAATTACCCATGTATGTACAGTCACGAACCGGGATTGTTAAGCCACTAGCTTATCATCTTAACTTGGTTGTGTTACACGAAGGCCACGTCTGCCCGTGAAATTTGACATGTGACATTTCAATAACGAAAAACGGGTGGCATTCGTGTAACACAACCAAGTTAAGATGATAAGCAAGTGGCTCAACATTCCCGGTTCGTGACTGTACCTAATTACGCATTGCAGCCTGCTTTGGTTTC
Source organism: Dicycla oo (assembly GCA_948252095.1). Taxonomy (NCBI): domain Eukaryota; kingdom Metazoa; phylum Arthropoda; class Insecta; order Lepidoptera; family Noctuidae; genus Dicycla; species Dicycla oo. Next base: position 23,921,880 of record OX411711.1, read on the forward strand.
AGCGATGCTAATTTATGTAGGTATGTAGTCAGAAACCCACGAGACGGAGGGGCTCGTGGCTAAGTAATAACATACTCGCGGATCCTTCGATCAGGTTAAGCTACGCTTGCCACGGTTGGTCCTTGGATGGGTGGGTGACCATTTTTACATATCGAGACCCCTCCGTGTCTCGGTTGCTGGTCCCGGCTAGGTTTTGGATCGTGGACGCCCGGAAGTCTGACAACCAGTCTTACCAAGGGGTATCGTGTTACTCAGTAACTGGGTTGTGGAAGTCAGATAGGCAGTCGCTCCATGTACAATACTGGTAATTAGCTGCATCCAGTTAAACTGGAAGCCGACCTCAACATAGTTGAGAAAAGGCTAGGCAGATTGGTTTGTAGGCAAAAACCCTGGACTGGCCTTTTAAATAACAACTTGAAAGCCAGCGTAGGGAATATGAGGACTAGAACCTCATAGAGGTAGCTATACTACGAAATGATAGAGGTTAAAACCAGGGAATTATTGTATAAAATTTAAATGAATAACAGATACACGCACTCCCTAAGCCGATCGTATCTTGAATTGACTTTTTCTTTTTAACAAAAGCTAGAACTTGCTTGAGCGATAGAATATTCGCCTATATCATATAAGGTTGCCCATTGTATGAAACCTTTACAGTATTAAATTTAATTGATTCAAGCTTTACACAAAGCTATTGTAGTGAAGGTTAGTTAGGTATTTGTACCTTATAATACGCGCAGATCGTGTGATTGTAGCAATCAGTCGGTGAGTGGATGACCAATTTTCACAGTTCAAGACCCTTACGAGCCTGCAGGTTACTGGCAGGTAAAACCCGATCGTCTAATAGATACACAGTTACAATGGGAATGGATTTCATTTCGACAGTTCAACAACTTTCTTTGTGTTATGTACGTACGTTACTGAGCCCAAGAATTTTTCAAATCTATGTAGGATTTAGGAATTTCCTTCAAAATTCTTCGGATTGAGCTTGAAAGTCTGTTACGCAAATACAGGTGCTGGCCTTTTATTTTGCATGGAGAAATGCTCATGCATACTGCACTAGGAGATAGTGCAGTTATGTGGGACTCCAACCCACTAAAACTCCACGGTGTCCTCTTCTGCCGCTTGTGGCGGGAAAACGGGAACGCGTTAGCACTCACCGCGAACCTGCCTAAACCCAACCCAACTAAACCTCAAAGCTAAACCTAAACCAAAACCCCAAGCCCCAAACCCAAATTAAACTAAACCCCAAACCTATATACAACCCCCAACCGAACCCAACCTGCCCGCCCTTCCCCCCTAAGCTAACGAGTCAGAATTTATAAGAGTTACGCGTTAGAAAGAGAGGCAACTTGTAGATGAATATTACTGTAGGTAATAACCGTTGAGCGACCTATTGTGTGACTTCTTTATTGTGTTGCAGCAAGAGTCGTTTTTTATTTAAATGACTGTCCCATCTGTATTAATCTGTGGCTAAATTTTATTTGGAGAAATGTATTTCCAAAGATAGGGAAGTTGCTCCGTGTATCTACTAAGTACTATGACATGGCCACCGACCCATCATAGATGCAATTAGGCTAGACAGATGAACTTAGGCATTGTAGTGCGTCCTTCTTGATACAATCTATCGACTAGTCGTGATGTTTTCTCGGCGGTAACAGATATGTTTGCGGTGGTGGCGGTTATTATTGTAATTATAGTCAAACACACTGGCATGTTACGTAACGAGGAATACGCGGTTTCTAGCCGGGGCGTTGTATTAAATAATCAAGACTTTTTTCTGTTTTTATGTTTGGGTTTGCAGGATTCCACATTAAATATCTACATGTATACATAACATTTCTCATGAAAAAGAATATCAGTCATAACTTTTACTTAACTTAAACAATTATGTCCATAATCATTGCAGTCGAAATATAACTCCTGTAAACAATAAATTATGATTTTTATTTTCAGGCCAGCGTTTTACCTGTATGCAGTCCTGAAAGTGGCTTCAGGAGCGCTCATGTTGAGTATAGACCTGGAGTTCAAGCAGCCGGCACAGAACCTTCTGGAAGATGTTATCACTGTGTTTAGGAACGTCGAAATTGTTGCGCTTTTCATTGCGTGCTTCATTATGGGTAAGATTTACTGAACTGTAATAAAGTAGATTAAAAAAAAAGTAATAAAAAAAAACTAAAAAACCCGAGTGCGATATAAAAATTAAAAAGTTTAAAAAAACTGAAAAGCTAAAAACAAGCCCATTTTAAATTAAATCAGTCGGGCTTTTTAGTTTTTTTAGTTACTTTTGTTTTAGTTTACAAATGTGAAAGATTTCGCAGACGATTTAGTTCTTGCAAGGAGTTTTGGTTTTGGTATTTTATTGTACGTGTTTTTTACGATTTGTCACTTCGAATTACGTTTAACCATATAAGTTGTAGTATATATATTTGTAATCACCTTTTAAAACTCTCATTTCAATATCTCAATCGATGGTATTAGAAGAAAAAAAAAATTGGAACTACACAATATGGCACCCCAAATCCGCCATTTTACTTTGTTATTGATTTTAATATAGCCAATGACACCCACCCTACCAAGACAAATCTAAAGACGTATAATTTATCTAAATCCGTTCATTCGTTTAGGAGTTACGAAGAAAGTAGGAACGGACATACATACCTACAGGTCAAACACATAACCCTCCTTTTGGGCTTCGCCGCAGTCGGGTAAAAATAGTAAATAATGGCATTTTGGCAAACACATTATACCATTAGTTACTATGTTTAACCATTGGTTCAGTTAACTATGGATCAAAAAACCGGCCCTTGGACATACCTTTCATATGCAAAACACGTGGATGCGTTGTGAGAGCTAAAAGTAGATACATTTTAACGTTATGACCACACCTCGTTATCGTCGGGGCAAAACAAAGAGTACGTGACACATACAGCTATTTTCAAGTTTAGTCTAATTATACACTCCCAGAGACGTGCTTTATGAACATAAGAAATAAAAACTTTATCCACATTTTTGACATAGTCAGAAACATGTGACAGTTGCCTGTTTTGAATTGGAACACTACGAAATGTCATATGTACACTTTCATATAGTCAGAAGACCACAAAAGGATTCCTACGGTGGCGACAGCTTATTGGAAGACATGTCCGACTAGTTATTATAAGTAGGTACACTTATGTACTTATTAATAAAACAACATGGGAATTGGTTCATTATTTTCATTATGTAGGCAATGATCATGTAGGTAAAAACTAGTACATATCGGAAAGTCTGTTTTTGTTTGATTGAAACTTCGGTTTAATAAAATTAGTCTATGAGTTCTTTATGCCCCGAAGATAACGAGGTCTGGTTATGACGTTATAAGTACTGACGTAATGATTATGGTTATGTGAGTGAAGCAGACTGTTGGCAGTCTAGCTCAATTGTTTGGACATTGACTTCCAAGTATATATTTTATATGTTTTTCTTAGGAACTGCTTGGGGCTACATCGAGAGCTTCTTATTCTGGCTGCTACAAGACCTGGGCGCGTCGCGTTCCCTCATGGGTATCACTATAACCGTGGGGGGTATCGCTGGTCTGCCACTCCTCGTGCTATCAGGCCCCATCATCAGGAGGCTAGGACACGCCAACGTGCTCTTCATCGGATTCATATTCTATGCAATTAGATTACTCGGTAAGTGATGGCGTAACGAACAATGTACGTAGCTCGAAGTCTACGTATATAATAAGATTACAGAGAATTTCTTGAATAAATTTTCCTTACGGTAGGTATGGTTTATACTTACGTATCTCCGTAGGTAAATATATTTTTCAATTACCTGGTATCACAGCCTGGTACCTAAGTATTCCACGTAGGTTTATGAGTTTAGTTTAGTTTATGATTTCACTTTACATATTATACCTATACGATCTGTGGTTTCTTTCTTTGATAAAATTAGTGAGAAACTACTTAAGTCAGAATTTCTATATCCAAATATTGATTAGGTACTTACTATTTATGGTAATCAATATTTGGATATAGAAGTTCTTTTACATTTGCGTAGTTAATTCTAATTAGGATTAGTTAGTAAGTGATAGAACCCGAGGTTAGCACCACTAGATCAAGCGACTCGTTCAGTGACTTTGTAAGCTGCGGGTCTACTTTCACCCTTTAAATTGCTTTCCCACTGGCTGATTTCTCTTTTGTTTCTAGTCAACTGACGCTTGTCTAGCATATTTTCGTGATATGCAAGGACTTTAACTAAATACAGATACAAACTTAACTTTGGCTCTGTCATTGTGAAAGCCAAGTCTTAGAGCAAACATCGAACATATCTAATTCAACAATAATTGACTCCTCAGTGCCTCGAAAGCTCGTTAAACCGTTGGTCCGGGCGATCATTTGTGGATCTTTGACAGACATTACGGATCGTCACAAGCCAGAAAATCTGAGAACCAGTCTTACCAAGGAGTATCATATTACACAGTTACTGGGTTGCGTAGGTAAGATAGGCAGTCGCTCTATCTATAATGCTGGTCCATCTAAAATAGCTGCATCCGGTTAGACTGGACGCCAACCCCAACATAGTTGGGAAAAGGCTGGGTAGATTGTTTGATTTTGGTGCAATAACAATAATTGATTAGTAGGAGGCAGCCAAAGACAAGAAATAATTTATGAAGGAAACGTAGGATTAGTAATTTGCGACCCAACAATAATGCAATTGATCCATTAACCCCTGTGCCGTATCTACAGGTTATTCACTGATCTACAATCCATGGCTGTGCCTGGTGTTCGAGGCGCTGGAGTCAGTGACGTCATCGCTGTCATTCACTGCCGCTGTGACGTATGCAGCGCGCCTGTCCTCCACCACCACTGACACCTCCGTTCAAGGACTTCTCGGAGGAATTTACTATGGAGTTGGTACGTAATAATTTAACAAACTAGCCTTTGCCAATTGTGTTGAGCACACTACCCTTATGTAAATGAATATTTTAATCCGGATTTGTCTCTTAAAAATCTGGCTGGAATATGCATCGGGTCATGCATATCGTAGTATAAAGGACATATTATAAGGTAAGTTCAATCAAGAAAAATAATTATTATAATAATATTATTATTTTTCTTGATTGAACTTACCTTATAATGATTATGAATGTAAACAATAGCACTCCTACATCATGTGGCTGACCTAAATTTAGCTGTGTTATCGCTTAAAGAAATCAGAAACAAATTGATTTCTCCGTTTCCCTAAAGTTATTATCATTTGTGTTATAGGCAAAGGTGCTGGGAGTCTTATCGGCGGTTACCTGATGAAGTTCTTCGGTACCAGACCAACTTACCAGATATTCTCTGGTGCGACATTCATTACTGGCTGCATTTATTATTTATTCAATACATTTTATTTGCGGAAGAGGGCGGTGGTATATGAAGACGATTTCTGTAAGAAGAAGCAAACGCCTACGGATGTTGAGGGCAATGAAACTAAGGGCGGTGATAAAACTGTGCCAGCGATAGATGTCGCTAGTAAAATTGAAGCTAAACTAGAGAACTCCGTCGTGGAAAAAGTTAAAGAACCGGATTCGAACCGTACGAAGTTAGTGCCCGACCATGCAGATGGCGGTAGTGACTCTGGTGTTGATAACCCGGCTTACAACGAGACCGACGCGGCCGAAGTCAAGAAAGAAGAAAGCAAAGTGCCCACTGTGTGATATGTATTACATACAAATTAGTTAAGTTTAAACGTAATGTAGACATATTCACAAGTCGCGTTGCGACTATAATGTTGGCAATAATAACTATAATAATAATTTTAAGCCGAATTTAGTAGTTATATTACCTGTTTTACTTGCTCTGAAACTGATAAAATATTTTTTTAATGACAACTTCGATAATATTTTGGGTAGATGATTTCCTTTCTCTGCCTTGAACGATCTTAGGGTCTAACTAAAATAGTGAGTACCGAATTTATAACTGAATAGGTATAGATAACCAGAAAGTATTTTTTAAGGCGATATAAGTTATTTAACGTCGCTGTTTTATTTATGTCATACTTCCTGTCAAGTAGCACTCGCACAATTCTATTGTGTTCCTATTGTTTAAGTACCAGAGCAGTGAGTAATTGATGAATAAATTATAATACCTAGATGAATAATATTTATTAATAAATATTGTTATTGTAAATGATTTTTTTTTGTTCCCACCAATTCAAGATCGTCATATTATATATAAACTAGCTGTTGCACGTGACTTCATCAGCGATCCAGGATGAATCCCAGGTCATGGTCTACTCAAGGGCCAAATTTCATCCAAATCCGTACAGCTGTTTTAGCGTGAAAGCGTAATTAACAAACAAACACACACGCATTTATAATATTAGTTAGGATAGTTATGAAGATGAAAAACCAGTCTATCGATACTGACTCACAAATGTATAGGTATAGGTACCTAAATAAATAATAAAAAAAACTCTCAACACACTACTAAAGTTTCTATACCTAATAATATAATTCAATTCGAAAAACACGTGGTGCCATCTATTATCATAAGAACATTATTGTTGTTTTCCTCCGGAACAGTACTTTTTTTCGGTATGAAAGGTACCCTACATCCGTGTCTGTACGTCTGTACACCTGACAACGTATATGCAAAATTTTAGGATGATCGGTTCAGTGGTTTGGGCGTGAAAAGGTAACAGACAAAGAAACAAACTTACTTTCGCATTTATAATATTAAAGTTAGGATTATATATCTGAACGCTATGAACTTGTGGTTAGTAGAAATGTAAAAATCGAAATATATAAGGTATTTAAAAAATATTTATTGATACTAATTGGTTCTTATGGCGCAGATATATGCCAACGGCCTTGAGTGGATGGGGTGGCATAGCCAGCGCGTTCTGCGCTGAGCTTACGCAACGCGTCGTACGTCCATAGGACGCCCAGTAAGGAGCGCTGTCCCAAGTAGATGCATTATTAATTTATTTATTACAGACAGGTTTATTTTCAGGGGGTGCATAAGCAGCTTCACGAAGCGAGCTTTATAATTTTTGCAGTTTACCTCGGTTATGGTTTTCCTTTGTCCTTTCATACAAGGAGTAACTTTGTCGACTAATGCAGAAAAGTTTAAGAAAGAGAATGCAAGAGCGAGCGAACTGAACACGAAAATTTAAGCACCCCGGTTCGGAAAGGTTAGGTTTTGTTGTCCATTCATCCAGAAATAAGTAACAAGGAAGTAAGCAGCAGATAGGTGCTTTGTCAACTTAGATTCCAGAATGCAAGAGTGAGCATAGCGAGCTTGAAATTTTAATGCTAGGTCTCTTGAAAGACTGGTCAAAAATATGTCGTGTATAAAACATGTGACATCACAAATGTTTTGACGTTATTTCAGACATATTTTGTAAACAATTTGTTAAAAAAAATAAAAGTTTAATTTACAACTTGTCTTTACAACTTATTTTACATGAACACGATAAATGAAGAATACAATGTGTACCTTGGAGTAATCGCGGGGTAAATATAAACATTGCGTAAGTCATAAACATTGCGTTCGATTCAAGTTAGCCGTCATAGCTCCATTGTTTATTGAACTGCGATATTGCCAGCCACAGGCGCAGGTTGGTCGACCCTAATATCTGGTCGCCCTAGGCCCGGGCCTATTCGGCCTTAGAGAATGTCCGCCTCTGGGTATGGCAGGCAATCAAAATTAGTTTAACTATTCCAGCAACCACACGTAGCATTGAACGTACATTTAGCACGTTACGACATCGTACTGATAGCACAATACTGCTGTACAAAACTCAAAATATGTAAAATTTGCGATAATCATTAATTCAAACGTAAAATTTAGTTCCCTACGCGTCAATAATATCTACCGTTAAAAAAAACCGTAATGTACCGTATTAATAAACTTAATAAAGTATTCTTTTTTTTATAATCTTTATCAAAGGTGAAAAATCAATTTTTCGTCGATTCTGAAAAAAAAAGTCACATTTTGAGTTACAACAGTATTGTATCATCAGTGCGACATGTCAAGACGTGGAATCGGTCAACGATGGGAGACGCGAGGCTAAGCGGCATGTGCTTTGCTCAGTGTTCATAGGAAAAGAGTAGAGGAGGACACTAAACTTATTGACAAGGTGATGAACAAAGGAGCTGTCCTTTCCTTTGTTCGTTGTCCTTTGAACCTGCCTTAAGATTTTATTCAAACAGTAGCTAACTTAATTTTAAAAAAAATTAATATTTTCCACGTATTTTCTTTCCCGATAGGGGCGTGCACTTGCACCCCTTTGCACCCTGCTGCTACTGCACAAATTAAGTTATTAAGAAAATGCTCTAATTTTGTTAAATTCACACCACACCTAACTACCACCCCACCTATTATATTTTTTCCAAATCATTAACATGACTCGTTTAAACGTGATCTTCAGTTTAAAATCATTAAATAAGTCGTTTATCGTCCTTAATTATGAATACAAGAAAGAATATAATTGAAAAATTAAGTGACGATTCAGGAACATTATGGCTCTATGTTCACATATGGAAGCTTTGAAACGAACTACATAAACAGAGTCTTTTGGTGTTTGTAGGTATATCCACAGTCTTACTTTACTTGGATAAGGATCGACACATGGTGGCAAACCGGAGTACTTTTGAATTAAAGTAGTTAAACTTAATAGTTAATATACGCCTATATTAACTGTCGGGTAATGCCGTAATGCCATATTTACGTATACATACTAATGTCATATATATAGGGTTATTGGCAAAACACCAACAACCACTTAAGGGGTCATTGTACTCATCATTATGAACAACTTCTACTATGGGACCAAACCTGAAATCGCGAAAAAAAAATCAGCTGTTCAGTACTCACATAGTTCGCATAATTCGTCAAATGTACTGAACAGCTGATTTTTTTTCGCGATTTCAGGTTTGGTCAAAAGTTGTTCATAATGATTAGTACAATGACCCCTTAAGTGATTGTTGGTGTTTTACCAATAACCCTGTATAAGGTCTATCTATTCATACACGAAATCTCTTAAGGGTTCATTGTAATCATGATTATGGACAACTTTATCTATGGGACCAAACCTGAAATCGCGAAAAAAGAATCAGCTGTTCCGTACTAAATGTACGGAACAGCTGATTCTTTTTTGCGATTTCAGCTTTGGTCCTATAGTAAAAGTTGTTCATAATGATGAGTACAATGACCCCTTAAGAGATTTCGTGTATGAATAGATAGGCCTTATAAACATTTCTAATACCATGCAGGTTACTGAGTTGTCGAGTTGTCGAATAAAAGCAAACATAATTTGTTTTGATAGAAGTGTTTCCCCGTTGATTTTAAAATATTTCCGATATACCTAATACGTAAGTTACAATGAAAGGTTTGATTTGAAAAAAAAACAATTAGGATAACTCTACCGTTTGGCAACCGCAAAAAGTGAACTATAAAGTTAATAAAGGCAGTTTTATGACTTATTTTTTCCGTTATGAGCGGTATACCTGATGATAAACGCGAAGAACTACTTGAACAATAGAAATATCTCAATTATCTTATTAGATGATCGAATGGAATGTAGACAACTTTCCACTTAAAGTGTTCTAAATATTTTGTACAAATATGTGACACTTTCTACAAAGGCTTGCTCGGGAACCATATTGATTATCGTGCTAATAGTGTAAATTGTAACTTGGGCTTGGGTCATCTGAATCGTGCCTCTAGCGTTCTACATATTAGAGTACCGCTAAAAATTATCGCAGTTTTACACCAAACGCATCTGTCCACAGCATGTGTATTTGAAAACATTTAGCCGTAGCCATCATTTTCTAGTCAGTTGTCGTGTGGAGCACCCGCGTAACTCGGTATTAACAAATGTGCTTCACAAACGTATAAAATGAATCGAATAGTACTGCTCGCTGTTTTGTTAAATTGTTTTCATTTTCATCATGTTTATACCGCGAACCTGCCTGGACCATTAGTGTACGTTGTAACACCATCTCCGCGACCGCCGCAAACCGATACGGGGAGATCAGCGCCGTTCTACTACCACAAGTGGATGAGCAGGATGGACACGCCACGGAACGCAACACCTACCACTACGACAACAGTGAGAACAAAAACGCCTGACTTGATATTCGCGGAATTTGAATCGAACAACAACAATATGAAATCAATTCGAAAACTTTTGGAAAATGAGAGAATCCGATCGACTACGAGTACAACTACGACTTCTACACCCAGACCTATTTATGTTCCTGACGAAGAAACGAATGATGAATCAAATTATGGTTTACCAGCGCCGTCAACGGACAAGCCAGTGAAAACTGATATGACTGATTATTTTGCTTTGTATAATAATTTGTACAACTCCGGCCCAGTGTACGTACCTTCAGCTCCATCCTCTAGTACGCCGCCACCTTCAACAAGCACCACAACAACGACAACGACGCCGCAGGCGGCTATGGACAATGTACAAAATATTTGGCATATCATTGACAATGAGAAACAAGACCAATTTTCTGGTACATGGGAAGAAGAGCCCGTTAGTTCCGAACAAATAACTAAAGATGTTCAAAACAAAGATAATTCACAAAGCGATGATGTTCAACCAAATGAAGAAAAGACTGAAGAAGATGCAGGAATTGATGACAACTTTGCCTTACCAGGGTGAGTGTTCAATACCTACTATAATTTGTCGCTTACCAAGAAGTTGAAACTGGTTATAATACTCAGACTTAATTAATGTATATGTGTACTGCAGTGTTGTTTTTTTTTTTTTACATAAGGTTTTATTATTGTTCACAGATTTGGCACTAATCCCGGTAATGGAGCTGAAAACGAATCCCGAGCAATACGCACAGAACCTAATATCCGCTTTCCATACATTGACCTAAAACCGTTCCAAATGAAAAATTTGAAGAAATCTCAATTCAATTCCTTTTCTAACGGTAAAAAAGGCAACAATATGTTTAACTTGGATAGCTTTACTGAGATCAAAAATCCTGTTAGAGGCGAAGTTCAGGATCCTACAGTTCCCATGCGTCAACCTATAGATCGCTACAATCCTGCGCAGCCATACTTGCCTCAACCACCAACCTACGGTGAAAAATCAAAACAGTCTGCTTCAGGCCCTCCCCCACTACCTTCACCACCCTCTGGTCCCCCTCCACGCCCCTTGAATACCGTCGCCAGCCTAGTTCCTCCCCCTCCCCCACCCGCTCCTAAACTTACAGCGGACGATTTTCCAACACCAACCAGTTATGAGTCTTTTCCACCATACGCACCCGCTCCAGCACCGCGCCCTGTTTCTTCGTACCAACCACCTATTGACTCGGGACCAGACTCACCTCCTAGTGGAGGCGATGACGATGGACCCCCGTCCGATGCAGGCTACAGATACAAACCGCCTTCTGCCCCTGCGCCACCATCTCAACCTTTTGTCCCCACGATTTCTCCGCCCAGTAAGCCATTTATAGGTTATTCTTATAACAAGCCAATGACTCAAGATGACGATGATAGTCCGCCTATGATGGATATGGGTAGCAAACCTGACTTCCAAGGCTATCATTATAGTAAACCAGCTCCACCTCCTTCACCACCGCAGGACCACGCACATAGCTACGGTCATCATGACGGTCCACCACCTTCGTACCAGCCTGAATCTGACTATCCTGAACTCATCTTTAATAACCCACACATAGGGGACGGGAAAGGTGGAGACGCTATGAAAGGGAATGATATGGGAATGGTCCCACCGCCTCCCCCGTCTGATGACATGGACGATCACGGATTTCCTAATGATTTTCCCGGAGATTTCAAGTACCACCATGACTTTGATGAGCACGATCACGACCACGACCACTATCATTATCACCACACAACGACGACGACTACAACTACAGAAACGCCTCGTGTCAACAGATACAGTTATTATTACCTAGGAAAGAAACTTTACTATTTACCTCTGTACTTTAGTGTATATTTCATCGTTTACGTAGGAGCTCTCATCATCAAAGCCGTACTACGTCATAAGATTACGTATCCCAACAGCTGGAAACCAAACGACACAACAGCAAGTTTCTTCTCAAAGAGGTCCATAGAGTCGCATCTTTCGAACGAGAATCTTCACGAGATTACTGGGAGAGTGACGCGGGCTATCGCTACAGCAGCAGCAAAATATGTGGGTGAAAAGAGCAATCAACAATGAGAAACTTCAAGATATTTGGTTGATACTTCAAGAGAATTGATTTAGATAAATCTTCTATTCGTAGCCATGAAAATAGGTGTATAAATTCTACCAAATACGTCAATAGTTTAAGTTCGTTGTGAACTGGACACGTTTAAACGTTACCCAATGTTCCTTCTTGTTTGAATGTAGTTCATTGTCACAACACTAATGTTAACAGTTAATTAATTTAAGTTGAAAATATAAAAATATACTATAAATAATTGTATTTTATTGAACCCCTGTTATAAATAATAATAATAATAATATATCTAGCGGCCGTTTCCGGGGCCCATTATTGAGTGTGCAAGTCACCCCCTGCCATTTTATCCGTGTATAATATATAACATTGGTCAGGCAGGGGGCATAGTTCTTCCATAGTTCAAGTAACCCAATCCACTTTAGCCACCCAGACCCATAGCCCAATATGTTTTGTTTCCACACACAACAATAGTCCTGCACCAACCGGGGGTTGTCCTTGGGTGTACTTGCATAGTGCATACAGGGATAATGGTTGGTTGGTGCCTCCTTATCATTTAAAATTATTTAAGGGGCCTCTGCGAGTTGGCTTCGGCTCCTTGTACGCCTTCCAAAGGACCGGGACCCCAGGGTTCCCAAGAAATGTAAAATAATAATAATATACTGGGACATTTTTCACACACGGTCATCTGATCCCAAACTAAGCAGAGCTTGTACTATGGAAACCAGGTAACTGATATACTACAGCAATAATAATTTATCGTTTTCTTGCTGAAAAATTCAAATATGACACGTTTTTTGCCATTCTTACGGGGTCATTCGTTTCTTATTCCATACAAATAATGATATTATTTTTTCGAGAAACTTACAACTGATCTAGCAAGGAACGTGACTTTACGAAAATGAGGATGAAATCCCTTCACGAAGGGTTAATACAGGGCTACTGAAACCGACTAAAAGTCTGGGAGCTTTTGCTACACAAGCAAGTAGGATGAAAAGAGCAATCAACAATGAGAAACTTCAAGATATTTGGTTTTTTTGCAGGCTTCGCGCTTTCCGAGATATTCACTTCATTCATAGAACGATATTAAAAAGATAATAATTAATATAGATTAAAAATAAACAAAAACATCAGCCGCACACTTATTGGGTACTTTAATATAACTTGCAACATAATCACACAATGGAGCATCTCTTTTAACTAGGTAGCACAGATTATTTTTCATCGTGATCATCCTTTAATAATTTAATAATTTGGTATTAAATACAATTATAGTGGGCTATTTAATATCATGACTTTTAAATTAATAAATATTTTAGTATTATACCAAATAAATTAATTAATGAATTCCGAAAAATAATAAAAAAAAAATTCCATTGATCGAAAAACATGTGACGTACGAAAGAGAAATACGTAAAGTAAATAATGGCATAAAGGCATTGTTTACTTATTTCCATTCATTAATATAGTCTCAATGGCGACATCATAACAGGAAATCAAAACTTTATTTACTCGTCTAAGTACCAAATTAGATGACTTTTAGTTAAAAAAATCAGCACTATTACGCTTCGTACGCTTAAACCAATACCGTCACAATCCAAAAAAGTTAACTTTTCAAGACCGCCAAAAAACGTTTGTTGTACTAGTATTGAATACGAGTGATACGTAAGAATCCATGCACAATTTAGGTATAATTTGATATAGAAATAACGGGTAAAGGTCAAATTAGAGAGCTCTCAAATTAGAGAACAAAAAAAAATGATTTGATGGCATTAAAAAGTCGATTTGGATAGTGACAGTATTGGATTAAGCGTGCGGCTTGAGGTATCAGCGTACTTAAGTGCAATTCGTACTAATAAATAAATTAACAGAACAAGTGAAAATAAAAGAAAAGCTTTTACATATAATAATAATAATAATAATAATAATATTCCACAACTATCACACAACGCCGTCTAGCCTCAAGCTAAGCAGAGCTTGTGTTATGAGTACTAGACAACTGATAAACATACTTATATATTTCTAAATACATACATATATAGATAAATTACACCCAGACACAGAACAAATGGTCATGCTCATCACACAAACATTTGTCCTGGGTGGGAATCGAACCCACGACCTCCGGCATAGCAGTCAGGGCCACTAACCACTAGACCAACAGGCCAGCCAACATACATACATAGATAACGCACATAGCTTATTACTGCAATACCTGCTAGGGAAAATGCAGCAAACCTATTTTTAGTGGGAGAAAGTGACATTTTGCGGTGTAGCGTATGTGTGCTAATTCGGCTAAAATTGGACTTCCGCGAAACTCTTTTGTTTTTAAATGTGTGAGAAAACAGTTCACTTGTAGGTGAAAATAGAGGTGCATTTGGAAATATCTCTTATTTTCTAGTACCTAGAATCCGGATATGAGGTGAGTGTAAATCAAAATTTCAGTTATAAAAGACCTAATTCAATACTACTTATTATTGAAGGTAGGTTCTATTATATTATTATTATTCGTTCTTTTTACCCAAATAGAGCCTACCTATATATTGTTAATTTCATATTTTATAAAAAAAAAACTAACGAATAATACAAAAAAAAAAAAAAAAAAAATACAAAAAAAAATCCACGGGCTTCCAAAAAAAACTACAAACTGAAAAATAAGTTTAATTTCATAAGTCTGTGGTTTTTTGTGTATTTTTTTTATTTTTCACTTTTTAGTGGTCAGTTTATAATTTATCTAAGTTATAATAGCCTAATGTCAACTGCTCATCACCTTTTACAAAATATTGCGTTTCCCGATTTAGGGACGTACAAAGTTAAGGAGTTCTCCTAGTAAGAACGTGGAGAAAGGAGCTGATAGTGAAGTCACCATTAGCAGTGCAATTATTTTACCATATGCAGTGTGACGAGCATAAATTGCTTAGCAACCATATTAAAGTACCTAATCGAATCACAACCCGTGAAATACTTATTATTGAGTAGTTCCTATGGCCATCTGTGGTCTTCATCATCAGTTCCATTTCACCAAACGGTGCTTTCCGAGAGTAAATGCATGAGTTACTATAAAAAATATCTAAATTGCTTTAGGTGTACCTATAAAATTTGAGGGTTGCCCTCGATTTCCATGGGATCCCCATCTCAGATTCTGACTTGGTGACAATGGGACCACCTCGAGAGCATACTCTTTCAAACAAAAAAAAAAAAAAAAAAATCGATATCGGTCCACAATTGATGGAGAAATCGGTGTACATACGTATAAAAAATATATATTTATATACGCGACAAATTGAGAACATCCTCCTTTTTTTGAAACTCGGTTAAAATCAACGGTGGGCCAGTCATATAGAAAAGTACCGATTTATAGTACCTATGTATTTACAAAATTAGAGTCTTGAAATTAAAAGACTATATTTCAAAACTAATTTTCACAAAAAAATCCATAAGTTCATTTGAACTTATGGATTTTTAATTTTTAATTTTTTTATTAATTGTTAACACCGGAGACAGATAGTTTTATTTTTGATAATGGAAAGCAGAAACTATATTATAAGTTATCAGTATTCTCTACTTCTACTTCTTTACTCAATATTTCGGTAGATTTACCTTGAGGGATCGTCTTTTTCCATTCTTTGTACAATACATACCCCAATTTGACCAAGTTAACCCATAGCGTGGTTACGCGATCGACGATAAGTTGATCTTCAGGCGTAGGGTTTCCCTTAAAGGAGATATCAAACAAATATCCTATTTCATCTTCATGAGATGCTCCTGAAGGTGTACATTCTGTCTGTGTTGATAAGTTTCGGTCACCATCATAAGCATGCAAGTTGTGAGGTGTTTTTGAACAGTTCGCACGCCAGAATAATTAAAAAAGAAATCGGAATGAAACCTTATAACTCCTTGTTTCACTTCTTCGCTTATTTTCTCTTCTCCTATTTAGAAATGTCTCAATAGTTGTTTCATTTCAAAAAGTTCTTCATCATCAAGATTTACTCTTACTCATCCGTACCACCCCGTACGTTTAACACTACATATTAAAAAAAAATACTTCAGCTTAAAAAAATCGTTTCTTGTATGACCCCCTTTAATTTTTAACTTTATTTTATTTTTATGAAAATACTAAACAAATAATTTTTTCATCTAAAAATTTAACACCGCAAAGATAACTTTATAATTCATAAATAAAGTTTTCGACATTGTTAGAACTTTTGTCTACACATGCTCGAAATTCTAATCCGAGTTCTGACGAAGATTTCATTAATAAATTAGTGTCGACCGTACTCAGAAATGCTTTGCTTCTTCTGTGTCTGTTGTACCAAAACCGAGGTGTTCGGACAACTTGAGAAGTGCTGATGTAAAAGGTTCCAATATCGCCCAGGGAAATAGTGCATCGCTGCTTTGCATTATTACATTATCGAATAGTTTTTCTTGGCTGTATATTAAATGGAAGTCTATACCGATATTCTGCCAGCGCTCTCACCAAAAATGGTTATTTTCTCAGAATTACCGACAAACGCTTCTATGTTGTCTTTAATCCATTTGAGGGCTAACTGTTGACCTTGTAGACCATGATTTCCAAGGACTTTAGGCGTGACTAGACTCATGAATCCATAAGGACTTAATTGGTGATTTAAAGATAGTAAGATATGATACCTTGTTTGACTAAACAGCGCGGCCATTTTAATTTGATCCTCAGATGGATATCCATCTGAGGATCCACAATCCACTACCATGAGTCCAAACTCAGACTTTTTTTTTCTAGAATTAGCTGAATTGGGCGCATAAGTGTTTAGATGAAGACAGTTCAATGTTTCTACAACAGCTTCATTAAATTCTCGATGTTGTGGACATATTGCTGAAGCATCGTAAGCTTCAAAAACTTCATCAAAGCTAGGATGGGGTGTAGAAGGCTAAAAACAGTTAATGTTTAGTATTTTCATATTCACATGAAACCGCAAAAAATCTAGGTTCGCTCAAGAATGTGTCGAAGGGTAAATAACTTACCCCAAAAGGATTCCTTTGGTCCACAGTTGCATATTGTACCCAAAAACTAATCGCCATCGGCAGCTCCCAATCCACGAATTAAGCCAACTTTGGAATCCACTAATGGGTCAATTCTCGATAATGCACTGTCATTCTGGTTCAGGCCAAATAATAATGGTAACTTAGAAAAAACAAAAATAATGTCATTTTATCAACGGACGAATCAGTCACAATTCCTGGTCCTGGTCGATCGAGCCAAGAATTTTCCCAGATATAAGACCTAGCTAGATCGATTTTTGCCCCGTAAACCCCTATATAACTAGCATCGAAATCGTTAGAGCCGTTTTCGAGAACGTAGTTACAAATATGATATATATATATATGATATGATATATATATATATATATATATATATATATATATATATATATATATATATATATATATATATATATATATTTATATATTACACAAATATTGCTCATTTAATACTATAGGCGCCTTGGCCCCGGGAGTACGCACTCTTCGAGCTGCTGCTGCACCCACGGCCCGAGCTGTCACACTGCTGAACTCTTTCCTCACCCAGCTCATAGACCTGGATAACTTCCATGATAACCCGTACCAAGTTTGTAAATATCTATATTTATTTCTAAGTAAATAGTATCGTAAGTTAGTATAAGTTTTTCTGTTTTTTTCCTATTTATAGTTTTAAGCTACTAAAATATAAGTGATTTGGTCGTAAGCACGTTTAACTTATGTTATAAATAAATAACTAAGATGTATGAAAATTATTGATACCTATTATAAAATAAGAACAGCTGACAACGATAATACCAGGTTCTTTGACTGCATTTATATAGTCATCTATCTTGGAAATGTCATATAGAAATTATCTGCAATAAATTAAACCAATACTCTTATGTCCTCTACAACTAGAGAAGAGTAAATGAGTCCGTCGTCCTAGTAGCGTACAATTCCTAATGCTCTAATGCGCCAAAACTAATTTGCAGTCCCACATGACTTTAACGGTTCGCTCGCAAGAGGTAGAGAGAGAGAGGAGGAGGAGGAGGAGGGAGGGAGAGGTGGTAGCAATGACACTTTTAACAATTGAAGATAATCACGAGATTATGGGGCTTGTCTTTATGTCAAGTGTGCAGTGGAGATAGATATGTACTCGTAGGTACAGATGTTACTGGAAACCTGTTGAAAAATTCAATGTAATCTATCGATCCAGGTTTCCAGTAAAACCTGGATCGATAGATTACATTGAATTTTGATAAATCGTTGCGAAACTGCAAGGTAAGCGATAATGTAGACTTGGTGAAATGTTTTCTTACTGAAAATTTCTGATTACCGAATACCGACGATATTTTTTTTTATAGATTGTGTTATGACTTTATTATGCACTTATATCTTGATACATTGATCACTTTAATGATTAATTTGGGCGACAGAAAATATGTTCCAACCAATGTTTATTGTTTATCCGTTTTTAGTACACCTACCAATTAGTTAATTCGTTGTAGGTTTGTGGGCCAAATACAGTTGAATTTGAATATTGGTAAATTTATCTCTAATTTTCTAGTATCCGGAGTCCGGATACGCATGTCAGTCACCTCTCATCTTAACCTTAAAATGTTCCCTACGATATTTTTCAAGGAGGAGCGTTTTCCGCTCTAGGTATATCCGCTCTTATTGTGTTGAACAGTGCGCGTTGGAGATACTACGTAAGTTGATCATGATCATGACATAGATATCTTCAAGTCTATATCAGATAACGAATATTGCACAACCGATAGTAGTTAAAAAAAGTACATAGTTAAGTGCAACGAAACGAATGTGGAATTTGTCAAATATGGTCTGTACTAGCTTTTGCCAGCGGCTTCGTTCGCGTCAAGTTCGAAAACGTACTACCGGGATAAAAAATATCGTCTATGCTATTCCAGACTATAACCTATCTCTGTGCCAAATTACATCCGGATCCGTTCAGCCGCTCGGACGTGATTGAGTAACAAACATCAAATCCAATCCATCCCTCCATCCAAATTTTCGCATTTATAATAATTAGTAGGACTTGGCTTTAAATTTTGTTGAATTATTTGCCTAAGTTTTACTTCAGCAGTAATTTATAGAATGTGGCATTATTTTAAGAACTTATAGGTTGTGGCAACAGAATAATTTGATATTTTAAGAAATACGTATGAACAAAAACTAGGCGTTTTTTTAGATTCAGGCTCACCGCTCAGGCGCTGAGGAGCCTCTGTCTTCAAGATCTCATTCATGGATTTGGTTTGTAATAAGGTCAAATATTATACATGGTTATTGGTAAAACACCAACAACCTCTTAAGGGGTCATTGTACTCATCATTATGAACAACTTTTACTATAGGACCAAACCTGAAATCGCGAAAACAAAATCAGCTGTTCAGTACATTTATGTTAGCATAATTCGTCAAAATGTACTGAACAGTTGATTTTTTTCGCGATTTCAGGTTTGGTCCCCTAGTAAAAGTTGTTCATAATGATGAGTACAATGACCCCTTAAGAGGTTGTTGGTGTTTTACCAATAACCCTGTATAACATTCTCTATAACCTGAAACAATGGTCATCTACAAATGTTCTCTTTAGTAGCTTACAAAAGACGAGTAGTAATAAAAAGCCAATTTTTAATTTGTTGTATGTAATAGGTATGACACATCAGTCTAATGATTTTGATCTTATGACACAATCTTGCCTTCATGTTATATTTGTTGTAAAATCAGTTACATTAAATAATAATAACAATCTTTAATCTTATCTCAAAATAAATATGAATTGACACACCAGAAATGGAAATTTAAAAAAATATTTTATAAATTTTAATACAATCATCGTTAAACACCTGGATCAGATATAGTAATACATAATTAGTATTATTAGTTGGTTTTAGTGGTAGTATTGCTCTTAACATTAATCTGAACAAGTAATCTAGTTTAATGGATTACAGCATCGTGGATTTCACCAATGAAGCTGAACGCGTTCTTCACATCTAAACCGCGTTAAAGAGCTGTCAGTGTCAAAATTGTTATGGAATAGGTATTGACACTGACAGCTGTTGAACTCGGTTTAGAAGTACTGATCAAGTTCAGTTCCATTAAGCATTGAAAGAGCACACGAAGAAATTTTTTTAAGCAACTAATAGCACCAAAACTTAATATAGTAGAGCATTGCTCGAAGTACCAAGCTGTAGAGGTATTTAATAAGTTTCCTTCTGAGCTAAACATCCTGATTTATAACACCCACTTGTTTAAAAAAAGTTAAAAGCCTTTTTATTAGAAAAATGTCTGTATAATAATATCGGAACTAATGTCACACAATAATAAAGGTTAACATTCATATCTGGTTGACATTATATTTTAAACCTGTTTTGACATTTTATTTTTAAACCCGGGTGACATTATATTTTAACCTGTTTGACATAATATTTTAAACCTGTTTTGACATTTTATTTTTAAACCTGGGTGACATTATATTATATTTTAAATCGGTTTGACATAATATTTTAAACATGTTTTGACATTATATTTTTAAACCTGTTTGACATTATACTTAAAACTGTGACATTCTATTATAACTAATATCACTTGAAATGTCAATTAGTATTTTAAACCTGTATGACATAATATTTTAAACCTGTTTTGACATTATATTTTTAAACCCGGGTGACATTATATTTTAACCTGTTTGACATAATATTTTAAACCTGTTTTGACATTTTATTTTTAAACCTGGGTGACATTATATTATATTTTAAATCGGTTTGACATAATATTTTAAACATGTTTTGAAATTATATTTATAAACCTGTTTGACATTATACATAAAACTGTGACATTCTATTATAACTAATATCACTTGAAATGTCAATTAATTATTCATAGTTCATTATATGTATGAGTAAGTTGCATGTATTATTCAAAACAATGTAAATTGTTTTATGAATAAATGAAATGAAATGAACCATTGGTGAACTCAGCACTTAGTTATTTAGTTAGAACTTTTGTCAAATAGTTTTTGGGCATTTTGATTGTGTTTGTAAAATAGATCCCAGAAAGACATCCTGCCTTTGTAATTTCTCTTCTGAACTTTAAGTTCTGAGTCGATAAGCAGGTAGTTCCGCGCTCCTTTAGTAACAGCAGGCCACTGTACGGGCAGCAGGTCAGTTGTCTGCGGAGTTGGATTTCTGGAAAAGTAAATAGAACATGAGCTGTGTTAGGGTGCAAACATAGGTTTTTGGGTTCCGATATGTCAGTACGGTTAGGTAGGTACTGATAGGTACCGGTCAAACCACATAATAAAAACAGATAAATCTGTTCTTAGTGACCATCATGCCTTCGAGTTTGTCAGATGATGAGTTTTTTCTCCTCGAAAGTGTTCATTATAAATGTAAACAAAACCAGCCAAGTGCGTGGCGGACCACGCACAATGAAGGGTTCCGTAGTTGGGATGAATTTATCCCAAAAACAAACGTATGTGAATTTGTATAAAATTTTTACTTTTCTAAGTACATTTTATAAGTTGGTCGATTATTACTCGTAAACTTGTAAAGCCTACTTAGCTGTGATAGTTTTTCTTTTAATTTCATTAGGTATCTATAGGTACTACTGCCATGAATTTTTTCACATATCCAAAAGCAACCATTCAGCTGGCAGGGGGACACTTGACTCTAACAAAACCCATATCTCGTCAAAGTTAGAGTGAACAGGTTTATTCTAGGTAAGCTCACTCCATCATAGCACGCACCGAACGCAACCACTGAAGAGGTACTAAAAACCTGCGCAAATACATGTAAGGACTTTAACAAATCTGATTTTGTAATTATATTAGCGGGTTCAAATGACACAAACCCTATGGACATTCAAACGTATTTACACCATACATTATGTCAACTAAAATTCACCAATGTGTTAGTCGGGCAAAATTACAAAAATAAATCCCTAAATGAAAGAAAAGTTAATAATTTACTTAGGTTTGTGTGTCATAATTGTGAGAATTCATCTTTTGTACACTTGCATAATGATTTTAATATGTCAACAAAATATGTCACAAAGTTGAATGCTTGTAGGTTAATTCATAGGCAAATTTTGCATGTAAATTATAAAGGTAATTTTCAAAAATATACCGAAAACTTAATTATTCAAAATAGAAAAAAATGCACCGTGGATGTTGCTGTACAGACCTGTAGTTTAAACGATATTAGTGTACAAACGGATAATATTAATATAGATACTCAAAATCTAGATGACTTTTTTCGTGACAAAAAATGAGCCACGCTTAACAATTCTTCATCAAAATTTAGCCGGAGCCTTAAACAAACGAGACGAAATTTCGTTTGCCATATTAGATTTGCTAAATAACGAGATCAGCGTAGATATATTGTGTCTTACTGAAACATTCTTGCTTGGAGGAACTGAAAAAAACTTTCGCCTAAAAGGCTTTAAGACGGCAGCTTACTATTCAAGGAAAACTTCAAAAAGAGGGGGCGTTATTATTTCTATAAAAAATGAAATTGAATTTAAAATAGTACAGGAGATACAAAAAATAAGCGAAACATGTGTATTTGAATGTTGTGGTATAGAATTAACCAAATACGGTATCTTATTAATATGTGTATATAGAACCCCTTCGTCGAATGTAACTATATTTCTTAATAAACTCGATACTCTATTGAGGACGTTGTGTCGTAATACAAGAAAGAAAATTATTATATGCGGGGATACAAATATCGATATTTTAAAACAGTCAAAGGAGAGTAGGGAATATAATTACTTGTTAAATAGTTACAACATAAAACATGCTACTTTGATACCTACTAGAGTAACAGAAAAGACAGAAACTTGCATTGATCACATCATAACTAGCATAGAAAAAGGTTGTGCAAAAATACATAATTTGGGTTTATCTGATCACTCAGCCCAATCATATTCTTGGGCTGTTACAAAAAGACATCAGCCCGTTTTAAAATGGTGGTATCAATTTAAACGAGACTACAGTAAAGAAAACAAGGAAAAATTTTTAAACTCAATCTCATGTCTGTCTTTTAGTGACGTATTTGAACAAAACTCAACAAACGAAGCATTCCACAAATTCATCGATACATTTCTGCTATTTTATAACTTATGTTTTCCTACCATTCGCGTAAAAGTTACAAATAAAGCAGTAAATAAATTAAACTGGCTTTCTAAAGGTATCAAAATAAGCTGTAGGAATAAAAGTAAATTACATTATAAATTAAAATGTAAAAATAGCGTACCTCATAAAAACAAGTACAAAAGCTATTGTAATTTACTGAAAAAATGCATTTTAACGTCTCGGAAAAATAATAATACCAAATACATAAATAAAGCTCAAAATAAGTGTAAGGCAGCGTGGAATGTAATAAAAAAGCATACCGGCACAGATTTAAAACGCTCCTGTATTTCAAAAATTACTATGGACAACAGCGACTGTATAAGTCCTGATTCTATTGCAAACTATTTCAATAATTTTTTCATTAACACGGTTACCAATAACAGCCTCGATAATAAAGACGATTCAAGACTAAAACAAATGGATCATATTGAATCAATCAGTAACTCAATATTTTTGTACCCACTGGATAGTAGTGACCTTAAAAAATAGTGACATCTCTAAACGATTCCAAAGCTAGTGGTTATGATAATATTCGCACTGACATCATAAAACTGTCGCTTAAAATAATTCTAGAGCCACTTCTACATGTTGTTAACCTTTCTCTAGAACAAGGAATATTTCCCGATTTATTAAAGAGATCAGTAGTCAAACCAATATTTAAAAAAGGGGATAGCACTCAAATGGACAATTACAGACCTGTGACTTTGATACCTATATTTTCTAAAATTTTTGAAAAAGCGTTTCACAACAAATTAGCAAACTTCATTGAAAAGCACAATATTATTAAGGATGAACAAAATGGGTTTCGTAAAAATAGAAGTACTTCTTTGGCTGCCTTTCAATTAATAAAAGAAATAACAGAATGTATTGACAATAAAATACCTGTCACAGTTTTGTTTATGGATATGAGTAAAGCGTTTGATCACGTCTCTCATGAACGATTATTGGAAAAAGTTTCCAGATACGGAATTAGAGGAACGGCATATAACTGGCTGGAATCTTATTTGTCCGACAGAGTACAATCAGTAGAAGTAACGAATTATAATGACCAAACCAAAACGTTAGATTCATGCCAATCTTCGTTTAGGTATAATAGATATGGCGTGCCACAGGGGAGTATTTTAGGGTCCCCATTGTTTCTGCTCTACATAAATGATTTCCCAGAAGTTATAAATCATAAATGTGTACTGTTTGCCGACGATACTACAATTATAATCAAAGGGCAAGATAAAAGTTCGTACGAACAAGAAATAAACAGTACTCTTCAAAAAACTATAGAGTGGCTAGAGGCTAATAATTTAAAAGTTAATATTAATAAAACAAAATTTATGCAATTCCATACTTATCGATCAAAACCGTTGTCACTAAATATATCGTATAAAGGGGTCGCCCTGGTAGAAACTGACTCTGTTAAGTTTCTTGGAATAAATTTAGATAAATTTTGCTCATGGAAAAATCATATAAATGACATTTGTGTTAAAATAAATAATTTTATATACCCTTTGAGGCGTATTAGCTGCGAAGTATCTAGAAATGCCGCAATAACGGCTTTCCATGGCTATATAACCTCCACTCTAAGATATGGTATTATCCTGTGGGGTCGTTGTGTGGAGATTGATCAAGCATTCGTAATGCAAAAAAAGTGTCTAAGAGCTATATTTGGGTTGAAGCAAATAGAGTCGTGTCGTCCATTCTTTAGGAAATATAAAATACTGACTCTACCATGTATGTATATATTAGAATCCTGTGTATTTGCTTTCAAACATAAGAGACTTTTCAAGCAAGCGACAAGCTACTATGCCCCACGATCTATGTATACTAATAAGTTATTTCAACCGAGGACTAATCTCACATTTACAGGCAAAAACAGCTATATTATGTGCATAAAATTGTATAATAAAATACCAAATTCGATAAAAACGCTACCATTTTCTAGATTTAAAAGCAATTTGACGAGGTTTTTAATTGAAAAATGCTTTTATAGTGTGCATGAGTTTTTAGATTATAAAATGTAAGTTTTGTAAATTGCATGGTCTATCTAAATTATAACTTATTGTTATTATTATTGTGTGACGAATCTCTCCCATAATTGACATGATTATTATTGACATTTATGATTATTGTATTACCTATTATCAGTTTTTTTTTAAATATTATTTTTATATTGACTTTTACTTAATTCAATAATACAAATTTTAATGGCTGTATAATGACTGCATGATGATGATCAATAATAAATTTAAACAAAATGTAGGTACTTAAAACTTATTTTATATTTGCACGCCGAAATTAAAGGCAGAACAAGAGCGCATTTTTTTTTTTTTTTACATATTTACCATCTTTCTGTACCTTGTTCAGGCAAATAAATGATTTTTGATTTTGATTTTAGACTTTGTCTCTGTCACCTCTGACCTAGACTATAGTCAAGAGCAAATCCATCTCAAATTTAAAAAAATGGTTTTCACAGACCCGTAATATTTTTGAATGGCCTATTCAAAGATATCCCACACCATGGCATAGACGAGAAAAAAATACATCCCCACTTTACGTGTACTGGAGGTACCATAAAAAATTAAAAAAAATCTAATCTCCTTACAACATTTAGGTATCTATCACATTTCTGTGTAATTTATGTCTTTTGTCCCACAAAGGTGGTTTAGCTAATACCAATGCTATCAAAATTTCGTAATCCACATCCATTTTTACGAGTACAGAAGACGACATATCGATGCAGGTAGTCGGTACCGACAAGTTTCAACTCGTTTCGTTATGCAACCAGGTACTAATTACTGGTACTACGGGTACCTACTATTAGGTCAGGGAAGTATTGCCAAGTGAGATTCTATTAATTAACGCAAATGTCAACTGAGTTTATGTCCATACTAATAATGATGAAGATGACGCAGAAAATAAGCAAATTACCTATAAACTTTTGAATATTTTGTACTTACCCGAATTTGACAAAGTTAGCCCATAGCGTGGTTACGCGGTCGATGATCAGTTGATCTTCAGGCGTGGGCTTTCCCATATATGAGATATCAAAGAAATATCCTATTTCGTCTGCATGTGACGCGCCCGGTGCTGTAACATTCTTTCTGCTTTTGACAAAATTTCTGTCGCCATCATAGGCAAACAAGTAGTAATATATATTTCTGGCTCCAATATCAAGGTAGCGTTGTATGGTTCGTACTGCGGGATAGTTAAAGAACAAATCGGAACTAAACCTTGTAATTCCTTCCTTCACTTCTTCACTTATTTTCTCATCCCCAATATAGAAATGTCTCACAAGTTCTTCCATTTCAACAAGATCTTCATCTAGGTCAAAATATTTGGCTAAATTATCATAAAACAAGTTTAGGGTCCCAAATTCTGCGGATGACATTGATTCGAATGTTTCAAGGGATTCGTCACTGTTATATCCTATAATGATGGGCACGTTTCTAAGATTCGGCTTTATGTTGAGCGGATGGTCGTAAATAAACCTTTCAACATCGGTAACATCTTTTTCCACACATGGAAGAAACTCTAGTCTTAGTTCTGAAGTCGATGCAATTAATAAATTAGTGTCGACGGTGGTTAGAAACGTTAAGGCTTCTTCTATATCTGTGGTAGCAAAACCAAGATGTCCGGATAACTTTAGAGGTGCCGATGTGTCAGGTTCCACTATCGCCCAGGGACCTAGTGCATTGCCGCTTTGTGTTATTACCTTATCAAAAAGTTTTTCTTGGCTGTATAATAAATGGAAATCTACGGATGCTCCGCCAGCGCTCTCGCCAAAAATGGTTATTTTCTCAGAATCACCGCCAAACGCCTCTATGTTGTCTTTAATCCATTTGAGGGCTAATTGTTGATCTTTTAGACCTTGATTTCCAGTTACGTTTGGAGTGTCGAGACACATGAATCCATAGGGACCTAATCGGTAATTTAAGGTTACTAAAATTATATCTTGGTTGACTAAATAGCGCGGTCCATATAGGAATCTGCCTGAGAATCCAATTGAAAATGCACCACCATAAATCCAAACTAAGACCGGCAGTCTGTTTCTAGAATTAGCTGAATTGGGCGCATAAATGTTTAGATGAAGACAGTCCAATGTTCCTACTACAGTTTCGTTAAATTCTTCAATTTGTGGACATATTGCAGAATCATCGTAAGCTTCAAAAACTTCATCAAAGCTGGGATGGGGTGTAGCAGGCTAAAAAAATAAAGGAAGAAGTTTTAAATTTTGCTCTAAGCTCAGTAAAAAACATATATCTGTAAGTATTTAACTTACCCCAAAAGGATTGCTTTTATCCACAGTTGCATATGGTATACCCATGAACATAGAATAATCGCCATCAGCAGCTTTAAGACCACGAATTAATCCAACTTTGGAATCCACTAATGGGTCAATCCTCGATAATGCACTGCCATTCTGGATCAGACCAAATACTAATGGTAAAATTAGTTTGAATTTGCAGTCCCACATGACTTTCACCGTTCGCTCGCAATAAGTAGAGTAACACTGACACTTTTAACAATTGAAGGTGATCAATAGATAAGGGGCCTTGTCGTTATGTCAAGTGTGTTGTGGAGATACTCGTAGTTATACAGATATTGCTGACAACATTGATCTGTAGATTACCTACACTGAATTGGGATAAATCATTGCGAAACCGCAAGGTGATAGTGTAGACTGTAGACGCATGCTAGTACCATAGAGTTATTTTTTATTTCGAGGTTCACTAATCAACTTCGAATGCACTTCGACTGCTGATGACTTGTCGGTTCAATGATTAATTTCGACGACAGATATTAAATTGTTTCTAAAGACTTTAATTGATATAATTTCTCACGTCCTTATCAAGATAAGAGCTAATAATTATTTAATTCGTTTGTAAGTTTGTGGATCAAATAGAGTTTTCTAGTTTCCGGAATCCGGATACACATGTCAGTCACTTCACCTTTACATTTAGGTTGTACCATGATGCAGTGGTAAGCCATTTTGGCGGTTTCAAATCCTCGGCCAGGTGGTGTGTTGACTCCCAAAAAGAATTTTCCTTTAGATAGCTTTAACTATACTTATCGTGGTGACAAGTGTGCGTTGGAGATACGTAAGTGGATCATGGCATGGCTATCTTCCAATCTTTATCAGATAATGCAAGAAAAAGTAAAAGAGTGAACCTACCTACAGACAAAATGAATATGGAATTTTCCAAAAATTTGGTTGCTTATTCCGTTGAAACATGTGTCTATGTTTCAACTTGGCAGTGTCATATAGAATGAAGCATTACCTATTATAAAATAAATATATATTATTTTGGCAACAGAGTTCGAAGTTTTGATTCAATTAACAAAATATGTATAACTCTGTTAGATCCAGGCGCTGAATATGATCTTATCGATGATAACGGCGAAGAATGTTTAAGATCTGTCTGTATTTTATGATAATAATTAGAACTGTAAATAATAATAATAATGAATAAATAAATATAAATATCTCATAAATATTCTATAACCCAGATCCGTTCGTAACGTTACTGCAAACATCAAATATTCTCTAATGGATTGTTCTCTAAAGGTAAAATAAAAAGCCAATTTATATTATAACACTGGTCAAGTAAATTTGTAAAATAAAAAAGTTTAATACTGTGCCTTATTTATATTTATTGTATTGTAATGGGCATGACCCATCAGTCTAATGAATTATTGTAACCAAAAAAAGTACCAATCAAAATTTCATTAATTTTCAACATCTAGATTTACTTGGAACTTTTCTCAAATAGTTTTTGAGCTTTTTCATTGAGTTTATAAAATAGATCCCAGAAAGCCATCCTGGCTTTGTAATTTCTCTTCTCAACTTTAAGTTCTGAGTCGATAAGCAAGTAATTCAGTGCTCCTTTAGTAACAGCAGGCCACTGTACGGGCAGCAGGTCAGTTGTCTGCGGAGTTGGGTTTCTGGAAAAGAGAATTGAACACGAGCTGAGTCACCAGTCGAGGAAATAATATATTACGTCAGGGAAGTATTTACGCACATGTTAATAAGTATATATAATCTATCCCTGAATATCATCATTCTATTATTATTATTATCATTATTTGGGGTCGGCGCAACATGTTCCTTTTTCCATAATTCTCTATTAGTCGTCATATCGGTAGTTACCCCCATCTAGCCATATCATCTTTCACACAGTCCATCCATCGTTTCTTTGGTACTTTTCTACTCTTGTAGCACTTTTCCTCTTGTAGCTATCTACATTCATACTTAAAAAAAATTTCACAACATTTTCCTCATTCTCTTTTTATACCATTACAACCGATTTCCGCACATATGTATTCATTTCTTACTCTATCCATTCGTGTAACACCACACATCCCTCTCCTATAATATAATTATGTATAAGCTGTTAAAAAATGAAGTTTACAAACTTTAAGGATTGCTTTAGACCATTGAACTGAATAACTTTGACTATTGGACTAAGTTTGAAATCGCGATAAAAGAATCAGCTGTTCCATTACTAAAGTTTTATCCTACTGTTCTAAACACCTTATACATATATATTATATATATAGCCTATAGCATACTTTGTACCTACCCGAATTTGACAAAGTTGGCCCATAGAGTGGTTACGCGGTTGATGTTAAGTTGATCTTTAGGCGTGGGATTTTCCATATAAGAGATATCGAATAAATATCCTATTTCATCTGCGTGCGATGCTCCTGGAGCTGTTACGTTAAGTCTGTGTTTTACAAAATTTCTGTCGCCATCATAAGCAAACAAGTAGTGATATATATTTCTGGCTCCATTATCCAGGTATTTTTGAATAGTTCTCACAGCAGGGTAATTATAGAAGAAATCGGAATCAAATTTTATAATTTCTTGTTTCACTTCTTTACTTATCTTCTTATCTCCGATATAGTAATGTCTCACGAATTGTTCCATTTCAACGAGTTCTTCATCACCAAAGTTAAAATATTTGACTAAACTCTCATAAAACAAATTTAGAGTTGCTAATTCTTTGGACGACATGGTTTCATAGGTTGCAAGGGATTCGTCACTGTTGTATCCTACAATGATGGGCACGTTTCTAAGATTCGGCTTTACGTTAAGCGGATGGTCGTAAATAAACTTTGCATCATTATCTATATCTGTTTCCACACAAGGACGAAATACTAATCCAAGTTCTGACGTCGATGCAATTAATAAATTAGTGTCGACCGTGGTCAAAAACCTTAAGGCTTCTCCTGTGTCTATTGTTTTAAAACCCAGGTGTGCGGACAACTTTAGAGGTGCTGTTGTATCGGGTTCAACTACTGACTTGGGGCCTAGGGTATTGCCGCTTTGCATTATTACTTTGTCAAATAGGTTTTCTTGGCTGTATCTTAGATGGAAGTCTACCGATGCTCCTCCAGCGCCTACACCAAAAAGGGTAATTTTATCAGAATCCCCACCAAATGCCTCTATGTTGTCTTTGATCCATTTGAGGGCTAAATATTGGTCTTTTAAACCTTGATTTCCAGGGATTTTAGGCGTGTCTAGACACATGAATCCATAGGGACCTAATCGGTAATTTAAGGTTACTAAAATAATATCTTTTTTGACTAAATAGCGCGGTCCATATAGAAACCTGCCTGAGAATCCAATCGAATATCCACCACCATAAATCCAAACTAAGACCGGCAGTCTGTTTCTAGAATTAGCTGAGTTTGGCGCATAAATATTTAAATGAAGACAGTCCAATGTTCCTACAACAGTTTCATTAAATTCTTCTTTTTGTGGACATATTGCAGAATCATCGTAAGCTTCAAAGACTTCGTCAAAGCTGGGATGGGGTGTAGAAGGCTAAAAAAAAGAAAGGTTTAAAAAAATTACACTTAATTCACTTAAAAACATGTACCTGTAAGTAACTTACACCGAAAGGATTACTTTTATCTACAGTTGCATAAGGTATGCCCATGAACATGGAATAATCGCTATCAGCAGCTCTCAAACCACGAATCAAGCCAAGTTTTGAATCCACTAATGGGTCAATCCTCGATAACGCACTGCCATTCTGGATCAGACCAAATAATAATGTTAAAATGACGTTAAACTTGCTGTCCCACATGATGGGATTACGGTTCGCTCGCGAGACGACAGGAAAACACTGACTCTTTTAACAATTGGAGGTGATCATGAGATAAGGGGCCTTGTATTTTGTCAAGTGCGCTGTGGAGATGTATATAGATGCCGCTGACAACATATTACGATAGATTACATTGAATTTGATAAATCATTGCTAAACCGCAAGGCTGACAAGGTAGTGTAGTGTAGAGAATATTTTTTCTAAAATAAGCATGGGGTGTGTCTTGTTACATTTTCATTTAAAAAGTTTTTATGTGTCAAGTACTAAAACAATTTCAATAGCTAAATGACTTGCCACTGCAATTGTTTTTCAGTTAACCAAGTGTTACCTACTTTAAAAAACTAAACAGGTGGAAAAGTTTTACTCCAATAAATGAAATACATAAAGAATATAAATTATTCTAATGTGGTAAAAATTGTGTAAAAATCTCTGTGAAATCAACAGGCTCTCTTTAATTCCATAAATTGTGTCTAGAATTGAGAAATATATTTATATCAGGTTGGCACAAAAGTTGGTTTACGTTGTATATTTTTTATTATTATTACAATACAAAAAGCTTAGTTAATGATGCAATCAGTATTAGCATCTAAGACTACTTGCCAACGATCCGGCAAAGTTTGGATGCCTTTCGCCCAGAACTCTGATGGCTGTGCCTCGAAAATGTTGTTCAACTCCGCCTCTACATCAGAGAAATCATTAAATTGTTTACCCCGAAAATGTTATTTCAGGGATCTAAACAAATGATAGTCTGATGGGGCGAGGTCTGGGCAATAAGGTGGGTGGGGTATCGTCTCCCAGCCCAAGTTCTCCAACTGTTGACGAACGGCAGATGCGACATGAGGTCGAGCGTTATCATGTAGTAAAACTACATTGACTCGTCTTCGTCGTTTTTTCTTGATAGCAGCAGATAGTTTGGTGAGCTGGGTTGAATATTTGTCAGCGTTTATAGTTTCGTTGTGTAATAGTTCATAAAACAGCATGCCTTGCGCGTCCCAGAAACAGCAAATCAGAACCTTTAAGCGGTTCTTTTGACTCAGCTTCGGTCGAGTTGGTGGCGTTTCTTCTGGAGGCAGCCAAAAAGCACGACGTGTATCGTTCTCGTAACGAATCCATGATTCATCTCCAGTAACCAGATCAGACAAAAACTCTTTACGCCGGGGTCGCAGCAAAAGTGATTGACAGATAGCGACACGGATTGCACGACTGGTGTCTGTAAGGATGTGCGGTACCCACCGAGCCAAAACTTTTCGTTACCCAAGCTCATGCAGATGTATTTCCACGGCGTGGTGACTGCAGTTAAGTGCTTCCGCTAATTCACGAGTGGTAGCATCCGGATTCAACTGCAGTTCGCGGCGTAAATCGTCATCATTCACTGCGGGTGGTCGTCCAGAGCGTGGCTGACTTACAAGGCTCCTGTCTCGTGATTTAAAACGGTCAAACCATTGGGACACCGTCGCATGGCTTGTACTTCCAGCGCATAATGCAGTGTTGACATTGTCAGCCGCAGCCCGTGCACTGCGGCCTAACAAGTACTCGTATAAGTATAGTGTTCGCACTTGTCAATCGTCCATTTTTCTTCAAACTGACCAAACCGATTTTTTTTTTTAATGTATGTCATCTCGTAGTTGACCTAGAGAGGCCGTGACTACTTAACCGGACTATCCTGTGGCTGCCTTAAGAGAACTCAAAGCTTCCAGCCAGGGGCATAAAACTTACAGACTAAGCGACTACACGCTAAGGGCTCCCCCTGTGGGGAACGGGCCTCGGCTTAGGGCGTCGCTGGGGGGAGGACAGCAAGATGGGACAGGCTGGATCAAATTTGAATGATTATTATTGTCAGGGGAGTTTAAAGCTACTGGCTCAGCTACGCCACCAGCTGGCACTTCATACCCGAGCAAGGGACTGGGGGGAGGACGATTATTACGGGGTCGTCGCGAGGGACCTCGGCGGTGAGGTTGGAATGTCGATTTGTGTTTGTTCCTACGGTCCCTACTGCTCTCTTGGAGAAGAGTTATGGGGTCGTCGGAGATCTGAGAGGACAAGCCTAGGGCGTCGGACCTTACTAATACGAGAGGGGACATAGCTAGCCGCCTCGACAATCAGAGGGTTGCGGTTGGTTGTTGGTTGGAGGTTGAGTCGAAGAAACGCTTGGAATTGCGTTTCAAGAACTGGGAGATGGTGGGAATGTCGAGATGTACGTGGAGGATTTCGTTCCGAACGAACCAAGGGGCTCCCGTTGCTTTTCGGAGGAAACGGTTTTGGAGGGCCTGCATCCTATGAATGAGGTGAGGTTTTGCGTGCGCAAACACTGAACCCGCATAGGTCATGATGGGGCGAATGCACGCTGTATAAATGCGCAATTTGCACCTAAGTGACAATTTGCTACGTGCATTCAGAACGGAGTGGAGTCTACCGAGAGCGAAAGCGGCGCGCGAACGCACCTGCTTTATGTGCTCAGCGAAGGAGAGGTGGTGGTCGAGGGTTACACCGAGGTATTTGGCTCGCGTCTCCCAAGGGATCGGCTTGCCGAACATGGTGATCGGTGGCTTTATATACCCCTACATCACAAGTACCTAGAATCTACAACATTCTAGAATGTTATCGAAAACAGTTAACTTGAGAGAGGAAATGTATAGAGTTATACAGGGTGTTTGGCAGAACGTTGAACATACGAAAATGGTGGATAGGTGGGGTCATCTGCTACTTACTCAGCCCTAATTTATTTGGCCCTGGCCCACTGGGTATTTTTAAAAAAAAAATTTTTCTTTTTTCTTGTTTCACCACTTTCTTAACTTAAAGTGTAATTTTTATTAAAAATGGGTAAAACAGGCAATATTTTGTTTTTTATTTTAATCTCTGATGTTGGCAGATTCTTATAAAATTATTGCTTTGTTCAGATGTTAGCTAGAAAAAAAGTTATGAGTCCTCAAACTTACAGAAAGATGTAAAAAATACTTAAATGTTAATTTCAACTTGCATTAAAAAAAAAAACAAAAAATGATTGAGGAGTTCCAATTCTAGCAAAACATCCCTAGTGTGTGAGCTTTCTAATAATATGTAATTTGCTTTTATAAAAAAAAAACTTTAAGAGTTATTTCAATTTTATCAAGTAGGAAATTTTTGACGAAACTCTACCTTTACGGAAAGTTAAATGTTTTGCGAAATTTAATACTGCAAAGTTGGTAAAAATTAAATGATCGACGGCTTGCCAGTAGCAGTGGTGCAAATTGACATTCACTATTCCCTTGAGATGGTAACACAAAGCAGGTAGAAATTTTGTTTCACTCTTGCGCAGTCATAGCGTATTTTTGCTCTCTTTCGCTCTCGTGGCACCGTGACGCCTCAGAATGAATTCTTTTCTTTTATTCAGTCGATTTTATTCAATCAAAACCCACACGTGAAGAGACATAGGGGCTTCCAGAGGAGATTCAGTGTGAATGTCTGGGCAGGAGTGATTGGCGATAAGCTAATAGGGCCTCATTATTTGCCCGACAACATCAATGCGAACAACTACTTGGATTTTTTGATAAATGATTTACCACCAATAGTGGAAGAAGTGTTCCAAGTAGACATAAACAGGCCTATTGTCTTTCAACACGATGGTTGCCTAGCTCACTTTAATCTAATTGTACGTGAGCATTTGGATAATTGTTTCCCAAATTCGTGGATTGGCAGGGGAGGACCAATTCCCTGGCCTCCTTGATCGCCCGACCTCACTCCGCTCGATTTTCACGTGTGGGGAAGGGCAAAGGAACTAGTTTACACTACAGAAGTAGAAAGTCGAGAAGATTTGTTAAATCGAATTAATGCTGCTTTCGAAGTTATGCGACAGGAGATGCTGCTGCGCACAACAACTGTAGAAATCAGACGTAGATGCCGCACCTGTATTGCAAATGAAGGGCGTCAATTTGAAAATCTGTGATTTTATTTAAATAAATTATTTAAATTTATTTAATTGTTTTATTAACGCACCTAACTGGTACAGCATAATTTCAACCGATCATTTAATTTTTACCAACTTTGCAGTATTAAATTTCACATACACGCGGACATACACGCGGGCGAAGCAGCGGGCAACAGCTAGTATATTAAGACATAGGATACTTTTCATCCCGGTAGAAGGTACCCGTGCGATACAAGATACACGCGGGCGAAGCAGCGGGCAACAGCTAGTATATTAAGACATAGGATACTTTTCATCCCGGTAGAAGGTTCCCGTGGGATAATTTCCGACATACACGGGGGCGAAGCCGCGCGCAACAGCTAGTATATTAAGACATAGGATACTTTTCAACCCGGTAGAAGGTTCCCGTGGGAAACAAGACACACGCGGGCAAAGCAGCGGGCAACAGCTAGTATATTAAGACATAGGATACTTTTCATCCCGGTAGAAGGTTCCCGTGGGATACAAGATACACGCGGGCGAAGCCGCGGGCCACAGCTAGTATATTAAGACATAGGATACTTTTCATCCCGGTAGAAGGTTCCCGTGGGATAATTTCCGACATACACGCGGGCGAAGCAGCGGGCAACAGCTAGTATATTAAGACATAGGATACTTTTCATCCCGGTAGAAGGTTCCCGTGGGATAATTTCCGACATACACGCGGGCGAAGCAGCGGGCAACAGCTAGTATATTAAGACATAGGATACTTTTCATCCCGGTAGAAGGTTCCCGTGGGAAACAAGACACACGCGGGCGAAGCCGCGGGCAACAGCTAGTATATTAAGACATAGGATACTTTTCATCCCGGTAGAAGGTTCCCGTGGGATAATTTCCGACATACACGCGGGCGAAGCCGCGGGCAACAGCTAGTATATTAAGACATAGGATACTTTTCATCCCGGTAGAAGGTTCCCGTGGGATACAAGATACACGCGGGCGAAGCAGCGGGCAACAGCTAGTATATTAAGACATAGGATACTTTTCATCCCGGTAGAAGGTTCCCGTGGGATAATTTCCGACATACACGCGGGCGAAGCCGCGGGCAACAGCTAGTATATTAAGACATAGGATACTTTTCATCCCGGTAGAAGGTTCCCGTGGGATACAAGATACACGTGGCCGAAAGCAGCGGGCAACAGCTAGTATATTAAGACATAGGATACTTTTCATCCCGGTAGAAGGTTCCCGTGGGATACAAGATACACGCGGGCGAAGCAGCGGGCAACAGCGAGTATATTAAGACATAGGATACTTTTCATCCCGGTAGAAGGTTCCCGTGGGATAATTTCCGACATACACGCGGGCGAAGCCGCGGGCAACAGCAAGTATATTAAGACATAGGATCAACAGCTAGTATATTAAGACATAGGATACTTTTCATCCCGGTAGAAGGTTCCCGTGGGATACAAGATACACGCGGGCGAAGCAGCGGGCAACAGCTAGTATATTAAGACATAGGATACTTTTCATCCCGGTAGAAGGTTCCCGTGGGATAATTTCCGACATACACGCGGGCGAAGCCGCGGGCAACAGCTAGTATATTAAGACATAGGATACTTTTCATCCCGGTAGAAGGTTCCCGTGGGATAATTTCCGACATACACGCGGGCGAAGCAGCGGGCAACAGCTAGTATATTAAGACATAGGATACTTTTCATCCCGGTAGAAGGTTCCCGTGGGATACAAGATACACGCGGGAGAAGCAGCGGGCAACAGCTAGTATATTAAGACATAGGATACTTTTCATCCCGGTAGAAGGTTCCCGTGGGATAATTTCCGACATACACGCGGGCGAAGCAGCGGGCAACAGCTAGTATATTAAGACATAGGATACTTTTCATCCCGGTAGAAGGTTCCCGTGGGAAACAAGACACACGCGGGCGAAGCAGCGGGCAACAACTAGTATATTAAGACATAGGATACTTTTCATCCCGGTAGAAGGTTCCCGTGGGATAAAAGATACACGCGGGCGAAGCAGCGGGCAACAGCTAGTATAATAAGACATAGGATACTTTTCATCCCGGTAGAAGGTTCCCGTGGGATACAAGATACACGCGGGCGAAGCCGCGGGCAACAGCTAGTATATTAAGACATAGGATACTTTTCATCCCGGTAGAAGGTTCCCGTGGGATAATTTCCGACATACACGCGGGCGAAGCAGCGGGCAACAGCTAGTATATTAAGACATAGGATACTTTTCATCCCGGTAGAAGGTTCCCGTGGGATACAAGATACACGCGGGCGAAGCAGCGGGCAACAGCTAGTATATTAAGACATAGGATACTTTTCATCCCGGTAGAAGGTTCCCGTGGGATAATTTCCGACATACACGCGGGCGAAGCCGCGGGCAACAGCAAGTATATTAAGACATAGGATACTTTTCATCCCGGTAGAAGGTTCCCGTGGGATACAAGATACACGCGGGCGAAGCAGCGGGCAACAGCTAGTATATTAAGACATAGGATACTTTTCATCCCGGTAGAAGGTTCCCGTGGGATACAAGACACACGCGGGCGAAGCCGCGGGCAACAGCTAGTATATTAAGACATAGGATACTTTTCATCCCGGTAGAAGGTTCCCGTGGGATACAAGATACACGCGGGCGAAGCAGCGGGCAACAGCTAGTATATTAAGACATAGGATACTTTTCATCCCGGTAGAAGGTTCCCGTGGGATAATTTCCGACATACACGCGGGCGAAGCCGCGGGCAACAGCTAGTATATTAAGACATAGGATACTTTTCATCCCGGTAGAAGGTTCCCGTGGGATAATTTCCGACATACACGTGGGCGAAGCAGCGGGCAACAGCTAGTATATTAAGACATAGGATACTTTTCATCCCGGTAGAAGGTTCCCGTGGGATAATTTCCGACATACACGCGGGCGAAGCCGCGGGCAACAGCAAGTATATTAAGACATAGGATACTTTTCATCCCGGTAGAAGGTTCCCGTGGGATACAAGATACACGCGGGCGAAGCAGCGGGCAACAGCTAGTATATTAAGACATAGGATACTTTTCATCCCGGTAGAAGGTTCCCGTGGGATACAAGACACACGCGGGCGAAGCCGCGGGCAACAGCTAGTATATTAAGACATAGGATACTTTTCATCCCGGTAGAAGGTTCCCGTGGGATACAAGATACACGCGGGCGAAGCAGCGGGCAACAGCGAGTATATTAAGACATAGGATACTTTTCATCCCGGTAGAAGGTTCCCGTGGGATAATTTCCGACATACACGCGGGCGAAGCCGCGGGCAACAGCAAGTATATTAAGACATAGG
This sequence comes from Dicycla oo, assembly GCA_948252095.1. Taxonomy (NCBI): domain Eukaryota; kingdom Metazoa; phylum Arthropoda; class Insecta; order Lepidoptera; family Noctuidae; genus Dicycla; species Dicycla oo. Next base: position 23,960,553 of record OX411711.1, read on the forward strand.
ATACTTTTCATCCCGGTAGAAGGTTCCCGTGGGATACAAGGCACACGCGGGCGAAGCCGCGGGCAACAGCTAGTATATTAAGACATAGGATACTTTTCATCCCGGTAGAAGGTTCCCGTGGGATACAAGATACACGCGGGCGAAGCAGCGGGCAACAGCTAGTATATTAAGACATAGGATACTTTTCATCCCGGTAGAAGGTTCCCGTGGGATAATTTCCGACATACACGCGGGCGAAGCAGCGGGCAACAGCTAGTATATTAAAACATAGTATACTTTTCATCCCGGTAGAAGGTTCCCGTGGGATAATTTCCGACATACACGCGGGCGAAGCAGCGGGCAACAGCTAGTATATTAAGACATAGGATACTTTTCATCCCGGTAGAAGGTTCCCGTGGAATACAAGACACACGCGGGCGAAGCAGCGGGCAACAGCTAGTATATTAAGACATAGGATACTTTTCATCCCGGTAGAAGGTTCCCGTGGGATAATTTCCGACATACACGCGGGCGAAGCCGCGGGCCACAGCTAGTATATTAAGACTTAGGATACTTTCCATCCCGGTAGAAGGTTCCCGTGGGATAATTTCCGACATACACGCGGGCGAAGCAGCGGGCAACAGCTAGTATATTAAGACATAGGATACTTTTCATCCCGGTAGAAGGTTCCCGTGGGATAATTTCCGACATACACGCGGGCGAAGCCGCGGGCAACAGCTAGTATATTAAGACATAGGATACTTTTCATCCCGGTAGAAGGTTCCCATGGAATACAAGACACACGCGGGCGAAGCAGTGGGCAACAGCTAGTATATTAAGACATAGGATACTTTTCATCCCGGTAGAAGGTTCCCGTGGGATACAAGATACACGCGGGCAAAGCCGCGGGCCACAGCTAGTATATTAAGACATAGGATACTTTTCATCCCGGTAGAAGGTTCCCGTGGGATACAAGACACACGCGGGCGAAGCAGCGGGCAACAGCTAGTATATTAAGACATAGGATACTTTTCATCCCGGTAGAAGGTTCCCGTGGGATAATTTCCGACATACACGCGGGCGAAGCCGCGGGCCACAGCTAGTATATTAAGACATAGGATACTTTTCATCCCGGTAGAAGGTTCCCGTGGGATACAAGATACACGCGGGCGAAGCCGCGGGCCACAGCTAGTATATTAAGACATAGGATACTTTTCATCCCGGTAGAAGGTTCCCGTGGGATACAAGATACACGCGGGCGAAGCCGCGGGCCACAGCTAGTATATTAAGACATAGGATACTTTTCATCCCGGTAGAAGGTTCCCGTGGGATACAAGATACACGCGGGCGATGCAGCGGGCAACAGCTAGTATATAAAGACATAGGATACTTTTCATCCCGGTAGAAGGTTCCCGTGGGAAAATTTCGACATACACGCGGGCGAAGCAGCGGGCAACAGCTAGTATATTAAGACATAGGATACTTTTCATCCCGGTAGAAGGTTCCCGTGGGATAATTTCCGACATACACGCGGGCGAAGCAGCGGGCAACAGCTAGTATATTAAGACATAGGATACTTTTCATCCCGGTAGAAGGTTCCCGTGGGATAATTTCGACATACACGCGGGCGAAGCAGCGGGCAACAGCTAGTATATTAAGACATAGGATACTTTTCATCCCGGCAGAAGGTTCCCGTGGGATAATTTCCGACATATACGCGGGCGAAGCAGCGGGCAACAGCTAGTATATTAAGACATAGGATACTTTTCATCCCGGTAGAAGGTTCCCGTGGGATAATTTCCGACATACACGCGGGCGAAGCCGCGGGCCACAGCTAGTATATTAAGACATAGGATACTTTTCATCCCGGTAGAAGGTTCCCGTGGGATACAAGATACACGCGGGCGCAGCAGCGGGCAACAGCTAGTATATTAAGACATAGGATAATTTTCATCCCGGTAGAAGGTTCCCGTGGGATAATTTCGACATACATGCGGGCGAAGCAGCGGGCAACAGCTAGTATATTAAGACATTGGATACTTTTCATCCCGGTAGAAGGTTCCCGTGGGATAATTTCCGACATACACGCGGGCGAAGCAGCGGGCAACAGCTAGTATATTAAGACATAGGATACTTTAAATCCCGGTAGAAGGTTCCCGTGGGATAATTTCCGACATACACGCGGGCGAAGCCGCGGGCAACAGCTAGTATATTAAGACATAGGATACTTTTCATCCCGGTAGAAGGTTCCCGTGGGATACAAGATACACGCGGGCGAAGCCGCGGGCCACAGCTAGTATATTAATACATAGGATACTTTTCATCCCGGTAGAAGGTTCCCGTGGAATACAAGACACACGCGGGCGAAGCAGCGGGCAACAGCTAGTATATTAAGACATAGGATACTTTAAATCCCGGTAGAAGGTTCCCGTGGGATAATTTCCGACATACACGCGGGCGAAGCCGCGGGCAACAGCTAGTATATTAAGACATAGGATACTTTTCATCCCGGTAAAAGGTTCTCGTGGGATACAAGATACACGCGGGCGAAGCAGCGGGCAACAGCTAGTATATTAAGACATAGGATACTTTTCATCCCGGTAGAAGGTTCCCGTGGGATAATTTCCGAAATACACGCGGGCGAAGCAGCGGGCAACAGCTAGTATATTAAGACATAGGATACTTTTCATCCCGGTAGAAGGTTCCCGTGGTATAATTTCCGACATACACGCGGGCGAAGCCGCGCGCAATAGCTAGTATATTAAGACATAGGATACTTTTCATCCCGGTAGAAGGTTCCCGTGGGATAATTTCCGACATACACGCGGGCGAAGCCGCGGGCAACAGCTAGTATATTAAGACATAAGATACTTTTCATCCCGGTAGAAGGTTCCCGTGGAATAATTTCCGACATACACGTGGGCGAAGCAGCAGGCAACAGCTAGTATATTAAGACATAGGATACTTTTCATCCCGGTAGAAGGTTCCCGTGGGATAATTTCCGACATACACGCGGGCGAAGCAGCGGGCAACAGCTAGTATATTAAGACATAGGATACTTTTCATCCCGGTAGAAGGTTCCCGTGGGATAATTTCCGACATACACGCGGGCGAAGCAGCGGGCAACAGCTAGTATATTAAGACATAGGATACTTTTCATCCCGGTAGAAGGTTCCCGTGGAATACAAGACACACGCGGGCGAAGCAGCGGGCAACAGCTAGTATATTAAGACATAGGATACTTTTCATCCCGGTAGAAGGTTCCCGTGGGATACAAGACACACGCGGGCGAAGCCGCGGGCCACAGCTAGTATATTAAGACATAGGATACTTTCCATCCCGGTAGAAGGTTCCCGTGGGATAATTTCCGACATACAAGCGGGCGAAGCAGCGGGCAACAGCTAGTATATTAAGACATAGGATACTTTTCATCCCGGTAGAAGGTTCCCGTGGGATAATTTCCGACATACACGCGGGCGAAGCCGCGGGCAACAGCTAGTTTATTAAGACATAGGATACTTTTCATCCCGGTAGAAGGTTCCCGTGGGATACAAGACACACGCGGGCGAAGCAGCGGGCAACAGCTAGTATATTAAGACATAGGATACTTTTCATCCCGGTAGAAGGTTCCCGTGGGATAATTTCCGACATACACGCGGGCGAAGCCGCGGGCCACAGCTAGTATATTAAGACATAGGATACTTTTCATCCCGGTAGAAGGTTCCCGTGGGATACAAGATACACGCGGGCGAAGCCGCGGGCCACAGCTAGTATATTAAGACATAGGATACTTTTCATCCCGGTAGAAGGTTCCCGTGGGATACAAGATACACGCGGGCGAAGCCGCGGGCCACAGCTAGTATATTAAGACATAGGATACTTTTCATCCCGGTAGAAGGTTCCCGTGGGATAATTTCCGACATACACGCGGGCGAAGCAGCGGGCAACAGCTAGTATATTAAGACATAGGATACTTTTCATCCCGGTAGAAGGTTCCCGTGGGATACAAGATACACGCGGGCGAAGCCGCGGGCCACAGCTAGTATATTAAGACATAGGATACTTTTCATCCCGGTAGAAGGTTCCCGTGGGATACAAGATACACGCGGGCGAAGCAGCGGGCAACAGCTAGTATATAAAGACATAGGATACTTTTCATCCCGGTAGAAGGTTCCCGTGGGATAATTTCGACATACACGCGGGCGAAGCAGCGGGCAACAGCTAGTATATTAAGACATAGGATACTTTTCATCCCGGTAGAAGGTTCCCGTGGAATACAAGACACACGCGGGCGAAGCAGCGGGCAACAGGTAGTATATTAAGACATAGGATACTTTTCATCCCGGTAGAAGGTTCCCGTGGGATAATTTCCGACATACACGCGGGCGAAGCCGCGGGCCACAGCTAGTATATTAAGACATAGGATACTTTCCATCCCAGTAGAAGGTTCCCGTGGGATAATTTCCGACATACACGCGGGCGAAGCAGCGGGCAACAGCTAGTATATTAAGACATAGGATACTTTTCATCCCGGTAGAAGGTTCCCGTGGGATAATTTCCGACATACACGCGGGCGAAGCCGCGGGCAACAGCTAGTATATTAAGACATAGGATACTTTTCATCCCGGTAGAAGGTTCCCGTGGGATACAAGATACACGCGGGCGAAGCCGCGGGCCACAGCTAGTATATTAAGACATAGGATACTTTTCATCCCGGTAGAAGGTTCCCGTGGGATACAAGATACACGCGGGCGAAGCCGCGGGCCACAGCTAGTATATTAAGACATAGGATACTTTTCATCCCGGTAGAAGGTTCCCGTGGGATACAAGATACACGCGGGCGAAGCAGCGGGCAACAGCTAGTATATAAAGACATAGGATACTTTTCATCCCGGTAGAAGGTTCCCGTGGGATAATTTCCGACATACACGCGGGCGAAGCAGCGGGCAACAGCTAGTATATTAAGACATAGGATACTTTTCATCCCGGTAGAAGGTTCCCGTGGGATACGAGATACACGCGGGCGAAGCCGCGGGCCACAGCTAGTATATTAAGACATAGGATACTTTTCATCCCGGTAGAAGGTTCCCGTGGGATACAAGATACACGCGGGCGAAGCAGCGGGCAACAGCTAGTATATAAAGACATAGGATACTTTTCATCCCGGTAGAAGTTTCCCGTGGGATAATTTCGACATACACGCGGGCGAAGCAGCGGGCAACAGCTAGTATATTAAGACATAGGATACTATTCATCCCGGTAGAAGGTTCCCGTGGGATAATTTCCGACATACACGCGGGCGAAGCAGCGGGCAACAGCTAGTATATTAAGACATAGGATACTTTTCATCCCGGTAGAAGGTTCCCGTGGGATACAAGATACACGCGGGCGAAGCAGCGGGCAACAGCTAGTATATAAAGACATAGGATACTTTTCATCCCGGTAGAAGGTTCCCGTGGGATAATTTCGACATACACGCGGGCGAAGCAGCGGGCAACAGCTAGTATATAAAGACATAGGATACTTTTCATCCCGGTAGAAGGTTCCCGTGGGATAATTTCGACATACACGCGGGCGAAGCAGCGGGCAACAGCTAGTATATTAAGACATAGGATACTTTTCATCCCGGTAGAAGGTTCCCGTGGGATAATTTCCGACATACACGCGGGCGAAGCAGCGGGCAACAGCTAGTATATTAAGACATAGGATACTTTTCATCCCGGTAGAAGGTTCCCGTGGGATAATTTCCGACATACACGCGGGCGAAGCAGCGGGCAACAGCTAGTATATTAAGACATAGGATACTTTTAATCCCGGTAGAAGGTTCCCGTGGGATAATTTCCGACATACACGCGGGCGAAGCAGCGGGCAACAGCTAGTATATTAAGACATAGGATACTTTTCATCCCGGTAGAAGGTTCCCGTGGGATACAAGATACACGCGGGCGAAGCCGCGGGCCACAGCTAGTATATTAAGACATAGGATACTTTTCATCCCGGTAGAAGGTTCCCGTGGGATACAAGATACACGCGGGCGAAGCAGCGGGCAACAGCTAGTATATAAAGACATAGGATACTTTTCATCCCGGTAGAAGGTTTCCGTGGGATAATTTCGACATACACGCGGGCGAAGCAGCGGGCAACAGCTAGTATATTAAGACATAGGATACTTTTCATCCCGGTAGAAGGTTCCCGTGGGATAATTTCCGACATACACGCGGGCGAAGCAGCGGGCAACAGCTAGTATATTAAGACATAGGATACTTTTCATCCCGGTAGAAGGTTCCCGTGGAATACAAGACACACGCGGGCGAAGCAGCGGGCAACAGCTAGTATATTAAGACATAGGATACTTTTCATCCCGGTAGAAGGTTCCCGTGGGATAATTTCCGACATACACGCGGGCGAAGCCGCGGGCCACAGCTAGTATATTAAGACATAGGATACTTTCCATCCCAGTAGAAGGTTCCCGTGGGATAATTTCCGACATACACGCGGGCGAAGCAGCGGGCAACAGCTAGTATATTAAGACATAGGATACTTTTCATCCCGGTAGAAGGTTCCCGTGGGATAATTTCCGACATACACGCGGGCGAAGCCGCGGGCAACAGCTAGTATATTAAGACATAGGATACTTTTCATCCCGGTAGAAGGTTCCCGTGGGATACAAGATACACGCGGGCGAAGCCGCGGGCCACAGCTAGTATATTAAGACATAGGATACTTTTCATCACGGTAGAAGGTTTCCGTGGGATACAAGATACATGCGGGCAAAGCCGCGGGCCACAGCTAGTATATTAAGACATAGGATACTTTTCATCCCGGTAGAAGGTTCCCGTGGAATACAAGACACACGCGGGCGAAGCAGCGGGCAACAGCTAGTATATAAAGACATAGGATACTTTTCATCCCGGTAGAAGGTTCCCGTGGGATAATTTCCGACATACACGCGGGCGAAGCAGCGGGCAACAGCTAGTATATTAAGACATAGGATACTTTTCATCCCGGTAGAAGGTTCCCGTGGGATACAAGATACACGCGGGCGAAGCCGCGGGCCACAGCTAGTATATTAAGACATAGGATACTTTTCATCCCGGTAGAAGGTTCCCGTGGGATACAAGATACACGCGGGCGAAGCAGCGGGCAACAGCTAGTATATAAAGACATAGGATACTTTTCATCCCGGTAGAAGTTTCCCGTGGGATAATTTCGACATACACGCGGGCGAAGCAGCGGGCAACAGCTAGTATATTAAGACATAGGATACTTTTCATCCCGGTAGAAGGTTCCCGTGGGAAACAAGATACACGCGGGCGAAGCCGCGGGCCACAGCTAGTATATTAAGACATAGGATACTTTTCATCCCGGTAGAAGGTTCCCGTGGGATACAAGATACACGCGGGCGAAGCAGCGGGCAACAGCTAGTATATAAAGACATAGGATACTTTTCATCCCGGTAGAAGGTTCCCGTGGGATAATTTCGACATACACGCGGGCGAAGCAGCGGGCAACAGCCAGTATATTAAGACATAGGATACTTTTCATCCCGGTAGAAGGTTCCCGTGGGATAATTTCCGACATACACGCGGGCGAAGCAGCGGGCAACAGCTAGTATATTAAGACATAGGATACTTTTCATCCCGGTAGAAGGTTCCCGTGGGATAATTTCCGACATACACGCGGGCGAAGCAGCGGGCAACAGCTAGTATATTAAGACATAGGATACTTTTCATCCCGGTAGAAGGTTCCCGTGGGATAATTTCGATATACACGCGGGCGAAGCAGCGGGCAACAGCTTGTATATTAAGACATAGGATACTTTTCATCCCGGTAGAAGGTTCCCGTGGGATACAAGATACACGCGGGCGAAGCCGCGGGCCACAGCTAGTATATTAAGACATAGGATACTTTTCATCCCGGTAGAAGGTTCCCGTGAAATAATTTCCGACATACACGCGGGCGAAGCAGTGGGCAACAGCTAGTATATTAAGACATAGGATACTTTTTATTCCGGTAGAAGGTTCCCCTGGGATAATTTCCGACATACACGCGGGCGAAGCCGCGGGCAACAGCTAGTATATTAAGACATAGGATACTTTTCATCCCGGTAAAAGGTTCCCGTGGGATAATTTCCGACATACACGCGGGCGAAGCCGCGGGCAACAGCTAGTATATTAAGACATAGGATACTTTTCATCCCGTTAGAAGGTTCCCGTGGAATACAAGACACACGCGGGCGAAGCAGCGGGCAACAGCTAGTATATTAAGACATAGGATACTTTTCATCCCGGTAAAAGGTTCCCGTGGGATACAAGATACACGCGGGCGAAGCAGCGGGCAACAGCTAGTATATTAAGATATAGGATACTTTTCATCCCGGTAGAAGGTTCCCGTGGGATACAAGATACACGCGGGCGAAGCAGCGGGCAACAGCTAGTATATTAAGACATAGGATACTTTTCATCCCGGTAGAAGGTTCCCGTGGGATAATTTCCGACACACACGCGGGCGAAGCAGCGGGCAACAGCTAGTATATTAAGACATAGGATACTTTTCATCCCGGTAGAAGGTTCCCGTGGGATACAAGATACACGCGGGCGAAGCCGCGGGCCACAGCTAGTATATTAAGACATAGGATACTTTTCATCCCGGTAGAAGGTTCCCGTGGGATACAAGATACACGCGGGCGAAGCAGCGGGCAACAGCTAGTATATAAAGACATAGGATACTTTTCATCCCGGTAGAAGTTTCCCGTGGGATAATTTCGACATACACGCGGGCGAAGCAGCGGGCAACAGCTAGTATATTAAGACATAGGATACTATTCATCCCGGTAGAAGGTTCCCGTGGGATAATTTCCGACATACACGCGGGCGAAGCAGCGGGCAACAGCTAGTATATTAAGACATAGGATACTTTTCATCCCGGTAGAAGGTTCCCGTGGGATACAAGATACACGCGGGCGAAGCAGCGGGCAACAGCTAGTATATAAAGACATAGGATACTTTTCATCCCGGTAGAAGGTTCCCGTGGGATAATTTCGACATACACGCGGGCGAAGCAGCGGGCAACAGCTAGTATATAAAGACATAGGATACTTTTCATCCCGGTAGAAGGTTCCCGTGGGATAATTTCGACATACACGCGGGCGAAGCAGCGGGCAACAGCTAGTATATTAAGACATAGGATACTTTTCATCCCGGTAGAAGGTTCCCGTGGGATAATTTCCGACATACACGCGGGCGAAGCAGCGGGCAACAGCTAGTATATTAAGACATAGGATACTTTTCATCCCGGTAGAAGGTTCCCGTGGGATAATTTCCGACATACACGCGGGCGAAGCAGCGGGCAACAGCTAGTATATTAAGACATAGGATACTTTTAATCCCGGTAGAAGGTTCCCGTGGGATAATTTCCGACATACACGCGGGCGAAGCAGCGGGCAACAGCTAGTATATTAAGACATAGGATACTTTTCATCCCGGTAGAAGGTTCCCGTGGGATACAAGATACACGCGGGCGAAGCCGCGGGCCACAGCTAGTATATTAAGACATAGGATACTTTTCATCCCGGTAGAAGGTTCCCGTGGGATACAAGATACACGCGGGCGAAGCAGCGGGCAACAGCTAGTATATAAAGACATAGGATACTTTTCATCCCGGTAGAAGGTTTCCGTGGGATAATTTCGACATACACGCGGGCGAAGCAGCGGGCAACAGCTAGTATATTAAGACATAGGATACTTTTCATCCCGGTAGAAGGTTCCCGTGGGATAATTTCCGACATACACGCGGGCGAAGCAGCGGGCAACAGCTAGTATATTAAGACATAGGATACTTTTCATCCCGGTAGAAGGTTCCCGTGGAATACAAGACACACGCGGGCGAAGCAGCGGGCAACAGCTAGTATATTAAGACATAGGATACTTTTCATCCCGGTAGAAGGTTCCCGTGGGATAATTTCCGACATACACGCGGGCGAAGCCGCGGGCCACAGCTAGTATATTAAGACATAGGATACTTTCCATCCCAGTAGAAGGTTCCCGTGGGATAATTTCCGACATACACGCGGGCGAAGCAGCGGGCAACAGCTAGTATATTAAGACATAGGATACTTTTCATCCCGGTAGAAGGTTCCCGTGGGATAATTTCCGACATACACGCGGGCGAAGCCGCGGGCAACAGCTAGTATATTAAGACATAGGATACTTTTCATCCCGGTAGAAGGTTCCCGTGGGATACAAGATACACGCGGGCGAAGCCGCGGGCCACAGCTAGTATATTAAGACATAGGATACTTTTCATCACGGTAGAAGGTTCCCGTGGGATACAAGATACATGCGGGCGAAGCCGCGGGCCACAGCTAGTATATTAAGACATAGGATACTTTTCATCCCGGTAGAAGGTTCCCGTGGAATACAAGACACACGCGGGCGAAGCAGCGGGCAACAGCTAGTATATAAAGACATAGGATACTTTTCATCCCGGTAGAAGGTTCCCGTGGGATAATTTCCGACATACACGCGGGCGAAGCAGCGGGCAACAGCTAGTATATTAAGACATAGGATACTTTTCATCCCGGTAGAAGGTTCCCGTGGGATACAAGATACACGCAAGCGAAGCCGCGGGCCACAGCTAGTATATTAAGACATAGGATACTTTTCATCCCGGTAGAAGGTTCCCGTGGGATACAAGATACACGCGGGCGAAGCAGCGGGCAACAGCTAGTATATAAAGACATAGGATACTTTTCATCCCGGTAGAAGTTTCCCGTGGGATAATTTCGACATACACGCGGGTGAAGCAGCGGGCAACAGCTAGTATATTAAGACATAGGATACTTTTCATCCCGGTAGAAGGTTCCCGTGGGAAACAAGATACACGCGGGCGAAGCCGCGGGCCACAGCTAGTATATTAAGACATAGGATACTTTTCATCCCGGTAGAAGGTTCCCGTGGGATACAAGATACACGCGGGCGAAGCAGCGGGCAACAGCTAGTATATAAAGACATAGGATACTTTTCATCCCGGTAGAAGGTTCCCGTGGGATAATTTCGACATACACGCGGGCGAAGCAGCGGGCAACAGCCAGTATATTAAGACATAGGATACTTTTCATCCCGGTAGAAGGTTCCCGTGGGATAATTTCCGACATACACGCGGGCGAAGCAGCGGGCAACAGCTAGTATATTAAGACATAGGATACTTTTCATCCCGGTAGAAGGTTCCCGTGGGATAATTTCCGACATACACGCGGGCGAAGCAGCGGGCAACAGCTAGTATATTAAGACATAGGATACTTTTCATCCCGGTAGAAGGTTCCCGTGGGATAATTTCGATATACACGCGGGCGAAGCAGCGGGCAACAGCTTGTATATTAAGACATAGGATACTTTTCATCCCGGTAGAAGGTTCCCGTGGGATACAAGATACACGCGGGCGAAGCCGCGGGCCACAGCTAGTATATTAAGACATAGGATACATTTCATCCCGGTAGAAGGTTCCCGTGAAATAATTTCCGACATACACGCGGGCGAAGCAGCGGGCAACAGCTAGTATATTAAGACATAGGATACTTTTTATTCCGGTAGAAGGTTCCCCTGGGATAATTTCCGACATACACGCGGGCGAAGCCGCGGGCAACAGCTAGTATATTAAGACATAGGATACTTTTCATCCCGGTAAAAGGTTCCCGTGGGATAATTTCCGACATACACGCGGGCGAAGCCGCGGGCAACAGCTAGTATATTAAGACATAGGATACTTTTCATCCCGTTAGAAGGTTCCCGTGGAATACAAGACACACGCGGGCGAAGCAGCGGGCAACAGCTAGTATATTAAGACATAGGATACTTTTCATCCCGGTAAAAGGTTCCCGTGGGATACAAGATACACGCGGGCGAAGCAGCGGGCAACAGCTAGTATATTAAGACATAGGATACTTTTCATCCCGGTAGAAGGTTCCCGTGGGATACAAGATACACGCGGGCGAAGCAGCGGGCAACAGCTAGTATATTAAGACATAGGATACTTTTCATCCCGGTAGAAGGTTCCCGTGGGATAATTTCCGAAATACACGCGGGCGAAGCCGCGGGCAACAGCTGGTATATTAAGACATAGGATACTTTTCATCCCGGTAGAAGGTTCCCGTGGGATACAAGATACAGGCGGGCGAAGCAGCGGGCAACAGCTAGTATATTAAGACATAGGATACTTTTCATCCCGGTAGAAGGTTCCCGTGGGATAATTTCCGACATACACGCGGGCGAAGCAGCGGGCAACAGCTAGTATATTAAGACATAGGATACTTTTCATCCCGGTAGAAGGTTCCCGTGGGATACAAGATACACGCGGGCGAAGCCGCGGGAAACAGCTAGTATATTAAGGCATAGGATACTTTTCATCCCGGTAGAAGGTTCCCGTGGGATAATTTCCGACATACACGCGGGCGAAGCAGCGGGCAACAGCTAGTATATTAAGACATAGGATACTTTTTATTCCGGTAGAAGGTTCCCCTGGGATAATTTCCGACATACACGCGGGCGAAGCAGCGGGCAACAGCTAGTATATTAAGACATAGGATACTTTTCATCCCGGTAGAAGGTTCCTGTGGGATAATTTCCGACATACACGCGGGCGAAGCCGCGGGCAACAGCTAGTATATTAAGACATAGGATACTTTTAATCCTGGTAGAAGGTTCCCGTGGAATACAAGACACACGCGGGCGAAGCAGCGGGCAACAGCTAGTATATTAAGACATAGGATACTTTTTATTCCGGTAGAAGGTTCCCCTGGGATAATTTCCGACATACACGCGGGCGAAGCCGCGGGCAACAGCTAGTATATTAAGACATAGGATACTTTTCATCCCGGTAGAAGGTTCCCGTGGGATAATTTCCGACATACACGCGGGCGAAGCCGCGGGCAACAGCTAGTATATTAAGACATAGGATACTTTTCATCCCGTTAGAAGGTTCCCGTGGAATACAAGCCACACGCGGGCGAAGCAGCGGGCAACAGCTAGTATATTAAGACATAGGATACTTTTCATCCCGGTAGAAGGTTCCCGTGGGATAATTTCCGACATACACGCGGGCGAAGCCGCGGGCCACAGCTAGTATATTAAGACATAGGATACTTTTAATCCCGGTAGAAGGTTCCCGTGGGATAATTTCCGACATACACGCGGGCGAAGCAGCGGGCAACAGCTAGTATATTAAGACATAGGATACTTTTCATCCCGGTAGAAGGTTCCCGTGGGATAATTTCCGACATACACGCGGGCGAAGCCGCGGGCAACAGCTAGTATATTAAGACATAGGATACTTTTCATCCTGGTAGAAGGTTCCCGTGGAATACAAGACACACGCGGGCGAAGCAGCGGGCAACAGCTAGTATATTAAGACATAGGATACTTTTAATCCCGGTAGAAGGTTCCCGTGGGATAATTTCCGACATACACGCGGGCGAAGCCGCGGGCAACAGCTAGTATATTAAGACATAGGATACTTTTCATCCCGGTAAAAGGTTCCCGTGGGATACAAGACACACGCGGGCGAAGCAGCGGGCAACAGCTAGTATATTAAGACATAGGATACTTTTAATCCCGGTAGAAGGTTCCCGTGGGATAATTTCCGACATACACGCGGGCGAAGCAGCGGGCAACAGCTAGTATATTAAGACATAGGATACTTTTAATCCCGGTAGAAGGTTCCCGTTGGATAATTTCCGACATACACGCGGGCGAAGCCGCGGGCAACAGCTAGTATATTAAGACATAGGATACTTTTCATCCCGGTAAAAGGTTCCCGTGGGATACAAGATACACGCGGGCGAAGCAGCGGGCAACAGCTAGTATATTAAGACATAGGATACTTTTCATCCCGGTAGAAGGTTCCCGTGGGATAATTTCCGAAATACACGCGGGTGAAGCAGCGGGCAACAGCTAGTATATTAAGACATAGGATACTTTTCATCCCGGTAGAAGGTTCCCGTGGGATACAAGATACACGTGGCCGAAAGCAGCGGGCAACAGCTAGTATATTAAGACATAGGATACTTTTCATCCCGGTAGAAGGTTCCCGTGGGATACAAGATACACGCGGGCGAAGCAGCGGGCAACAGCTAGTATATTAAGACATAGGATACTTTTAATCCCGGTAGAAGGTTCCCGTGGGATAATTTCCGACATACACGCGGGTGAAGCAGCGGGCAACAGCTAGTATGTTAGACATAGGATACTTTTAATCCCGGTAGAAGATTCCCGTGGGATAATTTCCGACATACACGCGGGCGAAGCCGCGGGCAACAGCTAGTATATTAAGACATAGGATACTTTTCATCCCGATAAAAGGTTCCCGTGGGATACAAGATACACGCGGGCGAAGCAGCGGGCAACAGCTAGTATATTAAGACATAGGATACTTTTCATCCCGGTAGAAGGTTCCCGTGGGATAATTTCCGAAATACACGCGGGTGAAGCAGCGGGCAACAGCTAGTATATTAAGACATAGGATACTTTTCATCCCGGTAGAAGGTTCCCGTGGGATAATTTCCGACATACACGCGGGCGAAGCAGCGGGCAACAGCTAGTATATTAAGACATAGGATACTTTTTATTCCGGTAGAAGGTTCCCCTGGGATAATTTCCGACATACACGCGGGCGAAGCAGCGGGCAACAGCTAGTATATTAAGACATAGGATACTTTTCATCCCGGTAGAAGGTTCCCGTGGGATAATTTCCGACATACACGCGGGCGAAGCCGCGGGCAACAGCTAGTATATTAAGACATAGGATACTTTTAATCCTGGTAGAAGGTTCCCGTGGAATACAAGACACACGCGGGCGAAGCAGCGGGCAACAGCTAGTATATTAAGACATAGGATACTTTTTATTCCGGTAGAAGGTTCCCCTGGGATAATTTCCGACATACACGCGGGCGAAGCCGCGGGCAACAGCTAGTATATTAAGACATAGGATACTTTTCATCCCGGTAGAAGGTTCCCGTGGGATAATTTCCGACATACACGCGGGCGAAGCCGCGGGCAACAGCTAGTATATTAAGACATAGGATACTTTTCATCCCGTTAGAAGGTTCCCGTGGAATACAAGACACACGCGGGCGAAGCAGCGGGCAACAGCTAGTATATTAAGACATAGGATACTTTTCATCCCGGTAGAAGGTTCCCGTGGGATAATTTCCGACATACACGCGGGCGAAGCCGCGGGCCACAGCTAGTATATTAAGACATAGGATACTTTTAATCCCGGTAGAAGGTTCCCGTGGGATAATTTCCGACATACACGCGGGCGAAGCAGCGGGCAACAGCTAGTATATTAAGACATAGGATACTTTTCATCCCGGTAGAAGGTTCCCGTGGGATAATTTCCGACATACACGCGGGCGAAGCCGCGGGCAACAGCTAGTATATTAAGACATAGGATACTTTTCATCCTGGTAGAAGGTTCCCGTGGAATACAAGACACACGCGGGCGAAGCAGCGGGCAACAGCTAGTATATTAAGACATAGGATACTTTTAATCCCGGTAGAAGGTTCCCGTGGGATAATTTCCGACATACACGCGGGCGAAGCCGCGGGCAACAGCTAGTATATTAAGACATAGGATACTTTTCATCCCGGTAAAAGGTTCCCGTGGGATACAAGACACACGCGGGCGAAGCAGCGGGCAACAGCTAGTATATTAAGACATAGGATACTTTTAATCCCGGTAGAAGGTTCCCGTGGGATAATTTCCGACATACACGCGGGCGAAGCAGCGGGCAACAGCTAGTATATTAAGACATAGGATACTTTTAATCCCGGTAGAAGGTTCCCGTGGGATAATTTCCGACATACACGCGGGCGAAGCCGCGGGCAACAGCTAGTATATTAAGACATAGGATACTTTTCATCCCGGTAAAAGGTTCCCGTGGGATACAAGATACACGCGGGCGAAGCAGCGGGCAACAGCTAGTATATTAAGACATAGGATACTTTTCATCCCGGTAGAAGGTTCCCGTGGGATAATTTCCGAAATACACGCGGGTGAAGCAGCGGGCAACAGCTAGTATATTAAGACATAGGATACTTTTCATCCCGGTAGAAGGTTCCCGTGGGATACAAGATACACGCGGGCGAAGCAGCTGGCAACAGCTAGTATATTAAGACATAGGATACTTTTAATCCCGGTAGAAGGTTCCCGTGGGATAATTTCCGACATACACGCGGGTGAAGCAGCGGGCAACAGCTAGTATATTAAGACATAGGATACTTTTAATCCCGGTAGAAGATTCCCGTGGGATAATTTCCGACATACACGCGGGCGAAGCCGCGGGCAACAGCTAGTATATTAAGACATAGGATACTTTTCATCCCGATAAAAGGTTCCCGTGGGATACAAGATACACGCGGGCGAAGCAGCGGGCAACAGCTAGTATATTAAGACATAGGATACTTTTCATCCCGGTAGAAGGTTCCCGTGGGATAATTTCCGAAATACACGCGGGTGAAGCAGCGGGCAACAGCTAGTATATTAAGACATAGGATACTTTTCATCCCGGTAAAAGGTTCCCGTGGGATACAAGATACACGCGGGCGAAGCAGCGGGCAACAGCTAGTATATTAAGACATAGGATACTTTTCATCCCGGTAGAAGGTTCCCGTGGGATAATTTCCGACATACACGCGGGCGAAGCAGCGGGCAACAGCTAGTATATTAAGACATAGGATACTTTTAATCCCGGTAGAAGGTTCCCGTGGGATAATTTCCGACATACACGCGGGCGAAGCCGCGGGCAACAGCTAGTATATTAAGACATAGGATACTTTTCATCCCGGTAAAAGGTTCCCGTGGGATACAAGATACACGCGGGCGAAGCAGCGGGCAACAGCTAGTATATTAAGACATAGGATACTTTTCATCCCGGTAGAAGGTTCCCGTGGGATAATTTCCGAAATACACGCGGGTGAAGCAGCGGGCAACAGCTAGTATATTAAGACATACGATACTTTTCATCCCGGTAGAAGGTTCCCGTGGGATACAAGATACACGTGGCCGAAAGCAGCGGGCAACAGCTAGTATATTAAGGCATAGGATACTTTTCATCCCGGTAGAAGGTTCCCGTGGAATACAAGATACACGCGGGCGAAGCAGCGGGCAACAGCTAGTATATTAAGACATAGGATACTTTTCATCACGGTAGAAGGTTCCCGTGGGATAATTTCCGACGTACACGCGGGCGAAGCCGCGGGCAACAGCTAGTATATTAAGAAATAGGATACTTTTCATCCCGGTAGAAGGTTCCCGTGGGATAATTTCCGACATACACGCGGGCGAAGCAGCGGGCAACAGCTAGTATATTAAGACATAGGATACTTTTCATCCCGGTAGAAGGTTCCCGTGGGATAATTTCCGACACACACGCGGGCGAAGCAGCGAGCAACAGCTAGTATATTAAGACTTAGGATACTTTTCATCCCGGTAGAAGGTTCCCGTGGGATACAAGATACACGCGGGCGAAGCAGCGGGCAACAGCTAGTATATTAAGACATAGGATACTTTTCATCCCGGTAGAAGGTTCCCGTGAAATAATTTCCGACATACACGCGGGCGAAGCCACGGGCAACAGCTGGTATATTAAGACATAGGATACTTTTCATCCCGGTAGAAGGTTTCCGTGGGATACAAGATATAGGCGGGCGAAGCAGCGGGCAACAGCTAGTATATTAAGACATAGGATACTTTTCATCCCGGTAGAAGGTTCCCGTGGGATAATTTCCGACATACACGCGGGCGAAGCAGCGGGCAACAGCTAGTATATTAAGACATAGGATACTTTTCATCCCGGTAGAAGGTTCCCGTGGGATACAAGATACACGCGGGCGAAGCCGCGGGAAACAGCTAGTATATTAAGGCATAGGATACTTTTCATCCCGGTAGAAGGTTCCCGTGGGATAATTTCCGACATACACGCGGGCGAAGCAGCGGGCAACAGCTAGTATATTAAGACATAGGATACTTTTCATCCCGGTAGAAGGTTCCCGTGGGATACAAGATACACGCGGGCGAAGCCGCGGGAAACAGCTAGTATATTAAGGCATAGGATACTTTTCATCCCGGTAGAAGGTTCCCGTGGGATAATTTCCGACATACACGCGGGCGAAGCCGCGGGCAACAGCTAGTATATTAAGACATAGGATACTTTTCATCCTAGTAGAAGGTTCCCGTGGGATACTTTCCGACATACACGCGGGCGAAGCAGCGGGCAACAGCTAGTATATTAAGACATAGGATACTTTTCATCCCGGTAGAAGGTTCCCGTGGGATAATTTCCGACATACACGCGGGCGAAGCCGCGGGCAACAGCTAGTATATTAAGACATAGGATACTTTTCATCCCGGTAGAAGGTTCCCGTGGGATACAAGATACACGTGGCCGAAAGCAGCGGGCAACAGCTAGTATATTAAGACATAGGATACTTTTCATCCCGGTAGAAGGTTCCCGTGGGAAACAAGATACACGCGGGCAAAGCCGCGGGCCACAGCTAGTATATTAAGACATAGGATACTTTTCATCCCGGTAGAAGGTTCCCGTGGGATACAAGATACACGTGAGCGAAGCAGCAGGCAACAGCTAGGATATAAAGACATAGGATACTTTTCATCCCGGTAGAAGGTTCCCGTGGGATAATTTCGACATACACGCGGGCGAAGCAGCGGGCAACAGCTAGTATATTAAGACATAGGATACTTTTCATCCCGGTAGAAGGTTCCCGTGGGATAATTTCCGACATACACGCGGGCGAAGCAGTGGGCAACAGCTAGTATATTAAGACATAGGATACTTTTCATCCCGGTAGAAGGTTCCCGCTGTATAATTTCCGACATACACGCGGGCGAAGCCGCGCGCAACAGCTAGTATATTAAGACATAGGATACTTTTCATCCCGGTAGAAGGTTCCCGTGGGATAATTTCCGACATACACGCGGGCGAAGCCGCGGGCAACAGCAAGTATATTAAGACATAGGTTACTTTTCATCCCGGTAGAAGGTTCCCGTGGGATAATTTCGACATACACGCGGGCGAAGCAGCGGGCAACAGCTAGTATATTAAGACATAGGATACTTTTCATCCCGGTAGAAGGTTCCCGTGGGAAACAAGATACACGCGGGCGAAGCCGCGGGCCACAGCTAGTATATTAAGACATAGGATACTTTTCATCCCGGTAGAAGGTTCCCGTGGGATACAAGATACACGCGGGCGAAGCAGCGGGCAACAGCTAGTATATAAAGACATAGGATACTTTTCATCCCGGTAGAAGGTTCCCGTGGGATAATTTCGACATACACGCGGGCGAAGCAGCGGGCAACAGCCAGTATATTAAGACATAGGATACTTTTCATCCCGGTAGAAGGTTCCCGTGGGATAATTTCCGACATACACGCGGGCGAAGCAGCGGGCAACAGCTAGTATATTAAGACATAGGATACTTTTCATCCCGGTAGAAGGTTCCCGTGGGATAATTTCCGACATACACGCGGGCGAAGCAGCGGGCAACAGCTAGTATATTAAGACATAGGATACTTTTCATCCCGGTAGAAGGTTCCCGTGGGATAATTTCGATATACACGCGGGCGAAGCAGCGGGCAACAGCTTGTATATTAAGACATAGGATACTTTTCATCCCGGTAGAAGGTTCCCGTGGGATACAAGATACACGCGGGCGAAGCCGCGGGCCACAGCTAGTATATTAAGACATAGGATACTTTTCATCCCGGTAGAAGGTTCCCGTGAAATAATTTCCGACATACACGCGGGCGAAGCAGTGGGCAACAGCTAGTATATTAAGACATAGGATACTTTTTATTCCGGTAGAAGGTTCCCCTGGGATAATTTCCGACATACACGCGGGCGAAGCCGCGGGCAACAGCTAGTATATTAAGACATAGGATACTTTTCATCCCGGTAAAAGGTTCCCGTGGGATAATTTCCGACATACACGCGGGCGAAGCCGCGGGCAACAGCTAGTATATTAAGACATAGGATACTTTTCATCCCGTTAGAAGGTTCCCGTGGAATACAAGACACACGCGGGCGAAGCAGCGGGCAACAGCTAGTATATTAAGACATAGGATACTTTTCATCCCGGTAAAAGGTTCCCGTGGGATACAAGATACACGCGGGCGAAGCAGCGGGCAACAGCTAGTATATTAAGACATAGGATACTTTTCATCCCGGTAGAAGGTTCCCGTGGGATACAAGATACACGCGGGCGAAGCAGCGGGCAACAGCTAGTATATTAAGACATAGGATACTTTTCATCCCGGTAGAAGGTTCCCGTGGGATAATTTCCGACACACACGCGGGCGAAGCAGCGGGCAACAGCTAGTATATTAAGACATAGGATACTTTTCATCCCGGTAGAAGGTTCCCGTGGGCTACAAGATACACGCGGGCGAAGCCGCGGGCCACAGCTAGTATATTAAGACATAGGATACTTTTCATCCCGGTAGAAGGTTCCCGTGGGATACAAGATACACGCGGGCGAAGCAGCGGGCAACAGCTAGTATATAAAGACATAGGATACTTTTCATCCCGGTAGAAGTTTCCCGTGGGATAATTTCGACATACACGCGGGCGAAGCAGCGGGCAACAGCTAGTATATTAAGACATAGGATACTATTCATCCCGGTAGAAGGTTCCCGTGGGATAATTTCCGACATACACGCGGGCGAAGCAGCGGGCAACAGCTAGTATATTAAGACATAGGATACTTTTCATCCCGGTAGAAGGTTCCCGTGGGATACAAGATACACGCGGGCGAAGCAGCGGGCAACAGCTAGTATATAAAGACATAGGATACTTTTCATCCCGGTAGAAGGTTCCCGTGGGATAATTTCGACATACACGCGGGCGAAGCAGCGGGCAACAGCTAGTATATAAAGACATAGGATACTTTTCATCCCGGTAGAAGGTTCCCGTGGGATAATTTCGACATACACGCGGGCGAAGCAGCGGGCAACAGCTAGTATATTAAGACATAGGATACTTTTCATCCCGGTAGAAGGTTCCCGTGGGATAATTTCCGACATACACGCGGGCGAAGCAGCGGGCAACAGCTAGTATATTAAGACATAGGATACTTTTCATCCCGGTAGAAGGTTCCCGTGGGATAATTTCCGACATACACGCGGGCGAAGCAGCGGGCAACAGCTAGTATATTAAGACATAGGATACTTTTAATCCCGGTAGAAGGTTCCCGTGGGATAATTTCCGACATACACGCGGGCGAAGCAGCGGGCAACAGCTAGTATATTAAGACATAGGATACTTTTCATCCCGGTAGAAGGTTCCCGTGGGATACAAGATACACGCGGGCGAAGCCGCGGGCCACAGCTAGTATATTAAGACATAGGATACTTTTCATCCCGGTAGAAGGTTCCCGTGGGATACAAGATACACGCGGGCGAAGCAGCGGGCAACAGCTAGTATATAAAGACATAGGATACTTTTCATCCCGGTAGAAGGTTTCCGTGGGATAATTTCGACATACACGCGGGCGAAGCAGCGGGCAACAGCTAGTATATTAAGACATAGGATACTTTTCATCCCGGTAGAAGGTTCCCGTGGGATAATTTCCGACATACACGCGGGCGAAGCAGCGGGCAACAGCTAGTATATTAAGACATAGGATACTTTTCATCCCGGTAGAAGGTTCCCGTGGAATACAAGACACACGCGGGCGAAGCAGCGGGCAACAGCTAGTATATTAAGACATAGGATACTTTTCATCCCGGTAGAAGGTTCCCGTGGGATAATTTCCGACATACACGCGGGCGAAGCCGCGGGCCACAGCTAGTATATTAAGACATAGGATACTTTCCATCCCAGTAGAAGGTTCCCGTGGGATAATTTCCGACATACACGCGGGCGAAGCAGCGGGCAACAGCTAGTATATTAAGACATAGGATACTTTTCATCCCGGTAGAAGGTTCCCGTGGGATAATTTCCGACATACACGCGGGCGAAGCCGCGGGCAACAGCTAGTATATTAAGACATAGGATACTTTTCATCCCGGTAGAAGGTTCCCGTGGGATACAAGATACACGCGGGCGAAGCCGCGGGCCACAGCTAGTATATTAAGACATAGGATACTTTTCATCACGGTAGAAGGTTCCCGTGGGATACAAGATACATGCGGGCGAAGCCGCGGGCCACAGCTAGTATATTAAGACATAGGATACTTTTCATCCCGGTAGAAGGTTCCCGTGGAATACAAGACACACGCGGGCGAAGCAGCGGGCAACAGCTAGTATATTAAGACATAGAATACTTTTAATCCCGGTAGAAGGTTCCCGTGGGATAATTTCCGACATACACGCGGGCGAAGCCGCGGGCAACAGCTAGTATATTAAGACATAGGATACTTTTCATCCCGGTAAAAGGTTCCCGTGGGATACAAGACACACGCGGGCGAAGCAGCGGGCAACAGCTAGTATATTAAGACATAGGATACTTTTAATCCCGGTAGAAGGTTCCCGTGGGATAATTTCCGACATACACGCGGGCGAAGCAGCGGGCAACAGCTAGTATATTAAGACATAGGATACTTTTAATCCCGGTAGAAGGTTCCCGTGGGATAATTTCCGACATACACGCGGGCGAAGCCGCGGGCAACAGCTAGTATATTAAGACATAGGATACTTTTCATCCCGGTAAAAGGTTCCCGTGGGATACAAGATACACGCGGGCGAAGCAGCGGGCAACAGCTAGTATATTAAGACATAGGATACTTTTCATCCCGGTAGAAGGTTCCCGTGGGATAATTTCCGAAATACACGCGGGTGAAGCAGCGGGCAACAGCTAGTATATTAAGACATAGGATACTTTTCATCCCGGTAGAAGGTTCCCGTGGGATACAAGATACACGTGGCCGAAAGCAGCGGGCAACAGCTAGTATATTAAGACATAGGATACTTTTCATCCCGGTAGAAGGTTCCCGTGGGATACAAGATACACGCGGGCGAAGCAGCGGGCAACAGCTAGTATATTAAGACATAGGATACTTTTAATCCCGGTAGAAGGTTCCCGTGGGATAATTTCCGACATACACGCGGGTGAAGCAGCGGGCAACAGCTAGTATATTAAGACATAGGATACTTTTAATCCCGGTAGAAGATTCCCGTGGGATAATTTCCGACATACACGCGGGCGAAGCCGCGGGCAACAGCTAGTATATTAAGACATAGGATACTTTTCATCCCGATAAAAGGTTCCCGTGGGATACAAGATACACGCGGGCGAAGCAGCGGGCAACAGCTAGTATATTAAGACATAGGATACTTTTCATCCCGGTAGAAGGTTCCCGTGGGATAATTTCCGAAATACACGCGGGTGAAGCAGCGGGCAACAGCTAGTATATTAAGACATAGGATACTTTTCATCCCGGTAGAAGGTTCCCGTGGGATAATTTCCGACATACACGCGGGCGAAGCAGCGGGCAACAGCTAGTATATTAAGACATAGGATACTTTTTATTCCGGTAGAAGGTTCCCCTGGGATAATTTCCGACATACACGCGGGCGAAGCAGCGGGCAACAGCTAGTATATTAAGACATAGGATACTTTTCATCCCGGTAGAAGGTTCCCGTGGGATAATTTCCGACATACACGCGGGCGAAGCCGCGGGCAACAGCTAGTATATTAAGACATAGGATACTTTTAATCCTGGTAGAAGGTTCCCGTGGAATACAAGACACACGCGGGCGAAGCAGCGGGCAACAGCTAGTATATTAAGACATAGGATACTTTTTATTCCGGTAGAAGGTTCCCCTGGGATAATTTCCGACATACACGCGGGCGAAGCCGCGGGCAACAGCTAGTATATTAAGACATAGGATACTTTTCATCCCGGTAGAAGGTTCCCGTGGGATAATTTCCGACATACACGCGGGCGAAGCCGCGGGCAACAGCTAGTATATTAAGACATAGGATACTTTTCATCCCGTTAGAAGGTTCCCGTGGAATACAAGACACACGCGGGCGAAGCAGCGGGCAACAGCTAGTATATTAAGACATAGGATACTTTTCATCCCGGTAGAAGGTTCCCGTGGGATAATTTCCGACATACACGCGGGCGAAGCCGCGGGCCACAGCTAGTATATTAAGACATAGGATACTTTTAATCCCGGTAGAAGGTTCCCGTGGGATAATTTCCGACATACACGCGGGCGAAGCAGCGGGCAACAGCTAGTATATTAAGACATAGGATACTTTTCATCCCGGTAGAAGGTTCCCGTGGGATAATTTCCGACATACACGCGGGCGAAGCCGCGGGCAACAGCTAGTATATTAAGACATAGGATACTTTTCATCCTGGTAGAAGGTTCCCGTGGAATACAAGACACACGCGGGCGAAGCAGCGGGCAACAGCTAGTATATTAAGACATAGGATACTTTTAATCCCGGTAGAAGGTTCCCGTGGGATAATTTCCGACATACACGCGGGCGAAGCCGCAGGCAACAGCTAGTATATTAAGACATAGGATACTTTTCATCCCGGTAAAAGGTTCCCGTGGGATACAAGACACACGCGGGCGAAGCAGCGGGCAACAGCTAGTATATTAAGACATAGGATACTTTTAATCCCGGTAGAAGGTTCCCGTGGGATAATTTCCGACATACACGCGGGCGAAGCAGCGGGCAACAGCTAGTATATTAAGACATAGGATACTTTTAATCCCGGTAGAAGGTTCCCGTGGGATAATTTCCGACATACACGCGGGCGAAGCCGCGGGCAACAGCTAGTATATTAAGACATAGGATACTTTTCATCCCGGTAAAAGGTTCCCGTGGGATACAAGATACACGCGGGCGAAGCAGCGGGCAACAGCTAGTATATTAAGACATAGGATACTTTTCATCCCGGTAGAAGGTTCCCGTGGGATAATTTCCGAAATACACGCGGGTGAAGCAGCGGGCAACAGCTAGTATATTAAGACATAGGATACTTTTCATCCCGGTAGAAGGTTCCCGTGGGATACAAGATACACGCGGGCGAAGCAGCGGGCAACAGCTAGTATATTAAGACATAGGATACTTTTAATCCCGGTAGAAGGTTCCCGTGGGATAATTTCCGACATACACGCGGGTGAAGCAGCGGGCAACAGCTAGTATATTAAGACATAGGATACTTTTAATCCCGGTAGAAGATTCCCGTGGGATAATTTCCGACATACACGCGGGCGAAGCCGCGGGCAACAGCTAGTATATTAAGACATAGGATACTTTTCATCCCGATAAAAGGTTCCCGTGGGATACAAGATACACGCGGGCGAAGCAGCGGGCAACAGCTAGTATATTAAGACATAGGATACTTTTCATCCCGGTAGAAGGTTCCCGTGGGATAATTTCCGAAATACACGCGGGTGAAGCAGCGGGCAACAGCTAGTATATTAAGACATAGGATACTTTTCATCCCGGTAAAAGGTTCCCGTGGGATACAAGATACACGCGGGCGAAGCAGCGGGCAACAGCTAGTATATTAAGACATAGGATACTTTTCATCCCGGTAGAAGGTTCCCGTGGGATAATTTCCGACATACACGCGGGCGAAGCAGCGGGCAACAGCTAGTATATTAAGACATAGGATACTTTTAATCCCGGTAGAAGGTTCCCGTGGGATAATTTCCGACATACACGCGGGCGAAGCCGCGGGCAACAGCTAGTATATTAAGACATAGGATACTTTTCATCCCGGTAAAAGGTTCCCGTGGGATACAAGATACACGCGGGCGAAGCAGCGGGCAACAGCTAGTATATTAAGACATAGGATACTTTTCATCCCGGTAGAAGGTTCCCGTGGGATAATTTCCGAAATACACGCGGGTGAAGCAGCGGGCAACAGCTAGTATATTAAGACATACGATACTTTTCATCCCGGTAGAAGGTTCCCGTGGGATACAAGATACACGTGGCCGAAAGCAGCGGGCAACAGCTAGTATATTAAGGCATAGGATACTTTTCATCCCGGTAGAAGGTTCCCGTGGAATACAAGATACACGCGGGCGAAGCAGCGGGCAACAGCTAGTATATTAAGACATAGGATACTTTTCATCACGGTAGAAGGTTCCCGTGGGATAATTTCCGACGTACACGCGGGCGAAGCCGCGGGCAACAGCTAGTATATTAAGAAATAGGATACTTTTCATCCCGGTAGAAGGTTCCCGTGGGATAATTTCCGACATACACGCGGGCGAAGCAGCGGGCAACAGCTAGTATATTAAGACATAGGATACTTTTCATCCCGGTAGAAGGTTCCCGTGGGATAATTTCCGACACACACGCGGGCGAAGCAGCGGGCAACAGCTAGTATATTAAGACTTAGGATACTTTTCATCCCGGTAGAAGGTTCCCGTGGGATACAAGATACACGCGGGCGAAGCAGCGGGCAACAGCTAGTATATTAAGACATAGGATACTTTTCATCCCGGTAGAAGGTTCCCGTGAAATAATTTCCGACATACACGCGGGCGAAGCCGCGGGCAACAGCTGGTATATTAAGACATAGGATACTTTTCATCCCGGTAGAAGGTTTCCGTGGGATACAAGATATAGGCGGGCGAAGCAGCGGGCAACAGCTAGTATATTAAGACATAGGATACTTTTCATCCCGGTAGAAGGTTCCCGTGGGATAATTTCCGACATACACGCGGGCGAAGCAGCGGGCAACAGCTAGTATATTAAGACATAGGATACTTTTCATCCCGGTAGAAGGTTCCCGTGGGATACAAGATACACGCGGGCGAAGCCGCGGGAAACAGCTAGTATATTAAGGCATAGGATACTTTTCATCCCGGTAGAAGGTTCCCGTGGGATAATTTCCGACATACACGCGGGCGAAGCAGCGGGCAACAGCTAGTATATTAAGACATAGGATACTTTTCATCCCGGTAGAAGGTTCCCGTGGGATACAAGATACACGCGGGCGAAGCCGCGGGAAACAGCTAGTATATTAAGGCATAGGATACTTTTCATCCCGGTAGAAGGTTCCCGTGGGATAATTTCCGACATACACGCGGGCGAAGCCGCGGGCAACAGCTAGTATATTAAGACATAGGATACTTTTCATCCTAGTAGAAGGTTCCCGTGGGATACTTTCCGACATACACGCGGGCGAAGCAGCGGGCAACAGCTAGTATATTAAGACATAGGATACTTTTCATCCCGGTAGAAGGTTCCCGTGGGATAATTTCCGACATACACGCGGGCGAAGCCGCGGGCAACAGCTAGTATATTAAGACATAGGATACTTTTCATCCCGGTAGAAGGTTCCCGTGGGATACAAGATACACGTGGCCGAAAGCAGCGGGCAACAGCTAGTATATTAAGACATAGGATACTTTTCATCCCGGTAGAAGGTTCCCGTGGGAAACAAGATACACGCGGGCAAAGCCGCGGGCCACAGCTAGTATATTAAGACATAGGATACTTTTCATCCCGGTAGAAGGTTCCCGTGGGATACAAGATACACGTGAGCGAAGCAGCAGGCAACAGCTAGTATATAAAGACATAGGATACTTTTCATCCCGGTAGAAGGTTCCCGTGGGATAATTTCGACATACACGCGGGCGAAGCAGCGGGCAACAGCTAGTATATTAAGACATAGGATACTTTTCATCCCGGTAGAAGGTTCCCGTGGGATAATTTCCGACATACACGCGGGCGAAGCAGTGGGCAACAGCTAGTATATTAAGACATAGGATACTTTTCATCCCGGTAGAAGGTTCCCGTGGTATAATTTCCGACATACACGCGGGCGAAGCCGCGCGCAACAGCTAGTATATTAAGACATAGGATACTTTTCATCCCGGTAGAAGGTTCCCGTGGGATAATTTCCGACATACACGCGGGCGAAGCCGCGGGCAACAGCAAGTATATTAAGACATAGGTTACTTTTCATCCCGGTAGAAGGTTCCCGTGGGATAATTTCCGACATACACGCGGGCGAAGCCGCGGGCAACAGCTAGTATATTAAGACATAAGATACTTTTCATCCCGGTAGAAGGTTCCCGTGGGATAATTTCCGACATACACGTGGGCGATGCAGCGGGCAACAGCTAGTATATTAAGACATAGGATACTTTTCATCCCGGTAGAAGGTTCCCGTGGGATACAAGATACACGCGGGCGAAGCCGCGGGAAACAGCTAGTATATTAAGGCATAGGATACTTTTCATCCCGGTAGAAGGTTCCCGTGGGATAATTTCCGACATACACGCGGGCGAAGCAGCGGGCAACAGCTAGTATATTAAGACATAGGATACTTTTCATCCCGGTAGAAGGTTCCCGTGGGATACAAGATACACGCGGGCGAAGCCGCGGGAAACAGCTAGTATATTAAGGCATAGGATACTTTTCATCCCGGTAGAAGGTTCCCGTGGGATAATTTCCGACATACACGCGGGCGAAGCAGCGGGCAACAGCTAGTATATTAAGACATAGGATACTTTTCATCCCGGTAGAAGGTTCCCGTGGGATAATTTCCGACATACACGCGGGCGAAGCAGCGGGCAACAGCTAGTATATTAAGACATAGGATACTTTTCATCCCGGTAGAAGGTTCCCGTGGGATAATTTCCGACATACACGCGGGCGAAGCCGCGGGCCACAGCTAGTATATTAAGACATAGGATACTTTCCATCCCAGTAGAAGGTTCCCGTGGGATAATTTCCGACATACACGCGGGCGAAGCAGCGGGCAACAGCTAGTATATTAAGACATAGGATACTTTTCATCCCGGTAGAAGGTTCCCGTGGGATAATTTCCGACATACACGCGGGCGAAGCCGCGGGCAACAGCTAGTATATTAAGACATAGGATACTTTTCATCCCGGTAGAAGGTTCCCGTGGGATACAAGATACACGCGGGCGAAGCCGCGGGCCACAGCTAGTATATTAAGACATAGGATACTTTTCATCACGGTAGAAGGTTTCCGTGGGATACAAGATACATGCGGGCAAAGCCGCGGGCCACAGCTAGTATATTAAGACATAGGATACTTTTCATCCCGGTAGAAGGTTCCCGTGGAATACAAGACACACGCGGGCGAAGCAGCGGGCAACAGCTAGTATATTAAGACATAGGATACTTTTAATCCCGGTAGAAGATTCCCGTGGGATAATTTCCGACATACACGCGGGCGAAGCCGCGGGCAACAGCTAGTATATTAAGACATAGGATACTTTTCATCCCGATAAAAGGTTCCCGTGGGATACAAGATACACGCGGGCGAAGCAGCGGGCAACAGCTAGTATATTAAGACATAGGATACTTTTCATCCCGGTAGAAGGTTCCCGTGGGATAATTTCCGAAATACACGCGGGTGAAGCAGCGGGCAACAGCTAGTATATTAAGACATAGGATACTTTTCATCCCGGTAGAAGGTTCCCGTGGGATAATTTCCGACATACACGCGGGCGAAGCAGCGGGCAACAGCTAGTATATTAAGACATAGGATACTTTTTATTCCGGTAGAAGGTTCCCCTGGGATAATTTCCGACATACACGCGGGCGAAGCAGCGGGCAACAGCTAGTATATTAAGACATAGGATACTTTTCATCCCGGTAGAAGGTTCCCGTGGAATACAAGACACACGCGGGCGAAGCAGCGGGCAACAGCTAGTATATTAAGACATAGGATACTTTTTATTCCGGTAGAAGGTTCCCCTGGGATAATTTCCGACATACACGCGGGCGAAGCCGCGGGCAACAGCTAGTATATTAAGACATAGGATACTTTTAATCCCGGTAGAAGGTTCCCCTGGGATAATTTCCGACATACACGCGGGCGAAGCAGCGGGCAACAGCTAGTATATTAAGACATAGGATACTTTTCATCCCGTTAGAAGGTTCCCGTGGAATACAAGACACACGCGGGCGAAGCAGCGGGCAACAGCTAGTATATTAAGACATAGGATACTTTTCATCCCGGTAGAAGGTTCCCGTGGGATAATTTCCGACATACACGCGGGCGAAGCCGCGGGCCACAGCTAGTATATTAAGACATAGGATACTTTTAATCCCGGTAGAAGGTTCCCGTGGGATAATTTCCGACATACACGCGGGCGAAGCAGCGGGCAACAGCTAGTATATTAAGACATAGGATACTTTTCATCCCGGTAGAAGGTTCCCGTGGGATAATTTCCGACATACACGCGGGCGAAGCCGCGGGCAACAGCTAGTATATTAAGACATAGGATACTTTTCATCCTGGTAGAAGGTTCCCGTGGAATACAAGACACACGCGGGCGAAGCAGCGGGCAACAGCTAGTATATTAAGACATAGGATACTTTTAATCCCGGTAGAAGGTTCCCGTGGGATAATTTCCGACATACACGCGGGCGAAGCCGCAGGCAACAGCTAGTATATTAAGACATAGGATACTTTTCATCCCGGTAAAAGGTTCCCGTGGGATACAAGACACACGCGGGCGAAGCAGCGGGCAACAGCTAGTATATTAAGACATAGGATACTTTTAATCCCGGTAGAAGGTTCCCGTGGGATAATTTCCGACATACACGCGGGCGAAGCAGCGGGCAACAGCTAGTATATTAAGACATAGGATACTTTTAATCCCGGTAGAAGGTTCCCGTGGGATAATTTCCGACATACACGCGGGCGAAGCCGCGGGCAACAGCTAGTATATTAAGACATAGGATACTTTTCATCCCGGTAAAAGGTTCCCGTGGGATACAAGATACACGCGGGCGAAGCAGCGGGCAACAGCTAGTATATTAAGACATAGGATACTTTTCATCCCGGTAGAAGGTTCCCGTGGGATAATTTCCGAAATACACGCGGGTGAAGCAGCGGGCAACAGCTAGTATATTAAGACATAGGATACTTTTCATCCCGGTAGAAGGTTCCCGTGGGATACAAGATACACGCGGGCGAAGCAGCGGGCAACAGCTAGTATATTAAGACATAGGATACTTTTAATCCCGGTAGAAGGTTCCCGTGGGATAATTTCCGACATACACGCGGGTGAAGCAGCGGGCAACAGCTAGTATATTAAGACATAGGATACTTTTAATCCCGGTAGAAGATTCCCGTGGGATAATTTCCGACATACACGCGGGCGAAGCCGCGGGCAACAGCTAGTATATTAAGACATAGGATACTTTTCATCCCGATAAAAGGTTCCCGTGGGATACAAGATACACGCGGGCGAAGCAGCGGGCAACAGCTAGTATATTAAGACATAGGATACTTTTCATCCCGGTAGAAGGTTCCCGTGGGATAATTTCCGAAATACACGCGGGTGAAGCAGCGGGCAACAGCTAGTATATTAAGACATAGGATACTTTTCATCCCGGTAAAAGGTTCCCGTGGGATACAAGATACACGCGGGCGAAGCAGCGGGCAACAGCTAGTATATTAAGACATAGGATACTTTTCATCCCGGTAGAAGGTTCCCGTGGGATAATTTCCGACATACACGCGGGCGAAGCAGCGGGCAACAGCTAGTATATTAAGACATAGGATACTTTTAATCCCGGTAGAAGGTTCCCGTGGGATAATTTCCGACATACACGCGGGCGAAGCCGCGGGCAACAGCTAGTATATTAAGACATAGGATACTTTTCATCCCGGTAAAAGGTTCCCGTGGGATACAAGATACACGCGGGCGAAGCAGCGGGCAACAGCTAGTATATTAAGACATAGGATACTTTTCATCCCGGTAGAAGGTTCCCGTGGGATAATTTCCGAAATACACGCGGGTGAAGCAGCGGGCAACAGCTAGTATATTAAGACATACGATACTTTTCATCCCGGTAGAAGGTTCCCGTGGGATACAAGATACACGTGGCCGAAAGCAGCGGGCAACAGCTAGTATATTAAGGCATAGGATACTTTTCATCCCGGTAGAAGGTTCCCGTGGAATACAAGATACACGCGGGCGAAGCAGCGGGCAACAGCTAGTATATTAAGACATAGGATACTTTTCATCACGGTAGAAGGTTCCCGTGGGATAATTTCCGACGTACACGCGGGCGAAGCCGCGGGCAACAGCTAGTATATTAAGAAATAGGATACTTTTCATCCCGGTAGAAGGTTCCCGTGGGATAATTTCCGACATACACGCGGGCGAAGCAGTGGGCAACAGCTAGTATATTAAGACATAGGATACTTTTCATCCCGGTAGAAGGTTCCCGTGGGATAATTTCCGACACACACGCGGGCGAAGCAGCGGGCAACAGCTAGTATATTAAGACTTAGGATACTTTTCATCCCGGTAGAAGGTTCCCGTGGGATACAAGATACACGCGGGCGAAGCAGCGGGCAACAGCTAGTATATTAAGACATAGGATACTTTTCATCCCGGTAGAAGGTTCCCGTGAAATAATTTCCGACATACACGCGGGCGAAGCCGCGGGCAACAGCTGGTATATTAAGACATAGGATACTTTTCATCCCGGTAGAAGGTTTCCGTGGGATACAAGATATAGGCGGGCGAAGCAGCGGGCAACAGCTAGTATATTAAGACATAGGATACTTTTCATCCCGGTAGAAGGTTCCCGTGGGATAATTTCCGACATACACGCGGGCGAAGCAGCGGGCAACAGCTAGTATATTAAGACATAGGATACTTTTCATCCCGGTAGAAGGTTCCCGTGGGATACAAGATACACGCGGGCGAAGCCGCGGGAAACAGCTAGTATATTAAGGCATAGGATACTTTTCATCCCGGTAGAAGGTTCCCGTGGGATAATTTCCGACATACACGCGGGCGAAGCAGCGGGCAACAGCTAGTATATTAAGACATAGGATACTTTTCATCCCGGTAGAAGGTTCCCGTGGGATACAAGATACACGCGGGCGAAGCCGCGGGAAACAGCTAGTATATTAAGGCATAGGATACTTTTCATCCCGGTAGAAGGTTCCCGTGGGATAATTTCCGACATACACGCGGGCGAAGCCGCGGGCAACAGCTAGTATATTAAGACATAGGATACTTTTCATCCTAGTAGAAGGTTCCCGTGGGATACTTTCCGACATACACGCGGGCGAAGCAGCGGGCAACAGCTAGTATATTAAGACATAGGATACTTTTCATCCCGGTAGAAGGTTCCCGTGGGATAATTTCCGACATACACGCGGGCGAAGCCGCGGGCAACAGCTAGTATATTAAGACATAGGATACTTTTCATCCCGGTAGAAGGTTCCCGTGGGATACAAGATACACGTGGCCGAAAGCAGCGGGCAACAGCTAGTATATTAAGACATAGGATACTTTTCATCCCGGTAGAAGGTTCCCGTGGGAAACAAGATACACGCGGGCAAAGCCGCGGGCCACAGCTAGTATATTAAGACATAGGATACTTTTCATCCCGGTAGAAGGTTCCCGTGGGATACAAGATACACGTGAGCGAAGCAGCAGGCAACAGCTAGTATATAAAGACATAGGATACTTTTCATCCCGGTAGAAGGTTCCCGTGGGATAATTTCGACATACACGCGGGCGAAGCAGCGGGCAACAGCTAGTATATTAAGACATAGGATACTTTTCATCCCGGTAGAAGGTTCCCGTGGGATAATTTCCGACATACACGCGGGCGAAGCAGTGGGCAACAGCTAGTATATTAAGACATAGGATACTTTTCATCCCGGTAGAAGGTTCCCGTGGTATAATTTCCGACATACACGCGGGCGAAGCCGCGCGCAACAGCTAGTATATTAAGACATAGGATACTTTTCATCCCGGTAGAAGGTTCCCGTGGGATAATTTCCGACATACACGCGGGCGAAGCCGCGGGCAACAGCAAGTATATTAAGACATAGGTTACTTTTCATCCCGGTAGAAGGTTCCCGTGGGATAATTTCCGACATACACGCGGGCGAAGCCGCGGGCAACAGCTAGTATATTAAGACATAGGATACTTTTCATCCCGGTAGAAGGTTCCCGTGGGATACAAGATACACGCGGGCGAAGCCGCGGGAAACAGCTAGTATATTAAGGCATAGGATACTTTTCATCCCGGTAGAAGGTTCCCGTGGGATAATTTCCGACATACACGCGGGCGAAGCAGCGGGCAACAGCTAGTATATTAAGACATAGGATACTTTTCATCCCGGTAGAAGGTTCCCGTGGGATACAAGATACACGCGGGCGAAGCCGCGGGAAACAGCTAGTATATTAAGGCATAGGATACTTTTCATCCCGGTAGAAGGTTCCCGTGGGATAATTTCCGACATACACGCGGGCGAAGCAGCGGGCAACAGCTAGTATATTAAGACATAGGATACTTTTCATCCCGGTAGAAGGTTCCCGTGGGATAATTTCCGACATACACGCGGGCGAAGCAGCGGGCAACAGCTAGTATATTAAGACATAGGATACTTTTCATCCCGGTAGAAGGTTCCCGTGGGATAATTTCCGACATACACGCGGGCGAAGCCGCGGGCCACAGCTAGTATATTAAGACATAGGATACTTTCCATCCCAGTAGAAGGTTCCCGTGGGATAATTTCCGACATACACGCGGGCGAAGCAGCGGGCAACAGCTAGTATATTAAGACATAGGATACTTTTCATCCCGGTAGAAGGTTCCCGTGGGATAATTTCCGACATACACGCGGGCGAAGCCGCGGGCAACAGCTAGTATATTAAGACATAGGATACTTTTCATCCCGGTAGAAGGTTCCCGTGGGATACAAGATACACGCGGGCGAAGCCGCGGGCCACAGCTAGTATATTAAGACATAGGATACTTTTCATCACGGTAGAAGGTTTCCGTGGGATACAAGATACATGCGGGCAAAGCCGCGGGCCACAGCTAGTATATTAAGACATAGGATACTTTTCATCCCGGTAGAAGGTTCCCGTGGAATACAAGACACACGCGGGTGAAGCAGCGGGCAACAGCTAGTATATAAAGACATAGGATACTTTTCATCCCGGTAGAAGGTTCCCGTGGGATAATTTCCGACATACACGCGGGCGAAGCAGCGGGCAACAGCTAGTATATTAAGACATAGGATACTTTTCATCCCGGTAGAAGGTTCCCGTGGGATACAAGATACACGCGGGCGAAGCCGCGGGCCACAGCTAGTATATTAAGACATAGGATACTTTTCATCCCGGTAGAAGGTTCCCGTGGGATACAAGATACACGCGGGCGAAGCAGCGGGCAACAGCTAGTATATAAAGACATAGGATACTTTTCATCCCGGTAGAAGTTTCCCGTGGGATAATTTCGACATACACGCGGGCGAAGCAGCGGGCAACAGCTAGTATATTAAGACATAGGATACTTTTCATCCCGGTAGAAGGTTCCCGTGGGAAACAAGATACACGCGGGCGAAGCCGCGGGCCACAGCTAGTATATTAAGACATAGGATACTTTTCATCCCGGTAGAAGGTTCCCGTGGGATACAAGATACACGCGGGCGAAGCAGCGGGCAACAGCTAGTATATAAAGACATAGGATACTTTTCATCCCGGTAGAAGGTTCCCGTGGGATAATTTCGACATACACGCGGGCGAAGCAGCGGGCAACAGCCAGTATATTAAGACATAGGATACTTTTCATCCCGGTAGAAGGTTCCCGTGGGATAATTTCCGACATACACGCGGGCGAAGCAGCGGGCAACAGCTAGTATATTAAGACATAGGATACTTTTCATCCCGGTAGAAGGTTCCCGTGGGATAATTTCCGACATACACGCGGGCGAAGCAGCGGGCAACAGCTAGTATATAAAGACATAGGATACTTTTCATCCCGGTAGAAGGTTCCCGTGGGATAATTTCGACATACACGCGGGCGAAGCAGCGGGCAACAGCTAGTATATTAAGACATAGGATACTTTTCATCCCGGTAGAAGGTTCCCGTGGGATAATTTCCGACATACACGCGGGCGAAGCAGCGGGCAACAGCTAGTATATAAAGACATAGGATACTTTTCATCCCGGTAGAAGGTTCCCGTGGGATAATTTCGACATACACGCGGGCGAAGCAGCGGGCAACAGCTAGTATATAAAGACATAGGATACTTTTCATCCCGGTAGAAGGTTCCCGTGGGATAATTTCGACATACACGCGGGCGAAGCAGCGGGCAACAGCTAGTATATTAAGACATAGGATACTTTTCATCCCGGTAGAAGGTTCCCGTGGGATAATTTCCGACATACACGCGGGCGAAGCAGCGGGCAACAGCTAGTATATTAAGACATAGGATACTTTTCATCCCGGTAGAAGGTTCCCGTGGGATAATTTCCGACATACACGCGGGCGAAGCAGCGGGCAACAGCTAGTATATTAAGACATAGGATACTTTTCATCCCGGTAGAAGGTTCCCGTGGGATAATTTCCGACATACACGCGGGCGAAGCCGCGGGCAACAGCTAGTATATTAAGACATAGGTTACTTTTCATCCCGGTAGAAGGTTCCCGTGGGATAATTTCCGACATACACGCGGGCGAAGCCGCGGGCCACAGCTAGTATATTAAGACATAGGATACTTTCCATCCCAGTAGAAGGTTCCCGTGGGATAATTTCCGACATACACGCGGGCGAAGCAGCGGGCAACAGCTAGTATATTAAGACATAGGATACTTTTCATCCCGGTAGAAGGTTCCCGTGGGATAATTTCCGACATACACGCGGGCGAAGCCGCGGGCAACAGCTAGTATATTAAGACATAGGTTACTTTTCATCCCGGTAGAAGGTTCCCGTGGGATAATTTCCGACATACACGCGGGCGAAGCCGCGGGCAACAGCTAGTATATTAAGACATAAGATACTTTTCATCCCGGTAGAAGGTTCCCGTGGGATAATTTCCGACATACACGTGGGCGATGCAGCGGGCAACAGCTAGTATATTAAGACATAGGATACTTTTCATCCCGGTAGAAGGTTCCCGTGGGATACAAGATACACGCGGGCGAAGCCGCGGGAAACAGCTAGTATATTAAGGCATAGGATACTTTTCATCCCGGTAGAAGGTTCCCGTGGGATAATTTCCGACATACACGCGGGCGAAGCAGCGGGCAACAGCTAGTATATTAAGACATAGGATACTTTTCATCCCGGTAGAAGGTTCCCGTGGGATACAAGATACACGCGGGCGAAGCCGCGGGAAACAGCTAGTATATTAAGGCATAGGATACTTTTCATCCCGGTAGAAGGTTCCCGTGGGATAATTTCCGACATACACGCGGGCGAAGCAGCGGGCAACAGCTAGTATATTAAGACATAGGATACTTTTCATCCCGGTAGAAGGTTCCCGTGGGATAATTTCCGACATACACGCGGGCGAAGCCGCAGGCAACAGCTAGTATATTAAGACATAGGATACTTTTCATCCCGGTAAAAGGTTCCCGTGGGATACAAGACACACGCGGGCGAAGCAGCGGGCAACAGCTAGTATATTAAGACATAGGATACTTTTAATCCCGGTAGAAGGTTCCCGTGGGATAATTTCCGACATACACGCGGGCGAAGCAGCGGGCAACAGCTAGTATATTAAGACATAGGATACTTTTAATCCCGGTAGAAGGTTCCCGTGGGATAATTTCCGACATACACGCGGGCGAAGCCGCGGGCAACAGCTAGTATATTAAGACATAGGATACTTTTCATCCCGGTAAAAGGTTCCCGTGGGATACAAGATACACGCGGGCGAAGCAGCGGGCAACAGCTAGTATATTAAGACATAGGATACTTTTCATCCCGGTAGAAGGTTCCCGTGGGATAATTTCCGAAATACACGCGGGTGAAGCAGCGGGCAACAGCTAGTATATTAAGACATAGGATACTTTTCATCCCGGTAGAAGGTTCCCGTGGGATACAAGATACACGCGGGCGAAGCAGCGGGCAACAGCTAGTATATTAAGACATAGGATACTTTTAATCCCGGTAGAAGGTTCCCGTGGGATAATTTCCGACATACACGCGGGTGAAGCAGCGGGCAACAGCTAGTATATTAAGACATAGGATACTTTTAATCCCGGTAGAAGATTCCCGTGGGATAATTTCCGACATACACGCGGGCGAAGCCGCGGGCAACAGCTAGTATATTAAGACAGGATACTTTTCATCCCGATAAAAGGTTCCCGTGGGATACAAGATACACGCGGGCGAAGCAGCGGGCAACAGCTAGTATATTAAGACATAGGATACTTTTCATCCCGGTAGAAGGTTCCCGTGGGATAATTTCCGAAATACACGCGGGTGAAGCAGCGGGCAACAGCTAGTATATTAAGACATAGGATACTTTTCATCCCGGTAAAAGGTTCCCGTGGGATACAAGATACACGCGGGCGAAGCAGCGGGCAACAGCTAGTATATTAAGACATAGGATACTTTTCATCCCGGTAGAAGGTTCCCGTGGGATAATTTCCGACATACACGCGGGCGAAGCAGCGGGCAACAGCTAGTATATTAAGACATAGGATACTTTTAATCCCGGTAGAAGGTTCCCGTGGGATAATTTCCGACATACACGCGGGCGAAGCCGCGGGCAACAGCTAGTATATTAAGACATAGGATACTTTTCATCCCGGTAAAAGGTTCCCGTGGGATACAAGATACACGCGGGCGAAGCAGCGGGCAACAGCTAGTATATTAAGACATAGGATACTTTTCATCCCGGTAGAAGGTTCCCGTGGGATAATTTCCGAAATACACGCGGGTGAAGCAGCGGGCAACAGCTAGTATATTAAGACATACGATACTTTTCATCCCGGTAGAAGGTTCCCGTGGGATACAAGATACACGTGGCCGAAAGCAGCGGGCAACAGCTAGTATATTAAGGCATAGGATACTTTTCATCCCGGTAGAAGGTTCCCGTGGAATACAAGATACACGCGGGCGAAGCAGCGGGCAACAGCTAGTATATTAAGACATAGGATACTTTTCATCACGGTAGAAGGTTCCCGTGGGATAATTTCCGACGTACACGCGGGCGAAGCCGCGGGCAACAGCTAGTATATTAAGAAATAGGATACTTTTCATCCCGGTAGAAGGTTCCCGTGGGATAATTTCCGACATACACGCGGGCGAAGCAGCGGGCAACAGCTAGTATATTAAGACATAGGATACTTTTCATCCCGGTAGAAGGTTCCCGTGGGATAATTTCCGACACACACGCGGGCGAAGCAGCGGGCAACAGCTAGTATATTAAGACTTAGGATACTTTTCATCCCGGTAGAAGGTTCCCGTGGGATACAAGATACACGCGGGCGAAGCAGCGGGCAACAGCTAGTATATTAAGACATAGGATACTTTTCATCCCGGTAGAAGGTTCCCGTGAAATAATTTCCGACATACACGCGGGCGAAGCCGCGGGCAACAGCTGGTATATTAAGACATAGGATACTTTTCATCCCGGTAGAAGGTTTCCGTGGGATACAAGATATAGGCGGGCGAAGCAGCGGGCAACAGCTAGTATATTAAGACATAGGATACTTTTCATCCCGGTAGAAGGTTCCCGTGGGATAATTTCCGACATACACGCGGGCGAAGCAGCGGGCAACAGCTAGTATATTAAGACATAGGATACTTTTCATCCCGGTAGAAGGTTCCCGTGGGATACAAGATACACGCGGGCGAAGCCGCGGGAAACAGCTAGTATATTAAGGCATAGGATACTTTTCATCCCGGTAGAAGGTTCCCGTGGGATAATTTCCGACATACACGCGGGCGAAGCAGCGGGCAACAGCTAGTATATTAAGACATAGGATACTTTTCATCCCGGTAGAAGGTTCCCGTGGGATACAAGATACACGCGGGCGAAGCCGCGGGAAACAGCTAGTATATTAAGGCATAGGATACTTTTCATCCCGGTAGAAGGTTCCCGTGGGATAATTTCCGACATACACGCGGGCGAAGCCGCGGGCAACAGCTAGTATATTAAGACATAGGATACTTTTCATCCTAGTAGAAGGTTCCCGTGGGATACTTTCCGACATACACGCGGGCGAAGCAGCGGGCAACAGCTAGTATATTAAGACATAGGATACTTTTCATCCCGGTAGAAGGTTCCCGTGGGATAATTTCCGACATACACGCGGGCGAAGCCGCGGGCAACAGCTAGTATATTAAGACATAGGATACTTTTCATCCCGGTAGAAGGTTCCCGTGGGATACAAGATACACGTGGCCGAAAGCAGCGGGTTACAGCTAGTATATTAAGACATAGGATACTTTTCATCCCGGTAGAAGGTTCCCGTGGGAAACAAGATACACGCGGGCAAAGCCGCGGGCCACAGCTAGTATATTAAGACATAGGATACTTTTCATCCCGGTAGAAGGTTCCCGTGGGATACAAGATACACGTGAGCGAAGCAGCAGGCAACAGCTAGTATATAAAGACATAGGATACTTTTCATCCCGGTAGAAGGTTCCCGTGGGATAATTTCGACATACACGCGGGCGAAGCAGCGGGCAACAGCTAGTATATTAAGACATAGGATACTTTTCATCCCGGTAGAAGGTTCCCGTGGGATAATTTCCGACATACACGCGGGCGAAGCAGTGGGCAACAGCTAGTATATTAAGACATAGGATACTTTTCATCCCGGTAGAAGGTTCCCGTGGTATAATTTCCGACATACACGCGGGCGAAGCCGCGCGCAACAGCTAGTATATTAAGACATAGGATACTTTTCATCCCGGTAGAAGGTTCCCGTGGGATAATTTCCGACATACACGCGGGCGAAGCCGCGGGCAACAGCAAGTATATTAAGACATAGGTTACTTTTCATCCCGGTAGAAGGTTCCCGTGGGATAATTTCCGACATACACGCGGGCGAAGCCGCGGGCAACAGCTAGTATATTAAGACATAAGATACTTTTCATCCCGGTAGAAGGTTCCCGTGGGATAATTTCCGACATACACGTGGGCGATGCAGCGGGCAACAGCTAGTATATTAAGACATAGGATACTTTTCATCCCGGTAGAAGGTTCCCGTGGGATACAAGATACACGCGGGCGAAGCCGCGGGAAACAGCTAGTATATTAAGGCATAGGATACTTTTCATCCCGGTAGAAGGTTCCCGTGGGATAATTTCCGACATACACGCGGGCGAAGCAGCGGGCAACAGCTAGTATATTAAGACATAGGATACTTTTCATCCCGGTAGAAGGTTCCCGTGGGATACAAGATACACGCGGGCGAAGCCGCGGGAAACAGCTAGTATATTAAGGCATAGGATACTTTTCATCCCGGTAGAAGGTTCCCGTGGGATAATTTCCGACATACACGCGGGCGAAGCAGCGGGCAACAGCTAGTATATTAAGACATAGGATACTTTTCATCCCGGTAGAAGGTTCCCGTGGGATAATTTCCGACATACACGCGGGCGAAGCAGCGGGCAACAGCTAGTATATTAAGACATAGGATACTTTTCATCCCGGTAGAAGGTTCCCGTGGGATAATTTCCGACATACACGCGGGCGAAGCCGCGGGCCACAGCTAGTATATTAAGACATAGGATACTTTCCATCCCAGTAGAAGGTTCCCGTGGGATAATTTCCGACATACACGCGGGCGAAGCAGCGGGCAACAGCTAGTAT
Source organism: Dicycla oo (assembly GCA_948252095.1). Lineage (NCBI taxonomy): Eukaryota > Metazoa > Arthropoda > Insecta > Lepidoptera > Noctuidae > Dicycla > Dicycla oo. The sequence continues at coordinate 24,002,121 of OX411711.1, forward strand.
ATTAAGACATAGGATACTTTTCATCCCGGTAGAAGGTTCCCGTGGGATAATTTCCGACATACACGCGGGCGAAGCCGCGGGCAACAGCTAGTATATTAAGACATAGGATACTTTTCATCCCGGTAGAAGGTTCCCGTGGGATACAAGATACACGCGGGCGAAGCCGCGGGCCACAGCTAGTATATTAAGACATAGGATACTTTTCATCACGGTAGAAGGTTTCCGTGGGATACAAGATACATGCGGGCAAAGCCGCGGGCCACAGCTAGTATATTAAGACATAGGATACTTTTCATCCCGGTAGAAGGTTCCCGTGGAATACAAGACACACGCGGGTGAAGCAGCGGGCAACAGCTAGTATATAAAGACATAGGATACTTTTCATCCCGGTAGAAGGTTCCCGTGGGATAATTTCCGACATACACGCGGGCGAAGCAGCGGGCAACAGCTAGTATATTAAGACATAGGATACTTTTCATCCCGGTAGAAGGTTCCCGTGGGATACAAGATACACGCGGGCGAAGCCGCGGGCCACAGCTAGTATATTAAGACATAGGATACTTTTCATCCCGGTAGAAGGTTCCCGTGGGATACAAGATACACGCGGGCGAAGCAGCGGGCAACAGCTAGTATATAAAGACATAGGATACTTTTCATCCCGGTAGAAGTTTCCCGTGGGATAATTTCGACATACACGCGGGCGAAGCAGCGGGCAACAGCTAGTATATTAAGACATAGGATACTTTTCATCCCGGTAGAAGGTTCCCGTGGGAAACAAGATACACGCGGGCGAAGCCGCGGGCCACAGCTAGTATATTAAGACATAGGATACTTTTCATCCCGGTAGAAGGTTCCCGTGGGATACAAGATACACGCGGGCGAAGCAGCGGGCAACAGCTAGTATATAAAGACATAGGATACTTTTCATCCCGGTAGAAGGTTCCCGTGGGATAATTTCGACATACACGCGGGCGAAGCAGCGGGCAACAGCCAGTATATTAAGACATAGGATACTTTTCATCCCGGTAGAAGGTTCCCGTGGGATAATTTCCGACATACACGCGGGCGAAGCAGCGGGCAACAGCTAGTATATTAAGACATAGGATACTTTTCATCCCGGTAGAAGGTTCCCGTGGGATAATTTCCGACATACACGCGGGCGAAGCAGCGGGCAACAGCTAGTATATAAAGACATAGGATACTTTTCATCCCGGTAGAAGGTTCCCGTGGGATAATTTCGACATACACGCGGGCGAAGCAGCGGGCAACAGCTAGTATATTAAGACATAGGATACTTTTCATCCCGGTAGAAGGTTCCCGTGGGATAATTTCCGACATACACGCGGGCGAAGCAGCGGGCAACAGCTAGTATATAAAGACATAGGATACTTTTCATCCCGGTAGAAGGTTCCCGTGGGATAATTTCGACATACACGCGGGCGAAGCAGCGGGCAACAGCTAGTATATAAAGACATAGGATACTTTTCATCCCGGTAGAAGGTTCCCGTGGGATAATTTCGACATACACGCGGGCGAAGCAGCGGGCAACAGCTAGTATATTAAGACATAGGATACTTTTCATCCCGGTAGAAGGTTCCCGTGGGATAATTTCCGACATACACGCGGGCGAAGCAGCGGGCAACAGCTAGTATATTAAGACATAGGATACTTTTCATCCCGGTAGAAGGTTCCCGTGGGATAATTTCCGACATACACGCGGGCGAAGCAGCGGGCAACAGCTAGTATATTAAGACATAGGATACTTTTAATCCCGGTAGAAGGTTCCCGTGGGATAATTTCCGACATACACGCGGGCGAAGCAGCGGGCAACAGCTAGTATATTAAGACATAGGATACTTTTCATCCCGGTAGAAGGTTCCCGTGGGATACAAGATACACGCGGGCGAAGCCGCGGGCCACAGCTAGTATATTAAGACATAGGATACTTTTCATCCCGGTAGAAGGTTCCCGTGGGATACAAGATACACGCGGGCGAAGCAGCGGGCAACAGCTAGTATATAAAGACATAGGATACTTTTCATCCCGGTAGAAGGTTTCCGTGGGATAATTTCGACATACACGCGGGCGAAGCAGCGGGCAACAGATAGTATATTAAGACATAGGATACTTTTCATCCCGGTAGAAGGTTCCCGTGGGATAATTTCCGACATACACGCGGGCGAAGCAGCGGGCAACAGCTAGTATATTAAGACATAGGATACTTTTCATCCCGGTAGAAGGTTCCCGTGGAATACAAGACACACGCGGGCGAAGCAGCGGGCAACAGCTAGTATATTAAGACATAGGATACTTTTCATCCCGGTAGAAGGTTCCCGTGGGATAATTTCCGACATACACGCGGGCGAAGCCGCGGGCCACAGCTAGTATATTAAGACATAGGATACTTTCCATCCCAGTAGAAGGTTCCCGTGGGATAATTTCCGACATACACGCGGGCGAAGCAGCGGGCAACAGCTAGTATATTAAGACATAGGATACTTTTCATCCCGGTAGAAGGTTCCCGTGGGATAATTTCCGACATACACGCGGGCGAAGCCGCGGGCAACAGCTAGTATATTAAGACATAGGATACTTTTCATCCCGGTAGAAGGTTCCCGTGGGATACAAGATACACGCGGGCGAAGCCGCGGGCCACAGCTAGTATATTAAGACATAGGATACTTTTCATCACGGTAGAAGGTTCCCGTGGGATACAAGATACATGCGGGCGAAGCCGCGGGCCACAGCTAGTATATTAAGACATAGGATACTTTTCATCCCGGTAGAAGGTTCCCGTGGAATACAAGACACACGCGGGCGAAGCAGCGGGCAACAGCTAGTATATAAAGACATAGGATACTTTTCATCCCGGTAGAAGGTTCCCGTGGGATAATTTCCGACATACACGCGGGCGAAGCAGCGGGCAACAGCTAGTATATTAAGACATAGGATACTTTTCATCCCGGTAGAAGGTTCCCGTGGGATACAAGATACACGCGGGCGAAGCCGCGGGCCACAGCTAGTATATTAAGACATAGGATACTTTTCATCCCGGTAGAAGGTTCCCGTGGGATACAAGATACACGCGGGCGAAGCAGCGGGCAACAGCTAGTATATAAAGACATAGGATACTTTTCATCCCGGTAGAAGTTTCCCGTGGGATAATTTCGACATACACGCGGGCGAAGCAGCGGGCAACAGCTAGTATATTAAGACATAGGATACTTTTCATCCCGGTAGAAGGTTCCCGTGGGAAACAAGATACACGCGGGCGAAGCCGCGGGCCACAGCTAGTATATTAAGACATAGGATACTTTTCATCCCGGTAGAAGGTTCCCGTGGGATACAAGATACACGCGGGCGAAGCAGCGGGCAACAGCTAGTATATAAAGACATAGGATACTTTTCATCCCGGTAGAAGGTTCCCGTGGGATAATTTCGACATACACGCGGGCGAAGCAGCGGGCAACAGCCAGTATATTAAGACATAGGATACTTTTCATCCCGGTAGAAGGTTCCCGTGGGATAATTTCCGACATACACGCGGGCGAAGCAGCGGGCAACAGCTAGTATATTAAGACATAGGATACTTTTCATCCCGGTAGAAGGTTCCCGTGGGATAATTTCCGACATACACGCGGGCGAAGCAGCGGGCAACAGCTAGTATATTAAGACATAGGATACTTTTCATCCCGGTAGAAGGTTCCCGTGGGATAATTTCGATATACACGCGGGCGAAGCAGCGGGCAACAGCTTGTATATTAAGACATAGGATACTTTTCATCCCGGTAGAAGGTTCCCGTGGGATACAAGATACACGCGGGCGAAGCCGCGGGCCACAGCTAGTATATTAAGACATAGGATACTTTTCATCCCGGTAGAAGGTTCCCGTGAAATAATTTCCGACATACACGCGGGCGAAGCAGTGGGCAACAGCTAGTATATTAAGACATAGGATACTTTTTATTCCGGTAGAAGGTTCCCCTGGGATAATTTCCGACATACACGCGGGCGAAGCCGCGGGCAACAGCTAGTATATTAAGACATAGGATACTTTTCATCCCGGTAAAAGGTTCCCGTGGGATAATTTCCGACATACACGCGGGCGAAGCCGCGGGCAACAGCTAGTATATTAAGACATAGGATACTTTTCATCCCGTTAGAAGGTTCCCGTGGAATACAAGACACACGCGGGCGAAGCAGCGGGCAACAGCTAGTATATTAAGACATAGGATACTTTTCATCCCGGTAAAAGGTTCCCGTGGGATACAAGATACACGCGGGCGAAGCAGCGGGCAACAGCTAGTATATTAAGACATAGGATACTTTTCATCCCGGTAGAAGGTTCCCGTGGGATACAAGATACACGCGGGCGAAGCAGCGGGCAACAGCTAGTATATTAAGACATAGGATACTTTTCATCCCGGTAGAAGGTTCCCGTGGGATAATTTCCGACACACACGCGGGCGAAGCAGCGGGCAACAGCTAGTATATTAAGACATAGGATACTTTTCATCCCGGTAGAAGGTTCCCGTGGGATACAAGATACACGCGGGCGAAGCCGCGGGCCACAGCTAGTATATTAAGACATAGGATACTTTTCATCCTGGTAGAAGGTTCCCGTGGGATACAAGATACACGCGGGCGAAGCAGCGGGCAACAGCTAGTATATAAAGACATAGGATACTTTTCATCCCGGTAGAAGTTTCCCGTGGGATAATTTCGACATACACGCGGGCGAAGCAGCGGGCAACAGCTAGTATATTAAGACATAGGATACTATTCATCCCGGTAGAAGGTTCCCGTGGGATAATTTCCGACATACACGCGGGCGAAGCAGCGGGCAACAGCTAGTATATTAAGACATAGGATACTTTTCATCCCGGTAGAAGGTTCCCGTGGGATACAAGATACACGCGGGCGAAGCAGCGGGCAACAGCTAGTATATAAAGACATAGGATACTTTTCATCCCGGTAGAAGGTTCCCGTGGGATAATTTCGACATACACGCGGGCGAAGCAGCGGGCAACAGCTAGTATATAAAGACATAGGATACTTTTCATCCCGGTAGAAGGTTCCCGTGGGATAATTTCGACATACACGCGGGCGAAGCAGCGGGCAACAGCTAGTATATTAAGACATAGGATACTTTTCATCCCGGTAGAAGGTTCCCGTGGGATAATTTCCGACATACACGCGGGCGAAGCAGCGGGCAACAGCTAGTATATTAAGACATAGGATACTTTTCATCCCGGTAGAAGGTTCCCGTGGGATAATTTCCGACATACACGCGGGCGAAGCAGCGGGCAACAGCTAGTATATTAAGACATAGGATACTTTTAATCCCGGTAGAAGGTTCCCGTGGGATAATTTCCGACATACACGCGGGCGAAGCAGCGGGCAACAGCTAGTATATTAAGACATAGGATACTTTTCATCCCGGTAGAAGGTTCCCGTGGGATACAAGATACACGCGGGCGAAGCCGCGGGCCACAGCTAGTATATTAAGACATAGGATACTTTTCATCCCGGTAGAAGGTTCCCGTGGGATACAAGATACACGCGGGCGAAGCAGCGGGCAACAGCTAGTATATAAAGACATAGGATACTTTTCATCCCGGTAGAAGGTTTCCGTGGGATAATTTCGACATACACGCGGGCGAAGCAGCGGGCAACAGCTAGTATATTAAGACATAGGATACTTTTCATCCCGGTAGAAGGTTCCCGTGGGATAATTTCCGACATACACGCGGGCGAAGCAGCGGGCAACAGCTAGTATATTAAGACATAGGATACTTTTCATCCCGGTAGAAGGTTCCCGTGGAATACAAGACACACGCGGGCGAAGCAGCGGGCAACAGCTAGTATATTAAGACATAGGATACTTTTCATCCCGGTAGAAGGTTCCCGTGGGATAATTTCCGACATACACGCGGGCGAAGCCGCGGGCCACAGCTAGTATATTAAGACATAGGATACTTTCCATCCCAGTAGAAGGTTCCCGTGGGATAATTTCCGACATACACGCGGGCGAAGCAGCGGGCAACAGCTAGTATATTAAGACATAGGATACTTTTCATCCCGGTAGAAGGTTCCCGTGGGATAATTTCCGACATACACGCGGGCGAAGCCGCGGGCAACAGCTAGTATATTAAGACATAGGATACTTTTCATCCCGGTAGAAGGTTCCCGTGGGATACAAGATACACGCGGGCGAAGCCGCGGGCCACAGCTAGTATATTAAGACATAGGATACTTTTCATCACGGTAGAAGGTTCCCGTGGGATACAAGATACATGCGGGCGAAGCCGCGGGCCACAGCTAGTATATTAAGACATAGGATACTTTTCATCCCGGTAGAAGGTTCCCGTGGAATACAAGACACACGCGGGCGAAGCAGCGGGCAACAGCTAGTATATAAAGACATAGGATACTTTTCATCCCGGTAGAAGGTTCCCGTGGGATAATTTCCGACATACACGCGGGCGAAGCAGCGGGCAACAGCTAGTATATTAAGACATAGGATACTTTTCATCCCGGTAGAAGGTTCCCGTGGGATACAAGATACACGCGGGCGAAGCCGCGGGCCACAGCTAGTATATTAAGACATAGGATACTTTTCATCCCGGTAGAAGGTTCCCGTGGGATACAAGATACACGCGGGCGAAGCAGCGGGCAACAGCTAGTATATAAAGACATAGGATACTTTTCATCCCGGTAGAAGTTTCCCGTGGGATAATTTCGACATACACGCGGGCGAAGCAGCGGGCAACAGCTAGTATATTAAGACATAGGATACTTTTCATCCCGGTAGAAGGTTCCCGTGGGAAACAAGATACACGCGGGCGAAGCCGCGGGCCACAGCTAGTATATTAAGACATAGGATACTTTTCATCCCGGTAGAAGGTTCCCGTGGGATACAAGATACACGCGGGCGAAGCAGCGGGCAACAGCTAGTATATAAAGACATAGGATACTTTTCATCCCGGTAGAAGGTTCCCGTGGGATAATTTCGACATACACGCGGGCGAAGCAGCGGGCAACAGCCAGTATATTAAGACATAGGATACTTTTCATCCCGGTAGAAGGTTCCCGTGGGATAATTTCCGACATACACGCGGGCGAAGCAGCGGGCAACAGCTAGTATATTAAGACATAGGATACTTTTCATCCCGGTAGAAGGTTCCCGTGGGATAATTTCCGACATACACGCGGGCGAAGCAGCGGGCAACAGCTAGTATATTAAGACATAGGATACTTTTCATCCCGGTAGAAGGTTCCCGTGGGATAATTTCGATATACACGCGGGCGAAGCAGCGGGCAACAGCTTGTATATTAAGACATAGGATACTTTTCATCCCGGTAGAAGGTTCCCGTGGGATACAAGATACACGCGGGCGAAGCCGCGGGCCACAGCTAGTATATTAAGACATAGGATACATTTCATCCCGGTAGAAGGTTCCCGTGAAATAATTTCCGACATACACGCGGGCGAAGCAGCGGGCAACAGCTAGTATATTAAGACATAGGATACTTTTTATTCCGGTAGAAGGTTCCCCTGGGATAATTTCCGACATACACGCGGGCGAAGCCGCGGGCAACAGCTAGTATATTAAGACATAGGATACTTTTCATCCCGGTAAAAGGTTCCCGTGGGATAATTTCCGACATACACGCGGGCGAAGCCGCGGGCAACAGCTAGTATATTAAGACATAGGATACTTTTCATCCCGTTAGAAGGTTCCCGTGGAATACAAGACACACGCGGGCGAAGCAGCGGGCAACAGCTAGTATATTAAGACATAGGATACTTTTCATCCCGGTAAAAGGTTCCCGTGGGATACAAGATACACGCGGGCGAAGCAGCGGGCAACAGCTAGTATATTAAGACATAGGATACTTTTCATCCCGGTAGAAGGTTCCCGTGGGATACAAGATACACGCGGGCGAAGCAGCGGGCAACAGCTAGTATATTAAGACATAGGATACTTTTCATCCCGGTAGAAGGTTCCCGTGGGATAATTTCCGAAATACACGCGGGCGAAGCCGCGGGCAACAGCTGGTATATTAAGACATAGGATACTTTTCATCCCGGTAGAAGGTTCCCGTGGGATACAAGATACAGGCGGGCGAAGCAGCGGGCAACAGCTAGTATATTAAGACATAGGATACTTTTCATCCCGGTAGAAGGTTCCCGTGGGATAATTTCCGACATACACGCGGGCGAAGCAGCGGGCAACAGCTAGTATATTAAGACATAGGATACTTTTCATCCCGGTAGAAGGTTCCCGTGGGATACAAGATACACGCGGGCGAAGCCGCGGGAAACAGCTAGTATATTAAGGCATAGGATACTTTTCATCCCGGTAGAAGGTTCCCGTGGGATAATTTCCGACATACACGCGGGCGAAGCAGCGGGCAACAGCTAGTATATTAAGACATAGGATACTTTTTATTCCGGTAGAAGGTTCCCCTGGGATAATTTCCGACATACACGCGGGCGAAGCAGCGGGCAACAGCTAGTATATTAAGACATAGGATACTTTTCATCCCGGTAGAAGGTTCCCGTGGGATAATTTCCGACATACACGCGGGCGAAGCCGCGGGCAACAGCTAGTATATTAAGACATAGGATACTTTTAATCCTGGTAGAAGGTTCCCGTGGAATACAAGACACACGCGGGCGAAGCAGCGGGCAACAGCTAGTATATTAAGACATAGGATACTTTTTATTCCGGTAGAAGGTTCCCCTGGGATAATTTCCGATATACACGCGGGCGAAGCCGCGGGCAACAGCTAGTATATTAAGACATAGGATACTTTTCATCCCGGTAGAAGGTTCCCGTGGGATAATTTCCGACATACACGCGGGCGAAGCCGCGGGCAACAGCTAGTATATTAAGACATAGGAAACTTTTCATCCCGTTAGAAGGTTCCCGTGGAATACAAGACACACGCGGGCGAAGCAGCGGGCAACAGCTAGTATATTAAGACATAGGATACTTTTCATCCCGGTAGAAGGTTCCCGTGGGATAATTTCCGACATACACGCGGGCGAAGCCGCGGGCCACAGCTAGTATATTAAGACATAGGATACTTTTAATCCCGGTAGAAGGTTCCCGTGGGATAATTTCCGACATACACGCGGGCGAAGCAGCGGGCAACAGCTAGTATATTAAGACATAGGATACTTTTCATCCCGGTAGAAGGTTCCCGTGGGATAATTTCCGACATACACGCGGGCGAAGCCGCGGGCAACAGCTAGTATATTAAGACATAGGATACTTTTCATCCTGGTAGAAGGTTCCCGTGGAATACAAGACACACGCGGGCGAAGCAGCGGGCAACAGCTAGTATATTAAGACATAGGATACTTTTAATCCCGGTAGAAGGTTCCCGTGGGATAATTTCCGACATACACGCGGGCGAAGCCGCGGGCAACAGCTAGTATATTAAGACATAGGATACTTTTCATCCCGGTAAAAGGTTCCCGTGGGATACAAGACACACGCGGGCGAAGCAGCGGGCAACAGCTAGTATATTAAGACATAGGATACTTTTAATCCCGGTAGAAGGTTCCCGTGGGATAATTTCCGACATACACGCGGGCGAAGCAGCGGGCAACAGCTAGTATATTAAGACATAGGATACTTTTAATCCCGGTAGAAGGTTCCCGTGGGATAATTTCCGACATACACGCGGGCGAAGCCGCGGGCAACAGCTAGTATATTAAGACATAGGATACTTTTCATCCCGGTAAAAGGTTCCCGTGGGATACAAGATACACGCGGGCGAAGCAGCGGGCAACAGCTAGTATATTAAGACATAGGATACTTTTCATCCCGGTAGAAGGTTCCCGTGGGATAATTTCCGAAATACACGCGGGTGAAGCAGCGGGCAACAGCTAGTATATTAAGACATAGGATACTTTTCATCCCGGTAGAAGGTTCCCGTGGGATACAAGATACACGTGGCCGAAAGCAGCGGGCAACAGCTAGTATATTAAGACATAGGATACTTTTCATCCCGGTAGAAGGTTCCCGTGGGATACAAGATACACGCGGGCGAAGCAGCGGGCAACAGCTAGTATATTAAGACATAGGATACTTTTAATCCCGGTAGAAGGTTCCCGTGGGATAATTTCCGACATACACGCGGGTGAAGCAGCGGGCAACAGCTAGTATATTAAGACATAGGATACTTTTAATCCCGGTAGAAGATTCCCGTGGGATAATTTCCGACATACACGCGGGCGAAGCCGCGGGCAACAGCTAGTATATTAAGACATAGGATACTTTTCATCCCGATAAAAGGTTCCCGTGGGATACAAGATACACGCGGGCGAAGCAGCGGGCAACAGCTAGTATATTAAGACATAGGATACTTTTCATCCCGGTAGAAGGTTCCCGTGGGATAATTTCCGAAATACACGCGGGTGAAGCAGCGGGCAACAGCTAGTATATTAAGACATAGGATACTTTTCATCCCGGTAGAAGGTTCCCGTGGGATAATTTCCGACATACACGCGGGCGAAGCAGCGGGCAACAGCTAGTATATTAAGACATAGGATACTTTTTATTCCGGTAGAAGGTTCCCCTGGGATAATTTCCGACATACACGCGGGCGAAGCAGCGGGCAACAGCTAGTATATTAAGACATAGGATACTTTTCATCCCGGTAGAAGGTTCCCGTGGGATAATTTCCGACATACACGCGGGCGAAGCCGCGGGCAACAGCTAGTATATTAAGACATAGGATACTTTTAATCCTGGTAGAAGGTTCCCGTGGAATACAAGACACACGCGGGCGAAGCAGCGGGCAACAGCTAGTATATTAAGACATAGGATACTTTTTATTCCGGTAGAAGGTTCCCCTGGGATAATTTCCGACATACACGCGGGCGAAGCCGCGGGCAACAGCTAGTATATTAAGACATAGGATACTTTTCATCCCGGTAGAAGGTTCCCGTGGGATAATTTCCGACATACACGCGGGCGAAGCCGCGGGCAACAGCTAGTATATTAAGACATAGGATACTTTTCATCCCGTTAGAAGGTTCCCGTGGAATACAAGACACACGCGGGCGAAGCAGCGGGCAACAGCTAGTATATTAAGACATAGGATACTTTTCATCCCGGTAGAAGGTTCCCGTGGGATAATTTCCGACATACACGCGGGCGAAGCCGCGGGCCACAGCTAGTATATTAAGACATAGGATACTTTTAATCCCGGTAGAAGGTTCCCGTGGGATAATTTCCGACATACACGCGGGCGAAGCAGCGGGCAACAGCTAGTATATTAAGACATAGGATACTTTTCATCCCGGTAGAAGGTTCCCGTGGGATAATTTCCGACATACACGCGGGCGAAGCCGCGGGCAACAGCTAGTATATTAAGACATAGGATACTTTTCATCCTGGTAGAAGGTTCCCGTGGAATACAAGACACACGCGGGCGAAGCAGCGGGCAACAGCTAGTATATTAAGACATAGGATACTTTTAATCCCGGTAGAAGGTTCCCGTGGGATAATTTCCGACATACACGCGGGCGAAGCCGCGGGCAACAGCTAGTATATTAAGACATAGGATACTTTTCATCCCGGTAAAAGGTTCCCGTGGGATACAAGACACACGCGGGCGAAGCAGCGGGCAACAGCTAGTATATTAAGACATAGGATACTTTTAATCCCGGTAGAAGGTTCCCGTGGGATAATTTCCGACATACACGCGGGCGAAGCAGCGGGCAACAGCTAGTATATTAAGACATAGGATACTTTTAATCCCGGTAGAAGGTTCCCGTGGGATAATTTCTGACATACACGCGGGCGAAGCCGCGGGCAACAGCTAGTATATTAAGACATAGGATACTTTTCATCCCGGTAAAAGGTTCCCGTGGGATACAAGATACACGCGGGCGAAGCAGCGGGCAACAGCTAGTATATTAAGACATAGGATACTTTTCATCCCGGTAGAAGGTTCCCGTGGGATAATTTCCGAAATACACGCGGGTGAAGCAGCGGGCAACAGCTAGTATATTAAGACATAGGATACTTTTCATCCCGGTAGAAGGTTCCCGTGGGATACAAGATACACGCGGGCGAAGCAGCGGGCAACAGCTAGTATATTAAGACATAGGATACTTTTAATCCCGGTAGAAGGTTCCCGTGGGATAATTTCCGACATACACGCGGGTGAAGCAGCGGGCAACAGCTAGTATATTAAGACATAGGATACTTTTAATCCCGGTAGAAGATTCCCGTGGGATAATTTCCGACATACACGCGGGCGAAGCCGCGGGCAACAGCTAGTATATTAAGACATAGGATACTTTTCATCCCGATAAAAGGTTCCCGTGGGATACAAGATACACGCGGGCGAAGCAGCGGGCAACAGCTAGTATATTAAGACATAGGATACTTTTCATCCCGGTAGAAGGTTCCCGTGGGATAATTTCCGAAATACACGCGGGTGAAGCAGCGGGCAACAGCTAGTATATTAAGACATAGGATACTTTTCATCCCGGTAAAAGGTTCCCGTGGGATACAAGATACACGCGGGCGAAGCAGCGGGCAACAGCTAGTATATTAAGACATAGGATACTTTTCATCCCGGTAGAAGGTTCCCGTGGGATAATTTCCGACATACACGCGGGCGAAGCAGCGGGCAACAGCTAGTATATTAAGACATAGGATACTTTTAATCCCGGTAGAAGGTTCCCGTGGGATAATTTCCGACATACACGCGGGCGAAGCCGCGGGCAACAGCTAGTATATTAAGACATAGGATACTTTTCATCCCGGTAAAAGGTTCCCGTGGGATACAAGATACACGCGGGCGAAGCAGCGGGCAACAGCTAGTATATTAAGACATAGGATACTTTTCATCCCGGTAGAAGGTTCCCGTGGGATAATTTCCGAAATACACGCGGGTGAAGCAGCGGGCAACAGCTAGTATATTAAGACATACGATACTTTTCATCCCGGTAGAAGGTTCCCGTGGGATACAAGATACACGTGGCCGAAAGCAGCGGGCAACAGCTAGTATATTAAGGCATAGGATACTTTTCATCCCGGTAGAAGGTTCCCGTGGAATACAAGATACACGCGGGCGAAGCAGCGGGCAACAGCTAGTATATTAAGACATAGGATACTTTTCATCACGGTAGAAGGTTCCCGTGGGATAATTTCCGACGTACACGCGGGCGAAGCCGCGGGCAACAGCTAGTATATTAAGAAATAGGATACTTTTCATCCCGGTAGAAGGTTCCCGTGGGATAATTTCCGACATACACGCGGGCGAAGCAGCGGGCAACAGCTAGTATATTAAGACATAGGATACTTTTCATCCCGGTAGAAGGTTCCCGTGGGATAATTTCCGACACACACGCGGGCGAAGCAGCGGGCAACAGCTAGTATATTAAGACTTAGGATACTTTTCATCCCGGTAGAAGGTTCCCGTGGGATACAAGATACACGCGGGCGAAGCAGCGGGCAACAGCTAGTATATTAAGACATAGGATACTTTTCATCCCGGTAGAAGGTTCCCGTGAAATAATTTCCGACATACACGCGGGCGAAGCCGCGGGCAACAGCTGGTATATTAAGACATAGGATACTTTTCATCCCGGTAGAAGGTTTCCGTGGGATACAAGATATAGGCGGGCGAAGCAGCGGGCAACAGCTAGTATATTAAGACATAGGATACTTTTCATCCCGGTAGAAGGTTCCCGTGGGATAATTTCCGACATACACGCGGGCGAAGCAGCGGGCAACAGCTAGTATATTAAGACATAGGATACTTTTCATCCCGGTAGAAGGTTCCCGTGGGATACAAGATACACGCGGGCGAAGCCGCGGGAAACAGCTAGTATATTAAGGCATAGGATACTTTTCATCCCGGTAGAAGGTTCCCGTGGGATAATTTCCGACATACACGCGGGCGAAGCAGCGGGCAACAGCTAGTATATTAAGACATAGGATACTTTTCATCCCGGTAGAAGGTTCCCGTGGGATAATTTCCGACATACACGCGGGCGAAGCAGCGGGCAACAGCTAGTATATTAAGACATAGGATACTTTTTATTCCGGTAGAAGGTTCCCCTGGGATAATTTCCGACATACACGCGGGCGAAGCAGCGGGCAACAGCTAGTATATTAAGACATAGGATACTTTTCATCCCGGTAGAAGGTTCCCGTGGGATAATTTCCGACATACACGCGGGCGAAGCCGCGGGCAACAGCTAGTATATTAAGACATAGGATACTTTTAATCCTGGTAGAAGGTTCCCGTGGAATACAAGACACACGCGGGCGAAGCAGCGGGCAACAGCTAGTATATTAAGACATAGGATACTTTTTATTCCGGTAGAAGGTTCCCCTGGGATAATTTCCGACATACACGCGGGCGAAGCCGCGGGCAAAAGCTAGTATATTAAGACATAGGATACTTTTCATCCCGGTAGAAGGTTCCCGTGGGATAATTTCCGACATACACGCGGGCGAAGCCGCGGGCAACAGCTAGTATATTAAGACATAGGATACTTTTCATCCCGTTAGAAGGTTCCCGTGGAATACAAGACACACGCGGGCGAAGCAGCGGGCAACAGCTAGTATATTAAGACATAGGATACTTTTCATCCCGGTAGAAGGTTCCCGTGGGATAATTTCCGACATACACGCGGGCGAAGCCGCGGGCCACAGCTAGTATATTAAGACATAGGATACTTTTAATCCCGGTAGAAGGTTCCCGTGGGATAATTTCCGACATACACGCGGGCGAAGCAGCGGGCAACAGCTAGTATATTAAGACATAGGATACTTTTCATCCCGGTAGAAGGTTCCCGTGGGATAATTTCCGACATACACGCGGGCGAAGCCGCGGGCAACAGCTAGTATATTAAGACATAGGATACTTTTCATCCTGGTAGAAGGTTCCCGTGGAATACAAGACACACGCGGGCGAAGCAGCGGGCAACAGCTAGTATATTAAGACATAGGATACTTTTAATCCCGGTAGAAGGTTCCCGTGGGATAATTTCCGACATACACGCGGGCGAAGCCGCGGGCAACAGCTAGTATATTAAGACATAGGATACTTTTCATCCCGGTAAAAGGTTCCCGTGGGATACAAGACACACGCGGGCGAAGCAGCGGGCAACAGCTAGTATATTAAGACATAGGATACTTTTAATCCCGGTAGAAGGTTCCCGTGGGATAATTTCCGACATACACGCGGGCGAAGCAGCGGGCAACAGCTAGTATATTAAGACATAGGATACTTTTAATCCCGGTAGAAGGTTCCCGTGGGATAATTTCTGACATACACGCGGGCGAAGCCGCGGGCAACAGCTAGTATATTAAGACATAGGATACTTTTCATCCCGGTAAAAGGTTCCCGTGGGATACAAGATACACGCGGGCGAAGCAGCGGGCAACAGCTAGTATATTAAGACATAGGATACTTTTCATCCCGGTAGAAGGTTCCCGTGGGATAATTTCCGAAATACACGCGGGTGAAGCAGCGAGCAACAGCTAGTATATTAAGACATAGGATACTTTTCATCCCGGTAGAAGGTTCCCGTGGGATACAAGATACACGCGGGCGAAGCAGCGGGCAACAGCTAGTATATTAAGACATAGGATACTTTTAATCCCGGTAGAAGGTTCCCGTGGGATAATTTCCGACATACACGCGGGTGAAGCAGCGGGCAACAGCTAGTATATTAAGACATAGGATACTTTTAATCCCGGTAGAAGATTCCCGTGGGATAATTTCCGACATACACGCGGGCGAAGCCGCGGGCAACAGCTAGTATATTAAGACATAGGATACTTTTCATCCCGATAAAAGGTTCCCGTGGGATACAAGATACACGCGGGCGAAGCAGCGGGCAACAGCTAGTATATTAAGACATAGGATACTTTTCATCCCGGTAGAAGGTTCCCGTGGGATAATTTCCGAAATACACGCGGGTGAAGCAGCGGGCAACAGCTAGTATATTAAGACATAGGATACTTTTCATCCCGGTAAAAGGTTCCCGTGGGATACAAGATACACGCGGGCGAAGCAGCGGGCAACAGCTAGTATATTAAGACATAGGATACTTTTCATCCCGGTAGAAGGTTCCCGTGGGATAATTTCCGACATACACGCGGGCGAAGCAGCGGGCAACAGCTAGTATATTAAGACATAGGATACTTTTAATCCCGGTAGAAGGTTCCCGTGGGATAATTTCCGACATACACGCGGGCGAAGCCGCGGGCAACAGCTAGTATATTAAGACATAGGATACTTTTCATCCCGGTAAAAGGTTCCCGTGGGATACAAGATACACGCGGGCGAAGCAGCGGGCAACAGCTAGTATATTAAGACATAGGATACTTTTCATCCCGGTAGAAGGTTCCCGTGGGATAATTTCCGAAATACACGCGGGTGAAGCAGCGGGCAACAGCTAGTATATTAAGACATACGATACTTTTCATCCCGGTAGAAGGTTCCCGTGGGATACAAGATACACGTGGCCGAAAGCAGCGGGCAACAGCTAGTATATTAAGGCATAGGATACTTTTCATCCCGGTAGAAGGTTCCCGTGGAATACAAGATACACGCGGGCGAAGCAGCGGGCAACAGCTAGTATATTAAGACATAGGATACTTTTCATCACGGTAGAAGGTTCCCGTGGGATAATTTCCGACGTACACGCGGGCGAAGCCGCGGGCAACAGCTAGTATATTAAGAAATAGGATACTTTTCATCCCGGTAGAAGGTTCCCGTGGGATAATTTCCGACATACACGCGGGCGAAGCAGCGGGCAACAGCTAGTATATTAAGACATAGGATACTTTTCATCCCGGTAGAAGGTTCCCGTGGGATAATTTCCGACACACACGCGGGCGAAGCAGCGGGCAACAGCTAGTATATTAAGACATAGGATACTTTTTATTCCGGTAGAAGGTTCCCCTGGGATAATTTCCGACATACACGCGGGCGAAGCAGCGGGCAACAGCTAGTATATTAAGACATAGGATACTTTTCATCCCGGTAGAAGGTTCCCGTGGGATAATTTCCGACATACACGCGGGCGAAGCCGCGGGCAACAGCTAGTATATTAAGACATAGGATACTTTTAATCCTGGTAGAAGGTTCCCGTGGAATACAAGACACACGCGGGCGAAGCAGCGGGCAACAGCTAGTATATTAAGACATAGGATACTTTTTATTCCGGTAGAAGGTTCCCCTGGGATAATTTCCGACATACACGCGGGCGAAGCCGCGGGCAACAGCTAGTATATTAAGACATAGGATACTTTTCATCCCGGTAGAAGGTTCCCGTGGGATAATTTCCGACATACACGCGGGCGAAGCCGCGGGCAACAGCTAGTATATTAAGACATAGGATACTTTTCATCCCGTTAGAAGGTTCCCGTGGAATACAAGACACACGCGGGCGAAGCAGCGGGCAACAGCTAGTATATTAAGACATAGGATACTTTTCATCCCGGTAGAAGGTTCCCGTGGGATAATTTCCGACATACACGCGGGCGAAGCCGCGGGCCACAGCTAGTATATTAAGACATAGGATACTTTTAATCCCGGTAGAAGGTTCCCGTGGGATAATTTCCGACATACACGCGGGCGAAGCAGCGGGCAACAGCTAGTATATTAAGACATAGGATACTTTTCATCCCGGTAGAAGGTTCCCGTGGGATAATTTCCGACATACACGCGGGCGAAGCCGCGGGCAACAGCTAGTATATTAAGACATAGGATACTTTTCATCCTGGTAGAAGGTTCCCGTGGAATACAAGACACACGCGGGCGAAGCAGCGGGCAACAGCTAGTATATTAAGACATAGGATACTTTTAATCCCGGTAGAAGGTTCCCGTGGGATAATTTCCGACATACACGCGGGCGAAGCCGCGGGCAACAGCTAGTATATTAAGACATAGGATACTTTTCATCCCGGTAAAAGGTTCCCGTGGGATACAAGACACACGCGGGCGAAGCAGCGGGCAACAGCTAGTATATTAAGACATAGGATACTTTTAATCCCGGTAGAAGGTTCCCGTGGGATAATTTCCGACATACACGCGGGCGAAGCAGCGGGCAACAGCTAGTATATTAAGACATAGGATACTTTTAATCCCGGTAGAAGGTTCCCGTGGGATAATTTCTGACATACACGCGGGCGAAGCCGCGGGCAACAGCTAGTATATTAAGACATAGGATACTTTTCATCCCGGTAAAAGGTTCCCGTGGGATACAAGATACACGCGGGCGAAGCAGCGGGCAACAGCTAGTATATTAAGACATAGGATACTTTTCATCCCGGTAGAAGGTTCCCGTGGGATAATTTCCGAAATACACGCGGGTGAAGCAGCGGGCAACAGCTAGTATATTAAGACATAGGATACTTTTCATCCCGGTAGAAGGTTCCCGTGGGATACAAGATACACGCGGGCGAAGCAGCGGGCAACAGCTAGTATATTAAGACATAGGATACTTTTAATCCCGGTAGAAGGTTCCCGTGGGATAATTTCCGACATACACGCGGGTGAAGCAGCGGGCAACAGCTAGTATATTAAGACATAGGATACTTTTAATCCCGGTAGAAGATTCCCGTGGGATAATTTCCGACATACACGCGGGCGAAGCCGCGGGCAACAGCTAGTATATTAAGACATAGGATACTTTTCATCCCGATAAAAGGTTCCCGTGGGATACAAGATACACGCGGGCGAAGCAGCGGGCAACAGCTAGTATATTAAGACATAGGATACTTTTCATCCCGGTAGAAGGTTCCCGTGGGATAATTTCCGAAATACACGCGGGTGAAGCAGCGGGCAACAGCTAGTATATTAAGACATAGGATACTTTTCATCCCGGTAAAAGGTTCCCGTGGGATACAAGATACACGCGGGCGAAGCAGCGGGCAACAGCTAGTATATTAAGACATAGGATACTTTTCATCCCGGTAGAAGGTTCCCGTGGGATAATTTCCGACATACACGCGGGCGAAGCAGCGGGCAACAGCTAGTATATTAAGACATAGGATACTTTTAATCCCGGTAGAAGGTTCCCGTGGGATAATTTCCGACATACACGCGGGCGAAGCCGCGGGCAACAGCTAGTATATTAAGACATAGGATACTTTTCATCCCGGTAAAAGGTTCCCGTGGGATACAAGATACACGCGGGCGAAGCAGCGGGCAACAGCTAGTATATTAAGACATAGGATACTTTTCATCCCGGTAGAAGGTTCCCGTGGGATAATTTCCGAAATACACGCGGGTGAAGCAGCGGGCAACAGCTAGTATATTAAGACATACGATACTTTTCATCCCGGTAGAAGGTTCCCGTGGGATACAAGATACACGTGGCCGAAAGCAGCGGGCAACAGCTAGTATATTAAGGCATAGGATACTTTTCATCCCGGTAGAAGGTTCCCGTGGAATACAAGATACACGCGGGCGAAGCAGCGGGCAACAGCTAGTATATTAAGACATAGGATACTTTTCATCACGGTAGAAGGTTCCCGTGGGATAATTTCCGACGTACACGCGGGCGAAGCCGCGGGCAACAGCTAGTATATTAAGAAATAGGATACTTTTCATCCCGGTAGAAGGTTCCCGTGGGATAATTTCCGACATACACGCGGGCGAAGCAGCGGGCAACAGCTAGTATATTAAGACATAGGATACTTTTCATCCCGGTAGAAGGTTCCCGTGGGATAATTTCCGACACACACGCGGGCGAAGCAGCGGGCAACAGCTAGTATATTAAGACTTAGGATACTTTTCATCCCGGTAGAAGGTTCCCGTGGGATACAAGATACACGCGGGCGAAGCAGCGGGCAACAGCTAGTATATTAAGACATAGGATACTTTTCATCCCGGTAGAAGGTTCCCGTGAAATAATTTCCGACATACACGCGGGCGAAGCCGCGGGCAACAGCTGGTATATTAAGACATAGGATACTTTTCATCCCGGTAGAAGGTTTCCGTGGGATACAAGATATAGGCGGGCGAAGCAGCGGGCAACAGCTAGTATATTAAGACATAGGATACTTTTCATCCCGGTAGAAGGTTCCCGTGGGATAATTTCCGACATACACGCGGGCGAAGCAGCGGGCAACAGCTAGTATATTAAGACATAGGATACTTTTCATCCCGGTAGAAGGTTCCCGTGGGATACAAGATACACGCGGGCGAAGCCGCGGGAAACAGCTAGTATATTAAGGCATAGGATACTTTTCATCCCGGTAGAAGGTTCCCGTGGGATAATTTCCGACATACACGCGGGCGAAGCAGCGGGCAACAGCTAGTATATTAAGACATAGGATACTTTTCATCCCGGTAGAAGGTTCCCGTGGGATACAAGATACACGCGGGCGAAGCCGCGGGAAACAGCTAGTATATTAAGGCATAGGATACTTTTCATCCCGGTAGAAGGTTCCCGTGGGATAATTTCCAACATACACGCGGGCGAAGCCGCGGGCAACAGCTAGTATATTAAGACATAGGATACTTTTCATCCTAGTAGAAGGTTCCCGTGGGATACTTTCCGACATACACGCGGGCGAAGCAGCGGGCAACAGCTAGTATATTAAGACATAGGATACTTTTCATCCCGGTAGAAGGTTCCCGTGGGATAATTTCCGACATACACGCGGGCGAAGCCGCGGGCAACAGCTAGTATATTAAGACATAGGATACTTTTCATCCCGGTAGAAGGTTCCCGTGGGATACAAGATACACGTGGCCGAAAGCAGCGGGCAACAGCTAGTATATTAAGACATAGGATACTTTTCATCCCGGTAGAAGGTTCCCGTGGGAAACAAGATACACGCGGGCAAAGCCGCGGGCCACAGCTAGTATATTAAGACATAGGATACTTTTCATCCCGGTAGAAGGTTCCCGTGGGATACAAGATACACGTGAGCGAAGCAGCAGGCAACAGCTAGTATATAAAGACATAGGATACTTTTCATCCCGGTAGAAGGTTCCCGTGGGATAATTTCGACATACACGCGGGCGAAGCAGCGGGCAACAGCTAGTATATTAAGACATAGGATACTTTTCATCCCGGTAGAAGGTTCCCGTGGGATAATTTCCGACATACACGCGGGCGAAGCAGTGGGCAACAGCTAGTATATTAAGACATAGGATACTTTTCATCCCGGTAGAAGGTTCCCGTGGTATAATTTCCGACATACACGCGGGCGAAGCCGCGCGCAACAGCTAGTATATTAAGACATAGGATACTTTTCATCCCGGTAGAAGGTTCCCGTGGGATAATTTCCGACATACACGCGGGCGAAGCCGCGGGCAACAGCAAGTATATTAAGACATAGGTTACTTTTCATCCCGGTAGAAGGTTCCCGTGGGATAATTTCCGACATACACGCGGGCGAAGCCGCGGGCAACAGCTAGTATATTAAGACATAAGATACTTTTCATCCCGGTAGAAGGTTCCCGTGGGATAATTTCCGACATACACGTGGGCGATGCAGCGGGCAACAGCTAGTATATTAAGACATAGGATACTTTTCATCCCGGTAGAAGGTTCCCGTGGAATACAAGACACACGCGGGCAAAGCAGCGGGCAACAGCTAGTATATTAAGACATAGGATACTTTTCATCCCGGTAGAAGGTTCCCGTGGGATACAAGACACACGCGGGCGAAGCAGCGGGCAACAGCTAGTATATTAAGACATAGGATACTTTTCATCCCGGTAGAAGGTTCCCGTGGGATAATTTCCGACATACACGCGGGCGAAGCCGCGGGCCACAGCTTGTATATTAAGACATAGGATACTTTCCATCCCGGTAGAAGGTTCCCGTGGGAAACAAGATACACGCGGGCGAAGCCGCGGGCCACAGCAAGTATATTAAGACATAGGATACTTTTCATCCCGGCAGAAGGTTCCCGTGGGATACAAGATACACGCGGGCGAAGCAGCGGGCAACAGCTAGTATATTAAGACATAGGATACTTTTCATCCCGGTAGAAGGTTCCCGTGGGATACAAGACACACGCGGGCGAAGCAGCGGGCAACAGCTAGTATATTAAGACATAGGATACTTTTCATCCCGGTAGAAGGTTCCCGTGGGATAATTTCCGACATACACGCGGGCGAAGCCGCGGGCAACAGCTAGTATATTAAGACATAGGATACTTTTCATCCCGGTAGAAGGTTCCCGTGGGATACAAGATACACGCGGGCGCAGCCGCGGGCCACAGCTAGTATATTAAGACATAGGATACTTTTCATCCCGGTAGAAGGTTCCCGTGGGATACAAGATACACGCGGGCGAAGCCGCGGGCCACAGCTAGTATATTAAGACATAGGATACTTTTCATCCCGGTAGAAGGTTCCCGTGGGATACAAGATACACGCGGGCGAAGCAGCGGGCAACAGCTAGTATATAAAGACATAGGATACTTTTCATCCCGGTAGAAGGTTCCCGTGGGATAATTTCCGACATACACGCGGGCGAAGCAGTGGGCAACAGCTAGTATATTAAGACATAGGATACTTTTCATCCCGGTAGAAGGTTCCCGTGGGATACAAGATACACGCGGGCGAAGCCGCAAGCCACAGCTAGTATATTAAGACATAGGATACTTTTCATCCCGGTAGAAGGTTCCCGTGGGATACAAGACACACGCGGGCGAAGCAGCGGGCAACAGCTAGTATATTAAGACATAGGATACTTTTCATCCCGGTAGAAGGTTCCCGTGGGATAATTTCCGACATACACGCGGGCGAAGCCGCGGGCAACAGCTAGTATATTAAGACATAGGATACTTTTCATCCCGGTAGAAGGTTCCCGTGGGATAATTTCCGACATACACGCGGGCGAAGCCGCGGGCCACAGCTAGTATATTAAGACATAGGATACTTTCCATCCCGGTAGAAGGTTCCCGTGGGATAATTTCCGACATACACGCGGGCGAAGCAGCGGGCAACAGCTAGTATATTAAGACATAGGAGACTTTTCATCCCGGTAGAAGGTTCCCGTGGGATAATTTCCGACATACACGCGGGCGAAGCCGCGGGCAACAGCTAGTATATTAAGACATAGGATACTTTTCATCCCGGTAGAAGGTTCCCGTGGGATACAAGATACACGTGGCCGAAAGCAGCGGGCAACAGCTAGTATATTAAGGCATAGGATACTTTTCATCCCGGTAGAAGGTTCCCGTGGAATACAAGATACACGCGGGCGAAGCAGCGGGCAACAGCTAGTATATTAAGACATAGGATACTCTTCATCACGGTAGAAGGTTCCCGTGGGATAATTTCCGACGTACACGCGGGCGAAGCCGCGGGCAACAGCTAGTATATTAAGAAATAGGATACTTTTCATCCCGGTAGAAGGTTCCCGTGGGATAATTTCCGACATACACGCGGGCGAAGCAGCGGGCAACAGCTAGTATATTAAGACATAGGATACTTTTCATCCCGGTAGAAGGTTCCCGTGGGATAATTTCCGACACACACGCGGGCGAAGCAGCGGGCAACAGCTAGTATATTAAGACTTAGGATACTTTTCATCCCGGTAGAAGGTTCCCGTGGGATACAAGATACACGCGGGCGAAGCAGCGGGCAACAGCTAGTATATTAAGACATAGGATACTTTTCATCCCGGTAGAAGGTTCCCGTGAAATAATTTCCGACATACACGCGGGCGAAGCCGCGGGCAACAGCTGGTATATTAAGACATAGGATACTTTTCATCCCGGTAGAAGGTTTCCGTGGGATACAAGATATAGGTGGGCGAAGCAGCGGGCAACAGCTAGTATATTAAGACATAGGATACTTTTCATCCCGGTAGAAGGTTCCCGTGGGATAATTTCCGACATACACGCGGGCGAAGCAGCGGGCAACAGCTAGTATATTAAGACATAGGATACTTTTCATCCCGGTAGAAGGTTCCCGTGGGATACAAGATACACGCGGGCGAAGCCGCGGGAAACAGCTAGTATATTAAGGCATAGGATACTTTTCATCCCGGTAGAAGGTTCCCGTGGGATAATTTCCGACATACACGCGGGCGAAGCAGCGGGCAACAGCTAGTATATTAAGACATAGGATACTTTTCATCCCGGTAGAAGGTTCCCGTGGGATACAAGATACACGCGGGCGAAGCCGCGGGAAACAGCTAGTATATTAAGGCATAGGATACTTTTCATCCCGGTAGAAGGTTCCCGTGGGATAATTTCCGACATACACGCGGGCGAAGCCGCGGGCAACAGCTAGTATATTAAGACATAGGATACTTTTCATCCTAGTAGAAGGTTCCCGTGGGATACTTTCCGACATACACGCGGGCGAAGCAGCGGGCAACAGCTAGTATATTAAGACATAGGATACTTTTCATCCCGGTAGAAGGTTCCCGTGGGAAACAAGATACACGCGGGCAAAGCCGCGGGCCACAGCTAGTATATTAAGACATAGGATACTTTTCATCCCGGTAGAAGGTTCCCGTGGGATACAAGATACACGTGAGCGAAGCAGCAGGCAACAGCTAGTATATAAAGACATAGGATACTTTTCATCCCGGTAGAAGGTTCCCGTGGGATAATTTCGACATACACGCGGGCGAAGCAGCGGGCAACAGCTAGTATATTAAGACATAGGATACTTTTCATCCCGGTAGAAGGTTCCCGTGGGATAATTTCCGACATACACGCGGGCGAAGCAGTGGGCAACAGCTAGTATATTAAGACATAGGATACTTTTCATCCCGGTAGAAGGTTCCCGTGGTATAATTTCCGACATACACGCGGGCGAAGCCGCGCGCAACAGCTAGTATATTAAGACATAGGATACTTTTCATCCCGGTAGAAGGTTCCCGTGGGATAATTTCCGACATACACGCGGGCGAAGCCGCGGGCAACAGCAAGTATATTAAGACATAGGTTACTTTTCATCCCGGTAGAAGGTTCCCGTGGGATAATTTCCGACATACACGCGGGCGAAGCCGCGGGCAACAGCTAGTATATTAAGACATAAGATACTTTTCATCCCGGTAGAAGGTTCCCGTGGGATAATTTCCGACATACACGTGGGCGATGCAGCGGGCAACAGCTAGTATATTAAGACATAGGATACTTTTCATCCCGGTAGAAGGTTCCCGTGGAATACAAGACACACGCGGGCAAAGCAGCGGGCAACAGCTAGTATATTAAGACATAGGATACTTTTCATCCCGGTAGAAGGTTCCCGTGGGATACAAGACACACGCGGGCGAAGCAGCGGGCAACAGCTAGTATATTAAGACATAGGATACTTTTCATCCCGGTAGAAGGTTCCCGTGGGATAATTTCCGACATACACGCGGGCGAAGCCGCGGGCCACAGCTTGTATATTAAGACATAGGATACTTTCCATCCCGGTAGAAGGTTCCCGTGGGAAACAAGATACACGCGGGCGAAGCCGCGGGCCACAGCAAGTATATTAAGACATAGGATACTTTTCATCCCGGCAGAAGGTTCCCGTGGGATACAAGATACACGCGGGCGAAGCAGCGGGCAACAGCTAGTATATTAAGACATAGGATACTTTTCATCCCGGTAGAAGGTTCCCGTGGGATACAAGACACACGCGGGCGAAGCAGCGGGCAACAGCTAGTATATTAAGACATAGGATACTTTTCATCCCGGTAGAAGGTTCCCGTGGGATAATTTCCGACATACACGCGGGCGAAGCCGCGGGCAACAGCTAGTATATTAAGACATAGGATACTTTTCATCCCGGTAGAAGGTTCCCGTGGGATACAAGATACACGCGGGCGCAGCCGCGGGCCACAGCTAGTATATTAAGACATAGGATACTTTTCATCCCGGTAGAAGGTTCCCGTGGGATACAAGATACACGCGGGCGAAGCCGCGGGCCACAGCTAGTATATTAAGACATAGGATACTTTTCATCCCGGTAGAAGGTTCCCGTGGGATACAAGATACACGCGGGCGAAGCAGCGGGCAACAGCTAGTATATAAAGACATAGGATACTTTTCATCCCGGTAGAAGGTTCCCGTGGGATAATTTCCGACATACACGCGGGCGAAGCAGTGGGCAACAGCTAGTATATTAAGACATAGGATACTTTTCATCCCGGTAGAAGGTTCCCGTGGGATACAAGATACACGCGGGCGAAGCCGCAAGCCACAGCTAGTATATTAAGACATAGGATACTTTTCATCCCGGTAGAAGGTTCCCGTGGGATACAAGACACACGCGGGCGAAGCAGCGGGCAACAGCTAGTATATTAAGACATAGGATACTTTTCATCCCGGTAGAAGGTTCCCGTGGGATAATTTCCGACATACACGCGGGCGAAGCCGCGGGCAACAGCTAGTATATTAAGACATAGGATACTTTTCATCCCGGTAGAAGGTTCCCGTGGGATAATTTCCGACATACACGCGGGCGAAGCCGCGGGCCACAGCTAGTATATTAAGACATAGGATACTTTCCATCCCGGTAGAAGGTTCCTGTGGGATAATTTCCGACATACACGCGGGCGAAGCAGCGGGCAACAGCTAGTATATTAAGACATAGGAGACTTTTCATCCCGGTAGAAGGTTCCCGTGGGATAATTTCCGACATACACGCGGGCGAAGCCGCGGGCAACAGCTAGTATATTAAGACATAGGATACTTTTCATCCCGGTAGAAGGTTCCCGTGGGATACAAGACACAAGCGGGCGAAGCAGCGGGCAACAGCTAGTATATTAAGACATAGGATACTTTTCATCCCGGTAGAAGGTTCCCGTGGGATAATTTCCGACATACACGCGGGCGAAGCCGCGGGCAACAGCTAGTATATTAAGACATAGGATACTTTTCATCCCGGTAGAAGGTTCCCGTGGGATACCAGATACACGCGGGCGAAGCCGCCAGCCACAGCTAGTATATTAAGACATAGGATACTTTTCATCCCGGTAGAAGGTTCCCGTGGGATACAAGATACACGCGGGCGAAGCAGCGGGCAACAGCTAGTATATAAATACATAGGATACTTTTCATCCCGGTAGAAGGTTCCCGTGGGATAATTTCGACATACACGCGGGCGAAGCAGCGGGCAACAGCTAGTATATAAAGACATAGGATACTTTTCATCCCGGTAGAAGGTTCCCGTGGGATAATTTCCGACATACACGCGGGCGAAGCAGCGGGCAACAGCTAGTATATTAAGACGTAGGATACTTTTCATCCCGGTAGAAGGTTCCCGTGGGATACAAGATACACGCGGGCGAAGCCGCTTGCCACAGCTAGTATATTAAGACATAGGATACTTTTCATCCCGGTAGAAGGTTCCCGTGGGATACAAGATACACGCGGGCGAAGCAGCGGGCAACAGCTAGTATATAAAGACATAGGATACTTTTCATCCCGGTAGAAGGTTCCCGTGGGATAATTTCGACATACACGCGGGCGAAGCAGCGGGCAACAGCTAGTATATTAAGACATAGGATACTTTTCATCCCGGTAGAAGGTTCCCGTGGGAAACAAGATACACGCGGGCGAAGCCGCGGGCCACAGCTAGTATATTAAGACATAGGATACTTTTCATCCCGGTAGAAGGTTCCCGTGGGATACAAGATACACGTGAGCGAAGCAGCAGGCAACAGCTAGTATATAAAGACATAGGATAATTTTCATCCCGGTAGAAGGTTCCCGTGGGATAATTTCGACATACACGCGGGCGAAGCAGCGGGCAACAGCTAGTATATTAAGACATAGGATACTTTTCATCCCGGTAGAAGGTTCCCGTGGGATAATTTCCGACATACACGCGGGCGAAGCAGTGGGCAACAGCTAGTATATTAAGACATAGGATACTTTTCATCCCGGTAGAAGGTTCCCGTGGTATAATTTCCGACATACACGCGGGCGAAGCCGCGCGCAACAGCTAGTATATTAAGACATAGGATACTTTTCATCCCGGTAGAAGGTTCCCGTGGGATAATTTCCGACATACACGCGGGCGAAGCCGCGGGCAACAGCAAGTATATTAAGACATAGGTTACTTTTCATCCCGGTAGAAGGTTCCCGTGGGATAATTTCCGACATACACGCGGGCGAAGCCGCGGGCAACAGCTAGTATATTAAGACATAAGATACTTTTCATCCCGGTAGAAGGTTCCCGTGGGATAATTTCCGACATACACGTGGGCGATGCAGCGGGCAACAGCTAGTATATTAAGACATAGGATACTTTTCATCCCGGTAGAAGGTTCCCGTGGAATACAAGACACACGCGGGCAAAGCAGCGGGCAACAGCTAGTATATTAAGACATAGGATACTTTTCATCCCGGTAGAAGGTTCCCGTGGGATACAAGACACATGCGGGCGAAGCAGCGGGCAACAGCTAGTATATTAAGACATAGGATACTTTTCATCCCGGTAGAAGGTTCCCGTGGGATAATTTCCGACATACACGCGGGCGAAGCCGCGGGCCACAGCTTGTATATTAAGACATAGGATACTTTCCATCCCGGTAGAAGGTTCCCGTGGGAAACAAGATACACGCGGGCGAAGCCGCGGGCCACAGCAAGTATATTAAGAAATAGGATACTTTTCATCCCGGTAGAAGGTTCCCGTGGGATACAAGATACACGCGGGCGAAGCAGCGGGCAACAGCTAGTATATTAAGACATAGGATACTTTTCATCCCGGTAGAAGGTTCCCGTGGGATACAAGACACACGCGGGCGAAGCAGCGGGCAACAGCTAGTATATTAAGACATAGGATACTTTTCATCCCGGTAGAAGGTTCCCGTGGGATAATTTCCGACATACACGCGGGCGAAGCCGCGGGCAACAGCTAGTATATTAAGACATAGGATACTTTTCATCCCGGTAGAAGGTTCCCGTGGGATACAAGATACACGCGGGCGCAGCCGCGGGCCACAGCTAGTATATTAAGACATAGGATACTTTTCATCCCGGTAGAAGGTTCCCGTGGGATACAAGATACACGCGGGCGAAGCCGCGGGCCACAGCTAGTATATTAAGACAGGATACTTTTCATCCCGGTAGAAGGTTCCCGTGGGATACAAGATACACGCGGGCGAAGCAGCGGGCAACAGCTAGTATATAAAGACATAGGATACTTTTCATCCCGGTAGAAGGTTCCCGTGGGATAATTTCCGACATACACGCGGGCGAAGCAGCGGGCAACAGCTAGTATATTAAGACATAGGATACTTTTCATCCCGGTAGAAAGTTCCCGTGGGATACAAGATACACGCGGGCGAAGCCGCAAGCCACAGCTAGTATATTAAGACATAGGATACTTTTCATCCCGGTAGAAGGTTCCCGTGGGATACAAGATACACGCGGGCGAAGCAGCGGGCAACAGCTAGTATATAAAGACATAGGATACTTTTTATCCCGGTAGAAGGTTCCCGTGGGATAATTTCGACATACACGCGGGCGAAGCAGCGGGCAACAGCTAGTATTTTAAGACATAGGATACTTTTCATCCCGGTAGAAGGTTCCCGTGGGAAACAAGATACACGCGGGCGAAGCCGCGGGCCACAGCTAGTATATTAAGACATAGGATACTTTTCATCCCGGTAGAAGGTTCCCGTGGTATAATTTCCGACATACACGCGGGCGAAGCCACGCGCAACAGCTAGTATATTAAGACATAGGATACTTTTCATCCCGGTAGAAGGTTCCCGTGGAATACAAGACACACGCGGGCAAAGCAGCGGGCAACAGCTAGTATATTAAGACATAGGATACTTTTCATCCCGGTAGAAGGTTCCCGTGGGATACAAGACACACGCGGGCGAAGCAGCGGGCAACAGCTAGTATATTAAGACATAGGATACTTTTCATCCCGGTAGAAGGTTCCCGTGGGATAATTTCCGACATAAACGCGGGCGAAGCCGCGGGCCACAGCTTGTATATTAAGACATAGGATACTTTCCATCCCGGTAGAAGGTTCCCGTGGGAAACAAGATACACGCGGGCGAAGCCGCGGGCCACAGCAAGTATATTAAGACATAGGATACTTTTCATCCCGGTAGAAGGTTCCCGTGGGATACAAGATACACGCGGGCGAAGCAGCGGGCAACAGCTAGTATATTAAGACATAGGATACTTTTCATCCCGGTAGAAGGTTCCCGTGGGATACAAGACACACGCGGGCGAAGCAGCGGGCAACAGCTAGTATATTAAGACATAGGATACTTTTCATCCCGGTAGAAGGTTCCCGTGGGATAATTTCCGACATACACGCGGGCGAAGCCGCGGGCAACAGCTAGTATATTAAGACATAGGATACTTTTCATCCCGGTAGAAGGTTCCCGTGGGATACAAGATACACGCGGGCGCAGCCGCGGGCCACAGCTAGTATATTAAGACATAGGATACTTTTCATCCCGGTAGAAGGTTCCCGTGGGATACAAGATACACGCGGGCGAAGCCGCGGGCCACAGCTAGTATATTAAGACATAGGATACTTTTCATCCCGGTAGAAGGTTCCCGTGGGATACAAGATACACGCGGGCGAAGCAGCGGGCAACAGCTAGTATATAAAGACATAGGATACTTTTCATCCCGGTAGAAGGTTCCCGTGGGATAATTTCCGACATACACGCGGGCGAAGCAGCGGGCAACAGCTAGTATATTAAGACATAGGATACTTTTCATCCCGGTAGAAGGTTCCCGTGGGATACAAGATACACGCGGGCGAAGCCGCAAGCCACAGCTAGTATATTAAGACATAGGATACTTTTCATCCCGGTAGAAGGTTCCCGTGGGATACAAGATACACGCGGGCGAAGCAGCGGGCAACAGCTAGTATATAAAGACATAGGATACTTTTTATCCCGGTAGAAGGTTCCCGTGGGATAATTTCGACATACACGCGGGCGAAGCAGCGGGCAACAGCTAGTATTTTAAGACATAGGATACTTTTCATCCCGGTAGAAGGTTCCCGTGGGAAACAAGATACACGCGGGCGAAGCCGCGGGCCACAGCTAGTAGGAGACTTTTCATCCCGGTAGAAGGTTCCCGTGGGATAATTTCCGACATACACGCGGGCGAAGCCGCGGGCAACAGCTAGTATATTAAGACATAGGATACTTTTCATCCCGGTAGAAGGTTCCCGTGGGATACAAGACACACGCGGGCGAAGCAGCGGGCAACAGCTAGTATATTAAGACATAGGATACTTTTCATCCCGGTAGAAGGTTCCCGTGGGATAATTTCCGACATACACGCGGGCGAAGCCGCGGGCAACAGCTAGTATATTAAGACATAGGATACTTTTCATCCCGGTAGAAGGTTCCCGTGGGATACAAGATACACGCGGGCGAAGCCGCGGGCCACAGCTAGTATATTAAGACATAGGATACTTTTCATCCCGGTAGAAGGTTCCCGTGGGATACGAGATACACGCGGGCGAAGCCGCGGGCCACAGCTAGTATATTAAGACATAGGATACTTTTCATCCCGGTAGAAGGTTCCCGTGGGATACAAGATACACGCGGGCGCAGCCGCGGGCCACAGCTAGTATATTAAGACATAGGATACTTTTCATCCCGGTAGAAGGTTCCCGTGGGATACAAGATACACGCGGGCGAAGCCGCGGGCCACAGCTAGTATATTAAGACATAGGATACTTTTCATCCCGGTAGAAGGTTCCCGTGGGATACAAGATACACGCGGGCGAAGCAGCGGGCAACAGCTAGTATATAAAGACATAGAATACTTTTCATCCCGGTAGAAGGTTCCCGTGGAATACAAGACACACGCGGGCAAAGCAGCGGGCAACAGCTAGTATATTAAGACATAGGATACTTTTCATCCCGGTAGAAGGTTCCCGTGGGATACAAGACACACGCGGGCGAAGCAGCGGGCAACAGCTAGTATATTAAGACATAGGATACTTTTCATCCCGGTAGAAGGTTCCCGTGGAATACAAGACACACGCGGGCAAAGCAGCGGGCAACAGCTAGTATATTAAGACATAGGATACTTTTCATCCCGGTAGAAGGTTCCCGTGGGATACAAGACACACGCGGGCGAAGCAGCGGGCAACAGCTAGTATATTAAGACATAGGATACTTTTCATCCCGGTAGAAGGTTCCCGTGGGAAACAAGATACACGCGGGCGAAGCCGCGGGCCACAGCTAGTATATTAAGACATAGGATACTTTTCATCCCGGTAGAAGGTTCCCGTGGGATACAAGATACACGCGGGCGAAGCAGCGGGCAACAGCTAGTATATAAAGACATAGGATACTTTTCATCCCGGTAGAAGGTTCCCGTGGGAAACAAGATACACGCGGGCGAAGCCGCGGGCCACAGCTAGTATATTAAGACATAGGATACTTTTCATCCCGGTAGAAGGTTCCCGTGGGATACAAGATACACGCGGGCGAAGCAGCGGGCAACAGCTAGTATATAAAGACATAGGATACTTTTCATCCCGGTAGAAGGTTCCCGTGGGATAATTACGACATACACGCGGGCGAAGCAGCGGGCAACAGCTAGTATATTAAGACATAGGATACTTTTCATCCCGGTAGAAGGTTCCCGTGGGATAATTTCCGACATACACGCGGGCGAAGCAGCGGGCAACAGCTAGTATATTAAGACATAGGATACTTTTCATCCCGGTAGAAGGTTCCCGTGGGATAATTTCCGACATACACGCGGGCGAAGCAGCGGGCAACAGCTAGTTTATTAAAAAATAGGATACTTTTCATCCCGGTAGAAGGTTCCCGTGGGATAATTTCGACATACACGCGGGCGAAGCAGCGGGCAACAGCTAGTATATTAAGACATAGGATACTTTTCATCCCGGTAGAAGGTTCCCGTGGGATAATTTCCGACATACACGCGGGCGAAGCCGCGGGCAACAGCTAGTATATTAAGACATAGGATACTTTTCATCCCGTTAGAAGGTTCCCGTGGAATACAAGACACACGCGGGCGAAGCAGCGGGCAACAGCTAGTATATTAAGACATAGGATACTTTTCATCCCGGTAGAAGGTTCCCGTGGGATACAAGATACACGCGGGCGAAGCCGCGGGCAACAGCTAGTATATTAAGACATAGGATACTTTTCATCCCAGTAGAAGGTTCCCGTGGGATAATTTCCGACATACACGCGGGCGAAGCCGCGGGCAACAGCTAGTATATTAAGACATAGGATACTTTTCATCCCGGTAGAAGGTTCCCGTGGGATAATTTCCGACATACACGCGGGCGAAGCAGCGCGCAACAGCTAGTATATTAAGACATAGGATACTTTTCATCCCGGAAGAAGGTTCCCCTGGGATAATTTCCGACATACACGCGGGCGAAGCCGCGGGCAACAGCTAGTATATTAAGACATAGGATACTTTTCATCCCGGTAGAAGGTTCCCGTGGGATAATTTCCGACATACACGCGGGCGAAGCAGCGCGCAACAGCTAGTATATTAAGACATAGGATACTTTTCATCCCGGAAGAAGGTTCCCCTGGGATAATTTCCGACATACACGCGGGCGAAGCCGCGGGCAACAGCTAGTATATTAAGACATAGGATACTTTTCATCCCGGTAGAAGGTTCCCGTGGGATAATTTCCGACATACACGCGGGCGAAGCCGCGGGCAACGGCTAGTATATTAAGACATAGGATACTTTTCATCCCGGTAGAAGGTTCCCGTGGGATAATTTCCGACATACACGCGGGCGAAGCCGCGGGCCACAGCTAGTATATTAAGACATAGGATACTTTTCATCCCGGTAGAAGGTTCCCGTGGGATAATTTCCGACATACACGCGGGCGAAGCAGCGGGCAACAGCTAGTATATTAAGACATAGGATACTTTTCATCCCGGAAGAAGGTTCCCCTGGGATAATTTTCGACATACACGCGGGCGAAGCCGAGGGCAACAGCTAGTATATTAAGACATAGGATACTTTTCATCCCGGTAGAAGGTTCCCGTGGGATAATTTCCGACATACACGCGGGCGAAGCCGCGGGCAACGGCTAGTATATTAAGACATAGGATACTTTTCATCCCGGTAGAAGGTTCCCGTGGGATAATTTCCGACATACACGCGGGCGAAGCCGCGGGCCACAGCTAGTATATTAAGACATAGGATACTTTTCATCCCGGTAGAAGGTTCCCGTGGGATAATTTCCGACATACACGCGGGCGAAGCAGCGGGCAACAGCTAGTATATTAAGACATAGGATACTTTTCATCCCGGTAGAAGGTTCCCGTGGGATAATTTCCGACATACACGCGGGCGAAGCCGCGGGCAACAGCTATTATATTAAGACATAGGATACTTTTCATCCCGGTAGAAGGTTCCCGTGGGATACAAGACACACGCGGGCGAAGCAGCGGTCAACAGCTAGTATATTAAGACATAGGATACTTTAAATCCCGGTAGAAGGTTCCCGTGGGATAATTTCCGACATACACGCGGGCGAAGCCGCGGGCAACAGCTAGTATATTAAGACATAGGATACTTTTCATCCCGGTAAAAGGTTCCCGTGGGATACAAGATACACGCGGGCGAAGCAGCGGGCAACAGCTAGTATATTAAGACATAGGATACTTTTCATCCCGTTAGAAGGTTCCCGTGGGATAATTTCCGAAATACACGCGGGCGAAGCCACGCGCAACAGCTAGTATATTAAGACATAGGATACTTTTCATCCCGGTAGAAGGTTCCCGTGGGATAATTTCCGACATACACGCGGGCGAAGCCGCGGGCAACAGCTAGTATATTAAGACATAGGATACTTTTCATCCCGGTAGAAGGTTCCCGTGGGATAATTTCCGACATACACGCGGGCGAAGCCGCGGGCAACAGCTAGTATATTAAGACATAAGTTACTTTTCATCCCGGTAGAAGGTTTCCGTGGGATAATTTCCGACATACACGTGGGCGAAGCAGCGGGCAACAGCTAGTATATTAAGACATAGGATACTTTTCATCCCGGTAGAAGGTTCCCGTGGGATAATTTCCGACATACACGCGGGCGAAGCAGCGGGCAACAGCTAGTATATTAAGACATAGGATACTTTTCATCCCGGTAGAAGGTTCCCGTGGGATAATTTCCGACATACACGCGGGCGAAGCAGCGGGCAACAGCTAGTATATTAAGACATAGGATACTTTTCATCCCGGTAGAAGGTTCCCGTGGAATACAAGACCCACGCGGGCGAAGCAGCGGGCAACAGCTAGTATATTAAGACATAGGATACTTTTCATCCCGGTAGAAGGTTCCCGTGGGATACAAGACACACGCGGGCGAAGCAGCGGGCAACAGCTAGTATATTAAGACATAGGATACTTTTCATCCCGGTAGAAGGTTCCCGTGGGATAATTTCCGACATACACGCGGGCGAAGCCGCGGGCCACAGCTAGTATATTAAGACATAGAATACTTTCCATCCCGGTAGAAGGTTCCCGTGGGAAACAAGATACACGCGGGCGAAGCCGCGGGCCACAGCTAGTATATTAAGACATAGGATACTTTTCATCCCGGTAGAAGGTTCCCGTGGGATACAAGATACACGCGGGCGAAGCAGCGGGCAACAGCTAGTATATTAAGACATAGGATACTTTTCATCCCGGTAGAAGGTTCCCGTGGGATACAAGACACACGCGGGCGAAGCAGCGGGCAACAGCTAGTATATTAAGACATAGGATACTTTTCATCCCGGTAGAAGGTTCCCGTGGGATAATTTCCGACATACACGCGGGCGAAGCCGCGGGCAACAGCTAGTATATTAAGACATAGGATACTTTTCATCCCGGTAGAAGGTTCCCGTGGGATACAAGATACACGCGGGCGAAGCCGCGGGCCAAAGCTAGTATATTAGGACATAGGATACTTTTCATCCCGGTAGAAGGTTCCCGTGGGATACAAGATACACGCGGGCGAAGCCGCGGGCCACAGCTAGTATATTAAGACAAAGGATACTTTTCATCCCGGTAGAAGGTTCCCGTGGGATACAAGATACACGCGGGCGAAGCAGCGGGCAACAGCTAGTATATAAAGACATAGGATACTTTTCATCCCGGTAGAAGGTTCCCGTGGGATAATTTCTGACATACACGCGGGCGAAGCAGCCGGCAACAGCTAGTATATTAAGACATAGGATACTTTTCATCCCGGTAGAAGGTTCCCGTGGGATACAAGACACACGCGGGCGAAGCAGCGGGCAACAGCTAGTATATTAAGACATAGGATACTTTTCATCCCGGTAGAAGGTTCCCGTGGGATAATCTCCGACATACACGCGGGCGAAGCCGCGCGCAACAGCTAGTATATTAAGACATAGGAGACTTTTCATCCCGGTAGAAGGTTCCCGTGCGATAATTTCCGACATACACGCGGGCGAAGCAGCGGGCAACAGCTAGTATATTAAGACATAGGATACTTTTCATCCCGGTAGAAGGTTCCCGTGGGATACAAGATACACGCGGGCGAAGCAGCGGGCAACAGCTAGTATATTAAGACATAGGATACTTTTCATCCCGGTAGAAGGTTCCCGTGGGATACAAGATACACGCGGGCGAAGCCGCGGGAAACAGCTAGTATATTAAGGCATAGGATACTTTTCATCCCGGTAGAAGGTTCCCGTGGGATAATTTCCGACATACACGCGGGCGAAGCCGCGGGCAACAGCTAGTATATTAAGAAATAGGATACTTTTCATCCCGGTAGAAGGTTCCCGTGGGATACAAGATACACGCGGGCGAAGCAGCGGGCAACAGCTAGTATATTAAGACATAGGATACTTTTCATCCCGGTAGAAGGTTCCCGTGGGATAATTTCCGACATACACGCGGGCGAAGCCGCGGGCCACAGCTAGTATATTAAGACATAGGATACTTTTCATCCCGGTAGAAGGTTCCCGTGGGATAATTTCCGACATACACGCGGGCGAAGCAGCGGGCAACAGCTAGTATATTAAGACATAGGATACTTTTCATCCCGGTAGAAGGTTCCCGTGGGATAATTTCCGACATACACGCGAGCGAAGCCGCAGGCAACAGCTATTATATTAAGACATAGGATACTTTTCATCCCGGTAGAAGGTTCCCGTGGAATACAAGACACACGCGGGCGAAGCAGCGGGCAACAGCTAGTATATTAAGACATAGGATACTTTAAATCCCGGTAGAAGGTTACCGTGGGATAATTTCCGACATACACGCGGGCGAAGCCGCGGGCAACATCTAGTATATTAAGACATAGGATACTTTTCATCCCGGTAAAAGGTTCCCGTGGGATACAAGATACACGCGGGCGAAGCAGCGGGCAACAGCTAGTATATTAAGACATAGGATACTTTTCATCCCGGTAGAAGGTTCCCGTGGGATAATTTCCGAAATACACGCGGGCGAAGCAGCGGGCAACAGCTAGTATATTAAGACATAGGATACTTTTCATCCCGGTAGAAGGTTCCCGTGGTATAATTTCCGACATACACGCGGGCGAAGCCGCGCGCAACAGCTAGTATATTAAGACATAGGATACTTTTCATCCCGGTAGAAGGTTCCCGTGGGATAATTTCCGACATACACGCGGGCGAAGCAGCGGGCAACAGCTAGTATATTAAGACATAGGATACTTTTCATCCCGGTAGAAGGTTCCCGTGGAATACAAGACACACGCGGGCGAAGCAGCGGGCAACAGCTAGTATATTAAGACATAGGATACTTTTCATCCCGGTAGAAGGTTCCCGTGGGATACAAGACACACGCGGGCGAAGCCGCGGGCAACAGCAAGTATATTAAGACATAGGATACTTTTCATCCCGGTAGAAGGTTCCCGTGGGATAATTTCCGACATACACGCGGGCGAAGCCGCGGGCAATAGCTAGTATATTAAGACATAAGATACTTTTCATCCCGGTAGAAGGTTCCCGTGGGATAATTTCCGACATACACGTGGGCGAAGCAGCGGGCAACAGCTAGTATATTAAGACATAGGATACTTTTCATCCCGGTAGAAGGTTCCCGTGGAATACAAGACACACGCGGGCGAAGCAGCGGGCAACAGCTAGTATATTAAGACATAGGATACTTTTCATCCCGGTAGAAGGTTCCCGTGGGATACAAGACACACGCGGGCGAAGCAGCGGGCAACAGCTAGTATATTAAGACATAGGATACTTTTCATCCCGGTAGAAGGTTCCCGTGGGATAATTTCCGACATACACGCGGGCGAAGCCGCGGGCCACAGCTAGTATATTAAGACATAGAATACTTTCCATCCCGGTAGAAGGTTCCCGTGGGAAACAAGATACACGCGGGCGAAGCCGCGGGCCACAGCTAGTATATTAAGACATAGGATACTTTTCATCCCGGTAGAAGGTTCCCGTGGGATACAAGATACACGCGGGCGAAGCAGCGGGCAACAGCTAGTATATTAAGACATAGGATACTTTTCATCCCGGTAGAAGGTTCCCGTGGGATACAAGACACACGCGGGCGAAGCAGCGGGCAACAGCTAGTATATTAAGACATAGGATACTTTTCATCCCGGTAGAAGGTTCCCGTGGGATAATTTCCGACATACACGCGGGCGAAGCCGCGGGCAACAGCTAGTATATTAAGACATAGGATACTTTTCATCCCGGTAGAAGGTTCCCGTGGGATACAAGATACACGCGGGCGAAGCCGCGGGCCACAGCTAGTATATTAAGACATAGGATACTTTTCATCCCGGTAGAAGGTTCCCGTGGGATACAAGATACACGCGGGCGAAGCCGCGGGCCACAGCTAGTATATTAAGACAAAGGATACTTTTCATCCCGGTAGAAGGTTCCCGTGGGATACAAGATACACGCGGGCGAAGCAGCGGGCAACAGCTAGTATATTAAGACATAGGATACTTTTCATCCCGGTAGAAGGTTCCCGTGGGATAATTTCCGACATACACGCGGGCGAAGCAGCGGGCAACAGCTAGTATATTAAGACATAGGATACTTTTCATCCCGGTAGAAGGTTCCCGTGGGATAATTTCCGACATACACGCGGGCAAAGCAGCGGGCAACAGCTAGTTTATTAAAAAATAGGATACTTTTCATCCCGGTAGAAGGTTCCCGTGGGATAATTTCGACATACACGCGGGCGAAGCAGCGGGCAACAGCTAGTATATTAAGACATAGGATACTTTTCATCCCGGTAGAAGGTTCCCGTGGGATAATTTCCGACATACACGCGGGCGAAGCCGCGGGCAACAGCTAGTATATTAAGACATAGGATTCTTTTCATCCCGTTAGAAGGTTCCCGTGGAATACAAGACACACGCGGGCGAAGCAGCGGGCAACAGCTA
The DNA here is from genome assembly GCA_948252095.1 of Dicycla oo. Taxonomy (NCBI): domain Eukaryota; kingdom Metazoa; phylum Arthropoda; class Insecta; order Lepidoptera; family Noctuidae; genus Dicycla; species Dicycla oo. The sequence goes on from OX411711.1 coordinate 24,041,454, forward strand.
GTATATTAAGACATAGGATACTTTTCATCCCGGTAGAAGGTTCCCGTGGGATAATTTCGACATACACGCGGGCGAAGCAGCGGGCAACAGCTTGTATATTAAGACATAGGATACTTTTCATCCCGGTAGAAGGTTCCCGTGGGATACAAGATACACGCGGGCGAAGCCGCGGGAAACAGCTAGTATATTAAGGCATAGGATACTTTTCATCCCGGTAGAAGGTTCCCGTGGGATAATTTCCGACATACACGCGGGCGAAGCTGCGGGCAACAGCTAGTATATTAAGAAATAGGATACTTTTCATCCCGGTAGAAGGTTCCCGTGGGATAATTTCCGACATACACGCGGGCGAAGCCGCGGGCAACAGCTAGTATATTAAGAAATAGGATACTTTTCATCCCGGTAGAAGGTTCCCGTGGGATACAAGATACACGCGGGCGAAGCAGCGGGCAACAGCTAGTATATTAAGACATAGGATACTTTTCATCCCGGTAAAAGGTTCCCGTGGGATACAAGATACACGCGGGCGAAGCCGCGGGCAACAGCTAGTATATTAAGACATAGGATACTTTTCATCCCAGTAGAAGGTTCCCGTGGGATAATTTCCGACATACACGCGGGCGAAGCCGCGGGCAACAGCTAGTATATTAAGACATAGGATACTTTTCATCCCGGTAGAAGGTTCCCGTGGGATAATTTCCGACATACACGCGGGCGAAGCAGCGCGCAACAGCTAGTATATTAAGACATAGGATACTTTTCATCCCGGAAGAAGGTTCCCCTGGGATAATTTCCGACATACACGCGGGCGAAGCCGCGGGCAACAGCTAGTATATTAAGACATAGGATACTTTTCATCCCGGTAGAAGGTTCCCGTGGGATAATTTCCGACATACACGCGGGCGAAGCCGCGGGCAACGGCTAGTATATTAAGACATAGGATACTTTTCATCCCGGTAGAAGGTTCCCGTGGGATAATTTCCGACATACACGCGGGCGAAGCCGCGGGCCACAGCTAGTATATTAAGACATAGGATACTTTTCATCCCGGTAGAAGGTTCCCGTGGGATAATTTCCGACATACACGCGGGCGAAGCAGCGGGCAACAGCTAGTATATTAAGACATAGGATACTTTTCATCCCGGAAGAAGGTTCCCCTGGGATAATTTTCGACATACACGCGGGCGAAGCCGCGGGCAACAGCTAGTATATTAAGACATAGGATACTTTTCATCCCGGTAGAAGGTTCCCGTGGGATAATTTCCGACATACACGCGGGCGAAGCCGCGGGCAACGGCTAGTATATTAAGACATAGGATACTTTTCATCCCGGTAGAAGGTTCCCGTGGGATAATTTCCGACATACACGCGGGCGAAGCCGCGGGCCACAGCTAGTATATTAAGACATAGGATACTTTTCATCCCGGTAGAAGGTTCCCGTGGGATAATTACCGACATACACGCGGGCGAAGCAGCGGGCAACAGCTAGTATATTAAGACATAGGATACTTTTCATCCCGGTAGAAGGTTCCCGTGGGATAATTTCCGACATACACGCGGGCGAAGCCGCGGGCAACAGCTATTATATTAAGACATAGGATACTTTTCATCCCGGTAGAAGGTTCCCGTGGGATACAAGACACACGCGGGCGAAGCAGCGGTCAACAGCTAGTATATTAAGACATAGGATACTTTAAATCCCGGTAGAAGGTTCCCGTGGGATAATTTCCGACATACACGCGGGCGAAGCCGCGGGCAACAGCTAGTATATTAAGACATAGGATACTTTTCATCCCGGTAGAAGGTTCCCGTGGGATAATTTCCGACATACACGCGGGCGAAGCAGCGGGCAACAGCTAGTATATTAAGACATAGGATACTTTTCATCCCGGTAGAAGGTTCCCGTGGGATAATTTCCGAAATACACGCGGGCGAAGCCACGCGCAACAGCTAGTATATTAAGACATAGGATACTTTTCATCCCGGTAGAAGGTTCCCGTGGGATAATTTCCGACATACACGCGGGCGAAGCCGCGGGCAACAGCTAGTATATTAAGACATAGGATACTTTTCATCCCGGTAGAAGGTTCCCGTGGGATAATTTCCGACATACACGCGGGCGAAGCCGCGGGCAACAGCTAGTATATTAAGACAAAAGTTACTTTTCATCCCGGTAGAAGGTTTCCGTGGGATAATTTCCGACATACACGTGGGCGAAGCAGCGGGCAACAGCTAGTATATTAAGACATAGGATACTTTTCATCCCGGTAGAAGGTTCCCGTGGGATAATTTCCGACATACACGCGGGCGAAGCAGCGGGCAACAGCTAGTATATTAAGACATAGGATACTTTTCATCCCGGTAGAAGGTTCCCGTGGGATAATTTCCGACATACACGCGGGCGAAGCAGCGGGCAACAGCTAGTATATTAAGACATAGGATACTTTTCATCCCGGTAGAAGGTTCCCGTGGAATACAAGACCCACGCGGGCGAAGCAGCGGGCAACAGCTAGTATATTAAGACATAGGATACTTTTCATCCCGGTAGAAGGTTCCCGTGGGATACAAGACACACGCGGGCGAAGCAACGGGCAACAGCTAGTATATTAAGACATAGGATACTTTTCATCCCGGTAGAAGGTTCCCGTGGGATAATTTCCGACATACACGCGGGCGAAGCCGCGGGCCACAGCTAGTATATTAAGACATAGGATACTTTCCATCCCGGTAGAAGGTTCCCGTGGGATAATTTCCGACATACACGCGGGCGAAGCAGCGGGCAACAGCTAGTATATTAAGACATAGGAGACTTTTCATCCCGGTAGAAGGTTCCCGTGGGATAATTTCCGACATACACGCGGGCGAAGCCGCGGGCAACAGCTAGTATATTAAGACATAGGATACTTTTCATCCCGGTAGAAGGTTCCCGTGGGATAATTTCCGACATACACGCGGGCGAAGCCGCGGGCAACAGCTAGTATATTAAGACATAGGATACTTTTCATCCCGGTAGAAGGTTCCCGTGGGATACAAGACACACGCGGGCGAAGCAGCGGGCAACAGCTAGTATATTAAGACATAGGATACTTTTCATTCCGGTAGAAGGTTCCCCTGGGATAATTTCCGACATACACGCGGGCGAAGCCGCGGGCAACAGCTAGTATATTAAGACATAGGATACTTTTCATCCCGTTAGAAGGTTCCCGTGGAATACAAGACACACGCGGGCGAAGCAGCGGGCAACAGCTAGTATATTAAGACAGGATACTTTTCATCCCGGTAGAAGGTTCCCGTGGGATAATTTCGACATACACGCGGGCGAAGCAGCGGGCAACAGCTTGTATATTAAGACATAGGATACTTTTCATCCCGGTAGAAGGTTCCCGTGGGAAACAAGATACACGCGGGCGAAGCCGCGGGAAACAGCTAGTATATTAAGGCATAGGATAATTTTCATCCCGGTAGAAGGTTCCCGTGGGATAATTTCCGACATACACGCGGGCGAAGCAGCGGGCAACAGCTAGTATATTAAGAAATAGGATACTTTTCATCCCGGTAGAAGGTTCCCGTGGGATAATTTCCGACATACACGCGGGCGAAGCCGCGGGCAACAGCTAGTATATTAAGAAATAGGATACTTTTCATCCCGGTAGAAGGTTCCCGTGGGATACAAGATACACGCGGGCGAAGCAGCGGGCAACAGCTAGTATATTAAGACATAGGATACTTTTCATCCCGGTAGAAGGTTCCCGTGGGATACAAGATACACGCGGGCGAAGCCGCGGGCAACAGCTAGTATATTAAGACATAGGATACTTTTCATCCCAGTAGAAGGTTCCCGTGGGATAATTTCCGACATACACGCGGGCGAAGCCGCGGGCAACAGCTAGTATATTAAGACATAGGATACTTTTCATCCCGGTAGAAGGTTCCCGTGGGATAATTTCCGACATACACGCGGGCGAAGCAGCGGGCAACAGCTAGTATATTAAGACATAGGATACTTTTCATCCCGGAAGAAGGTTCCCCTGGGATAATTTCCGACATACACGCGGGCGAAGCCGCGGGCAACAGCTAGTATATTAAGACATAGGATACTTTTCATCCCGGTAGAAGGTTCCCGTGGGATAATTTCCGACATACACGCGGGCGAAGCCGCGGGCAACAGCTAGTATATTAAGACATAGGATACTTTTCATCCCGGTAGAAGGTTCCCGTGGGATAATTTCCGACATACACGCGGGCGAAGCCGCGGGCCACAGCTAGTATATTAAGACATAGGATACTTTTCATCCCGGTAGAAGGTTCCCGTGGGATAATTTCCGACATACACGCGGGCGAAGCAGCGGGCAACAGCTAGTATATTAAGACATAGGATACTTTTCATCCCGGTAGAAGGTTCCCGTGGGATAATTTCCGACATACACGCGGGCGAAGCCGCGGGCAACAGCTATTATATTAAGACATAGGATACTTTTCATCCCGGTAGAAGGTTCCCGTAGGATACAAGACACACGCGGGCGAAGCAGCGGTCAACAGCTAGTATATTAAGACATAGGATACTTTAAATCCCGGTAGGAGGTTCCCGTGGGATAATTTCCGACATACACGCGGGCGAAGCCGCGGGCAACAGCTAGTATATTAAGACATAGGATACTTTTCATCCCGGTAATAGGTTCCCGTGGGATACAAGATACACGCGGGCGAAGCAGCGGGCAACAGCTAGTATATTAAGACATAGGATACTTTTCATCCCGGTAGAAGGTTCCCGTGGGATAATTTCCGAAATACACGCGGGCGAAGCAGCGGGCAACAGCTAGTATATTAAGACATAGGATACTTTTCATCCCGGTAGAAGGTTCCCGTGGTATAATTTCCGACATACACGCGGGCGAAGCCACGCGCAACAGCTAGTATATTAAGACATAGGATACTTTTCATCCCGGTAGAAGGTTCCCGTGGGATAATTTCCGACATACACGCGGGCGAAGCCGCGGGCAACAGCTAGTATATTAAGACATAGGATACTTTTCATCCCGGTAGAAGGTTCCCGTGGGATAATTTCCGACATACACGCGGGCGAAGCCGCGGGCAACAGCTAGTATATTAAGACATAAGTTACTTTTCATCCCGGTAGAAGGTTTCCGTGGGATAATTTCCGACATACACGTGGGCGAAGCAGCGGGCAACAGCTAGTATATTAAGACATAGGATACTTTTCATCCCGGTAGAAGGTTCCCGTGGGATAATTTCCGACATACACGCGGGCGAAGCAGCGGGCAACAGCTAGTATATTAAGACATAGGATACTTTTCATCCCGGTAGAAGGTTCCCGTGGGATAATTTCCGACATACACGCGGGCGAAGCAGCGGGCAACAGCTAGTATATTAAGACATAGGATACTTTTCATCCCGGTAGAAGGTTCCCGTGGAATACAAGACACACGCGGGCGAAGCAGCGGGCAACAGCTAGTATATTAAGACATAGGATACTTTTCATCCCGGTAGAAGGTTCCCGTGGGATACAAGACACACGCGGGCGAAGCAGCGGGCAACAGCTAGTATATTAAGACATAGGATACTTTTCATCCCGGTAGAAGGTTCCCGTGGGATAATTTCCGACATACACGCGGGCGAAGCAGCGGGCAACAGCTAGTATATTAAGACATAGGATACTTTTCATCCCGGTAGAAGGTTCCCGTGGGATACAAGATACACGCGGGCGAAGCAGCGGGCAACAGCTAGTATATAAAGACATAGTATACTTTTCATCCCGGTAGAAGGTTCCCGTGGGATAATTTCGACATACACGCGGGCGAAGCAGCGGGCAACAGCTAGTATATTAAGACATAGGATACTTTTCATCCCGGTAGAAGGTTCCCGTGGGAAACAAGATACACGCGGGCGAAGCCGCGGGCCACAGCTAGTATATTAAGACATAGGATACTTTTCATCCCGGTAGCAGGTTCCCGTGGGATACAAGATACACGCGAGCGAAGCAGCAGGCAACAGCTAGTATATAAAGACAAAGGATACTTTTCATCCCGGTAGAAGGTTCCCGTGGGATAATTTCGACATACACGCGGGCGAAGCAGCGGGCAACAGCTAGTATATTAAGACATAGGATACTTTTCATCCCGGTAGAAGGTTCCCGTGGGATAATTTCCGACATACACGCGGGCGAAGCAGCGGGCAACAGCTAGTATATTAAGACATAGGATACTTTTCATCCCGGTAGAAGGTTCCCGTGGGATAATTTCCGACATACACGCGGGCGAAGCAGCGGGCAACAGCTAGTATATTAAGACATAGGATACTTTTTATCCCGGTAGAAGGTTCCCGTAGGATAATTTTGACATACACGCAGGCGAAGCAGCGGGCAACAGCTTGTATATTAAGACATAGGATACTTTTCATCCCGGTAGAAGGTTCCCGTGGGATACAAGATACACGCGGGCGAAGCCGCGGGCCACAGCTAGTATATTAAGACATAGGATACTTTTCATCCCGGTAGAAGGTTCCCGTGGGATAATTTCCGACATACACGCGGGCGAAGCAGCGGGCAACAGCTAGTATATTAAGACATAGGATACTTTTCATTCCGGTAGAAGGTTCCCCTGGGATAATTTCCGACATACACGCGGGCGAAGCCGCGGGCAACAGCTAGTATATTAAGACATAGGATACTTTTCATCCCGGTAGAAGGTTCCCGTGGGATAATTTCCGACATACACGCGGGCGAAGCCGCGGGCAACAGCTAGTATATTAAGACATAGGATACTTTTCATCCCGTTAGAAGGTTCTCGTGGAATACAAGACACACGCGGGCGAAGCAGCGGGCAACAGCTAGTATATTAAGACATAGGATACTTTTCATCCCGGTAGAAGGTTCCCGTGGAATACAAGACACACGCGGGCGAAGCAGCGGGCAACAGCTAGTATATTAAGACATAGGATACTTTTCATCCCGGTAGAAGGTTCCCGTGGGATACAAGACACACGCGGGCGAAGCAGCGGGCAACAGCTAGTATATTAAGACATAGGATACTTTAAATCCCGGTAGAAGGTTCCCGTGGGATAATTTCCGACATACACGCGGGCGAAGCCGCGGCCAACAGCTAGTATATTAAGACATAGGATACTTTTCATCCCGGTAAAAGGTTCCCGTGGGATAATTTCCGACATACACGCGGGCGAAGCCACGCGCAACAGCTAGTATATTAAGACATAGGATACTTTTCATCCCGGTAGAAGGTTCCCGTGGGATAATTTCCGACATACACGCGGGCGAAGCCGCGGGCAACAGCTAGTATATTAAGACATAGGATACTTTTCATCCCGGTAGAAGGTTCCCGTGGGATAATTTCCGACATACACGCGGGCGAAGCTGCGGGAAACAGCTAGTATATTAAGACATAGGATACTTTTCATCCCGGTAGAAGGTTCCCGTGGGATACAAGATACACGCGGGCGAAGCAGCGGGCAACAGCTAGTATATTAAGACATAGGATGCTTTTCATCCCGGAAGAAGGTTCCCGTGGGATACAAGATACACGCGGGCGAAGCCGCGGGCAACAGCTAGTATATTAAGACATAGGATACTTTTCATCCCGGTAGTAGGTTCCCGTGGGATAATTTCCGACATACACGCGGGCGAAGCAGCGGGCAACAGCTAGTATATTAAGACATAGGATACTTTTCATCCCGGTAGAAGGTTCCCGTGGGATAATTTCCGACATATACGCGGGCGAAGCAGCGGGCAACAGCTAGTATATTAAGACATAGGATACTTTTCATCCCGGTAGAAGGTTCCCGTGGAATACAAGACACACGCGGGCAAAGCAGCGGGCAACAGCTAGTATATTAAGACATAGGATACTTTTCATCCCGGTAGAAGGTTCCCGTGGGATACAAGATACACGCGGGCGAAGCCGCGGGCAACAGCTAGTATATTAAGACATAGGATACTTTTCATCCCGGTAGAAGGTTCCCGTGGGATAATTTCCGACATACACGCGGGCGAAGAAGCGGGCAACAGCTAGTATATTAAGACATAGGATACTTTTCATCCCGGCAGAAGGTTCCCGTGGAATACAAGACACACGCGGGCGAAGCAGCGGGCAACAGCTAGTATATTAAGACATAGGATACTTTTCATCCCGGTAGAAGGTTCCCGTGGGATACAAGATACACGCGGGCGAAGCCGCGGGCAACAGCTAGTATATTAAGACATAGGATACTTTTCATCCCGGTAGAAGGTTCCCGTGGGATAATTTCCGACATACACGCGGGCGAAGCCGCGGCCAACAGCTAGTATATTAAGACATAGGATACTTTTCATCCCGGTAGAAGGTTCCCGTGGGATACAAGATACACGCGGGCGAAGCCGCGGGCAACAGCTAGTATATTAAGACATAGGATACTTTTCATCCCGGTAGAAGGTTCCCGTGGGATAATTTCCGACATACACGCGGGCGAAGCAGCGGGCAACAGCTAGTATATTAAGACATAGGATACTTTTCATCCCGGTAGAAGGTTCCCGTGGGATACAAGATACACGCGGGCGAAGCCGCGGGCCACAGCTAGTATATTAAGACATAGGATACTTTTCATCCCGGTAGAAGGTTCCCGTGGGATAATTTCCGACATACACGCGGGCGAAGCCGCGGTAAACAGCTAGTATATTAAGACATAGGATACTTTTCATCCCGGTAGAAGGTTCCCGTGGGATAATTTCCGACATACACGCGGGCGAAGCAGCGGGCAACAGCTAGTATATTAAGACATAGGATACTTTTCATCCCGGTAGAAGGTTCCCGTGGGATAATTTCCGACATACACGCGGGCGAAGCAGCGGGCAACAGCTAGTATATTAAGACATAGGATACTTTTCATCCCGGTAGAAGGTTCCCGTGGGATAATTTCCGACATACACGCGGGCGAAGCAGCGGGCAACAGCTAGTTTATTAAAAAATAGGATACTTTTCATCCCGGTAGAAGGTTCCCGTGGGATAATTTCGACATACACGCGGGCGAAGCAGCGGGCAACAGCTAGTATATTAAGACATAGGATACTTTTCATCCCGGTAGAAGGTTCCCGTGGGATTTTTTCCGACATACACGCGGGCGAAGCCGCGGGCAACAGCTAGTATAATAATAAATAGGATACTTTTCATCCCGGTAGAAGGTTCCCGTGGGATACAAGATACACGCGGGCGAAGCAGCGGGCAACAGCTAGTATATTAAGACATAGGATACTTTTCATCCCGGTAGAAGGTTCCCGTGGGATAATTTCCGACATACACGCGGGCGAAGCCGCGGGCAACAGCTAGTATATTAAGACATAGGATACTTTTCATCCCGGTAGAAGGTTCCCGTGGGATACAAGATACACGCGGGCGAAGCCGCGGGAAACAGCTAGTATATTAAGACATAGGATACTTTTCATCCCGGTAGAAGGTTCCCGTGGGATAATTTCCGACATACACGCGGGCGAAGCCGCGGGCAACAGCTAGTATATTAAGACATAGGATACTTTGCATCCCGGTAGAAGGTTCCCGTGGGATAATTTCGACATACACGCGGGCGAAGCAGCGGGCAACAGCTAGTATATTAAGACATAGGATACTTTTCATCCCGCTAGAAGGTTCCCGTGGGATAATTTCCGACATATACGCGGGCGAAGCAGCGGGGAACAGCTAGTATATTAAGACATAGGATACTTTTCATCCCGGCAGAAGGTTCCCGTGGGATAATTTCCGACATATACGCGGGCGAAGCAGCGGGCAACAGCTAGTATATTAAGACATAGGATACTTTTCATCCCGGTAGAAGGTTCCCGTGGGATAATTTCCGACATACACGCGGGCGAAGCTGCGGGAAACAGCTAGTATATTAAGACATAGGATACTTTTCATCCCGGTAGAAGGTTCCCGTGGGATACAAGATACACGCGGGCGAAGCAGCGGGCAACAGCTAGTATATTAAGACATAGGATGCTTTTCATCCCGGAAGAAGGTTCCCGTGGGATACAAGATACACGCGGGCGAAGCCGCGGGCAACAGCTAGTATATTAAGACATAGGATACTTTTCATCCCGGTAGAAGGTTCCCGTGGGATAATTTCCGACATACACGCGGGCGAAGCAGCGGGCAACAGCTAGTATATTAAGACATAGGATACTTTTCATCCCGGTAGAAGGTTCCCGTGGGATAATTTCCGACATATACGCGGGCGAAGCAGCGGGCAACAGCTAGTATATTAAGACATAGGATACTTTTCATCCCGGTAGAAGGTTCCCGTGGAATACAAGACACACGCGGGCAAAGCAGCGGGCAACAGCTAGTATATTAAGACATAGGATACTTTTCATCCCGGTAGAAGGTTCCCGTGGGATAATTTCCGACATACACGCGGGCGAAGAAGCGGGCAACAGCTAGTGTATTAAGACATAGGATACTTTTCATCCCGGCAGAAGGTTCCCGTGGAATACAAGACACACGCGGGCGAAGCAGCGGGCAACAGCTAGTATATTAAGACATAGGATACTTTTCATCCCGGTAGACGGTTCCCGTGGGATACAAGATACACGCGGGCGAAGCCGCGGGCAACAGCTAGTATATTAAGACATAGGATACTTTTCATCCCGGTAGAAGGTTCCCGTGGGATAATTTCCGACATACACGCGGGCGAAGCCGCGGCCAACAGCTAGTATATTAAGACATAGGATACTTTTCATCCCGGTAGAAGGTTCCCGTGGGATACAAGATACACGCGGGCGAAGCCGCGGGCAACAGCTAGTATATTAAGACATAGGATACTTTTCATCCCGGTAGAAGGTTCCCGTGGGATAATTTCCGACATACACGCGGGCGAAGAAGCGGGCAACAGCTAGTATATTAAGACATAGGATACTTTTCATCCCGGCAGAAGGTTCCCGTGGAATACAAGACACACGCGGGCGAAGCAGCGGGCAACAGCTAGTATATTAAGACATAGGATACTTTTCATCCCGGTAGAAGGTTCCCGTGGGATACAAGATACACGCGGGCGAAGCCGCGGGCAACAGCTAGTATATTAAGACATAGGATACTTTTCATCCTGGTAGAAGGTTCCCGTGGGATAATTTCCGACATACACGCGGGCGAAGCCGCGGCCAACAGCTAGTATATTAAGACATAGGATACTTTTCATCCCGGTAGAAGGTTCCCGTGGGATACAAGATACACGCGGGCGAAGCCGCGGGCAACAGCTAGTATATTAAGACATAGGATACTTTTCATCCCGGTAGAAGGTTCCCGTGGGATAATTTCTGACATACACGCGGGCGAAGCAGCGGGCAACAGCTAGTATATTAAGACATAGGATACTTTTCATCCCGGTAGAAGGTTCCCGTGGGATACAAGATACACGCGGGCGAAGCCGCGGGCCACAGCTAGTATATTAAGACATAGGATACTTTTCATCCCGGTAGAAGGTTCCCGTGGGATAATTTCCGACATACACGCGGGCGAAGCAGCGGGCAACAGCTAGTATATTAAGACATAGGATACTTTTCATCCCGGTAGAAGGTTCCCGTGGGATAATTTCCGACATACACGCGGGTGAAGCAGCGGGCAACAGCTAGTATATTAAGACATAGGATACTTTTCATCCCGGTAGAAGGTTTCCGTGGAATACAAGACACACGCGGGCGAAGCAGCGGGCAACAGCTAGTATATTAAGACATAGGATACTTTTCATCCCGGTAGAAGGTTCCCGTGGGATAATTTCCGACATACACGCGGGCGAAGCAGCGGGAAACAGCTAGTATATTAAGGCATAGGATACTTTTCATCCCGGTAGAAGGTTCCCGTGGGATAATTTCCGACATACACGCGGGCGAAGCCGCGGGCAACAGCTAGTATATTAAGACATAGGATACTTTTCATCCCGGTAGAAGGTTCCCGTGGGATAATTTCCGACATACACGCGGGCGAAGCCGCGGGCAACAGCTAGTATATTAAGACATAAGTTACTTTTCATCCCGGTAGAAGGTTTCCGTGGGATAATTTCCGACATACACGTGGGCGAAGCAGCGGGCAACAGCTAGTATATTAAGACATAGGATACTTTTCATCCCGGTAGAAGGTTCCCGTGGGATAATTTCCGACATACACGCGGGCGAAGCAGCGGGCAACAGCTAGTATATTAAGACATAGGATACTTTTCATCCCGGTAGAAGGTTCCCGTGGGATAATTTCCGACATACACGCGGGCGAAGCAGCGGGCAACAGCTAGTATATTAAGACATAGGATACTTTTCATCCCGGTAGAAGGTTCCCGTGGAATACAAGACACACGCGGGCGAAGCAGCGGGCAACAGCTAGTATATTAAGACATAGGATACTTTTCATCCCGGTAGAAGGTTCCCATGGGATACAAGACACACGCGGGCGAAGCAGCGGGCAACAGCTAGTATATTAAGACATAGGATACTTTTCATCCCGGTAGAAGGTTCCCGTGGGATAATTTCCGACATACACGCGGGCGAAGCCGCGGGCCACAGCTAGTATATTAAGACATAGGATACTTTTCATCCCGGTAGAAGGTTCCCGTGGGATAATTTCCGACATACACGCGGGCGAAGCCGCGGTAAACAGCTAGTATATTAAGACATAGGATACTTTTCATCCCGGTAGAAGGTTCCCGTGGGATAATTTCCGACATACACGCGGGCGAAGCAGCGGGCAACAGCTAGTATATTAAGACATAGGATACTTTTCATCCCGGTAGAAGGTTCCCGTGGAATACAAGACACACGCGGGCGAAGCAGCGGGCAACAGCTAGTATATTAAGACATAGGATACTTTTCATCCCGGTAGAAGGTTCCCGTGGGATAATTTCCGACATACACGCGGGCGAAGCCGCGGGAAATATCTAGTATATTAAGACATAGGATATTTTTCATCCCGGTAGAAGGTTCCCGTGGAATACAAGACACACGCGGGCGAAGCAGCGGGCAACAGCTAGTATATTAAGACATAGGATACTTTTCATCCCGGTAGAAGGTTCCCGTGGGATTTTTTCCGACATACACGCGGGCGAAGCCGCGGGCAACAGCTAGTATAATAATAAATAGGATACTTTTCATCCCGGTAGAAGGTTCCCGTGGGATACAAGATACACGCGGGCGAAGCAGCGGGCAACAGCTAGTATATTAAGACATAGGATACTTTTCATCCCGGTAGAAGGTTCCCGTGGGATACAAGATACACGCGGGCGAAGCCGCGGGAAACAGCTAGTATATTAAGACATAGGATACTTTTCATCCCGGTAGAAGGTTCCCGTGGGATAATTTCCGACATACACGCGGGCGAAGCCGCGGGCAACAGCTAGTATATTAAGACATAGGATACTTTGCATCCCGGTAGAAGGTTCCCGTGGGATAATTTCGACATACACGCGGGCGAAGCAGCGGGCAACAGCTAGTATATTAAGACATAGGATACTTTTCATCCCGCTAGAAGGTTCCCGTGGGATAATTTCCGACATATACGCGGGCGAAGCAGCGGGGAACAGCTAGTATATTAAGACATAGGATACTTTTCATCCCGGCAGAAGGTTCCCGTGGGATAATTTCCGACATATACGCGGGCGAAGCAGCGGGCAACAGCTAGTATATTAAGACATAGGATACTTTTCATCCCGGTAGAAGGTTCCCGTGGGATAATTTCCGACATACACGCGGGCGAAGCTGCGGGAAACAGCTAGTATATTAAGACATAGGATACTTTTCATCCCGGTAGAAGGTTCCCGTGGGATACAAGATACACGCGGGCGAAGCAGCGGGCAACAGCTAGTATATTAAGACATAGGATGCTTTTCATCCCGGAAGAAGGTTCCCGTGGGATACAAGATACACGCGGGCGAAGCCGCGGGCAACAGCTAGTATATTAAGACATAGGATACTTTTCATCCCGGTAGTAGGTTCCCGTGGGATAATTTCCGACATACACGCGGGCGAAGCAGCGGGCAACAGCTAGTATATTAAGACATAGGATACTTTTCATCCCGGTAGAAGGTTCCCGTGGGATAATTTCCGACATATACGCGGGCGAAGCAGCGGGCAACAGCTAGTATATTAAGACATAGGATACTTTTCATCCCGGTAGAAGGTTCCCGTGGAATACAAGACACACGCGGGCAAAGCAGCGGGCAACAGCTAGTATATTAAGACATAGGATACTTTTCATCCCGGTAGAAGGTTCCCGTGGGATACAAGATACACGCGGGCGAAGCCGCGGGCAACAGCTAGTATATTAAGACATAGGATACTTTTCATCCCGGTAGAAGGTTCCCGTGGGATAATTTCCGACATACACGCGGGCGAAGAAGCGGGCAACAGCTAGTATATTAAGACATAGGATACTTTTCATCCCGGCAGAAGGTTCCCGTGGAATACAAGACACACGCGGGCGAAGCAGCGGGCAACAGCTAGTATATTAAGACATAGGATACTTTTCATCCCGGTAGAAGGTTCCCGTGGGATACAAGATACACGCGGGCGAAGCCGCGGGCAACAGCTAGTATATTAAGACATAGGATACTTTTCATCCCGGTAGAAGGTTCCCGTGGGATAATTTCCGACATACACGCGGGCGAAGCCGCGGCCAACAGCTAGTATATTAAGACATAGGATACTTTTCATCCCGGTAGAAGGTTCCCGTGGGATACAAGATACACGCGGGCGAAGCCACGGGGAACAGCTAGTATATTAAGACATAGGATACTTTTCATCCCGGTAGAAGGTTCCCGTGGGATAATTTCCGACATACACGCGGGCGAAGCAGCGGGCAACAGCTAGTATATTAAGACATAGGATACTTTTCATCCCGGTAGAAGGTTCCCGTGGGATACAAGATACACGCGGGCGAAGCCGCGGGCCACAGCTAGTATATTAAGACATAGGATACTTTTCATCCCGGTAGAAGGTTCCCGTGGGATAATTTCCAACATACACGCGGGCGAAGCTGCGGGAAACAGCTAGTATATTAAGACATAGGATACTTTTCATCCCGGTAGAAGGTTCCCGTGGGATACAAGATACAGGCGGGCGAAGCAGCGGGCAACAGCTAGTATATTAAGACATAGGATGCTTTTCATCCCGGTAGAAGAATATAACACCAGCTATTCAACAAGAGATACTTTTCAAGAAGCGTGGATCGGTTTTGCGTTTGCATTTAAATTTAAGTCGTTAATATCATGGTTATCCCTAATAAAAGTTTCCATTAAGACTTCCAAGTGAAATTCTCATCTCACATTTATTATTTACCCCGAAAGGATTGCTTTCATTGACAGTTGCATACTGTATGCTAGCACATCAAGCTCTTACAATCTGTCAAATTTCTTTAATAGATTTTCAACTTAACCGCATTAGGTTCAAGGTTGGTTTGGAATATTTGACAGTTTCGGATAGCTTGATGTTCTAGCGTCTGTACATTGCGTAGTCGCCATCAGTAGTTCTCAAACCACGAATCAAGCCAACTTTAGAATCGACTAGAGGATCCATCTCTGACAATTCTCTGTTATGATGGATTAGGCCAAATAATTAAGCTAAAATAATGTTCAGGTTTCAGTTCCACGTGACGAGGTCTTAATACTTTTGAAAGTCTTTCAGGGCCAAAGAAGTCGGTTCACAGCACCTGTTTGCAAAATATAGGTATTTTAATTATGGTGTTGTATGCGAGGGGCTATACAGTATAACTGATAGCAAAATAACTATTAAACAAACCAACATAACTTCGGTAAGTCTCGGTAAGACTCCCGTTACCGAAGTAAGCTTTAGTCCCTTTTCACACGTTCAGCCCGCTCAGTATCCGGTGCCAGAATGTGTGCAAAAGAGCTTACTCTTCAATTCTACTGGTTCTAGATAAACCAAGCTACATCTCTTCGATAGTGGTTAGTAGCTGGCCAGGATCCGACACCGGTCTTAAATAAGGTGTCTATTTACCTAGCTAATAACGTTTTTTTTAGGGTTCCGTACCTGAAAAGGGAAAAACGGAACCCTTAAAGGATCACTCATGTGTCTGTTTGTCCGTCTGTCACAGCCAATTTACTCCGAATCTAATGGACCGATTAAGTTGAATTTGGTACACGTATGTATTTATGTGACCCAAACACGGACGTGTAATGTTAATGAATGAATTTTGAATATGGAGGTCAATTTTGGTGGGGGAATTCAAAATTTTAAAAAAAGTTTTGCACGCTGCGATATATCAAATGAAAGGACTTTCTGTGAGGGTTTTAAAGTTATTTAAGAAAATAGGCGAAAATTGACCATTCTCCCTTATCTCCGAAACTACTGAGCTTAAAAATTTGAAAAAAATACAGAAAATACTTCTATACCTATAGATTACAGGAAAACCTATAAGAAGTCTTCAAATAACATGGCGGTCTTAAAATAACATGGTAAATTTGTCAATATTGTGCGTACAAACTTACATTTGCAGTTGGAATGTATGGCTACAATAACTACAATGTTAAGTTTGTTCTTGGGATAACTTCATTCCAACTACGGAACCCTTCATTGTGCGTGGTCCGACACGCGCTTGGCCGGTTTTTTAAATAAAAGTTTTAGTTTACAAAACTGTCATTAGTTTCAATCCAAAAACCAAGTAATCATATTGGCTAGCGGTTCACCAAGCACTCAACATATTGTTACAGTAAAATTCCAAAGTGCAGACTACACTTTAGTTTTGGCTACCTAAACCTAGGTGTAACCGCATTGCGGATTTCAGCCGTCTCATGGTGAAGTATGGTGTTTTTACTTTATGGAAAATCTTATCTTTCCTTGCAGCATTTTATCAGGTTGGCGGAAAAATATTGCACAAGAAATTATAAATTACTAGAATTATCCAGAATATTTAGTATTGATCTGGGATACGTAAGAATATTGTAGAAGGTTCTCGAAGCTATCACATCAAGGGTATATAAAGGCGCGCTAGTGAGAATTTGGTTAGTTTGTGAAAATGATTAGTGAACATCAACTTCGAACGATCATCTTTTACGAGTGCAAGTGGCGTCAGGGACACAACGTGAGTGTGGCCACTGCTAACATCAGCAAAGTGTTCGGTGAAGGTGTTGTATCGCGATGGAACATAAGCCGCTGGTTTGCTCGCTTTGCATCGGTAGATGCAAACCTCTTGAAGATCACAAGGGATCTGGGCGACCATCCACCTTCGACGATGAGGAATTACTCCGCTGTTTAAAGGCTAATCCAGAAATATTTACGCGTGATTTGGCAGAGACTATTGGCTGTCATCATTCGACCGTCGAGGCTCATTTACACAAACTCGGCTATCGTAAAGTAATGGCACGATGGATTCCACATCAACTAACTGACAGTCATCATCAAGTCAGAGTTAGTATTTGTGAATCGCTTCTTTTTCAGCCACATCGGAAAGAGTTTCTTGAAGATCTGGTAACCGGTGATAAGAGCTGGACTCTCTATGATAACAACACATGGGACGCCGTCTGGCTTCCTTACGACGCAGAGCCACCAACGCAGCCAAAGCCGAACCGTCACTCACGCAAGCATCTTCTCTCCCTTTGGTGGGATGCGAAAGGCCCACTCTATTACGAGCTTCTCCCTGCGAGAAGGACGATTACGACTTCCATTTATACTGTACTGCTTCAGAAACTGACTGACGCAATAAGAGAAAAAGGACCGAGACGTGTAAATGTCACTTACTCTATGATAATACGCGACCTCATGTCGCTTCGGAGACTCGACCAAAAATCGTAGAGCTTGGATGGCACCCGGTTGCCCACCCACCGTACTCACCGGATCTCGCGCCATTTGACTATC